>CM020217.1:75887709-77108542 GCA_009819775.1 Phoenicopterus ruber ruber
ATGCCCGTCTATATTTAAGGTGGGCTCTTCACAGAACCCTAGAAATTTCAGTGAGGGAGAGATTTGAGACTGAATATGGGCAAGCACATAAAGTCTCGACTTCTGCACAGTTTGCCTAAACTTTCAGGACCCGCTCTCTGTCCCCAGGCTCCCCCTCAGCACTGTCCCCATCCTCCCCTTCCCTGCTCTCCCAGGGGATTAGCGGTACACAGGCTACCCTGGGGCGGGGGGGGGGGGTGGCTTTAATACACTCCGCTTTCATGTCCCAGTGCGTCAATTGTAGGGATTTTCCAGAGTGCTTTTTTAGATCCACCTGTTGTTTGTTCAGCCAGCCCCACAGAAACATATAAACCTGTTTTACTTGAAAAGGGAAAGCAGGCTAACCTCTCTATGCAATTAGATTGAGCTGTCTGTCTGTTCTCAGCCAAGAAAAAGATGCCAGCCAGGCTGAAGGAACAATTTACCTGACTGACATCTGAAGAGGAACAGAGTGAATCTCCTAAATGAAACTTTCTCTGCAGCCACAGGGCAAAAAATCTATCCTATTCCCACAATTTTGGCTGTTCCCCTCTGAGTCTGTGTGAGGAATGATGGCTCCTGCTCTTACTTGAAATAAATTGGCTGGCCCATCCCTAACCAAAACCTAGTTTTAAAATGTCACAGAGAAGCAGCTGTCCAAAACAACAAGTTGATGACCCAGATGTGGAACATAACTGCCAAAAACTCAGGCTCTAAAATACGTGTATTCAAAATGAACATTACATAAATATTGCTAGACAACAATAAAGAAGGTACAGAAATAGGCTGGAAAATTATACTGATGGTTTTGTAGGAATCTTATGTGCTACATACACTTAAAAAAAAAAAAAAAGGAGAGAGAAGTGAAGCAATAGCAAAAATTGCACTTGATGGGAAATCAACTGGCTGGAATCTGTGCTGATCAGAAAGAGAATGATTGCATGTTATAATGAGTTGTGCTGAGCAATAATTGTGTGGAGAAATGGAAAGAAAATTGAATGGCAACATCCCCCTGTCTTTTCTAACAAGGAGATGTCTCAAAATTTAGTGACACTTTTGAGATGGTAAAAAGTAACTTCAGAGCAATCAGCGGGAGAGGTGACACCTCAGAGCTGCAGAGTCCCAGACGGAGTGGAAAAAACGATGCTGAATTTGATTGCTAACATATTCTGTCCCTATACAAGGGACGCCACAGGAAAAGGCAGTGGAAAGACCAGAGCCAAGACTTGCAATAAAGTCAAAAATGAAAGCCAAGACAGAAAAAAGATGAACAGAAGGGCAGCACCATCCTCTGATCACCTGCATCAACCAGCAAGATCTCTCCTGTATTTGCATTCGTTTTTGCATACTGATGTGAGCTCTGAACTTGGAGCTGAGAGACTGAATTTTTAATAGACGCAGTCTGTCAAAGCTTAGAGGACAGTAGCGTAGCAAGGTTTGAACAGCCTCGGTCTAGCTGAGCAGGACTGCGACTGCTCTCTATAAATACACTGGCTGGGGGTAAGTATCAGGGGGAGGGGAGAGCTATTTCAGCTAAGAGAGATTTCACAAGAAGAACAAATGGCTGTAAATCGGCCGGGGACTCCTGCAGGCAAAGCCTCGGCCTGCAGAGGGGACAGGCTGTGCCACCCCCGGCTCGGCCACAGCAGCTGCCTCCCCAGGCGTGGGCTGGCTTCGCCTCGGTCGGTCGGGAGCAGCAGGCAGGCTGGCACGTGCCGGGATGCAGAGGACAGACATGAGGAACGACTCGAAGCCCACAGGCTTTGCCGAGGTGGTTTTGGGTGGCTGTGCACTCCCAGGAGGATGAGGACTGAGGGCAGCGTCCTGCTGCACACTGGGGACACCGGGGTTCCCAGCACGGGGCTGACAGCACGCACTGGCACCCTGGCCCCACGTGTCTTTCCAGCAGCATCAGCGTCTCAGGTCCATGCAGGGTGGCCGCGCATTCAGTAACGCTTTCCCAAAGAACTTGACTGGAAAGCCCAGATTTCAAACCAGGGGGTGGAATGTGTCCAAGAGGAAGCTGCCAGCATCATTGACTTTGAAATAAATACTGGAAATAAAATAAGTACTAAAAAATACTCAGGGAAGTACTACAGCGTACTTCTTCCCTTCCGGTGTTCAGAAACGCTCAGTACACAGCTGGACAAACTTTTTCCACTTAAACCGTGAATTAACTGACTTGAATATTCTACGAAAGACTCTGGGGCGTTGCTCTGGGATGCAGGGGGAAGAGGGAAAGCTCCGCCATGAAGGATGGCAAAGAAGGTAATAAATGGGGCATATGACAGGGGAGAAGATCCTAATGCACCTGTAGCCCGGGGCTCTGGCACCAGCCCTGGGGGAGGCAGGATGGGCCCAGTGTGCTGCCCTGACAGGGGACCGTTCACCCCCTCTGCTCCACTGGCTTGTCCCCGGGGTGCAGGGGGTGTTGGGCGCGGGCGCAGCCGGCCCGTCACACTCCCGGCCCCGCTGCTGGACCACAACGGAAGGGCGAAGGGGCAGGCACGGACCCGCAGCCCTTGTGCGAGGCAGTCCCCGAGCATCTGTCTGTGGCACAAGTTTTCCTTTCATCAGAAAAGTACTTTTAGCAATTAGCTGGACTGTTACCATTACATTTAAAAAAGGCTCCTGTCAGTTTACAGATGACCCTCTTCTTTTTTTATCTTTTTTTTTTTTTTTTGGCCAGAACTTGAAGTAAATAGAAATGTTTTGAAAGGTTTATCAGGGAGGGGGGGGTCTGTTCCAGTGAAACCAGCTGGGTTTAGGCAAATAAATATTATGTTACTATGTAATAGCCACAGCACAAACAACGCAGCACTAGGAACCTAACAAATAGCAAAATTACCCAAATTAAAAACTGTATTTCAGTCCCCAAGCCGAGAAACAAGCACAGAATGTAAAGGGAGATCTTTTTTAACTCATCTCAAATTTTATAATTTCAGGTATTGCTGGTAGCGCTCGTAAAGAAGTATGGGTTTAAAATATAAATTTTCAATACTGAAAGCAAGAACATAGACTGCAGGGTATAAAATGTTTCCAAAATGAAACTTTTCCTTTCCAAAACTGAAAGATAACAGAAGAAATTTGATAAACATCAGACTTTGGGGGTTTACACGGGCCTAGTCTGAAGTATGCGTATGGAGCAGGAAAGTGATTCTTCTGTAAGAAATAGTGATCTCTAAATTGAATCCTTTTGTTGGTTTCCACCCAAAATCACATCATAAAGCTGGCCTTCGGCTTGCAGTCATAGCTTAGCAGCAGCAGCATTGCACGGGGTAAAATAAAGCTTTCACCAGATCTATACTGTCTTCCATTGTAATTACAGAGGTTCACAATAAATTAATACAATGGGTTAATCTTATTCTGACTGCAGGATTCTAGCACTGTAGGATTTGGAAGCCCCCTCAGAGGGGTGATTTGAAGAATTCATAGAATCATAGAATCATAGAATAGTTTGGGTTGGAAGGGACCTTTAAAGGTCATCTAGTCCAACCCCCCTGCAATGAGCAGGGGCATCCTCAGCTAGATCAGGTTGCCAGCAGTTCCGGTGCTGGAGTCGTTTGAACAAGCAAAGAAATGTTCAATGTTGTGGATTTGTCTACATCTAGTATTCATCTGCCTTCCTGACAAGCCCATCAATGGCATCATTCATAAAATATGTAGGTTTATTGTACCTGTCTGGAAATTGGCTCATCTAAGCAGTCTATTTCAGCTGGTTAGTTTGCAGCATAGTACATAGCAAAATACTCTTCTTCAGCTACGTAATCTAGAGCAAATTCAGAGTTTATCAGCCTCCCCATTTGACTTCCTACGTCCCATATCAAAGCCCTTCATTTCTCTGGTGATGCTTTCAGATGAACGTAAGAGGCTTTTCCTAAACACGGGATTTATACAACAGGTCACACTGGGATCTCATTCATAAGTGAAAACATGCTGTATGTGGGATGGCAAAGAGGGAAGAACTAAACAGCTTGCCAACTAGGGGCATGAGATGATACACCTTAGAGGATGCTGCTGGGCCAGAGGAAGGCTTGATAAGCACCAGCCCAGCTCACCCAGGACAACCATCTGTGTGAGCCGGGCGTACCATACGGCTGGCTGGGAGGAAAGGAGTTTTGTTGCAACTCACAATAGAAACTAGCTGTTCCCCTCAAATTTTGGTGATTGCACGCATTCCTTCTTGACACGCTGTCTTTTGAAGCTCTGTCTACCAGAGTTCTGTGGAAAAGCCTCAGGATGACCAAGCATTTTCCCTTCTTATCTGGAGCAGGCTCCTCGCTGCAGTTCACGCAAAATCAGCCTTGGCCAGAGTGATCTGAAAAGCTGATCTAAGCTGTCGGCTTCCCATGCTTCCTAACCTGCCACTCTCCCCTCCCACCCCTCAGGACAGTGATGTTTATTATCATAGCCGATTTTGATGGCAGTGCAGGGATTTGTTTTCTTTCCTTTCAGTCGGCGTGCTGCAGGGGTCCTTCTGGGAGCAACAAACATCCTCATCCATTCGCAGGGATCAAAACCTACCCTGACGTGATATTTTGGGAGTGGAAACAATCGGCTTCAAAGGAAAACTGACCAGAAAAACAGTTTCCAAGCGGCACTGCTGATTCCGAAGCTGTAGAGAGCAGTTTAACGGTGTTAATATGATCCCAAGAAAACAGCCTAATAAGCCACCCAAAGGGCAAAGAAGCCCCCGCAGCCCTCGCACGTGCCTCGCGGTGCAGAGCTTGGTGTTGATGTGCCTCCTGCCTCCATGTCTTTGAACCAATCCAGGCTAACCAGCGATCCTGAAGGGATTTTTAGATCTGCAACCAGTACACCTTCAAGGACAACCAGATTCTCTTGTCACTCTCATAGGAGAATGGCAGACCTTTAATTGAATAGAAGGGAGATATTCACATCCCTGAACATGGAGTATTGGACCTCTCCCAGTGACAGTTCCTACCACGTGATCTAAAATTCCTGTTTTCCTTTCCCCAAGCTCACAGCAAACAAAAGCTCTCAGAGGAGAGCCTGCCTAGAATGATGCTGTTCTGAATAGCAGTCCCGTGGAGAAGAGAGGGGAAGAAAACACAGCTTAGGTAGGAGAGGTGGAAGGCTAAAAGGCTGAGTCCAATCTTTTACAAGGGGGTGTGAATATGAAAAGATGTAGATAGCCCTGGAAGAAGCTTAGCAGCTCCTGTCAGCTCCATCACGGGAGGCCTCCTTCTAGCTCACCTCCTGCCCTTCTGCCCATGGGCAACCAGTGGTCCAAGCGTAAATCCCAGGTATGGCTGCATGAGGGATACGCTGCCCATTTTTTATCACTGCCAAGTCTGCGTTGGTTGTATGCAAACCTAAAGAGGGAGTAAAAGGCAGGGGAAGTCACGCCTGTGTGTGTGACAGAGTGGAATAGCAAGATGAGCAACACCGGGAAAAGATGTGACTCCACTGAGGTCACCAGGGCTCCTGGCTGCTCCCGTCGGCTCCAGCTTCAGACCTGGGAGCACCGTGGAGGATCTGGGCATACCCAGATCCATGAAAATAGGGTGTGGAAGCAGCCTTATCTTGTTAGCTGCTTTCCTGTTTTACATTTGCTGCCAAGCTGCTTTAAACCACATCCCAGGGGCTGGGTAGGGTTAGCGCAGAGCTGTTATGCCACCTCATTCCTGCCTTCCTGGTAAGGGAATCCCCTCCTTCATTTTTTGTAGCGCCAGAGTGCTGCCAAGGGATCATCACAGGGCTTAGCTCAGAGCTCGTGTTGATGCTGTCTCACTGTAGATTGTACCGTGTTGTTACTCCTGTGCTTTTCTGCCTAAGCAACAACTGCACTAACTTTCAACCCGCAGGTTAAGTCACCACCGAATCCAAACCAGGATTTCCATGCGGTCGCACACACTTATTTCTAGCCATATTTTGCTTTGTTTGCCACAGTTAGTCCAGCCAAGAGATGCAAAACTCTGGCCAGTGAGTAAATGTGCCCTAACCTTTGGCTATCAGCTGGCAGATGGACAGACAGACTCCAGGCACAGAGGGAACATGCCCAGATACGTCACTACCAAACTGCCCGGTGCCAGAGAAATATCCCTTGTCATACCGGGCCCTTTTTAACTTCTCTCTATAGATCAAAAGCCCTGTAGCCAAACTAATGTTGTTTGCCTCAAAACTATTTCCATCAGAGGACAGAAGAGAGTACCTGCTTGGAGACATCTGCTGTACACAGCCACGTCAGGCAGAACAAAGGGAACTGCAAGTAGAGGAGCCTCCATCCTGAGAGGGGCAGCCGGAGTAACAAGCCGTGCCTTTCCTGAGCCATTTTCGCCTTCTCTCCTTTCAGCAGGCCTCCTTGGTCTCAACCATCCATGCAACCATTTGGGGAGGGGAAAGAAAAGCTGGGGTTTTACACCATCTGGTACTAATGCTGGGAGGGATCCCCAGCCACCTCCCTCTCTTATCATCAACAAAAGAGCCTCATCAGGTTTACACTGAGTTTTTATGGGCTCTCACTGCCAGTGCCACAACTACAATGGTCTTTTCTGTTTAACGGTGCCATGGGATTCACACAAGGCTGCTAAATCCTGGCTGCCCGCACAGTTAGTGGGGAAAAGCAACCGAAGCCCACCTGAAGCCACCCCGAGAAGGCCACGGGCAACATGAAACACAAGCTGGTGGAAAACAGCAGGACAGGGACCGGTAGCACTGAGTAGTTCTGCTTTCCTTGGGTGTGATCCAGCTACAGCATGGGCCTGGGTTGATTCCCCCGAGGAAGGAGGGATCTCCCTGAGGAGTGGTTTCTGAAAGAAGCTCAGTTTCTGCAGCCAGTTACTACACAAAACTTGGCAACTTGCAGCACAAAGCCTTTTGAAGGCTTTTTTTTCCCTCTTCTCTCTGCCCCTACCACCACATGCACATCATGCCCGGGACCCCAGAGAGGAATCAGGGCAGGAAAACAGTTTGACTAGGAAATCTTTCCAATGTCAACATCCTCCATCCTGGGGCCTTGCTTTCCGGGAAAAGATGGACTTTGTGTACACATGTTTGCATGGACTGGGCTTAAAGGCAAAGACCCCTCTTGTGAGTTAAAAAAAAAAGTTAAAAGGTATTCTACAGACTAAACAGATGGGGCTCCCTGAGTACTCTAGTGATGTATTCAGCAACATTTAGCAACATATTTATTTAGACTGAGCAAAGCCTTGAGCATTTCAATGCGCAGGGAAGCCTTGGGGCCACGGGATCCTGCACCAGACGGCATCTCCATCAACGCTGTGGACTGCTGCTCCAGTCCTCAGAGAAAGCTATGGTGAGTGATTTAGGGACACACAGGCTATTCAGACTCCCAGCACCTGGGCTAGGACACCCATGGCTACACAGATCCCTAAGGCTTTTATGTCCTCACCCTTAATTTCTACTGGAGCAGCAGAAAGCTGGCTTGATCGGCTGCCGTGACTTCTCCATGTAGCCAGTCCAGCTAGGGCAGAGATAAGAAACTGAACCAATGCCCTACGGCTGGAAGTCAAACTGGTAGTGGCTGGTCCTGAAGAGCGACCAAGCAGGATCTGCTGAACTGCACCAGTTAGTTGAACCAGTGGTTAGGAATTGCCACAGCATCATTGCCTCTCTGCCATGCCCCGTCCCTCCTCAATCTGATGAAAGTTAGTCCTTGAAGCAAAGTTACCCAAACTATGCTTCCCTTAGGGAAACATATCCCTGCCCAAAAGAGAATCCATAAAACAGGGACATTGATGACTGCCATGCTGAAATACTGCCATTTCAATAGAAATAGTATTAATTCTGCAAGGCAGGAAGGCATGAGCATTTTGACAGTGCACAACACCAAAGAAGCAGGTTACTTCACAAGACTGAGATGCGTATTATTTTGAAGGAAGCTCTGTCCATGACTAAAAATAAACCTATGCCGTTTCCCTGTTTGAACTTCCTGTAGATCTTTAAAGAATACAGAGACCCAACCAAGTCATTCTCTTTGAAGGAAACATTTGAGATCATTAGCAACTTGCCTGCTGGGAGGTTTTCAGATCCAGATGTCTTTGTGGTAAATTTGCACAGAGCATTTGGTATCCTATTTATTCCCTCATTTACAAACCATGTGCAACTTGTAAAGTCAGCACTGCACTGAGAGGCATGACTGGTGGTAGCTCTGCTTACAATAGACAGGCATTGGATTAAAATGAGGTTTCATTGTTAAGTGAAAAGTTAACTTCCAGACACAGTTCTTAATTTAAAACATCTGAAAAATTAACATTCTCATTTGGGCATTTTTCCAGGTCAGGTGGTAGCGCCTGGATGTTCTCTGGACAAACTATCTCATCCACTGTAAGTGGCTAAATGTTTGGCTCGCTTCTCTAATGTATGTAAGTGAAGAATGATGTTGTTTTTATTAATCACCCCAGAATTAGTGCAGCATCCCACGTCATAGGTTTTTGTTCCACTGCTGCTTCTGGCTTGCTAAAACCAGAGCGCTTGTGTCACACTCTCTGACGCTCCCCACACACTTTGGCAGTTTCAGACTTGGATGACTTCGGTTGCTTTCATTTTGGAGAACTTCTTGAATCCCTTCAGCACTTGTCAAATCTCCATCTTAAATACGCTATCAGTCTGGGGTTTTTTTCTAGGACAAGTTAAGATCTCTTAACTTGTTTGTATTCCATGAATCCAAACAGATTGAAAACACAGAGGGACTGTCTGCACAGTGCTTCCTGCAGTGGGTCCCCACTCCTTTGGTTTGGTTTCTAGGCTTTCCTTATTACATCTTCAAATAGCACCTGTGTTCATGGTCATTGTGGGCTTTAAAGTCCATCAAAGGAAGTGACTTGCACCTCAGCTTGATGGAAACTTGGGCTTACAAGACTGATGATGTTTACATGGGCTCCAATGGACTCCAGTAAGCCATGCAGAAGAATTGTTATTAAAACACATGAAATAACCTTACTGTTCTATTTGGTGCTGATAATGCCTTTGCTGGAGATTATCAACCAGTTTTGGGAACCAAGCTTCAAAAAAGATGTAAAGTAATCGGACAGAAACAAAAATGTGAGGGTGTAGGAAACATGACCTACTAGGAAAGGTTGAAGTTGATCAGTCTGTCAAAAAAAAAAACCTAAGGAGAGACATTAAGAGCCTTTAAGGACAAGAGAGATGCAGAAAGGGAGAAAAGAAACTATTCATATGTTCTTTGGAGATAGGACAAGAGCAATGCATTTTGATTGCACCACAAGAGACTGAGGGTTGGTGCTAGAGACAACTTCCTCCAGTGATAAGGACAGTAAACAGTGGAAAAGGTTGCCTAGGGAGATTGTGGAATATCCGTCACTCTTGGTTTCTAAGAGCAAATGTGACAGATGCAAGTTGGGAAATATGCTGCTGGAATAGCTGGACCTGCCTTTCGGCAAGGACTGTGGACAAGTTTATTCCTCAAGGCACCTTCCAGAGCTATTTATGGTGATAACGTGCCTCATAGAGAGGAGTAAATATTGAATACTACAAACAAAACTATCTCAAGAAAAGAAGAATGGAAAAAAAGGCCGTGGACATTGTCAAGTTTTGGGGAGCTACAGGTGTGCTTTAGTCTTCAAAGAGTCATCTGTTCTGCTTTTGTTTTGCATAAAGTTAATATAAATGATCACTTTGCGGGCAGCATTAAGAAGCCTGTTGACTTCAGAAAGGTCACTTAAGGGGGATAAGCTAGGTGGGTGCTGGAGTCATTTCAGATACCTCATCGAGTTTTTCATGTCTGTCCCAGTCGTGTGCCTCATGAGAGGAAATGCATGTATTGCCTGGCTGAGTGCAGGGTTGTGCTATAAAATGTTAAGAATCATTTTCGAAGAGATTTCAAAGCTTAAAGTAAAAGTTAAAAACAAAACAAAGCAAAACAAACCAAAACCAAACCAAACCAAAAAAAAACCACACACACAAAAAAACACAGGCACAGGAAGCTGAACTAAAGTTTAAGTACCACATATAGAAAGGAAGAGAGAATCAAGCTGGCCATAAATATTTATGCTAAAAATATTAGAGATGTGATCACAGTCCAGGTCATGGAGTCTCAATTTGTCATGTCTCATGCTATGCACAAGGATTTCAGAGTATCCGGGTGGGGGAGGAGGTTGCTGGGTTATCCCCCTTCCCACAGAAGAAAGAAGGAGTGTCTGTCTGGCAAGGCCAACAGGACCGTCTTTCAGAATTCCAGTTAGCTTCTTTTACTTCTTAAATCATCCAGTACTTTTATATAAGCCTCCTAAATCTTCTTCACTGTTACTTCAGTAAAATCCAATACCACATATACATCCATCATCTTAAGGTGCCTTCCCCAATAGCAACTCATTAACAGATTTTCCAAATTCCGACTTCACTGGCACACAGGATTTAATGAACTGTTGAGATTCAAAGCAGAATTCAGATGATGGGAAAATTGAGGTCTAAAATAGCAAAGACATAAGATGACATATTTCTAAGGGCTTCACAGCCTTTATTTCTGTGAATATTCTCATCTGTGCTAGTATAAACTGGGAGCAACTCCACTAAATATAGCAAGTGCACATCAGTGTAGTCCCACTGTGACAGCATGATCAGTCCTGAAAGTGCTCTCATCAATTATCATTTAGATGCTACCTTCTTTGAAAGCCTCTAGCAATAATTGAGAAGAAAACAACTTAAATAAAGGCACTTTGCGGTTCTGCTCACTGCAGAATGACACTTTATAAAAAGAGAATACCTATATTTTTTCATTTATGAAGCTGATATGCTTTCCAAATGCATACAGCAAAGTCAAAATACTTAAAACAATAAATCATTTCCAAGATGAATATCGCTAGTTTGGGAATATTATATGAAAAGTGGCTGAGTAGATGAAAAAATGGCATTTGAGAGGTTATGGGTACACTGGAGATAAAGAAGCAAAGGCTTGCTTAAAATGGCATACAGACTGTTTTAACAGCCAAGATTTTTCAAGCCATGGGAAGTGGACTTGTAATAGCAATTAATGCTTCCCTTTCCTTTCCAACGTACTCAAATCTGTCACAAATAGCAAAGTTCATTCAGAAGCAAACAAAAAACTTGGGAAATCCCCCTGTATTTTGGTACTAGTGTAAGCCTTAAATTCAGGTCTGATCAAGTGGAATGGTTTGTACTTCTTTAAATAACTTTAAATTAGGAAACTTTTCTTTTCATCAGGCTTTATGGACCACTTAAGTCTCTCATAAATCACATGCAACCTAGTAATTTTTTTTTTTTCAACTGGAAAGCTGGACAGGCTTGAGTTTCCAACAAGTGTAGTTTTAAGTTCTTAGGTTTGTTCCTTGATACAGAAAATTAGGTTTTGAGTCCATCCAGTACAAAGCAAAAGCATAATCATCAAACATATCTAATACACAGCCTAAATCTGCCAAGTTTGCATAACAAAAAAAGAGCAGGAGGAATGGAAAAAAAAAAAAAAAGAAGAGAAAGAGAATGGCTTCATAGCTAAATGACAGCAGTAGGTGAAGATGAATGAAGAAAAGTGAATGCTGTGTGTTTGCATTTTGTGGAATAATTTATGGGGCTTGAATGTCTTTGAACGCTCTTACCATTGATATATGAATACTTTTGATTGAGGAAAACATATGAGTGTTTGGTGAAGAATGTTCTTGGTGAAGAATAAAGAAATTACTAGATTTCAGTACTCCAAAACTGCGTATGAAAAACCCGTGCTATATAACAATAAAAACCACAGATTCTTATAAATGAGTACAATTAGTCATAGTTATATAAATGTAAGTATACATTCAATTTGTATGCACATACTAAAGGGAAATATTTTAAAAGAGACAATTGTGTTTCAGAATAAGGCGTAGCATACCGAGCAAAATTACAGCACAAATAGGGTATATCTTTCACAGGAGAAAGCCTGAATGCTGTTGCAATAGAGGACCCTGCGGCTGCCAGCATGGGCTGTATTGGAGGGAGGGCTCACCACAGAGCACGTTTCTCCTTCTTGGCCACCAGTGAGGGTGCTAACACCGACCGACATCCCGTTCTCTAGCGGCAGCTCCACTTAGAAGTGCAGATGGCTAATTCCATGTACACTAACTATCGGAGTCAAAGACAGTAATTTACCTTTTTTTTTTTTTTGCTTCATTTGGCCCAATGAAGCAATTCCAACAGCCTGCTGCGCAGTTCAGGCGACCAGGCCAGCTCGCTCATGTTTTTAACACTGAATGGAGGCTGTTTAGGTGAATGAGAAGAGGTATCTATAAGGCAAGGGACTTCTTGGTCCCCTACTTCTTTTATTAGCTATCCGTCAGGTATCCTAGAGTCCCCTGAATTTGTGCCTGAGCCTCATCCTACTATTCTAGGGCATGAGTTGCTCAAGCTCCTCACAGCTACTTCCACCAGTCCCTTTATTCTGATGTGAATGTTTAAATGTAAAATGTAAATGCTGTAGTTACTAGATACGTGATACATCTTCAGATGGTATTTATTGGGCATTTTCGAGCATCTCGCTCAGCTTTTGACTGGCCAAACACTCTTGAGAACTATTTCTAGCATTTCATTTGTAACTTCATACAGCTGCTAATTTAAAAAAAAAAAACCAAACCTTGCTACAACATGTTCACTTCCTTCCTTACAATTTTGAAACTGCTCCATAATTGTCCTAGCACAGATTATATCACTGCCAATAACTGATCCTTAGATTGGAAAATGACAACATTAGCTATGCAATGTAATGCCAGCTGCTGCGTTTGTTGACTGTGTTTCCAAGACTCTTTGGTGGACAAGTTGGTGTAACTGCTAGGAAAGCTGGCTTGGTTTGTAATTGTGCAAAGGCCCCTCTACACTTGCAGTGTGAGTATATCTGGAGTAAACCTGGTGAGCATGCCGGAGGCAGGGCTACCACAGGAACAGCAACTGGCTCTGGAGGCATGATGGGAGCTGGTGGAGGAACGGTACCTCCTGTGCTCCTTCCCCAGATGGGAAGAAAGGCTTCAGGTTTGAGCCCACTGTGAAATGGCAGCAAGGAGCAAGAGCATTTCTGGAGGGCTGTTTTTTCAACAGCTAGGCTGATTGCAAATTGGGATATATAGCATGAATAAGCAAGACATTATTCAAACACTGGTTTTCTAGATCTGTCCAGGCATGGCATCTCCTGCAGACGTCCTTTCATCTCAGGCCACAAGCTCATAATCCTCTCCAGTCAGTAAAAGGAACGGGGGACCTTTCATGCTTTCTATAGGGAGGCAGGAGAAGGAGCAGCTCTGCCTCTCCTTACTGCCCAGAGTGTGAGGCACAGCAGGGTCGGATGTGCTGCTTATTCTCAGATCTTCACAATGAGCAGCATAGCAGACCTCGATGAAGATCTCCCTCCATCTGGCAAAGATATCCCAGCACATACATGCTGTCACAGCTGCTGACTTCCAAACTGATACTAAGGAGAACAGAAGTTAAATTCTATTAAGGATATGGACAAAGTAACGGTTATAGGCAAGTGTTAGTTTTTACCTAGGCCAGGCATGCAATCTTAGTGTCTGCCTTTCTTTTCCAAGAGAATCTTGCATTTAGCAGCTCTAGTTGCTTTTACAGGTAGATCTACTCTGAAGAGCATAGCATTAACGTGTCTGAACCCACCAGGTGCCAAAAGTCTTGCTCCGAATTGCTGGTGCGTGGCATGAGGCATATGAAGCACCTAGCAGAAATCTTTGCCTGGGTTCCCGAAGCAGCACAGCTTCACCAAAGTAGCGAATTTGTTCAAAAAAAGCAGTACGATGATATGGCTCTCCCGTTCCAGAAGAACTCATGTGATGCTAACTGGGGGAGCTCTGCAGTGTGCTGCACTGCACAGCGTTAAGTTGTAATGTCCTTGGTTTCCTAGTGTCATTAACGCTGATTAGATCTTGAGTCTCTGCACTTAAAAAATATGTGGGACAGGACACAAGTACTGTGCCAGCAACAGCTCGCAAGAACAGCCCAGATCAGAACAAGGGGAAGAAGCCATAGATTGCTGATTTTCTGGGCATTTTGGGATTGTTTATGGTGGGTTTCCCAGCTCTAGTTTTTTCAGTGATGGCATTTAGCAATGTGCATTTTACAGAGAAAACCATCCACAGAGATTCAGGAGGAGACTGTAAGTGCATACCACACATGGTGTGATATAAAATACTAGTTTTACCTAACTGAGCCTGTTTCTTTACATCCATGAGACATGGTCATAGTGAAGTCCTTTGTTCTTTTCACTGTGCTGAACCTCGGGATTCCCTTTGTCCTACGGGAACCACCTCAGTGGGCAATTAACATGGCTTTTTGCTCTTTTGTGGCACTGAGAATCTGGCCCATTTCACTCCAAGCATCAGTGAGGTGTTGAAACACAAACCTCTAAAAATTAGATTGCTTTGTCAAAAAATCAGCTTTCACTTAAAATATTCCAAAACCAAGGGATGTCAAAGTAAATTTTGCACGCCTCAAAGCAGAACAAAGTAACGGGCCCCAAAGAGAAAAGGGAGACTCCTGGCTTGAGATTTAAATTTTCCTTAAATTTAAATAACAAAAATATTTTTCAAAGTATGAATCTCTTGGGCACTGTCATGTTATGTCACCAAATAATTCATTAAAGAATGTTAGCTCTACTGCTGCTGTTTGAAGTGTCAGAGGTTTCTTTGCCTAGAACGGCCTGTTATTCCCAAGGAGGGAGGGAAGAAAAGGGTTCTCTTTGTATTATGCTTTCAGAGCACAATGGCTTAAACAAAAAAATCCTTAATAATGAGATAACAGTGAGGGAACTCATTCTAAAGGATTCTAGATCACTGTAATAGTATGTCGCCATCCATAGTAGGGCAAGGCTCTGCTCCCTCCCTGTGCACAAATTGCTTGATTGCACTTACTGCCACAGTTTGTTTCCTAATATTCAGCATGACATTTCCTGTTTCTAGCCTTGGGCTTAAATGGGTTTGATCCAGCCTGCTCTGAAATTAATGGAAAGACTGCTATTTACTTCAGTGTCCCCTTTTTCCTCTTGCTGCAGCCCGTTGGCTGCTCCAATGATTTCTCTCGCTTTCATTTTGGCTGGCCTTCAAGTCCTTCCAAAACATCATGCCTCTTGTTCTGTACACAAGCACAGACAGAAAGAGGAAGAGACAAGATAATAAGCTGTTCGGCTCCAGTCCCTTCACTGTGTGTGCTGGCCAAGGGACACGGAGCGGTTTACATGGCAGTGGTGCAGGGAACGAACTGGGCCCCCCTTTCCAGGCAGCCCTCGGCAGGCGCTCCAGCCTTCCCCAGCTGCTCCCACGCTACCGCAGTTGCCAGTACCAGCATAGCCAAGAGCTACGCTGCAGCTCTCTGCATCTATCACACGCTACGCGTTGAGTTTTTGAGGTCCCTAGATGCAATCCCACACCCAGTCCTGGTATAATGCCCCCTACTTGGGTGATTTTCCCTGTAACATTTCATTTTGTCCCAAAAAAATGAGTGAGAGTGTGAATATTGCTCCTTGTTCACGTTATAGTACTTAACCTACTATCTATAGAGATAACCTCTCTTTGGGTGACCTGCTTGCTTGGCTGCAAACTCCCTGGGTTTGTGAAGTATTGTAATGAGTCAGGTGTACACTTTCCAGGTGCTCGATACTGAGATATGTATCAGGTTTTTCTCCCACTGACAATCAACGGCCTTGCACTTCTGGTGCTGTGGTATTTAGTCATTATGGGCTGATACTTTTTTCCTAGAATCATAGAATAGTTTGGGTTGGAAGGGACCTTTAAAGGTCATCTAGTCCAACCCCCCTGCAATGAGCAGGGACATCCTCAACTAGATCAGGTTGCCCAGAGCCCCATCCAGCCTGACCTTGAATGTTTCCAGGGATGGGGCTTCTACCACCTCTCTGGGCAACCTGTGCCAGTGTTTCACCGCACTCATTGTGAAAAACTTCTTCCTTTTATATCTAGTCTAAATCTCCCCTCTTTTAGTTTAAAACCATTACCCCTTGTTCTGTCACAGCAGGCCCTGCTAAAAAGTTTTTCCCCATCTTTCCTATAAGCCCCCTTTAGGTACTGAAAGGCTGCAATAAGGTCTCCCCAGAGCCTTCTCTTCTCCAGGCTGAAGAAGCCCAACTCTCTCAGCCTGTCTTCATAGGAGAGGTGCTCCATCCCTCTGATCATTTTTGTGGCCCTCCTCTGGACCTGCTCCAACAGGTCCATTTTGTCTGGCTTTATCAATTTAGCATAAGTTCTCAGAGGACTGTAGCTTGCCCACAGTGGCAGGCTTTGGCCCATAGGTGTTCCCCTTTTGTCCTGTTTCTTGCTTTTACTACCACTGCTGTTTGCCGGAGCTAAGTACCAAAGATATATATTCATCTCGACAGCCAGCATTTCTACCAGACTGCTGTTAACGCTTTCTGCAGGGAATGTTTCACCATTCAGGAGTGCTTTGACATATGTTTTCTTTTTAGCAGCTTTCTTTAATAGGGCTGCAGCAATTTTAAGCAGCGATTAAGCTTTTTCATTGTAACACAATGGTGACGTAGAACTCCTCTTCCAAGGTAAATCATCTGAACAGAGTGGCCCAAGTCAGGGCCATTATCTGAAAGCACAAGGCTGAGGGTACCAGGCCTGCTGAAATGATTCCTGCTGTGGTCAGTGCAGTGTCTGTCATCTGCTTCCCAGCAGCCTGATAGACAGACCACAATGTGTGCACAGACAGGGAGGGATGAGCAGCCAAGGCAATTTCAGGGTCTCGGTTAGGTCAGCTCTATTAGGCAGTAGTGGGAAACATCTGTGGTGTGGATGGGAGGGGATGAGCAAGCTTTAACCTTTGTCTGAGGCACCTGTAACTATCTATGTCTACACCATTAAATAAGGGAGGGTCAGGGACTGATCCCTGGTCCCGATTTCCAAGTGGGAACAGACTAGATCATGTCCACCCATACGCAGGGTAGTCACCTACACAGAGGACTGTTCTGAAGAAAGTTAAGTTTGAGTCACCCAAGAGAAGCCAGGAGTGACAATTAAACAGTGTGGACAATGTGCTACCCATGCCCAAGTTCATTCCCAAGCTGTCCCTTATTTACAGCACAGACAAACCGAATGCTATGTACATTTCATTAGCTTTGGGTTGGTTTTGCACATTCCCATATGAACCCCAACTGTTTACCAGGTCTTTGATATCCCTGGTCATGTCTGCCAAACAAGTGACATCTCCAGGTTTTTGGAGACACACTTCAGTTTCAGAAGGCGCTCTGAGGGAGCTTCTGTGATCCGAGTGCTGCGAGCCAACTGCCTTTAACTATGATGCTATCTCGTATGCTCAGACTGTCTCGATAATTCAAGTACCCTGTGCATGTGGGTGGGAGTTCTCCTTTGGTGTGTGCCCAGCTCTACAAAATGATCGATACGAGCACTTGTTTCATATGGTTTGTTCTCAGATTCCTTTCAGACACTTCCTTGACAATGGTAAATAATTGGCTTGATTGCTTTCTGTGCCTTTCTGTTATCCATTTTTCTAGCAATTTGAGGATCTCATATTTTGGTTTATATGCTATACTTTCATGACTGGGAAATGAAGTCAGCTATGTATATCTAATTCCCTCTTTTCATTGTGTACCTCAAAATTGTAGCATTGCGGTTACAGCGTCATGGAGAGTCACTAGCAATAACTCCTTTAAAATGCTCTCTAGTGATTTAGTGTCATTTTCTACTTCAGTTGCTTTACATCCTCAAACTTAACGATGAAACAACTCACAGCAAACACAATTGCTAGACATTTCTTCTTGGTTTGGGTGTCTCTTGGTTCTGCAGTGATAGTGAACTCAGTCCAAAAGCTACCAGCTGTCTCTGCTGTAGGAATTCGTACTCCAAAGTACAACTCACTAGCATCACATCGTATGGTTGCCTCTTCAGTCATACTGCCGTATTTTGGGACAGGATAAATGATCACCTGTTCCCTGGTGATATGTAATGGTTATATGTGGTAACCATGTCTATGCTATCTTTTTTCTTTTTTTCAGAAGTCAGCAGCTGTCTGATGGTGGGAAAATGGTAGAAATAATGTCAGCTAGTTTAAAAACCTAATATTAAGGCCCTTTAGAAATTATCTTTAGATGCAGCTGTGTTGCTTTTACTTCTTTGGCACACAATCCTTGGGAGGTCAGCAAATGCCTGTGAATGACATGGCAGAGAAGTGCATTTTACTGTGTTTTCAGCCAAATTTTAATCCACTTCCTGAACTGTCTCAAAACAGGTTGTGGCCATGATCATCTCCAGCTGCTGCCATGCGGTTTCCTTGTTGGTGTAGCAGAAGGTTGGGAGATACATGCTGCTCCCAGCAGGTCCAACTAATCCCACTCCTATTGTTGACAGGCATTACTCACGTCTTCTGCAGATGGGACCCTAAATGCCATTCCCAACTTTCTGTATCTAGATGAGGCCCATAATCTTGCAGAGGAGACATTTGACTTACTTGAGTGCTCTTGCCATTACCACTGTTAGCCATGAAGCACTGGGAATCACTCTGCTTCTCCAAAGTAGATAATCCTCATCCTATTTTGTCATGAACTCCAGTTGTCTGCAAATGTGCAGCTTGTCTGGCTACGGTGCTTGCCTAGCTTTTCCTCATCCAGTCATAGCATGGGGAAAGTGGAAGCACACTCACAGAAGTGCTGCAGGGACACCCAAAAGGCACTTTTGGGCAAAGGTAGTTTGATTACTGGCCAACTCTTCTAAGCTCTGAAACGAAGGAAGCACTGAAGTGAAGCAAAGCATAGGCATCTGAAAAGAAAGAGCATCCTGTTGGGTAGGAAAAGTGCACAAGAGAAGGGTGCAGCGAAACACTTATGCACAGAGAGTCATCACGGTCTGTGTAACGAAAGATGCTTATCCTGCCCGAGTTGGTACAGTCATTCACGTGGTGACACCCATGACAGCCCTGTTGACCTCACCCTCAAGGGACTCAGAATAATGATGACAGCTTGAATTTTATACCATCCTACCACCATTATAGTACTCTAGCTGGCTCTGGTTGACTGAGTTTGTCTCTCAAACAACGCTGAGGAAGTCTTTATCGCTTCACATATTTACTACCGCCCTACTGCTTGTTTTGCATCTGATTTCCTGAGGGTTTTTTTGTTTGTATCACGGGGTTCGATTTGGGGCAGGGTTTTTTGATGCCATCTTGTATTTGTATCATGAGGTTGTCTGAGGTTTACAGCAGCATTTCTTTTTCTACACCTTTGAGCTGCATCAATATTATGTGCCTGCAAAATCTCACTCTTTGTCTCACTTCCTGCCTCCTTGACAATGTTATTCTATATTTTTTCTTTTATCAGTACATTTGATCTCAATGACTTCTCTTTCCATGATTATTGCATTCAAAGTCTTTATGCAGGGCACCCTTTACTACCCCTCAGATTATTCATGTTTCCCTTTTAATTTTGGTTGTCTGGTTTTACCTCTATGCATTTGGTTTTTGCATTCATAGGGGTACATTTTCATGTTTTCTCTCTCCTGCTTAGTGGATTAACAGTTCTAGGTCCGGTTGATCTTAAATCTTGCATTTACATGGGAAACTGCACCTTACTCAAGCTTTTGGAGGCTTGTTGAGGAATCTTCTTTTAAATCTTTAAATTTCTTATATTTAAGTCTTTTAAGATTTGATAATCACATGAATCTTGAACTGTTCAGCAAGATGATCATCTGTTCCAGTCTTTTGGTTGCATGCACTGAGCAGATACTCTTTCTGGGTGGAAACAGCCTTAGAGAGTTTTTAGATCTTCACTTGGGTACTCACCAGCTTAGTGCTGATGCATCTGTTCAGCACACAGCTGCGTGTCTATCGCAGACAGCAGCGTGTCTGCGTTTATTTTGTTTCTCCTTCTGCCTGGCTTCACTACGTCCTATATCTGTTTTCCATTGCAAGCTAGGGAATGTACAAATGATGAGCATGGTCTATCTGCGTACAGGCAGCTATGGCACGGTGCCATGATAATTGTTTTTTCTTTAGTTGAAGGATCCAGAATTCATCCTTAATGATGGATGCAATTACAATTCCCAAGCAAAAAAGCCTCCCAGTTTGAAATTAAGCCGATGAGGGCACACATTCACGTTGACATTGTCAACAAAATAGTCAATTCAAAATACTACAAGAGGTGAGAACGGGGCAAAACGAGGGCGGTGGCACTCAAACCTGCAGCTCCACAACAGCAGCCCGTGGTGCTGCCAACATGACGGCAGCCAAGGTGAGGGCTGCTTCGTGGGAGATTCGCACTGAATCACATCCGTTTGCAGGTGCCAGCAGACACAGTGTGGGCAAAGAGCACGATGAGCACACTGCTGGCTTGGATGTGTTTTCCTTGGAGATAACAGCAGCGGGAGAGGCTCTGATTAGTAAGCTGAAAGCAAACGTGAATCTTATTAATCCTTACTTGGAATCCAGTCCACAAGTCAGCGTGTCGTTAGAAATGGGGTTGGTATCAGTAAAGCAGTACGTCAAGGCTCTAGGCATGTGACAGGGACGAACGGATGGGGCACTAGAGTGAAGACAGCCTCTATGAGCATGAGTAGAAAGGGGCAGATTTGGGAAAGTAGGTGAGCAAGACGATCTATGAGAAGTTGGGTCGCTGACCCAAACCATGGGACCACCCACCAGCGCTCCACTGTCAGCAGATAGCTGGAAACTCGCTGGTAAAATGTGCGCTTTGTACCTTCCTAACCGGTGTCCCAGACAGACGATGACAACCCACTGCTTCTGGGTGGCAACTCTGCAGCCTCCAGGAGGAGGAGTGCAGGCAGCCAAACGACTCTCCCAACCCTCTAATAAGCTCATTAGCATATGTCTTTGCTAACGATACATATGGAACCAGACTACTTCCATATGATAGATCTCTGGATTATTTTACCATTTAAAAAAAAAAAAAAAGGGGGAAATCATATCCAAAAATAGATTAAAAGAACATGAGAAGTGGAAGGTCAAGCGTTCAACAGTTGGGCAGTGCCAGAACTGGGACAGTTTACATGACCTTGCTGTAGCCTCCCTGACTGGATGCAGTAGTTAGTCACAGGATCATGGGTCTTTTTTTCCGGAGAATCCTGACTCATTTGGTGACGTAATGGCCAAAAGGATTAAAGAGGAAAATAGAAATATTGCTCTCCTCGCATTCAGGAGGTGGCACTGTGCAATATTTGCTGTGCAGAAAGCCAGCCCCACAATGGAAACAGAATTATTAATTTTCTACTGCAGTACAGCCTGCCCAGAATATCTTTTAGTTCTTTACAAATGGTAATTCATCTTCACGCTGCACAAGTAAGAAGACATTGTTATCCTCATTTTATATGTTGGGGACGGAAGCACTAAAATCAAAGTATTCCCTCGGGTAATCTGAGGTGTCCTTATGGGGTAAGCTATTAGCACCCACTTACATTTTAGACCTGAAGACTGCTATGTTAGTTCTGTTATACAGTGTGGCTTGGAGACAAACAGTGACAGACAAGGAACAGTTTACTTTTATTTTTTGGCATTTGGGGATAATTCTTTGGAAAGTGTGTGCTGCTGGGAATCACAAAGCACTGTGTGGGCCTATTTTTTGGAAGACGGAATATATGCATTTATCAATGCATCTGCTACGGGGTTGGTCTCCGTAAGTAAATTAAGAAAGTGATACTTAAGAATAAACTCAGTCTTTTTGCTCCAGGTTTATTCCACCATAGGAAGCCAGCCTTCCCAGCATTCCTCTGATGTTCAGCAGAGGGCTAATGCTGACAGCAGAAGGAGGACAATGATGCATCTTTAAGTGTATTAACTGTTCTTCATTTCTACAAAATTACGTAATGTAATATATACGCTGCCTCCTGTATCTTTGCAAAGATACTGTCCCCAAAAAAGAATGAATATATTCCTTGGCTGGATTATAGATGCACTGCTGTTCCCAGTGCCCTTCTCCCACAGACTCCTCACTGTCATTTAAAAATACTTTTACTGAAAGTCAATACACTTTACCAACTTTCACAGAGAGTTTAAAATATTTAACTAAAATATTAAACTAAAATAAGAGTAAGTTTTTTTTTTTCTCATTGTAGTAGGATGTGACTTTTAATAAGTCTGGAACTTATGAAAAGATGGATTTAATATTTTTATGTTATTTATGGATTTCTACCGGTAGCCCCATGTGTGTTTTTTTCCCCATGTCCATGTGTAGCCATAGACAGTGCAAACACAGCTTATAAACACAGACAGTTAACTTTTAGAAAATGCACGATCTGATTTCAAGATGTTATTCTTACAGTTTAGCACCTGCTTTGCTGGTTTGGGAAAACCTCTGTGCAGTGTCTGAGAGAACACCTCTTCCAATTTGTGTTTTAGGGACAGTCTAAGTCAATAAGACAAACAGGTTGGTATGAACGTAAACATTAGAGATTAGGCCCTCCACAGCAATAAGGAAGGCCTCTTCTGTTTATTCTTTAAAGACATAATTGTGATCAAGTTTCCTTTGTCTACCTGCTCCCACAAATGGTCTGTATATTACACAAAGCACAAAGCGCTCTTTTCCTATCCCTGCCAATACCCCTCCTTCAGCTTCCGCGTATTAGCGTGATTAGCACTGACGAGCAGGATGAAGAGCTCAGCTCAAACCCTTCCCTTCCGCTTCCAGGCTGCTGTTCCCACCTCGAAGACGGTCTCCCCAGGGAGGCAGACCTGCCACCTCAGCATCCCCTGGCAGTAATCACCCGTGAGTCAGCAGGACCCATTTAGCACTCCCCAGCCGAAGCACCTCCTGAAAACACAGTGGGATGTTTCAGGCAAATACTGTCAGCCTCTTAAAATACTGTAGGCAAGTTCAGATCCTTTTTTTTCCCCGCTACTCTGTAATTATTATTATAATACGCTATACATGGCAGGCTATAGCTGGTAAAATACACACAGCCAAAACCAAAACGAATGGAAGCATTGCCGAGTTAGCAATGTAGGAAGGGAGGGATTGTAAGAGAGGATGTAAATGGGTGAAGCCGATTAGTGACCTATTAGTCTGTTTGTGATGAGCGTACCGGTTTGAGTGAGGAATTTGAACATGACATTTGGTTATCCAACTGAAAGGTAGTCTCAGTCAAAAGGCTTTCAGTCAAAAAAGACACTGTAAAACTTACGACTTTGGGGATCTTTTAAAACACAAGTTTCTTAGGTTCTCACTTTTACAAATTATGGCTCGGAAGAATCCAGCAAGTAATGCTGATGGGGTTTTCTGAGGCAGTTTTGTTTTACCAACAGTGGTTTGAAACAACCAAGAAGACTGAACTGGTGTCCTGCCCTGTTGTACAAAAGAGCTGCCTTTATGTCTCCTTGCTACTACAAACTTCAGCATGTTTTGCTTCTCAGAATATTACCTTTCGGTACAAACTGTGGCTATTATTTATTCAGCATACATTCATGATATCTGTCACTGATTGCTTGCCTGCTGAGGAGTCTGACAGGCACTCGTGTGTCATTTTGTGACTGTTGCACTGCGCTCCTAGATGCTAAATTATTAATACAAATAAATCATAATCAGGCTCTGTAATTTTCATATTGCTCAACAGCACAAATGGCATGGCTTTTTGCAACTCTATAGGGAGATAGGAGCAGGGGATAGGAAGGAAAAGGGAAAATCTTGACACCAAAAGGAAAAATCTTGGCACCACATCATTTAGCAAACGTAACTCTGCAGAATTAAAGTCTTCACAGTATTTTTCATGGTTTCCATATGGGCTGATGAGGAAGATGTGTTTCAGTGGACATTGGTTCAAGATTTTACTGAAAAAGTGTTTTAAGGTGAGGTTGGAGAAAGAAGGAGAAAGTAGTTTGGCATGAGGAGAAAGGCCACATAGACGAAGGTAGGAGAAGACAGCGTTATGGACGTAAGGCGAAGGTGCTTAGAAAAGCTGAGGGAGTAAGAGGAGAATGTAAAGAGCTGCTCCTGTATTATGGAAGCACATTTAACTATTTCTTCTGTGTAGCCGGAAGGACGCCTGTCAGATTTTCTGGGTGATTCCTGAAGGCAGACAGCAATATGGTCAGACCGTGGTGGCGAGGGCCAAAGAACGAGATTCGTGAGGGGAAGGAGCTGCTGTGGGCATGCGTGGGCTCGACTCACGCAGAGGCAACGCTCCAGCACGTCTAACCTCTCCCACGGGGGCTGTAGGAACTCACAGCAGCTCTGCTGGTCTTTATGATCCTAAAGAAATTACAGCTCCCCTATAGGGGAAGCCCAAGGCTTCTTCCCATGCTTCCCATGCAACTACCAGCACTTGGTTTCTGTCTCCACACCTTGCTCCTCTTCAGCTATACTAGCTCAGAGCGTCAGACTTTCTACGGCATGCTGCCAAGCCAGTTTATCTGCCCAGGCTTAGAGCAGCTCTGTGACTGATGTGTGATATTGTTTTGGTCTGCTTTCATTGATTAGTTGGTTATTTTCTGGTTTGGCTTAAAAAAGAGTGGCTGGTTGTTGGTTGGTTAGTTTTTTTCTTTGTGCCATTCTGGTTTTAATTCACAGCAAGAGTATTCAAAGTTTTGGACAAGGATTCTTTATTCTCACTTTCTTCATTATAAAATTAAGTGCATTTCTTTCCTATAGCTCTTGCAGGAAGAACATCTGGTTCTTTGATTAATTTCCAAGATACCTAAGATCCCCAAGAATATAAACCTCTATTGACTTGCGGGGAGGTAAGATTATGCGTAAGCCCATAAAAAAGGCAAATGTAGGGCATGCAAAAATGCACCCTTTCCTAGAGCCAGGCACTGTTTTTTTTGCTGAGGAGCCTGGAGTATTAAAGCACCATTTGCAGTCCTGATGATAGCCTCCAAGATGGAAGTCTGTAACTCTGCCCTGCCTCCAGACTGCGCTGGGCCAGCGGAGGCTGGTCTCTGGCCAGCAGCTCTGTCCTGCCTGAGCCGGTCCCTGCCGCTGGCCCAGTGGGCGCAGCCTCAGCTCCTCAGAGTCCCACACGGTGGAGGATCCCACACGATGTTTCTGGAAAGGCAGAACCAGACCTCTCCACTGAGCTGCTGTTATCACCCAACAGCATGAAAAGCAAAAACTGTTTTTTCAATTGATCTATACATTTCTACTTTTGTGCTGTTTATACCTTCTTATGGGGAGAACCTCTTTAGCAGGGCCTGTTGTGACAGAACAAGGGGTAATGGTTTTAAACTAAAGGAGGGGAGATATAGGTTGGAAATCAGAAAGAAGTTTTTCACAATGAGGGTGGTGAAGCACTGGAACAGGTTGCCCAGAGAGGCAGTAGAAGCCCCATCACTGGAAGCATTCAAGGTCAGGCTGGATGGGGCTCTGAGCAACCTGATCTAGTGAGGTTGTCCCTGCTCATGGCAGGGGGGTTGGACTAGATGGCCTTTAAAGGTCCCTTCCAACCCAAACAATTCTATGATTCTATGATTCTATGATTCTATATTGTAAAATATATTTAAAAAAAAAAAATCCATTTGCCTGGAAAGGCTAGGAGGGAAATCAAAAATGAGCTATCTAGGAGCCTGAAAATTTTGTTTGTTTATACATCTATAATCAGGTTTTAAATGAGAAGTGACACAAGTGACACTTTCTTTTGGAATTCCCATCCTCTCCAAATTCTTTATATGAATTAGTGGAACAAATTCTGTAGGGTCCTGAAATGTAATGATTAAGAGTCACCTACACATAACATACACGGTCACCTAGACAGAGAAGTAAAACACTTTTTTGTTGCAAACACATGGCTGTAGACATCCTGATAGGAAACAAGGTTACATTTGAACCTGTAAAACCGTAATTTCATCAGGAAATCAAATCATCAGGATGAAATGATTCTCTGGTTAAATACCAGCAGCCAAAAATGAAATCCAGGGAGGAGAAGGGAAAGAGAAATGTAAATCTTATTTATTGAAAACTTCTATTATAGTTCTCTTTGCTATTTCAGCATGTTTTATTAAGTTTCTCTCCCTCTGTATCTGTATTTTACATGTCTCTCCTGTTTTTGTTGGAGCCTAAACTGCGATTTCTTCAGTGCTGAGGCAAAAGAGCTCTCCAAGCCTAGGAGAAGAGTGACAGCGAGACGGGACAATCTGCCAACGTGGGAGCACCCGAGGTCACAGGTAGGGTTGTGTTGGAGAGGGGGCCTGAAGCTGGAGCACGCGGTGCTTTCAGTGGGCGTTGGAGGGGGATGCGAACACCTTGAGAAATGCCAGGAAGAGTTATGGCATTGCCGAGGACGTGAAGGGAACAAAGTGTCCGGACAACTTTTCCTTTCACCTGCCTGTGGAGCAAGGTGCACCGCGACTGGAGGACATCCAAGCCTGCACGTCTTGGGGTACAGGGCAAGAACAAACCCCCAGCACAGGCGCCCAGCCACGCTGCGGGGACAGCAGGTACTCCCCTGGAAGATGGCCGTGGTGGGGCTGACACTCCTTCCAACACGGCCGGCTGAAATACTCTGCGATTTAACGCGAAAAATGGAATAAAACCGTAGCTCTGGAAAACCTCCGCATATTTGATTACCACCGTTGCCATACAACCCACTATCGCCAAATTCAAGAATTAGGGATAAAAAATAATAATAAACAAGACGTCGTCTTTCACAAAGAGGCGTAATCTGCTTAAGGTTGTTCTCCCATTCATCGGGGATCTTGAGACGTTCAGCTCACGCCTCCCGCCTCCCCGAGGCACCCCGGCGGGGCGCACGCAGCGGGGCCCGGGGCGCGGAGCAACGTGAACCGCTCCGGCGGTGGCAGCTACCGGCCGCGACCCCGGCTACCCCTCCTCTTCCTCCTTCTCCCTCCACTTCACCCCCCGCTCCTCTTCCCGGCCAGCCCGGAGCAGCCTCCAGCACGGCCGCGCCGGGCTCCCGCGGGCCGCCCGAAGCCGCTGCCGCTACTCGGGGGCGGCGGCCGGGCGCTGCCCTCTCCGCGGCCGCGCCGAGCGGGCGCTGAGGGGCCGCCTCGCCCGCCCCGCCTCCCGCCAATCAGAGCGGCGGCGGCTGCCGGCCGCGCTTCGCCATAGGCCGACGGCGCTGCCAGTCTGGGGCCGCCCCCGCGGCGGGGCGCGGCGGGCGGGGGGAGGCGGCTGCCGGTTCCGTGCGGGCGGGCGAGCGGGGCCGGGCGGCGGCGGCGGCGGCGGCGCTGCGGTTGCGCCATCTGTCAGGAGCCCCGGTGGGAGGGGAGCGCCCGAACCGCGCTCGCCCGGGCGGAGCGGAGCGGAGGCGAGGCAGCAGCAGCGCGGAAAGCCCGTGCGAGCTCATCCTTGCCCAGGCTGCGGCTCCGCCGCCGCACGAAGCCACCGCCACCGCTTCCGCGCCCGGCCGGGTCTCGGCGCAGCGCGTCTGCCCGCGGGGAGAGGCAGCGGCGCCCGGAGCGGCGCCCCTCGCTGCGGGCGGGCGGGCGGGCGGGGGCAGCCGGCGGAGGAGCGGAGCGAGGAGGATGTGAGTGCGGCGGCGCCGCCCCGGCCCCGCGCTGCGCTGAGCCGAGCCGAGCCGAGCCGAGCGGAGCTGCCTCAGGTAACGGAGGGGCCGGAGCCCGCCGCGCCGCCGCCGCCCGGGGGGAGAGGGGTGGGGGGGGGATGGATGCTGCGGCGCGTTGGTTTCCTTTGTGCACCCGAGCGGTGGTGGAGTGCGGGGGCTGCTGGGGAGGGGAGGCGGCCGCGCTGCTGCGGGTGTCCCCCACGCACCCCCACGCATCCCCGCCGCCGCCTCTCCCGCCGGGAGCCGCCGGCCGCGGCCTGCGGCGCGGGGAGGGCCGGGGGCAGCGCCGGTGACCGGCTGTGCGGGCCCGGGGCGAGCGGGCGCTGCGCCCCTGCGTGCCCGGCGGTCGCCCGTGTCCGTGTGCCCCCCCGCGGCAGCCGGCCGGGGAGAGGGGAGGGGGTGCAGCACAGGGCTGTGTTTGTTGCCGCCGAACTGCGAAAAAGGGGAGGGGGGGAATAAATAAAAAGACCTTCTCTCCCTCCGAAATAAATCGTATAGGATTTGCGCGTCTGTGACAAAGGCCCCTTTCAGGGAAGAAAGAAGGGACGCACAAAATGCCCAAGGGTGGTAGGATGTGAAAAGAGGCTTGTTTCTTGTCTTTCCCCTAGAGCCTCTCTGTTCCTCCCCAGATGAGGCCGCTGATCTGGTGCCAGTTCCTTTCCAGCCACATTTTAGATTAGCGAGAGATACCAAACGCCACACCATGGGTGCCAGCGTTTTGCTGCGTCTGCAGAGCCACAGTGTACGTGTCGCCCGACCTCCTTAATAATGCTCGGTTTGGTCTCTGCTTCCTCGGGAACTCGCCTTATTTCTGCTCCGTGTGGATTTTGCGTGTGCCTGGGCGCTAGGAGAGGGCCGGGGAGGGAAGGGGGTCACTTTGTGAAAACAAGACCGTGATATCTTGGTCCGTTCAGCAGTGACAGGGAGGGCAGGGCTGAGTTGGTCAGTGCTGGAGAAGAAGGTTTAGGCTGAGTGGAAAGCAACCCTCTGCAGTTGTTCATCAATCATTCTCATACGCTCTGTTTCTTAAAATGCTAAATAACAAGTGGGAGCGGACCAGGCTTTTGAAATGCGTGTACAGGACTGGGAACGCCTTTGAGACCTTGTCATTTTCCTCCCTGTATACAACCTCCTTAACTCCCACATCCTTCCTTCCACCATCCCTGCAGCTGTAACACTTTCCAGTATCTCCTCCTCACACACCCATCTTTTTTTTTTTTTTTTTCCTTGATATCTTTTTAACTAGCATTCTGTGGCCGAAGCTTAGAACAATTACAGGTGAAGATCTGTTTGTTTATGTGCTGGTGGAGGAAGTGTTTTCGTTAGGGTTGACTCGTCTGATCTCCCATGAGGAGGAACAGTAAGCTAAAGGGACACTGTCAACTTGAAATCCGGAGAATGTGCATGATGAATGGAGAGCTGTGTCCAATATTACACCCACCGTCGAGCTCCCTGCTGGAGATCTGTGGTTTTTATAAGCCTCTCTTCTGACTGTGTGGGTTTGTCATGCAGGGAAGGAGTAGAAACACACTTCAAACAAAGTTCTGTTAAGTGAACAAAGGAGGCCAGAAGAAAAATACCAGAGTGGGAAGGGAAGGCAACGTCTCCGACTTCTCAGTTACATCCATTGCAGCCACTGCCTGACCCACTGGGAGACTGGAGGGGAGGGAAGTTTGTTTTTACCATTGAACATTTACTTAGTATCAGTAAAGTGGAAAGGCTGTTACCTTCTCCCCAGTGATACAGGAGTTTTCCAGCACCTTGATGTATATGCTCAGAGCATTGGTAACACTTGATGAACGTCAGTAGATCGAAGCCTTTTTACAATTTTTTAAGAGCAATTTTAAGAAGGGAATCTCTTGGAAAGAACAATGGGTTCCTTCTTGAGCGTTTTTTACCCCACAAAGCTTTGATTTTGATAAAAAAAAGAGAAAGGAAGATTGCCTAATTAATGCCTTCAAAATTTCTGTTTCATTGGTAGTAGGCTGCAAGTTTCTCTTGGTTTGTTGAAACATTCAGATGCCCCTCAGGGGGTGCCTGTAAGCCTGCTTCTTCTCCACCTCAAAGAAATTACCGCCTCATCTGCATGGCTCATCTTTGGCAAAAATAAGAATTTCCAATATGATGTTGTCTAATGGTAGGCCGCTGATTGTGGTGTTTTGCGGTTTATGCTTCAGGCATGTTGTTTCAGAAATTCTGTGTTGCCTGCTGGTGGAAGACGTAGTGGCGTGAAATACCAGTTAAGTATAAAACCCTGAACAGGCTTCTCTAGAAATTGTTTTGATGTTGAGTAAATATATGTCTTCCGTGAAGGATAAACAACTTTGGTGTATGGGCATGGCAGTCATTGTACGGCAGAAGTGATGAAAGTGGTACAGAGAAATTGCTTATTAATTATTTTCATTTTAAGTATCTTTAAAAGTTAGAGCCCATTGACAAATTTATATTTCATTTGCGTAAGATAAAGCATTGCTGAGGAACTAGATGTTTTTGAGATGCTGTACTAGATTTCACAATAACTTTATACGAAATGCCTGAATAGTGTCATCTGAAATGCATGGGTGGAGCCTGACACAGAGAGGACCCCTGTGGCCACTGGCCCTATGGCTTAGCTGAATTAACCCAAATATACTAATCTGGACATGGCACGATCTGCACTGGATTTACAGTGTAATAAAATTGTGGCTAGACGAGTGAAAACTGTCCGGTACCTTCGTGATGATTTAACACTGTAATATGATACATCTACAATACTATATATTTAGTTGTGTTAAAGATGGCTGAGAGCTGTTGGCCACCTTATGCCTCATTACTTTTATTTAACCAACGTCTTCACTTTGCTGTCTTGCTGCATTATAGTGCTTTTACTTCAGGGAGAGAGAGAGAGAGAGAGTTGCACACATGTGTTTTCCCTTCCTCCATCTCTCTGGGGCGCACATTAATATTTGATTCAAAGTTGTTCTGTAAAGTTCTACTTAATTCAGTTTGGGCACTACTTTGAATGTATAATAATGGTGTTTGTTTGTGTCACAGACAGCACTTTGTAATTTGCTTTATGGGCAGGTCTGCTGCTGGCAGTGTGTATTGTCAAAGTGACCTTCCTTCAAAAGGGAGAAAACCAATAACTCTTGTCCCTTTCCCACCCCTGCAGCTCCCACAGAAGCGTCTTCACAAGTGATTTTAACCCAGTACTCCAAAACCAGGACTTGAACCGACAAATCTAATCCACCCGAGCAGTCTCATTGAAATCTAGCAATTAAGGACTCCTTTGGTGACAAAAGGCTTACAGATCTGTATCGTGCGAGTCAGCGATTTACTTAGGGCGAAACCCACAAAAGGGTTTGCGTGCTTCAGTGTGGAGCATCCTGAGGCCTCGCTACCGGGGCGGTTGCGACCCCTGTGTATCTCGCACCCCTGAGCAAGGGGTGTGGCTGCTTGCTGTGCTGTGCTGAACACGTTGCGCACCTCGGAGCTGCCCTCCCAGCTGCCGGCGTGCCGGGGGAAACGCTGCCTGCGCCACCCGGTGCGAAGTGCCTCGGAAAAAGAGGTGAAACTCCGGTGGTGCATCTGCCTACCTGCTGGGTGTCTCACTTGGCGCCACAGTGGCTTGCTCTCACAGTTTAAAAACCCCAACCTGGTCTTGATAACATAGTAATAATTAAAAAACAAAACAACAAACAAACAAACAAAACCCCCCAAAACCAACCAACTTATATTTTGTATTTCAATAGGTGACAAACACGGAGGCGTAGAAGAATTGGGATTTTTAGCATTTGCATCCTCTCACAGGTTTTGCCCTTAGTGCCTGACTTTCTTCTAGACTGAGAAATGACAGGTCCGGATGAAAGGTGAAAGATTTAAGTTGTTTCGGTACATCCGAGAAGCGTACGACAGTCCTTAAGGAGCGCACGGGCCTCATTAGCGCTGTGCTGTAGGGCAGTCTCGCTTCTTAACGTGCTCGAGCGCAGGTTTGGTTTCAGGCAGGTAAGCTGCCTCTCGGTTTGAGAGTGGTCAAGTTAAACCTGTCTGCGGGAGATGTCCTTGAGCCCTGAAACTAGAAACAGGCTTGACCTTACAGGAGTTTGCAGCCAAGGAGAAGCGCCCCGTTGTTCTCCTTACCACTGGCCGCAGGAAAACAATGCCATTTTGTAAAAGATTTTCGGAACTTTCCTTTACTTGGAATGGGAACAAAACCAAACAATATCAGCACTTTTACTGGGGGAAGTGAAAAATAAATTTACTTCAAGTCAATCAAAACGTGTCACCTCATCTTGCTTCTGACTGTTTTGCATGGTAACTATGAAAGCAAGGATTTCAACTCAAAATGCTGGCGCCTGTTTGGAACAAAATAGAACCTTTGACATCTTGACTTTTTACTGAAGTGTAAAATCAGCAACAGTTTTACGGAGCCTCTAGGTATGGATAAAACTAAATTTTCTTGCAGAAAATAGCTGTTGGATTTTTCCTGACCAGCTCTACTTCTTGTATACCATGAACCTGAATGAATGTTTTTCATCTGAAAAAGCCATCAAAAAGGTAGCCTGGCAATATCACCTGATTTGAATTAGATGGTCTGAGTGAAATTGTTTTTTCAACAGGGAAGAGGACAGCAAATGAATTTTCAACTTGCTATCCTTCCCAAAACGCATCTCCTTTTTTATATCAAAGGCATCCCAACTTGAATGGCTCTACTGATGTTGTTTGTGACAAGGTGATATGGGGAGACGTTACCCCAGGTGTTCCAGCTCAGCTTCTCCTGATTCAGCAGTCTTGCACCTCTGAAAGTTGCTCGTTCCATGCTATAATTTTCTAGAGTATCTGTGAATAACAAGTCCTACTTGATTAAGCCAGTAACCTAAATTCTTAGTGCAAGTTAGTTGATGTTCTTCACATTGAGACATTATTTAATATGATGAACGGTACAAAGCAGCTACGATGTGAGAATGTTTTGATGGGAGTAGAGAAGGTCACCTCTCCACGTTTATTTATTTTATTCTATTTTGGTGGGTCTTTTAGAAGGCAGCAATGACTTGGATGCCTTTTCTAGCCTAGGGAAATTCTTTGTCCTGTCCTGCTTTCGGTACCCTGTGGCTACAGCCAGAAAGGAGAGATGTTGAGAAGCGGCTGTCGAGTGATGTGCTCAGTGCTTTGAAGTACGAAGCAGCCTAGCCAGAGCTCGAAGGAGCCAGCGCTGCTTTTAACGGTATCAGATCCTGCGCTGTTAGAGCAGTTACTGAGCTGTCCCCAAAATGCATGGCCCCGTGGTCGGTGGCGCTATCGGCAGCCAGCCCTGAATGCAGGCTCCACCTCGCATAGTACGCTTTGCTTCACAGCTCTTGGGGTGGCCTGGGGAGGAGCTTCCTCGTGTCCTCGATGCCGCCTTGCACCAGCTCTAGGAGCTCTAAAAGACAGATAAACATCTAAAGCCTTGGCTGTGTAAGGGCTGTAACGATTTATTTTAACCTGAAATTGAGACCTTACATTTCAGGCAAAACATACCATCAGTCCTGAAGCTTCCAGAAATGCTTTAAAAATGTTGTTTTATTCACCAAATCTATGTCACTCACAGTGGCGAATTTGGAAAGCGTTTTGAAGCTGAAAGTGATGGTAATGGCACCAGCACAACGTATGAAGAAGCAGAGAAGTACCTGGGGTGGAGGGACATTGAGCAGACCAAGCGAAGAGCTGGCTGAAGCAGGCAGAGGAAGCTGCTCTTATGTGTGTGAGCGAGGACATTTGCTTTAATAGGAAAAAAGTGTTTGGCACCACTTAAACTTGCAAATAAGTTGTTTTAGCGATTTTTGGAGGAGGAAGGAGGAAACCTCAAAGGATTGGCTTGACTTAGATGAAATATCGTCTCTGTTTGAAATTGTCCTTTTCCTCTTGGCTCCAGTATTCCCATGTTAACAGATTTGACCAAAATAGTTCTCGAGCCTTTTTGGTGTAGTCCAAGATGAAAATATTATTGCCAGATAATTTTTATCTTGTCAGGCCTCAGTTTGCTATATGAAGCTATACAGAGAAGTTAAACAGGATATGAGAATGAAGATTAATATTAAATACTCATTCAGGGTTTTTTTAAGAAAAACTTTTCTATTCCATGGGAGTTCTCTAATGACCATATCTGGTGGTTCCTAGCATCCTTTTTCTTTACAGTTTCTATTATTTTACTGGGGGGGTGAGGGGGTTTAAACAAATAAACTTTCACATTCATTTGAAAGCTTTTTATTGTATTCATAAAGACCTTCCAACCTCCCTTGTTTTAGAACAACCTGTGTGTGAAAGAGCACTTTGCGTAACGTTGATCTTTGACTTGCAGCTGTACCACTTACAAAAGAAGCAGCTCTGAAGGTTTTCCTGGTATGACTTTGGAATATCATGCAGTTCCTATTTTGGCTCCTGATATCAGTGTACAGATAATAGTTGATTTTTTTTTTTTTTACAAATATGTTGTTTTTTTCCCTTTCGGGCCTGACCTTTAAACTGCAGAATTGCCCTGGGGATTATAATTGAAGTTGATGCTCTTGTCCAAAATAATTGGGAAGACTTGTTGCTGGTTAGTTCGGAAGTTCTCCAAGCCAAAAGCCGTGACAGCGTGCCGTGTCACAGCGTCGTGCTGGGAGACGAAAGCACTGGGCACCTAGCTGGAGCTGCGATTAGCAGCGGTGCTGGTGAGTGACCTCGTGTCGGCTCTGGGATGTCAGTGAGGCGCACAGTAAGAGTGCTCGTGGACTTTTTCTCTCTCTTTTTAGCTCGTACAACCTTCGCGACTATGTTAATGAGGGCTGTAGCTATCTCTGTATCAACCAACATCCTGCGACTCTGGGGGCTGTGTTAACTGTCCAAAAAAAATACAGCAGAAGCTTGTCTGTTGCTTTCTAACTTCTGGACTTGTATCGCTTCTCCACAGAAGTACTTTTCCTTCTTCTGGGACGACTTAATCCCATACCTGGTCATTTCTTAGGACTTAGCGTAAGACCAGCTGATACCCCTGTTTGGAAGATGGCGATGGTTGCGTCCTACAGCCAGCTGCTTTTACCCCAGGGGGACGAGAGCAGGTGTAAGAGAAAGCAGCTCTCAGACCGTTAAAAGAAAGAATATTTGTTTGTTTCTGGGACTGGGTTTTTCTTTGTGGGCAGCCTCTCACTAGGAAGCAATGATATATTTTTCCAGGAAAGAAAAAAGCATCTCTAAGACTCGGAATGAAAACCTCTGTTGTCTGACTAGGCAATTAGACTGTTTCTTGTCTTAAACTATATGTAAATGCTCAGTGTTTATTTTTAGTGGTGACGTTAATGGTGGGGTTTTTTTATGGTGAGGTTAATGACCTCTTGCCTGGTTTTAGACCTCTCTGTGTACAGGTCCTCTTGCACACGGTCACTGTATGCTAATAACGTTTGAAAATGGGCAGGTCTGAATAATAAGATTTCAGAGGGGGAGCCCACATCCAGTAAGATTTTTCTCTGAAGATGAACAAAAATGCCAATTCTGTTGCCTGTCTGCCTTCCTGGGAAGTGAATGAAAACTCCTATGTTTCCTTCTGGGATTTGGATATGAAATGACCAATAGATGATGGCATTTCTGGTTGTTCTCACTCCGGGCAACATTTGATTTGGTGATTTTGCCAAAAGACATTCTAGGTCCCACTTCCAAATTCACTGATCATATTTTGCCAGTTTCACTTTTCAGGAAGGAATAAAACTATTTCAACCTACCTAATCCTTTGAATAGCACAGCATCTGGTGTTATTTATAATTTTCATTTAAAGCCTTTAGCTGAATATGCAGGCCATTTGCTCCAGATTTTAAGTTCTCTGGGTGTCTTTGAATGGTCAGCAATCTCATATTCGTAAGACCTCATACTTTGGACTGGTGAGGGCAAATAGCAACTGGATTTTGATTTTATTTTTATTTTTTAATCTCTTCTATTTTAGTCAGCAAGACTGAGATAAACTATCTTTAAAAGAAAAAAAAAAAAGTCAAACATGTGTTTAATGCAACCCGTTTTATTAGCTGTAATCACTGCTGAAAAACTTTGGAAGCCCATCAGCCTGTAATTCACATAAGATCAGTATACAGAAGCTGGCAAGCTGAAGAGCCAGATTTAACTCTCAGTGTAGTAGGCAGCATGCTCTCAAAAAACCACGCATAGTGTCAGCTTTGATTTCTTTTGACCACCTCTCTAGGAGTTTCCCTTTTGTAGGAAGTGTAACGAGCCCAAAAGTTTGGCTGAGAAGAGAGCTGCTAAACGATGTGACCTTGTGAAAGAAACATCTCTTACATCTGAAGGTCAAAAATTACCTTGTGGGCATTGGGGGAGGTAGAAGAGGACCGTTGACTATCTTTCTTGCTTAGGGCAGCGTTACTGACACGCTTAAAAACTGCAGAACTCCTTGTCCTAATGTTCAATTGGGGCTGCCAAAAAGGAACAAATAGGGCTGTTGACAAAGTGCGCAGGGAAGGCTGTGTCCTTCTTCCTCCTCCTCAGTCATCGCAGGCAGAACGGGGAGAGCATCGATTTGCACTACTTGATGTCTTGGCATTCAGAAGAATTTCCTGCCAGTCTTGTAAAAGGTTAAAAAACTTAGGCTTTTTTTTTAAATTGTGGGCTTCCTCTGGCATCAGTGTGATTCAGTGACTTCTTCAAGGGTGAGGTGACCTTGTCTCTGCTCTTGCTACGTTTTCAGCAAGTCTTAATTTGAACTGTTGTAAGGTTATGTTGTTTGGGGTTTTTTTGCTTCTTCCCCATGCAAAAGAGTTAGTTCTGCTTTATGAAGCTGGCTGTATAGCTGTAGGTGTTAAACAAGTCTGCCAAATTTTGCTTTTGCGGTCAACTCCTCAACGATTTGCCACGTAAGTTTGTGTCTTACAAAAGATAGCTGTCATTATTTTAGAGCTAACGTGGCACAGCAGGACTGTGCTGAGAATAATCTGGACCTGAATGTGGATGACGGGTCAAAAAAAGCATTGCTTTGGTTTTACTTCCTTGGGTAGAGCAGGCCTCAGGCGTGGGATACATCTGCATGGCACTATGCCGAGGTGGATAGAAGAGCTCGTGTGTGAGAGTCAGGATAGCCCGAGCAGCCCAGGAGGAGCATCGTGCTGATGTGCCTGCAACGCTTCCAGGACCACCATGATGTGTTCGTAGTCGTTGTGAGTGTATCTGTGCAGCACTGTGTGGTGCTGTAGAGGCTGTACTTCACTTTTTGACACAAAAAAGAAGAGACATGAGAGCGATGACCTGAAAGAGTGGATTAACTAGTTGAATGTTCATTTTCACAGCACCAAAGACTACTCAAACTAGCTTTTTTAAAAATTGCTACTAAGCTTAAAAGAAATCCTCTCTCTATTTTTTTTACATTATCTGCCCCACTGAAGAAGAGTGATTTTGTTCCTCGGGAGCTCCATCAATAACAGCTACCCACAAGCTTTAAAATGACATGGTGCTGCAATTGTATGCAGCATTTATTTTCAGTCTTCTTTTTTTTAAAGGATGCAATCGCCATTCAAATTATATCACCATGAGAGTGGGAGAGTACTTCTTGATGAGTGAGATCTTTTCAGAGTAAACTGGTTTAGAGCACTTGCTGTCTCAAATTTAATTTTGAAGTGTTAATACATTTCTGGGGATTTCTTAGTGCCACTGGACCATTGTTAACACTCTCTTCCAAAAGTGAAATATCACAGATCTTAAAAGAATGCAAGTATGAGAAATTCTGCAAGGGAATTAAGATTTGTGTTTGCCAATAATGTAGTTACCCCAAACTGCGATAAAAGAATTTCTTCCATCATCAGCAATAAGTTGCCGCTGTGACGTATAATTTCGGAGAAAATATCTTGAAAATCACTGCATCATGTAGATTTACTTTATGATTGTTGGTATGGGAACTTGCTAAACCTGCGTGTATCATGACAAGTATGTAGCTTTGGACTCTTTTACGTCATGCTTTAAACCTGGGGGGGGGGGGGAATGAGACAGGGGGACGGGGGACGACGACAACTAGTTTTGTTTGAAGGAATGATCACCTACAGTTTTTTGTTTTGTTTTGTTTTCTTCCCCCAATCATATTGTAACAATTTATTTTCTCTAACTGAGCTCTTTCTAGAGCTAAGAGACTTCTCTTCTAAAAGTACTTTTTAATAGTTCTTCTCTTAAACTACTTTTTAATAGTCCTTCTAACTTCTCTGAGATGAGCTCTTCTTCCTTTTAAAATTTAAACACAGAAGAATCTAGGTTTGAAGGGACCTCTGGAAATCATCTCCCTGAACAGAACAGGGCTAACCTCAAAGCCAGGTCTAACTTCAAAGCCAGGGCCTCGTCCAGTCAGGTTTTGAGTATCTCCCAGGACAGACTGAACAAACCCAGCTCTCTCGATCTCTCCTTCATACGTCAAGTGCTGCAGCATCTTGGTGGCCATCCACTGGACTCGCTCCAGTATGTCAATCTTTCCTTTCCCAGGACTCCCAAAGCCAGACCGAGTACTCCAGATGTGGTCTCACAAATGCTGCATAGAGAGGAATAATTACTTCCCTCCACCTGCCAGCTAATTAAATTGCTTATTTGGTGCCAGATCTTCAGCTGCTGTCAGTTGTCTTTGCTTCCCTCAAGCTGGAGTGGTGGAAGCTCTCCCTTGCAGGGGAGTACTTGTCGGCTTCTCTCTCACCTCAAAAAGAGCTGGAACAGAGATGGCCCTTTGCTTCAATTACATGAAGCAGATGACCAAACCAGTGTTTACGTACACAAAACTGCAAAGGTTTCCATTTCCCTGTAGTGAATTTTTGCACCAGATTTTCACGTTGCGTACAGCAATGTAACCTGAAGCAATAAGATTGTATCACGGTGATTATTTTGGTAAAACGGTGAAGAAAATGCATAGTAAACAGCACGTGCAAAGAGATGCATTGTGTGTATTCTGTTTGTTTTCCTGGCAGTACTTTAAAGTGGGTAGCTTAGCTAATAGCTAAAGTTAATGTTTGGTGGCAAATATGAGGATTGAAATAACAGGTGTACCACCTGGATGAGCCTTACGGGAGCTGTGGGACAATAACCGTGCTTAAGATTTTATACCCAGAAGGTGTTTCTTCTCCACTGCGTTTCTGAGACTCTGTTATTGTGAGTTGCGCTATTATAGGTGACTGAAGTACATGTGACTAGCTATAGTCCGTGCTTTTTGAAGGTTTAATTTTCCTATGATATATTTTATATATTTTTTTTTCAAACACACACAAAATGAAAATTTTGATTGATGGTTTAAGGACTTAAATTAATATTTGCCTGAAAAAAAACAAGAACAATTGGAATACAAGAGAAACTCACAACCACCACCAAACCCGTGCGTGTGGAACTTGTCCTGCAGTTGCTGCTGCTTCGAGGAGTGTGTGGCTCACATCACCGAGCTCAGACGTCCTCACTCCCCAGTGTGGGAGAGCAGCTGAAGGCGTAAATCTTCTACATGCATATGCCTGCTTTAACGTGTAAGATGTTAGTATTTAGCTTAGGAAATTCTGGCTCCCAAAAAGCTGTGGCAAGGTAAGTGTCTGGGGTGTTGAGTGGATACTGACTACTGCTCGGCTGACTGCTGGCGAGGGAGGTGGCTGGGCTGAGTGGTTGCTGTGCCTCGAGGACCTCCCGGGTATCTTGGTACAACTAAAGAAGAAAGAAGCCTTAAAAGCCCCGTGGGTGTCAAAAGAGGCATTGGTAGAGAGGTTTTTGCTGGGAAGGTGGACAAGGGAGGGGAATTGTCAGGCTTTTTTTTTTTTTTCTTTTCCCCTTCAGTATTTGTCCCCACCAGGGAACTTCTTCAAAGTCTCCTTTCCTACTCTGGCTGTTGCCACCACCGTTTTCCTCCTGTGATTTTTCTTTGGGTATTTCTTCTAGCTCTGTGGCACTGGCTGTGGCTGCCAGAGGCTCTTTTAGAGGTCCCTCTTTCACCTGTTTTGTTCCCATAACCCTGTTTACAGCAATCCTGTCTTTATGCTTGCTTACCTCAGTCTTCTCCGTTGCTCACCTTCCTTGTCTTGCCCACAAATCCTTTCATCTCCCAGCACAAATGAGCTGTTTATCCTCGAGCTAATGGATGTTCACAATGCTCTGATCATAATGCTGCAGAACTGCTTATATTCACGGTGAATAAAAAAATTAAAAGGTGGATTATTTTTTGCCCTGCCCTGGAGAATTAGTTGTATATTTTCACTCCGTACAGCTGTTGGAGTGAAACTCTGTAGATTGAGTTGAGTGGGGCTCAGAGGTGAGTAAGAAGCCCCCCCTGGTGTGGAAACAAACCTTGGGTTACACAGCTTGTTCAGGTTACCCAGGCGTTGTTGCGTAGCAGAAGGACAGTGTGTGAGAGCTATACCAAACTGGAGGCTTACTACTAAGCTCATCTCTGTGTTATGTGGAGAAATGTGGAGTTTTGCTTGTTGATAGTAATAAATGCAACCCCTCAGGGACACAGACCTTCCCTGGGTACTGTTGGCAGTGCTGGAGAGCGGCTCTTGCCATGGCCACTCAGGTGAGGCTGGCTGTCCTGGGAGGGTGCTCCTTCCAGAACTGAAAAGCTACTTTCATCTATTTGTTTTTATTTTAGTCAGAAACTAGGGTCACTTGGTGCCATATATAAGCTCCTGTGGGGGAGACAGTGAGAGTTTGAAGCGTTTTGAATTTTTCTTCTGGTTTTGACTTAATTCATGTGAAAAGCTCACCAGCTTTCTGGTGTTTGGTGGCAGCTTGAGTAAAATAGTTTCAGTGGGAAGATGAGGGGGACGTAGATCAGCTCATACTTAATATTTGTTTAAACGAGTTATGCAAGATAACTTAGCTTATTGTTAGCAAACTAAAGAAGTCACAAAAGGTGTCCTTCCCCAAATAGAGTGTGAAGTGTATTATTTTGGTAGAAACTCTGGGAGGTGAGGCCACAGCACTGAGCGCAGGAGATCAATACCTACTCCAGACGATTCCAGCACCTTCAGTCTGCTGCATCCTGTCCCTGACCGCTCATTTGAGTAAGATTTGTGTGGTGGCAGGACTGGAAGCAAGTGTTACCAACCCTAAATGTTTAAATATTGCAGTGGTTTTGGAGGAGAGGAAGAAGATGCTGGAGTTTGGAGCTGGAGATGTTACATGGGTTCATTGGGCCACCCAAGGTCCAAGCCTAGGCTGGTGGGAGCTGCCGCTGAAGATCTCAAAGGCTGCTGTCTTTTTCTTATGGAATAAATATGTCTGTGCTTGTTAACACCTTCTAATTAAATCTAAGATATTCAAACCATGTTGGAGATCAGTTCCACCAGTGTGACTCAGGTATTTTTAATATATGTATTTTGATTGCCCTGTCTGGAAGACTAGTTGGTAGAGTTGATTTGTGGCTAATATATGCTGTTTTGAAATTTCTGGTACGTAGATGGGTGTAAGAGAGGCTGATCCTAAAAATGTTCTCAGTTTTCTTCTTCTGTTAATGTTGGCAGATGTTTCCAAGCAATACACTGACTTCTTTGTGTATTGTTTTTAATCTCTCTGGCAAAAAAAAAATTAAAGAAGCAAAGGCCTCTATAAAAGGAGTGGTAAGAGCTGGGGCATTGCTCAGTATGAGGCACTTGAGGCCATCCCAGTGTGCTGTTTAGGAGGAATAAGTAATTTAAAACCACTTACTCTCCTCTGTTTTGCAATAGTTAAAGCATTAGCAGTGCTGCCCAAACAGACAAGCCCACCAACTCCCTCCCGCAGCCAAATATCATACCCTCCTGAAGATGCAGATGCCTTCCAGGGTGGCTGCCCTTGGGCTGTTCAAGCACACCCGCTGCCTGTGTGCAATATGTGTATGAACCAAAAATGTCAGAAATGGTCCTTTTATGTTACAGAAGTGAGTCAGAATATTTTTTTTTTTCCATCATCTCGTGACTATTCTCTGACAAGCCTGTGGTGGTTAGTTTTTGGCCGTAAGCACATCACGTATTGACTGCTGTTTTAAGGTGGCTCCTTATTCCCTCTGGTTCTTTGTTGTGGGAATTTCCAAGTGTCAGTCTTGTCAAGAATTACTTTTTAGCAACTTAAAAGCAATTATCACACTTGCTAAAGAGGCAAAGCAAGGGATACAAGGTATTAAAACAAAAAAAAAGGGGGGGGGGGGGTAGGGAGGGGCTCAAATAACTTAATCTCTAAACTTTCATTTTGCAAATTAACTTTGCTAGTGCACTTAAATCTGAGTATGGGCCACATGCTTGGACTAGAGATATAGTACATGCCATTGCCTGTAGATGTAGATAACTGGTTTTGAACAGTTCTTTCTTTGAGTTTTGGGGTTGTTGGGGGGGGGGGGGGGGGGGGGGGGGAGAACACATTAAAGAAGGAACCTGATCCCTTTTTGACTCAAGGGGAGAGAGAGAACTGGATGATGATTTTTACTAGTTAGCGGTGGCTGAGTCCTGAAAAAACAGCATAAGCCTTCTTGGCAGTAGTTCTTGATTTTTTTTTTAATATATTTTTGTATTATTATTTCTCTCTACCTGATGTTTAACAAGAAACTGCTAACCTAATTTTGGTATTCCAATGAGAGCTCATTTATGATGAGTTGCCAGAATTCCTCAAATTAATTTTAAATTCCTTGTTGGCACCTGTGAGTTGGGTTTCTTTGCTTGAGTTTTTTAATACCATTTCATTTTTTCCTCTTGTACAATTTTGCTTTCTTTAGGAAGAATATTTGTCAAACATACTAAGCCTAATAAAATGAAATAGAATAAATTCTTCAGGTCTACATAAAGAATACTTGAAGATTTGTGCTGCTTTTATGGCTTCCTGGACCTGGAACTGCCGTCTCTCGTCCCTCTTACTGTAGTGTGAGAGACCACACAATACAGTTGACTGTATACTGCAAAATTTAAAAAACAATAAAAAGCATAGTGTGGGTTTTGTTGGGTTTTTTTTAATATAGAAAAGAAATAAATGTTAAAGCATGGATTTTTGTATATTCTGGATTTCCTGTAAGCATAAGCCTTATGCAGTTCATTCACTTGTCCCTCTCAAATTTGGAGCCTTTTGATCTCTTGGAGTAAATTTGAAGATGGCTGTGAACAATCTTCATGACCATTTTTTTTCAGGAGAGGCAGGTATGCAGAGGAGACACTATGGTTTTAACCCTCCTGGAGGGGCAGTCAAACTCGGTGCTCACAGATGTCAGACAGCAGTGCTGCGAAAGCAAATCGGCACGTATGTTTTGCTCGACTAGCTGTAGCTCTTCTCTCATCTCTTTAGGGTGTCAGGAGACATGGAAGAAAAGGGTAGATGAAAGGGAAGGCTCAGGGATCCAAGCGACCGGGAAGTAAAGGAGGGAACAGGAGGGCACGTTGGTAGGAAACAAAGCTTCATTGGCTCAGTGGTAACAACTTAGTTTTTAAATTCAGTGACCCTTATTTCTAGGAAGTTCAAAACTGCAGCCACTCAATACCTGAAGAAACCATTTTTTTTTTTAAATAAAAAATCTTTGTCAGTAGACTTATTTATCAGGCTTTTATAGAGCAAAAGTAACCCAAGCTGCTTGGACTGGCAATGCTCAATAGAGGATTTAAAACCTGATAGCCAGTTTGCCTTCTAGGCATACCCAGCAATCTCCCAGACTCGCTCTACCAGCCAGTCGAGGCATTTTAGTGACACGAGTTGACTGCATCTGAGTAATGTTCCTCCTGAAGTCTGTCAGGAAAAATGGTTGACTTGTGTGTAACCAGAAATAATGCCTCACTATATTTAAATTCACATGGGTAATACACAGAATATGTAAAACTAATTTTCAATCCCTTCTTCCTAGGAATAGGGATTTTTAACATCCTAAAAGTGAAATTTCACTTGTATCTCCTTCATTCTCCGTTCCAGGAACTGTCTGCCTGCTGCCTTTAAGGTCTTGCTGATCTGATTTCAGTAAAATTTATGGGGACTACTTGGTGTAAGAGAAATTTGGGGCTGAAGAGAGAAGAAAGGGGAGCAGACAACTTTTCATTGTGTTTCTAGACTGAGGTTTCTATCTCTACATTTTAATCTGGCAGTTTTGACTAGGGCCAGCCCTTTCCTCCAAGAGTATCAGGCTCTGACCCTTCATACTTGTTCTGCGTTTTCCACAGTAGCAAAGGTGCCAGTCAACATGCTGCTTTTTTCTGTGCTTTTTCTGCTTTTACTGGACTTCAAGATAAATGCATCCTCTAGAGAAAAGGAAGGAGGAGTCAGGGGAGAGGAAGAAACCTAGTGCTGCAATTTTATTTAGGTGAGAAACTTGGTGTTTTGTGGGAGCTCCTGTTAAACATTGGATGATTTATCGGTTTTGTTTAACTATCTCTTACTCCTTTTTTGTTTTGTAGATAAGTGTCCTGTGTTAGTTCTCACTGAGTAGGGCTGGACAAATTGTGCTGACCTGCCTTAATTTGATATTTTCTTTTGTTAAACTGATACAGTGAAAGGGATTTATCCGCCCATGTGAGGTGTCTAATGGATATAGTCAAGATTTGACAGTGCTTGTGGTTGTTTTGTTTTGTTTTGTTTTTTTAAAATGTTTTACTGGTCTGGGGCCTGCCTTTCTGCCGGAGGCTGCCGCCCTCATAGGCACGATGAAGTAGCGCTCTTCTGCTGCACAGAGCTCGGAGTTGGACCTTTATGGTTTCACTGAGTCATGTTTTGTGTTGGTTTTACCCTCCTGTTAAGTACAGGAGCCTGCGAGAGAGTGAAGGGGATGTGTCTGCCCATCGCAGGCTGCTCACCCCTGGGCAGCTTGCTCAGACTGGAGCGTTGGCCCTGCTCTTGGTGAAAAGGGTAAAGGAGGGTGCAGGTGTCTGTCCGTCTGTCCACACCGCTGTTACTAGAGTACCTGGGCTGACATTTTAACACAAAAGCATCCTGACAGCTGTAGGCTGACTGAGCTGCAGGCACTTATGGTGTGGACATCTACCCTCACCACAGAGATGAGGGCACCCTAAACTCCAGTAGGTTTAGCTGTGGCTACTCACATCCAGCACAACCCCTTCTTTTCTTCCCAGTTATCTTCACCTAAATTGCTACACAGAAGTGTCTAGAAGGAAAAAAAATCCTGTACATAGTCATCTGTTTTTATAATCTTCTGTGTTATATATTTGTGTGGGCTGCTAATACATGTCCAGAACAGATCATTTCACAGCTACTTCAGAGACTTAGGAGCTTGTAGTTGCAATAGCTCTGCTGCTTTTTGAGAGAGACTTGCTACACTCCTTATAAAGGAGAGTGAAGTGTTTGGAGAAGTGTCACTCCTAAAGTATTGCCAATACTTCTATACTAATAACCTACTGCTTCTGTAAGGGAAATTGCTTTTCCTAAGTACTGGTATGGCAAAGAATAGTCTTTTATTGCAAGCTCAGTTATAAACACGTGCCCAGAGCTTTCTGGCTGCTGTTAGAGTGCGTACATGTTCAGTAATGGGTGCTAAGTGGGAGGAGTGCCTGCCCATAATCTCTACCAAGTATCTCACTAGGCTTTTTGCAGTGTCTGTAACCAGTACTGCCATAACATTTAAGTATCTAAATCTGCGTTGACTCAGGCTAGGTCTTAAACCACAAAGCACACAGGCATGTTGAAATAACGGCGGGGGGGGTGCAAGGTGAGGTGTTATGAATCTTGCTTTTCTGAGAACAGCTTCGGAGAGTGGCACAAAGTTGTGCATTGTAGAAACTTAGGACAGGGAGGGATCTTAAGTCATTCCTGCCCTAACGGTACGAGTTACGACACAGTGAACGCGGGTCATTACTGACTCCTAGTAGCCTGACCCAATCCCAGAGGGTTCAAGAAAAGAGCATCTCCAACATCCCCAGCTGCTCTCTTCTACACTTCAGTCATTGGAAAGCTTCTACTATCCAGCTGACATCGCTATTCGTACAGATCATCTCTGTTATCTCTTCTCATGGAGAAACAGAAGACTGAAATGACATAGGTCCTGAAAGCCTGTCTGTTATTCCTGCCTGCATTACTTACACTAGTAAAATACACTGTCACTTTGTGCAAAATTTGCCTCTTTGTAAAATCCTTCTCCATCTTTCAAGGCTGCTCTTGTACTCCCTTCCCATTCTCTCCCCTTTTTAACCAACTTGACTGATTTCTCTAGCCTCTCTGCGTAGGCCATGGCAGGGAAAAGACTTTCAAGCAGGTTGAGGAAGAAGTCGCAGATTCCAGAGTCTGGTTTGTCTGATCTGGAGGTAATTGACCTGAGGATTTGAGGGCTTGGGTTCTTCCCTTCTGCTGGTAGCAATAACCCATGAAATTTGTTGATAAATTAAGTGTTGTATACCCCCTTGCCTTCCCCATCAATTCTAGTTAGCACAGAGACAAAAGCAGCATGAAGTTTCCAGTTTCTCCCTGAGCTTTAGAAGGAGAGATTGTACCTCAGCCTGCTGATTAATCACAGGCACTCATGTGATGAAAATTTCTCAGAGGATGGGAAAGGTTAGTTTGCTTTTAACAATCTTAAAATAGCCTCATTTCAAAGAATGTTTCCATGATTTATTTTTTTTTCCTTAAGTCAAGGATGCGTAAGTGCTTGCAGTGTTAGTGTGTGTGCATTACAGTTTAGCTTTTAGTTGCACGATGTGATCCTGTGCTTTTCAGCTGAGAAGATCCTTGCTTCCTTCAGTGCACCCAGGAGCAGACCGAGACTGTAACGGGAGAGATTGGCTCCTGCCGAATCAGAGCGTCATCTGCCGCAGGAGCTGGGAGGTGCCACGTGAAAGAGGTGGGGAAGTTTGTAGGAAGGAAAAGGCAAGGATCTGCTAGGCATCTGGGAAAGAAAACCTACTTAAGCACACGCTGTTATGAAAAGTGACTTATTTTGCTGCGTAGCCACACTAATAGACTGTGGGGTGACTGGAGAAGTGTCGACTACGTGCAACTGCAAAGGAAGTCAATGGACTCATTGCTGTGAGTGTACTGAATAGTCAGGCCTTAGTTGTCTCAAACTGGGCACCTAAATAAAGGACACTTTTGAATTTGTCTTATCTTTGTCAGAATGTGCCAATAATACTCCTGGTGTCTTAGGATGCTATAAAAAATGCATGCTTTGTGAAGGAAAACTCAGGCGCTGAGCAGTGCAGGGACCCATGAGTGAACTGGTTGTGTCTTCAGAGCAGGCTGGGAAGAGTATTCTGTGAAATGACCGTGAATGTCAGAAAGAAAAAAGAAAAAAAAGGTATTAAATGACCACATTGAATAAGCACCAGCCATTTTAGGCACTGAAGGAGACTGTGCTCTTGTGGAAAACTTTCAGTGTGATCGTGTAATTAAGAACTGCATCACAGTGAAGTCATGGGCAGGTTGGGGGAGGGCAGGAAAATGCAGGCGGCACAACCAGTAACAGCTCTGGAAAGTCTAGTGTTTGTGTGCATAACTTCATAATATTTTTGTCATGCAAATACGTGTAATTGATCTCTGAATACAAATCTGCAGTGAGATTGGGGGGGGAGCAAAAGCCAAGGAGTGAAGCTTTATATTGTTCAGGTATGAAGCAGCATGCTCGATAACCAGAGAGGTCTCGCTACTAACCGGTGTTGCAAGTCAGCACATGTGAACCACACTAATTCGCTGTTGCCTGCAGTGCTTGTGGCAAAGATGACAAACCAGCCTTTGTGTGAGCGAGAAACCAGAAAGGCACAACGCAGAATGGAAATTTGGTGCTGTTGGGACTGTAGGCGTTCGCAGGCTCCTCATCTCTCCGTTCCTGCGGGTGGGACGGTGTGGTATATGGGGCGGGGGCGAGGGGGAGATGGTCTGAGCTCCGGGTCGGTTTTCTGAGGCACCTGAGTGAGTTAGAGACAGTGCATTTTACACTGCAAGGAGGCCTGGCACCCTGGAGGATCTTACAACTCAGACTTCTCTTTTTCTAACTATCATCTGGCTCATACCGTGTGGTTTGGGGTGTCCAAAGTGACTTTTTTTCTTTTTTTAAACACTAATAGTTAGGAGTCTGGTCTGTACCGTGCTAAGAGCTCTTCAGTTAAAGAATGTGAAACAGCTCTTTAATGTATATATATATTAAACCTTACTGTCCTTCACAGGTAACACAAAGCAGAGTCAGAACATAAACAAGCAATCCTGTGTCTGTCAGCACTGTTACTCTGTTTTATTTTAAACCTAATTATACTTGAAAGGTGTAGGGGAAATTGAGAACTTGACTTTTGGCACTTATCAGCACAATCTTAATTAAGCATCGCCACCCCTTTTCATGCACTTCTGTAAAGAGCTCCGGTCCTATGATCTCACTTCCCTCATCTCATTTGACAGTTAATGCTCTTGGGTTAATTTCTCTTAACTTTATAACCTAGTCTATCTTCTGTTTAAAAATAAGTGGTAAAACACTTCTCAAAACTGTTTGGAGGACCCCCCTGCATGTCAAAGCACAAACTCTTCAAGTTGTCGTCATCCTTTTCTTGACTCTCAGCAAGAGACTTAGGGAAATGTATAAATCTCTGGAGTCCTTGCAATGGGGGTGATAGGATACTGTGAAACGCACTTGTGCTGGTAAGTGAGATTATAGGATGCACAGAAGACACACAAGGAAGAAACTACATATGACTTTTACTTGCTAAATGAGGTGTTTGTACATGAATCCTTTGTTAAATATGAACTGAAATTTTTTCATCATTTGTACTGACAGAGTGCAAGGAAATATAAGGCATAAAGGCAGTCATTGAACAGTTGGCAATGTGGCAGTCAGAAAAATTTTGTAAATATGAATAAAAAGGAAAAGTTAAGTTCTTTGTGTTTTTTGAAAAAAAAGAGATCTGCTTGGTAGAGTACCATGGGACAAAGCCCTAGAGGGAAGAGGGGTTCAAGAAAGCTGGTTAATATTCAAAGATCACCTCCTCCAAGCTCAGGAGTGATGCATCCCAACAAAGAGGAAGTCAGAAGGCCTGCATGGATGAACAAGGAGCTCCTGGACAAACTCAAGCACAAAAAGGAAGCCTACAGAGGGTGGAAGCAAGGACAGGTAGCCTGGGAGAAATACAGAGAAATTGTCTGAGCAGCCAGGGATCAGGTCAGGAAAGCTAAAGCCCTGCTAGAATTAAATCTGGCTGGGGATGCCAAGGGCAACAAGAAAAGCTTCTATAGGTACGTCGGTGATAAAAGGAAGACTAGGGAAAATGTGGGCCCTCTCCAGAAAGAAACGGGAGACCTGGCTACCCGGAATGTGGAGAAGGCTGAGGTACTCAATGACTTTTTTGCCTCAGTCTTCACCACCACGTGCTCGAGCCATGCCACCCAAGTCACGGAAGGCAAGAGCGGGTACTGGGAGAATGAAGAACTGCCCACTGTAGGAGAAGACCAGGTTCGAGACCATCCAAGGAACCTGAAGGTGTACAAGTCCATACGACCTGATGAAATGCATCCGTGGATTCTGAGGAAACTGGCGGATGAAGTTGCTACGCCACTATCCATCGTATTTGAGAAGTCATGGCAGTCTGGTGAAGTTCCCACTGACTGGAAAAGGGGAAACATAACCCCCATTTTTAAAAATGGAAAAAAGGAAGACCTGGAGAAATACAGGACAGTCAGTCTCACCTTTGTGCCCAGCAAGATCATGGAGCAGATCCTCCTGGAAACTATGCTAAGGCACGTGGAAAATAAGGGTGTGATTGGTGACAGCCAACATGGCTTCACTAAGGCCAAATCGTGCCTGGCAAATTTGGTGGCCTTCTACAACGGGGTTACACCATTGGTGGAAAAGGGAAGAGCAACTGACATCATCTACTTGGACTTGTGCAAAGCATTTGACACTGTCCCACATGACATCCTTGTCTCTAAATGGGAGAGATATGGATTTGATGGATGGACCATTCAGTGGATAAGGAATTGGCTGGATGGTCGTACTCAAAGAGTTGCGGTCAACGGCTCGATGTCCAAGTGGAGACCAGTGACAAGTGTTCCTCAGGGGTTGGTATTGAGACCAGCGCTGTTTAACATCTTTGTTGGTGACATGGACAGTGGAATGGAGTGCACCCTCAGCAAGTTTGCTGATGACACCAAGCTGTGTAGCGCAGTTGACAAGCTGGAGGGAAGGGATGCCATCCAGAGGGACCTTGACAGACTTGAGACGTGGGCCTGTGCGAACCTCATGAAGTTCATCAAGGCCAAGGCCAAGGACCTGCATGTGGGCTGGGGCAATCCCAAGCACAAATACAGGCTGGGCGGAGAATGGATTGAGAGCAGCCCTGAAGAGAAGGACTTGTGGGTGTCGGTTGATGAGAAGCTCAACATGACCCAGCAATGTGCACTCGCAGCCCAGAAAGCCAACCGTATCCTGGGCTGCATCAAAAGAAGTGTGGCCAGCAGATTGAGGGAGGTGATTCTCCGCTCTGGTGAGACTCCACTTGGAGTACTGCTTCCAGCTCTGGGGCCCCCAAAACCAGAAGGGCATGGACCTGTTGTAGCGAGTCCAAAGGAGGGCCACGAAGATGATCAGAGGGCTGGAGCACCTCTCCTATGAAGACAGGCTGAGAGAGTTGGGGCTGTTCAGCCTGGGGAAGAGAAGGCTCCGGGGAGACCTTATTGCAGCCTTCCAGTCCCTAAAGGGGGCCTACAAGAAAGCTGGAGAGGGACTTTTTACAAGGGCATGCAGCGATAGGACAAGGGGTAATGGCTTAAAACTGAAAGAAATTCTTCACTCTGAGGGTGGTGAGGCACTGGAAGAGGTTGCCCAGAGAAGTTGTGGCTGCCCCATCCCTGGAAGTGTTGAAGGCCAGGTTGGATGGGGCTTTGAGCAACCTGGTCTAGTGGAAGGTGTCCCCACCCATGGTAGGGGGGTTGGAACTAGGTGATCTTTAAGGTCCCTTACAACCCAAACCATTCTATGATTCACTTCATATAACCTCTGGTGTGCTTGTATAAACTGCTTATGAATTATAATAATAAAAGAAAAAAAATCCCGAGAAGCCCTTGGTCAGAAGTATTTGGACGCTTGATGAAACACTTTAAGGAGTCTAAAGAAAAGGAAAAAAACCCAACCATTTCCTGTGCCTATTAACATTATTGTATTAATAAAAGCTGGTTCACTGCCCATACTGTGTGTCCCCAACATGATGTTGATGACATTTTGAGAGAGGTGGGTAAATATTTATACTGTGTTCTGAGAAAAGGTTACATGAAAGCCTTTTGATGGAACCTGGATTTGCAATTTTGTTTTTGCTTCTTTAAACAGAAAAAAACAAGTCGGATGTGTCTGTGAGAGGTTTTTTTCTTCGGGCTTAATGGAACAAAGTAAAACAGTAAATGTGGTGCTTGGGGACATGGTTTAGTGGTGGACTTGGCAGTGTTAGGTTAATAGTTGGACTCGATGATCTTAAAGGTCTCTTCCAACCTAAACGATTCTACGATTCTATAAGTGCTATATGTATATCAAACAGGTTTTGCATCATTGCTTCTAGACTTAAATATATGTATATGTATTGAAGAATATATTCATATTCTTTAACATACAAATAGGATGAGGGTCTGCAAAACGTGATGCTGCTTGTGGTTGTAACTTTAAGAAAAATCCATTTGTATTTCAGGACACAAGTGGCCAGAGCATACACTTCTTACTGAATTGAAAGGGGCACATCCTGCGACTGTTTCCTGCAGCCTCCAGAGGACAGTGGTCTTTTCCATTGTCATTTTGTCTGTCAGTGTAAAATACAGATTATCTGCCGTCTGCCATTTCCTCTTCTCCCTCCCTCTCTGTTTCTTTTTGAGGAGAGGGGGAAATAAATTCTCCCTCTGGCTCGTGCAGAAGTTAGTGCTGCGGGGAGCTTCTCTCGCTCCAGATGCAGGAAGCATTTCCCAAATGGACTGTACGGTCCTTTGGTCTTTTTCTGTGTTTTTGCTTGTTTTTATTTAAGATTGTTAGTGTGCTGGTATTGCGCTGACAAATTTACTTCACTGCAGTAGTGTGTGTTTGTGGAGAAGTAATCATTTTGTGATTCATTTTGGAGGCACTCATCTGTTAAAACAGCATGTGAAGGAAAAATTATTGAATAAAAAAAATGTATGAAATATAGCTCTAGTCCACTTGCCTCAGAGTCCAGGAAAGATGCTTTTAAGCAAGATTACAATAGTACATATTGTAGTATTGTGTGACCAAAGCATCTGTGCCACAAAAACACTGTGAAAAGATGATAGATGCCCACGGTATCGAGGGTTTTGCTTCTTTAATAACTGAAATTTTCTGCTATCTGCCATCTGTTGTTTTATGAAGACCTCTTTCATTCTACCTGGGGAGCTCAACACAGCCCAGAATTCAATCTTTTGGTGTCTCGGTACGATGAAAATCTTGAATGCAAAACTCTGCTGAAGTCTACAAGAAGGAAATGCCACACCTATTTGATTTCCAAACAGTTTTAAGGATCAGAAGGATTAATAAAAGGGATTTCAATTTATCCGTGTGTTTCTCCTTGCCCTCTCTCCAACCAATCCACTGGCCTGTGATACCAATGTGCTGTTTCCACTCCCCAAAATGGCTGCCACCCGGCTAACTAGAGTGTCTGACCGCTGCTCTGTTGGAGAGGTCAGGGAGCAAACCGGCGTGAAAACCACATTGATTTACTTTGTGTTCAGCGGAAAAAAGTGGTGTCAGCAGAACGGTCTGGGGAGACGTTGCTTGTGCAATCTTTGAAGAAAAAGTCTGTTATTTATCCATAAAGTGAGGAATCTTAGCACCAGTCACAAGCCCTGAAATAACCAGTACTTGCAAGTTTTTGTTCCACTATATCATTTCTGTGCTTACTTGCAAGCAAATTGCGTTTTAGTACTATATCTCCTGATCTTTAGAGCTCATGGAAAGCTGAAGTAGTAAGTGGAAGGCTTCATACTTGCTAATGAAGTGGACGGTAAAGGGATTGTGAACCTGCTGAAGTCAGGAAATCAGCGGTGAGGAAGAAGGAGCTGTTTCTTGCAAACAAAATAACATTTAAGTGGATAGGTATTGTAGGCTTTGCAAGGAGCGAAGAAATGAAGATTTACTGACAAAGACTTACTAGAAATGGTATGTTTGCAATATTTCCTTTCCGTGCTGCTTTCCTCCCATCCTCAGGGGAGGTTGTTTATTTGTTTGGCAATAAAACCTGTTTCTCTACTTGGGGTGAACTGATCTTGTCTGGGAGAGCATAGCTTCAGCCAGCCCTTTTTTCAAGGGAAGGTATAGCTCTGGTGGAGTGCCGCTCTTCTAAGGTGAAGGAGAAAGAATAGCAGTGTCCAGGTGGGCTTGCTCTTTTTTTTTTGTTTCCCCCTTCCCCCCCAGTGCGTGTTACGGGGAGCTGGGGGGAGCAGAGCTGCCTGGAAGCGCTCTCAAGCAGAGTGTGCAGGCGGCGGATCGCGAGCAAGCCTGGGAGTTTGAGCGGGCGTCTGTCGGAGCGTGGGTGAGGTGCGGAAAAGAATATGGGTGGGTTTTTTTAATAAAGGTTGAGAAAAGGTTCTAGGGAGGAGGTGGTGGAGACAGAAAATACAGCCAGGACAGGAAAGAGTCTGCAGAAGGCAGAAATGTTGAAACTAAAGCAAAAAACATACCCTTGAAACAAGCATAAAACCCACAGTACTGTGTAATATGGATGAGAGTGGATTGAAGCCAAGAAGTCAAAGAAGTTTTTAACAAAACCACTGGAGATGCCATAAGTTCATTGACCAGAAAGCTGTTCGGTTGTGTTATAATTAAATGCAGTACTATGCATTTTGGTATTTCAGAATGTGTCTGCTTGGGATGTGGCAGTGCAGAGCTTTTTTGTTTAACCTGGATTGTCTTTAAAGAGTGGGATAAGAGTTTTTGCATTGTCGCAGTCTGAGCATGAGGCTGGTGAGAGACAGGCGAAGATGCTGGGATATGGAAAGGCTGAACCAAGCTGAGGATGCAACAGCTCAGAACAAGAGGCATGGAGGTGGCTGCAGGCAGAAAGAGGATACGAGCCCTTAGAGAGGGATTGAACTGAGGAGAGGGAAGCAGGAGGGAGGTTAATGTCTCGTTCAAGTTGTAAATCTGTTCGGCAACTTATTCCTACACATACCTTTGCTTTTTCAAGCACATACTTTTGCGGTGTGAATACTTGCAAGTACATTGACAAATATGCTTGATTAAGAGGGCTAGGAGAGTTGGCAGCAGAAGTTTCAACTGGTGGGAGAAAAGATGAGAATTTTTATCTGGGAGATGCAAATTGAATGTGGTACAGAGAGCAAAAGTTGCCGTACAAGGGATTTTTCTGAGGTCTGCCTGGGAGAGTAAAATTAAAAAAAAAAAAAAAAAAAAAAACCAAACCACACGAAAGAGGTGCTTTGGTGAAGCGTAAGGGAAGAGATTTGAGCAGTGAAGAAATATCTGAATTCAGACCCAGAAGTCAGATGAGACTTGCTCAAGCTGTTGTAGTGATTTTTCAAGACATGTTATTGGAGAGAGGTAGTGACAGGCAGGTGGAGTGCTGCCTGCTGGAGAGGGATGGAGATTCTCCGCATGGGGAGCAGGAGACAGCCTCCTTTCTCCTGCAGCTCTCCAGGGAAGGGAGCAGAACTTGGACTTATTGGGGCTGTGGCTTATTGGGGCGGGGAATCTGATTAAGCTAACAGGAGACACACTTTAAGACTCAGTTTCACAAACCAATGCATGAGCTATTTTTGAAGAATCGGATCCCATTACAGAAGGCAGAGTCATCTCTCACATCCGTCTGAAGTGGAGAGGAGGCTTTGGCTTCCAAGGAAATTTTTGCCAGCTACAGTGATGGTGGAGCTGTTGTGCGAGTCTTAGGGCTCCCGTAGCCTGTGAGAGGGATGAAGTTATGTCAAGGTGAAGAGCAAGTTAAACTTCACCCAACCAGAGCTGTGGGCCAGGTGCCGTGGCAATTTACACAGGAGTTACCCAGGATAAGAAAAGACGGCAACCTCTCTGCCTGCTGATCCGTATGTACCGTCATAGTAAAATGCACACATGGTAAAATGTCAAAACACTTCTGCGTATTTTTAACTAGCTTGGAGTGGGAGATGTACAGGCTTAGGGCTCTTGTGTTTGTTCTCAACTGCTTCATTTTTTTTCCTTTCTTGGATTAACATCTGGAGGGAGCGGGCTTTGCATTTCAGGGGGGTTTTTGGAAGGCTGTGGTCTGCAGCAGAGCAGAGGGGGCAGTGAATAATGGCAGGGAACGGGAGACAACTGGAGATGGATTTAGCCATACAAACACCCATCTGCCCATCTCTGTTAGGAAAGCAAGCATAACGGCAGTAAAACACCCTTTCCTTTAATCCATTTTTCTACACCTTTATCTGAAGATAAACTTTAAAATTCAAAGTGCTAAATAAAGGAGTTGCATAAAGGGCAGCTATTGCTGTACCCTGGAGCGTGGTGTGCAGCACAATAGGAAACTCTTTAGTGAACCTGGAAATCACAGTGAAGAAATAGGACAAATGTTCAAAAATGCTCTTAATTAACTTGCATTATCAGTAACTGCACTGAGTTGGTTTCTCATTTAAATTTTCAGTCTAGAGCTCCTTCTGACTGGAGTATTTCATCATTACTGCTGCAATTTAGCCTTTGCAATTGGGACACTTCAAAAATGACGGGCTTTCCTATCTAAGAAAAAGCTGCACCAAGTTCTGGCTTTTAAAGCTTAAAACTTATGCTGATATAAATGAGAAAAGTATAGCTTTGCTATGAATCTTACTTTTTTGAGAAAGTTGGGAGGTTTTCATATTTATTTAGATAGTGATGTTTTAAAATTTGCATACAGTTCTTTGAAATTCCACCTTTTGTTGCTGCAAATGTCATTTTTAGTTCTAAATGAAAAATGATAAATACTTTTCCAGGAGTCTGGAGCTCAAGGATTAATGTGGTTGAACTAGTTAAATGTTAAATCTATTCAAAGTAAAACTGCATAGAGACTGCAAATGTTCTTACATGCAAGTAAATCCTTTTTATATTGAGTTTGGTTTGCTAAAGACGTAACTGCTCTGCCAGCTTGTTCTGTACAGATAAGTTATGTGTATGTTATAGGCACTCAGTCTTAGGATGCTGTATTTGCTGTCCCCATTAATGCTAAGCTGAGATCGCAGTTTAATTCTGCTTTGTATTAAAATGGGAATCAGCCTTTTTGAATGGAAGGGAAAACGCTATAGAACGCAGTATATTTTATACATAGACTTCATATCTTTGATGGGTAGAAACAAAAGTTTCTCAAGAAACTTACATGGACTATGATAGAAGTTTAAATATTTCTCTGGTCTCCTTCAAGTAAATATCACTTCAGACTTCACCTCATAAGAGTCCTCAATGAGCTTTAGTTGAAATTGGTTACATCTGTGAGATGAAAGTATTGCACATCAAGTGACTGAGAAGTCTTAATTCTGTCCCTTGATTTAGCAGACTGACCATCTGTTCCCTCATACCTAATTTTAAATGGGAAGGCTTTGCAAAACAGTGGTCAGGATGATGTTTTTATTTCACCTGACTTATATGAACCCGCGCATAAAACACTGCAGAAGATCCGCCTCAGGATTCCAAGTTCAAGCACTCACAAGCTGGGGAGTGAAAAGCATTTACACTGGGACAAGTTTCAATGCCCTGTGTTCTCCGAATAAAAGGTTCCTTTTTTTCGCCCAGCTACATTCTTGGAAGTGACTGGGTTGTTTTGGCTGCAGCTCCTCAGAAAACTCAGCCTGAACTCGGTGCATACAACTTCAGCACAAAAGGTCTACAGAGTCGCAAAGGTTTCCTAAGCAATGAAGAGCAACGTGTTGGGAAGCGACAGGTACCCCCAAATGTAAATTGCTGCTTTTTTTCTTTAAGATTTTGGATTTTAAATTTGTATGTCAGAATTCAGTTTGGGATGTTTTTTCCTTTTCTGCTAGTACCATCACATAGCCTTTTTTTTTTTTTTTTCTCCTCCATATTAAACAAAACCCGGAGTTGCTACTGGTCGTACCTGTGACACAACAAATCCAGTAGCTAGTCTCTGACTTAACCAGATATTGTGGTGCTTTGGGAAAGGTTTTTAATACCACAGGAGACAGGGAGGAGACAATGAATCTTCTCTTACCTCCTTTGTAATTAGACTGTAATAAAACCTTACACGTGATGTTTAATAGCCCTTCTAACACCATTACCAGCAATACAGCAAAGCTAGGTGCTGTTCTGTGTATAACAGAGTACGGAGAAATGGACCTGTGTTCCTGGTCCACTCGCTTCTCGTGATGGTGACTTCAGCAGGCTACTTGCTTATAGGAAAACTTATTCCTTCTACCGTGGCTTAATTTTCATAATGCCTCTTCTTCCTGAGTTTGAGCCCCTTAAGGGGCTGCAGTATTCAGAGATGAGACAAGTCATGTCCCGCCTTCACTTCACCAGCAACTAACCTGCCCGGATGGTTCTGCAGCTGCCAGATGTTGTCAAGCGCCATCTCTTCACATGGGCTTTTCTGAAGGGGATGCTAATCTGGGCCTCAGTGTTTCTTCAGGATTGACGTGGTCCTGAAGTAATTTTTCCAAACAAAACACGGGGAATATATGTAGTTAATGAAGTCTCTGATTGCAAGGATGGGACTGAAGACATAAATGTAGTGTTAGTTTTTCAGAGTGGGGACTTGAGGGTGATCTAAAGGCTTAAGATAAGAGGATATCTATATATACACACACACGCGCATATGAAATCAGGAGAAGAGAATTCATGTAATTTGAGGCTGTTTCTAATTGCTTCTGCCATGTGACATTGAAAAGAAGAGAATGACTTCTCCCACTCCTGGTTGCAAGATCACTAAACTGCAGCTCAGTCATATATAAATGGAAACTTCTGCAATATTCTTTGTTTTCCTGACTAGTTCTGGGTACTATGAGAGCTGTACAATTACTGTGATTGAATCAAATGGAAACCCATCCAAGAAGTAAGCAGGGTGTTTCCAAAAATGATCCTGGTTGGGGTATAATAAGTTTTAAATCTGTGCTGTTATATATAAAATCTGTGGCCAAAAACTTGGTAAAAACTTCAAAAACCTTGTTTCTGCTTCAAAGAGAAGATTTATTTAGCTTTCAAGTAATCACAAGGCAAACATGGCTGTGGTCTGTAATTTTTATGGATGTAGTTAAAAAGTATTTTTGGAGGTTTGAGAGCTGTTGATAAAATGGCAAACTACTTGTGCTTCATGAGCATTTCCCTCACTCTGGAAACTGTAAATGTTCTAGATGGTAGCGGTGATAAGTTATGCGTTTCATCCATAAATAATACATGTTTATGTTAATATATTTAATCATTAGTATGGTATCCGTGCAGGAATTATTCCATCTCCAGCCTAACGTTACCCTTGTTGCTTTCTGTTTGTGATTAGTTAAGTGCTTAAGAAGTAACTTTCTGCTTTGGGGGACAAGACTGGAGGGGTGGTGGCCATCATCTGTCATACTTCTGTCAGCTCCTTTACGCAACATACGGGCAATTCCTGTAAGAAGTGGCTTTGTCTTGTAAGCGTGCCATGGGGGGAAGGGGACTGTTTGTGGGTTTCCCTTTCAGCATTGTGTTATCTGAAGCGTCGTTGCCTGGCTGCAGCTCGCTGGGACCCGGGTAGCAAGAAGCATGCAGAGGTCCTGGAGCTCACCGCTTTGAGGAGCGCTAGTGTATTGGGGGAGAAGCATCCTTTGCCTTATCAGGTGCATGTCTTATTAACGGAGTTCAGAAAGACACTGCAAGAGTGTGATGTGTGATACTTGATTTCCATGCCTAAATGTTCCCCTGACTATGTCCCCCCACCCTTCTGGGTGTCTCAGGCGGAGGGCACTTCCTAACCACCTGCTGCGATGGCTGCGTGGGTTAAAGCAGCGATGAGCAAGGAGGGTGAGACCTCTCCATCAGAGCCCGCTTCGGCTCCTGCACGTAGACTACAGGCGGGTTTAGACTTCCAGGAAGTCGGGGCAGCTCCTCCTACAGCAAAGTAATCCGCCTTCCCTTCCTTTTTTATTTGCTTGGGTTTGTTGCTGCTGTTTTTTTGTTTGGTAGCATTTTCCTTAATATAACTGGGAAAGCTTCTGACCTGGCCCTAAAAACGGACAGTTAAAACAGTGGTTGTAAACTTAATCCTGTCAAATATAAAACTACTTCCAGCAAAACCACAGAAGTTGTTTTAATTTTAATCAGATGTTGTCCCTACCACAATTTTTAAAAAGAATAGGATGACTTTAAATTCTGGGAGGGTGTTGAAACGTAGCAAATATGTAACAAAATGGATAAACTTTGCCCACCTTGATTTCTTGAAATAAAAGAGCCCAAGGGTTACTCCATCAAATTAGCTTTGTAGCTAAGATAAACATATAACATGGAAAAAGATATACCTTTTAACAGACTTAAATGTGCATGTGTTGGTTTGCAAGAGACTCGTGGTGCTTCTGTCACATTTTTCTTTCTTCCGTACTTCCTTTGTAGTATCTTGCCTTTAATTATTTTTGAAATCCCAAGAAGCAGCTGTATCTGTACTGTATCTCATAGGACAGAGACACAGTGATGTCTTGGAGCTCTCTGAAGTGCTGCAGAATAAGCTCTAAGAAGTAGGAATGAGAGAGTATAGGCTTCAGCTGAGATTCCTTTTATCAGGATATTCAGTGCTGCAGCCATCACAAAAATGGCAAAATCGGGTCAAAATTGCCAGACTTCCACTTTCTGAAAGAAAATTTTGTGTAAACCTACCGCTTCAAACTTTTGAAACAGAAGACTTTATAAACAAGAATTATTATGGTTTATAATACAGAAAACTATTACAATAACTATGTTGCTTATGCTCAACTTATTTCAGAATTTTTCTTCACCCAATTTTGTAGTATTTGTGATGTCTGAATAAAGTCTGTGTTCTGATGCTTCAGCATCTTAAGTGTTAGGGACATTCCAGCGATACGCTTGCTAGTGCAATCTTTGGTGCTGTCAGGCTCTTGCCTTGGGCTAGCTCTTTGATTTTTACTCCGCTAAAATGAGGCGAGTGGTTATGGCTTGGCTCAGCTGGTGCTGAGGCATGTGGCCAGAGCCACAGAAGAGGCTCCTTCCTCCTTCTCCTCCTCCTCTTCCTCTGCAGAGGGTGTGATGAGCTGGAAGGAGGAGGGGAGAGTGTGTGGTCCTCTGACGTGACAGCCCTGGGTAAAGCTGAGGCAGCCACATTAAAACAGATGGGTGAATGAGGCCCCGCTGCCTCTCTTCTGTCGGTAGTCTTAAATCTCGTAACTCTTGGGAAGCCAGCTGGGCAGAGGAGACAAAAATTGTGGTTAAGTAGTGTAGTGAGCTTGGATTGGTCTCTCGGCGCAGAGGAGAAGCTCATCCCGCCTGCACGAGGTGCAAACTGCCGGTGGAGCTTGCGGCAGCAGCAGCGTGGATTCGGAGATTAAACTCTGTAGTTGTGCAGGGAAATGCTAGTGCAACGCTGATGTCTAGCTTGTAAAATGAGACAAGAGATGTGGCTGTCTAGTGTGGTGCCTCATGTTGGAGAAAGCACTCCCCATCCCTGCCCCCCGATTTTCTCCTAAGGCTTTATTCGTCATCCTGGTCTCGTCAGTCTGTATTTTTTGATATTCCTCAGGACTCTGAAGTCCTGGGAAGCTAAATGAAGGGCTTAATTCCAGCAAGTGTTTGCCTCTTCGATGGAATTGGCTCCTTTTAACTAGTGGTTCACGTTACGACATTGGGCAATGAGATGGGGAGCTCAGCTTCCAGGCTTCCTCACAGTCAGCATCTCTGTGTCAGCATCGGCGTCTTCCTCCCCTCCTCCTGTGAATTTATTCGGACCAAATTTGTGTGGCTTTGATAGAAGGGAAACAGTGTTTTCCACCAAACTCAAGTATTTGCTGAAGGTCTCTGCTTCCACTATATATGTCACCGGCAGCCTTAAAAGCTGGAATCATCTTGGCTACTGAAGCAATTCGGTAAATTTATTGTCTGTGTTTCAGTAGCACTGATCAGAGCTAGATTTGGCGAAATTTAATTTAAAATTCTGTTCACTTCTTCACCAGTCAGTGGAAGCATGGGGATGTCTTCTGGGGCCTCCATGAGATTTCACTGCACAAGCCAGGAGGATTTCTCTTAATTGAATCTGACCTCCAGTAGTTCGCTGGTCCGGGTAGCTTTTCTAGTCTTCTCTCTATGCCTGGGAATGCAACCTTGATCTTCTGCAACCTAAGCTGAGCCTCGCAGGCTGCACGCATGTGAATTAACTTCAGAGGCATTTCCTTTGCCAAAATGACTGCTAGATTGCCCCATTTTTGTGCGGCATAAGCATTTGTAAGTTTTTCAAGTACATAAACTGTTGCGTATAGCAGTTTCTTAGTAGATGGATTTGATTTGTTTCTTTTTTGGAGAGGACTGCACTGGAGATTACCTTTATGTTGTTGGTGTGTAAGTTTTAATTTAGCAATATGTTTATTAATGCTTCCAGCTGGTTTTCTATTTTATTCTAGAAATTAGCACTTCAGGTGTTTAATTAAAGCCTCTGGGATTTTTTTTTCTTATTTTGTTTTCTCTTTTTAGTTTAAAAATTTTTTGTGAGTCTAAAACCTTATTTTTAACCTTTAAAGTACTTCTAAATGGTTAGCTTGTGACTCTGAGTTCTAATGAGTCGATATAATTTTATTTTTAAATTTGACCGGCGAGATGAAGAGCAATTCAAAATTTTCTGTTAAGCATGCATGAAGCTTTTGATTATTACTTTCTTTCTGTGTATTCTAATGAGTACAGTTTCGTCCTTTTGGTTACTTCCAACTGGGAAGTTAACTTCTAAGATATTTGCCATGAGTGCGTGCGTGCAAGAAAAAAAAATTGCTTGTAAATGTTTTTTAAAGGTGGTTTCAGCACGATCTTTATTTAGTATTGCCCCCATTAAATGAGTGTTGGGAGCGCTACCCACTTAAGAGAAACAAGGCATTAAGAGGAAACAAGTCAGTATGGGGTAAGCTGGGGGTGCATGCTTGCAGCTCGTGGGGCTCTGACCAGCAACTGCTGTATAAATGCTCAGCCCTTTGCCTTGGGTAACTCCAAACTCTCCTGCAACTGTAACACAGGATAAAATTATGCTTGTGGATAGCTAACACATAATATGCACCTTCTAGTAGAAGTTCACAAGCTACCACAAGTTATTACGTAGCATTTGGGACCATGAAATGGTACTTCTGGCCCAAGGTTCATGAAATTTGGGCTGCGCAGATCATGTTTCCATCTACAAAGAAGCCTGTGTTAAACATTTTCCTTGTAGTTGTGTTAGTGCAATCTGCGTTTTAGGACAGAGGGTTGGTTTGAAGGAGGCCATATTCTTCCCTCATAGTAAACAGTGTTTCCTGATTAATCTGGGTAAGGACTGTAGTTGTCTTTGTATGCACATTCAGTTCAATTTCAAATGGCCATGACATTTGAAACTCCTAGATAAACCTGCATCTATCATCATTTACAATATGTGTATTCAAGATCTAATCACTCACTTCTCTTGAGCTGCCATTGTTTGTTGGGCTCTGGCTGTGCTGGATGCGTAACTTTAAGACTTAGCCCACTTTAAAATAGCCCAAAAGTAACTAGATACTTGGGTTTGTTTAGTTTTCACTGTTTTGCAGTAGCAGTAATCTAAAATCAAAACCCGGTTTTATTTTTTTTATTGCCTTTCTGAATATAAATAGCACACGTTTCATTCCTTGGTAATGTGTCAAGCTGACATTTATCTTGGTGAAAACATAGAGGAGTCTCAGCTTTGTTGTGGTAAGGAAGCCAAAAACTTAGCACTATTTAGCTCTGGAGTGACAAGAGGAAGGATGGAAATGAGAATTAAACCTTTTCCTTTTTTTTCTTTCCCCAGAATATCTGATGCCCTGTTAAGTGATTGTTAATGAAAAATAATTTTGCTACCATATTTTTTTTATTATTTTGCAGTTTAGTAATTTCGCCAAAATATATGCTTGTTGCGTAACAGGACCTACGTGATGCTTGTACATATGATGAATTTATGCTTGTCTGAACATAACACAGGAGCTGGAAATCAAAGCAGCACCATTAGCAACTGCCTTGTACCCAGTTCAGAACCAGTGATACTCCACTCCCAGGTGAAGCTTCCCTCACAGCACTGAGGGGGGCTATAAACCCTCCCGTGACAATGTAAGATTTGGTGCAGGCAATTACATGTTGCAGGGTGATAAACTGCCAGCCTCGGCTATAAGCTGAGCCTAGATTCTTTGCCATCCTATTTTAAGTCTTTCTAACAACAAAAATCTGGAGATTAATGGGGAGCTTACTGAAGATAATGGGAAGACCTTAATTTGACATCAGTAGGACTCGAACCAGGCATTTACGGTGTAATTTCTTTAGCAAAAAGGCCCTTCTGTGGTATTCTTTTAGGGTACTTCTGTAAAAGCAGTGCATCTATGGCTGCCTGTAACCATTCTGAGTCCCTTTACATGTGCTCTTTATCATGAATAGTTAACAGCCCTTTGTGTTTGCTGCGTGCACGGCTACATGTGCAGTGCTGTCGTTGGCTGCTCAAGAGCAGATTTCGAACGAAGCCTTTGGGTGTGTACCGAGAGCTCGGCTGCAGATGGGAAGTGCCTTTCCTGTGGAATTTAGATTAAAATTGCCATACGTAACATATCATTCTGCAGTTTGAAAATCTAGATTAGGTTGTAATTGATAAAACAGTTGTTGAAACTTTAAATACATCATCTTGCTGGATTATATCTTTCTTACCCAAGCTCAGTGATGTCTGTTTATATTAAAGCAACTTCATGAAATTTTTACAGGAAAAAATTAAGCAGTGTTTTGACCATTAAGGTGAGAGCCTAGGGTTGAAATATTACTGCATATTATTTCCTGTAAGTTCTCTGTTCATGTATGGGTGTGTAACGCTTTTTTTTTTTTGAAGTGCGGATGTATCTCTGGATATCTCATCAATCATGCTTAAAATGAATAGGTTTTTAAAACATAGATATCACATCATGTGTTTTTGTGTTTAATCAAACATGTATCTAATCCTACAGTTGTTAATCTGTCAAACTCCTGTTGGAATTTATAGCCATCTGATCAAGTAAAGGAGGGCTGGATAAAATCTCATAAAAGGTCTTGAGGAAGTGCACGTCTAAAATAAATCTTTATTCCTAATTTTAAATAATATTCTAGTACTGTGTAAGCTTTTGGTTATTTAGCGGTTAAAGTGTTTCCTCCCATTTTGATGGTGAATTGCTGTATGTGTTTCATTTTCCTTGGATCATTTCCTGTCCACAAAGACTCTATCTTAATTCTCAGCCTTTCTAGTAAACACTCAATACATAGGAAGTTATAGTTTCATAATAGACCACATCCATGTGGAAATCTGTAAACATCCTTTTACATCCCCCTTTTTTTTTTTTTTGAGATTTATTCATTAGTCACTCCTGCTACACTGCTTGCTTTGTGTGACAGCTTGGCTGGGCAGTGCTTGTAAGATAGGAACCTTCTGACTCTGTCAACGCACCCAACTAAAGCTATACAGAGAAGGTGTATCAGTTTGAATGTTAAGGCCTTGTATGTAGCCTAAAAAGTAAACAGAATAACCTGATAGGCATATTTTACGGCCAAATGAAGAGCTTTGCGCAAACACAAAAATTGCCTACTGCCCTGGAGATACTTTTTTTCCTTGTTATCACTTTGGAAAAGGTTAGTATCAGGAGTGGGATAAGTTGATGACCATAGATCGAATACCTCTAGTGGGCAACCTGAAACACAGTAATTTGTGCTGAGCTGGTAGTCCTGTCCATAGGGTAATCAGAATATTTTCCTAGTTTACAGCTTGTTCTTTGCACATTGAAGAATTTCGGTCTTAACTGATTAGGTCTCCGGCTCACGACGTTCTGTGCATGAGGTTCCTGCCACAGCAGGTATCCTGTCCCGCTCCGTGTCACGAGCTCCAGGAACCCCAGCACAGCGGTGAGTACCTCTGGGTCTGGGACCCCACGGCTGACCGGCCTGCCTGCCTACTGAACCTGGCATGCCTGGTCCTGGTCCAGAGGGAAAATGCAGCACCACGAAGTAGCTGGAGGGCTGGTGCTTCCCTTCAGCCACAGCTTCTCTTCGGTTTTGCCCTATTACACATCCCAGTGAGGAATACAGGAAATAAAATTCTGTCAAGAGCACCTGCTCAGTTGAATGTATCTCTTCATTGCTTATGCATCAAGACAAATAGAAATTACCTCGGTCCAGATGAACTTTTTCTGTACCTTTTAGCATAATTTCTCATCCTTATTTGTTTCAAAAGTTGAGACTTATTTCCAAGGAATTCGTGTGCGTGTGTGTGTGTACATAATATATTAATGATTTCATCACCTGCTTTCTCATAGTCACTGACTTCGTTATAATGACTCCTAGGAGAGATGCACAAAAGATTCTGCCTGAAGTTGTTTGAATTAAGACTTTAAGGTCTGAGAACTGGGTAGGTTTTGGTTTCTAATTCCAGATACCTCGCTGTTGGTGTTTGTGGTTTTAATTCCTTTTCTAGCTAATTTGGCAAAGCGATGGTGAGGCTGTTTTCACTAAGAAACCTCCAAATCCTGTCAGTTTTGTAGGTGAAAGGTGTCTATTTCTTTTCACCTCTGACTTCTAATCTCACTTAAGAGCCCATAAATAAGAGGCAGCCTCAGAGGTGGCTGATGTAACTTCTCTGGAACCCAGCAGCATCGCGCTCGAGGCAGCCACGTCCCCTTATCTCAGCTCAGAGAATGCGACTGTTGCTTCTGCATTTCTCCTTTCTCGTGCTAGCCAAAGAGCAAAGGGATGTGCTGCCTTCATCCTGACTGAATTGAGACTGAATTCAGCGTGTCTGAGGCCTGAGGAGCACTACTTCCCTTCATCTACTGAATTCATCTGATTTTTTTTTTTAATTATTATATTGCATATCTGCATGGTAGGAAAACTGACAAGGACATCACCTCAGGTCAAGCCTTATTGTGCTGCTGCAATGGAAACCAAAGGAGATAACTTCTTCAGCCTATATGCCATAAAACCTAGCTTTCTTTGGAGAGCTCTCTCGAATCTTTGACCTGTCTGCTTTTCTGTTCTTCCCTTCCTGTTTCACTTTCATGCTTGTACCCTGTACAAAATATCTGTATTTCTGCATGTCTGCTCTCTGTTATTGGATGTTTGGGGCAAAAGCAAGTATCACTTTCCCAAAACCTTTTGGACAGCTGGTGTAAGGAAGGAAATGGTCTGATGCATGTATTTGAATTACTGACACAGTCCCCAAATACCTCAGATTGCCAAGTCAGGAAAGTCTTTGCAATGAAAATTGTTTCAATGAAAGCAATACTTCAGAGAGCTGATTCTTTCAAACAGATAAACCATGCCGAATCACAGCTATATACTTCTTTCTGACAGATCTAATGTTATTGATGAGTTAGGAGCTTGGTCTTTTAAAAGTGAATTCTGACTGTCGTTTCCCTGAAGTTCGCTGTAATGCAGAGTGTCATGTTGTTTGTGTTTATCAAGAATTAGCATTTTTCTCATGTTTTGTGCTTTCCATGATCCAAAAGAAGTACAGCTGGTTGGGGTTTTTTCCCAGATAGTGTTCCATTTTTATTTCTGCATGAATTAGCAGCCAAAGAAGATTCTGCAAGTCTCCCATTTCCTAGCTTCATTTGGAGCCAGGAAAAAGGAAGCCAGCCCAACTTTGTCACCATTCTTTGCTCTGATATTGACAGTCCTACACATCCTGATATGTTCTTTCCTTAAAACAACCAATCATGAATGCCCTTTTCCGTTTACTTGAATGCTATTAAGTATAATAAAAATTGCATAAAGACTCGGAGATCAGTATCTCATAATAAGAATAATTTTAAAAAAGAAAAAATTTTTTTAAAAAGCACCACAAACTTTATTTATGAGAAGATTCCTTGTGTATTTTCCATCTTGAAAATAAATGACTCTGCAGCTTGTATTAGATGAGTCTATTAATAACGCCGCCAACTTCTGATGAACATGTAGTTGATTAGTATCCTGTGGTACTTCCTTAGCAAAAGCTGGACAGAGAGCTGTTGCAGTAGCCAAGGTCTTGTCCCTACCTGAAAATAATACTGTGTCATTGCATGGTTTAGTAGAAGTGGTAGTGAACATGGTTTTGCATGTGCCTATATTAACCGTTAAGTTGAAGCTGCCATCAGTATGTTCAGTCCTGTGAAGTCCAGCTGATGTGTTGAAATAGTAACATTCTGGGTGAAACCTACTCATGCTTAAAGATGCTCCTTCCTGCATGGTAGTGTTCACTGTAACTCTTCTGTGCTCAAGTGGGAGACTTTGGTCTATGAGGAGTCACTCTGTCACCTCTACCGAACACTGAACTGTCTCCTTCCCACACAGTATCACTTGTGCAGAGTTGCTTCTCAGCTATCCATTGGCATAACTGTAGCACCGTTTCAGATGTAAGCATGTGACTTGCTGGTTGCAGATGACTTATTTCCTGTAGAAAATCCTAAAGCTGACTTGTGTTGCAGTGTCCACTGTGCAAACCATGAACAAATGTTCCAAAGAAACCACTTGTATTACCTTTACTGGAGGAAAAAAAGAAACGTGTCTGTAGAGTTGCCATCCTACGCACAGCTCTACTACTGTTGAGCAAGTCACGGTAACTACATGTAATGGTGGACTTGGAGGAGGTAGAGGTGAAGAGGAATCACTGGAATAAAAGCCTTGATCTCATAGCACACGGTCACTATCTGAATTAATCATATATCTCACTTCTTCTGGAGTGACTGCAGAGCAAGAGATGATGGAGCTGAGAGCAGCAACTCCTAACTAGAAAAGAATTTGATTGCTGAAGAGAATGAGGTGACTGTTTATAGCCAGAGCTGTGTGAAGACAAATCTGCAGATAGGAGTTAATATTGCCGACCAATGTTTAAACCGTAAAAGGAAACTGGTGGATAAATGGTAAAGATTATCTGTTTCTGTGAAACGGTTCTCGCTGGTACGCATGAAGGGAGTTAGCTGCCATTAACCTCCTGCGTAGGAGCTTGTAACTGATGGTGCAATAACAGTAGCTATCTTGAGAATCATGTGGCCTTGAGGAAAAAGAGGTAATTGCTTCATGGCTTTGGCTTTCCTTCTGTGCAGTGGTGCCTTTTGTGGTGCTGCTCAAGAATCCGCTGCTCCGGTACGAAGGAAGAGGGCCGTTTGGCGTGCAGTGCCTGGGCAGCACAGATCGCTGTCCCACACTCGAGATACACGTTGCAAGGCAAGCCAACTTGGGCATTCGTAGCGACATATTCGGTGTGTGACGAATCTGAGAGCAAATTAGGCTCTTATTCTGACTGTACAAATGTGTGTCTCATGGGACGTTCAGATGGGCTTTTAAGATTTCCTTCTACTCTGACTACCGCTCCCTGTACGAGGCTTCCTAAGAAATAAGGATGCTTATGATTTTGATCTCTAACTGTTTATGGAGCACCCAAAGGTGGTTCCGTCACAAAGTGACCTGTGCATCTTGGGGCTATTTGATAAAACTGCCTGGAAAAATCCAGCTTCATCCAAATGCCAAGTTGTATGCTTGGGGTAACTCATCACTTTTTAAAAAAAGGAAATAATAATTTTGATTTAGAAGTCTACTTCTTTTAGTGTTTTAGAGCTGTTTTGTGTAATGTTGAACTCCTTATTTGCGTAGACCTCAAAGTGCTTCGTAGACTGAGTATGCTTTGCTAGCACGGCATAGAGTCACTTCATACCAACTTTTTAAGTGGGATTTTATTAGGAGTAGGAGATATTAATAACTTTTCCATTTGAGGCTCAAAGGAAGCATTAGACCAGCAATTTTAAGTGATGCAAGTGCTATTTCCCCAGGATACATACAGTGAATAGTTTTGGGTTTGGTTCTTTTGTTGTTGTTTTAATTCTGCCATGTAGCCTTATAGGCAGACTGAAGCCTTGAGTTTTTATTATCTCATGTGGCTGAGGAAAAGCACATGTGTGAAATCCCAAATTATTTGCCCTTTTCCAATATCAGTCTTGAGAGCTGGGCAAACACATGGACTACAAGATTCTTTGGATACTTAGTGGAGTATTTTCCTTTTTGGGACACCGTTTTCTATTAGGAACAACGAGATGCTCAGGTGCTTTCAGCGGGATCTTGTTGTCGATAGAAATCTCCCATGAAACAGCACTCCAGTAAAGCTTTCGAAACTGGAAGCTCTGCTCTTTCATGAGATATGTGGCCCAACTTATGAAATTACAGGTAAGAGAGCATTGTGTTGCTAAAGTTGTTAGCGCCCTCAGTGAGCCCTGGGTTATTCTCGCTCTTCCTCTACTGTCCTACAAACACACAGCTGGGGGAACTGGCAGTGGGCATCTCGGATACCGCACAGCATCTGGGCAGGGAATGGATTGAACAGTTTGTTCCTCTCCTTTCCCTCCTAAAGAAATGTAGGTCCCTAACAGTTTGTCAAGGAAGGAAATGTCATTTTTTTTCTTTCTCAGCAAAACGTAACAACTGCTGTTCCTCTGTCTCCGGCACCATGCTCAGGTAATTATTAGCACCTAAATTCCCCACCTCAAAGCAGGTGGGGTTGTTTAGTGAGTTGCCATCGCCATTGGTTGCAGAGGCCTATTCAAGTACTACTCCACTTTGTTTTGTATGCTCTGCTGAACATGGTGAGGCCCAGAGGATGTTATTTTTGGGTGCATTGAGGAACCTGTAGAGTGACCACAGAAATGAATAGCCTATGTACCCACTGACCTTGCTGCTACCAAGTGATCTTCCTCTCCCAAGCACACATGACTAATCACAGCTACTAAGAGCTGCAAGGAGGTAAGCTGAGAGGGAAAGAGAAAGCGGACAGACACAGATGTTTCACAAGCCGAGAGCTGCATGGTCACCCATGTCAATCAGGTTACAAATAATGAAAGCTTCTGTGTTTTACATGCATGTATAAATCTAATGGCTGCTTGCAATTGTGTTTAGCTGTCTGGATGGGTGTTTCTAATGCAGATTACATTCAGAAATACAAATGCCAAATATTTAAAATCCTTCTTTTTCAGTCACTTGTGCATAACACAGACTTTCTCATTTTCTATTTAAATAAGAAGCATAATCTAGTTATTTTGCAACATTCTCTTTCATGGAAGTAAGAACGCAAAGTTGAAAGACCACGTGATTACTGAAAATGTTGTTGGCTTTCCTGTTAAAGTTGTAGGGTGAAAGCCAAAGAGGTGCTTAAGGATTTAAACTTACATTGAATAGGATTTAAAAGCCAGATTCCTACACACCTTTTTTGGATTTGTCCCTAAATCTTTCAACCACAGTCGCTGTGTTCGTCTTCAGTTTGTCACAGCTGAGAAAGCTACAAGCTATCTTTCTGCATATCAGGAGGATGTAGTCCAGAGGGATGCGCCAGCTGCTCCCTCCTCAGAAACCACTTACTCTGAAGAAGCGAGTAGCGGTTTCGTAGCGGGAATGAGTACTTACCTGGAAGAAAACGGTGGCATGAAGTAGATGATGCTATAAGTTCATCTTCAAGCAATTGCTTGTCAAAGCACTCATGCCAACCTACAGGGGCTCTGCCCTCCCTCATTGCCTGACCAGAGCCTGGGTATTTCTTGCTGGGTGAGGTTCTGCCTTGTGACGGTTCAGGGCATGGGCATGTGCACACAGATATCCTAAGATACAGCTGCTGGAGTCTTAGTTATGAGGTGTGCAGTGCTGGAGGGACTCTGTAAAAAAGTCCCACCGCATCTCCCAGAGAAGAGACTGGCTTCAGTATTTCCAGAACCCACGTACGTTTTTGACCTGCTGGTTTTCACGCCTGCTGCCAGTGGTGCCTCCCTGCCCTGGTCCCCACTAGGGGAGCATCGTGCGGATCTCTGCCGAACCACTTGAGCGTGCTACCAGCGGTAAGCTGCTTGTGTGGCTGTGCGAGGGAGGAGCTTTGGTGGGGATTTTTGCGTGGAGATACTTCCCACACACAACCACCCCCACCTTCTTCACTGTCCTGGAAGTTCCCTCCAGTAACTGGGCAGCATCATCTGCCATTGACTTACACTGAAATTACCTTTCCTTCACCTTCTTTCTGCCTGCTAGTAGGTTTTTACCCCATACTTATCTCTCCACAGTTTAAGATTCTTCTGAGGTTCCTACACAGGGATGAATGTTTGATCCGCTATCAATCTGCCTTCCAGTGTGTCCCCTTTTTAGTTCCTCTCCCACTGCTTGGATTTTTGTAACTAATGTTTCCACTGAAATGTTGGAAGAGGAAGGGGATGACCAAAAAAATCCTCTTTATTCGATTTTTTTAAAAAATTGCATTCCCTTCAATATCTAAAATGTTCTGACTCACAAGGGGACCATTTAATTTCACAGTAATATTGGTATCTGTGAGGAAAAATCAATCAATAAATAAAAATCTAGACAAAGGTGATGCTTTGCACACTTTTTCTGAGCACCCTCAGGCAAACTGAGTCTCTCCCCGCTGAAGACCGCCAGGAGAGCTGTCAGGCGGGCAGAAGAGGCTGAGGCCGGGCTACTCATCTGCAGTCCCTGCTGAGAGCCCCTGGGCCTGCCCCGGGGGTGTGCGTGGGACCACAGGTCCTGCTGTCACCTCGTACATCAGCCATGCTCTGAGCACCAGTGCTAATGGGCGAGGGGTATTCCCCAGCTGGGCACGGACCTGCTACGGGCTCTCTCTGCCTTCAGAGCTGGAGAGCAGCATCCCCGGCAGAGAGGCAATCAAGGGGGTCATCTGGAGAAGCACACGGGTTTACTTTTCTGGTATATGCTGGGGTTTGCTTTTGTTCAGCATTTTGGGCTCATTTTCTTTCTCTTTCAAAAGTTTGCTTTGCCTTGGGATTCAGACCACTATGGTAGCATTACGGTGAAATGAAAGGTTGCAGTTCATGTCTGAGGTTTTCAAACAAAATGATTTATTTGTCCCTTTTACCTTTCCAAAGGCCTGCAATATATTTTCACTAAGGTGTCGTATCTTATGTTAGAAGAGAATAGTTGTGGTTTTCTGAATGCGGCCTTTGTGGTAGATTCTGCCACCCCCTGAAAAGGAACCTCTTCCATTTTACTGACAGTAGGAAGCAGCTGTACGTGCTTTGTGTTTTTCCCCCTGTCTGTTGGAGCCTGCTCCTATAGAAATGAGTGGGAATTTTCCCATTGATGTTGGCAGGAAGGATGATCAGACAAACGCAAAGCTTCCGCGCTAGGAGTCCTTAGTGGTGTTGGTCCTTTTGATGTAAAGCATCTGGCTTTGCCCCTGTGAAGATCCTACTCCATAAAATCTGTGGCAATGAGAATGGTGAGTTCTGGATGCAGAATGATGATAAAAAGCACATTTCTCCTCCGTGGCAGAAACTTTGAAATGGCTGGCACAGAGAGATTATCTTTAGAAACTAAAAGACAGAGGGTGTAAAAACCTGCGAGAGGGGAAGAGCACACATAGCTGATGACTGTTTGCATCATGTGAACACTTAACGGCATGAAGTTGGCGTAGCAGAAGCAAGAAACATGAGGAGCACCAAAGATTTGGCTGAAAGTGGGTATAGCGCTCTGACATTCCAGAGATTTAGTACCTGTGATTTAACTTGCTCAACTTGCCCAAGTCAAAAACATAGAGTTACAACTTTTTAATACAATGTGGAAGATCAGTTTTCAGGTTTTTAAAAAAAAAAAGTATAAAAGCTATCTTGCTAGTATTCATTTAACATCAGTTTATTTTGTGCCTATGGATGTGTTTCATAAAAATTCTGCTTATGCTAGAGGAAGAAAATAGAACTTGTCAAAGTTCATCTGTGAAGGCACTTTATTGTGGCTGACTGAATGTGACGGACTATTAGATAAATTCAGTCATTCAGAGTCTAAAGAGGCTAATATTTCAGTTTGTCCAGAAACCTCAGTCTTTTAAGTCCAAAGCTCCAAGAAAGGTTATTTGCTGTGTTTTGTATACACAAGTAAGTACGGGAGACCTGATAGGACTGTCTGTGCAAGATGTGTCAGCTGGAGCATTGCTGTATTCATCTTCAGTGCCAAGCAACTCCAATTACTCTTTGGTCAAACAAACTTTTTATTCATTGAGGTGCAGTTGTTTGCCAGAGCTATTTGCGATCATGTGGCAGAGGGGGCACAATTAATACATTGTAAAAATGAATTTTTTTTTTTTTTTCCTTAATGGCATATGCTATGGAGATGTAATGGAGCCCTGCTGGCAGTGATCTGAGGAGCGGTGCAGGGCCAGGGTGAGGATTTGCCAGGTCATAGCAGAGCACTTGAAATTCTCCAACCAGCAGGAAGGAAAAAGTGTGCACGAGAGAGCCCATGGGAACTGTATTTTGGTTCAGCAGTGTCCGTTAACATTGTCAAACTGCCTGTCTCAAACTGTTAAGACTGATAAACTGCCAGTAATTATCATTTAGAAAATTAGCAGCTGCCAAGACCATCACGCACATCACGTGTTGGTTGGACTGGTTTGAAATTACTTTGCTTTAAAAAAAGAAAGAAAGAAAAAAATTCCTGAGCCTGCATCTGCTCCAAGAATAGCATTGAGTTTTGACACATGACAGTTGGTGCTGGCAGTAGTTATTTTTGTTGTTTGGAGTAGGCTTGGGGGATGCTTTCTTGGAGTGCGTCACTGCTGCTGTTTACCTTTTGGGGAACAGGGCTACTGAGACCTCTGAATATTTGCAGCAAATCTAAATAAATAACTGCAGCTCGTGGCATCTCTCTTTCCTTTCCTGCCTCGCTTATGAGACTGGACAGAGAGAGAATTAAAAATACTGGTTACTAGAAGGAAAACTTTCTTATTTTGCAGTTGACTTCCAGCCACCGTAAAGAAACAGATTCAGAGTGGAAGGGCTGAGCGGGGCAGGGGAAGAGCTTAGAAGCAGCTTTGGCTGCACACCACCATCGCTTCATCTGCTCCCGGCCCTCCCAAACAGCCCATACAAAGAATCCGTGGTTTGAGGCAGAACAAATGTCATCCATTTCCTCCTGAAGGAATCTGAACGCAGCCACGACTGAGAGCTAGAGACAGTACGGACACAACCGTATCACAGAGCCATTGCTGGGAAAGGAGATGGTGATGAAAAGGCCGTGTAGAAGCTTGCATGATGTTTTTCATAGAGATTTGTGACTTGATCAGTCATCAATGAATTAAGGTGGTGCAAAGTCTCTGAGTCAATGATCTGTGAGTCTGAAGGACTCCAAGTTTGAGTTGTCAGACGGCCCAAGAAAATATCGCTTACATTTTAGTGTGTGTACCTTTCTGCTTATGTTATGTGCAAGGGTGTAAAAACTTTGGGTGCTCTCTGCTTTTCCCTCTGGGGTGTGGGTCAAGATAGGTCTTCTGGGGCGACATAGCCAACATCCTAAGTTCCTGCTCATGCTCGCTCTCCTGCGCGGCTCACCCACCACTGTTTCAGAATTTAAAACAGAACATTTCAGAGTGATTGATTTTAAACCCCAGTGTCTCCAGGACCCAGTGGTCAGTGCAAGGTAACCAACAGGCAAATCAGTTGAACTGAGGTAGTGAAGAGTTCCAGCAGAACAGCCTTGTGCACCTAAGGGATGGGAACAGCTCAGGGTTTTTCTTCATCAGCACTCCCAATTTGTATTGGATCTACACTTTTACAATAAGTGATGTCATATATCAGCTTAATCTAACTCTTTGTGGAATACGGAAGGAGAAATTCCTCTTTTCAAATAATATTTCAAGAATTGTGAAGCAAGATGCTTGCTTATGAATTGGAAAGTACCAGGTATTATGTCATGAAAATTAAAGGAAAACGTATTGCGTTTCATTATTTCATCTATGTGAACACTTTACTGTGTCTAATTCTGTTAATCTAAAATTATAAACAAACTTACCCTGATATAATCTAGTTTTCATTATAGACACTAAATGCTATTATGTTGGGCAACAAATTGGCTTAAGATAATTCTGTCTTTAGAAAATAAGATTGTAATCAACAGATTTATAGTTTAATAAAGTCTCATGATATATGTATACCCTATAGCTTTTAGAGCTTTATTTTCAGTTCAGGGTTCCCATTAGTCTAATTTAGGCTTATTGGTACAATCATTAGATTTAAGATATGCCTTTTTCTTAACCAACGAAGAGTGTCAGTGTGAGATACTAGAAAGAAGCAGTATGAGGGAACCATCTATGAGGGATTTTATTGCAAAGCTGTTGATGGATGAGATTTAGGGGCAAGGGTATGCAGTGAGAGCCTGTGTTTTGTCTAGAGTTTGGAAAGGGCAGAGGACAGTGAGAATATGTAGGGTCCCAACTGGAAAAAGTGAGGTTATTTTAGTCTGAAATAAAGCTTTTGCCAAAAAGTAAGAACTTTTTGTAGACCAAAAAACATTTTTTTTTCCTTTTCTTTTTTCCCCCACTAGTTAGGTCTAAACTGTAATTTCTGAACAGTGTGGTACAGGTTTTTTGCCAAGTAGGTCTGGTCTTGAAATTTAAAAGCCCAGCAGCAGAACTCCCCCAGATATGGATGTAGAGAATTAATTGCATCTAATTTGTGGAAATATTTAAGCAAAAGAAAAGAGGGAGAGCTGAGTGGAAATCTTTCGCATGTGGTTTGTCTGTTTGCACATGCATGTTTTCTGATTTATTTGTTTATCTACTTTTTTGTACTTTGAAACAGCGAATCTGCTCTGTTTAGCTTTATTTCCAAAACAGCTTTTTGTTTTATTAAGACAAGTCATGTGCTTGCAGTTTGCTCAGCTTCTTGTCTGAGCAAACTTGTAGGAATAATTAATTAAGCTTGGATAGTAAGCGGACTGTGGATCTGGGTCAAAACACTTGTTGCAAAACAAGTAGGTGAGATTTTGTGTGACGATTTTGCAAACCTGATGAGGTGTGCATCCAGGGGTGTGGGTTTCTAGCTGGCTGGCTGTGTGTGTTCAGGATTAAAGTACATATACTTTTATTTCAGAGAGCGTATGAAACGTGAGGATATAGGAACATACTCTGGTTTGGGATCTTCTGAAGGGCTGGCTGGGAAGAGACCGGGATCTCTCCCTCCTGGTTTGGCCCTGTGCTGTTTCAAGAAACTGTAGTCTTCCTTAGGTATACTCCGTTTAATGTCGGCTAAAAGCCTGTAATTAAACGTGTGTGGCTTGAGGAGCCTGGGAAGAGCAGTCCACCTCGGCTGTGTGTGTCTGTGGGCAGGACGGGCACAGCTCGGAGCTGCGAGCGATGGTCGGTGGCACCACGGCTGTCCGGCCAAGGGCGCTGGGGAAGGGCGGTGTGACTGCGCGGGGGCTCAAACCGCGAGAGACCTTTTGTGCCGACAGCACAGGGAGACCTTATCTCCAGTATAACTGGAGGTGGCAGGGTGTATGTCAGGGAGCAGCTTCCCTTTCCCTGTGCCCCCCTTCGCCCATGCTTTTGGAGTAAAGAGAGGGTTTCTCCGCTTAGAAAGCTGCGTTTCACGAGGACAGGAACCAAGAGACAGTTCATTTCTATGGAGAGTTGCTATAAATAGCTGGCTCTGTTAACATAAATTCTTTCACTAAGTGAATCCTACAAATGGGGGTTTGTTCCAAGCCTACAAAATGCTTTGTATGTCTTTGTCGCTTTGTACGTGCTTGTTTGCGTGCCGGCACTTCCCCCCTCAAAATGAGAGGTAAGCCTGAAACTTGCAGGGTGACACTGCTGCGTTGGTGGAGTGGGGGAGTCAGCCTTCATAAACAGACCCGTTACGGCTTTAATTTTTTACATCATTGATAGCAAAAGGACCGCTGCACGTTTTTAAGGCAAGTAGGGCAGAACTCACTGAAGTCCACGCTCACCGGTGTTTAAACTTTCAACGAGGCCGCAGTGTTTTCTACCACCCTGCTCTCTACTAATGCTTGCGGTCGGTCTGGGTCAGGAGCTGTAGCTACTGCAAGCCTTGAAAGCTTCGCAGGGCTTTTAGGAAGCTTGTGATTGCTCTGCTGTGAATCCTAGAGTGAGAAAGAGCTTGCCCAGGAGGAAAAAGTCTTCTGTTATTGCTAGTGCAATGGAAACTCTATGGACATAAACGGTCCCAGCTGTATGATACGCATCTGTCACTCTGCAGAACTGCAGCTTTTCATTTTGTTCCTCTTACATAGCCCTGGTACTGGAAGCCCTCTCCTTGGGAGAAGATTTTCTGCTTCTGTTTAAACACACTTCTGCATTTGACTATCATCTGATGCTCAGTCGACGTCCCTTCCCCCTCTTCACATGAAATGGCAGCCAGTGAGCTGTTGAAATTTTAACAGAGCTTAAAGATGTGACCTAGAGGTGTCTGGCTGGAAAAGGGAAGTGATTTGGAGTTCAGGCAGTTGATAAAACACACGTGTTTATGAGGAAGCATGCTCTCTCCTACTTTCTGTCCTTTTTTTAAATGCATCTGTCTGCTCGTGGAGGCTGCACTGTTTTCACTCCCCGCGCACATGTATGACAAGGTCAAATACAATTCCCTTTCTTGATACCCTTTTGTGTGTGAGGTGCTTCAAAGTACTTGCCATAGCTGTATGTCCGTGCAGGTGGGTTAAAAGTGGAGTAAGCAGTGGATGGGCACGTATGTAACGTGGTGAGAGGAAGCAGAGCAAATAAACTGTTTGTCATCCATGGTGAATACTGCGGTGCACGGAGAGAAGGGCGTGTTGATGTGGCGGGTAGTGTTTCTGCATAGGCTGTCCAGCCGCAGTGCCAGTGGCTTTGTGGGACTGTCGTAGTCCCAAATTCTCTTGACACTTTGCCATTAGATGTAAAAGTATATGTGTGAGAAATGAACCTGACACTTTTGGCATGTATAGTTTAGTTTTAAAATGTGACTATTGATTTAATGGTTCCCTTAGCTGTTGCTGATGTTGTTTGCTGTTGAAATCTTCACAACTGGCCCTTGCAACAGCTCTCAGATTGTGCAAATGGTTTTTAGAGGGGAAATTAATTAGCTTATTTGCATACTCAGAAAAAAAAAAAAGTCTTGCTTCTCTGTGGCTCTCAGGCACGCATCCCTCTGGTTTTTTTTTTCCATAGCATTGATATGAATATGTACTTCCAGGGATTGTACCATCAGCCTGTACCATTCATACATTTTGCAGAGTTCATAATCGAATGCATTCGCGGCTGCAAGTGGCACACGTGCTGCTCTGAATGCTTCTTCTCAGATGTCTCCTGCTTCTGGTAACCCACATTCTGCAGCTGGAGGCTGCGCTCCAGGCGCCGCATGAATGGTGCGTCTTGTGTTTCAGCGAGGCGGAGTGAACTTGATTCTAGGTCAAAATCAAATGTGACATTTCCTAAATGTGTGAGTCCAAACTAGTTACAGCGCTAAAAAGCGGAGCCTGTGAGTGGTTTCTGTGTGTTATTTCTCAGCGATTTACAGTCTATTTTACTGGGGGCAGGAGGGAGGTTGAATGTGCTTTTATAATCCTGATTACACCTGCAAAACTGAGAGTAGGGAGAAAATAAACCAGTGCCACCTCATCACTCAGGGATGCAAAAGACTTACCCTTACAGTACCGAAAATCCACTTTTTTTTGTTGCAGGATGAGGGTATCCAGTTTACAGCCGGTGGCCTAGATAAGACCTGCCAGCAGAGCTCCTCAAATCTGGAGCCTGCTCCTCCCTGCTTCGCTCTTCTTCCCCAAGGTCCTCGCAGGCACGGCGAGAGCAGGCAGTGACCCAGATGCGCTGCTCTGAAAGTGCCATTTGTTTCCAGCACTCAGCGTGCTGGCAGATTTGACAGATGGCTACACACGCATCCCTCACCGGACCAAAATACACATCCTCAGTATTGTAAGGGGTGTTGTATCGGCTAAGTGACTGCTGACGGGGCCAGTAGCTGCTCGCACGTCCCATGAGGTGTGCGGCAGTGTGGGTGCGTGGGACGCCTGCCCTCTGAACATGGAAGGATTTGTCAAGCTGCACGATGCGGAGGCTAGCTGCAACAATAATTTTTAAAATTTTTTTTAGACTGCTTAAATTTTCCAGGGGGTTAACAGGCAAGCATTTTGCTACTACATGCTTTGTTACCTGTCGTGCTAAGAAAAAGAAATAAGGGGAAAGGCCTTTTTCCACTTCTGTTTTTGGCGGGGAGTGCAGGGCTATGTTCTTTCTCTTCTCCTATTCTTCTGACTGCAACTTTATTATATCAGATTCCTTTGCCTACAAACAGAACTATTACATGTATATATGTAAATATGTATTTATATATAAATATGTATATATAAAAATCATCATTGAGTCATAGCTATGTACATATACATATATATGATTCTCAGGACTGGAACATAAAGCTAGTCCTCTCTCCCCTTGTCTAAGCTATAACCTCAATTAGTCTTTCTTCACTTCTTTGTGGATACCAAGCCATCAAGTCTCATTCAGCATGGCTAAACAGATATCCATTGATACATCCCTTCCTCCCTCCACCTGCAGCTCTCCCCATTATCTCCCGCCTCTGTTGCCATGGACAACACCAGTGTCCCTCGGTCAGGCCAAGATCTGTCCATCTCCCAGTTCCCTCTGTCCTTGCTCTGAGATCAGCAGATTCTTCCTGCGTACTGTCTCTTAAATGCCCGGTGCTATCCAGACCACACAGCTGAAATTCACACCTAAGCGCTCATTTGATGTCTTGAATGAATGCAACATCCTTTTCTGTGGCTTCTTCAAATTACAGTTCTGTCTGTCCAGAATGTCTTTGCAAAAGGAATTTTTTCAGCTTCCTCATTTTTTAACAGCGTAACCTGCCCTATGCTTTCCTTTACTGTCTCCCTCTTTATTCAGCCCAAGGTGCCCGTCTTCATCACTGAAGCCTCTTGCTCCTTCTGTACTTTCTATCTGTCAGCCCGTTCCAAGAGGGCTCCTCTAGCCACCCGTGATGCCAGTCTCCAGTGCGCATGAGCTGCTTTCTAACAAGCAGTTATGGTTTTTCTGCTGACCTAACCCACCCTGTTAATGTCAGCAGGACTACTTTCTTCTTGTCCTTTAGGACTCTCCTTTAAAATAATCTTTTCTTTTTTCTTTTTTCTCTCTGGGGTGCAGGCGGTGCAGAGTCCCTGCCTCAGGCAGTTCACCACCCATCTTTCGCTCTCGGAGGCAGCACTTCTCTTGTACAAATAGTCAGTCCTCGTTGGAGGAATTTTAGACCTTATTGAGATTAAGGCCTTAACCAGCATCTCCTGTCATTGCAGGCTTTTAAAAATAGGCTCGACATGCATGGTAATAGCAGCATTGTAACCATGGCAATGCAAGGGAGGCAGGGTTTGCAGGCAGGGATCTCTTATTAGAACAACTGGCGTGGCAGAGGGCTAGACCAGGGCGACACAGGGGTGAGATTCCAGGCTAAGGAAGGGACTTGGAGCCCCAAAGCATATCTGTTTTCCCCCAGCTGGGTCAGGTGGCCTAATAAAAAGAATAACATAAGTGCAGTTGATTCTGCCTTGAGCCGGGGAAGCAGCCTAGATGGTCATTCAAGGTCCCTTTTAATCCTGTGGCTCGGTTTTAATAGGGAGAGCTGACTTCTCCATCTCTGTGTGCTGTGCATTCAAGCGTATGCTGATCTTCTGCTGATATCAACAGAAGGTCTCTGAATACCAAGAAACCAGAATATCCTCATTAAGGATCTGCTCGGAGGATGTGAGAGTAATATATTGCTCTTTGAGCGGAGGATGACTTTGCGCAGCAATAAAACACGAATATTAAACAGGAAGCCAATGACACTTCTGAAACATGCCTGAGACAGTAATCCAGATGCTGTTCGGGAATATAGTATAGCCCTTAAACCTTACGTCTATGCTACTCTTTTTTTTTTTTTTTTTTTTTAATACTGCATCTGCATAGTTGGGAGCAGGGAGGGGGGGCACAGCAAGAGAAAAAACAGATTTTTTAGCCTGGTTTCCTGAGGAAGTGGGGGTTATTCTGGTAACTCAGTGTGTCTGCGTACCAGTCCGCCTCTTTATAACTTTGCAGGCTGTCTCCATCCAGGGAGGGGCCTTCGGGGACAGCATCAGGCTTCCCAGTCCTTTCTCCAATGCGTTAGCTGCTGCGAGGAGACAGGCTGGGCATGGGGCAGCAGGGGCAGGGTGCCGCGGGCACCCCTGGGGCTGCAGCAAGGCTTGCCCAGCAAATGTGGCTGGGTACCAGGCGCCCTGGGGCATGAGGGGGCCGGGAGCTCTGGGATGCAGCCCAGGAGGGACTCACGTTGTAAATTTAGCATCACGAGCCCAAACAAGCTGGAAATCCGGTTTCATTAGTTCCACCGCTCAGGTGTTTGCTTAATCTTGAAAAACAAAACACAAAAGTAGGGGGGGTTATACGGAACAGTAATGACATTTTAAATCCATAGAATATTTCAGCGAAATAAATGCTTTTGTGTGGCTTTTGTATTGCAAAGAGGTTTATATTAATGTAGTGCAATCCTGGAATTACATGAACTTTGTGTTTATTCTGGTTCACGCTGGGACACTCGCGTTCTAAGGGGAGACCTGATGTATTTAAGGGCAGCGTGAAAGTATAAAGACTTGATCTTGCACTCGAGGCTGAAGCATTATGTCACTGCAAAATCTTTTCATTTGTACTTCTAGTGTGTTGTCCTGAGAATTTAATTTCCTGTTTTTCATTATGGGAGTCTTTTTTGGAAGCCACTGGAGAGCAGGGGGTTTTTTTGGAAAGTAAACTGTCAAAATATAGTGACTTTTTTGAGTTGTTCTTTTTTTTTCTTTCCTGGATGTAGAACTCAGCAACATGAAATCTAATCATTAAATAAGTAAATAAATAATCAATGAAGTAGCATGAGAGACAGACCTTTTTTTTTTTTTTTTTTTCACTTTTCCTCACCCTCAGCCTATTGGTGACTTTTCCTAGGTTTTGCAATGATGCTTCTCAGATTTAAAGCTCTTATTCCCTTCTGCTTTCTGTTGTGTGACAACAAAGGACCTTATTTATTTGCTTTACAAAACTTGTCTCACTATAAAAAAAATAAACCAGAATGTCACATTTTCTGCTCTTCCATTTCCAGTACTCTTGTTTATTTTGAAACTTCCAGAAAGAGATAAAAACAGCTTAGGAAAAATGCTCCCCAGAGCAATTCTTTAAAGAGCAACAAACAAACACTACAGATTGGTCCTAAAGGCTGTGCTTCCTTTCTGGGGAGGGAGTGAGGTGGGGAGAGAGGATGTTTTCTTCTTAGCTTTGCTCTAATCATCTGATCTGGGATTTGATAAGCTCCACAAGTCTGAAACTGCTGCCTCCTCCTGTCTTCCCCCCTCCTGCCTCTCAGAAGATTAAAGTGAACATGGCAAAAAGGAAACAGTTTATTTTCAGCTCGTTGTAGTTAATAATTAGTTTACGGTGCAGCATTTTCATTGTGTTCTAATCGAGTTGCTATATTCTTTTCTTACACTGTTTACTTTTCACTTCACGGGCTTTCTTTGATACAGAAATAGGTTTACAAATAGCTCACTCTTGCAAAATTTCAGCCTCTTTTCAACATTTTTATATTTCACATCAGGAAATGTGACCACGTGTAGGTGGCGTAGCTTCTGCAAAGACACGCTTTGCCTTCCCCCCGCAGCCCGCCCAGCTCGTGGGGTACAATTGCAGACCATGCCACGCTTTCGTTTCACACTCAGACAATTTTGGAATTACAGTAGTTAGGAAAACCAAATGTACAAAATATGGAGTGATTAAGCCATTAAAATATTACATGTACAAGATACAAATATTATTTGACATAGTCAAAATTAGCTAAACCGATGAATTGACTTAACTACGAGAAGTTCGTAATAATACACTGTTCCCTTTTCACCCCCCAATTTGCCCTAAGAATATAGGGTATATGCTGAATTCTTTAAAGGTTTAAAGCCTGGAAGTAAATTGGCTGTGACTTGAGACTGTTTCTTCCCATGTGTGTATTTTTTTATGATTTCTTGCACAATGGGAATGGCTGACATTATGGGTACTATAGTATTGCAACATTAGCATATATATTCTAGATATACTGCATATACATGTGTTCATTTTCATTGTACATCATGGATATAACGTCCTTAATTAAAACTTTGCACACTGATTAAAGCACAAAAATGTTTATTGCATAAGTAAGATTCTCTCTTAAGGGGGAGGGGAAAAATTGTTTATAAAAACAATTTTTTCTTAAAAAATTATTTGTATATAAACTCCTATACTTACATTGCAATGTAATTGCACTTCTAGATGGGCTTTACTGCTTCTGCAGAGGGTTTGTAAATATGCTGTTTAGCCAGTTTCTGCTAAAGGTACTTTAGGGTCAATCCTGTATCTTCAGAAGAAAACCATTTTCTTCTTTGAGATAAACTGCAAAATCAATTATTAAAACAAAAGCTTCTAAAATCTTGCATTATGCTTGCTTTTTTTCCCTTGCTATCTTTTTCAACTGTCATAATGATGTGAGTGCTTATTTCTGGCCGTAGAAGCGGTTCCCTGATGCCAGCGGGATATTAGGCAGGTAAAGATGTGCAGGCTGAGGGTGCGGGAGAGGGACGCAGCGCTGGCTCCAGCCAGCGCATCCCTGCCTCACTGGCTCCCCCCTGCCTCCCTCAGCTCCAGGGGTGCCCAGCAGCTTTCCTAGGGGCCAGCTCAGAGGGTTGGAGAGCGTGAGCTGTTTTTAGGACTATGGGCTCCATTCACTTATTTTTTAAAAAATTGTTTGGCGCATAGTACTTCTCATTTTTCTGCAAACAGAAATGTGAACACTCTTCCCGCAATTAATGAAGTCATTTTTCTCCTGTTTTGAGAAATGAAGTATGTTGCTGTAGTCACATGCTCCTCATCTATGAGTAACATTCTCAGTCTAAGTGCGTGCTCGGGATTGAGCTTGCTAATAGCTTCCCCTATTGATTGCTCAGCCCTCATGATTGCCGCCGGCCGCCTGGCACAGGGACAGGCAGTTCCAGCGGGGCGGCCGAGGTATGCAGTACACAGCCTGGCTTTCGGCTTACAGAGATACACGCTTGCTTCTCCCCCAGGCGGTGCGGATGGCAAGGGACGCCACGGATTGTGGGATCTTATCAGAGCGATTTCAAAAGGCGGGATTTAGGAATGAGTCGTGAGTGCCGTCAAGTTTGCCTTTCTGTCGCTGGTACCCTCGCAGTGTTGTGCTCCACTCGCTCACCACAACCACTAGCTGTCCCGCCGTGTATTTCTTAACGCTTTGGCATCTTCTGATTCGTTGCATCCACCTCTGCTACCTCTCTGTACGCATCTGCACGCTCTACCCGTACCCGTACTGGCACTCTCTGTGCTGGAGTGCTTGGTGAGGTGGTGCCTTGATGTTTTCGGATCCCATCTCCTTTCATGCTTTCAGCTCTCTGCTGTGTTACAATGCAAGTCGACGCCTGGAAAAGCAGCTGTGAATGTAAGGAAGATTTAGTTTCGTTTGTCCTGCTTGAAAGTTGAGAGAGGAAGAAGGTGCTAGTGTCGCTGATATTGAGCTGGCGATATCGAGGGGCTTAAACCGCCCGTGGGAGCGAAGCATCCCAGGAAGAAGGAGAGCAAGCGGCGTGCTTAGGCAGGGCTGGGAGCCGCAGGACACACAGGGCATGGGGACCAGCTGACAGCAGCACGTCTGCTGAAGATAAGTCAATAGATCCGATGTGTGAGGAGATGAAAGTGTCACAGAAAAGAAGCAGCTCGGCTTATGATCTTTAACACAGTTTGTGGGGTTTTTTCCGCTTCATAGCTCCATTTATAAAAGTAGAAAAAGTTCAAGTAAAACCTCTATTTTCCTGATGGTTTTTCCCCGTGTTTCCTGTTTCTTAGGACTTGTTGCCACTGCAACAGTGAGTTTGCATCTGGGTTCCTCCTGCTCCAAACAGAAAGGGCAGCAGTTTGAAAGATGTGTTTTTAGATAGCCACAAGTTCGATGGTGCAAGCATTTTTGTTTTGAAACTAGTAATTCTCTTTGGAAATCCTTTATGAGAGGGACCTAGTTATCCTTCTTTACAGCCTGCACCTGCATGAAGCTTTCAAGTAACTGTTTTAGGAATCCAGTGAGTTTCACAAGAAAAAAAATACAGGGTGCCTGTCCTGTAGCCACTGTCCTCTTTCCAAGTTTTGGCACTGTTGCATGGGAGGAGGAACCACCAGAACGGTAGTCTTTAGTCTTTGTAGAGTCTTCTAATGGTGTTGCTGGTTTCTTTCGTCTGCTGTTGTCCAGGGTTGTGTCTGTCCCCGTTGCAAGAGTTGCTTCCTGTGGGAGCTCCCTCTTTCTGCTGCTCAGCTCACCCCATTGATGACCGGGCTTTTTCATATCACGCGCCTGCTATCTGGGACCCTCACTTAGCAAGGCATACTTTCAGGGTAACAGGGAGGCTTCTGTCTCTGTCTAAGAACAAGCCTATAAGCTTCCCTTAAACTTTAAACGTTTCATTGTTGGAAAGCTTTCAGATGTTCACAGGATAAGGAGCCTTTATATATGATCTGGCATTGTGCAGTAAAAGATGGCTTTATGTAAGTTAAGATGTGCAGTTCCTTTATAAACTGGCCATATAAAGTCAGCATGCAGGAGATTTTTTTTCTTCTTCTTCTTGTGTTCAACGTTGCTTTTAGAAAGGTTTTTTAGGAATGCTTTTTTGGTTTTTAGTAGGATTAGAAATCTTAAGGTGGGGGGAATGGACAGACAATGCTGCACCCTAGGCAAAACAGAACATGCACACCTCCGTACATTTGCTCAAATGCCAGTGTCAGCAGCCTCCCGGGTAACAGAGTCCTCAACCTGTCTAAGAAGGGTGACTCAAGACTCTGTTACTGTAGGGCCATAGTAACCTACTACTGAAAAATACTTTCTGGACTAATTCATGGCCCAAAATCTACTTAATATAATGTATTGTAAAATAAACACAAATTACGTTAGAACGTACAAAAAAGATAGGCTGTTGCTCAGCAGACTAACCAACACTTTCTCTACAAAGTGGATCCAGCTCATTTACAGGTTACACATCCTGACCCAGACATGTTCACTTGTAAACTGTTCTCCAACCTGAAAACCTTCTTCTTCCTAATGTTTGCCAAGCAAAATAGCAGCCCAAGCACCAAGGATGCGTGCTTCCACTTGAGGTTTGAAAAAACAGCAGCAGAAGCATGTTACTAATAGAAAACTGACAGATGCTTATCATTATGTAGATTTTCTTCTGTGTTTGAGTATCATAAACTGAATTGCATCTACTGGCATTTGCAAAGTATTTGAGATCACTATTGACTTAAGCCAGCCACTTCCTCCAGCTGGGTGAAGCTCGCATGAACCGCAACAACTGCAACACGTACCAGACCAGGATCCGCCATGTAACTGTTTTTATGCCTTAAATCATGTTTTTGTATGTTTCAAATGGTGGGTAAATTGTCACCAAACAGATTTTTCTTTAATGAAAAATAAGGGATTTTTGTGGGTTCTTGTCTAGGATTGTTCACTGTGTACTTGGTCCAAAGATCCTTGAAGTTGGTGGGTGTTAATGGATTTGGGAGTGCAGGCTTGAAAAAAAAAAGTAGTTATGATGTCTGTTTTCAGTGATTTCTCTTTTGCTGGTGGTAATAAACTTAATTCTGATCCCAGTATGAACTGACAAAAACGTATCTGGAAGCTGATGAGAATAAGCAGGGGTTGTGTCATGAAGCAGGCAAGGTCATGAAACCGAAGATGTGAATGACGTGTGGTTATGCAACTCACCACATTCTAGTTCACAAAATACTTTTTTCTTTGCAAAAAGAAAGTATTTTTTACACAAGGCTACATAAAAACACTGCTGGTATATGTGCAGCACTGGGGGATTATGTTTTTTTGGTAAAAAAAATCCAATTTGTTGAAGCTGGTGCTGCTTACAGGAAAAGGCTATTTCTGGCAGATAATAAGCCTGATTATCTCCCAAGACTGGTTTGTGTTGTTTTGGGTTTTTTTTAAGTTTCAAATCAAGTCTCTGAGATTCAGAGCAACCTTTCATGTCTGTTGGTGTGGGAAATATTTTACCATGTCCTCCCATTTAGGAGGAGATGCTTGGACAGCTTTCATTTGATCACTGCTTCAATATTGGCAGTGATGTGTGCGTCACAGTTTGGGATGATGCTGTTATAAATGTTTTGGCCTGGGATGGGTAGCAAGTTGCAGCTACTTACAGGAAGCTGATGTTGCTTAAATCTAATACTATTCAATTGATCGTAATCTAAAACAGCCTCATTCTGTATTTGATTTTAGATGACAAGCAGAAGGGGAGTTCGATGTGATTTTTTTCAGAAAAGGTTTTCATTCTCAACACTTTTCTTTTGCCTGCAACTTCTGCTCTTCCTTCCCCACTCTTACCCTGGCTGGGGTAACAAATAAACCTAGAAGTTTACTATACGCCATTCAGTTGGTGCCAGCAGCCTGTTGGATATTAGGGTATACCTTTGTACATTTATAGCAACTCTTCATAACCGAAGCAAATCAAAACCTTTTATGGTAAATGCCTTTTGTTAAAAGAACTATTTGTGAAAATAGACTTATCTGAAAGAAGTGCACCTTTCACTGAATAGTCAGATGGCTACCTCCAGGTTTTCATTTATCCCAAGCACAGAAGCTTGGGAAGGCAAGCTCTCTTCCATTAGGAATTCTGGCCAGACAAACCTTTTGTCACCTCTCCTATTTATTATACTAATTGCAAAAGAAGCCAAAATTGGTGTGCCTCAAAGCCTGTATTCGTTTATTTTGCACTTCCTATGCTGTGCTCTCCCAAGTCAGCAAAGCTTTTCTGAAAAGTGCTGGTCAGAATTTGGAGATAAGTAACATTATCCAAAGCCTTCAAGAAAAAGGTATATTCCTCCTACATGCATACATAGAATGAAAATCATTGAGGCTAAAACAGAGTTCTGTACAGACCCCAGACTGAATACAAAGAAAGAGTGAATAATCTTTGGTTTTCTCTGCAAGTCACGTCCAACCCTCACCCCCAATTATGCAGCAAAAGGTGTTCCCTTCCCGTCTCCCTCCCTGCCTCGCTCGACCCCTCAAATACCTCATCTCCTTTGTAGCCAGAGAGACAGGGCACATCTTACATCATCTTCTACAATCAAGCAAAAAGCATCCCCTGGAAAAGTTTCAAACTGCCTACCTGCCACCCCCAAAGTTCGAAAGATCTTTCAAGGCTGGAGATGTGGTAAATTGTGTCTCTGCCTCAGATTTAACTGGACTCCCCTTTACCTAGCCCTCTTGCTAGTTTTTGTCATACGTGGTCTCAACAGAGGGTGTGGACTAGACTCCTTTAGCATGTATTAAGGCAGCTGCCTGCAACCCAGTACCCTAACAGCGGACTTTTATTGTTGGTTGAAACTAGCACTGCAGCCAAATAAATGAACCTGTCATTCCCTAAATCCTACAGCTGCCTGTCTATCCCTTCCTCCCCTTTCCCCTACTGCCAGCACAGGGTTGTTTGGTTTTTTTGCCGTTACTTTACAAACTGGGCTAGAGAATTCACCCAGGTAATTTTAATCCCAGTTGCTTCCCCAGCCCAGTTTGCTGCACAGGGATTTGTGCCGGGGTGAGGGAGGGAATGAGCGCTGCTGGGGCCGCATCCAGAAGCTCCGCACCAGTGCCGAGGGGGGCTCAGCCCCTTTTGGCAGTGGTACCAGCCCCTGTCTTTCAAGTATTCATGGGACCGACAGCATGGAGTACAGAGTTTCCCTTATTTGTCACTTCTCTGGGGAAATTATTAAATCAGTCTCTTGGTGTAGAAGAAAATAATGAGCTAATCCGGAGTCGAGGTGCTACTGGATTGTTTTGGACCTGGCTCCTCTCTTAAGCTCCTAACTTTTCTGCATGCAGATGTTATCCAATTAATTCGGAGGCAGAAGTAGAGTTTCTTGACTTGATTTTTTCTTTCCAGGCCAAATGCCTGGAAGCTAGGGAGGGAAATGGATGGCACTGGAATAATAACCACCTTCCCCAAGCCTGAGCAAAGCAGTTAAGACCCATCTTTTTTTCAGTGTTTTCACAAATTCTGCCAAGCTGTACAAAAGGTGTTGGGGAGGAGGGGATGTTGGGTTTTTTTCTTTATTCCTTGATATGTCCAGGTTTTTTTCTCAACCACTAAACAAAGAAAGCAAGCAGGGAAGAAGACGCTTTGGTTTGTAGTTTTGTCCTAAAAATGTCTATTCCTAAAATCTTTCATGACAGCCCTTTCTGATTTGTAATGATTTTTTTTTTCTTCTCTCCCCACCCTGAACTCTCCACCCAAAATGAAGTCTCAGCCTCATGAGATCAGAGGTCCGCTTGCTAATCGGGATTTAGAGCAGTGTAATCCAGTTGCCATGTTTTAAGGAAGATTTATGTGGTGATTTCTTAATAGAAATTTTATTTTCCTAGCTACTTTTCATGTAACGATGACCAGTAAAAGTAATTTGACTTAAGAAGTCATTCCTCCTTCCTTTGCTGTGGATGCCTACAGCATCCTTCAGGAGAGGTACCGGTGCAAAGATCTGCTGCTTCTGCAGCTCAGGCAGGTTTCCGCGATCAGTAACGCAGGGCTCCAAGTCATCTGTGTATAGCTGTAAAGTTACTCATCCAGCAGTAATTTCACAGATGCCCCTCTCGTGAAAAATTTAGCCATGTACTTGGGGGGGAACGGGAATTTAAAGCAGTTCAAATTCAGTCTGGCTTCACTGGTGTGGACACCTGGGCACTGAAATGTGTGTCCTTCTCCATTTGCTGTACGGTTACCGCTCCCAAACTGGAACACCAGCAGAATCATAGCTCCTCCATCTTCTAGGAGTTTACAAACTAAACATTTTAGCGTCATTGTTAGTCTGTGCTCTGTGAGTTGTTCTTTCAAAGATTTCGCCTCAAGGAAAAATAAGGAGTAACTGTCATTTGAAATTTACTCAGGGTTGGCAAAATGATGGCGTTTGTCACTTCTGCTCTCCATCTTCTTCAAAATGGCCCTACTGTGTGTCGACCTGGATATTGCGTCGTCTTACTTCTTCTCCCTCTTTGTTCTTCTAGAGAACGCTGAGTAACTAATATAGCCTAAAAATGTAGTGTGGCACAAACCCTTTTGTTTTCTTTGTGTAGTTTTCAAACAAGGAGGCTGCCGAGAGCCTTACGTGCATCATATTTCAAAGACAGTTTGTTAAAGCAAAATCGCGAAGAGATACTGCATTGACCAATTTTTTTAGTGCTGGATCTAAAATAATTGGCACACTTGCTGTATGCTGCTGCGTGTTTCATGTTGTTGACCTCATCTTCCCGAAGTCTGAATAGCTGTCGTGTCAGTGACAGTGATGTGTCTGAGCAGTCTGAGGGAGTCCTGCAATTATTTTAATATTTTGCATAATACCGGTGCAATTTAATAATTAGTTGTGAAGGTTCAAATCCAATTACCTCCTTCCCTAAAACAGGAAAAATGGGGGAATTTTGGTGACAAATGCTAGCAGAGTGAGAAAGAAGTGTAACATAATTTGTGGTGTTCCAGTCACTAATTTTTTCTTTCCCTTTCTCTCTTATTTTACAGAGCATGTTTTCGAGCCATTTTTGAGGAAATGTGGTGAATGTAAACTTGCTCTGTTCGGGGGGGAAATTCTGGTAAGTGGTGCTGGTTTAATCAATTTTGATTTTCAATGAGAATCTCAGAAAGATCGTTTTCGCTTTCTCCAGTTTTGATTTTTTTTTAGCTGACAGGAAATACAGAGACAGTTGATTATATGTGGTTTTCTTCCTCTGGTATGGAGACACACAGTGTGAGAAGCATTGACAGAAAACAGCATGCTAGGCCTCGAGGCGAGGAATGTAGTTTCATTTGCTCCACTGGCATCTGCTTATTGTGTTTGTAGCTGTTACATTCTGCTGAAGAGTGGTTGGGCTAAAACCTAGAGTAGAAGAAATACAGAGGCCTAATTTAAAAGCAAGGGGAACAAAAAAAAGCATGCTAGTGGTATAAAAAATCAGGAGCGAAAATAATGTAGAGGGAGCACATACCTCCCAAAGTGATGGGGGAGTCCAGTCACTCTGAAATCTTTCCATCCATTCCCAGAACGTCTGACTGGCACACTTGCCACATGGAGCTAGGATGATTTGCTTATGCCTGAGAGATAAGGAGGTAGTTAATGCTCCCGTGTGCTATACCAGTTTTCCTGTTCCTCCTTTCCATCCCACATGACAAGCTTTGCTGCTTCTCTGGCTGTTCTGTATGCAACACTTCCAGAGGCACCAGCTTCCTGCAGACTTCTGGTCCTACAGACACCATGGGAATATGGCACGTCATGTGGGATGTGTCTGTGCTGCTGAGCTGCACTGCTGGGAGGAGAAGGAGGCAGAGAAGAACGGGAGGTAATTAGTGACATGCCCCAACTGGAGGGAAGTAATCCTGCGAAAACTCTTCCTACCTGCAAAAAGCAGCAGATCTAGAGGAGTTTGTAGGCTCATCTTGCTGTTCCCTCTAGGAGGCTGTCGGTATATACACTTCTGGCTGGTGCCAATCGATCACTATCACCCTTGGGAAAAAAATGCCAGCAGAAGATTGTCCCTTCTTTCCCTTGGCCGAGCAGGGTATTGGACTGGTATTTTTTCTTCAGCCAGCATGTGCAGATTGCAGATGAAAACTGGCTTATTCTCCACTGGCAGAAGACTTCAGAGTCGGATAGCCTGCAGGGCATAAAACTGAAAATCAAAGACTGGCTCTGTGAGAACACTTGTTCTTTTCTGCCATTTAAAAAAAACAGATGTTGTTACATCATACAGAAAGATCTGGATTAGCTAGCAGATGTTTAAATGTAGATCATTTAGCCTTCTGCAGAATGTATAGTCTTAGAGATAAGAAAAGATAAGATAACCAAGATCAGAATTTTACAAAGTTGGCCAAATGCACGAAAAGTCCTGTACAGCGGTACCTGGCTAAACCCTACTGTAGCTCATTCTTTTCAACAATTTTCTCTGTACAGTTTGGCTTTTCTGACAGTTGGGCATGTTGTAAGCTTGCACCTATATCCATATACTGGGAAATACGAACAGCAATTATTTAACTAGAATTTAGTTGTAGGGCCAAAGATGAGCCACAGACCAGCAGCATGAGCTCATTAGTCCATGAGATTTTGTGCTGACTTCTGTTACTGCAAAAGAGGATATGATCTATATCTATTTTTATTTTTGGTTGTAGTAATGATACTTTGATCCTAAAAGTTGCCTGGTGTCCTTACAGATTGGCTGATCTTTGTGTGGGGTGTGACAAAGCTATGGTGCTCACAGGGCAAGGAGTAGAGTCATAATTCAGAAATAGTGATGCCGTGCAACACCAAGGGAAAAAAGTTTATCATCAGCAGACCTGGTAGTCAGATTGTTGTGTTTCAATTTCCCTTCAAAGATGCATCAGCTGACACTCCGTGGCTGGCCTTAATAAAAGAGCATAGTTCAAGAGCAGCAAGGGGAAAGAGACAGAAGCAGCACGTTTCTTAGAATCATAGAATAGTTTTGGTTGGAAGAAACTGCCAGATGTCGTCTTGTCCAAACCCCCACTTGAAACAGGTCCTGTTAGGTCAGGTTGCTCAGGGCCTTGATTTTTAAAATTCAACTGGATGCCAAGGCTGGAAACTCTACAACCTCTCTGGGCACCTCTCCGCATGTCTGACCATCCTCAGAGTGAAAAAGTGCTTCCTTGTTGCTTCCCGTTGTTGTTGCTCACTGTCGATCAGTGCAGACTTTGCATCTTCTCTGCCTGTGAGAGAGGAGTCTGGGAGAAGACCCCAAAATCGGGGAAGCTGCTTCTTGTGGCTCCAAGGAAATGTGGTGTCACACAGATGCAGTAAACTTGTTGGGGGCGGGGAACACAGTATGGTTCACAGAGGTTCTACTTGGGCGATGTTTCTCAACCTATAGTTGATGTTCAGACTTGGAGAGCATGGCTGCTTGACTTGGTTGAATGTCAAAAATTGGGAGAAGGTTAGCTGACAAACTGGTGCTCCTGAAAACCACCTGTTTCCCTGACTTGCTTAGAGATACAAGGCAATGAAAAGAGACACTTCTCGATGTCACATTGTAAACATCCCGGAATTTCTTCAAGCCAGGCTGGAGCTAGGTTTGTGCCACTCTATGCTCCAGGATTTTGCCCTAGAATTTAATGTTTTCCTGGAGCCATTATAATATGTAAACAGATTCTGCAAATTTTGCTTGTTATCACAGCTGTTCCTTCCCCTTTTCCCACTTCAAACTGTTTGCAAAATCTTATTTTGAAGTAGAATAATCAGGAACCTTGAGTTTCTCACCTGTAATGATCTCTGAAATATCTCTGACCCTGATGTAGGTTTGCCTATGGCATTCCAAATTCCCAAGGAGTCTAAAAATAATTACAAAAAAATACAAGACAAGGAAACAGTTTTGCCCAGTCTCTGTCCCTAACCCACTGAATCCAAGAAGAACTGGACATCAAGAGAATGTTTTGAATTTATCTTGACGTAGCAGCCGAGCTCAGAGGCTCAGCAGTTATTTATTCATCTTGTATCAAAGTCCTAGAAAAGGTCATGCAGCCCCCAGATCAAAAATTCATAGTGGTTTTAGGAGCTGATTAGAGAAGTATACTTGAATGCTGGGAGGGAAATCTTGGCTGAATTTAAAACTCCCTCAGCTAAGCTGATAATATCTTTCTGAACAGTGTGAGAAGAAACCTCTTTTGATGAGATATCTGTAAAGCAGCCTTGTGGATGTCAGAGCAGATATTTGTGTGGCACTACAGGTTTGACCTGTGTTGCACTGAGCACAGCGTTCAGCAGGCGGTCATGGAATGGCCATCCCTCCATATCAAATACTTACACGACTGCGAGGAGTCCCAAGAAGCGTGGCTAATGTAGGACAGAAAACCTTGGAGTGATCTGTGTTTTATTTTTTTCCCTAGTCTCTTTGGCAGTCCAGACTTCCCTTGAAACTCTTGTCTTTCATAAGAGCTTTTTATATTTCTAAGCATGACTGATGCTGTACAGTATGGTGTTCCGTCCCTGTCCATCTAGACCCTACAGTTGGTTACAGCCATCAAGATCAGAGGAGGGTCAAGCTGTGAAGTGAAGAGAGGGGCTGCTGTATCATAAACCTGACCTGCATCTTCCTGCGCTAGGTGTGCCAATGTGTGCTCATCCTTCTTTGCCTATAGATTTCCTCTTCCCAGGAAAGCTGTGAATGCTTCAGACACAGGCCTTGAAGCTGAACGTATACCTCGGGGCCTTGAAATCCACTGCTCTTTTCACTCTGAATTTAGGCAGGGGTACCTCCCCAAGTTCGGGGCTTTTTGTTGTTTCAGCTGAAATCCTGAGATGCTGTGCTCCTGTCTGCACGCTTCTCTGTAGATTAGAAGCGACTGCACATCTTAAACAGTGGTTTCAGTTATTCCTAGTTGCTCAGCTATATTGTGGAAAATCTGGATTTCAGCTGCTAAGACAGTCATCTGATGTTTTGGTTTGGGTTTTTTTCCCCATTAAGGACAGTCACATTTTTCTTCTCTCCTTATTTGAAACAAATAAAAATTTAGCAGGCAGTTCCTGCTTTGATTTTTAGAAATTATATAAAAACAGATATTCAGTATCTTTATGCATATTAAATTTGTTTGCCTTTAGAAAGACTGTGATGTCCTGTTCATTCCTGGGTGTCTGATTTGTGTGATAGAATTATGTGCATCCTTGATGTCTACCAAAAATGCTGTTGAATTTCTCTTGGTGATTCTTCTTCTTATGTCAGGTTTCTGACATAAAGTATTACAGAGCAACTATGCATTATCTGCCAAGAGCTGGGAATGTGCGCTTTCACTGCAAAAATAACCAGCTGTAACTTTTGCTTTATTACCTGTATTCTGCCATGCCCACAAGAGGCTTTGCCAGAATCATTAGCTGTTCTCTGTAATTAGGGCTGACCTGGTGCATTTTGGTCCTATTTCTAGTAGCTTTTCGTTTTCCAGAGTCATTAATTGGGGCAGTGATGTGCCTCATAATGTGCTTCTGTTGTGTATCTTCATTATCTTTTCCTGTGGGCTGAAGATTGTCCTGCATCCTTAGGAAGGAAAGTGTGTGGAAATGCTTGAGCATTTTAAAATATCTTGGGCTTTACCAAGGTTTGCTATGCTGTGCTTGTAATTCCTTCAATTTTAGTCTGTTTCTTTTCTTCCAGTCTGGTCCATGTGAAAAATGTGCGTGTTGGTGCTGCTGGGCGTGGTAAATGTTAAATCTGGTCCACAAGATTTCTAAGGAATGGGGCTTGTCCCCTGCCCAGAACTGCATGTCTCCAGTCCTGACCAGGTTGGATTTAGTCTGCTTTCTTAAGAGATGTGAGGCATTGTTATACTTGTGTTCAATTTATTAAATCAGATAACCCTACACAGGGAGGTTATGTTCCAGTCTCCTGCAGAAGAGACCTTTGTGTCTCAGTCTCTGTTGTTTTCCCAGCTCTTTTTCTACATCTCACTGGTAATCCCTTTAGTTTAGCTTCTCTTTTTTCTTTTTTTTTTCCTTTCCTTTTTTTTCCCCTGAAGTTGAGGTGATCCAATTGTTGGAATTGCTCAGCAAAAGAGAGATGGTCTGTGGGCCATCCGTCTGGATGTCGCTCTTGCTGTAGCCACTGGAGAAGAAACAGGGAAGGACAGTTAAGACAGCAGATGGAGCAGAGCAGTATAAGCAGCTGTACCTCCCAGCTTTCTTACCTGGCTCAATGGCAGGGGTGTTTGCAGTGGATCGTGTTGTTACAGCAGCTTGAAGATCCGTGATAGGATTTTGCAAGTGGTAAATTGGTTGGTTTTTTTAAATCTAGGTAACAAGCCCTCCAAGTGCTCTGTTGAAAGAAAAGCATTAAATTTGACAATTCAGATGTTGCTTTAGGGAGTGTTACATCAACTTTGCTCTTTTCTATATGTGCATCGGGGTGTTTTTGTCACTGTGCAGTTGATACAAAAACTCCTGTTCCATCACACTGGCATGTTCTCATACCTTCTGTTCCCCTTCCTCCCCTCTAGAGGACTGAATAAAAACCTGTATGTGATGCACTGCAGGGGCCACTGCCATCCAACCCGTTATGAGTTCAGATTTAGATACGGAACAGCCTTGCACCTGGTTTCACGTCCAGCTCTGATTATTTAATATTAAAGTGTAAGTGCAGCTTGGAGCAGGCAGGCCCCACCCAGCTGGTATCAGGATCCTGGGGCATTGTAGGTGGGATCTCCAGGGAATTTAGTTGCTAGGAAGCATTACCTCCTTAGTGAGCTCATGCAAATGGAGATTTATTTTTTCAGAGGTTAGTAATGTAGTCATGTTTGGGAGTTTTCCGCAGAGATCAAAATACAAAGATTTTGCCTTGACACCTTGCAAGTTTATGGTCCAAATCACAAAACCTCTCAAGCTGTTCAAGGGGTGACCAGAAGCTTTTAACATGAACAAATCACTCCGGTTTCCCATGCCTTGTTTCAGAATTAGCTTGAAAAATTTTGGCTGAAGTCATGCCAAAAATCCAAAACAGCAACAAAGCAAGGGAAAAAAAAAAAATCTCCCAGCAAACATCCAGCATGGAGAATATTGCCAAACTTGGGACTGTTTGTGCCAAGTTTATAATCAGGCAGCAACAGGGTCTTAGTAGGTAATGCTCTCAACCCGCAGCTAACGAGCCCCGCAGCGCAGGGAGTGAGGACCGCTGCAGAGAGAGGCAGGGCTCTTACCCGGTGCCTGGTTTGCATGGTGCGCTGTGTGTAAGACACAGATCGTACCTGAGATTAAAAGGAACAGAGAACATGATTTCTGGGCATCAGATAAGGCTGTTTCTGTGGATAAGGCTCTTACTAAATGAATACGTGTTGTAGTGATAAATACACCTATAGGTAGAGATTAAGGTGTGTGGATGGACGTAGATTTTCCTGACCTGAGCGTGCTGTATTTTGTAGTACAGCCACGGTGCTGCTTTACTTCTAGAGAGTTTCTTTTATGAAATACAAGGAGAGGGGGAAGGTTAATGTAATTCTCTCGACATTAATTCTGCCTCATCAATACTTCATGGATTTAATAGATTTTAGAGCTACAATCATTTGGGAGATTATTTTATCAGCCAAGCACAGCGGAGGTTGCTGAAACTAAATGAAGGACAGAATGCATGTGTGTGTGATATAGAATGCTGCAGTATCAAGAAGATTTAATTATTATGGGATTCGCTTAGGAGATTTCTCTGCGCCTTTTGCGAAACTTTGTTTGGTGCTATATACTTTGCATATAGGCAAGTTATCTCTTCAATAAGAGTTTGGTATGGATCTCTAGGCACAAGTGTCTGTTTCCACCTCATAGCATAAGCACACTGCTCTAGTTCTTCATCCCTCATTATGTCTCCCTCTCGCTTAAATGCTCATCTGGCACGAACATAATGAAACTGCATATAAAGCAGCATGAAGAAGAGGAGAGATCTCATTGCAGATTACCAAAGCTGAATATTTTTGGACATTGAGTTATTTATATTAATCAGTTTGCTAAGCTCAAAGATAAAAGAAAGCCTGGGAAGCAATCCAGAAAAAACAAGAAGAGAACCTAAAGAAGATAGTGTGAAGATCATGCATTAGTGCATGTTTTGAGAATGCCTGCAGTGCTGTGTCACAATGCCTATTTCAAAATAAAAATGAAGATGGGTGGATCTTGAAGGCCAATGCTCAGTGGTGAGGGAGATTCCGGCTTGACGTGTCACTCTTCATCAGCTGAGGTGGAAAGCTCTTTCAGGGAGCGCTCTGCAGCAGCCCTACTAGCAATGGTGAGCAGCATTTGTGGGCTCCAAGGGGTCCCACACAGCCTCCACTGGGCTGGGAGAGTCAGCTCTTCCCAAGACACATTATCAGGGAAATCACTGATGGCAATTTTTAGAAAATGTCCAGTGAGCTTAAATTCATGAGAAGTTTGTGTTCATGCTGAAGGTATCACCCTGAAAACCTCAGAGCTAACAGAGGTTTATACAGCCTTCTAATAAACAGTGTTTTGTCCTTGTGACCTTTATACCTGTTCTCCACCCACATATAGGAATATATCTAATATAGCAAGTCATATTGCTCCTATTCTTTTTAGGGAAGAGAAAATAATAAAAGATTCAACTGTGTAAATGTCATTCCTGCCCAGCCCATTTAGTATTACGAGTCAGGGAGAAGTCTGTTTTGAAATTTTCCCTCTGGCAAAAGCTTGAAAAGCCTTGACGATTGTGTGCATCCTTGATCATATCATGCAACAGCAGTAGTGAGAAATATAAAATCTACTAGCTCAGTCTGCTAGGGTTTTGAATGCTGTGCTGAGAATCCTGCCTTTCTAGTCTTACAAGGTGGTATCTAATCCTGTAACAACTTTGCAGACCATATTGATTTACTGACATAAGTTTTGCCTTTTTTTTTTTATCAAACTGCATTTCTTACCTTGTATTTTATTTTGTGCAAAAATAATGATAACTGAAGCAAGTGGCTTTACAGGCAGAAGGATAAAAATAGAAATAGCACGAGACTTCTAAATTCTTTGTAAAATTATTAGTTAAAAAGATACGTGGATCTTAGATGTGATCTGAAATGTTAACTACTTTGGTCCCTGGTTAACAAACCTTCCCATTCATGCAGTTCAGATGCTAGTTAGAAAGAAGACTCTGTGGAAAGAAACTTCCACTGCACACTTTGGAAACAGTATTTCAAGTCATTTGTTGTCCTCTTTTGCTGCTTACCGAAAGTTAAAAGTTTGTCTTTTTTTCAGTGGGAACTTACACCAAATTATAGTACAATATGCTTAAAGCTAGTGGTTGTATTAGTGAGCCAGCAGCCATTGCTGTGAGGGGTGCTGAGTCTGGATAGCTGTAATTGGACTGAATCATCAGTTTAGGAAAGTCCTCAGTTTGCTATGGTATTTGTTGGTTGTGCATGAGATTTAAGAGTTTTTGACCATTTTCCCCCCTCTGCTAATTCTGCGATATTAGGGCATTAGTCTCTCTCTGCATGCTGTTTACTATCAAACATAATCCCCTTTTCCCCCCATTTACATCCTTTGATGAGAAATATTTAGGCCACTACATGTCTTTATTCTTGTAAGACAGAGGCTGATGGAAGATCCATTACATGACATTCTGCTCTATTTATAGAGCAGGATATCTCCAAATACATCTGTAGACATATAGAAAACAGAGAGACTGACAGCTGATAGGTGCAGTAGACTTCTCATTGTTTTCTACCATGGTGATTATGCCAAATGTGTGAAAACACAGAGAAACAAATTTGTATATGGGTGAAGTGGCATATTTTTTGGCTGGGAAGACTACGCAACATCCATAGTCCTATTTTTAAGATATCCTTTATGACCATTTTGGTATCTGCTAAATGCCTTTGCTGGAGCCCAAGATCATTCCATTTGCTTTTTTAAATGCTTTGCTCTTGAGTTTTGCCCTCTAACTGACTGTAATTACACAGGGAGGCTTAGTTTGAGTCTAACCACCAGCTTTCCTGTATGTCATTAGATGTTGTTGGAGGATTAGCATGCACAGTTGTAAATGACAGTGTATATCTTCGTTTTCTTTTTTGGATTAGACTGTTTATAAGCCAAGTGTTTCAGATGAGAGAGTGAGCACTATTCAAAGCCGACAAAGCAGAAGGAAAGCTTCTGTTGAATTGAGGGGCTGCTTGCAGCAGCCTTTTGCTCACCCCGAGGAAGTAAGAGCATGCTGAAGACGCAAGCTGCATTGCTAGCGTAAAACAGAATTCTTGCATGTTGATACTCAAGTATTCGGCATTTCTGTGTTAGTGCGGCATGTGCCTTCCACGTGTGTGTCATCCTCTGCATGTGGTGTAGATGTTATCCAGAAACAGTTATTTGCAGAAACTTGTCTGGTCATGCGTGTGGAATATGCCATTGACTACTATCAACGACAGTGAATCTTGCACGGAACTGTGGCTCCTGTCTTGCTCTGAGCAGTTTCACGTGGCTTATGCTCAGTAAAAGATGTAGCACCCTGCTTCTAACATCTGTTGCAGCAATGTGCAAAAGGACTATGTGTTGCATAGTACGCAGAAAGCAGCCCACCTTGAAGACATTTCAGAATGTGTATGTTGGGCAGAGCTCTGAAGAAGGAGCTCCGTTTCCAGGCAGAGAGACGAAAGCGCTCGAGCTGCTCGCTGTGCACAGCCGGGGGTCTTTGGGAAGAGCTCACACTCAGATTGATTTTGTTATTTTGCTTTTCCCATCCAGTTTAGGTCCCCAAACTTGCATCTGCTTTTACCCGTGCTTTTATGCATGTGTGATTTGGGTGAACGTATGTGAGACCTGAGTTTAAAATTTTGTGAGAAACACAGACCTGTTACTCCGGTGTTGCAAGACGCCTTTTACAGCACCTTTAAGTTCCCAGAAATCAAAAGAAAATTATGTTTTTCCTTTGAGGCATATATTTGAGACATCATTGAAAGTCACGTGTATTGCAGGAGACTTTTAATTGCTGCATTAAATATTTCTGTTGCTTAACATCAAAAGTTTCTATTGCTGTATTAAATATTTCCCTAGTTGTACTTCTGATTAAAGAAATAAAAAATTCCTAAGCCGTGACTTTTAACCACCTCTTCTTCTCTAAGAAAACTCTTTCTCAATACTATGAGAGACCAGTCCCAGCCCACGCCACCGTCCTGCTTCAGCAGAAGCTGTAAGAGTGCTGCTGTGTAGAAAAATTTTGTGTCAAATTATCGCTGCTGCTTCATTTCCACTGTAACCAGCAATTCTCATGGTATTTTTTTCCCAGAATGTTTCTCCTCTTTTTGAAGCTACCCATGAATATAGTCAGTGTCTTGCTATCTTCTTTTTCTTTTGGATCTCTTATGTCTGGGATAAATTCCAGGAGGTTTATGATGTAGCTTTAGGCTCCTCTGGGTTGGAGATGCTTCTACTTGTCACCCAGACAAGAACTTTCCTTATTATTTAAAACAAGAAAAGAAAAAAAAAAAAAAAGAAAGGAACAAAAAATAGAAAACCCTTTTCGGTTCCATGGTGGAGGAGGAAGACACCCCAGGCACAGCTGGCAATTAGTTGTATAGTTTCTTCAGGTTGATAACTAGCTCTAGTAGAAATCTGTTCTTTGATGGACAGTTCTCTAATGACATTGGACAGGGAGAGCAGCAAATTTAATATGCTCTGCAAGTCAGGGTTGGTTGAAGCACCGGAAAACTGTGAAAGTCTGAGAGAAATCCCCTTGGAGCTTACTTTGTCTGCTCACGACTTGCCCGTTCTTGTATTTAACCAGTTTGAGTCCAGGTCATCTGTCCTAGGCTCATCTGTGTCAGTGGAGTGGGGGAGTGTGAAGGGAGGGGTTTTTTTCCCACTGTCTTTTTTTTTTTTTAAACCCAGAACACATGAGCAAAATAGCAGGTGGTACGCAAGCTGAAAATATGGCAGTCCACGCAAAGTGTCGAAGTAGCTGTTGGTAACAGTGCCGTCAGAAATCTGTTCTTGGTCAGTTTGGCAAGACATAAACTAGCAAGTGACTCACCAAAGGTACTTCTGTGATTATTCAGCAGGTAATGCCAAATTTACTGTGTTAACAAGCTTGACTGTAGCTTAACATGTCCAGCAATCTCCAGTTAAACTGTCTGTAATTTACAGAAGTAATTCCTTCTGATGTTGCATGCTGTTTTCCTGCAAGGGTCTGGAAACCTCTAAGCCATCCCAATCCATTCATTAAATTTTATAGATGTTTAATCATAAGATGAGCAACAAAAGCTTGAAAAATAGGATTCTTCAATGGAGCTCAGTTAAATCTTTTGCAAAGGCTGTTAAAGTGTCAGATACAGCTTGCAGATAGAGGAGACTGACACTGCAGATTATTTAAATCTGTATGAAATCATCAGTGGATAATTTACAAACCCCACTTATTATGTAAATGTATTCATTAACCAGTAGAAGGCTTATGTATGTGAGAAATCATACTTTTGTGTGTTCTAAGTCATCTCACCTGCGTTATGTTTGTTCTGGGTGGAAAACAGTGTCTGACTGTGACTGGGAGCCTCTCCAGGGAGCTCATCCTCAAATCACTGCTGCTGTGATTTACAGGAACAGCCTCGTGAAGCTTCTTGAACCTTTTGGAGCTTCCTGCTTCTTTGTTGGTCTTCCCAGGTCTAATGTAATCTTAGCTACTTCTTAGCAATTAGATTAGGCACAGGCAATTTCCTTATACAGTTGCCTGAGCAGGTCCTTTGGTAAACTGTAATAACCTTGTTGTGGCCCAGGGGCGTTTGGCAGGGTAATTAAACTGGACTTCAGCACCACAAATAGGTACGCAGTTGAACGCCACAAATCTGCTCAGGTGCTTTGTTAAGTTTCTGTATACATAGGCTCTGTCATGGCCATATGTGTCTTCTATTTATGGTTTCTGCTGCAATCTACGCATCGTTTGCTCTGAAAATCGTGTTTTAAGTACACTGAATGATAAACCACTTGTATCTCTTATCCCACAAATACGCCAACATTAGACAGATTCATGTTGATTTATGCCATGTCTGTCTTAGGTGTTTATTTTAAAACTATTTAATCCCTGAACATTCAGGGGTTTTAAGACAGAGGAAAGTGAACAGTTAAAGATTTCACACAAATTGAGAATCGCTTTTGTGAGGATCTTTCCAAATAAGCCTGAGAACTGTACAAAACCGAGGATTACTTTTTCATGCAGGGTCTGTATTGATTTTGTGCTGCATGACACATCCCGCTCGGTCTTTGTGCAAAAGAAACCACGCTAACCTCCTGCCCCTTCCCCTGACAACCTCATCGCTTTCCGACCGCCCGTGTCTGGTGCCCCCGCAGCTATCCTCGTAAACACAAATGCACCTTTCAACATCATTTCTCGAGCTTTTTCCTCTTCATTTCGGAGAGCACAGAGAAAGCAGCGTCCCTGTCCACACACAGACATACCCTTACATTTCCAACCAATAGTCTGATTGCTAAAAAATACCCATGGGTAATTAGTACTGTGTATGTAGTTAATTGATTTAAAATTAAATGCCACTGGCACTGGTGAAAGGTCATACTAGGTTTTGCTATGGCTTTGAGAAACCCACTGTTTTAGTGAAAGCTGTCTCTGAGAAGGGATATTGGTTCTCTGTGTGCTGCCCACCACAAAAGAGAAGCAGGGGGTGCAGTTTTCACAAAGGGCGCTGTAAATTTTATTATCATGTTTTCATCTAGATCATGGGGTTTCCGTGTTGATTTTAAGAAAGTAGCTCTTCAATCTAAGGAGGCGAGTGCATCTCCCTAAGCACAGAAAAAGGAGCTGGTGTGCCAGCGGTCTTGTGGGTGAGATGGGAACCTCATCTCCAGCTTCCTAGTCCACCATCCTCATTATGAGACGATTCTGCCTCCTAGGCAGACAGGTTACTTCATATTTTCATTCATTAATGATTTATCAGACAGCTCCTCCCCTAAGGGCTCATCTCTTCTGTTATATTCACAACCCACACGCAACCAGCAACATGTAGCTGCCAGCTGGTGCTCTGGCGTGAGGAGCGCAAGCTGCTGGCCCTCTCCGCATCTCCTGCTGCCCACTCCTCCCCTCCCTTCCCAGCTCCTCCGCTCACCTGCCCGCTCCTCCGTGTCTTAGACTGCACCAAAGCCATCAAATCCCCATGTCTCCTGTTCTCCTATCCCATCTCTCCAATCTGACTGCTTAAGGTGCTTTTACTACTTACAGATTAAAGGGGGGAAAAAAAAAAAGAGAGAGAGAGAGGAAGTGACCCCACTTGTAATGCGGCAGCGCTTGTGGTTTTGTTATGGAAATAGTGTCCTCTCAAAGCACAACGCATTTTGGTGTGAGGGTACGCTCAGTGGTGACTTACGTTTTAGTTCCAGGTAGAATTAGTAGAGAAGAGGGAGTGCTGGGGAGAAAATGAGCAAGCTGTGTCTGTGAGCAGGAAGGTGTGGGTTGGCTTCAATTTCAGGTTTTGCTATCAGGTGCTTGGCACAACAACTCTTTGGAAATCCTTCTCCAGTTGTCTGTGTGAGAGAGTGATTTTTGTCACGTTGCTAAAGATTAACTCTATTCTTGTTCTCTGTTTTGCTCCCAGCAATCAGGCATGCTCTGAGGTCTGGGAAAGGGAGTCCAAATGAAATTTCATGATGAAAGGAGAAAAATCCAGAATTTTTTACCACTCTCCAACTTGTCCACTGCAGGCAGGTTGTGATCGAGAACAACAGGGGAACAAGGGCTGCAAGATAGGAGGAAAAAAGCATAAGATAGGAGAAAAGGAATAAATGAAACTCCCCTGAGTCATTTATACATGTATAACTCTTGAGTGCTTAATCTACTCTTGGCCAGTGGTGATTGATAACTAATTTTCTCTCTTCCCTGCCCCACACCCTCCCAGCGTCTTCAGAAAGGACATGTGACAGGAATAATAGATGTCATTATTTTAACAGGCTACAATGGAAATTATGGATTAAAAGTGCTATGGGTGCCTCAGTAGAGAGAAACTGGCTATTCCTAGGGTGCCTAAAATATGTTTTCACTCGCATTGTTTTCGAGAAGTTCTTGAATTATTCAGGCCCCTCCACATACCCCTTTGGCACAACGCTTTTAAGTAAACCAGTGTTAAAGGCATCAGAGTCAAATTGAGTAGCCTCATTGCTCCTACCACTTGAGGACAGCCAGAGCCTGACACTGAGCAAGCTCAGGCTTTGGGGGAAGTCTGGATCTAAATCCAGACGGGATTATCTTTACTCTAGATCTCTGAGCTGGAGTTTTGCACTGCTCTTTTAAGGAGAGAGTTAGAAGGAGAAGGAGAGTTCAGGCCGACATACATAATGGTGTCGCTGTTCTGTTGTATGCCGCAAGGCTAATCAATTTGGATGCCTTTGGCTTTGGAGAGGAGAGAGGTGGGTGAGAATAGTAGGCGTTTGTGTGCTTTGGGCAGACAGGTGTCTAGAAAACCAGCGTCAGCTCTGAGGGAGTAGGAACTATGGCTGCTCCTCCCTGGCCTCCCTGTTGCAGCCAGAGCAGGCTTCAGGGCTCCCACGGGGGTGAGTGGGAGGCCGTGGCAGGGCTGTGGTCACGCAAGCTGAGAAAAGAGGTCATTGTACAGTGACTCAGGTCAGAACAGGGGGAAAACCAAGAAAAAACAACAAGTAACTTATTTCAAGGGGTAGCTTGTGACCAGAACAGGGACTTGGGACATGGGTCTTGCAGGTCCCCAAACCAAGGACGCAGCCCATCAGTTGCTGCAAGACTGGTGCATCCCAGAACCATGGATGAGGACGGCAACCGAGCTGGATAAAGCACTTCCATGCATTAGCAGGTGTGTCAAAACTTCTTCCAGGTCTCTCGGTAAAACCTGTCAAACCTGGCACATGACTGTCAACAGAACTAAGGGCTTGTTTGCCCTGGGAGGTTGCCATCAGCAAAGCCGAGTGTAAATTTACAGCACCCGACTACTTCATAACAGTTCCTTGTATATGGAGTATGTTACCTCACACATAGTGTGCATTAAGTGTGCAAGAAGTTGCTGTAGCGTAGAGTACGCACTAAATTTCCACCTAGTGCTAACTGCCTGTGGTAAACCACAGTTTACCAAGCAGTTGTTCAGTTTTTCTTGCATCTTGTCTCTTAGCTTTACCACTTGGATTAGAGCACAGGTTCTAAAAAAGCAGGAATTTGAACCACACCATTTCCCTGCAAAACGCATACTGTGATTTTGTTACATTACTGAATTGTTGCATTTTTCTCTAGTTTCTAAAAAGAGTGAGAGGAGGATTTTAATAAGTGCAGCAGGTCCACAGATGACCTGGCAGTATTACAAATTGCTGGGGTTAGAAAGGGCCTCTGGAGATCATCTATTCCAACCCTCTGGTCAAAGCAGGGTCAACTTAAAGTTGGTATCTCACAGTCATGTCCAGCTGGGGTTTGAGTATCTCCAGCAACGGAGACTCCACAGCCTCTCTGGGCATCTTGTGCCAGCGTTCATCACCCTCACAGTAAAAAAGGTTTTTTTCCTATGTTTAAATGGCATTTCCTGTATTTTAATTTGTGCCCATTGCCTGTGACTGGGCACCACTGAGAGGTCTTGCCTTGTCTCCTTTGCTGCCTCCCATGAGGTATTTATACACATTAATAAGATCCTCCTGAGCCTTCTCTTCTCCAGGCTGAAGAGTCCCAGCTCTCTCAGCCTTTCCTCATAGGAGGGATGCTCCAAACTCTTAATCATCTTTGTGGCCATTTGCTGGGTCCGCTCAAATAAGTCCATGTCTCTTCTGTTCTGGGGAGCCCCAAATTTTCAGGGATCCCCAAAGTGAATCCAGCACTCCAGATGTGTCTTATCAGTGCTGCGTAAAGGGGAACAATCACCTTCCTCAACCTGCTGGAAGTGCTGTTTCTAATGCAGGCCAGGACACTGGTGGCCGCCTTTGCATAAGGAAGCATTGCTGGCTCATGTTCAACTTGGTGTCCACTGGGACACACAGATTTTCTCCTGCAGAGCTGCTCTCTAGCTGGTCAACCCTCAGCATGTATCCCCAGCATGGGGTTATTCCTCCCCAAACGCAGGACTTTGCATTTCCCTTTGGTGAACTTCATGAGGTTCCTGTTGGCTCATTTCTCCAGCCTGTCAAGGTACCTGTGAATGGCAGCACAATCATCTGGGATATCAACCACTCTTCCCAAACCTTCTGAGGATGCACTCTCTGCCATCATGTAGATCACTAATGAAGAGGTTAAACAGTATTGGCTCTGGGGTACACCACTAATGCCCCATTCAGCAGTAGGACCTTTTTGCTGACAATATACCTGTAGAAACCCTTCTTGCTGCTTTTGACAACCTTCACTGGATTCAACTGAAGGTGGGCTCTGGCTTTCCTAACCCTATCTGACCCTGCTTCCATCTCTTGTGCACATCCATTTCATGTTTGAGTTTAGTCAGGAGCTCCTTGTTCATCCACGTGGGCCTCTTGCTGCCTGTGTTTGACTCCCTGCATATTGAGATGGACCATTCTGGAACTCACAGGAGGTGATCCTTGAAAATTAAGCAGCTTTCCTGGACCCCTTTTTTCTCCAGGGCTGTATCCCATAGGATTCTTCTAAGCAGATTCCTGAAGAGGACAAAGTCTTTGTGGGGGTTGTGATCTGGCTCTGGCTTTTTGGAAAAAAGACCGTCCACCATCTCATGGTCGGTGCAGCCCATGCTGCCCCTGACCTGCACATCTCCTGATCCTTGTTTGTAAGCACAAGGTCCAGCACAACATCTCCCATTGTCGGCTCAGTCACCTGTGTTAGGAAGTTATCATCAGTGCACTTCAGGAATCTCCTGGATTGCTTGAGCCCTGCTGATTCAGGTTGGCATTTTCAGACTTTTCTCATGTTTAATGTATCTGTGGCTGCTATTTCTTTGTGCAAACTATTCAGTCGTTTTACATGATTAAACTTTTGAACCTCATCCTGAAATTATGTCCTGTGGAAAGCAGTTCGCAAAAGAAGAGTAAGTGAGGCTTGTACCAAAATGAAACATGTAACCCACCTAACGTGTTGGGTTTTATTTCCTCTCCTTTTCTCACGCTTAAATGTAAAATAAGCATTATACTGTAGGAACCAGGCAAAGGCTAATTTGCCTCATTTGAATGTGAAAAGGAGCCCACATCCTTCCTGTGCCCTGCAAAGAATGCAAAAAGACTTTACAGAGAAAACAGATGTACTAATATGTATCACTTGTTGGGGGCAGGGGGAATCCAGGGTGCTGCCATTAAAGCAACACTGAACTTGCAAGAAACAAAAGCACCAGCATACAAAATACAGTGCTGTGAAGCTGACAAAGTTGGGACCATTTTCTTTTGCTTACATATATGCTCCTGGCATCTGAAAAACTGCTCTGAAAACATATATACAAAATAAAACATGTAACTTCATTTTTCACGCTCAAGAAAATCTTCACTGAAGATGGTTAAGTGCCCAAATGCAAACAAAAAGCAGAACCTGCAGCCCAGCCTTAGGGAAATCTGCATTTCAGAGTCAGTATTGCCTTGCCAGAAGAGTACACTACTGACATCATAAACAAAACAAACATAACTTTTTGAAGTATCCCTTGATTTTCTTTATATTTTTAACTCCCCTACCTCTCTAATACACGAATATGAAAGAGTTAGTCCTGTCATCTCACCAAAAACGCAGGATATAGTGGGGAGGGTTTTAATGGTGTAATGTTTTTTTCACAGTTCTCTATCTTCCATGCTAGAACAGAGAACAAATGAACTCTGGATGTTATTTCTACAGCTATGCAATCCAGTTCAGAGTGCTGTCCTTTCCCGAGCCGTCTGTTTATCCCTTCCCAAGAACTTCGGCAATGAGCAGTCAGCACTGACCGGCCAGCTTGCGAATCTGCCGGTGTTCAAAACTCCCCAAATTCAGCAACCTGCCTGATGCAGATTTGGCCCTGTAGCGGTATGGAGTCTCTTGCCAGCTTTTAGCTTGCAGACAGGAGGCAGTTGCATGTGGCCATTTATAATTTATTATATATGTGTATTGTCAGTCAGTCACAGTAATAAATAGGATAAGAGAATGCTTGAAAGTTTCCTCTTAAAAGGCTACCTCGGACTTCCTAAATTAAAAACTGGTTTTGCAAAAGCAGAGAAGTGAAGCATAGCAGTCAGTCGGGTTTCTTTGTTCAGCAGTGGTAGCTGGGTAACATCCATGGACGGGTGCAGCGCTTCGTGAAGGTGTTGTGCTGTTTCCCTAAATGCAGCACAATGGCCATTTTCTTACAGTCTGCAATACTGAGGTTCAGGACCACAACAACGACCCTTCAAAATTGATGCTTCCTGCTTGATGCTTTGCATCTTTGGGAAGTGTTCTTAATTCACAGGAGTTTTAAAACTATGGCATTGACACAGAAATATCCAGCCATGGATAAGACAGGCTCAATACCCTTGAAAAGAGAAATTTTAAGCCCACTTACCTAAATCACTTACATGAATGTGAATGCAGTACAACAGCTTGAGGGGTTTGAATTGCAGTTTAGCTGCAGGCTTGTTTTGTAGGATCAGGGTAAATAAAATCTTGGCCTCGAACTGTGTATTGGAACAAACATCTCAATGCAGCACGCTGTAGAAGGAAGGAAGCAGAACAGAAATTAGATGACTTGACTTCATTATTTCTTGTAAGTGTAGTTGTCTTACGTATGGAATACACATTTCCTGTTGTAAAAATATTGTAACAGCCTGCAGTAGCTACCGATAATCTACTGTCACTGAAAACTGGAGTCATTAGACAAGTATGTTTAGAGCGAAGTGTTCAAAGCCTGCAGATGATCGGATCTCTCATGCTCTGAAAAGATAGTGAGCATGAACTACATAATAACTGTTGTGATTGTCATAACAACTGTAGCTTTGCAGTATGGAAGAAATAATAAACTTTGACTCTTCTTACAAATGGCAGTGTAAAGATATCGGTGCATTTGGTTCTTGCCTTTTGTTTTGTATCATCTATGCATTTAGACAAAATCACGTGGGTATTTTATCGTCTCTTTTTCATGTGCCTTAATCCTAGTGTGCAGGTGTTTTGTTTATCTCTGTCCACAGTAATACAGGTTTGTAACCCCGTTCCACAAGTTGTCTTACAGCACCATTAAGTCCCAGCTGTGTTAACTGCACTATCTCTGTACTGTAATAGCAGCCACGGAGGTGGGAATCCAATTTAGTAACAGAATCATCAATCATAGAATGGTTTGGGTTGGAAGGACCTTTAAAGATCATCTAGTCCAACACTCTTGCCCTGGGCAGGGACGCCTTCCACTAGACCAGGTTAGTCAGAGCCCCATCCAACCTGATGTTAAACATTTCCAGCAATAGCACATCTGCAACTTCTCTGGGCAACCTGTTCCAGTGTCTCACCACCCTCATTGTAAAAAATTTCTTACTATGTCCAATCTAAATCCACCTTCTTTCATTTTAAAACTGTTGCTCTTTGTCCTGTCACTGCAGGCCCTGGTAAAAAGTCTCTCTACATCTTTCTTATAAGCCCCCTTTAAGTACTGAAAGCCTGCAGTAAGGTCTCCCCAGAGCTTTCTCTTCTCCAGGCTGAACAACCCCAACTCTCTTGGCCTTTCTTCATAGGAGAGGTGTTCCATCCCTCTGATCATCTTCATGGCCCTCCTCTGGACCTACTCCAACAGGTCCAAGGTCTTGTACTGGGGACCCCAGAACTGGATGCAGTACACCAGGTGGGGTCTTACGAGAATGGAGTAGAGGAGGAGAATCACCTCCCTCAACCTGCTGGCCACACTTCTTTTTATGCAGCCCAGGATACGACTGGCTTTCAGGGCTGTGAGTGCACATTGCCGGCTCACGTCCAGTTTTTTATCCACCAGTACCCCCAAGTCCTTCTCAGCAGGGCTGCTCTCAATTCCTTCATTCTCTACTCTGTACAGATACTGATTGCCCCAACCCAAGTGCAGGACCTTGCACTTGGCCTTGTTAAATTTCATGAGGTTCACAGAGGCCAACTTCTCAAGCCTGTCAAGGTCCCCCTGGATGGCATCACTTCCCTCAAGTGTATCAGCTGCACCACTCAGCTTGGTGTCATCTGCAAGTTTGCTGAGGTGCACTCAATCCCACTGCCTATGCCATTAGTAAAGGCATTGCACAGTACTGGTCCCAATCGGACCCCTGAGGGACACCACTTGTTACTGATCTCTGTTTGGACATTGAGCCATTGACTGCAACTCTTTGGATATAGCCATCGAGCCAATTCCTTATCCATCGAATAGTCCATCCATCAAATCCATATCTCTCAAATTTAGAGACAAGGATGTTGTATGGGACCGTGTCAAAGACCTTACGGAGCCAAGGTAGATAGTAAACTTTCATTTTGGTTAAAGCTGCCTTCTCATCCCTAGTATTAGAAAAATGTTTCAGCCATACTTTTGCATCTTGACAAATGCTTTAAAAAATAAAACACAACGGCATGAGAAGTTCAAGGAATTCCTTAGGACATTCAGTCGTATTTTTGATCAGGCTTTGTCTTCTGACTCTCCAGAGCAGCGATTCCAAAGTTTTCTTTCTGGATGGTTACACAAGGAGGAGGACACCGTACATTCCAGGGACCAAAGTGTTCGATAATTCCTGATGATTGGTGGTCTTAAAACCTTTATTCCCTGAACATTACAACATTTACGGAGGTCCCAACATAGCTGAAAAGGTTCTGCAGCCTCTGATGATCAGCCAAACTGTGGACCACACTTTGTGGCCACATTTTGGAAGCAGGTCACATAAAGGGTGGTAGATGAAGAAGGAAAAAAGTCTGTTTTTTCTTTGTGTAGAGGTGGTTTGATGTTCCAGATCACGAAGTTTCAGTGGCTGTAAAACATGATCACTCTTCTCTCAGAGACCATACTTCTTACGGACATTCAAAATGGTAACTTATCTGTCTCTCCGTCGTGGTGAGATAGCAGATGCAGACTTTTATGGTGGTGGAGTGACCCACACAAGTAGCTGCAGAAAAGGGAAGTGAGAATTTATTTCTTCACACGACTTTCTCTTCTTGGAAGCACTCCAGGCACACAGAAAGGGGAAGCCTTGAGGATCTCATCTGGTTTTTTGCATGATACCATTACAAACAATCTGCGTGGACTGATGGGCAGCTGGAGGAATGGGAGAAAAGGAAAATTATGAGCAGCAGAGGTAGAAGCCTTTCTTAGGAGAGGAGGTAAAAGATGGGGGAGGGAATGAGCTTGGGATCTGTTTCTTTGTTCTGTTTTCATTGTATAAAGTTGAGGGCCAAGCCACGTTCAACTCTGGTATTTTCCCTTATGAGTTCTGAAAAACTGTACCATTGATGTGTGAGTTTTTTCTCTTTTCCTTTTATACAGAAGTTATTTCAGGAGCAAGAGTGACCAGATAGAGAAGAAAATCTTTAGCTTAATCTTTTATTCTCAAGATAGTCATCGTGTCTTCCTTGATCTGGTTTCCTACTATCATTCGTCTTTCCCATGGAAAAAATATCCTCAGTTTCTATTCTTGCTGTCTCTGTGCAGAAAAATCAGTGTTGCCTCAATGTTTTCTGACATCAAACTATGGAGCCTCAAAGTTGCTAGAGCTTGGGCATTTAAATGAGTGGCAAGGCAGGAAGGTTTCCTCCTGACAATCATATTGAAAGCAGGTCTGTGCAGTCCCCTAATTTTTAGAAGAATAGGAGAAAGGGAAGAAGAGCAGTTTGCTTTAAGGTGAAGGAACTATATTAGGAGCTCTTTTGAAAGTACTGTGGCCATAAAGGACTGAATTACGCTGTTCCTGGGGTTTTAGATTAATATCCTCTACAGAACAGATGTTTCATGCATGTTATGTGCAAAGAGCCAATTATTTATACGTCATGTAAATTTAATCTATAAATTAAATGCTGTGTATACATCCAAATGATACTCTAGAAACTTTTGTCTTGTTTTTCGCTTTCTTAGAAAGTGTGTATTAGTTTTGCTGCTGAGAGGTGGGCATGTGTTTGGCTAGGTTTTGGGTTGTGCTTTCTTTTCTCTTATTGTTTTCTTCAGTGAGGAAATGCAATTGAGTAAAACTCTTTTCTGGTCTCTGTTGACATCAGCACATTCGATCTGCATGCGTCCAAAAGAATTATGTCAAAGCAATTGCCTGCGTTTGTTTCTCAGCGTGTTCTCCAGCAGCACTGTCGCTTGAGGGTCACGCTGGAATACATTAAACTGGAATTGGGGCAGAAACTGCAGCCAGCCTCAGGTCAATGATGCCTCTTGAGATTTGCGAAAGTGACACTTCTGGGGTTCATTGCATTAACTTCCATAGCATTTCCGCGTCTGGTCTGGGTGACTTACAAAGGCGGATGGGATGGTTAGTCTCACATTCTCCCGTTTATTTTTTTCTCTGTGTGTCTGGAGTAAAAGGACAAGCCTAACACCTGACTTATTTCTTAATATTTCAAAAGTATTTTTTTAAATCCATGTATTAAAGCTGTTTCCTTCTATGTAGCTTCTATGCATTTATGTTTAGGAAGATTACCACAGTTACTTCACCTGTAAAAATAAATTTCTGGAGTCTAACCTATGTGATCTTTTGACATAAGCAAGCCTTTACAGGGCTTAAACACACACTTGCACATGCGCTTAACAGAACATCTAGTGCTGTAGGATGTAGGTGGGGTTGTGCCAGAGGAAGAGGGAGAAAAATGCATCCAGGAGGACAGAAGGTATGAAGATATGCAAATGCACAATTCAAACTGTACTTTAGTAGGCTCTAATTCATCTTTTATTAGTAGCTCTGAAAGCTTGCTCCTGATCAGCTTTCCCAAAACTTTTGTTCTTTTGGTGACTAAAGAGTTACCAGTCACAGTTTTGAGTCTTGAGGTCTGTTGATAGGAATACCAGGTATAGCAGACACCAGGTGGTGGTGTGTGTGTGAATGCATGTGCACGTATTTATATATACACCACACTTGGACAGGCCTTTTTCTTCACTAAAATTTTCGCAAGCTTTCTTCCTTTAGTTCATTCTGCGCAAGTTTTGTACTACAATAGTTTACTTAAGATGGGATGTTTCTTTTATGTTTGTAACATAGCACTGAGATTTTACTATGCTATATATGCTGTGTTTTAGCGGGCATCACTTACTAAAAGTGACTGAAAGTCTGAAAAATCCTTTTTTTTTCCCACCTGTTGAACAGAAAAATATCTGTAGAATCATAATTAAATATAATTAAATGTTTGTATGAAATAATGCTTTCTAAATCTCTGGAGTGGCATATGTGAACCAATGCTGAGCTCAAGTAATTGAGATTATTTTATCTGTTTTATTTGCAGAATTTACACTGCAGCATTCAGTCATAAGTGGGTTCATTCCAGAAGCTTAAAATGAGCTGATGCCAGCAACTGGAACAAATCAAACACTCCCCAGCCTTCCCTACTCTTGCACATTGACAGGATTAATACTTTCTGGCCAAAGGCCCACGTTAAGACAGACAGCACGGACAAAAGCTTGCACTGCGTCCTTAAAAACCACCAAACTTAAATATTGGCAGGCTGTGGGATGAAGCAAATTCAGTAGCCAGGCCCCCCCCACTGAGCGCATGGTCCTTAAGAGCCCACCTGCCAGACCCCATCCTTGGGACACAGAGCCAAAAGCTTTCTTGGCAGCACCCAGTTCCCTCGGCAGGGTGAAGGGGAAGGAGAAGACGTGGATATCCTGAGTGAGCTGGGAGATGCCTGTGGGAGCGATGCTCACGTCCACTCACCTCACTTAAAGGCATTAACGTGTTTTCCTGAAGAAGGTAGCTAGTCCATCAGTTCATCCTGAACAGGTGAAGTTGGGAGAGGAAATATCTGTGGGGTATGGAGGACTCCTTCCCTCAGCCTAATTCTCTGAGGTCACCTTCTGTGGCTGGGGCATCCCAGGCAGATCTCTGGGACGAGGTCCCAGTAGCAGGCAGCAGATAAAGTGAGTTGCTGAAGCAAGGAGTCGCAGGTACTCTCTCAGTGGCAGAGCTCTAATAACCCCCATCTGTTTCCTAAAAGTTGTTTCCTTGGCATCTCAGCGTGAGGAGCTTTGCACAGTGAGGTTTTGCGTGGAGCCAGGTGCTGGGAATTCAGAGACGGCTGCCTGCAGGTCCTGCGGAAGAGGGACAGTTGGGTGTCATCCATACTCAGATGGCACCTCAGCCCCAAAAGGCTGGGGTTTCCCCTGGAGATGTTTTGTAGGCCGTGAGCAGGAAGGCTGCCAGTATTACTACCCTGAGAGGGGAGGGAGTGTTTCTTCATGGAAACGCAAAGCGCTGTCTGATGCAGCGACCACTCACCCGACCTCCAGCTTTATGCAGGCAGTAGATGTCACCCGCAGGAGCTCCTGCTTCATGCCTAATAACCCAAGCTGCATGGGTGTGCATCCTTTTTAAATCAAGCACAGTTATTTTCACAGCTTTGCAGAGATGGACAGGACATCACAACCTGTGGTGTAAAGGGTTAATTACTGGTTAATTGCCCATAACAGATCATTGCAGAAAAAGCAAAACAAAATTGCCTGTTCACAGTCTGGATTGGATTAGTTTCCAGTTCCAATGTGTTTTCCACCTTTGCTAGATTAGAGCCCACTGTTATCAAATTTATTCCCCATATGAATATTCCTACACTGTGAACAAAATAACAAAATTCCCTTTAAGCTTTTTGTTTATAACAAAGCCTTCTGCTACCCAGTGTTTTCAGTTCTTTAATCTCTCTCCCCTGAATACACTTCCAATTTTTCCAACACTTTATTTGAAAAATGGAGCAGCAGAACCTGATACATTATTCACGGAGCAGAGGAACCAGAGCCAAATACAGCGTTACTGTAACCTACCTACTCATCTTTTGATTTTCATTTGTTTGTACAGCTGAGGCTCACATTAGCCCTTTTGGCCACAGCCTTGCGTGGGGAATTCATGTCGAGCTGATTGCCTCCCAGGACCCCCGGTCTCATATTCAGTCTCTGCTTCGGAGGATAGAGTCCTCTCTCTCCCTCTCATCCTGTAAGTATGGCCTGTATTCTTTCTTCTAAGAAGATGATTCTGCACTTGGTCATATTAACACCTAAACTGGTTTCTCCCATCTTTCTACAGACCCCTGTTGCTCAGTGTCAGGCTTGTCCTTTCATTGTCTGGTTTTTCTGTCCCCGGTCTCATATCTAACCATAATGACTTAACTTTAATCCAGGTCACTGATAAGGCTATTAAATAGTAAAGGGATGATCACCAGTACCTGTGGGAACCCAATAGGAACCCATCTGTTTGCTAATAAATAGTTTCCCATTTACAGTTACACTTTGGCTTCCCTCGTTTGTCAACTTTTTAATACATTTAATATGATTGTGGACTCAGAAGTGACTTCAGTATAAAATACGTTTGAGATTTTTGCCTGACCTCATACAGTGCTCTCCATGGAGTCCTGCTCTCCAAGTACAGATGGAGACACTCCATACAAGCTTCAAAGCATTCAGTTTCTTCATAAAGATGTTCTACAGAACAAGACAAATGACTCAGATTTGTAATACTGTCAACAATGCTGCCTTCATCAAGTGAACTTGAAATTTTTGCAAGAAATGACATCAGATTAGTTTGACAGGATCTGTTTTCCTTAAAGCCAAGTTGATTGACTTTAATTATAGAGCTTTTTTTTTTTTTTAAGATTTTATTAATTGAGTCTTATGTTGGTTGTTCTATCCTATGTAAAGTACTGGAAACTCAGCCAACTGGTCTGTAATTACTTTTTACCCTTCGTAAACAGTGGCCCAACATGAGCCTTCCTCCTGCTCCCGGTCCTTCCCCAGGGGCCCAGAACTGCATTAGGTGCAACAGTAGCAGCTCCAAGGCGAGCTCTCTAAAACCTTCTGAGACAAGTTTATTTCTAGCAACTAATCTGAAACACCTAGAATCAGGTATCTGCTGCTTAACGTCCCTTCTCCAGGGGCTGCTGTGGTGGGAAGTTATTTCATCATCATCATAAACAGATTGTCCAGCCTTTTACCTGTGTGCTAATCAGAAATATTTATTGAATAACTTCTGCCACTGTCATACTGTTATGAATGATTCTACCACTTTTATTGTTTGGGATTCATCTTTCATAATCTGCTTAGGAAAATGAAAAATTATATATCTGATTCTATCTGCCTTAATTTTTCCTAGTATCTTCTTGCTTCCTCTATATAATCTTTATTTTAGCTTTTTCACTTGTTATTCTCTTTTCCCCTTCCCCCCTTCATGTGTTGGTTTTGTATATAACATTTTATATGTTTTTTCACTTCCCTGGTAAACCTAGCTGTTGGGTTTTTTTCGTTGTGTGTTATTTTTATCTAGCACAGTCTTCTTTTCATGGTTGTAACGTCGTAGGCATTTAGGAAATGTCTTAAACCGTTCGCAGATGTCAGCAACTTTCTGTATGTTCTGTCTTTCAGCCTGATTTGACTCCCATTCACTATAGTTTTGTGAAATTGCCTCTCAGAAAGCACGCACTGTGGTTTTCATTTATGTGTATATGAAGAGCACATGTTCATATATTGCATAAAATTTTATTAGTCTGGATTTGATCGCAGACAACATTAATTATTTGAACAGAAAGTGTCAGTGCTCTTCAGTCTAAACAACCAGTAACCTTCTGGTTTGTGATCATTTCCTCCCTGCTAAAACAAAGCCCAGAGCAGGGATTGTCTGGCTCCTCTGCTAAACCGGCTGTGACTCAGGGGCAGTTCAGGTGCAGCTGCGTGATACGACCAGCAGTAAGTTGTGCTTGTGCCGGCGCCGCAGCTCCCGCCTGCTGCTGTCCCTGGCTGGGCAGGGAGCAACCCAACAGCTCCTGCTGCGCCTGGCGTGGCAGGGTGGCCCCGGTGGGGTTTAGCTGTGTGCGGCGCAGTTTAGCTTCGTCCCACAAATTCTTCACGTCGTGGACATCGTGCTGTGAACTGCTCCTCAATTCTCCCGTTCCCTTTGATGCTGCAGGGCCTATATTGTCTATGACTCGTTTAGCTAATGGCAAGAGCTTTAGTTCACAGGGTTAGGAAGGCTGATCTTTCCTTTAAATTAGGACTTAGTAACTTGTCATTCGTAGCATTTTGGAAAGTACAGTCATGTTTTAGTGCTAGTGACATAAAGTCTCCGGCATAAATGGTTTGTATTGAATGGCCCTGAGATAACACAAGGGGTTTTTTATACTTGTTGTATATAGGTGTTGAAGAAGCTCATCATCCTCTGCTCTGCAGTGATTCCAATGGTCTGTAACAGATACCAACTAGTAGCCCACCTTGAGTGTATCTTGATTCATAAACATCCAAGATTACTTACTTCCAAGTTGTCAGTCACTCAGACAGACATAATTTGTGACATATAGGGCCTGTCAATTTCCCTCTTCCATTTGGTACTTCTTAAATTGGTTACAACTATGTCTTTTAATATTCTAATAATCTAAATCTAGCTGTTAGTTTTCAGGAGTATTATTTTGCATTGCTATTCTGCAGGCAGAGGGTTTATCCAGTTTTTCAGATGCTTGTAATTAGCATATAGGCAACTGAAAAAGGTCATCAAAACCTCTGCTTTGGTTAACGTTGTGCTTGATATCATGTTTTTGTGCTGAATGCGCTTTCAGTTGCTTATTTAATCAGACTCGCCTAGCCAGCCTGGCTTACAGAGTGTGCACTCGTTCCCTATCGAGTGGTCACTTTCTCTTTACAACATAATCCACAAATCTGACAGCTGTCCCCTATGCTGTTCACCTGCTTGTTAACTTCAGCAGTCTTCAGCTTTTTGTCTTTCTGTGCTAGGAAACAGGGAGGAAGTCCAGACAGGATCTCCAGATCTCCTGAATTGTTGAGTTGTGTAGTCCACGAGATGTATTACAAAACGGTCACCTCCAGTGAAACCCTACCTGTCATCTCCAGATTATCATCCAGTCCTGCGCTTCCCTTTTGTGTCTTAAATGCAAAGAAACAGAGAAACTTCTGTTGTCTGCCTCTTCCTCGCACACTGCTCTTTTCCTCCTGCTGATGAGGATGGTTGGAACCATCCTCAGGGGCACTTTGGGTCAGTGCTTTTCAACTGCTCATGCTCAGAGAACGAGTCAAACCAGGGAGGGCGTGCAGGCAGTGCGAGGGAGAGCTCAAGCACCACCAGCAAAATCCTGGCACAGTGTCCAGTGCATGGGTATTTGCTTGGTCATGCGTGTGCTATGGGCTTGTGCACCACCTGATGATTTATGGACGCCGGTGCTCCCTGGATTACAGGTCAAGGAACGCCGTTGTAGATAATCGTGCTAGGTTGAGCAGATGTCCACTTGGGCAAACATCCATACTCTGTTCTGCGTGACTAACAGGATTTTCAGGTGTGTTTTTAGACCTCTGCAAATGTACCTTCATTCACAGGCCAGATTCAAAGTACAGTTTCTTCTCCTAAGCGTATGAACCTTGAGAAAGAGTGAAAGAGGGAGCAAGAGAAATAAAGGAATCACACTTCCTCTGGCTTGAGGGAGAGGCTATTAAAAAATGTTTGCATCTGCTGTTTTTGTCACTGAGTAATAGAAAATTGAACTGAAAGAGACTCACCCATCCTCCTGACCAGAGGCAGTGCCATGCCTGGCAGATACTTGTCTAGCCTTAGGCAATCTATTCCAGATTATTTTGCTGTCCTTGCCAATAGAAAGGATTTTCTTCCCTGACACCTAACTTAAATATCTACAGCTTCCAGTTAGTCCATTATTTCAATGTGACTTTCTGCTTAGGCCATGAAGGATTAAAGTAGGACCTCCTATAGCTGCGCTAAGGAGATTGCAGGAGCTTTAAGCTAAAGGACCAGGTTCTGGACCTGTAGCTTAGAGTGACCACACATGAGCATCCCTTGCAGATCATTCCCTGAACAGTGTCTGTAATGACCTCAGGTTCATGATGAAATCACTTTCTCTCTCCTGCTTGCCCTCAGATGTGGACATAAGGCTTAAAAACAGATCTACCGTATGCTTACTGATACTTAGGTATTTTGATCAATGTGGAAGGGCCCTCTAGCTGTTTGTTGGCTTCCTTTGGAAAATGCTCACTAACCCACTAGAATCTATTTTTCATGGTCCTTAGCTGGCATCTGATCCCTTTTTAAGCTCCACCCTCTCTGGCTAATAGAAGGGACCTTCGCTCATGATTTTCCCCACCATGATCCATTTTTTAAACTCCAACTCCCATCTTTTGAAGCACATGTGATATTCTCCCTTATTTCTTGTTGGCTCATTCTCCTCTGGGCTGTGACATTCTGCTTCAAGCAGTGCAGCCACCTAAGAGACAGGGCAGGCTGTGGGATTAATCACTAAAAATGAAAAGTCGTCGGTTCTACAACCATATACATGGATGCAAAGGCAAAGAGGACGATACATCGAGGAGAGAAGGCATCTGTCCAGTATTGTTGTTTTGTGCTCCTCTGCTGCTGCTGGTGGTATCTTGAATGCTGGTATCTTTTCAAGAGATGGAGGGAGGGGGAGACAGAAAGAAAGAGAGAGGCAGAGAGGAACAGGCCTTTTGGGGTATAGGTCCATGTGTATCAGTTTTGGCACTAGCTCCTAGACTTCCCTGAGGCAGCAGTGGGATGTAGGCAACCTCATTGGGCTTTGTGTTACTGCAGGGTCCACTCTGAGCTGAGCAGTATTGATCCACCTCTGGAGGCAGAGGGACTTTGCTGTGGGTCACTGGTCCTCAGCAGAAGCCAGGGCAGGGGACAGTAGCTTCTCTTTTTCCTCCCATTCTTGTGGATTCTGCCTTGATTCCCTTCCTGTTACTCATCTCCTGCTCTGCCGATTGCCCCATCCAGGTTTGTGTAGGTTATCTGTTTCTAGGGGCATTTCCCAGCTTTTTGCCACTAAGGACTGTGTGTGGTTAAAAGGAAGGAGAGGCGGACCATAGACTTCCTAGAAGACATCCCTGGTGGCACAGACGCAGACTGCAGCGGCGCAGGACTGTAGAATAAGGGGAGCTGCAGTTTGTAGGGTACGTGGCAAAACGGAGTTGAGAATCACCGATCTTAGTGGCCTTGTGGTTGGACAGCAGAGGACTGTATGCATCAATGCTGCCACTCTTCTGTAAGAGAGAATGCAAGTTAAGACCCGTCTCCTTCCACGTCCCATTGTCCAGGGTGTTTTTCACTACCATCTCAGCCTCCCACTCTCTTGTTTTCCAGATTTCAAAATCTCTGCTAAAAAAGGACTAGATGGTAATGTGTCATCTTTGTAATCCTGACAAATTCATCTCCAGGCAGTATCTTCATTCTTGCCTGTCTGGTTAACATGGCGTAACCTGTGTGCCTCTGAAGTTATTTTCCGGACCAAGAACATCACTTACATATTACTCACTGTGGTGGGTTGACCCTGGCCAGCAGCTAAGCCCCCCACGCAGTCGCTCGCTCACTGCCCCCCAGCAGGATGGGGGAGAGAATCAGAAGGGAAAAGCAAGAGAACTCATGGGTTGAGATAAAAACAGTTTAATAAGCGAAGGAAATGAAAACGAGTGATACAAAGGTACTCACTCACCACCTCCCACCAGCAGACCGATGCTCAGCCAGTCTCCAAGCAATGGCTACTTTCAAAAAGCTCAGCTTTTATTGCTGAGCATGACATCATATGGTATGGAACATCCCTTTGGTCAGTCGGGGTCAGCTGTCCCGGCTGTGTCCCCTCTCAGCCTCTTGCCCACCCCCAGCCTACTCGCTGTAGGGGCAGAGTGAGAAACAAAGAAAGTCTTGATGCTGTGCAAGCACTGCTCAGCAACAGCTAAAACACGGGTGTGTTATCAACACTGCTTTGGTCACGAATCTAAAGCACAGCAGGGTTCGGGCTGCTGTGAAGAAACTTAACCCCATCCAGACCTAGCACACTTACCTAAGCTGCCATACAGAAGTAAGCTGTCATACACTGAAACCACAGGGGCAACAGCTGGGTTTGAGAAAACAGGTTTCACTAGTAGCACCGTGTAAGTGTAGGCAGGGTTTTCGTGTCTTCCTGTTACTGATGTAGTCAGTACCTTCAGCACTCTGGTTGCTCCCTGGCCTTTGTCACCATGTGGTTGTCACCTTGTCTGGGGTCTCTATCTGTAAGCATCTTTGCTGTTGTAGCTGAAGCCAGCTGCAGTGATGGTGAGAAGACTGGGGATTTCTTTGTGAGCTGGCCACAGGCAAATTTTTGCTCCTGTTTAGGAAGGAGAGTATTTTTTCCCCAATGTAACTGGACAAATAAGGAATTTAAATAACACTTCTAAAATATTAGCGGTAGCAACCTAGGTGAAATGAGAGCCCCTTTGGGAAGGAATGGTGTCTGGAATGGTCTCAAAGTAAATCATCTCCTGATTTGAGACTCGGCTTGCTCCCACTTTCTTGCTGTCACATCCTCCGAGTTCTTCAGTCACAAAACAGAAATCAGACAAGGTGGAGAAGAGGTTAGTTTCGTTTGTGCATAGGCAAAGGGGGGTGGGGAGGGAGCAATGGGTTTTTGGAGAGAAAATCTTTCTCTGTGCCTCTTACATATTCCAAAGAAGCAAACAGGCAGACCTTCTATACCGCTCCCTTTCCCCCTTCCTTCCCTGCCCATCCCAAGTCACATTTTGCATTCTGCTCTGGCCGCTCCCATACTGTGGATCAGATGCACACCCATTAATCCCGGGTAGATTCTAAAAATAAGAATTGAAAGAAAAAAATCAGAACAGTGTGAATCAACCTGCAATCATCTTTCTGTTCTCTTAACGGAGGAAAAGAAAGAGGAAATCAGTGGAGACACTGTTTCACTTCTCTTTCCAAGACAAAATCATTCTGGCATTTGTGGCAGTTGTTCTCTTGATACAGGTTTTCTAATTTATATACTTAAAAGGTACTTTAAAATTTAGGCGCATTAGCTCAAAATGCTTATGCAGACCATCCACCCACTTCTCTCTGCTAGTGAATAGCGCTACCACAAGCGGCCTGATGAAGGAAGGACGTAGCTTGAAATCATGCTATTGAATTTACACGGTGTTCTCGTGTGTTACTCAGAACCAAGGATAGACCCATCCTTTGGGGGGGTAACTGTAGAGTAAGCAATGTGTTTACTGTGTGTAGCTGCTGCCTTTAGCTGTTAATTTCGAAGTTTCCTTTAACTCATTTCAAGAAAAAAAGAAAAGGAAGAAGGAAATCCTAAGTGAAGATTTGAGTCTGACTTGCTCTTCGGTGTATGAATGTAAAACCTGCAGGCTTTCCTTCTCAAGTTAGCTATGAGAAAACTCTTTTCTTTTAGATTACAAATGAAGTTTGGATGTTGGTGGGAAAAGAAAACCTCTCCTCAGAACTGATCTTCCTGCGCTGCGTTTTTCTAGGGCACCTTTTTTTTTAAGTAATAAAAGCCTGAGACTTCACAAGGCGTAACTCAGTTACTGTTACTTTAAGAGACTGCAGGGTGCGATTCTGCTTTAATCACTTCTTATGTTTTGTTCTGGTTTGGTTTTGCTGAAAGGAGCGTGTCACAGAGAGTGGAAAAGAATTTGCTGCTTTTTGAAAAAGATGAGGCCATAGCATTCACAGACTGGGCTGGCAAAGAAGCTGCAGAAAACAGAAAGGGTGGCAATGTGTCCTTTTGTGGGCAGTTTGGAGGGTTTGTCTCCTCTTCTTTCACCAGTTGCATTGGGGAGCTTTTAATTACAGCTGCTCGAACAGCCACGTTGTGCTAATGCATCTTCTTGTGGCCTTACCAGATGACTCCCTCACCAGCCAGCTACTGGCCAGTCCCACCATCACAACTGTCCCTCAAACAAGCATCACACGTGAACACAGTTATTGCCCCTCCTGCCCAGCTGGAGTTCCTTTTTCCTCTCTAGCGTGTAATATATAGATTGTATAGATATATAGATAATAAATAGGTTGTCTAGATTGTAATACTTCTGTTGCTGGAGAGGGACCATACCCCACCAGCAGGACGATGGAACTGTTTGTCAAGACATTCATCGCTCTTTCTTCCTGGCATTCACTGGCCACCTGCCCTGCTCCATGGACAGCTGTGCTCACCGCCTCTGGCAGAAACCAAGGGTCTGGTTGTGGTTCAATGAAATCCTTCAACACGCACCTTCTCTTTGCTGGTCCTGGCCTCCGAAGCTGGCTGAAATTAAATGCCAAGAAGAAGCCCAAATCTTCATCTTTCATAACTGACTCTTAGTTCAGGTCCCAAAGGGGAAAAAGAGAGAAGACAAGCACAGTGCTATACTTTGCAGACGTGTGTTACAACTCAAACATTGTCTGTAGTGTCAGGAAGCTGTTGTTTCCCGGGCCGCGTCCCCAGTCACTCAATAAACGGGAAGGAACAGCAGGGCAGAATATGGCAGTTCAAAGCTCCTTGCGGGCTCTGCTCTCCTCACGGCAGCAGGAGCTGCTCATTTTCCCGAATCCCTTCTGACACCATTGTAGAAGACCTCCAAAGCAACTTTATGCCGACAAGAAACAATAGTAAGAGCGCTCCAGCACTCTCAAAGGCATTTGCTTTGAGCCAGAGCAGTACAGCAGCAGGAGTTCATGTAAGACTGCTCTTCCTACTCCTCCGGCCGTGGATGCCCATTGACACTGGGCATTGGCCTGGCTTTTGACTGCTGCAGACAAGCAAGCAATTAAACTGCTGAGATTTTTCTGCTCAGCCCACTAAAGCAGAGTCTGGGGGTGAAGCGTTAAAGGACTCTCTTCAGAAATCAAATGAATGCAGCCCAGGCATTTTTCAGTGCTGTTTTTCTCATGAAAACACTGTTTCAATGCAGTCATTGATCCTGATACATCCTGATCCTTGACTTGAAGTTTTGTCCTGGTGTTTCTGGCCTTTTGTTCAGGAATACCCCATTGTGTATGTGAGATTTTTTGCATATCTTTAATGGTCACTGCGTCTTCTCTGATTTACGTTTTTTAATGCAATATGACAGGTGTGGTGCATATGTAGGTTTGCAGGCATTCTACACAAATCCCCGGTCTCCAGCCTCTTAAGCATGAACCAGATCTATCACATTGCAGCAAAATTCTATTCTTTCTAGATTGGGCCATTAGTATAAAAGTATTTTTTATATATATATATATATATATAGTAACCTGCAACCCACAAGCCTGAGAAATAATTAATAACACCTAACAGTTCTAATTATTTTAAAGCATTTTTTGTATCTTTCTGACCTGCTTTATGATTCCTAAAAATTGTGGAATCACTGGTCAAGCTGGAATGAAGGCAGTCCTCTAAAAGGTCCCAGAGTTAATAGATATAAACAAAAATAATGCAACAAGTGTTGCTTTTTTATTCCATCTGTTTAATTTGGGTTGTCTTGAAACTGGCGCAGAATGAATTTTGGAAATCCAAAATGCTCCCATCAGCATAGATGTAAGTCAAAGAGAGGTCAGCAAGCAGACAGCAGGAGGATTACTGACGTACATAGGACTAGTTTTAAGTGCCTGCTTGTTGCCCAACTTGGAATGCCTTCCTAAAGACTTGTAAAAGTCAAAGTGGGTGAGCAAGACTTTTCTGAAAATTGGGGGTTTTAATGTGTCTCAGGCTTGTGTTTCAAAATATGTACTCCATCGGTTTCTCTCTAGGGAGCTAGTAATAGTGGCTTGGAAAGTAAGACATTTCAAATTCAGGGTAAATTTCTGTGTTGATTATTCCCCCTATCCAGCCTGCAGGTGGCATTCCACAGAAAACTGAAGTCTCTTTTAAAAATTTTTGTAGTTCTTATTCTTGGAAAGCCTTTTCTGTCCTTCTTGCATCTTCACGGTAACTCAGAATGTGGCATTTTGAGTATTAAATCCTACTGTAGCTCATGAAATTTGGCTTACTTGATGTCACAAATACTTCTGTGGTGCTTTCAGCAAAACATAAAACACCAAGAAGATATCCCTTAGCGAATATATTTTTCACAGCCATGCTGGATGCAACCCTTGGTTTGATTAACAAGCATGTTCACCACCGAGCCCGAATAAAAGCCAAGGATGTTTTTCTTCTGATTCCCTTCTAACGTAACTGTTTCTTAACTCAGCTTTCCTGCTGATGCTTTCCAGACAAGATTTGTAGATTTGGTCACAAAAAGACAGTTGACAGTTACCAGTCATCCAGCTTTTCCCTTTCATGTCTTTCACTGAAGGAAGTTCTCCTAAAAATACACCGTCAAATTTCGTTCCAAAGAAAACCATGGAGAGGAAGGAGAATGCAGCCTGCTGGGTCTGAACCCGCTCCCCGTCTCTTCGGCAGGTTGGAGCCCTCTCCCGTGGTGGTCTCCTTTCCCAGGCAAGGGGTTGCAGGACAGAGGCCGTGGCACGGATAGGAGGGTGCAGAATAGATTGGTGTCTCCCTGCATCTCCCTGTACCCCTCCCTCAAACGTTTTAAGGATCCACTTTCTTCTACAACACTCAAAAAAGCAGATTCTGAAGAGATACTGTAATGCAGAGTTTCAGCCACAAGTTGCAAAATCTTCTCGAAAAACTTTTGATGCTCTGAAGGGGTGAATTTACACCAGACTTCCTCCCATCCATCTTTCCCTGATGGTTTACAACTGCAGAAGCTGGACTAAGCAAAGCCCTATCAATACTTTTTGCTGTTCAAATGTCACATGTTGGAGCTTTTCCTTTTAAAATAGAAGTATGAAAAATGGACCTTGCCTGGTATTCCTGGACTTTTCCTAAGCTTCGATTAGCTAACAGAGAACTGCTTTTGTTTCTGTTAATGGAGTGGATGTCTGGCTTTGGCGGGTATTTCAGTCTTGGCTTCCATTTTGTATCAAGAACCAACAACCCCCTAGAAAAACTGAAGGAGGGTGATTTACAATAATAATAACATTGTTAATAACATCTCCTTAGCCTTCATCTGTTTCCTAACCGAAAGTAATTAAGGTGCTATGATTATATAAATAATTAATAATGATATAATTAATTTTGTATCTTTGTCGAATAATGTTTCCACCATGTGGGAGGAAACTACTATTCTGGTTAGGCTGATGTTGGATTGCTTGCAATGTAAATGTTGGAGTCGAAGAAGTATAACAAGGACAACAAAGGAGACAAATAACATAATGGTTATTTTCATTTGTCTCTAAGGAAGTCTTAAAAACCATGTAAATGTTTTATGTTTTCATGAAAACACATGTTTTATATTGCCCATAAAAACACAACTTTAAAAAAAAACAAATTCAACTTGCTTGCATTAGAAAAGTTCGTTTTAATTAGGCTAGTTACATACCTTTTAACAATACCAGTGTCAACTTATGACAATGCTGCGTGACCCATAACTCATACATCTGAGAAATGCTGCCTTTCCTAATGGAAATGGAATAAAATCTTGTTCCTTTACTGTAAGTTGCACAGCGTGTTGGATGAACAACGTTGTGTGCTCGTCTCTAGAGAGTTCAGTGTAAAACAGCTCCAGATTTTGTTTGGTGATCTCAGAGCTGGCTGAATAACTCCAGCCTTCCACAGCTCCAAATGCTGACATGCAGGGAGATGAGATTTTCGGATATTAAAAGCCTGCTCTGTGATACTGAAGGACAGTAGTTTTGGGAATCCATTCATTGACACAAAGACCGATGCTGAATGGAGGCAATATTTATTGTCTGTGAAACCCCCGAGTTAGCTGAAATCTCTTTAAGCATGTACATGCATACATGTCTTCTCTCACATTTAGCCAACTCCCTGTGATGCTGGTTTCTTTGAGTCAGGAACAGACAACTTTCAGGGACTTGGCTTGAAAAGATGCGCGCATGTAACACCCTCTGTCACATTTTACAAGAGGCTACAATCAGGCAGCCTTTGTACTCGGATTGTCTAGACACTGTGACAAAGCGGGAGAGGGCAAGTGAAAGAAATAGCCCTTTTTGTCAGTCATTCATTTTGCATCAAATTCTCCTTCCCTGTGCGCTGCCACTGCCAGCAAAAAGATAAAGGGAGCAAAAACCAAACAAAACCCAAGAAACTGATAATTCACTAGTTTTCTATCCATATCATTCCTAGTAAAAATAAAACCCCAAACCATTATTTTTCTGAAACTACCAGGACATATGTATACCATCTCCTGGTTTATTCAGTTTTTTCGGAATTAATATTTTGAACAGTTTTATTTTTGCAGCTGATTTGTAGTTTTGACTTTTTCCTCATCGATGTGTAAATGAAGTGTGTAGAGCTGACTTGTCAGCACTTGTAACTTGATATGTGAAATCTTCCCAGATTTCAGCGGAGATTTTTTTCCCTGCTCAGCTGAGAGTTTGCAAATGAGCAACAAGAAAACCCCTTTCCTCCCACTGCTCTCCCAGATTTCATGTTTCCCATCTCTTTTTTTCTTTCATTCTTTCATTTTCTTTTCTACTTTTTTCCGTGAAAACACAAGGGAAAAAATAAGAGAAGAAATAGAGCTGAGACGAGAAAGGGAGGAGGCGATAGAGTTTCACAGGGAGGTAGGGTTACAAGCCAACAAAAAGGCTGCTGAGATTCTTCTTTAAATAATAAAGCCTGTATATCACTTAACTGTTTTGAAGTGAATAAGCGTATGTTCCAGCATGAGTCCCGGACTCATCCTTCCACCTGACGCCTCCCTGGGCTCTGCTCCTGCCGATAGCAGTGAGATGAGCGGTTGCCCCACGGGGCCCTCGCCCTCCCTGTGGTCCTGCTTCACTCCCCGGCATTGCTCGTGGGGCTCCTTGGCTCTGGGAGGAGCCAGGAAAACCTCTGAGTGACATCTCCAAACAGAGGGTCTCCAGAGCCAGACCGTCCTGCTGTTGAAACGGGTAAAAGCAGCAGAGATATCTGCGCAAGCAGTTTTTCACAGCTGATGGGAAGCTGGCCGGGACACCTCTGCACCCGTCGCAGTCCTTGTGGTCACCTGGAGTCACGGCTGGTCCCAGGGATGGACAACCTCGAGCCCCAGCACGGTACCCCGCACCTCCACCTCCGACCCAGCTACCAGGGCGAGCAGAGGCTGGCGGCCGGCACGGCTGCCGCAGCAGTAGCAGCAGCAGCAGCAGCAGCAGCATGTTTTGCAGCCTCCAGGCTGCAAACCCCTTTCCCTCGACCTGTTGTCACTTTAGTTTCATGAAGGATCCCAGCTCATGCCACCCGTTGCAGAAAGGGCAGAGTCGAGAGTCCTTGTTTCTGTTCGTGTGAAGAGACTTAAACATTTTGGTGAGGGAACTCTGCTGAGAGAATGTGGCATCTTGAAGGAAAAAGAGAAATGCAAAAAGGGCACCTTTAAGTTAAGCTAAGGGCAAGAGACAGTAGACCTGTGCTTACTGCAGGCGATACAGCTCAGGGAAATACATTAAAATGGTGCTTGTTTTTCTGAACAGGGTTGTAGAATAACTGGAAGCGTCTTCAAATTGTAGAAAACAGAAGGGTTTTTTTTTAATTAGGCAGGTTAGATTTAGGAAGCAGGTATCCAGATTGTGGACTGTCACAGACAAGCAGGGAGCTACTGCATAATTTTTCAAGCATTAGCAGCAGAGGAATATGCTTTTTCTGAATCCCATGAGTTTGTCAAAACCAATTTCCTGTGTTGATGTTGGGGTAAGGCATACAAAATAGCCAGCCTGGCAGCTACAGAAAAATGAGGATATTTGAAGAAGGATAGGCTTTTTATTTACCCTAAGTGACGGATATTGGCTGAAATGTGAAAAGAAATATGAAAAAAAAAAATTCTTTGCTATACTTCTTTTTTTTTTTAAATTCTGTGCATTTTCTCCCTGTCTATTTGTATCTTATGGACAAAGTACGTCCAGTAATTCTAATTTTTTCAAAGATTTTTCTGTTGTCACTGCTATTCTTGCAGCCCCAGTGTTTAGAGTATGTTGTTTGTGTGCCAGGTTACGTTTAAGAGTCACCATACCAGTTCAGGTCAAGCGTGCATCCAGACAAATATCCGATTCCCTAGATTCATCATGCCCAGCTTCAGAAATTTGGGGTTTGTGTCTAGATTCAGCTCCAGTCAATAGAAAAGAGCTTGGTAACACCAGCACATGGATTATAAGACGTTAGAGCTGCCAGATGAAAAGCAATGCCAGGTAACAGGACTAAATTTCGGAGGGCTGCTTCTAAGATGTGGCCAGTCAACTTCTATCTCCCTCCACCTAGAGAGAGGTAGGCATCTAAAATCAAGAGAGATTAACCCAGGCCCTGGTAGTGTCCCATGAGGGTGCTAAACAAGAGGTTACAAGAATTTAAAAAATTAACACTTTTTCCAAGCCATACCCTCTCGGTTTCCTCCTGTCTGGGATCCGGACTTGGAGATGCTCTGCATTTGACGTGTTAATTCCTCCATGACTTTCTCTAGTTTCTTAACTCATGTATACCTTTGGCTGCCCCACCATCCCACCATCCACTACCGGCAGGTTTTACGCCTCTGCTCAGTACTGCATAAAAGGGCGCTTCCTTTTGTTTTCCTTGTGCCGTCTGATGAGCTCCCTCCTACTTTCCTGTGCTGTGCTAACTATCGGCACATTGCGTCTGCTTTTCTGCCTGTCACGCAGAGCTCCAGCAATGGAAAAGGGTCGTATTGCCTTTAGGTGAAGTCAGCTCTTGTGCAGGTGGCAAGGTCAAACATGAACCATGAGCTAAGTGCCTCGCTCTGTACTTTGGGGGGCAGACGTGAACACCTTCAGCTGCACTTTTTGGCTGAGTCCTTTGCCTGCCAGTCCTGCTCTCCTGGCAAGGGGTGAGCGAGAGAGGTTTTGTCCTCTCGCTACCTCCGTGCAAGCCATTGCCTGGCAGGGCTGGGCAGAGAGCTGCCGCTCCCCTAAGAGCAGGCAGGACCTCCGTCCCCAGGCCTCGATGGGAAACCACTGCGAGGAAGACTTTGTGTGAGCTTTTCCCAGTGTGTTGCTGTTTATATTCAAACCACTGTGGGTTTTTTCCAAACTACTTAACTTTTGAGCAGTGAACTTAATTTGATCCTTGTCATATGTGGGTTTGGGGCGGATCTGGTGAGCGTCAATGTATGAACACCTGTCCTTTCCTTCCTCTCCTAGGATTTTAGATAATGGGCTGTGTGCAATGTAAGGATAAAGAAGCAACAAAACTGACTGACGAGAGGGATGGCAGTTTAACTCAAAGCTCAGGCTACCGCTATGGGACAGATCCCACTCCGCAGCACTATCCTAGCTTTGGTGTGACTTCAATCCCGAACTACAACAACTTCCATGCCACAGGAGGCCAAGGACTGACTGTGTTTGGTGGAGTCAATTCCTCCTCTCATACAGGGACACTGCGTACAAGAGGAGGAACAGGTGAGCCTTCTTTCAGTGCTCTTAGTGAGTATCAATCACATAATTACAGCAGAGGCACAGCTTGGTTGTCCAAAAAGTAGGAGGCTTCAGTTTATTTTGCTCTTCACCAACCGGAATAGCTTACATTTGGCTTAGCCACCTCATCTCTTGGGGCTCCTTTCCCTCCTGTTTTTTGTGATGGAGTGTAACTCACCTATCTTCTTCTTTAGGTGTAACTCTTTTCGTGGCGCTTTATGACTATGAAGCAAGAACAGAAGATGACTTGAGTTTTCACAAAGGAGAAAAATTTCAAATACTTAACAGCTCGTAAGTTTTAGGCTTGGGAATATGCTTTTAAATATTTTTGAACTTATAATGTCAACAATTATATTTGTCTGCTTATGTTATTAGTAAAATCTAATGGATATTCAAGATATGTAGGGGTTTTACTCTATGCTTTCTTACTTGTCTTTGCATTTAGTGCACTTTTGCAAAGTGCTTTATTATTGAAAAAAAAAAAAACCTCAACCACGTGCAGCTTTACATCAAAAATAAGCATTAGATTGTGTGATTCACTGCTTACATTTCACAGTAAACTCACATTCAGAACTGAGAGTACCAGCTCTGTACTTTACCAGTAGTCACAGAAGTTCTGCAAGGCATGTACTAACACTTTTGGCAATCTGCTGGGAGTATCTCTACACAGAAACAAGCTAAAAACTGGTTCACAAAAGAGATGTTACCCAGACTTGTGTGCCAAGTTTAAAAGCATTTTTTTTCCCTTTTAAAGGTAGGTGATACAGTCAGAACATGCTAGGAAGTTCTGTTAAGTGAGAATGCACCATTGTACGGTTGCATTTGGCACGAAAACCACACTTCCATCCTGGAAATCATCAACTTAAAATTAATTTTATTAGCTGCCCATAGAAAAAATCCCTTAGCAATTTAAAAATAACATCTAAAACTTACTGTGCTACTGACCTATATCTGAACATCTTGTAATTCTTGGCTAAGAACATAAAGTTGAAGGCTCTGTGTTATGTTCAGTATTGCTATCATGTAGAGGTAAAAACAGGTTATGTAGAGGTAAAAATGGGTTAACAACCAAGTATGTCACTTTCTAGAGGTTTTGTGATATTGCTCTCATCTTTTTTCTTACACTATGTGACAGTGAGGCAAATTCATCCCTGGTGCAACTCCTGTTAATTTTAATAGAACAACTCCAGGGTTGGAGTTGGCTCAATATGCATTAAGGTTAAAAAAAAAAAAAATCAGGTAATTCTGTGGAATATTTCATGAAGCCATGAAGCTGAAGAGCTTTGATGTAGATGAAAGCACAGAAACTTCAGTTACGACTTGTAGAGGGAGCAGCAGTTTGAAAACCTCTCTACTTCCAAATTAGCCCTTGGAAAAAAACCCTTTTTTAACCTTCATCCATTTTTGTTCACGTTGCCTGCTGCTTTCCTAACCTTGCACAAACTATGCCATAACTTGAAACAAGAAGAAATTCCAAGCATTATAAATTCCTTACACATGCCAGTTGATGAAATCAGGGGGTGCTCACCAGAACTTGCGGAGCAATCATACTTGGAGTCGGTGGGACAGAGAGATTCCCCCACGCGTGGGCAGTTGCGGTACATGCGTTTTGATGCAGGTAATTACTGCCTGGAGGAAGGTTTTCTAAGAGAAAAAAAAACAAGCATCCACTGATTTCCTTGTAAGACTATAGAAGCTCAGTTCCCATCATAGTCAACTCTGTCAGATTATAAACACAGACCTAACCACACTCCTGGAGTACTGACAGCCAGGCTGAGAATCTCCAGAAAGCAGCTTTTCTGTGAGAATGCTTCCTCTCTTCACTTACATCAGAAATGATATGAAAGAAGCCCATTTTTTTAAGAGTCTGCTAATGCTGCTTGCAACCGGAAGGCATATATGTGCACAAAACTAGTTTGTCTGGAATTTTTGGAGGGGTTTGGATTTTTTTTTAGCTCTCAACAAATGAAATTTGATTTGTGCTTTGAATTAAAAGTTCAGGACGGCAATACCTGAAATGGCTTATACAGAGGGTATCCCTGTGATTTGAAGTCAGAAATGATACCAAGGGCAGGCCGGGGGAAAGAGGTACCTGCAGGAGTGGTTCAGAGCAGAGCCTGACTTCGGGGCTCAGAAACACTCGGGCATCCCCTGCATCCCCACCGCCGCTCCCGCACACCCTGGCTAGCCCCATTGACTAGCCTCCTCCTACCTCAGTTAGGTGTCTAAAATTAAGAGCTGTGAAAAAAGTCTGCATTCCTCCTCCTTTCTGGCAGTGCTTTGAGAGATTTAAGCTTCTCTGTCAAAGCAGAGGGGGTTGTTCCTGATGTTGTGATCATCTACAGGACTGCTTTTTTCCTCCCTAGATATGATAAAATACCTCCATCTAGTGGACTCTCTGTACAGTAAGGAGAAGAAATGTAATGGCACAATTTATCAACCACAGTATGGCATAATCTCTCAGAAATATTCGACAGCAACATATGGGGGAAGGGTTAGCACTTCAGCTGATAAAATCAGGGACATAAACAGATAGGGCCATTTGCCTGACATATTAATGCACGCAAGGTATATTAAAATAGTGTCAGCTGCCAGCCTCTAGAAAAGCTACTTGTTCTTCACTTTTTTGAACTGTAGAATTGGAAACGCCTCCTTTTTGACTTATCATAAGTGTTTTCTAGCTGTTTTCCATAGAGTTCGTACTCCTTCAAACTGTTAAAGAAAGTGGAGTTGAAAACTTAAAGAGCTCACCTTGACATAACCTTCCCTGCCAGTAATAGCTTAGACAATGTGTTTTCTGTACCTGCTTGCTTACAGAAGAGGTTGAATTCTCTGGCCACGTTTGATAATAGTGTTTTATTTAGTGAGCAAACCTCTGTTTTACAGAGAGGGGAGCTGAGAAACAGTTTCTAAGCAGTCCAGAAATAGAAAAGAGAATGCTTGTTAGTAGCGGGAGGAGTTAAACATCGGTGAATCTGGTGCTGAGAATGAAATACAAATTGCTAAATCCCAAAGCGTTGCATCCTGTAAAAAGCTGAGGAATAAACTTATCTTAAAGCTGTGCATTCTACAGCAATATGCATTGTCTGAAGTGCAGTACCGTGTCCCACTGTGTGCACCAGTGTACGACAAAAATTGAGGCTAAGCCTGTGGAACACTGCCATAAGATGCTCCTGCATGGACCTCTTCATATTTAAATGTTGTAGAAGGGTTTTTTCTAATTGAAAATGCAGCTAAGTCCTTTGCTAATTCAGATACCTCCTCTAGGTGACCAAGAGAGGGAATCTAGACAATGAAGTGTGATCCTTAAGGGCTATCTAAAACTCCATGTTGATAGATGGCTTTTTGATGCCTTTGAGTTTCAGATTAATTATCCCCATAGAAGTTTAAAATTAGCAGTGGATGTGACAGTGCTCAGTTTGGCAGTTTTTCTATAAGCTCTCTCAAGGGTCTGTATTAGAATAATTGCTATGGAGACAGTTTTCAATATTCTAGTCCAAATCCAGCCCTCACCAAACCTGATTTCACTGGGTTGTTACGCCTGTTTATGCCATTATGCTGTGTTTGGAAGGCTACATTACTAATCACCGCTGAAATAATAATAGGTGTGAAGAAATACGTGTATTATTTGGGTTTAGATGCAGACAGCTCTCTCAGAAGCATGCCGGTGATAAAGAGATGAGTTGCTGTGGATTCTTACGCTGCGCAGCTGCGAGTGCTGTTAGCAAAGTCAGATCATTGTCTTTACAGCTGTGTCTCGCTCTCACTTCTCCTCACCTCTGTTTCTGCAGGGAAGGAGACTGGTGGGAGGCCCGGTCCTTGACAACAGGCGAAACTGGTTACATTCCCAGTAATTATGTGGCTCCAGTCGATTCCATCCAAGCAGAGGAGTATGTTTTCTTTTCATTGTAAAGACCCATTAGTGCTGTGTTTGAAGGAGGTTCGAGGAGTTGGTTTTGATTGATTGCAGCGATTTTTCAAATGACGTACATTATTTTTATTTCAGTTCTTAACTGCACTGATAAATAATTAGGTAATTAGTAACAAAAGAAGCACAAGCTCAGTGCTTTTTCAATGTCAAAACAAAGGAAGAAAACCTAAAGGAACATAGGTCTGCTTCCTTTATTCGAGTGTCGACTAATTTCAAGCTTTAAGCGAAAGGTGCCTTTGGTTTTCCTGGACCAACTTGTAAAAATATTTGGAGTCAATTAGTGTGCAAACTGTCTATTAAAGAGGGCACGTTGTATCAACGAATACCTACCAATAGGTAGGATGCCTACAACGCATACAGCATAATGAGGACATATCTATGCAAAAAATGGAGTGCTGTATATATACATATTATTTCCAGTATAAAAGATATGCTGGAGGAGCTTATATAGCTGACTAGGTACTACTGTAATCTGTACTTCAGGTTGTACTTGGTTGATTGTGAAACTGAAGAAAAAAAGAAAAAAAAAATTGCTACAGGAAGGAAAAAAGGTACCAAAACTCTGAAAGCCTTATACAACCACAGTAAAGTGGTTGCATCTGGTCCTTCTACTGAGGTTTTATAGCTGTGCTGCAACAAAAATATTGAATACTAATACATCACTATGTAAGTCAAATAAGTAGTTTATAGCAACATCTGTAAAAATACTGCTTTTCAGCAGCAACGCATTTTTCTGCCCTTTTCCTTGTCTATTCCTTCCCCCCGCCAAGTCTTGCTCTCTATTTGTCAAAGTCTGGCCTTTGTCGTAAGACACCCAACAAGCATTCTCAGCATCTACTGATTATAGGCTTAATGCAAAGCGCTACTGTACGACGTATACAACATCTAATACACAGTTTGTCACATTAGCTTCCCACCACAGTAAAAGAGACACAGTATGACAAAAATGGTTGAATATACTTGAGTAACCATAGTTTCTGCAAATAATCCTCCATGTCTGAGCTCCGTGACACTACCTATGTGGCATTTTTCTTACTATTTCTGATGTTTCCCTAAGGTGGTACTTTGGCAAACTTGGCCGAAAAGATGCTGAGAGGCAGCTGTTGTCATTTGGAAACCCGAGAGGTACCTTCCTGATCCGGGAAAGTGAAACTACCAAAGGTAGGCTGGCCAAAGCTGTTCTGACTACGAATGAGAAGATATATGTGAAAAATTGTGCTAAATTTGTGAAATATTGTTTTCAGTGGTGTGAAGGTAGAGGTAAGTGTTGTCTTGCATACATGTGTGCTAGGGAATTAGTTGTCTGGACATCTCAGGTCTTAAAGTGAGTGTTCAAAGCAGAGAACAACCCCAGTGCAACCGATGCCATGCTCAACCCGTGGTATCTGCAGTGCAAGTCATGCACAGGCAGGGTGCCCTGCTCTGCTGTCACACTCTGAACATTGCACTGTCTCTCTCAACGCGTGTGTTGAGGATACTACTACTGCAATGGAGTTGGGTGGAGGGTGGCCCCTCAGAACAGCAACTATGGGGCTACCAGAGGCAGACCTCCTGGTGTCCATATTCAGGTCCAGGCACAGCCAGCTAGCTTACTGTGAACAGGTGCTGGGATTCTCCAGTCTCGTTTGGTGAAAATGACTGCTTAGTTCTGAACAAGCAGAATATTTGAACCTTCTTGCCTGGAAGATATAAGATTTTGGTGGGGAGGGAGGTGCTGGTTATAATTTTGGAAGATTAGGGGATTTTTTGGCCTTTCCCCTTTGAAATGCTGAACCCCTGGGGGGGGGAAGATGTAGCAGTTTTAAATTCCTAGATTAACAGTGAAAAGACTTGAAAATATTTCTAATTAATATATTCATAAAGCATTCAACTGTATCCATTCTGTTGAAGTCAAGTGGAAGGATGTATTCTCCTCCTTCCCTCTAAAAATATTGGAGGAGTTCCAGTTTTCTTGGTGGGCGCTATGTTTGCTTTTACATTTTGTTCATGAGCCCTGTTAACATCTTCTTCAAAGCTTTACATGTATGAAAAGATCTCTCTAATTCATACAACTATTGTGGAGAAAACCTGCAACTAAGTGAAAAAAAACCTGGCCATTTCTCAATTAACCAGCAATTCAAAACAATAGCTGTAGGAAACATAAGTCACTAGAATTAATTCCTTGTAAGTTCTGAAGTCTAATGATGGTTCATGTAATTAAAGCACTGAGTTGTCAGTGCTTTGATCAGAGCACACTCTGTCGGCTAGAGTTAGCATGCAAAGTGGTTGGAGTCATGGCTGGTAAAGGGGCTTAGAGAAGCACCACTTCCCCCTCCTCTCTACCTGACCTATCTTCAGATGCTGCATTCTGTCATCTAAAATTGTAAGTTTTACATTTTTGACTCTTGCAGTCACTGGATTCTTCCTTCGCTGTCCCTAACTCTGAAGACTGCTTCTGGTGTAAAATCTGAATAGACACGCTGTTGTTTCAGACAGCTAATTTCCCATCTTGTCACCCCACAGCTTCACCATACCCTATGTAGCAGTGAGGCATTCTCACCAGGAGCAAGACAGGCTCTAACTTGCTCTTTTTCTGCAAATAGCCTCCACCTGTTCGTTTTCACCAACAGTTGTTGTGGATGTGTGCGAGGAGCAGGACTTCATTCCGCTCCGTGCCAAGTTTAAAAACTCACTCATATAGGCATCCATGGATCCTAAAAACAAACACAACACTCTTTCTCTAAACCACATTATCAGTTTAGTCTGGTTTGACCATGTTTTATACAGTGATAGGGGATACATTTTGCAGGGCTGTTTACTTAGCTAAGTCAGGGCTTTTTTCTAGAGCTTCTTGTGAGACACAAAAGCGTTGGGGAAATGGAGTAATTCATCATGGGTGAACTTATAGCAGCAAGCTTAATTTCTCTGCATTTGAACTTAAGGCTTTCTACGTCTTCAGGCTAAGTTTGCATCAAAGCCATTGGAAAAAACCAAACATGCATGGTTTTTGTCAAAAATGCCTATTTCCCTTCTCATCCTTGTGGTGTTTCAGTATGCTGTTAGAAGAAAACAGAGGGAGCTTGTTGTTCATGAGAGAGAAAAAAGTCAACTGGGAGGGCTCGAATGGTGCATTCTCCCATAAGTCTTCTCAAAATGCCTTACTCCAGCTAGTCATCTTGGGCTTGAGGCAGGAATTGTTTTGTGACCTAAAATCGTCCCTTCTGCTTTAAATAATAACAATAATAAAATTAATCAGGATCATGTTAAAAGTATCATCATGGATGACTTCAGCATGAATTTAACCTCCCTTCATCATGGTTGCCTTCTCTTCTTACTCCCAAAATAAATCATATGGAGCTGGCTTTTCATTTTTTCAATGCCTGACTGCCCAGGTACTTCATCAGCTCTTGTCTGTATAATCCTTCACCTGGTTTCAATCTCCACCCTCCAAGGCTGCCTGGTTTTAGGTTTGTTTTTTTTAAAAAATTCATTAGTATGATATATTGTAATGTCGTATTTCTATCCAAATTTTTATTATGTATATCTCTTATATTTGAATTTATCATCAGATAATAAAGAATAGTATAAATAACCAACAGCCTAAATAAATGAATAATGAAATCCATCTTGGTTCTTGTTTTTGTCCAGATTTGAACTAAAGCTCCAATCCTGCAACTTGATCTGAGGTCAGTGGGGGTCCACAGAGGGCCACCCACACAGCTCTGATTGCAGACCTGGAGCCACAGATTGTTTACATTTTCCTAAAGAATCTAAAATAGTGACCAGATAGGCAGGGAGCGTGACTAAAGAAAATACAGCTGCTGCCAGTGGATCAAAACTCACAAACGCGGAGGTGGAGAACATTGCCTGGAAAATTTTGAAAGTAGGCTGACAGTGTACAGCCCAGAGTGGTGGTACAAAGCATGCACAAGATGTGCTTGCAAATCCCCGAAAAGCTTTGAACTCCTAGCTGAGAGAGATGTACTTACTCAGCGGGAGAACCTCCTCAGAAAAATATCCTAAACAAACGGTATTTTTCTATACTTAGAAGTAAAAACGCTGACACTCCTCTCAGGGTGTCTCCCATTCGCATAAACCAGAATCATCTGTGTCAGTGCTGGCTCTTTTCCTCCTATTTAGAGGACAAACAACAGGGAATTTGAGAAGTCCTTGGAGTCAGGGTGGAGACATTTGTTCACTGCAGCTCCCTCAGCGGTGAGCCACCCGCCAGTGCGACCTGTTGCAGGTTAACGTCCCCAGGTTTCTTTCTGGGGAGACATCCAGGAAAGACATCATACGCCAGGAATCTCAACCACCTAACTATGGGGGGTTCTTTAAACCATTTCACTTAGCTGGAGGTGGTTCTGGAGGTTGTGAACCTGCCAGGTGTGTTGAAAAGTACCCTGACTTGGGATAAGCAGCAGTCCAGTCGGTGCTGTTTGCTATCAGACCTGTAGGAAATCACTCCACCTTTCATGTTGTCCAAAATCATCTGCTGGTGGTTTTCTTTTCCTGCCCTTAGCTGACATGGTTACCAGTGAAAGCAGCCCAGGCTCCAGATGGAGGACCTTCCTGAGATCTCTGCAGCTGCCAGTTACCTCCATTTTTTTTGCTTTTAATGTCTGAATTACCTTTGAGAAGACACAATATTCGTCTGAGCCATGAGTGAAGACTTGTCTTCTCCACTGCCTTTGAAATGGCCATGCTTTTGCTCAGAAACTGCATTATGCTGTAAAATGTAGTTTTGCTTTTGACACTGTAGAGAACCAACATGTGGGTGTCACTGTGTGTAGAACAGGACTGTGCTTCAAATTAAGACACCTGAATGTGCAGGTCCCCATGTAGGTGGCCAAGCTCCCTTTACAGTCAGTGGGAAGCTGAGGTTCAGTTCGACTGCCCACGCTTGCAGACACCTGGTGCTCAAACCTGCGTTACACCGTCGATATCTACAGTGCCATAACATTCATGGAAACTAGGCTGGGATCCAGCTGCCCTAATAGCACCAGAAGTTTATGTGTAGGCATCTAAATCAAGCCCATAGCCCACCTGCAGACAGCCACCGTTACACCTAAAACTAAATTCAGCCCCTCAACTGAGGTTCCTTTACCTGGCCATGAGCATCCAGAGCCATTTGAAATGCCTGCAGGGCATCCACGTGGATCGGACAAATGTGACAGCCTGTGGGAAAACTGCCAAGCAGGATGTCCTGGGGCATCTCACGTGGCACTTAACCCCTGTGTCTGGGCATCTGAATCTCACCAGTAAGCTCTAAAGCTCCAGCATGGATTTGGAAAGTGAAACATGCAGTTCTTGCAGATCTCCTGGTGCACAGTCCTGGTGTAGTACCACCTTCCAAAGACTGTGACGTACAAAGTATGCTAATTTGGTTGTTTAAAGTTTATAAAGAAGTTTGGGATCCATCCGGGTAACAACACTACACATATATAAAGTCATTATCTCCAGTGCTTCCTATGAAAATCTTGATATTTACTGCCTACTGGCATTTACCTGAAGTATAGTATTTGCAGTGTAACCTGACACTTAGAATAGGAAAAGTCAATTTAACAACCTGAAGCAGTAAATGTTAAAATGTGAGTTTTCATGTACACAGAAGTCCTGATTTCTTTTTAGAAAAGTGTTAAAGGGACATGGTGCGAACATCATAAGATTTCTGTGATACTTACTTCATTGTGTTAGATTCACTTGTTCTTTTTCAAGGTATAGTAAGCGTTTTTTGGAAGCACTTTCTCTTTCACTTTATAACAACTGACCAGCAAACCAAAATCCTTGTGTCTAAAAGCTACTTACAATTTTTTATTTCTCCTTTGCTTGGAACAGGTGCCTATTCCCTGTCTATTCGAGACTGGGATGATATGAAAGGAGATCATGTCAAACATTATAAGATTCGTAAACTTGACAATGGTGGATATTATATCACAACTCGGGCACAATTTGAAACTCTTCAGCAGCTGGTTCAGCATTATTCAGGTAATTTTTCAGATAATACACGGCACTCTGAAGTATTTTAAAACAAAAGTGTTTGCTGCTGAGCTGATGTATGTGTAAGATGCCCTAAAGAGTCATTTGAGCTATGTTTCTTGCTTGTTGCAATGCATCTTCAATTATCCCTTTCCCATTACAGTTATAAATGGCTTTGAGTGCCGTTCACAGTGTACGGCAGCAGAGCTTTTAAAAGCTAGCACTCTACGGAGGTAAAGGTTTTGCCTGCTCTCCCTTTTCTAAGCAAGCAGAATTACCGAATTTGACTTGCACATCTCAAAGCATGAATTCCCTGTGCATAAGCGAGTGCTAATATGTACAATTTTGCAGCACACTATTGCTAATAAAGCAAATAGGGAATTGCATTGTGGAATTCAGTCACCTAAAGCAATGACCAAAAGGTTTGCATATATTACGTGACTCAAATTTTCCCACTGGATTTGTGTTCAATGTGCAAAGTATTAACATTTAAATTATGATCAGTCTAATTTTAAAAATAAATATGGCAAGGTGGGTGTTTCTTTATGCATACTGTTTGTGTCCACCCACCAAGCTATTTTTTTTTTTTTTAATTCCTGTGATTAAAATGTGGCATGCACTATTCAACCCAAAAGTGCATCCTGCTGTCACTGGCAATCGGTGTACAACAGATACAACTTTAAAGCCCCCCAAACCTCTGCATAGGACAACCAGTTCTTACGTAGAAGATTTCCATGCTTCTCAACATGATCATTTTTTAAGCAGGAATTTATATTTTGAATTATTTTGCTTTTTATTTTTTCCTTCCTTTAGCTTTTCATAATATTAACAGATTACCCCAAATGCTCGCTGCTCAAAAACTTTTCGTAATTTTTACTTGGGAAATCAACTTCTCTGTGGGGTGTTTTTTCTGTATTCTTTGTATTCTGTCTGCTGTATTCTTATGCTATTCATACTAGACATCTGGCTGTCTTCTCCGCCCAGTTTCTGATGGGTGTATGCTGCCTGGGAGAATTTCTAGTCATTTCTGGTGACTCTACATTAAACTAAGCTAAATAATGTATAAAAACTCACATCTAAGAAAGATAATTTTAACCCCACTATACCAGCTGGTATACGTCAACTTTTAGTTTTCTGCGGTTAAATTATTTGGGTGGTGTGTTTTCCATGGACAGACGCAGAAGCAAACAGATCTGGAAACAGCCATTTCTGTGCAACGCGGAGGCGTAATCAGTCGGATCCGGGTAGCGTAGCGCAGGAGGGCATGGTACAGACCCACACTCCAGAGGTTTCACCTGCGGTCTCCCAGAGCCAGGTGGACACAGGAGCCCTCATTCCACGCCAGCCCCAGCTGACTCAAAACATAAAGGCTGCCTCTAACCGCCTGCTCTGCACTCTGGATTGTGGGAGGTAGATTTGCGCCTTGTGAGTGCCTAGATTTACTTCTAGGGAGAGCTCAAAAATGCCCAAATGACTCCGTAAAGATCAACATGGTTCCTGAAGAACCGCTGCTGAGGCCGTAGGTCGGTGCCTTCACAGCAGGACAGGTATGCTCTGCAGCCCACCCTTCAGCCTTCATCCCGTAGCTGTCCAGGCTGGAGGAGCCCTCCTGTGCAGGCAGCTGGAACCCAGGCTACCCAGGCAGACAGCGTGCAGTTTGGTCTCACGTCAGCAGTCCCGGGTCAGGAGTCGGAAGTACAAAGTGCAGTACTTTGTGCAGACACAGCACAGGTATCCCTGCCCTGTGCTCCCGTTGCCCTGCCGAGTACCCTTATCACCCAGACTTCCCTCTCATCCCAGCCCCTTCTTACCTGGATAATAAAGTTAACTGCAGTGTCTGGACTTTCACAGATAAGATTTACAAATGAAAAATATTGAGATCCCTGGGGTGTCCTGACGTCAGGCTAAAGTCCAGTAACGGCACGTCTGAAGTTGAAGCACCATTCACCCGGTCCCTAACAGCCGGCCTGTCAAGCGTAAGCTCTTGTGCGTGCAGTCTAGGCTTAACTGGAGCACCAGCATGCCAAGGGTTTTTTTGAATTAAAGAAAACAAGGAGGTCTTAAAAACCTCCCGTTTCTTTCTGCAGCTGTCCAAACTCGTAAGGAAGCTTTCCAGATACAATCCATAATTTGAGTAGTCCCTATCCTAGTGTTCCCATTGGAATTATCTTGGAATAAGACATGCCAACTGGTCAGCTAATCTTCCCTGTTTTGTGGTCTTTGTTATCTTGCTACAGGACACACAACAAGGTCCATGTCAGGGTGTCTATAGGGACTTCCCCACCATCCCACAACATTTGTGCTGAGGAGGTAGAGCTTGGTGTTGCAAGGACCTTCAGTGCTTGCCCCCCTTGTGATGCTGAAACAAACTGTTCACCTGCCCAGAAAGAAATCTTGCACAGGAGAATAAAGATTATGTTTGAGTCTGAAATACAATTGCCGTTCTCCACCTTGTTCTGCTCTGCTGCACCTGTTTTAAGACAGAAGTCGCTGTGCAAGCTTTATATTGTAGTCTGCTTTGTGCAGCATAGTATACTACACAACAGTATGTGTATATATATACACACATATATATGTATCATTGTTTTCACTCCTGCTAAAATATCTTGTGGCTTTTGTCACAGTTCAGTCTTCTGTGAAGCTTTGCAAGAGAGAAGTATATTGAATCTGCCCCAAATGATGTAGGACAGGCTGCATACGCTAATAGAGGTTTGCTCTAGAAAGAATGGCAGAAAAAGTCTTTTACAGGACACCTACAAAAACACATTTTCACAGAGTAGAATATAGAAAATACCTTTTTCCCAGGATACCTAGAAAAAAAATAGCAAAAAAGTCTGCCAAATTTTCATTGCTGTGATTTTCAGAAAAAGTGAATCTTCTCTGTGTTTCTTTTACTCAGTACAGAAACAATCCAGTTTGTGACTTAGAGATGATTTTTAAAAAGTTATACTGCACTACAGTATACCAGTTACTCCTGAAGTTATCTTAATGTAGCATTGTGGGAGAAGGGAAATCCTGAGTCCACAAGAGAAACCATTGGCGGTCACCTTCCATTTCAGGCTGTGGAAGCAGAGACTAAAACATTTCCTGTTCTGTCTCAAATGAATATGTTTCAGTGTTCAATTTCTAATCTTCCAGGATGCTTTGTGGTATGCAACTAACAGCTGTTGTGAGTAGCATTGTTTTTATGCTTACTGTTTTTGTTTCATGTCACACTTTTTTTTCTTTCCTCTCCTTTGCTGTTGGCTTCACTTCTGGCTCCATCAGAGAGAGCTGCAGGTCTTTGCTGCCGCTTAGTAGTCCCCTGTCATAAAGGAATGCCAAGGCTTACTGATCTGTCTGTCAAAACCAAAGATGTCTGGGAAATTCCACGAGAATCCCTACAGTTGATCAAGAGACTGGGAAATGGGCAGTTTGGGGAAGTATGGATGGGTATGGAGCAAAATAATTATTCTAAAATAGCTCTCTGTGTGGGGATTACAAGATGGAAGGTGAAAATGTAGGACACTGTGACCCATAAGAAAAAAAAGAGCAAAGCTCAAACTGTTAGGAAAAATGTCTTTGGAATCATGTCTTTGACTTTGAAATTCTTTACTCTTCAACTTTCACTGTAATTGATAGCAAAAGAAAACTGAAATTCCATGTTTCCTTGGAAGGTTTCGATTTTGACAAATTACCACTGTCTTAATAATAAATCAAGGCTTGCATAGTAATGTATTAATTATACCAAGGAGCCTTTTTCTGCAAGCTAACAAAAAAGTCCTTACCTTCAGTATCCAAAAATCAGTGTTTGCAAATGAGCTTTAATGCAGCACTGAGACACAAGTCACCTTCCATCTTTCTCAATGCATGCATAATTTTGGATTATAAGTGTGTTTTTTTTATTAATTTCCTCTCCTATAGAGAAAGCTGATGGTTTGTGTTTTAACTTAACTGTGATTGCTACGAATAATACCCCACAAACTGTTGGATTGGCTAAAGATGCATGGGAAGTTGCACGTGATTCATTATTTCTGGAACAGAAGCTTGGTCAGGGGTGTTTCGCTGAAGTGTGGCGTGGTAAGGCAGAGAATATATTTTGCTTTGGATGGATCTTTTAAGGCCCTCTTGGCAGAAATAAACATTTCAAGTTGAGATCTTAAAGCTAAGAGATCAGAATAGTATGAAATGTTAGTCTATATTGCCTAAAACAGTCAGACCTAAATATGGGGAAAATTCCTTTCCTTGCAAGAGAAGGACCAGTGTGTTCTTGCACACACTGGTATGAGAGGTTAGGGCATTAAACTTCATTAATTGCATTGGGTTTATTTGGGTGACTACACAATTGCTAGGTATTAAAATAGGAATGATGCTAAACTTGTAAGGCAGAATGGCTAACCAGAAATTAATCTGGTAAGTAGACATTTTTCTTTCCTCATGTGTTTTAGCACTGATGGGATCAAACCCCGAAAATGCTTCCATCTACTCTCCCAGGTTAAAAATAGCGGCAAGTATCAGCAAGCTGATATTTTCAAGCTAGCTTTCCCATGCATCTACTTCTTTAAGTCTGTTTTGAAATTTGTATCTGCAGCAGAACCCCGTGACTCGATATAGAGGCCAAGGACAATAGAGGCAAGACTTGCCCACCCCAGCTGAACCCCCACTTTGAAGTCCAGAACTACTGACATTTTCCAAATCCACTGACATTGTTTTCTGCACACTTGCCAGCTTTACTTACTGCCCCCCCCCCCATGGGCCTCATTCTTTTAATGACTATAAAACAATAGCAATTTAAAATATACATAAATCTTAGTATAGCCATAGCATTGAAACACAATATAGTGGCCATTTAATGAGAGGTGGGCTGAGTTTTTGTGCCAAATTGCATTCTATGTAGCCTCTTTAAAATGACCAATTCAAATAAAGAATCGTTACATGTTGTTTCTTCAGAAAAATTTGGTGGAGCAGTTTGGCCACACTTTTTGTTGCAGTGACACAAAAGTATGTACAACCAGAATAACCAGCGGGCTCTCCTGGGTTCTTGCAGCTGTTTTCCGTTGCAAGACTACAGCAAGGAGCATGGCAGCGAGTCTGTGAAATTTATAGAATTTATAGACTAGAAATATAGACATTTAAAGAATTTCACAGCATTACAGTTGACCTGTTGCAAAGAAAGCTACCTACGCTTTCTATTAGAATCCCCAGATAACTGCAGTTTCACCTTCTTGCTCTCCATCTTGAATGCATGCGAGAGTTTCAAGCTGATGTTAATACTTAGCGGTCAGCTTTGTGTGCTGATCTTAAACTGATACAGTAAGCTGTACAGGAGCAAATGCAATTTAAAAAAAAAATCAGCTATGAGAAATAAAGTGCCGAGTACCAGTACCAAATATCTGTCAGAAATGCAAAAATTATTATTACAATTATGACATTATGTTTCTTAAATTAATGTATAGTAAAAATATGTTAGCAGCCCTGAAGCATTACCAAATTGGAATAGATTAACACAGTAAAAATTAATAAAAAATGCATTAAGTAGTAACTAACTACATATGGGAGGAATTCAGAGGGAAGTCTATGCTAATTTTCTTTTAGAGAAAAACATACCAAACCGCAACAAGAAAATTTAACAATTTAAACTGAAATCTGGGCTGAGAGGATAAGTTAACCTTTTTGTTCGATTTTCTTTTTTTAACTTAGGAAATTCATAAAAGTATTTAAAAATAGAACTGCTGAAAACACTTCATAGTAATAGAACGAGTCCTGGGATTTTTATTAAGGCAATGCAAACAGATAATACACAGTTAATCCTGTTAACACACCAGGTAAAATCCTAGTTTATTAATGCCAGTGACAGTGAAACTGGAGTTTCATTCCTGGGTCATATAATTTGCAGTACCTCTGCAAAGCGGCTGTGACTGATGGCGCTCTGCGGTCCGGAGCCTCAGTGGCTCCAGATAAAACACTCTCCCTTTCACCCATCAGAAAAGATTTTGGCCACCCTGCTTGAAATTAGGAGGCAAACCCGCATCCTTCCCAGCTTACACGGGAGTGCCACTAAAGCAAAGTCCTCCTCCAGCTCTGATTTGAAGGGCTAAGTGAAACTAAGACCTCAAGAGTCCCCCTCAAGCGCATTGGTAGTAACTCAAGACATTACTCCAATGCCGGTAGAGGTGACAGCACCTGGCACTGAGCTGGCAGAAGAAAATCAAGGCATAGTGAAAACTGAACTTGCACTGCACACTTTTGGCTAATACGTGCTTCAAGCCCCCCTCAGGGTGTTGCTGCGGGGATTGCCCTGTAAGAGAAGGACAACACAGGCAGTGGCTCCCCCGCCGCTCCTCCCCTGTCCTCGGCTCGGCGAGGTGGCAGCTGGGACCTGACCGCTTGCACAAAAAACAATCCAGCTCATTTTATGCTCTGGCAGGTTGCAAAAGCTCATGATGAAGTTATTTTGGCTTAACCAGTTCCCATGCAGCAGCTAAGCCCTGGTAACTGTTAATGTGCTTTTAACAAAGACAAACCAGGCTTATTTTACACGTTACCTATTTTGATGACATCCAAATTTATAGAAACTAGATCTGAGTCTGAGTCTTCATGCACTTTGTAGGACTTCTGCTATCCTCATGCGTAAGCGCGGAGGAGTAATTTTTCCCCAATGTGATTAATTCCTGAAGTCATTTAGTATTGTTCTGCCGTATCACACAGCAGCTCCCTATCAACAGATCACAGGTCCCATTCAAAGCCATTTCAGCCCTAGCTCTGGAGCAGGGTTCTGGCAAGTCTGGGCACGGGACAACAAGAAGGCACTAAGAAAGTGACATTTCTGCCCATTTTAATTTTCCTTCCTTTCCCTTCCCCAGTTCCCCATCCCCTCAAAAACCTGTTAACATAGGTAGGTGTTTTGTTTGGGGTTTTTTTTTTTTCTTTCCAGTCCTCCATCCCCCCCCCTTGCAAATACCTGAGTGAAGCCCCACCTCTTGTGGGACGCCCTGAGTCAGCCTTCCCCAGCTCTCTCCAGGTCCTTGTGCAGGCTTTCAGGTGTTACAGAAGGCTTGGTAGGTGATGGCTGAAAAATGATGCAACTTGTCCATTTTAGTGCTGACCGCAAGTAAAGAACAAAGTGAAGTGGACAGGAACCACCTCATTTTCAGTCAGCAGCTGCTGGGCTTCTGGAGATGAGGAGGGGAAGGAAAAAGACACATTTCAGTTTGGAAACACGCTCGTGTTTCTAAAATGAAATCGATTCAGAATTTTTTTCTTGGGAATTTTTCTTAGAATATTTTTTTTCCTCTAATTCAGAACAAAACCAAAATGTTAAAACGTCTTGCAAATGGAAAGTTCTGGGTTTAACCAGTTTTGTTATCCAAATCTGTGACTGAAGCTGTGTTATTGTCTGTAGCAATTACTTGTTAGCAAGGGAATACATGAAGATGGGTTCAGCAGTCCCGCGTTTCTTACTCAGAGAAGGTTTCTGCGGACATCAGTGGAAGCATTGTCTGAGTAGGACAACGGCGATTGTGCCCCAGTGCCAATGGGAATATTATTTTTCAGTATAATAGAAAAAGACTAAAATATGAGGGAGGTGTGGGAGGAATATAGTGATAGGCCACATGGGAAACCGCACTTTAAAAAAATAATTATATTAAGTGTCCTTGCTAGTTTATTCCTTGGTTACATTAGGCATCAGGCAGAAAAAGGAGCAGAAGATGTTTAATCTAACTAAGTATCTGTGCTCGTAGGTACGTGGAATGGAAATACTAAAGTGGCTATCAAGACCCTGAAGCCTGGCACTATGTCTCCAGAATCCTTCTTAGAGGAAGCCCAAATCATGAAGAAGCTAAAACATGACAAATTGGTCCAACTTTATGCTGTGGTATCTGAAGAACCTATCTATATTGTCACGGAGTACATGAGCAAAGGTGAAGCCAGAGCTGCTGCCCTTGATAACTATTTTTTCTTTGTTGATGCTCCTTGAGGATACAGAGGGAGGTGCAGTGTGATGCATGAACAGCGTGTGAGGAAGGAGAGAGGGAACAGGAAGCTAAATTCACCTCTGGCTTCAGAAGAATTATGAATTCAACTCTGAACTGGGCCCAAAACCTGAAATCCACTAGATGTACAATGAAAATTTGCACTGGATGGGGGAGGGAGAAGTTGGTGCAGTCTAAGTACTTCCAACTGCATCAGCATCTAAACTACCCTGACAAGTGGAGATTTGCATTTTTTAGGTTTGAATGATATTACATGCTGCTTCTCAAGATCCTATCTTTTCCTGGCGCCAGAGAGTTCATACAGCATCTTCTTTCAGTGTTTACTTGTCAGCCTAAGATTTCTGTTTCTTTTAGCAATCCTGAGTTCTGTCACATGCACCTCGCTCTCAGATCACAGTTTAATTTTCAGTCCACCCCATTTATCATTTTCATACATGATTTGCACATATGAGTCTTTCCCTCCTGTTTCCCTTTCCCCTTCTCCCTTCTCTTTTTCTTGAAGCTACTTAACTGGTAACGATGTAGTAAAATGAGAAAAGGAAAACTTTTCACTCCGTCAGATCTCCAGCAGGGGTGCTGAGAGCAGAGCAAAAAATCTGCTTGTTTTGGAAAAGCGAATGAAGCAAATAGGAAACATAAGTTCTCACAGGGAAGTTTCATTGTACATTGGAGGATACACTCTGAAATTTTAAGTGCATTTTTTCAGTCTATTTGGAGTTGATTTTTATTTTCCTGGCAGGTGCCTGCCCACCTCCCTCCTCAGAGGCATCCAAGCCCTGACTAACTCACACTTTAATCATATGTCTCAGTGACAAGCATGTGCTTTTTCCCCTTTAAAAAAAAGACTTCTCAAAATCCTTCTGAAGTGCGTGGTTTATTTTGGCTTACTTTACTAGTTTTTACTGTAACATTTTACATCTTTGGATCTGAGCTTGAGGCTGACTATTTATCAAGGGAGAAACGCCTAATCATCTGTCTTTTCCCTTTATTTATTAAACCAATTCACTGACCTTATTTAAAGGAGACTGCCACACTTCTCTGTTTGAATACAAGACTGGGAAGGGAGCTATAGCATCCTAGGGTTTTTTGAAAAGCTACAGGGAACCTCCTTGCTTTCCCTGGCACAGGGGAGCTAAGTCCTTATTGCTTTTGCTAAAATTGCTTCCCTTTGATCCCTGCTTTGTCTTCTCTAGCTTTGCATAGCGGTCTTCTAAAAGTAATGGTTCGTGCTACATTTAGTTATGGGTTACCTAGAGAAGGAGCACTACTGATTTCTAAGGAAAATTAGCCTTTGTTAATGCTAGCCCCTTTGGGCTTACCAGGCTCCAGGCTGTGACCTTTCTTTTGGAGCAGGTTGAGCTGGGATCTGACTTTTTCCGTAGCTTGTGTGGCTTGGAACTGAGCTGATGCTTTGCAGCTAGCTGAGGCCTTTAAAGAGCAGCAGGTATGTAGTTTCAAAGAGCACTGGAAAAGTTAAGAAAGATCAGCTTTCTCAGTAACGGTCAGGAAAATTAAAAACAATGTTGTTTCTTTTCCCTGCAACTCTCTTTGGACTAGTGACATATTCTTCTGCAAGCCAACCTTAAAGAAGAGTGAAACAAATGTAATAGGAGAATTCTAAGATATTGTGGGGGTTTTTTAAATTGTCCACTTGAACTCAAAACATTGCTGTCTGTAATACCGCAGACATTGCTGCACCTCCATCCTGATGAATAGCCATTGTTTGCCTAACATCTCTTTATTGTGTCAACTTTGCATTTGCAGGGAGTTTGCTAGATTTCTTAAAAGATGGAGAAGGAAGAGCTTTGAAGTTACCGAATTTGGTGGACATGGCAGCCCAGGTCTGTCTCCAGAGTATTGAGCATTTAGGTGTATATATTTTATAGCCTGTGTATGTCTGAGTTAATTTTAAAATGCACTGATTGTGTTTCATGCTTCTCGCAGGTGGCTGCAGGAATGGCGTACATCGAGCGAATGAACTACATACACAGAGATCTGCGGTCTGCAAACATTCTGGTGGGGAATGGCCTAATATGCAAGATCGCCGACTTTGGATTGGCAAGACTGATTGAAGACAACGAATATACGGCCAGACAAGGTAGATACAGCAGCAGGCGTAGCACTGAGTTTCATTCTTGTGACAGGGGAAGAGAGGAACATGGCTTTAAAAAGCTCTCTCTCATATGCTTTGGTGTTGCTTTCAGTAAATCCTGAACTCGTATTAACTCCTAGCCCAGAACTTCACTGCTGAACGCATGTCCTAAAGAGAACGTCTTATTTAGTTGTCTTCCCTTAAAAAACTGACCAAAATGAAACAAAGATAATGAGTGAGAGAAGCACAGGTGGGTGAAGTGACAGTAAAGACAAGGTCCTCGTGGTGCCATAACAAAGAGGATACTTTACTTACCAGCCTTGAAAGCCTGAATGGGGTAATCCAGAAAAGCCTATGTAAGCTATTTCTTTTGTAGTGTGCCTTCTAATATTTACTAACCGCTATCAACATTGCTGTGCTATTCTTATTTTCTTTCTTTCAAATGGGTCAAAGAATTGTGTCTCTATGCAATAGAGCTGTCTCTCTGAGCACTATGTTTTCTTTGGGAACTTAAAAAATTTAATAGAAAAGCCGTTTTCCAGTGCCACACAGAGTGCTGGGCACAGCCGACTACTGATACACTATAAAAATGTATCAAAGAGTATTGTAGCTTTTTTTAAAAAGCATGTGTGTGTTCAGACTGAGCCATGACACAGGCTCTTTGTAGTTAGTCATTCTTTAGAAGTCGTGCTTAGTTGTCAGATGTTGGTCCAAGTTTGCAGAGCTACAGTTTTGTTCTCTTTCTGTTGGCAGTACATTTGTAGTGCTTGCTCAATATGTGTCGGTAAATACCACTCCGTCCGTTTCAGTGCCAAAGCCGAGGAGTGTCCCGTTAAACCCTGTTGTATGTCATCAGAAAGCACAGGTCGGTTAAGTACTTCATAACCTGCATTTACCCCTTCCTGTTGTGAGGTTTTTTTCTTGACCAGAAGTCCCCATTTCAGCACAGATTTTGCCATTAATTCTTCGGAAAGAGCTAACCTCTTTCTGTAACTTTCAAGTGTTGACAGAAGGAGCCAGAGAGTTTCCAGCATGCCTTGTCTTGGCCTGGGAGCAGCAGCTCTCATGCCGTTCACACCCCTCTGAACTGCTGTCAGCAGTACCTAATCGCAGGGATGTGGACCACAGGCTGCATCCACCCTAAAAGTTGCCTGCTTCACATTCAGATGGCGAGGCCTGATTATTTTAGGGGGGCCCTTGAAGAACCCGTGGTAGGTACTAATGCAGAGAGTTATCCACTGTTGATTTCAGCCTCAGGGTGGGAATTGCTCCTTGCTAGAAAAAATAGCCTCGTGTCATTCTCTCCAGAATAACAACAGTGTCTGCAGGCTCTGGTAGACAGAAAGCTGCCTGCTTGCCCTTCCCCTGTGTAAAACGAGAAGAGTTTTCCGTGAACAAGACAGCCAGATCCAGCCTGCAAAATGGCTTTGAAACAGTGTCCTATATTATTTCCGTTTCTGTCTGGTTTACTGCCATGTCTTTTGTTCCCTTTCAAAACCACGCAACATGTAGTTCGACATGACTAATTATTTGGTTTAATAGACAAGTATGTGACCTACTTCTGGCCAGATCTCTTCACGCTCCTGATCCCTAGGAAATCCTCCGATGACCTGTTTGCTTCCTGGTTTAAATCTCTCAGAACAGTTTTGCCCTCTTCACATGTTAGAGAGCCATGAAAACCTGCATGACTGATTTGAGGAGAAGCTTAGATTTTTTAAGACAATAACAGTTATTGGATTTGGGGTGGGAAAACTTTGAGCCGAGAAAAGCGTAACGCCGGGACAGGCAGGGAAAGGGAGCGTAGTCATGGGTATCTCCTGCCCTTCTTCCATGGCAGAAATTACTTGTATTGTGGAAAAAAGTGGCTGGGAAGGGAGAAGTAGTTTGGCTTTTAACCTGCATTGGTGATGATCCAGAGATCTGAATCATGTTTGCCTGGCTTCATCTCGTGGTGCGAGTATGGAGAAGTCACCCATCCTTCCCATACTGGAGGGCAATGGACAGTACTTCCTTCCCCTGACCTCAGGGTCAGGCTTAAGTCCTTCAGAGCTACAGAATTCCTTAAAAGAGAGACCCAAAGAGCTGTAATCACAGGCATCTTGTAGAAAGGTTTTCCTACTTTCACTGATGTTTTCTGACCCTTTCTTAAGTGGTAGTTTGTTCTAGGGAGTGGTGCATTTTTGACCAAGCAGCACACTCTCAATTTACATTTCACTGCAATTAACCTGGCTTCCAAGCCAGTTGGGCAGCCAGGGTGAGCCCAGGACCTTTAATTTACTGAGGAAGAAACATGGTTTCTAATGCGCCACTGGAATTTTTCTTCAAATGGGATTCAGTCCTGATTTGTTTAGTTAAACTTCAGTTTGAACATTGCTTGGTGGAGAGCACAGTATCAGAAGGAAACGGTTGCCTCTGCCTGTTTCCCATGACCTATTACTTCAGCCTCCAAGGGGATGCATCTGGGGACTGCTCTGTTTATCTAGCTGACTACTGCTTCAGTGGGAATTTTGACACGGAAGAGATCCTGGCCAGCGGAGGGGAGGGGGACGGGGAGCGCTCCAGACTAGCAGCTCCTGTGGGAGAAAGGAAATGTTTTGCCTTACAAAATCTGAAGATTAAAGCTTCTGGTCACTCTCTCCTCAGCAGTCGCCCTTCTCTTGGCTTAAGTGCGTTAGTACAGAGCTCATTGTCAGCATGGGGAAGAGGTGGTTTTCTCCAGCCTTGCTTGATCTCCTACTCCCTTCCCCCACTGTCACTTTTGTCTCTGATTAAATATTTTGAAAGGAAACAGATGGGGATGCTTTGAGCCCCAGCGGGCTAGAGTGCAGGATTCCTGAACCTGTATGGGTATTACTCAGCCTGGTGGTAACGTTTTACTGACCGGTTTATTTTCTTTTTGGTTTGAACAAAGGAGGCCTGACTGCTCCTGATTTATGGGAGGTAAATAAAAAGCAGTTCGTCGTCTGCGCTGCCATTTCTCAGCAATCGTCAGGAAGGAAAGAGATGGTCATGCCACTAATGATTTAAAGTGTGTGACTAGCAGCTATACACTGCCACTAAATAATACAAGAAAAAGTTCTTGGCTTGTAATGAGCATTTGGCTCGTCTTGCTTTTTGAGGAAGTGAGTAATCAAAGGGGAAAAACATGCCTGTTAAAGTGACGCCCATTTTAAAGGCTACACTGGTGGACTGTATTGCAGCCTGCACCATTGGGGCTTGCTTCTTCGGGCTGTTGCTGTTGCGACATCTTCCCCTTCGCCCTCCCCCAGCGTCAGGCATTCTGTTTTGTTTCCTTCCATCCGTGATGATGCTTGTGTCAGTCCTGTAAGGCAAGACTTAAAACTCGTGGTATCCTACAGGGCAGAGAGAAATTTCCCATCACCTCCAACACAGGGTTTCCCATGCAGTGCTGCTACCCTCACACTGATCTGGTTCGCAGCTATGTGGAGTTTTGGCCAAGTACATGGCATTTTTGTGGAGAGTGCCGAGTGCTCCACAGAGCTGCTGGGGAAGAGTTGTTACTATTCTAAGCAGTAGCAGCTGATACAAATTTAAAATTGCCTTAATGAAAAAAAAAAAAAAGAGCTGAGTTATTTTCCAGGCCATGCTTCTACTGCATACACTGGCAGCGCTTGCAGCAGTGCCGCTCCAAGCACACATGAAACAATAAGGATCTTTCTGATGCCTTCCAGACAAGTCAGAGCTATTTTGGGAGCTCAAGTACGTGTTTGTAAACTCTCAGATAATTTTTGCCTCCTTAACGCTTAGAAATATCTCCTTCCTGCCCTGCTTAAAAACAAGTGATGCTTCTTATTTTGATTTCCTAGAAATGAGCAGGGATTTTTCTCCCCCTTCCAGGCTCTCCCCAGTCCTTTTGTAGAGACTTGGCTCCCAGCACACCAGCTAATCAGATCTCTCTCGTTCGCGACTGACTGTACTGCGGGCTATAACGTCCAGGGCTTTGTTCTTGCTCTGTACCTGCCGTTCCCCGGGCCAGCCGTGGAGCGGACAGGAGGAAGGACTCTTGCTTCTCAACAGCCAGCCCCCAGGGTCCCGGAGGGGGATCACGGATACGCTCCTACAGAGATACCATCTGCTCTGCGAGAAGGAGCGTGGCCAGGTCAAGAGGAAGGGCGAGGGGAAGGGGGGCGTGCAGGCAGAGGGCGAGAGGGGTGTTTAGACCCGCAGTTCCGCCCCTTGTCCCCCGCTTCCCGGGGAGGGGTCAGCCTGCGGAGCCTGCTTCTGATCGCTGATGTTTTGCCAGGCTTGTAATTTCATGTTCGTTCTCACAGCACAAAAAATGTAATTGCGCAGTCCCTCCCACACGGCACTCATCATCGCCTACCAGGGCTGACTCGTTTCCTGTTACATGCTTGCTTCAGCACTTCATTTTTACTTTTTGTGGCTTTCCCTTTCCAGCCCCAGGAGCAATTCGGTGCTGCACTATGTTCTCTGGTCGCTAACCCAAGAGTTGCCCTGTTTTTTGGGTCTTAGAGCTTGGGGTGCTGCGTTGGGTTTGGTTTTAAGGTATGAGAGGTAGCAGCTTTGTAGCATGTCCAGAAACAGGATCATTATCAAGCTGGCAGTGGCTCTGGGGCATGAATTTCAGAGGTTTCTGCTTCGTCGAGATTTAGATCTGAAAAACAAAGCTCTGAGGGATTTTCGCTTGCCTCAGAAGAAACCGTGCTGAGAGTTGTATGTCAAGGTCACTCAATTATCCCAGCCCCCTCCGCTCCTTCTCATCACGCGACCTGCTATAGCCTATGAAGAATTAAAGCAGGGCCACGGATTGATTTTTCCAAAGGAAATCCTCCTGGGAGATAACCTGTGTGAATGCCTGGCAGAGCCGGGCAGAGGTCCCAAGAACAGGGCTGAGCCTCACAACAATCCTCAGAGGTAGGAGACAGGGCCAGCTGCCCTAACAGTAAATTGTACGAGCAGCTGTGGCTTGATGTGGTTGCGAGCAGTGCAGAAACCCAAAACAGGCTTTCCCCAGGCTGAAATGTTTCAAAAAAGGGACAGAGATAAAAGCTGCAGATTAGTACCTCACTTCGGGGCAAAGACAGGCTATCCTGACCTAATGAATTCAGTGCGCGGTTAGTTTGTATGCATGGAGTTACTGACCTGCTAGTTTGTAATAAAATGGGTCCCAGAAAAAAAAAAAAGAAATCCCCCCCCACTGACATAAAATCTGCCTTCAAAGTAGGAGATAGGCTGCCTTGTCAGCTGGGGTAATTTGGCTTATCAGATTTATTAACATGCTTGTCAGTAATACGCATTTTATCTGATGATCTGATGCTGTAATTTGTTTGCAGCACAAAGTCAGCTTGTTTAATAAGCTGCTGAGGCCTGGGCAGAGGGAGGGGGTGGGTTTTTAATCAGTGTGTTGGGAAGAGAGTAAGCGTGGAGACTGTGTGTCAGTCAGGAGCCATGCGCAGCGTCTGGCCTGTGCAAACACTTCGTTCAGCGGTAGCAATCGGGAGGCTTCGGAGTGGTGCTCAATGGGGATTTTTGTGTTTTCACAGTAGAGCACTGCCTGTGTCTCCAGTGCCAGACATTAGATGGGAGGCAGCACGTTGGGGGGATCCCTGTTAGACACACACACCCCCCCCCCACTCCATTCACACAAGCTGTGTGTGATCTCTTTGTGTTACGGCAGTGCACGCGTTGTACCTGGAGCTGTGCAGGTGGCCAGCCTAGTACATCCTCACTGGTCTCTGCTCTCCCCTTACTGACAGCTCTGCCATACTGGGTTGCAGGCTCTCTTCGACCGTCTAGCCTCCAACATGTGCTGCAGGGCCAGAAAACCATGAGGCGGGGCTCTGCTAGTGACCTCTCTGCCAACCTCGCCTTTCCCTCCTCCCCATCTATCACTTCAAACCAAAGTTCAGGAAATAACTGCACAAAATGCAGAACATGTGATTTTTGTATTAGTTGTTTTAGCCAGAGAATCACACACAGCAGGGGCAACAGAGAAATGTAATTAGTAGCTATCCTGTCATTGGAAAATCCACAGCACAGACCATTTGTCTTCTCCAGCAGTGCTCATCACAGTCCAACGGGGTTTGTACTGCTCTAGCTCTCAAGAAAAGAGATGTGCTGGAATTGTCCCCCCTTCTCACTTACTTACCTTGCTTCTCATCTTCCCATGGTCCCTCGGCACACCACATACTCACCTCCCAGTGCCACACTGGCGGTAGATGAGGAAGGCAAAAATACTGTGGGAGTTGGCCACAAAGGAATCTGAAGAGATTTCTTTCCTCCAAAGATGAGTTGTAGGTGGTTGCTACCTTTGGATCTGAGTATGAAGCACAGGGAATTAGACCAAGTTTGGCTCAGCTTCTCAGAAAAACACAGCTGATTAAAGAAAAAAAAATTGTTGAATGATGTGTGCAACACGTGAACAAGCAAACCCTCAGGCTTGGCTATCTCATACACCACCAGCCACCATCCAAGGCTTCGGGCTGCGGGCCAGCCTGGAGCTATTCGTTCAGCTGGCATGGTGCATGTGTACTATCTCAGCTGCACGTATGAGAGAGCAGAGGGACATTAGCCCTCATATTCATGGCATGCCTGCATAAGCCCGTCTAAAGCCATGCTCTGTAGGCCTAGGGAACCTGATCACCAGATAGACACAGCGTGCAGTTTTTCTGGGGATCGGCAAGGGGTGTATAGCCCCAGGATCTGCCGGTGGCTGCGGGAGCCGGTTGCCAACCCCACGTGGCTGCTGGCGCTCCTGAAGAAGGGCCAGCTTCCAGGACAGAAGCTCAAGTGATGGCGGGTGGCTGCTGCAGAGTCTTGGACATCACAGCCAAGGTGGTTTTTAAGAGAAGATGAAGTTCTGTAAATTTTGAGTCTTGTAAACTAAAATCGGTCCCATAAAGAAGTGTAAGCTAGGGAGATTGAGACCAAAGCAAAGCACCCGAATTTTGCACTCCTGCCTGCATATCAACTAAGGAAAATACAGAAGAGGCAGACTTTTTTGAAAGTGAATAGGCATCCAGAAATCCTCCAGCACCTTTGCAAATCTAACCACTGATGTGTTGATGCTTAACTAGACTTAAGTTCCTGACTTCAGGCATTAGGGATGTGAAACTTCGTCTTGTGTCTTCTAATTTAGCAAGACTTACTTGAGCAACTGCAATTTTCCCTAGAAAAACATATTTGTTTCTGAGTAATATTCTCTCTTAGGATCACTTACATGTAGAGCAGGAAAAAATTTAGCACACCTGATGTTTTACTAAGTAAGGAGATGAGAATTACCATGTTTACTTTGTACTCTGAGTCAAGTCAGATTGCAGCGTATAGCAGAAGATACGGATGTGATGGCAGAACAGCGCCGGCGGGGAACTGTAAACAGTGCCATAACTTCACTCCCTGAGAGTGATTTGTCCACGTTGTTACACTTTCCACACTCCTCCTGAAAGCTAAGGGAACTTTTATGAGAGGGTGGTGAGAAGTCAAAGTCTGTTTCCAAATTCAAGAGTGTTTGTCACTAGGGATCAGCAATAAGCAATGCAACTCTTTTGCCTGTATGTTAATACAAGGCACCAGGGAAATGTCCGCATATTTTTTCATACATACTACGAGTTAATTATTACCACAAGACTTTTATTTAAAGTCATACTGAAAATATTTTCCCTAAGAAAACAGTAAATGATTGGAAAAGCAAATAAATCAGTGTTTAAAGGCTTGTTATCTTACCATCCTTACCACAACTGGCTCCTGCAAGCTCTGATGATGGATGAGCACATTAGAACTGCACGTATTTAAGGCACTACAGCCTTTTCAGTGCCAGGAGCATAAAGTACACTGTCAAATTATAAATCACAGGCCAAAGTTGTGCCTTGACATCATGGCACTCCAAGCAACTCAAATGGCAGTATTATTTTTAAGTCCTTGCATGTTTCTAATGAAATATTAGGTTTGGTTTTAATTTACATTTTTACCATGTTTGTTTGTTTTGCATTTTGCTCAGCTTGAGCAGGGAAACTGGGAGGTACATTTCCAATAAATCTCACTTCTATTCATACGTGCTAACTGTGTTTGACTTGCAAACATCACAGGGAAATTTAATTTAAAACATTTTGGGAGAAAGAATTTCTATTATATTGGGCTTACTGGGTTTAAAAACTTTTTTTTTTTCTTTTATAAAACTTCAAACCTGAATTAAAATGTCTTAGCCTTCTCTTGGGATGTGGGACAGACCCACCCTTTCCCTGCTAAATCTTTCCTTCTGCCCGATATGTTTCACCCGCCTGTCCTCTCTGACCGTACTCCCTGGAGCTGTTTGTTAACACTTGCCTGCAGCTCTGTCCACCTGCACGTCTTGCAGAACACGACAGTCACCTGCAAACCGGTACTTTGTTTCTGTCTCTATTCTGATTAAAACTCATTTATTCTTTCATTAGGTGCAAAGTTTCCCATTAAATGGACTGCGCCAGAAGCGGCATTGTACGGAAGGTTCACAATAAAGTCGGATGTGTGGTCTTTTGGGATCCTACTGACAGAGCTGGTAACAAAAGGGAGAGTGCCATACCCAGGTAAGAAAACGCTCTGAGCCCTGCTTCACCTGGGGAAAGGAGTGGGAAGAAGCCATATGCTTAAGTTGGAATGCTTGTTTATTTTCACTGGGCTCAAAGGAGGACGGTTATCATGCGTAAGTTCTGTGTATGCTTGAAAATGGTCCTGAGTCTGAAAGCTGCTGTGTGATGGTCATGATAAAAATGACAAGAGGACAGAAAACCCAACATAATCATTTCTAATTTTTTTAATTGTTCTCAATTCAATTAATATACTTCGTAGTCAAATAATGAAAGCAATATAAAATTACTATACTGTGGAGCAAATAGCTCTCTATAGTATTGCATTCACTTTAAGATACCAACAGTTAAACTCCCAAAGTGGCATTACTCTGTTTATTCTGTCAGTGTGGTTCTCTGAAAAGTTTGATGACTGTCTGAATGTCTGGTATTACCAAATCTCTTTTTTATAAACTCTTAAATTTCAATCCTTGCTTTTGAGATGGATAGAAAGGAAAGAAAATAATTCTGTAATGTGCAGGCCAGAGCTCATGGCAGGGTCACAGCGGGGCCAGATTCTCTGCATGGGGGAACCAGAGGCCCCATGACTCTTTGTTGAAACCCTGCCAAGTATCCGATGGATTAAGATTTGTAGGAGGGGTGATTGGATCTGCCTATGCAGAAAGAGCTTTTCATTCTGTTGCTCCTCTGAAGACTGCAGGCATTCAGGTGAAGAGGAAAGCGGTGAGGTGAAAGCAGTGCATTACATGGAAAAGAATTTAATCCCTTCGTTTTCTTATCAGCACAGATACTAACAACAGGGCATCTAGCTGCATCTTTATTCTTTTTATAAAAAAAAATTCTCTAAATACTTACCAGTATGGCTGTGTGCACTGCAGCTGATTTAATGGAAAGTGCCCTAAAGCAGTTTCAATTTTCCAGTCTGTGCCGTAATCAAGCAGTCAGATCCATACATCAAATTGCGCAGGAGAAGCGTCAAGGTGGAGTTCAGTTTATCCTGTGGTATCTCACGCCACTTCAGAAGGCTGAACTCAGCAAAACTAAACTCCCAGAGTCTTACCAGGAATTTCAACTTTGCTAGCGCCTAACAGCCAGTAGCTGACATTTGGGAAGAGAATATGGGGACTGGATGGCTTCTCGTGATCAGCAGTGAATTTTGGCGTGATTAACAGGGAGCAGCTTAGCAAAGCTGTGACTGTGACAACAGAATGACGTAGCAGAAAGCGAGATGACGTGTTTCTGTGGGATGGATGAGTCCCTCCGCCCAGCACTTCCCCATGCGGTTAAAGAAAAGTGGGTGTTGCCACCCCACGGAGCAGCTGTGTCAGTAGCCGGCACAAAGGTCTTCTTGCCATGAGGATTACTGGCAGAGGCGTGGGAGAGCCGTGATTTCCGCGAGTTTTTGAGGGTTAAATGCAGACATGGCACGGTGTGCAAAGGTTGAAGACAGAAAGAAGATGTATAAGACTTAGGTGATGGGGTGTTGCTCCCAGAGGGTGGGCAACGCTCCTTGCCGGGCTGCAGGAAGAGGAAATTCCTAGTCACTACCAGCAGAGTGGGTGCACAGCAGCTCTCGCCAGCCAGGGCAGAGTTACAGGGAATTTTTTTTCCCTGAGCTCCACATCGGTGGGGCAGAGATGTTTAGTGACTAGCCTTCTCTCTTATCACGTGCATGAGTACAGGCACATGCACACACACACACAGGAAAAATACTATTCCAGGCAAAAGTGACCGTCTAAGCCCCGTGTTAACTCACAAGTTTGTAACTGAACACATTGTTGGCCGTGGCAGCAGAGGATGTCTGCACTTCCCAAGTGCTCCTTTCCCTCCCTGAAGGAGAAAGAGGCCACTGGATGTGCATTTAAATGCTTGCAATATATAACTTCTTGTAGGATCCCGTGACAGAAATCTCAGGCATGGTCTGTGTCCTGAAAACGTGGACAGTTTTATTATGTGGCAGTTTGAGCACATCAAAGACAGCTAGCGGCGTCTCTCCTCTTTCAGCACCGTCCTCCCCCTTCATCCCTCACTGCATAAAGCCCTCACACACTGCAAGTCCTTCCGGCTCACTCTCCCCCACCCACGCTAGGAAGACATCAAGTAGCTGGAAGTAACTTTTTGTGTGTTACGTATCACAGAGTCAGCAATTCTCTAGATGCTCGTGTACTGCCTCGGTCACGCACTGCCTGAGCTCTGAGCCAGGGCCCTTCCTCCCCACCGGGACTCCCACCCTGCTCAGCCAGGAGGCCTTAACCATTCTCACGGTCACCATCACTCCCCTCTCTGTCAGTTTTACCTAAGGGCAGCCTCTATTTTAAATTTGAATTTCCAAAGTCTTTAGAGATTTCAGTTCGGTCTCATTCCCCAGACCCTAACTGGGAAAGCTCTTACAGGCTGAGGCAACGGCGGAGGGGAGCTGGGGCCTTCTCAGAAGGGTCTGTCTTTGCATGTGGGTTGAAAAGAGGGCTTGGACTTCCCAAGGTGATAAAGACCTCCCGAGCTCCTCAGAAAAGACTCTATTTTCCCCCGACATAGAAAGGATCATCCCTCTCCTGCTTCATGCTGGGGAAAGGAAGGACCTTCTGGAAGGATAAAGCTTCGTGAATTCAGGTCCCTGTTTGGGGCAGGGAGCAGGGTTCAGATGCACCCACAGGACTTTTCCTGCCATCTCAGCGTGGCTTGCGCGAGGAGGAAAAGGTGGGAGTTCAACCACCCTGAGAGGCAAGACTCAGCCCTCCTCACCCAAGAAGACAACCTATAGGTGAGAGAATGCAGTTTGTAGGCACTGCCAGCCGCTTTGGCACCCAAGGCATGTGGATTTGCAAGCTCTGGAAAGGGTCAGCCTTGAAACAAAGAGGGTCATGGATCTGTCACTCTGCTGTAATACCCAGTTTCTGAAATAGTCGTGGGCCTGTTGTCCTGATGTTCCTGCTTACAGCTTGTAGCAGGCCGGGGGGAGTGGGGAGAGGCCCTCAGACAAAGGGATTGCTCTCTTGCTTGACAAGATCTTAGTGCCTGGAGAGGTTATTTATGGCACACACCCCAGTCCTGTGGTGGTAACCATGCCCGCAGGGCACTGTACCTCATGCCTTGGAGAACCAGGCATTGTTTTAAGCTTGCATAGAAGGAGAGAGAAGCACAACAAGGAGGACAGAAGGAGAAGGCAGGCAGTACATAGGAGGGGAACAGACTGTGTGGAACAAGACTTGGCATTCATTGTCCCCCAGATTTCAACCAGTTCTTGTCCTGATACCCCATTTTGGAGGAGAGGCTGGAGCAGCGGCAGGACATGTGAGCAGTAAAGGTTTTGCTGGCAGGGATGAAGATCAGGCTAGAGGTCATAATCAAGCCTTGCCCCAGACCCTATAGCTCCCACAAGCAAGACTGACTTTTTGACAGGTGTCCTCATCTTCATCCTTCAACCAAGTCTGTTTCTCTGTCAATGGACGTAATGGACCACTATGAAAGCTAATTTATGAGTGCTTTTCCTAGCCTTTCCTCATGCTTTCCCATTCTCTTCACAAGGCAGCAGATTGAAATAAGCAACTTTCACAGTCTTTTTGGGCATGGAGGTTCTATTTCCACTATTACAGTGGGGAAATAAAAACTAGATATGGGCAGAAGAGGAGCCAAGTTTAAAAAATAGTCTGCTTAGTTGACCTTTTTCAGTGTCTGTTTCTTTCCCCTTTCACAAATTCCCCTTGGATCTTAGTTTGAGGGTTTTTAATGGAATTTAAGTGTAGGAGGCTGCATTTCTCTAGCAGTAGTCAGAGAATTTGGGGTTTTTTAACATGTTGCCTTTTGGATAGGCAAAAATCCCAGCTGCACTAAAAAAGCACCTCTGAACTTGCCCCTTCTGCTTTCTGCTGCACTTGTCACATCAAGAGCATTTACATTTTATGTCTAGTGTGACAGCCACCACGATGCTATCCGCATTTCTGCCTCCGGCCAGGCAGGTCTTTGAGTTGGGGCTCCAAGCAGCTCTGCAGTCCCTGGGGAGCTGTGTTGAGCCTCCTCATCCCTGGGGGAAGCTGAGCTGAGCCACAAGTGCCAGAGAGCGCATGGTACACTGCCCAAGGCTGGGGCCGAGTACACAGCAGTGAGCCGGCATATGTGTGTGTGTACTTTCATCATGGATGGTAGATAAGAAGTTGAGAGAGATGCGTACTCAGCACATAGCACGGATAAGCTCAGGTGGGTTTCTTTGTAAGCAGGAAAGCTCCACTCACAAATGCTGTAGCTCAAAGTTGCATCTCTTACACCAAGCAAATAGCAACTTATTTTAAAAAACAAAACAAACAAAAAAAAACCCAACAGATATTGATAGCCTAGCTTTGTGGGTGTTTTGAGGATGAGGAGTTGTTAGGGGTTTTCAGGCCTTAATTTCTAAATGAAGTGGCATGGCTTCCAGATTGTCGTGGTTTAACCCCAGATGGTAACCAAATACCACGCAGCCATTCGCTCACTCCCCCCTGCTCCCCAGTGGGATGGGGAGGAGAATGAAAGAGAAAGGAAAACTCGTGGGTTAAGATAGAAACCGTTCACCAAGACAGCAAAGGAAAAGATAATAATAATTATAATATATTAATATTAATAAAATATAATGATAATAAAATATATAAAATGAACAATGCACAATTTCTCACCACCTGATGACTGATACAGCCCGTCCCGAGCAGCAGTCAGGGAACAGGAATATTCCTCAGCAGCTATCCCAGAACAGCAAGTCCCAGAGAGAGTGAGCGAGGGAATGAACAGCCAAACGAACGAAAGAACAAGAAGGCCCAAACAAATGGAAAAAGGGAAAAAAGAAAAAAGGACTGGCCCACCAGCCGACCCCCACTTATACCGGGCATGACATCTATGGTATGGAATACTCTCTTTGGCCAGTTTGGATCAACTATACTGGCTACACCCCTCCCAAGTTTTTTGCACCTGCGCATTAGCAAAACCTGGGAAGCTGGAAGACGTCCTTGATCTCTTAGTAGCAACTAATCACGTCAGTGTATTATTCACATTCTTCACATACTAAATCCAAAACACAGTAGCTGCTGGAAAGAAAATTAGCTCCATCCTGGCCGAAACCAGGACACAGATTTTTAAAACTTGTTAGTACTTTTGCACAGAACTAACTAGGTTCATATTGTACTCAGTAAGTTATGCTTCAAAGGTTGTCTTCCTTTAGGAGCAGCTTTCCTGTTCCCTTCAGTGCACTGTTGTGCCTGCATATGGAATAATCTCCCTGCCTAAGTCCCATATCCCATCCCTGTGCCCTCACCTCTGGCTTTTCTTTGGGGCTGTCCATGGAAGTTAAAAATTCTGCTTCTAGATCATACTGAGCAAAACCCAGAAATCAACCTGTCTCCATTGTACCTCTCTCTTTTGAGAGCAGTGCCGACGTGATCCAGCCCCTCTGGAGAACTACACCGTTTTACCTTCTCAACTGTAGTAGAGAAGGGACAACATTTCCATGTCTGAGGAACCTTTGAACATGAGCAGAGGCACAGCTCTGGGTTCTTGGAGAATCTGAAATACAGCATTTCTGGGCATGGACAGCAGCCGAGCTGTTGTTTTAAGAGTCCTACTTTAAGCATTTGTGTCTGTATTAGTTTGATCATTGGTCTGAATGCATGCAGTGGGTCTTGAAGGAGCATAATTCTCAGTCCAACAGAAGAAAGCAAAACCATCCCTGTCCTCACTGGACTTCACACTGCCCAAAATAATCTATATGGCTTATTAGCTTTGGATATGGGGGCGCTACCTAGTTACGGTAACGTTTCCTGTCTTCTGGAAGAGCAGCGTTGCCCAGATCTGTGCTATTTGCACATCTGCTGTGCTCCATCTAAGCAAGCTCCTCAGAGCACTCCAAAGGCCTTTCCAGTGTTTTATTTAGCCACAACTGGAAACTTTACATCCTCCTTTATGTCACAGTAACTCTTACTACTGCAGCTTTTCTAGGAAAAGTCAAGCAGCATTGTGTTGCTGTCCCCAGTCCATGTGGGCAGTAGATTTGTATTGTGTTGAGCATTTAAAGTAGCCATATCCTGTGGCACCCTAAGATTACTGGAGGTTTCACTAATAAAGCTGGATGGTGGGAGGCTATTTCATTTTTGGTCTTCTCAGGGAATAAAAAGCTAATGGGAAAGCCATCTTTTGGAAATTGGATGTTTCCTTCTTGGTCCAGATGGTAATTCTAGAAACATCATGAGCACAAACTGATTTTTCAAGCAGGTGAAAGGGCTGTAGTCTACAGAAGAATATTGCTGAGTATTTTATTCCACAGATTTAAGGATTTTAGAATAAACTTTTAAGGGGTCTAGAAGTGTACTGCAAGCAGAATTTCATTTATTATTTACTAAAAGAGTTGAAACTCTCGGGTATTCATTAGGAGAGAGGAGTTGTACAGACTGCTCAAATATTCTCTCTGTGGTGTTAGAAGTGCAGATACAACAGGCTCCTGCTATCAAAAGAGAAACACTAAAACTTGTAGGATAAGATAAGCGCATCTAGATAATAGGTTTGTAAACATAACTAGGCCTTTTAAGAGGTAAAAAGTATACCTGAAACACTGCTATTTTTATAAGTCTGACTAATAATCCAATCAATTTTGAAAAAAATGTATTTGAAACTCCTTTTTTAAATTAGCAGCACACGTCAAAACTGACAGAATTTCTTTGGCAAATCCTAGGTGCTGCAGCCCTTGCTGGATGTATGAATTCCAGTAAGGAACATGAGGATTACTTGGTTTAGTTTCATATCTGGGTGTTACTGGGAGGGAGGGGAAAGGAGAAAGGAAAAGAAGGGCATTTTCCTGGGTTATACTGTGATGAGAAAACCTGGCTTGACTGACTTTCCAGGGACAAAAAATGACTATGATTTCAGACAGCAATGTCTCTTTTGTGTTCTTTTTTCTATCTTTTTTTTTTTTAAAAAGGGAAGTGAAGAGCTGTTTATGTTTTTCCTCCCCCCTCTCTCTCCTCAGGGCTTTTCTTCCAGCATACAGTTCATTATCAAGTTTCAGAGTGTGCTTTGCAGCACTGAGTAATGCACTGGATAGAAATACCAAACATTTGATATCTTAGAATAACAAATCAGTTGGGATGGAGCTTTTCTGCTGCCGTTGCTTCCACCCATGTTGTACTTAAAGGGGTACAGCCAAAATAAAAAAAAAGAACGCAGTTTGTTTGTGGTTTAGGTATATACAATAGATGAGTTACTGGTAACACTTCTTTTCATAGCCTTTAATATGTAAGGGAAGCAAAGCACAGCAGAAGTTCTTACCCCAAAACATGAGGTAATTCAGCTGATTCAAAGACAAGGAAATGAAAAAAGGGTGCAGATTTTTGTTCAAAACACAAATTTAAAAAAAAAAAAAAAAAGAGAACACAAGATGAGCAAAATGCCCATTTTTTTCTTGTAGCATCTTGGAAACAGCAAGGCCAGAAGGTCTGGGCTGATGCTGCCTTTGGGTTGGTGATGACTAACAGACCACTAGCGTTGTTTTGTAATTTAATAAAAAAGTAAAATATGTTTGAAAATGTTCTTGTTGGATAATGAGGAACACCCAAACGTTTGTTCAGTGTGTGGCAAGCTTTTCTGGTTTGTTGTGAGCCTGTGTGACCCAGCAACATCAGTTTGGAGTCAATAACACAGGAGAACCTTAACTCTGTGCAGAATCTGATGTCTGCAGAGGACCGTTATTACTCTATTTTCATCATTCTGTGGAGTCCTAACCACAGACCACTTTAGGTGCCATATAAAGTGTTTGCTCCTACTCATAAACATCTAACACCAAAAATACAGTGGGTGGATGCAGGTGATAAATCAAACACAAGAAACCAGTGCTAAAGTGTTGGTCTGCAGGTTAGGAAATACTGTAAATCGGTATTCTAACCTTTCTTTTTGCAATTATCACTGCTAAAGGGAACAGTAAGGAGAGGTCTGTAGGAGGATGAGGCAGTTTTCTGGGGAGGTTCCTCCACGCGCAGTGGAGGAGCAGCACATCAGTGCTTGTTTGAAAATCGAAGGTGCTGCAGGAAGCTAACCAGAACCGTAAATCGACCAGGCCATGGCCAAATGGGCACCTAAATGCTAGTGGGGCAGCCTGTGAGAGGCTTCGAAAGTGAAGACAAGCAGCTGGTATTTTACATAGTAAGCAACAAGGAGCAAGTGGCAAGACCGTGGTGGTTACAGTAACAGGCTAGGAAAATGATCCTTGCAGAGACACTGCAAATGGATATCAGCAGGAGGAAATTACCCTGTCAAGATAAGAGGAAAGGGTGTTTTGTAATCCTAACATGAGATGAGAATCTCGATGTGGATGGTCGGGAAGGGCTGTATTTTGCAGGTACTTCTTTCAAAACATCTTTAAGAATTAAACACAGCCAGGATGTGAGGACACAGAGTAAAGACCAAATCCAAGGACACAGTTAAGTTACCAGCCTAAATGCTATGCAGTGTAAGGATATTATTCCCACTAGTCAGGGTGTAGAGTAGACAAATGAATCTGTAGTGTAAAAGGTGGTTGAATTATTTCTCACAAATAAGTTTACCAAAAATATGAGGTAGAGATAATCTCCGGGTTCTGAAGGTGGGACAAGAAAATTGTTCAAGAGGACACCCTGAAAGAACAGAGTGGAGGAGACCCAGGGAAGGATGGTGTTATGGAAGCCAGGGAGGAGAGTAAGCTAACAAAAAGAGCAACATCCAGGTGCTGGTTTCTACGTTTCATCATGGAGGAACTTAAGTGTCCCTACTCGTTCTCCTGCAGAGCTGCTTGGCAGGACCCACTAGGTCAGGGGAGTGAAGCCTGCAGATATTTTTCAGCAGAGGACTTGGGGCAGGGCTTGCCAACTGGCAAGCCACAAAGCTTGCAGTCAGCGTGCACACTTTCTCTGAAATACTTCTGCATGCCTGCGGCATCAGTCTTGCCTTTGGTGCTGTTAAAAAGCCAAAGGAATTACTGGTAGAGATATTTAAACTAAAGTTGAGGTTGACTGCAATTAATGTATGGTGAAAAGCACTTCGACAGAGGAATCAAGGGTTGAAGGGGTTGCATAGAAAAGATGAGGTAGCAAAGGGCCTGGCTTGCCTCTTAGAGACGAGCATGATGGTAATATGCTTTTTTGAGAGAGAGCTATGGTTCTGCAGTGGAGCTCTTTTGCTTGGCGTTTGACTTGTCTTCTGAGCAGCTTTATTCTCTTCTGGGTTGGGATGGAACAGTGGAACACGGTAGAAACAATACTAACCAGCACAGATCGAGGGAGTGCAGACCATGAGCAGCAGTAAGCTTCTGAACTGACGTTGAAGGTAATGCTGCTGGACATCCCTGGTAGCCCAAAGGAGCAGTTTGTCTTGAAGTGTCCACAGCATGACCTCACAGAGCACTTCAAGAAAGGCCCACGCTCAGTGTGAGGGTTTCAAAAATTCATCTTAATTTCTAGACTTTTGAATAGCATTTGTTGTCATGCATTTATTTTCCTTAACCACTTCGCATCATAATATATTTCATGGCTACTGTTGTTGGAGAGGGCAAGTGCCAAATCCTGCCCATTGTGAGTAAGCCAAGAGGGTAACCATGGGAGCAGCGTTTTACTCTGCATTGGATCCTAAAAACCTCTACTGAGAAAGAAAATAACCTAGGTTACCTTGCAGTAGATGAAGAGCTGAAACAGGACATTGGGGTGGTTTTGTTTCACTTCTCTGAACCAAAAGATATTAGTGTGATCGAGAAAACAGTATGTATTGTGTATATAGTTGTACTTGGGTTAATTTTCCTGTAATTTAACAGTGTGGGTTTGTCTGCCCTTTACAGGCATGAATAACCGTGAAGTCTTGGAGCAAGTAGAACGTGGTTATCGGATGCCATGTCCTCAGGACTGTCCCATCTCCTTGCACGAGCTTATGATCCACTGCTGGAAAAAAGACCCAGAGGAGCGTCCAACTTTCGAATATTTGCAGGGTTTCCTTGAAGACTACTTCACTGCAACAGAACCCCAGTACCAGCCCGGCGACAACCTGTAAATCCCTGGTCTCCAGACACTGTCACGAACTACCAGGTGTTTCTCAGCCCTGCCCCACCTGCCCTTCAGCTTCCAACTCCGTGATCGGCTTCTCCAGAGTGCAGCATCTTCCAGCACCGCCGTGCACAGGAGGGGCTGAAGCTGGGAACTTCCGCAGCCCTTGCCTATGACCACTTGTCCTAATAATCTGAATGTCCTGGATGAAAAGGAGAAAAACACTTGTTTTTTCTTAATCAAAGACTCCAAAACTGCATTGTATTGATGTTATGTAAACTGCAAAACCTCTGTTCATTGTAAATAGTAACTCAGTGCCAATAACTGATCCTAGTGCTTTCCTTTTTTTAAAATGCAAAACCTATGTGATTTTAACTAGTCTTCTCCTGATTCAACTAAAAGTATTATTTTCCAGAAGTGGCCTCTTTGTCTAAAACATTTTTTTTCATGTTTTAACAAATAAAAAAAAAAATCAGGACAGGTGTTTGGTTTTTTGCTTTTTTATATATAAAATATATATAATATATATACATACCTGTACATACAGTATATGGGTGCTATTGCAGAGGAAACTCATTTGGAATTGAATGAATCCTGCTGCAGCAGTACCCAGAAAGTGATAATTTTACTGCAGACATGAAAACACTGGTGGGATTCTGAAAGCCAGTGATCTAATTTTTGGCTTTTGCCAAGCATGATTTTTTTAAATTGGATTGCACTTTTTGTTTATGATTATGTACCTGTAGATGGTTGTAACTTTGCTCTTTCAGGAATCATGTGCTGTATTTACAGTAATGTTTCCAATGTTTGACAAGTGTGTGATGATTTGTTCTTGAAATTAAAACGAACATATTTAAAGCAAGAAAACTACACCATCAGCGTTTGAACTGGAAAATTGAAACCGCAAGGACTTCTTGTATCAAAACATGTATACTGAAATGTTTCGAAAAGATTTATTAAACAGTGTAACCACATTCAGATGATCTTAAAATCATAGCATTTTAGCCATGTCCACCTGCTAAACTGTTGGTCATGCAACTAGGATTCTTCTGTTTTATGTATAACATTTTTCCATTGTAAAATAAGTGTGTTAAATGTCCTGTACTGCTAATGAAATTACTTTCTCTATGTCTGCAAGTTCTCCAGTGGAATTACTATGCACTTCTTTACATTTCATGGGGGATGCACAGAACAAAGTATTACCTTTTCAGTTTTCTGTACCAGCCTTGAATTACTTACGTTTAACCAAAAAAAAAAAAAATTCCTTTCTATTGAGTTTTTAATACTGAGTTGCAAATTTTAAAGTCTTAATTACATTTTGTTATGGTTTATTTGCAAGTTTACATTTTAAAACTGTTTAACTTTCTTAATTTAGTAATTAAAAAAGAGAGCATTTTACATTTGGATAGTTGTTCTTTTGTTTAAACTGTGGAGATAATGGCGGAGTTGAGATAAAACCTTTTCAAGAAGGGGTGTCATGCCATTTGGGGCATCATATTTCATAGGAGTATGCAGACCAGTTACCTATGGGACATCATTTTCCAAATTATGAAGTCAATATGCTTTTAAACAGCTGGAGTTCAACTGTAAGGAAGATGGTTGAATGCATAGCTAGCCTCTCATTTCTCTGTTCTACAAGGAGTTTATTCTTTAATAGTTCTGTTGCATTTAACGTGAATACTTTTACAAGTGTTGCAGGAAAAGATTCTCTATGCCTTGTATTGCTGTTATTGCTTTAAAATATTGCAGCCAAGTAAGACTTCCTGACAGTTGAAACTTTTTTTTTAATTATTTAATACTTAGCTTGTGAATTCATATTCCGAATATTCACACATTTTCTAAAGAGAACCTTTTTCCGTTCCTGAAAACTAACCCAATAATGAATTGAGATTCAGAGAACAAATTGTCATCATTGTTTTAATATTTTCTATACAAAACATTGACTGAAAATCCTCTTGCAAAGGAGGCTTCCACACTTAGCCTTTCTTGAAGTGTGAATTTATATGGCAATGTTGCTTGTTACCAGATTTCCATGATAAATTGGTTAACGTTTTACATGTAGAGTCTATAAGTAATGTTATGTACATGATATATTCAATGTTGCTGTACCTGTAGCTGTGGAGTACTGAAGAGGCCAGAATTCTTGTTGGACTTTCAGCTTCCTCTTAGTACTTACAAAGCAAGTCGTGGTCCTCTTTTCCCCCACAGCTACCCCCCTGCCTTAAAACGTCGTCCACTGAACTGAGGACTCCGTAGTAACTCAGCGGGCTGGCGAAGCCAAAATGTCACGTCCTCAGCCCGGTGCTCGGTGGCAAAGCACGGCCATTCTGCCAAGTTCCTTACCAGCCTTTGCTGTGCCACAAACTTTAAGTGCAGTTTCCATCTGTAATGCGGGATGAGCCTAAGGCATTAGTTTTGCCTGTGTTTCTCGTTGGAAGTAAGACTCAGATGGGGCGTTGTTGGGGTTTTATGGCCTTTATTTCTGATTCTTGGGTTTGCTGTTTCTTGTATCGCATTCGGTCTACGAGTACCATGTTGGTCTCTGCCGCATCTCTGCCTGCAGCTGGCTTGTGTGCAGACTGGTGCCGCTGTTGAGTGGCAAATCCAGACCATTTCTCATCGGTAGCTCTTCTGCTTCTTTTTCTTAATGTTGGGAGTTTTGTTGTTTGGGTTTTTTAATCTCTCAAATAAAAACATTAGCAAAAATTTAAACAAGGTTGTTAGCATTTTTGCTATAAATTGATAAAAACCTTTTCTTAAGCGCTGTGTATACACCACAATTAGCTGTGTGGTGACTGTAAAAGTAGAATTATGAGATTAAGAATCTCCTGTTCGCTCCAATAATTTTTTTAATGTAAGGCTAAATAAATCCCATCCAGATAAAAACAATTGGCCAAACGCTCCCCCCACCAGCCCGCCTGACTCCCAACCGGTCCGTGGTGTGGCGGCGCAGTTCCAGAAAAGGCGATCTGCCAGCAGCTGAAAGGACTCCGTGGGGTGACCCAGGCATCTCTAGGCCAAGCTTAATCCAATACCAGCCCCAGGAAAAATGACAGGTGGAAATGCAACACTGCCGCGAAAGGGATGGTTAGTACAATTAATGCCTGTTAACATATTTCTGTGGGAAGGAAATGATGTGAGACTTGGTGGGTCTTCGAAAAGGTCCCAAGTTTGTCAAAGGCACTAACGTGATATTCTTTGGCTTCTGCAAACAGTGCTCGACTTAGTTCTATGTGACGCTCTGGTTTTGATTTAATTACCACTGTAGAAAAGCAAAGTAAATACAAACTAGAAAAGTGATTAACTGCTAAAATTACAAGAATAATCACCAGTGGGAAATCTGTCTCCAGTGCGAGTGTTTCTCCTGAAGCCTCTAGACTGGAAAGGACTACCTGCAGACCGAGAAGGCAGATATTGCTAAATGTATTTGACCTTGCCACGTAACTTCAAGGTGAGTGGGAAGTTGCTCAAATTTATTTTAATATGCACCATCCTTTTCTCAAATGCTGCAATAAAAAATGCAGTACACTAATGAATGCTACCACATTGTACCCAAGGGGTTTAAGGGCCTCACAGGAGGCTGAGCCCAAGCATGCAAGAGCTATTAGGAGATATACAGTAGCTCCTCTTCTAATGTGTAGACAATATTCATTCATCAAAGAAGTCTTTTCCTGTCTAATGGGAAATTACCACCAGCAGTGCAGACAAAAGGATATTTATTTTCTCCGGTCGTATCAGTTTGAGGGTCTGTCTGTCTTTCAAGAATAATTGAAGTCTGTTTGTAGCTCAGAAATCTCATTGTGTTCGGCAATCTCGGTAAGCAGTGATTATAATTTCCTGTGACTCATACACAGGGAAATTTTATCACTGAAGGGGCTCCTGTCAACTGGGGCAGCATTCCCTGCCATCTTAACTGAAGAAGGGGGCACTCCCATTTCAGATTTTCCTGCACAGACCAAACCAGCAGAAAAGGGAAAGAGGCCCCTTGCCAGGATCCCACTGGCGCAGGGTGTTAGTCTCTCCCTTTCAGTGCTTCCGAATTTGTCAGGAGACCTTCTGACAGCTAAAACCAGGTTACTGAGGTTCATTTTTAATGTTAGCGGGGAAACACTAGCTTCACTTAAGTCTGTGAGATATTTTCTGTTGACTCTTAATACAGCCAGTGTTCTTATGCGTGTGTGTATATATCTCAAAATGCAATTCGCACACAAAAACATCTATACCTACACAAGCGTCAATCCATCTCCTTGTATTCCTCCCCTGCAGCTGAATGCTTAACAAAAATGTAAGACCAGGACATGAGTAGATTAGAGGACAGAATGGTGTTAACAACAAAAGAGCTTGTCTTTTTTTTTTCCTTTTTATTTTTTTCCCCTGGCTCCCACTACGTGATCAGTTATAATCCCTGTTCCCAGGCCAGGAGCCAGGTAGGTAGCAGCAAGCGCTGCTGCCGCAGCCCGGTGATGCTGTGGGTCTCTGGCTACTGCAAAGAGCAACCTGCAGCTGATTTCAAAGTCGGGGAGAGAAAACATTTCTCCCAAAGGCATGGCTGCAGTTTGGGGCCCGCGGTGAGAGTATGCGGGAGTACCAAAAGGGGAGAAGAGTGCTCTCCCGGGAAAAACAGGTCATTAGCTGGTAGGCCGTGCGTCGTGTCGCGGAGAGGGAGATCCAAAGGGTGCAGCACCAGCTGTGCTCGCAGCGCCTGTGTTTCGCTGTGCCCAGGGATTTAGGTGATCAGATTAGAGCAGGCTGGTGAGCGTGAACTGCGGTTTCTGTTACCAAGGGTAAATATCTTCTCTGTTACAGGGTAGGGAGAAATAGTATATGTTCAAGATATAGGAAAAAAAATCGCAGGACTGATATGCCTGTGAGTGGAGGGCAAGTGTTGCATCTGCCCGGCCAGGCCAGATGGAAGTTTGATTGTTCGGCTCATTGTTGGGAATAGCTCAGCATTAAGCTCCGTGAATAGCTAAAAGGGCAAAGAGCAAAGAAATGAGATTATCTCCTTCCTCTACAGCCAGGCCAGAGCTTGCCGAGGGCTCCCGTTTGCTTTTTTGTGCATCAGCGTTTGTTGCCAAGCTCCCGCGCTCTGAGTCTTGTGAAGTTTGCTCACTTTTTGTCACAGCTTCACACAAAATCCCTGAGCCCTGTAATGGATGGATTTTCATCTGGAAAAAAAGAAAAAAGAAAAAAGGATACAGGGAAGCTTTCTGACCGTGTTGTAGCCTTACTCGCTGACCCTGGGGCTCACCCTCATGCCGGAGGCCTGCCCAAAAGCCCTGGCATCCCCTACGCTTTATTCACTGCCACAGTCCAGGCTCTGGGCTGCCTTCCAGCCCCGCTGCGCTGCTGGATTCCCCCGGCTAGAAGATGCTGCTCGTAAAGGAAGGGTCCAGGGTGTTGGGAAAGGGGCGCGCTGGTCCCAGCACGCTGCTCCTGGCACTGCGCGGGGCCGGGGCCGTCCCTGCCGCTGGGCCAGGCTCCCGGAGGGGAGCGGCGATGCAGAAGGGGCCTGCGGCTTCCCTGGAGGCCCCTTTGGCTCCCGGAGCCGCCCTGCTCCTGGCCGTCGGCAGCAGCTCGGGCATGACTGCGCGTAGCTGCAGCTGGGTCTTGGGGTGACTTGGCGGGGGCTGTGTTGATGCATCCCACAGTCCCGGTGACAATGGAGAAGCGGATGCTAACTCCTGCTCTCCTAAAAAAGCGGAGGCAAAGAGCCAAATCAGGAACCGCTTTGCATCTGAAAGACAGAGGACTAGGTACGTTTGATCAGAGGAGAGCTCAAGTGTTCCCTCGAATTCCCATGCCTCCCAAAAGCAGCGCGGCCGCCAGCTGAGCTTTGTATATGACCTCATATACATCCAGCGTATAAAACACATACCGCATACTGAACATTTGCATATGTTACACATCTTTTGTTCCACTTGGGTGGCCTTCTCCTCCCCTTCCCCCTACCTCTCGCCCCATTACTCGCCCACGCAGCTCCCCTTACGTTATTCTAGACGTGTCATTTCTGAAGGACTACACATCCCGGTCCTGCAGAGAGTGGGGGCTCTGTTAATTGTTAAATGTTGAGGGGGTAACGATCAATGGATGACTAATTGGAAGCAAGGGGGAATAAAATAGGTATTACTTAGCTTCTGCTCTTAATTAAGAGGATGCATAATGCTGTGGGGAAAATCTTAACAAATAGCAGGAGGGGTTTTGTCATTATGCAAGGTTTAATTAGAAGCATTGCACAAGCTAACATCCAGGTACTGTTTTCTTTCCTTTCAGGTGTCTCTCCAGGGCGAGACTGAAAAATGCCAAAGCAAGAGCCTTAAAAAAAAATAAGTGGAAAATATTTTTGTAGACGTGTGCCTTGCAATCTAAACAGCAAGACATGAAGAAAGCCCTAGTTTCCCTCACAGTGTAAAAGCAGCGAGGGGCGAGCTGAATGCAGGGAACCGGAGCGTCGTGTGCGTTATGCCGAGGCAGATGGGATTAAATGCTCATTGCAATGTCTCCAGGTTAATTCACAGCACCAATGTTAAAAGTGGAGCAACGTGACAGGGCTTTATTTGAACAGTTAATCATTTGGAAGCAAAACCATTTATGATTTAGTTCTCTGAATATATAGATGCGGTAGAAAATACAAGAAGCGGCACTCGATATTGACATTATCTTCCTAATCAAAAGAGAAAAATTACAACTCCTGAAGGACTAGGAACCACTTTTTATAAAAAAGCTCCATGTTAGTTGCCTTGCCAATGAAAACACGAAAACACTCATCCTGCACTTGAATCTGTACTTTCTGTGACAGCCCCAATATGACGCATCACATTCTGCTTGTAAATAATGTGCAGATGAGGTACTAACTTTAAAGAGTTCAGAGTTTGATCTGGCGTTCAGTGAAGTCAGTAGGAAGACTTCAGCAATATAAAACAGGCCTTCAGAAAGCAATTAGGATGACCTCAGTTTTGGGGACAGGGAAGGCTTTTGAAATGCCGAAATAAACTTGACTATCCGTTCTTTAAGTTTCCTAATCCAGAAACGAGTTAATTGATAACAGTTTCTACAACTTTGTGGGAGGGTACTTAGGTTTGGGCTGGACCTCATCTCTGCCTTGAAACCCGCTCAGCGGACAGTGCTGTTTGTTAACACAGTTAGCAGAGTGCCTTTCAAGCATTTTTTTTTTTTCTCTTTCTCGGCCTGCTAAGAAAGTACGTAAAGCTCAAGTGGGAGGAACTGCTCCAAATACCTACTGGTTTCTGGGGTTTGGCAAGTTAAAGAGGGGACAGAGACTGGTCCCTTGGCTGCGGCTGCAGACACCATTAGGTCCGTGGGTGTGATTTCTGGACCTGGAAGTGCTCACACAAGGGCCAGATTTCACAGCGTATTCCCCAGGCCTCACGTCCTTAGGAGCCAGGCTGCTCTGCGCTCCTTTCTTTGGGCCACAAATACCACTTCAAATGAAGATATGTATGAGTGGCCAGGATGGAAATAACCCCAGGAGACTGAATGCTGAGTGACGTAGCATTAATTCCCAGGGGCATTTCTAGGTGGCCAAGTAAAATATATGTGGAGCTACTGGAGAGAGCCCAGCGAAGGACCACAAAGATGACGAAGGGACTGGAGCATCTGACGTACAAGGAAAGGCTGAGAGAGCTGGGACTGTTCAGCCTGGAGAAGAGAAGGCTCAGGAGGTGTCTCATCAATGTATATAAATATCTGAAGGGAGAGTGCAAAGAGGATGGAGGTGGGCTCTTTTCAGTGACAGGACCAGAGACAATGGGCACAAACTGAAACACAGGAGTTCCCTCTGAACATCGGGAAACACTTTTTTACTGTGAGGCTGACCGAGCACTGGCACAGGTTGCCCAGAGAGGTTCTGGTGTCTCCATCCTTGGAGATATTCAAAACCTGGGTAACCATCTCTAGGTGGCCCTGCTTGAGCAGGTGGGTGGAACAGATGACCCTTCCAGCTTCAGCTGTTCTGTGATATTGTGTGTGATTCTGTGTGAAAATGAACAGCCTGAGGCTTTGCAACTTCTCTGCCCGGCCATGTCCCAGATGCTTCAAACTTATGCCGGCCCCCGGGCACCCTGCCAGACAGGGACCATGGCCACGCTCTGCTGGGTCAGGCTGGTGTGGGTCACAATCACAACCTCCCTCCTCTGGCCAACTGGCAGCTGTCTACAGGGGAGGTAGGTGGCCACTGTTGTTTGCTGGGTGTTGCAGCCCGGCATCCAGGGTATGACCAGTGGAGAATGGAAGAAGACTGTTCATAACCGTTGCCAGCAAGGGAGGCCGCTCCACTGCAGGAAGAGAGAGGTGTTTGATGGCTGCACAGCAGAGCCCTTTACAAACAAACCCCACAAATGCAGATACTGATGCAACACCCCCGTGGGAGGCTCTGCCCGCCAAGTCCCCATGCCCAGCTGTGGCTGCCCGCACTCCCCAGGGACATGGTTGCTGCACTGCAAACGCTACCTAAGTCCTTCAGGTAAGCCCCAGGAAGGTCAGGCACTCCTCAGAGCAGCTCTCCCTCCCTGCTCCCATCCTGTCTACATTCACCAAGGCCCTGACTTTGGCTCCTGCGTGGCCTTGGGCCCCTCGCTGCCCTGCCCCACCGTGGTGCACAGGCTGCAGCAGGGCCATGGCTGCCCCCGGGTGGGAGGCCAGCGGGGAGGCCGGCGGGGAGGCCGGCGAGCGGGGCAGCTGCCAGAGCCCGGTGTGGTGCAACTCGGGGCTCAGGCATCCCCGCTGAAAATGCCGGCTGTCGAGGTGTTCATGGTGCAAAACAACTGTGCAGCAGAGCCGTCGCGCTCGAGTCCAAACCAGAGGGATTAAACCTTCAGATGACTCAAGCGACTGTGGTTGTAACGCAGCCACTCCGGCCACAAGCATCGACTGTCCGTCACGTCTGAGTCTGGCTGGGACCCACTGGCAGAGCAGGGACTGCCCGGGCAGTCTGAGGGCAGTGAAGGACAACTTTGGGGTTCCCCAAAAGGGAGGCTTGTTGTCCTGCTGGCCTGTGCCTCAGTGGAGGAGGGAGGAGGGAGGGAAGGAGGGGGTCAGGACTGACAGCCGGAGGGCCAGGCTGACATGGGGTTTCTCTGGGAGCTCAGGCTGCGGGGCGTCACTGCACTGCCGCCGATACAATTCACTGCTCTGCTTGGGGTCACGCACTGCTCCCAGCCGCTTGGATTTTCCCTCCAGAAATGTGGGCAGTCATTCCCTGACAAGAGGAAATAAGTGCCTGGGTCACGGCTTCGCCTCGTGACCATAAAGAGGGGCTGGCCGAGCGACGGGCGCCCGGAGAGAGCCCGTTCCGGGGGAGGGGGAGGAATGGCGGGCAGGCGGCTCCCTCCTCCGCCCCCAGTGCCACGGGAAGGGCACAGGAAGGAGAAGTGGTGGCACTGCCCGAGCGAGGAGCTCGGGGGTGGTTCAGGCATCCCCCTGGGCGCAGGCTGGCCGATCAGGCGTTAAGGCAGCGTGTGGCAGCAGCCCATGGACGCCCAGAGAACGAAGAGCCGTGCACAAATCGCAGCCGAGTCAGACTCCTCCTAGGGTTAAAGTAAGACTAAGAAAAAGTAGGCTAAAGATCAGGAAGAGCTTCTTGGCAAGGAGATGCGCTGAGCGGGGGGTCAGGAAAGCGGTGTAGGCTGGGGCGCGCAGCTGCGTCCAGCGGGCACACCGGGGGCCGCTGCTGTGGAGCCCGGCACTGCGACGACGAAGCAGCCGGTGTGGCTTACCGGGGCTCTTCGAACCCCACCGCGCCGTGCTGTCAGTGCCGGCATTACTCGGCTTTCAGGAGCTGTGTGAGTTTCAGCTTGTAGGAAAAGCGAGTTTCTGCTCCTTAGGGGTGTAGAGAGAAACTTGGAAGTGTCTAGAAGTCGAACCTAAAAGAAAAAAAACAGATGAGAAATCCTTTTTTTGTTCTTTATATAGTTCTTACACCCATCATGTGATTGTCTTCAGTAGTCTGAATCACAGTTGATTTAACATTTGGCGTTGACAGTAAGTGACCGAGGACGAAAAGCAAAGGATGACCTTACCGGCGAGGCACACCGTTTAGGAATCACACCAGGTTTCCCCTACAGTTCTTTATCTGCGGGGCTCACGAAGAGGCAGCCTGGCTTCCTACGAGAGAGGGAGCGAGCCGCACGCAGGCATTTCGAGGAAGTTTTAAGCTTCAAAGTGTCACTCCCCCACGGAGGCTCTCCCACCGCCGCCGCCGCCGCCGCGTTGTGCCGTGCCGTGCCGTGCCGTGCCGTGCATGCCTCTTCCACTTCCTGCTGCAGAGCCAGTTCTGCCGCTTACCTGGGAGAGGCAGGGAGGGTGTCGTAAAAGGAGGGGGAAAAAAAAAAAACGCCCGGCCGGCCGAGGAAGGAGACGCGGGCACGCCAAGAGAGCGACGGGGTGCGCAGGAGGCACGCCAGCCCTCTCGCTTTCCTCCGTCAGCTCAGCGCAAGCCTCCCTCGCCCGCAAGGTAAGAAGTGTTAGAGATGCTGCCTTTCTCGGTCCCTGTTCGTAATTAGCTGTTGACCCACTTCTGGCTCTCGGTGGGGGTTTTTTTTCCTTCAAATTGCTGTCTTGCTCCCTTTCTCCCCCTCTCGTGTAAGGATAGACTGAGTTTCACAGATGGTTACAACATGTTTCAGCCATTTCACTGCAGTTTTGTTGTTTTTTTTTTTTTAAATCAGGAGGGTTTGGGGATAAACACTGGGAACAGACACGCCTGGTGTTGAAATGTTGTCCTGCCTATTTACGTAGCTGCCTGGCAATGCCTGGCAGCCAGGCCTGATCCCGCTCCCGCCCTGCGCGGCTGTGCGAGCTCAAGGTGGTTTGTTGGCCGACGGCCCTCTCCTCTCCTCTCCTCTCCTCTCCTCTCCTCTCCTCTCCTCTCCTCTCCTCTCCTCTCCGGCTGCCCCAGGGCTGCATAGGACAGGTCCACAGACCTGGTGAGGGAGAGGTGAGTGGAAAGCGTGAAGAAAACAGGATCGTAGACTCCTTTTATACTGTCTTCCATGGCGTTGGTATGGAAACAGTGGAGGGAAGCTGGTAGTATTTCTTTTTAATTAGGATAAAATCAGCTGTATAAAACCCACTCCCATTTCACACAGTAACTGATTGTTTCAGGATGTGGGTTTTGTAGGGCTAGTATTGGCCGGGCAATGAGAATGGCAGATCTGGGCTTACTGGTCCTTGACCGCCGCCAGCGACCACCAGACCAGAAATTCCCAGTTCCTGCAAGCCCCAGGCGGGTTCAAGGCCTGGCCTGGCCACGTCCCTGCCGTCTCAGGCAGGCAGCAATGCCCCGCCACCACCGGACAGGGCTGTGAGCCCTGCGGCGGGTGATGCCGAAGACGGGGGTGCGAGGGGCGCAGGCAGCAGGGCCGGTGCCCCGGCAAGTGCTCGCCAATGCCGCCGGCTGCTGGCGCGCGTCTGCCGATTGTGCTGCTGCCTGCGATGGCGTCAGCCTCGGAGGTCGGGCTTGCTCTTGCTGAGCACCGGCAATGTCTTGAAGCATACTGTATTTTTTTTTTTTTTATGGGGTTGGGTTTTCTTTTTGTCTTTCTAAGGCAGGAAACAAGGCATGTGCAATTATGGTGTTCGTGTCTGTCAGTGCTCTCCACCCCCAGCAGTGGCTTTTGAAGTTTGGCAGAGGGTACACGTCTGAAAGATACATACGTTTCTGCACGTTTCATGAAAGCAAGTGAGCGAGGCTGTTCTCACACCAGCTGAGGGACACGCGTCAGGTCCCGTGCCCTTCCACCACCCACGTGCCCCGCAGCCCTCACGCTGCGGAGCGGGGACAGCGGTTGGGGCGACGGATACGTCAGCCCTGCAAAATGCCGGAGGTTCTCCCTTATTAGGAACCAGAGGTTCCAATGTAAGGCACGAAGCTATAAGAAAGCAGGCTGGGGACATTTATGCTGCTCGGGGTGGTCCCCGTGTCCAACCCCACTCAGCTAGCCCCAGTTTTGTGCCAGGATTTTCAGATGTCCCAGGGCCGTGGGATATCCCAGTTTGGGGGTTATTCAGTGCCTATGGGAGTTTTATCAGCATCAGAAATGGGTGGGAAGTAATCTCTGGAAAACAAACACATTTTTAAGGATACCTAAGATCATTGCAGACATTTTCATATTTCACAGATATTAGAAAACTGGCAGGGAATGCTGCCTATATGCGAGATGCCTGTTTGGATCCTGCTTGAGGGTGTTGCACTTCTAGTTTCTTACTACTTGTTTCCTAGCATTCCTATTACACACATATTGAAGTCTACACTAAAGAGGCGAAAAATATCAGGTCCGCACTAGCTTTTGCACCATGGATTGCTCAGTGAAGCAACATCAGTGCAGCAAAAGGGAACATGATGTTTGCCATGCAGGGAGGGTTGGAAGTATGTTCTCCTGTTCTCCTGGCATATGTAGACTTTCATGCCATGGCTGCAGAAAGTATGTAAGAGCAACCATATAGTCAGTGTGGAAGAGGAACGTTGTTTTCATATTCTTCTTCTACTTTTTCGAGAGGTCATAAAAACAAACATTACCTGCCCTAGAGGGCTTAAAATCTGGGCTAGGAATGTGACACATTGCCTTAGTCTTCACTGTGGAGGGTACCCAAGGGAGAGGGTAAGCGTGATGACAGCAGCCAAAATTCTTCATGGGTGAAGTGTGAAACTGTGCAGCTTGGATTTCCTTGGCCATGTTTATTTAGGTTATAGACCCAAACCAGTTCCCACATTCGCACTTGCTCTTCCTAAATGGATTTGTCTCTGGGTTTTTTGAGGAAAGTTGTATCTAGTGTTTCTATAGAGAAAGTTGCACTTAAGTGTACTTACACACTTAGGCTTATCTGACCCCATGGCGACAGCATTTGTTGCAATCTCAACCTGTACATCCTCGTGGCAGCTTGCAAATTCTGCATCTGCTTACTCCCGTCCTGCAGATAGATACCAGCAGCACCAGGGAGCTTAAAGGATTCAGCCCAAGTACACAGGAGTTACTTGGGAATCAAGAAATTCCTGTCCATCCCCAGCCCTTGTGATCTCAGCTTTGCCCTAATCTATACCCGTGCCATTTCAGAAATGCACCGGTGAATAAAAAACTCTTCCCTTGTGCGTTGTGCACCAAGGAAGGAGAGGTTTCTTTCTCACCCTAATATTTTCTTTTTTAACAATGTAGACAAATACAACTTTGATCAAAGGAGCAAAGATTTTTTCCCCCTCTCCGGAAGTGACGGGGAGCACAGCTACGCTCGCATTGCAGAGTCTCTCTTCTGTTTCTTCACGACAGAAATTTTCTAATCAAAAGCAGATAGATAGATGGTTTGTGTGTGTCTTGGGACAGTGCATCCTGACAAGTCTTCACGCTGGGAAACAGATGAAATACCTGACAGATTTTGCAATCAGCTGCAAGAAAACTGCACAGATGAGCCTGAGCCCAACACCCTTCCTCTCCCTGGCCAGCCCCTTGCCTCCATCGGACATTATTTAGGGGAGTTTGGCCCTTGCTTCAAACTTGGGTGCTCAGGCCCATCTCTACTAACCTGCAGAAGAATTTGTTTCCCTTCATTTATGCTCTCCCTGCAGCTTCCCGGGAGCGGCCATCGCCAGCAGCGGCCGGCCATGAGCAGGAGGGCTGGGCAGCCTCCCTCCGGGCTCCTTGGCAGGAGCAGTGGAAGAACCTCTCCAGGTCTGGGAAGCCTCACAAGGGAGCTGGGACGGGGTTTCTTCCCAGGAGCTTGGGTCGCCCAGCACCCACTTGGGAAGGCTATTTGCTGAATTAATACACGTTACAGAACTGGGTGTATGAGCAGAGGAAGGAAGAGAAGGAGAAAGGGTGGTTTAAGGTGTTCCCTCGACATTTTTGAGAGCAGTCTAGGCCTGGCTACTCTGTCCCTTTAGGAAGGGCCTCTTCACTGTATTACAAGCAGGAATATATACGACGACTCCAGCTGGTTATCAGTAATCTCCTGCATACTTATAGGTGCAGGGGGGATATTAAATTCTCGAAGCTTTCTGGCAATATCATGATCTGACTTGAAGCTGCAGTGCCTTTGGAAATGAGATTGGGCACGATCTACGCTCTCCAGCAGTCTCCGTGCCAGAAAAGGGATCAGGCTACAGGTTTCTGAGGGTTTTTCAATATGCTGAAGCATTCCTTTACCCTAATTCTTCAACACAAGAGACCTAAGCGAGTTATTTTTCTGTCCTATGCATAACTATACTTGCGGGATAAGCTAACTAGAAAAGTTAAAAGAAACCTAATGAAACTCTGCAGCATGAGGCAACATAAAATACCAGGATAATGGGCTCAGAGTTAGGTCTTTTTCCAAAAGCTGAGGATCTTCAACAGAGCAGAAACAACATCCTGAAGCACTGCTGTTGGAGGAGGATATTTCTGAATCATCTGTAACATTTCCAGCAGCGTGGGGATTTCTCTCGGGAATTCCCATCCACATACCATTGCCAGCATTGCTCAAAAAGTGTTCAGCATGTCCTGGGGTTAATTTATCCTCAGGGCTATCTCTACAGACAGAGCTCTGCTGTTGTAGCAGCTTCTCTCTCCAACCAGAGCTACTGAGGGAGGAGGAGGAGGATGAAGTCACTTTTCCTCCTTTTTAATGATGTGTCTGTTTTAACACCAAAGCCCTCGGCCCCTCGGTGCCTCCTACCTCGGCCTCGTGGGAGCAGGGGCTGTGCGTGGATATCAAAGCTCCGCTTTCGCTGCTCAGCTATCCTGCAGCAGGGTCTAAGCAAAATCATATTTGAAAAAACTAGAAGCTTTTGCAGGTAAAAACACAAGTGATGGAACCAGGTGTCTCTTCTGTCCGACCAAATTATTTTTACTCAGATATTTGGAGTAACTTTCATAATGTTTAGCTCATGTTACACAGGAAGGAAATAAGGCTGGCATTTAAATATTAAGTTGATCTGAGAGATAAAGAGGCATTTATCCTTTCAGAGGGCCAAACTAATAGAAAAGACATTTTTAAACTATTTTGAAGTAAGCTATTTGAAGAGCTTGGTAGCTGATCATTTGCAATACAGTTTAATAAAGTCTTAATATCCCTCCTCCAAAAGGCAGAGTAAATACACTAAATAACAAACTTGAAGAAAACAAGTCTGAATGTTTTCTGCCCGTGTTGTGCCTTTCATTAGGTTCACACAGTCTGTGCATGATCCGTTTCACAGACAGCCAGATGTTAGCAATGGAACCAAAAAAAAAAAAAAAGACCAAAAACTTTGGAGGTTGTAGCCTCCAAAGGAATTTAGTAACTTAAATCCCATCTGACACCCAATCCACAACCTGCTGAAGTCAACAGAGAGAGTCTCATTTACTTCACTGAGGTCTGGACTGAGTTCTTGGTTTCTCCGCAGAAATCTGTTCTTGTCACGGTGCTAAACTGAAGGCTGTTGAATAAAGAGGATCTGAATTCAAAAAGTGTTTTCGACATTTTGATCTGACTACTTCAGAGACCATCAAAGAAGCGTCTTAGTGTATCAGGCATTGCACATTTGTTTCTGAAAAGCCATGTTTGGGTGTTTGCTAAGGATTATATCTAATGGGGCGGGATGCTCAGACAACGTGTATTGTTAAAGAGGTGGAGCTGTACGCCGGTAGCCCACAGCTGAGCTTGCGCTTGGTGAACACCAGGATGGATTTTGCACAAGGAAGCAGTTCACTGGAGATGCTCGGTGTGGGGAGTAAGAGTTTGCAATGTGATTTGTGCTGCTCCAGTGCGTGCCATTCAGCCTACGAGCAAACTGACAGAGATATCCACAAGTCGAAGCATGTCTGAGGAGACACTTCCAGGCCAGATGATCCAAGGTTCAGGTTTACAAAGCTGTTGAGATGAGCGCAAAAGACAGGTGCCTTGCAGGGAGTTTGACACCTAACCTTCACAGGCGCTTCTCTAAGTCTGGCAGGGCAACGCTCAGCAGGTTTACACCCTGATTCGTGTAAATCTGACTTTGTGCTGTACTGTCCAGGTGAGTCACCACCACAGGGTAGTCATCGTTTAAACTGCCATCTGACCAAAGGTCCCAGGTAAAGGACATTTTGCCACCGCCGCACAGGACAGCGCAGCACAAGCCCCTGTCACAGTCCTGTGCCGATTATGAGAGCTCGAGGTTTTCCCTTTCCCATCGCATCGGTTATGACTGCCAGAGAACCGTGACTCAGCGAGCAGGGCCGGTGTTAGTGACGTGGCGTAGAGGAAAAGGGACGCAAACCGCAGGGAGAGCTGTGCGATGGTGGTGAGCTGACTGTCAGGATTTCAAGCCTGGGTGCTTGCACGGGAAGGAGCGGGTTTGGCGCCAGACCCAGCGCTCTCACGCAGGGGGCTGCAGCTGTCAGAGCAGCAGCGTCTTCCCTGTGTTGGTGCAACTAATCGCTGCTCCGAGGACTTGCCTACATGGGAAAATTTACCAGCGTAATTATCCCACTGTAATTATCCCAGGATAACTCTCCCTGTGGACGTGCTTATTATAACATAGGATATCTATGAATACATGGTAAATCTTCTCCATAGATGGGTTTTAAGTTACACAGAGGAGGAATATTTACATTGCAGCCCAGCAGCAAAGCACAGTTTTTATCCTGCTTCCCAGCAAATGTTACACCCAGAGTTTTCTATGCCAGAGGTACTTTCAGGGGGAAATATATGTCATTTGATCTGATCAGCATGAATGTAAAGCCTCACTCTTGCCCTATAGCACAGGGCACATCATTTGCTTTTACGGAATCGCTGTGGGAGCCAGGGTAAAGGTTGGGACACTGCCTTATACCTCTCTGTGAGCCTGTTCAACTGTTTGTAATACTGTGGTCATTTGAATATGTTCTTCATGTGACCTTTCTGTTCAAGCGACTGTGACTGAAGCTGGGAGAAATCCTTGGATCGCTAAAAGCTCCTCAAAAGTGTTGTGATTTTGACTTTCTTTACCAGGCTTTCAAGCCAGATTCTGGTGCCAAACATTGCCATTCCTGTTGCTTGAGTGCTTAGTCCATTCTTCTCTGATAACTCGCCTACTTGGGATTTTAGCAGGAAAACAGCTGGGGAAATGATGAGCACCAGGCTTGTTTCTCTATACTCCACGGTAACAGATAGAATTTGCTGGGAGCAAGCTAATTTGCACCCCTGTATAAGAGGATGAAGACGGCTGTGCTTCCTGAAGCCCACTCAGCATTCACCCATCACTGCCACTGTCATTCTGAGTGAAGGTGGAGCAGAGGCGTCCATCATCAGAGATTGCTTGGCTGGACCAAATTTACTGACAGCACCCCCAGAAGGAAGTGATAATTTTGATGTCTGGGCCCAAGCCAATTCCGAAGGAAGGGGAAAAAAATCCAACCAGTAACTAACGTCTCTAAATTGTCTTTTGATTTTCAATAATTTGAAATAACAACAGCCATGTGATAATAGGCTGAGTGAAGTGGTTTGATAAAATAAGCAACAACGCTTGGAAACAAGCTTTGGAGTTGAAATTACTCAGCTAGGTGTGTGGTGAGGTTTAGATCCGAGGCATCAGTGTGAAGCTGTTATTAGAAGGTCCGGAGTAAAATAATTGCAAGTGATTGTATTCCCTGGAATATGCCTGAGCCAGACCTAAGCAGCCTGCTCTTTTGTCAGGTGCAGAAATTACCTCTGAGAGACAGTTCATGTGCTTTTCCTCCCTCCAGTCTCAGCAGGAACAGTAAGTTTCAGAAATGCCATAAAAGCATCTGTTTTGCGCAATGCGATTTCCAGAACTCTAACCAGTATTTCTTTTCCAGTCTCTGAGCTAGAAGTATTTTAGGATTATTTCCTGTGTGAAACTGTACCATGTTCACAAGAGTCCTTTCTCTTGTTTTCCAGTTTGCTGGAAAATCCTGGCCTTGCACTGAGGCAGCTGACTCTCGTTTCCGGTGCAACTACAAAACTTGGAAATGGCCTCTGCGTCAGGTTAGTCCAAATTATAACTCTGTGCTAGCCAGACTCCAGCTAACCCTCTGCTTTCTTGCTTTGCCAAAATTCAGCCAGACCTTTCTTGCTGTTTTCTGCCTATCTTTTTAAAAAACATGAAAATATAAAGAATATAAAGAATACATATTGTTCTTCAGTATTCTAGCTCACAGTCATTGAGCGATGACTGACGACAGGCGTTTGTCTGTATGGCTGTCCATCTGCAGTGTTTCTTCTCCCACTTTTTCAGGCACTTTTGTGGGTCGAAGCATACCAGTCGAAGTGGATGAATCCATGCCGTGGTCCCCATTTCCCGAACATGTCTTGGAAAAGGCTTTGCAGCCTTCTGGAGAGGATATGCAGGATGAGGAGTCCCAGAAACCATGTGTTGCTCGAACGCCTCAGCCCGTGGCCAATCCATCATGCCTCTGCAGAGCACCAGCACATCATCAGTCAGCACCGACCGTGGAGCCAGACAGCAGCTTGTGGTCAAAATATACCAATCCTGATGGAGATGGACGCTTCTGTTCCCCCAGTGAATCAATAGCTGGAGTAGTTCCCTCCAAGACACATCTTGTAGCTATGGACAAACCAGGTGTGCAGCCAAGATCACAGCTTTCGGCTGACACTGGGCACAGCTCCAGTAAATCAGAGCAGAGCTTGTCTGACACTCCCGAGGACTCGCTGGAGGAGAGCAGCCAAAGGAGTTCACAGTCACGGCAACCCTCAGGAAACAGACCCCCAGCAGAGCTGGGGACCGTGGACACGGGTTACAACTCCCAGTCACGAGACGTCATGGGCATCAGGCACCTGGAGCCCCCCTTACCGTTGGTGTCCGTGCTGAACCCCCAGGACCTCCCAGGACCACTGATCTCCAGAGAGTTTTTTGGACCTGAGCATCAGCAGTGCCCGATGTGCCAGCACTTGCCCCATCCCAACGCCTCCTCGCAAGCCCACGGCTGCTTTGGACACCCCTGCCCGGCAGAGCAGCACCCCCAGGGCCCATGTGAGTAGCACCGCTCACCCCCCAGGAGGTTTTCAGGTTATATCACAGCCATCATTCACCAAGCTGGTGTTTTCCTACTGTACTTAACGGCAATGCACGGCATGTAATTATTAACCTTCTTAAACATCTATTTGCAGTCCATTTTATATTCCCAGATTTTTAGGTTACGCAGTCAGACTCTCTGATGCGGAACCTCTGAGCCAGATAAAAAGTTAAAGAGCTCACAGTTACTCATCAAATGAAGGCTAATGATTTTGCCTAGAAACTGGCCTTTGTCGGTCACGCAGAGCGTACACAACCTTCTCCCTGCTGTTACTTCATATTCTAGTCATTTCCTTCCTCCTTGTGTCAGTCATCCAGCAGCCTCCTATACTGACTTAATTCCTGTTGTTTTCATAGATTTCTTTGCTCGCACTTGGATCCCCAAAGTTGAGAATTTCCTGCCAGAATCAGGATGTGAGGTTGCCCTTGATCTCTGTAAATAGTATCTCCCAGCATTATGACCAAACTCACCCATGTGTTTTATTTCTATGTGAAAAGAGCGTGACATCCATCATCCTCATTTTTTTCTGTTGTCAGCTGAAATGAAAGCTCATTACTTAAAATGGAGCCCTCTCAGCTGCTGGTGATTGTATCACTGAACGCTAATGTGACTCCATCAATATGGGTGTTTTGGCTCTTGGAGACTACAACGCAGTTTACAGCCTGCTATTAATTAGTATTCCTTTTCAGTCTCTGAGATTTTTATCTGTTATGAAGTGAGCTTTGAACATTCAACAGCAATATCATTGTTTTAATATAATTTATATTACTTAGACTCATGAGACCCCGACCCGTTTTGGGCTGGCTTTGTAATAAAAAGCTGTAGGCCTGTTCTGATAACCCTTTTTCTTTTAACCTTCTGTTGACTCCACAGCATTTATATTACATCTGTTTAAGGAGTTTTGTCATTCCAGCAATGTACTATCATTAGATATATGAAAGAGGGAGGGTACCAGAGCCTCAGTTTTCACCTCTGATCTTGGGACTTTTTAAATGGAAAGGGGCTACAGATGGACTTTCATCGATGTCTACAGCTGAACATTTGCGAAACGTCCTCTGGTTTTCTTTTCATACCTTCTCCTTTCAGTTCAGCTTTAAGCAGACAAAGAGCTGGTTGCACAACACCCCTCACTGTTTACCGCCATTTACCTCCTCCACACGCGGGCATCGTGAGAAGTAGGACATTTACTGAATGAGGCCATTTTGTTTTAAAGCGGGAACTCTGAAAGGCTTTCTTTAGAAAAATCGCTACCATTTCAACCATATCCAGAGGGCAAAAAGAATAAAATAAACTCAGATGGCTGGAGCAGATTTGGTCAGGATCAAGAAGCTGGCAACTGTACTCCTGTTTCTCACATGCCCGGGACAGCGTAAATCACCTCCTGACAGGTCCTTGCGTTTCAGATAATTGCTGGGCAGTGGCAACCCACAAGAAAGCTCTGCAGTTTGTGTGTCACAACACGCCTCTCCCAGGGAATAGCAATTGTGCCCGTAGGCTCTAAGCTGGCTCTGGACACCTGCTATTTGAGATACAACAGCAAAACTGCTCCTGAAGAAATCCTCACAGCAATGCTATGTGCCCAGGGACCATTATTTCAGATATTTATATACGAGAGCTGGTGGTGTGTGCGGGCACGCACGCTTGGCCACGCTGTGCTTCGGAATGGCAGTGGTTGCATCCATTAAAACACTGTAGCATCAGAGAGATCCAAAGGAAGCTGGTGAAACATTGGCCTAAAAACCCGTAAACCAAACTGAATCTCCCAGAGCCCTGCCACCTTTCCTAGAGCTGGTCATGAGGAACCCATGAGAAGACCATGTTTACTTTCAATTTTGTTCTCCCAGCCTCTTTCACCCTGTCGCGTTCCAAATAGCTAAGAGGGGGAGCAGGAAAATCTCCTAAAACAATCTCAACAAATACAATGTTGCTGACTCACAATTTCATCAGGAGTCTCTTTGCAATTGTGGGGTTGGTTGGTTTTTTTTCAAGTATTGGCTCCCGGAATTGGCCTATTTCATGAAAGCTTTGTTTTCTTTCTTTTTTTTCCCTTCCCCTTTTTAAAAAAAATTTAGTCCTCATGGCTGCTGGGAAAAGGAAAGCACGACCCCAAAATAGCTAAAAGGATTTAAAAAAACAATCTAGGGAGGAAAAAAAAAAAGAGTGTTTGAGTACTGCAGCTTTCAGAGCCAGCTCATAACACCATAATCATGCAGCGCTAATAAGCCCTGCCAGGCTGGACTTTGATCTGCGCACAGCAGCTTGAAAGTGCGCAGAGCTGCTGCCTAATGAAAACTGCAAGCAGAAAGACTGGGAGGGGGGAGAAAAAAAAAAGTTTTCCCCATTTGGGAAACAAACAGTTTACATATTGCTTTCTCTTTCAGTTTATGCCAACAGTTCCACTGTACGTTAGTTATTAAACAGCATTACGTGTGTGCGGCCAACAACAGTAAGGTTTTTCGGAATTACTTGAGCAAAATCGTCACTTTGGGCTTTCCCTGCAGCCTCCTGGATGGCAACAGGAGCAGCAGCAAGGCCTAAAAAGGTCACTTAGGCAGAAAATTCATACAGGGTGAAGTAACAAACCCAGAGATTAATTTTTCTCTTTTCATTTACAATAATCACAGTCTGTTTAGCCTTAGTGTTGCAAACTGATTTGTTCCAGGATTTTGCATCTGCTTTCATGAGAACGTCGAGATGATTCATTTTCGCAAGTTATTGCCAAAAAGAAATTAAAAAAAAACAAAACACCAACCAAAAAACACTGGGGCATGGTAAGTGCAGGGACAAAGCAGCCCTGAATGTTTAACTGTCAGTTGTCCCAACAGCCCAGCCCAGGGTGGGGATCTGAACCGTGCCGTATGTGAATGGGAAATAGGAAACTTCAGACTGTAAAATGTTCCTTAATCTGGGTTCTTTCAGACCGAGATACCTGCAAAAGCCTCCAAACTGCTCAGTTTCCCGAGACATGAAGGAGGACGTGCCTGGAAAGGAATAAACACAAACTGAGGCAAAAATGTATTGGCTGAAATGACAGTTGCTGCCTTTATTTTCTCACCCTCCCAGATGGCAGAGCTCCTTACCAACATTTTGCATATACATCGCAACCACTTCCTCCTGTTCCTGGACCTTGCATGAGAGTTATCCGCCCAGCCCAGCAAGTCATCCCAAATTACTCAAACCTTCGTGCTCCCAAGGGCACCAGAGACAGACCACCCCAGAGGACATGCTCCTCCCCTGGTCCTCCTCGATTCCCGTAAGTACGCCTCAGGGCGGGTGGGTTGCGCGTGGTGGAAGCTCCTCTGATCTGATTTTGTGGGCTTTCAACCGCTAATTCCGAAGCCTTGTAACGTTAGCGTGCCTGGGCTGCAGGGGTACGTGCGAGACGCTGGGTAGTTTTCTTTATTTGCTATTTTACACCCAGCAGGGGCCTGACCTTACCCTAGAGAACTTCAAAGCCAGATACTCGATATGTTGTTACAGCACACCCTGAAATGCATGCATTAAAGAAGATAAACGCTTGAAGGTTAAAGGGATGAGGGGTTGAAAAATATCTCAGTTGAAACCGTAGAGCTCTCCTGCCTGAGAGCAAAGGTCAATTCAGTGGCTCACTGCGGTCTTCGGCTTATGCTGTACCAGCCTGGGATGCCTCAGTCATTGGCCTCCAGTGATTTCCTTCTTATCTCTTCTGTAGTGCAGAGAAAAAGGGAGAAAATCTCGTCCGTTGCTGATATATCTCTACATTGTAGTTTGCAGCCTTTTCTATGTTAATTCATGTAGTAATAAAACACCACACTTTTCACCCAGGGCTTTTTGACTGGTTTTCAAATATTAATTTACCAGGTCTTACATCTCCCTCCTTATAAGTATGTCAATAACAGATGGGAAAAACTATCCATGTAGGGTTTTCTCCAGACTCAGCTACCTGAAGACAAATTGAAGCTTCAGGTATTGAGGACATCTGAAATCAGACTGTTTTTATTGAAGTGCCACAATACTTTTAGAGGTGCTAAAATTACAGGCGTCTGCGTTCGAAAACGTCCACTTACATGACATGATCTTGGCAGAAAACTGGGAGACAAGCGGGACAAAAGAGGGCGGACAGCTGAAATACCGCGCTGCTCTGGTCTGTGATAACTTAGGGGCTGCGACAGAAAAGTGACAGCAAGATAAGGCAGTACCTGCAGCAGGGATAATTGCACTGAAGAGTTTGTATGAAAATGTAAAACCACTGAGGAATAGTGGGTATCCTTTGAAGGAGTAAAATTTAAAAATAGATTTCTAATTTTTGGCACATTTGTTAGATAAGGTTAAATTTTGGGAAGATCTGTAAATTAGCCACAGGGTAGTTTTTTGTGGCCGTTGATGAGGTACGTGTTGCTTTTCCTGGTACTTTCTTCTGCTTAAAGAAATCCAGAATACGCGGGGTCTGTCCTGCGGCTGCGTGGCTGGTGTTTGCATGCTGATTCCAGGAATGGCAGTTATATGTTGGTAATATTTGCCTATAGAGTATTTTGTAACAGAAAACATCTGTACCAAAATGAATAAACCAAATCTTAATGTGACAACAGAAAACATGCTGTGACCAGCCTGTCATCATTCATTTAAGGAAGGCAAAGAAAAAGAAGAGAGTGGGCTTGATTGACTAAACATCACTGCTCTGTGGGGAAAAGCTCTCGGAGAAACCTAACACTTGTCCGACAGATTCAGCCCAGCAGATTCAAAACACACGTCACGTAAAAATCTCTATAGATTTCCCTTCCTATTGACTTAAACTGTGAAGCCAAAGCGTAGTAGGACAAGAACTGCTAAGCTTCCTAAAGTCATCCCTTTCTCTCTCTTTGTTACAATGGAGAAGATGTTAGGCAAGGTTATTGCAGGTCCGAAGCACAGATCCCTGACATGAGAAACCATCGTTGAGTCCGCTGTCGCTGGTCAAGAAATTAACCTTGTTCCCTTTAGCAAAACCTTGAGTTTTGCCCAAAACTGGAGACTCTCCAAGCTGTGCCAGAGCTGGAGGTAGAGTGCCCTGTACCCCCATTTTTCCCAATCCCCGCCTTGCGCTGTGCCTCCTGTGCTGCACAGGACATCCTGAGAGCACCTGAGGTGCCATGAAGCACCCTTTGGATAATGGGAAGAGGTTACCCAAGTGCCACCCTCCTCCCGTATGTGCGGAACAACATCCACGGCACGGCATTATTTCTCACGCAGAAATGGCCTTTGCTTCCGCTAATTGCAAACTGAACAGCTTTCAGCTGTGGGGTGCATTTACTTCCTGTGGCTAATGTCGCTTCTGCAACAAACTGCTTCTTGTGGTAGACTGTCACCAAGGTATCCGTTCAAAAGGTGCTGTAATAACTAAGTAGAAATGCCGAGCCAAGCATTTCTACAAGAGCTTTTCCTAGCTAATATGCAGATAAAGTTCTTTTAGTGTGTTATTAAAAGAAAAAGAAATCTGAATTTTGGCTGAAAATAAATATTTTTAAAATCCTCACTTGCTTTTCTTTGCAGAAACCAGTTATACAACCAGCTACCTAATGGTCAGCTGCCCCCCAAGGCACATGGCCCGGATGAAGCATGCCGTTGTCCTTCTGACAATTTTCCATCTCCAGCTGCTGTCCCGAGACCTCTCAGTAACCCTGCAGCCAAGGGAACTCTGAGAACCAGCAATTTGCCGGAGGAGTTGCGTAAGTGGTTAGCAAATTTGTTCTGTGCGAGACCTTACAGCACAGCCTGACAGCTTTAGGTGGGAAAGCTCCAGGGGGGAGAAGGCAGGGGGAACGACATTAAGACACAAAGACAACAAGAAAAGAAAATACTGAGTGTCATCACATCTGTAGGGTGTGAGCATTCGTGTTTGGTGGGATGGAATTATCCCCCAGAATCCCAAAAACATAATTGTCATTAATTGCTTGTTATTTTGTTTACAAAAACCAAATACTGTGTAGATTGTTTTCATGACTTCTTGCTAAACAGGATGTCCCTTTGAGGCAGGAGGCACTGAAGCTTACAGTAAAAGACTAATAACAAACAAAGCCCTAGGGATAAAGTGTTTCTGCCTGTCCCAAACTAGACAAAAATGTCGAGTCTCGACCTCAGTTTCTCTCTGATCTGGTGAGTGGAGAGGACTTTGCGCCAGGAGCCCACGGTGAGGGCTGAGGGTGGCACAGGCGCTGGCTGAGGTGCTTCCCCTGCTGCCAGCCCCTGAAATACTTTCACCCCTCAGCTCGTACGGGAAAGTCACGTTTCAGAAAACTGGCTTCCTTCTTAATGCTGTGCTGGCTAGCAGGTGAGATATGGCATTGCTAAGAACCCTCCGCATCTCTCCTGAGGTTTCGATTTTTCCTTTATTCTTCATTTTGCGCATCACCTTTCAAATCCAGAGATTTGCATCTCTCTGGCCTGTAGGAGTGAGTTGTGACACCAGATACCGCTCTTGGATAAACCCTACTTTATCAGTTAGATAGTGTCTTAGATACAGGAATTACTGGGTAAAATTGTGTCATTTGTGATACACACACAGCTGGATTCGATTAACCAGCTGGTTTAGCCTGACTTGCAAATCCATGATTCTTTAATTAGTAAGAAAACTCCTTCCATGATGGCAAGGGCAGCTGAAGACATTGCTGCCATCAGCCATCCATCCTACCCGCACAGGGGGTTAATGCTGCTGTAAGGTGAGGCAGTACGGCACGTGTAAGGGCTCCTCCAGCTCTCAGTCAGATCAACGAGGTCTGGAGGAAAGCTGTGCTGGTTGCAGCTGGTGCAGGCGGCACGAGCTCTGGGTGAGGGCCCAACCTCGCGTGTGCCAACGGGCTGGGGAAGAAGCAGCTCTGGCAGCAGGGCAGGGCGAGCAGCAGAGTGATGTTACCTTCTCCGGCTTCCACAGAGGCGCTTGCCAGCAGCAAGGCAGCAGGAGCTTAAATCTAGACCCAGGTTTCTGGACAGGGAGGTTGAGTTCAACACCAAGCCACTGCGCTATCCCGTATCCATTTTGTAAATAATCTGAAGAGACGTAAGTGGGCAGAACCCACAGCGTGCTGGAAAAGGAGGGCTGTGAAAGTCTCACCCTCCAAATGGCGTATTTTAATGCATCGCATATTCATACGGACTCTCTCTCCTAGGCAAGGTCTTTATAACCTATTCGGTGGACACAGCGGTGGAGGTTATGAAATTTGTGAACTTCCTGCTCGTAAATGGATTTCAAACTGCTGTAAGTATTCCTTCCGGAGAAAGTGACTTTCAGACAGGGGAGAAAAGAGACATTTTTTTAGAAAGCAGAGATGATACACAGTCCATTTAAATGTTTTTCTGTTTATCATCGCATTTTGTAGGTTAAAGAAGATAACAAATAGAATGAACTAGCCTCGGCTTTAAAAGTTGTAACTTAAACAATTTGCCTTTTCGTTTGCTCATATTTTAACTGAATTTTATCTTTTAAATTGTGTTTTGATAATGACCTTGGAAAATTCCATTTAGTGACACCAAATACTAGATGGGCAATAGTATGAGGTTTTGTGAGCTATTCCATTAACATTGTCTCGTATTTGATCTGTAATATCAATATTTAAAAAGGTCCATTTTCATGTTCATCCCATCCCAGCTTTTTTTCTGCGATGCTATTACATCGTTGGTTCATCAGATGTGAATACCTTTCTGCTAAAAAATGATCTAAAATCAGTGTATTTCACACAGCTTAATGAAACAGCCCATCTCATGGTTTCATTTGCTTTGTTATACTTTGAAAAGGGATTCTAAAATCACTGGCCTGAAAAGATCTGTGTCCCACTGTCTAATCCTATAAGCCATCCAGATTTTCACTTAACTTCTCGTGAGTTTGCTTCATCATAACGGCCCTCTCTAAGGGAACCATCCACAGAGGCTCTAGGATTCAGTGTTCATCAAAATCTTGATTCATATTTTCTTATTTCATGTGCATATGCTATCTGACCCCTCAACCTTCACTCTTTGGCTTCAATTCAGGAAAGCATTTAAGCAAGTGGCTATCATTAAACTGAATGAGACTCAGTGGGGGGCTTTGCACACGCTTATTTATTTTCATGAATCAAAGATTTTTTCCAGAGATTGCAATTATACTTCTCTCCAGCAGTTCTGTACTATGACCAATTCATAAGAAAGCTCTGGGCACTGTAGAGGTACGGAGTAGAAGGCTCATTAATAGCACCTTTGCTGGACAGGCAATTCTTGGAGCGTGCTGCAGAATAATATATATAGCAAAATGCCCCCAAAGCGGGGAAACAAATACGGTCTCTACTTTCAAAAAGGGAAAAAGAAAGACTTGAGAGCAGAACATGACTCTTCTGTCAAAAACTTGGAGAAGTTAATACTTACTCCATTGGTCACAGTCACTGATTGCCAGTTTCTGGGCTTAGTGAGCGTGCAGGGAAGTGAGCAGTGTTGGTCATATTCAGTTCTATGAAGTCCTCCACCTCTCTGCTGTTGCTGAAGTCTGGGTTATTGCATCCAGTATCAGTGACCTGTCTGACTTCCCACCACTAATTGAAAATCTAGTTCAATATGAAGCTAAAACTTGACACTCAGTATATACCCTTGCAGCCAGAAAATAGTGGACGTTTGCAGCTATACAGATAGAGAAGGTGGGCGGCCATCCACCTTCTTGAGGTGTATAGAGAGGCAAAAAAGCCAGTTTGCAAATACTGAATATCTAACATTCACCGTCAGTGGTTGTTTCTTGTTTCGATGAGCAAACACGCCTGGGAGTCGGGAGCTGGCAGGGCAGGGCGGCCGGTCGAATGGCCGGCTGAGCAGGAGCCTAGAGATGTGCCTGCAGCAGCCCCCCTCCGCCTGCCTGGGGTGCCCATCCAGCTTGACTCCGGACTGCAGGGAAAGGGGAGAAGTTGTGCAGGCACATATGTGTGTGTGTGATGTTTCTTTCCTAAGGGAATTAGGCATGCATGGTAGAAACTAGGGAACAGAGCAGGTGCCTTCTCAGTGCCACCAAATGGGGAGGACGGGCAAAAGGATGCTCACCACAGACTTTCATTCTCTTGCAGATTGATATATTTGAGGACACGGTACGAGGTATTGACATCATTAAGTGGATGGAGCGCTACCTAGGTGATGTATGTAAAGGCAATTTAACCTTGTTCACAACAGAGGTGACCTGAGGAAAATGGTTGAATTATTCTAATAGCAACAGGAGCAGAATCAAAATGCAAGACCCCACTATCATCTTCCCTGCCCCTACAGAAATGGCAGAGGCCTTGCAGCGAGAGCATAGGCAAATCTCACTCATTTCTGCATCTTATGGTCCCAAAGCTCGCTCTTTAAGAAATGAAGTGCTAATCCTGGCATTCCTGCCAAATTCCAATGCTGGCTGTTACATTCAGCCTGAAGCTGCCATTGGACAAGTTGTTCCTCCATCTTATTTTTAAATAGTGGGGTTTAGCTATGCTTGGTTAAAATGAGAGCTGTATTTCATCACAGGCTGCATAGTAGTGGCTAATGTTCATCCTGCTTCTCACCTGTAGCTTTTATGTTGCTATCTAAAACACTGAAGGGTTCTTCTGGATAAACCATCCTATATGTAAACTGGAAACTGGTATCCTGTTAGTCGAATGATAGATTTGCTTTCATCACTTTGTATATATCTAAGCAGTAAAATAGAGATTCGTGATTCATATTAGTGCCAGTGCAGTCCCCTGCAGCAGCAACTTCCTCTGAAGTTCAAAGGAGCAGTGAGTGCACATCTCCTTTAGGATCAGGCCAAGTGGTCCCTTTATACCGTCATAGCTGGACACAAACCGGTGGTTCTGTCAGCAGACAGATGCCATCATGGGGTGCCTTCCTTTGATTTGTGCCTTGCTGGGTAGCCACCAGGCCTCTGACTCACTCTGGGCAGATCTCCATGGCTTGGGAACAGGATGACAAAGTGGTGGGCTCTCCCCGACCTGAGCAAGGAAGCTCAACCATCTGACACAGCACTACACAGGTTTCCTGAAGGTGTCCAGCAGGATACCTTAGCTCAGGTGCACTGCCACGCAGGCATGGTACTACTGCATGCAGAGCCAGCTTGGGGCCTCTGCTGTGGCAATGCAGTCATGCATTTTGGGGCTTTCGTCAGGACAAATGAGGCTTGGGCTTACTGTGCGTAACGGAGGTACTCAAACTAGAAGCCAGGGTGAATTTGCTTTTGCCAAGAACATCATTATCGCTTAAAACACAAACTGGCAGATCTCCCTTGGGACTCTTGCACGGTCAGTAGGAGAGACCAGTATGTGCAGAGAGCAACTCCCCGCCTCCACATGAGGATCCTTCTCTGACTGCCTGCCCTGGAAATGTCTGTTTTCCTCCATTGACTGTAGAGGCAGTTTCTAACTTCAAAACCTCTACACGTGTGAGGAAGGAGGGACTGCTTGGACACAAGCAGGGGGATGTGTGCAACCAGGCATGTCTCTGCAAACCCTCAACATCTGTAAGTGCTTACATGCATGTCAGGCTCAAGCAAAAGTAATTCTGGAGTATGTTAAGTCGGTGTAAGGGATAATGGCTCCTCACCGTACTTGACCCCGTGGTGGGGCAAATTCCCTTGATATTGCACAGAAGGAAAGAGTTAATTAGGTGCCAGGCTGACTATGAGCCACAGACTTGGAAGCCTTACACAGCCTGATGTGGCGGGGATAAAAGACAGGCTCTAGGTAAACACAAGTAGGAGGCTTTCATCTGCTGAGCCTCTTCACTGGCCCACCATTAATGAGGAGAAACGTTTCCCAGATATGAAGGATGGCCCCTCTGTGGAAACCTGAGCTCAGTGGGGGGCTGGGATTAAACAGGTCACAGGCAGGATCCGGGCTGTCCCGGCAAGGCGAGGAGCATTGCCTACAGCCCACCGCAGCGAGGTGGGGCAGAGCTGCTAGGTACCCCTAAACCTGCCCAGGCCGTCCGCAAAAGCCCACCTCTCTGCACAGCCACCTTTCTGCGCACCTCACTGCTAAGATCAGCAAGAAAAGTTGTCGTTTCTGTTGCCGAGAGCCCTAGATGTAGCTTCCATAGACAACTGCCTTTAGTGGCTTTACGTATAAAAAGCCATGGGTGGTAAAATAGATGCACTTTTACATAAGCTGTTGGAAAACATTTAAATCTGAATTTGAAGATAAAACTTTTCTGTGTATGTACATAGACACTCTACACTGATAAAAAGTAGCTTTTTATTACAGGGGTTCCAACTGTAAACTGGAAGCTGCTAATATATCTCTTGACATTTAGATTTTCTATATTATGAGATCTCGAGAAATAACGAGGAGAACGAGTGTACGAGTTCTCCTGTATTTCCTGCCAGAATGAATGAGATCCTCTCGTGTTTGCCAAGAACATAAAGATCACTTAAAACACAAACTGGCAGATTTCCGATCTGCCTCTACCAAACACGCTGCGTTTCCCAGTTTCATAAAAGTGCTTTTCTCCCTAACAGAAGACGGTGATGATAATCATAGCAATCAGTCCAAAATACAAACAGGATGTGGAAGGGGCTGAATCCCAGCTGGACAGGGATGAACACGGCTTACATACTAAATACATCCACAGGATGGTAAGCAAGGACGTGCATTTGCCGTTTTACAAAGACTCTGGCTCTTCTTCTCAAAAGACAAATCTGTCTCCAAATGGCAGGTTCTTTGCTTTGTTTTCCCTAATCCCCATAGTTAAACACCCCCCTTTGGAATTCATTAATCCTCCCTCTCATCAGCTCCGTATGCTCATTAACATCTGCTAAGAGGTTCAAGGAAGAAAAATCCTATTAAACATGCTCATCTGATTCCTCCATATTCTTTATTGTTCTATGTTTTTTTCCCTCCCTCACCTTCTCGAGCCCTTGTTGCCCTGTCATATAGCCCCGAGCACAATCTTATCTAACACTGCCTGACCTTCCTCCCTGTAAATGAGCCCCTATCGCTTCGGCCATCCTGTAGCTGAGGTCTTTTTTCAGGCAGCAATAAAGCTGGCTGAAAGGTGGAATTGCAAAGGAAAGGCCAGAGCTGCAAAGGGGGGCTCCTGGGGAGGGCAGGGTGGCCGGGGACCAGCGGGGTCACAGACACCCATCTCTGCAGTCTGTCACAGGACGGACATTTAGCCCAGAAGAGCCCACAGAGCCGTGAAACTCATCCTTTCTCCCTCAGTTCGCAGTTTGCTGCCTTTCTCACCCTATAACCCGTCTGATTCCCCAGTTTGATCCTGCAGTCATACTTCTCAGCAGCTGTCACCGACAGATGAGCTCTCAGCAGTACTTTGCTGTCCTTACCACCCCCGGGATGCCTGTGTCCGGGAACATGGGGAACAGGCTGGGTCCCAGCTGAGACACGGGGCTGGGACACGGGGAACAGGCTGGGTCCTAGCCTGGACATGGAGCTGGGCTCCAGCTGAAATCTTTCACCCCGCTGGAGACTGAACAGGGGCCTTAGTCAAGTCAAACTTTGTCGGTTCTAGATGGATTTCATGGGATTGCAACTGCAGCTAAGCCCACAATTATTTCACACCACAGAGCTAAACGCTCAAGAAATGTTGACAGGTCTTTCCTGTATCCTTTCTGTAGTAATGAAGAATCAGATTAAGTGGCCAAACAAAACGATACCAAGTTCACCAGCAATAGATCAAATCACTTAACAGAAGAGCAGTTTAAGTAAGCAGCAAATGTTTTTACGCATAGGATTCAGATGCATGTGAAGAAAAACTAACGTGTCATTACAATAAATCTGGCAATTTGTTCTATTCTAGATGCAGATCGAGTTTATACAACAAGGAAGCATGAACTTCAGATTCATCCCTGTGCTTTTTCCAAATGCCAAAAAGGTAACATACATACATGCATATATACTTGTCGCATGATGAAGCACATATTATTTTGATCACAATGCACCAGATGAAATCTTAAAACCCAAACCCTCAATTTCTTGGTTCTTAATATCCCACTAGTAATATTCCAGAGCTACATTTTACATTAAAAGTTTATAGTTTTATGTACATACAAATAAAAAACATTTCATCTACAATATAAATCAGTGCATAAATGTATTTCTGACGATGAAATATAACTAAAACTTAAATTGTCTTGAGCATTGAAAGAATTTAAATGGAGAGAGACAATCTATCCAGCAAGCATGCTTTTTATGTTAACCCTTTTATAATTTTATCCAGATGTAATGCCGATGAGTGAGATGGGAGAAATTTATGACTGATGTGAAGTGAGGATCTGGAAGAGGGTGGGTTGAGAATATAAAAATAAAGAGGATAATAAATATTAAAGTACTAGGCCATTGCTTGAACTTTGATGGGCTCATCAAAGGCAAACTATAAGGTTTTTTAGGACTTGCAATTTCATCTGCCCTCCTTATTGGTTTTGAGGATTCATTTGAGAATAAGAAATAAGTAATGCAACAGATTCCTGTACCCTTCTTCCTCACTCTGAGAGAATCTCTTGGATTTTTACAAGGCTGGAAAAGTTAAATGGCTCCAGTTATGGTTGAGAAATTACATTCTTCCCCAAACTTAGAATGGATATATTGGATTCATGTTCGCTTTTCATAGCTAAACGCTGTGTGCACTGTCGGGTAGCTGTCATGTTACCCCTAGGTACAGCTGCATTTTGGAAAAGTATGGAAAGATTCTTTATATTTATTTGGGTACACAAATTTTGGAACATAACTCAAGATTTAAACAATGTTACCAATGATTGTAGGGCCCTGAAGTCCCACAGCACTTGCAGATTTGAGTGTGATCAAGTTCTTTATTTGGGCACTGACTTAATATAAGCTCAGAAATTTAAAACATGTCCCTGGCTTTGTAAAATATGTGAGGTCCTTTGGAATGAGCGGTACCTCTGGTATTTCATGTCATTCATCTCCCTTCCTGAATGATCTTGGCCTGGTGCTTGCCTTCAGCTGGGAGACAGCACTGGTGGGAATTGGGCAGACCAAAGGCAGTGAACCGGCCAGCATTTTCAGTCAGTCTTTGCAGCTTGATCCGGGGGGGAACGGGCAGGACTGCTCCTAACTTTGGGGGCTCCTTGAGTGTCTGCCACGCAACCAGACCATACAGCCTGCAGCCACTTGGCACCTCAAGGGTTGCAGAGAGAAGTGGCCCAGCAGGCACTAAAACTGCCTTTGGGTCTTGAGGCAGACACAAGAACAATAAACTTAGGTTAATTTTGGCTGAATCAAAAGACTATTTAGCATACAGCAGTGGCTCTCTCAGACAGTGATCTATAAGGAATTTCCAGGGTTGGTTTATTCAGCTGCTGTTATCAAAGCATCAGGCTCCAGGCAGCCTTCCTGCCCATCCTCTGTAGTCCACATCACCCTTCAGTTCTTCGAGAGGTGCCTTTCTCATCTCAATTATGCAGATCAGTGTTTTCTACTGCCGTTAAGCTTTGCTCTCTTTCTTCACGCATTTCTTTGGAACATCATCTACTTTCATCTAACTAGTTAATGATAATATAACTGAGGACATCATGGGTGGAAGGAGAGCACCAGAGCCTGAACAAGTTGCAGTAATGAAGTCTGTGGGCAGTCAGAGGAGGTGAGGTACCTGAAAAAGGCCACGTATATGTACAATTGGATGATGTCAGTGGGCAAATTACTTTCATTTTGTCTTTTTTATACTGTCCTTTACGTGGTCTAGTACTACCGTAGCTAGCAGTGGAAAAGAGCAGGGGAGCAAGGTTTGGAAGGTTTCATTTGGGGATGTGGCTATTAGATGAGTTAATCTCATGTGAAGCACATCATAAAGCACTGCTGCTATGTGAAAGTTAGTCGACCTCCAATGGGAAGGGATCTCTGTGATCCAAAGAGCGTTCATTAGGAAATTAAATAACGAGGGGGAAAAGCACAACAGGCAGTTAAGATGGAACTGGCATTTCCAGCTTCCCTCATACACTGCTAAAGGAAACCTGGGTCTTGCTGGTTCAAGGCTTACATCGAGCCAGTCCACAGAACTGTGTCCTCCTGACCTGGTCACCCGATGACCAAAGCATTGAGCCGTGATTGCCCCATGCTGGAGGCCGCCTCTGGCAGAGCGGAGGCAGCCGGAGGGGTGAGGTGAGCAGGGTTGGTGCCAGGGCAACCAGGAGAGCTCAAACCATGCTCCACCAACACGGCCCTGAATGCACAGCCCTGCCCTCCGCACTAATGCACTCTACGCTCTTCCCACCAGTTTGATCCTCAAAGTTATCATCAGATACTCTCTCTATGGCGTAGAGAGAATTTTCTCTTGGCTTACAGATACACAGCTGAATAAAAAAAATTAAAAGGGCAGTAATCATTTTCCCATTACTCCCACCCGCAATGACAGGTGGCAAGGCAAAGCCCCCTTCTCACTTTCCCTGCTCTCCTGGATCAAAATAGCAGCTACAGTTACCCCCTACCCCTACACACCTCCCTCAAGTTGGACTTGATTAGCATGCAGGTGCTTTTTGCACCAAGTTCATTATGGAGGATATTAAATGAAATTGGCCGCAGGAGCAGTTCTGGAAGAAAGGCGCAGAGCCTGTCTCTGGATGTATAGCGTCTCTCTCATTATATCCCCACTTGCTGGTTTCTTACCTACTATACATTTCTCACACTAATTGCCATCTTTTCAAGCTTAACTAATGATTTCCCATGTGGACCTATATCAAATGCTTTGCTGAAGTCCAGACTGACTAGGTCTACTGCATTTCCTTCCTCCAAAAAATGTAGTCTCTTATCAAAGACAGAGAGAGGGCTCATTTGGTAAACCCATGCTGTATTTTATCGCATTTCCTTCTACAGCTCTTAAAAAGATTTAGTAAAGAAACAAATTTTAGGTAATAAGGGTGTGCACGTGCATGCAAACATTATTATCTTCCTTTCTGCCAGTAACATTTGAATCTCTTGGCCAATTTCAAACAGCTTTGTCAAAGGAGTAAAGTTGACAAAGATTAAAATCCATTCCTGTGCAAAAACAGACTTGTAGGTGGAAGCAAGAAATCTTATTCATGCTCCTACCAAAGCAAATGCTGCGGGATCTTACGCTTGTTGGGCAGTGGGGTGTCTACCTGGACGAGCAACATTTTAAAACCTCCCCTTTGGGGAGACCATTCACCAAAGCCTATGCCTTCTCGGCCACTGGAGAAAGCAGAAAGCCAGGCTTGATAGATACCTCTGCCACTCACCGAGCTGCTTGTTCAGAAGCCTATGTGAGGTCGGACTAAGGGGTCTGTAGGTGCCTGGGTCACTCCTTCTTATACGTAAATCCTGTAGATCTAACAAAGTGGTTGCACCAATTAACACAAATTGCTCCCTACGCACTGGAAACGACGATGCCTGGTTCCTACAGACACACAGTCCCAGGAAAAGACAGCCAATTTGAGAAGCATGAGGCTTGGGAACGAAAGATTTGGCCCGCAGCTAGGTTGTTTGCTGGCAGGCAGGACACGTGCTGCTCATGCCAGGGCATCCCCTGGCGAGACGCCAGAGTCATGGTGCACGCCAGCAGCTTTTTGCTCTGTCCTCTTGGAGCTAGCTCCACTGGCTTGACAGGGACTGTGCTGTTCCTAACAGGGACCGCCTTGGGAAAATACTGCCCTGCTAAGTAAGAGGTCCAGGGAGCAAGTGCTGGATGTCTTGACTGCTCATGTTACTTACCTGCTGTCTCACTTTGGCTGTGTTCTGGTGTCTCCAACAACACCTCTCCAAAAAGAAATATGCTTCTCCACAGTGGACATGAGCTGGTTTTGGTCAAGGATCAGTCTTTGATCCTCTTTTAATTAGTGGTACGAATATAGCCCTTCACCCCTACACATCCAGGCTGTCCATATGGAAACCTCCCAAGGCTGTGGAGACATGGGAACATGAGGTCTGAAAAGGCTCCTCTCCATCAGCCCACTGTCACTGTCCAGGGCCATGGTGGTCCCACCTTCATTAAGTTAATGGGCATTAGCCAACCCCTCTGAAAGGCTGCATCTTTCCCAGATTGCGGGGAGTGGTGGAGGTTTGACCCTGCTAATCTGAAGACGCATTAGCCTCTCCTCGAGCTCAGCATCGGCCTCAGCCTCCTGCTTAGGAGGTGGCCAGGAGACACCATGCTCAATGAAGGAAGGTGCAAGGGGAGGGGGGAGAGGGCTACCAGAACGAGAAATGCTCCCCTGTGGTCCTGCTCTTTCTATATCAGTTCTCACTTCAAGGTTGAACATGTTGCGTGGATCTACTAAGGTGGCAGCCTTTCCCTGGTAGGGGCACTGAAATGTCTCCCTTCTCTTCTCAATGTTTATTTTCACAAGCCTTTAGATGCCTGTCACTGAGATCAGAATCCTTTTGAAATGTGGTGAAATTAGCCAACGTGATGGCAGAAAAGTAAGAGAGACAGGCAAGCTGTGAGATCACACCAAGTTCATTTATTTAGGAACCCAAATACAATTCTGAAGCCAAATTAAAATTTCTTGTTGTTACGGGAAGTGCCTAGAACAGACAAAATGAAATCTTGCTTGGCAGGCTCTGATGGAATCTGCAAGGTTCTGGTACAGATTCAGCAGGATTTATGGGATTTCGCTTTTTTTTTTCTTGTTTTTCAGGAACACGTGCCTACCTGGCTACAGAACACTCACATTTATAACTGGCCAAAGAATAAGAAGAACATCCTTTTGCGGTTACTGAGGGAGGAGGAATACGTTGCTCCTCCAATAGGACCTTTACCAACGCTCCAGGTTGTGCCGTTATGAACGTTATTACTTAAAGTGCACGACAAGCAGTTGTTAAAGGGTTGTTCTTGGCAGGGAGCCAACGCTCTTCCAGATGGCTCTTTCTGATGACAGAAGACACTCTTTCTGCTAAAGGAATTGGTTGTCTTGGGTAACTCAGGCTCGGCTTGTTCTCTACCATGTTAAACATCTATTTCTGAAGCTGATGGGGCAGAACTCTCTTCTCTAGATTTTTAAATAAGATGCAAACGGAAAGAATGCCCAGTTTTATTTTAACATCTGTTTTTAACATATTCCTTTGTTAGTTGATATAGCAAACAAATGCCAGAAATAATGTTGCAATAAGTGTAAAATAAAAATTACATCCTCCTTTTTGCTCAGGGTTTCTTTAAAGATATTCCTGCCTTGTATAGCATTATCGAACAGTTAATTTGTATATACACTATTAAATATATTTGCCTTTTGTAAGGCAACCTTATATATTGCGTCAGCTTTTATTATTGCTGGGAACAGCGGAGGAATGGTAACTGTTGGGTAACGCAAGTTTTCCTTAGCCTGTCTTGCATAAAGACACTGTCTTCAATTAGAGGACTCTCAGATCTGAAATCTCTGGAGTTCCATTTCCTTACAGCTCGGCCCCTAACACCTTCAGCGTGTTGCAGCAATAGCCCGCAAAGGGAGAGCTCAACGCGTGACTACGTGTGTGCGCTCAGTACCATGGAACGCTGCAGTATTTTTTATAGCAGGCCTTTAGCTTTGTTACTGCTCTTCAGCCCTTATTTAAAACAGAGCATGTCAAAGGACAATTGGCATTTGGAAAGCCAGCGACTGTTACGAGAAATAACATTGACTCCTACAACTTGTATGCAGTGTGGAACAATAAAATAATCAAAGATGCTGGAGAGCCATGGGGTGTTGGCAACCAGGAAGGCTCAACAACATCACATCTGCTAAAATTTGAACTTTTTTTTTACAGAGCACCTAAGTATGACTTTGGTGAGGGTTCTTTTTTTAAAACTGCCTTAACCTTACTGAGGTAACAGTGGACCCTGTTGCCTTAAAATTCTGCAGCCCTTATTCTTTAGAGTAGCCGTGCAAGAATGTCCTGCTCTGACACAGAGCACTTCATGCCTGCTCAATGCAGGCTCTTTCCAAGATTCTCCTCTGCTTTATTATTTGTTCTAGAATGACCCAAACACAGCTTTATAAAAAAGTACATATGTTTGGTAGTCCGAAAAGTAAATTAGCCCAGAAGTTCATACTCCTGTTACATTACCCAAATTATTGAATTGGCTTTCCATGGGAAGGGACCCACACTGGAGCAGTTTGTGAAGAACTGCAGCCTGTGGGAAGGACTCACGTTGGAGAAGTCCGTGCAGGACTGTCTCTCGTGGGAGGGATCCCACGCTGGAGCAGGGGAAGAGTGTGAGGAGGCCTCCCCTGGAGGAGGAAGGAGCGGCAGAGACAACGTGCGATGAACTGACCAAAACCCCCATTCCCCATCCCCCTGCACCGCTCAGGGGAAGGGGGTAGAGGAATGGGGAGTGAAGTTGAGCCCAGGAAGAAGGGAGAGGTGGGGGGAAGGTGTTTTTAACATTTATTTCTCATTATCCTACTCTGATTTGATTGGTAATAAATTAAACTAATTTCCCCAAGTCGAGTCTGTTTTGCCCGTGACAGTAACTGGTGAGTGATCTCCCTGTCCTTATCTCGACCCACGAGCCTTTTGTTATATTTCTGTCCCCCGTCCAGCTGAGGAGGGGAGTGACAGAGCGGCTTTGGTGGGCGCCCGGCGTCCAGGAGAAACAACTGAAGAACCACATTGCAGATATACTCAGATTTGCCTGTAGCAGGCTTTTGCATAAAGAGTTGCAGCCATTTGAGAGAACTGGGAGAAAGGTGTATCCAGTGTTCTCAATGCTTATAATTTTGATTGTGGTATTTACTGTGCTTCTTACAACTCCAATTTCTAAAGGGAAGCTCAACAACTGAAATAAATAGGCTAATACCTGCCATGCCGGCAGCTTCCTGACAGGGCACAATAAAATTGCGTCAGGTAGTGGTACTTCTTGTTACCTCCTTGCGTGCGGGGAGGGGAGGTCCATTCTCCATGTGATAAAATAAAAAACTAAGCTTCCAATTAAGAAAATAACTTTCTAGTATAGGGTGACAAGTCTAAAATCATGACAGGAATCCTTCTTAAAAGGTCAACAAAATGACGACAAAAGGAGTGAGATGTGGGTACCTAAACATCAACATTTAGGGTCACTTGGAGTGCTCTACGGTATGGAGCTCAGTCTCCAGGTTGCGCAAGTCTCCTGAAACGCTATGGCATATCTGCCAACTCAACATGGCCGTCTCTGGTATTTTACGATATCTGAAGTGTTTTAACACTGTGAACTAGTCTGTCTCAAATGGCTGCTGAGCCCCTTAGCCAATTTCTACCACATTTAATAGGGAGAAGCTCAAAGATATGAAGTGCCTACGAGTTTCATGGAAATAATTACCTGAGCAAAGAGCTAGCCCCAAACCTGCATGCTGCGGAGGGAGAGGCAGCGGGGGTTCAGGCCCGCAGAGGTCTCTTCCCAGAGGTGGGCAGCTGGCCAGCCAGCGCTGACAGGAGTCACAGCTGGCCACCCTGCCCCTGGATGGGGCTGGCAGGGGGCTGGGAGGGCTTTCGGGGTGCGCAGCCCGGGGAAGGCTGGAGGAGAGAAATCTGTAGGGAATGAGGCTGTGTCAGTTTTGCTGCTTGCAAAGCAGCGTATTAGGGAGCGCAGTTAAGCATTCAAAATGATTAGCGAGGCTGGGTAGTAAATTCCTTTCATCATTTTGGCTGTCATCCTAAAATATGTGCTCTAGATTTACCACAGATTTGCTTGGTTTGAGCCAGGGAATTTCATTAAGTAACTCCTGCACCATGTGATACACAAGGTTGCATTAAATGGTCCAGTGATCATTTCTATTCTTCTGTTTCAATGATCCTTTTCTGAAAAACAATGCTAGCAGAGTGAGGAAGAAAAACGAAGCATTGGTGTTTAGGAAGTACAAAGAGCCCAATCTATTTAACTGCTGGGGCATTATTTTTTTTTTTTTAATTGAATAACAATTCCCGGGATTCATTGATCTTTACATTAGTTAGAGCGTCCTACAAGGACAGAAACCATGATGCGGAGAGTGTGAGTAATGAGCTAGCAGCCTAGTGAATCATTTCCCCTAAAGCTTTGTATTTGTAGAGAGACAGATGGTGGGAGCTGTGAAGAGGGAGAGGGAGGAGAACAGCCGTTTTTTTGCAAACAACAAAAGTAGGGATAGAGGACAGTGAAAAAAAGATAATCAGCAGGTAAGGGAGAAGAAGAGGCTGAGAATACACCGGCTGTTTCAAAACTAACACGTTACTGGTAAAATGGATTAGGGTTAAGAGAAAATATAGGAAGGAAATTACAGAAAACAAGAGCTTTGTGGCCGAGAGGGGAAAAATTTACCAAGAGCAGCCCTAAAAATATATTTGTAGATGAACTCTTGAGTCAGTTATTAACTTTATGTGCAAATAATGGGGAAGTAGCTGAAAGTATGCAACCTCCCTCCCGCAGGCTGGCAGGTACCCACAGAGGCAAAAGGCATCGCTTGAACGGCGACAGTAGCACCGGGGGGGTTCTCTCATAGCGCCTGTACATTTGCAAGGGCTGTGTGGGAGAGGAAATACACTGTCCCTAACGTGGAAAATAAGAAGCAAAGCAAGAGAGTTACATACTTAACGCTGGGATGAGTGCAGCATTAAGATAGAGACAGAGATCACCGAGAAAGAGCCTGCTTTGCGGGCTTGCCAAAGCTCAGATGACATTAATGCATGTAAAGATTTTTTTATGCAAGTCACCCGTGTGACAAAAATATGGTTGTAAAGTTTTTATCCCACAGTTAAGCTAGATTGGCCTCTCCAGTGAGGGAAGTGTACGGCAGTTCTAGCAGAAAGTTAATCCAATAAAGCCTTGCATGTAAGACATGAAATGCTGCCCTATGAGCTCATTTTCTCCTGGTAGGCTCTTAACTGCCATCATTTAGTGCCATTTAAGAAAATAAAGCAGCAGACATCCCTGCAGCCTCTCTGGGACCAGCAGCAAGGCAGATAAGCTGGCTCATTAGAGCAGCCCTGCCTTGCTAGGAGCATGCCCTTCCCTCGCCTCCGGCCGGCGACTGGGCTGCAGGAACTGGAGACCTGGGCATCTTCATAACAGCATCAGTCTGGGCAGCAAACTTTGGCGGCGTGGTCAGGGGAGCTTCACAATGAGATGTACTGATGGAGGAAAAGGAGCAATTGCCACCATTTATCATGCTTCTGGGTTGTCGGATTGAAGGTGCTGGTAAAGCTGAGGGAGATACCTGATCTTAAAAGGTAATGGAGGGAAAAGGGGGAGCTACGTGGCCTCGCAGTGCAAAAGGTCTACTGTGGTAACAAAGGAAAACATGTCACAGAGAGTTTCCTCGCCCTCAGTGTGCAGAACAGGTGCACGTTATCTTCCAAAGCAAACATCTCTCTTGTTATGCTTTGGCTTTAATTTAACAGGTTCCCCCATGCCCACACCTGCGGGAGTCTGCCACTGTTTAACACGTGTTTGGGAAACAGATCCTGCCTGGAAGGTCATGGCTTTCAGCGGTCTCCCCCTCCACCACCCTTTATCACGACACTGCTGCAGGAAAGCACTCCCTTAATACTGGGTTTGCAGTAGCGATGGGCTGACACTGCTCCTTCTCCCTGGTCCCTGACAGGGGTCTTCTGAAGTTCAAGGCTGGCACGCAGCACATCAGTATCGTTAGAAATCTCCACTGTGTCATTTCTGCTTGAGCTGTGCCACTAGCTGCTCACACGGGTCCCCACAGCCAGCACGAACCGCACTGGCACACGAACATCTCACAAAAGCCACTTGCAAAGCCCTCTCTGAGACGCTACACCTTCAGACACGCACCTCTCCCACCTTGTCTAATGCTATTATAATTAGCGGAGGAAGAACGATATCTATATTTGTGTGATACCTGTATTAAAACAGTTATTGCTAACAGTGAGAGGTGTTCTCTGGTCTGTGGGAGATGCACATCTGCAGCAAGCAGAGGCTCCATCCCACGCCTGCTCTGAGACGCAGCCGCTGACAGACGCTGGATGCTGCTGCCCGCACAGGCAAAGCCAAACCAGGCCCCGAGACGCCGGCCCGCAGGAGGAGGCAGCGGAGTTGCAGCCTCTCCAACACCAGCTCCAAATTAAGTCAGGAGTAAGCTGGAAGAGCTCAGCCCCACTCCAGCCTTCGCCGTCTCGGAGCCCTGCCTCAGCCTGATCACGGAGCTGTGCACAGACCACCAGCTGTGTGTCCCTGTCTGCAGCCAAGGTCACTTGTAAACAAACAAAAAACCATCTAAAACGAAGCTTTCCAGCCTGACCAGATCTGCCAGCTAGGCTACATTTCAAGGGCTCGCTGATGTAGATGGGACCAGACAAATATAAATGCACGTATCCTCCATTGTGGCTCTGGGCACTGCATGCCATTGTGCAGATCCATGCAAACTGGAAGAAATCACACCAAAAGCAAAGGCAGGGCTTTTTAAAAACATTTGTTCCTCGTTGAAAGGCATCAGGGACTTGCCCAGTTTCCAGAGGGGGAGAGGGCAAGCACCTGCTTGCCCACCTAACCCTTGGGTCAGGGGAGCTTCGCAGCAACTTCTGCAGCTGCCAAGCCCATGCGGCTAATGGACAGATCCAGGGAATCTCGGGCAAAAAACGGATGCACCCAGGGGGTGTACATCCCTGCAGGACTGGCTGTTGTGGAAGGGGGAAAGGGGTGGCCCAAATCCTGCCAGGGAGCAGGCGACTTCCCAGCACCTAGTTTGCAGGTTGGGCAGATGAAGTCCTCTCGGTTGTATCACATCAGTCTTCTAAGGGGGGGAGCGAAAGGCATGCTGTGGGAAAGCCCCAGAGAACCACAAAAGTGTGGGGTTTCTGGGGCTGCAGGAAAAGGTACTGGCAGACACTGGACAAAAAAACAATGATTAAAATAGTTAATAATTAAAATTGATTTAAAAAAATCATGACCAGCACCACCTGCAGTGAGCTCATTCTGGCTGAATTTCATTCTTTGGATTTTCCACTTTTTTTCTAAAGGAGTGTATTCTGGAAATACTATCTTGGAGGCTTTCTCTAAAGCTACCTTCTTTTACTTGGGCTGACTGTCCTTACAACATGTCTGTTCTGTTCTTCATCAGCTACCTCCAGTGAAAATCTGCTAAATGTGATGCTTTGTGACCGGCACGTTCGGCACTGCATTGATCTCATGTGCCGGCCTCGATTTCCAGCAAGCAGCAGGTGCTGCAGTCCACTATTAAAAAGCCTGCAGTCTTCAAAGGAAGCAATTTAGTGATAAAGACTTCTAAACAGATAACACTGCTGGGGATTGAGTTGAACGGCCCAGGAGCAGTGAGTGCATTAAAGAGTCTTTCATCCGTAGGCTGGGAGAGAGAATTGAGCCCGGCTTAGCACTGACCTAACCCAGTCAGGTTAGTATCTGGTAGCATCACTTCAGTTCTCAGTGGGCATTGTGTGCATCTCACGGGCATGCGTGAATGCACGCAGCCAGACGCGCATGACACCCGTCATAGTCTTCCTCCCAGATCTTCCCTCCGAGCAGGTCGTGCAGAGACACTGAGATCCAGCCTCAGCATCGATACGGGCACTAGTGGTTCCCGAATGCCAAATAAGCAGCACGCAGCAGACAACTGACCATTTCTCTTTACAGCAGACTAAAGATATGCCTACTAACAATGATTCCAGATGCTCAGTACTGGCTTTCCCCATGTACAGGGCAGTGGGTCAGGCACTGAAAAATCATTTGGAAAACAGAAGTTTTATTCTCTGCTTTACTACTGCATTGCTGCAGACAGCAGAAAGTTATCAACTCGCTCTGCTCCAGTCTCCTTACCTAAGAAGCTGAGATGATAGCAAACTGGCCACTTAGGTAAAGTTATTGGAGACTTACTGATTAAAGTACTACATGCATACGAACAATACTTATTTTTATGGGTCCATTCTCCTCTCAGCCTTACAACAGAGACACTTTTTTCTTGAAGTACCGGCTGTGTAGAAGCTGAAACAGCAGAAAGCCAGCAGTAAGACTGTCCCAAAAGAGAGAGGAAGGGGGGCTCTTTAAATAGGCACAACAGAAACTGAGCAGACAGACAGGGAGTACGATAAAGAAGTGAGAAAGAGGAAGGGAACTATACTGTGATAAAATTGAATGAAGTAGCAAAACTAACCAGCTAGCATAGATTCATCTTTTTTTGGCTTCATGCTTTATTTTAAAACAGGTAAAATAATTTAGCATTTACTGGTTTTAAAATGAAGAGGGAAAAGACAGCAAAACAATATTTTCCTCCAGACTTTTGTGTCCTGTTTTAACTTACTAGTTGGAAACCAACCTACTAAAGCAGCACAGTCCCTCCTGAGGACAGAGCCATACCAATGCCAATTTGGTATATTGGTATATCGGCAGTCAAGAGACCAACGGCTGCATCAAGATCAGACAGCCAGGTACAAAGTACATGGAAAACAAAGAGGTTTCCTCTAACACAACCATTGAAAACTGCACATCTCAAACCCTCACATTTGTTGATTGATGCAGTCCAGACTCCTTGCTCACTCCAGGCTGGAGTTAATTACTCCCAGGAGTAATTAACAGGTTGACTTTTAAAGCTCTGGGCTGGACACACTTTGGCATTGGACAGACAGGTTTCACCGTTCCCTCAAAGCGGTGCCTGGACAATGGCATGAATTTTGTGACCTGCTTCACTGGCGCTATGCTAGGGAAAAAGCATCATCCCCACCAAACCAGCTTGGGGTTTTTTGTTTCTGTTGCCCTTATTTCTCAGTCCTGCACACTTCCCTGTTTTTGATGTCTTACAGAGTAGCTTGTCTTGAACGGCCCGATGCTCCTTGTCCCAAGGGCAGTTTCTAATACAAAAAAAGGGTTCATCTGGAGACCCACATCAGGCTCAGCTTGTGCGTCCCTACACAAAATCAACATTTGGTCTGGTGTGACCCTGTACTGCTGTCACACGAGCTTGGGAGGTGAAAGAAGAGGTGTAGCCGAGCAGCGCTATCGTATGAAGACAGAGTGGTGCTTGGGAAAATTATCCAGGGCATTTCTACATTAAGGTTGGTCCAAGCCTACATCTGTGGTCGTACCCAAACTGGTCTTTAGCAGATAGCAAGAAGGCAAGCCTTTACGAGATACTGTCTGTGAAATAGCATCAGTGAGAAAATTCAGTGAGTGACGGAAAATCTGGTGTCGTATTGCTTGTGACAGAGCTCAGTAAAATGAATGCTTTCAAGGAGGCAGAGCAGCCCTCGACCTACCTGCTCCCTACGACCAGAACAGTTCCTAGGTACATCACAGGGAAACGCATTTTATCCTACCAGACATACAGTGTACAAACACAGGTTGCAAACAGCATGTCTGTGAGCTCCTAGTTCGTCAGACAAGTCTCAGCATCTCAAACCCTAGCGCACACTGGGATTTAGCAGGCTTTCAAGGCATTTTGCATCAGCCCAGATAGCGGCTCTGCTACTATTATGCAGTATATGTGCTATCGCGCAGCTAAAAGCACGGTTTCAGTTCTGATTTCTCTTTTTTTTCTCACATGCTTCCACTAGTTAATCTCTAATCAAAAGAAGCAAATCATTTCTCCTGTGTCGTCTGTATTTTACAACATGAGAAGCAGCCATGTAGATAGCTGCTCTGTGCCTAACGCTGAAAACCAGAAGGCTGTTCTTACGAAGAGCTTACAGTCTGACTCTATCTGGGATTTGAGTGGCTAACTAAAATCCTTTGCAAATTATCTGTCGCCTCTTTGTAAGCCCTGCTTCCTTTTACGTCTGAATTTGGACCGGGGATAATGAACTTCCTGTATCATAGACCAGGATACAAGGAAACTCATTGTACACTCACCAAGGAAGAGTATATCAGTAAGGAGCTTATAAGGCAGCTCTGAAGGGTCTTGTTAGAATGACTTATTCTCCGAGTTTCAGTGGTTTGATTAAGTGGATCATGTGATAAACACTTATAATGAACTTCTTCAGATGCTGCCAGGGGAAACCCAGCAGATAAAATGCTGAATCCCACGACATTGCTCTCTGCATAACAAACTGATTACAAAGACGGAAAAATCATGCAATTCACTGGCTGCTTCTCCTACTCAGGACAGCACAACAGTGTTATACAATTTTCTCTCTGCTGCCCCAAATTAAAATATCCTTGCTACTAAATCCAGTTCAAACTAGAGCAATTCTCCTCCTACAAATCACCAGGCAGATTACAGCTAAGTGTAACCACCTGCAAGCAAGTCTAGTCATGCTTTTAAGTGATTTCTTTCTTATTAAAGAAAACAAAACAAAAAACTGCAACCAAAGAAAAAATGAGCATAAACTCACGAGTAACACATTTGTTTGATTTGTTTAAAAAATAAAAATCTAAGTCAACCTGAAGCACCACCAGGTAAACTTCATTTCATTGGCAATAGTGAGAGAGGTCAAACAGCAGGCCATGTTCAAGAGCATCCCTTGCAGTTTCGGCCCATACCTGTAGGACCAATGACCAGGGTAAGATACCAGCATCTGCTATGCTCTCTCTTCACCTCCAGTTAGCGGCTCGTTGTTTCGCCTTCTCAGCAGCACAGCCTCTCATGTTTACCCCAAGTTGTCTCCACGTAACAAGCCACAGTGCCTCTGCAAAAGGCGTCCTGGCTCAGGGGTGAAGCATGGCATGGACTTGTTCCTGCCCTGTCAGTTGGCATAAATGACAGCGCTGCTTCTCCAAGGCCAGTGCTATATCGCTGACTCGGGTGTCAGCTGCAGCACGTGTGATGGATGGGGTGCCTTTACGAAAGTCTTCAGGTCCTGGGACTGACATGAAGAAACATCCCACCAGCCTCTGCTCCCCAACTAGCAACACCCACATGCTCCTCCTACCATGGGCAATAGCTGTTTGCACCAGGACACGCAGGTTGGGCTGGTCTAGTATCTGATTAAAACACCAGGCAAAGGCTCTGCTACACAGAAAAGGGCTAGGAGCTCAGCTGGCGCTCTCAGGTGTCAGGGGAGAGGGGACAAGCGTTTCAGCTGAGTATGGTACTGCTGTCAGTGAGCGTGTGGAGAGCTACACAACTGCTGGGCTCTGAGTGAGGTAACTGGTTTTACTTGTGACCCTGAATTCAGCAAAGGGGCAGTGGGGGCATCGACAACGCCCTTCCTTTTAGCTACTTACTGACACTGGGTTTCCCCCAGAGCTTACAAGGTTGTAGCTGAGATGGCAGAAGCTGCAAAGCCAGCCCCTGGTAATGCCTGTTCTCAGGCTACCTCACTGCGTATCATCCCGCTGAGTAATCAGCTCTTTAGGGTCACTGGGTGAATCACCTTAAAGGGAATTGCTTTGGGAGTTCAGGTGTCGGGAGAAACAAGAGGGTAAAGGGTTGTAAACAGCATGTCACCTCAGCAGCTCTGTCCTGTGCATCACCAGTAGGTCTGACATCTGTCAATGACACGCGGTGGAACCAAACTGGCAGTGCTAATTCCTCCACCACACTTACAGCCCTTGCGTTGCCCTCCTGCTCTGCAGCCGTACTGCCCAGCGCAAGTGTGCCCAGCCTGGCACAGAAGTGCAATCACTTGTGCATCGTCACTAGGAAGCCTGTGCGGCCACAAGGCTGCTTTTGCACAGCACTTCGGAGAACAGTATCTCGGTTATGGCTGGCATCTCTCCATGCTCCTCACTTCGTTTGCTTCTCATGCACACAAGCAGCCCCAAGTCGCCTGTCTGTTGTACCGAGCAGCGTGTTAAACCATCTCACTGACTATCAACGTATTAAACCACTGGACGTGCACAGATGTGCAGACAACCTTGCGAGTGAGACTCTGTTTTGAGGAACAGTCCAGTGGTTATGGCATCTCACAGAAGTCTTAGGGGACAGTAAAAACTGTTTTTTTCAAGCAGCCAACCTGTAAATACAACTCCAGCTTTGTGTATCAGCTTTCCTGTGCACCATTGCTAGCCATTAAGTTTCCCCAGGTCATGCTATTTTTCAATTAATGGGATTGTACAGGTCTAATCGAAGGGATAATATGATACCAATCAGCTCTCATCAGTTGTGATGGCATGTGAGAAAGAGGGCTTTATCTTGATTTATTTTACAGCCAAAGGGAATTCATGCATCTAATAGTGAGAAAAAAGGTATCTTTAAAACATACTTTCTATGCAATCAGTAAGAATCAATAACTGCAAAATTACAATATTGCTATTAGACTTAGTCATCAGAGAACAACAGAATTTTAATTCTGTAGATCAAGTGAAAATTTGCTCTTTAAATTATTTTGTTTCCACTTGACAAGGAAGACTCTGGGAAATGTTGGTTCACTGTCCTTAAGCACATTTTGGTATTTTGAACTGAATATACTGCCCCAAGACATTCCCTTCAATTCTACTTGTAAGTTTGGTATTGCAGATTAGGTATAGATGCTGGACATGAAATTATTTTTCTCCCCCACTTCACACTTAAAACAATTCAGGTCAAAATCATTTCATTCTAGGAAGCAACTAAAAAGGAAAAAAGCTAGTATGGTTTTTATGTTAAATCTGTGTGTCCTAAGCTCTGTGTGCCCAGTTTTAAGAAACTGAACCCCTCAAATTCCCCAAGAACTAAAGGAGACTTTTGAAAACATGAGGCATGCTGAGGCTAGGTATTCTAAATAGAAAATCAGGCTACAGTACTTCATTTTTCACTCATCTAGCACCACATAACCCTGTTACAAAGGTCTATTGTGAGACTTTAAATATTTAGCAGCCGAAGAGCATCAGTGAGCGTTAAGTAACATTTCTTTCCGATTTACTAATCTTTACCATGTCTCTTCCTTCTATATGACAAAACAGATAAAGGTGTTTGTGGTTCAAACTACGGACGCTAACCTATCCACGATCTAGTCTGAAATTTTGACTTAGATCAATTTGGAGTACCGTTCGTTCGCTGCTTTTTTACTACTGTCATACTTGTATGTATTAAATATCGTCCACAGATTTCCTGTGTAGGCCTGTCCCTAGGGACTGAAAACCTGGTGTACACAACTCATAAATAAAGCTAGTGAGACATGAGCAAGAAAAAGCATAGCATACTTCTGGGAATCACTCCAGGAAAATAAATATGCAAGATGGCACATCACCCTACACAAAGCTGGCAAAGGTAAAATAACATTTGGGTTTGATCATTAAGGAAAATAAAATAATTCTGTGTTCATATGTACATGCTGGTCTTCGACTGAAACAAAAGGGCAAAGGTAAGACCAGAGTTTGACTCGCAAGACAACAAACCTGCTGGTAACAGTTGTAGCTTATTTAACTAAACTGGGGGATCAAGTCTGAATTTGATCCCTGGCTTTCAGATGGCCCATGAATTCTCTAGAAATGATCACCATCATTTATTTCCTATCTCTGCATTTCACGACTCTTTCTATGGCATATGCTTGCTTTTAAGAGCCTATCTAAATTCTAGGTATACCTTCCCTCAACAGTCCCAATGCACGACTCTATACAGAAGTAGTATTGAAACACGGTGAAGAACGAAAGAGGAACAATTGTCTTGCTTTCCCATAATGGGTTGGGATGAACACGCCCTCCCGTTTCCATCTGTGCTTTACTCTTTTTTTTTTTCTTGAGAGTAGGATATTACATTTACTGGCATTGACTCTTTCCTCAGAGCTTATTCTTTTGCTCCCCTTCTGCTCTGCTCTCAATTTCCCAGTCTTTTCTACTTTTCCTGAATCCTCATTTTCTTATCAGGCATTGCACTGTCTAGTCCCCATCTTTGTTTACTGTTGTTATTTGTGAGACACTGAATAAGTTCAAGCCACTGTATACAAGGTATGACAACAATACGGTTGCACAGAAATTATTATTATTTAAGAAGGGATGAATTGGCAGAAGAGACATCCTGCAACTATGCAGATTGTAGACAGATGTCTACCTGTGTTTTACTTGGCTGTAATTTGGAAATGTACAGAATTCTTTGAAAGCAAATGTGATGTGTTCTTGCCAGTTTTTATGTTGTTGTGGATTAGTCCATATTTTTGCCTTTAGGGATGAAGGCTTACCGTCATCTTATAACTGTTTGCCTGGTGATGTGTGTTGATAATTTTGCTTGGGTTCTTAAATAATGTACATGACAGTAGAATTGCACACTTCCTGTGCAGATATAGCTTTAAAACAATCTATTTATTAGAAATTCATTAGAAAGTTTTAAAATTTGGAGTTTAAGGATAATACTTTAGAAGTAGTAACTTACACTATTCCAAATGTGCTTTGTTCAGGTACTCTTACTGTCGCTTTGTGTGTGGGTTTTAAAATTGCCTTATCCTTTGTATGATTGAACATCCTTATGCTATCAGATATCACTGCTTTCACTGCACAAAGAACCTGTAGGAAAGCTTTTCGTGCCTCTGATGAAAAGTTACTTACGATATAGCAACAGGAGTTCGATGAGAGGTATATATGCATATCTGCTGGTGTTGCACATTTGCTCATGGGACTGTGGGGCCTGATATACCTATACAGCACATGTAAGCCTTGAGGCTCCTTGAGATTTTAATTTGGGCAATAGCACACTCAGTGCACCTTATGTGTATGAGAATCCAAAGTGTGCAGGAGTATAACGAAAAGAGAATGGGGGCTGCGTGGGATATGCACACATCTACCGATAGGTAACTCATTTTCTGTTTTCCTCCTGGCAGTTACCCGTATGCAATATATATCCTTATTTCCACCACAGTGTACTCAATAGCAATCATTAGTTTCTTCCACGGCAGACTCAGATTCTTGGGAGGCTGTGGTTGGAACAACGCTTTATGTTATATCCCATCAACAGTTGTTAATATACTCTATGCAACATCTGTTGAATTGGAAAGACAAGAGCTTCAGGTCGATGCTCTGCAGATGTCTAAGATAAATAATTTTCTTGGTGAAATTGCCAGCATAGATGCTGCTCTGAGAGACTATGATCTAATGGTTTACCTGGAGTTGCCGTAACAATCTTAAAACAGACTTGAGGTCTAGAATATAACTAGGTAGGAAAAGCCAAGAGAATATCTTAAAATACTTCACTTTTTTCAGTTAACAGGATACCTGTTATATCCCAAGTGTGGAGAGATGACTCTGTCTCCAGGAACATGTGGTTTGAGGGAAGAATACAGAAAGATGAATTTTCTAGTTCAGATGGAGCTCCATCACTGCCAGCTCATCACTGGCAGAAATTGGAGGATGCCATTAAGTGCTCTGTGTCCACTTAGAGGAGAGGGATCACCTGTACTTCTCCCTCACTCTTGTCACTGAAGTGATGGCCTCCAGGTCATCGTAGCTGACAAAAGTCATCAAGGGCATACAATTTTTGTCAAGGATAGGGACTCCTGAGAGTTGATAGGTCCAGACACAGGTTCCAGTCTGAGGTGGGAGAACTAGCATATTTACCTTGGTTGGAACCTTCAAGAACCACAATTCAGTGAGGTGGGAGAAGCCACTGAATACACACTGCTGCAAGTTCAACTTCTTTAACCTTTCAGGATTGGCCACTGTCCTAAAGCCAGAAGATAGTTTAAAACGTCATGTAGCAATTCCTCAAATGTATTCAAGATACTTCATAGCTCTAGGAGGAATATCTCATTTCCTTTGCCAATTAAATTTGCCTTAAAGAGGTCTTCTTACCATTGATTAAGACTGAGTGAAAAGCAGCACTTCTTATTCTTAACAGCCATCCAGCACGCAGGCTAAGAGAGGGAACAACTTGAAGTGCAGATACCAAACTATTCCTTTGTTCAGTGGCTCCAAATGCAGGAAGTCCGTAAGTTCTGCAGATATTCTAATCAGGATATCTGGAAACCAGGACTCTTTTAGCAAGTGGAGATTAAAAAGGCTAATTTTGCTAAATCTTACTTGATTTTGCTAAGTAATCTGGGAATTAGAAGGATTGGCAGGTAAGTATAAAAGGAAATGGCTATCCCTGGAACACGGAAATCATTGTCTGGTGGACCTGTGCTGTGAAGATGTCCATTCAGGATAACTCTATTTTGAGAAGATGCCTTCAAATGTTTTTGATTTCCTGTCTGTGTTTTAAAGAGGAGTGTCTGCTGTAATCTTTTACCCAGCTATTCTGCAGACTAAGCACAACACAAAAAAGAAGATTTTATGTGGGTGCCATAATTTAATTTCTTCCTGGCACAGAGAGTAACGCCACATTCTCACACTATTGACATGAAGCCATATAAGAAGATCACCAACAATCATGATGGCTTTTCTGGTTTAGGTATTTGTCCACTGGTAACTGGTTTAAGGGTCTGACTTAACTGTAAAGAGGCCATCAGATGACAATAACTTTGTCATGACTTGTGTGGTGTCAAGATCTAACCTATACCCTGTGAGCTACCCATTTCCTACAGGAAATTCATCTTTGCTACTATCATATGAGAGGATAGCAACCACCTATTCCACACTGAAATATTTGTCTGCTTTCTAGTGTTTCAGTCTAGCAAGCATAATTCCCCTGAATTGACGATATTTTTAGAGTAAAATGAGAGGTAAGGGTTCTGTGGTTTGAGGAAGTCAAAGGGAAGTTCAATGCCTGATTCAAAAGCAAATTTCCTTGTGACAATGGGCAAATTGATGGGTTTCTGTAGCTCACTGTCCCCAACAAGAAAAAAAATAATTGAAGGATGAATTGATTTGTATTTGTGAAATATTCAGCTAATCTTCCCGCTTGACTTTTAAGAAACTGAGTGATGTATTTGGGGTTTGTTTTATAATCCTCAGTATTCAGAAGCTCTGTCTCACAGAGTAAATGAGACCACTACAGCTATGTCTACACTGTAATGGAACAAAAAGTCCTTTGGACCAGAAGTAAGCATGGTATATTCTGTACCCCCTCTCCCCAAGCCCTATCCACTGCAGATCCATCATGGCAGCAAGGACCACCAGCAGACCGCCTGCGAGCATTAGCATGCTAGCGTACTGACCCACCAAGCGCACTCAGGTACCCAGATGCCAACATGCTCTGAAGAAAAGGCGATGTGCCCATATCTGAGGTCAGTCCTGTATGTTTGCAGTATAAAATGTGGGTAAGTGTGATTTTCAGCAAGGTTTCAGGTCTGCTTTCATTGGAGTACAGATCAAGGTCTTAAGTGATTATGCAAATGTAGTAATTATGTAAATCTAGAAGACTTATGACAATTGGAATTAAGGCTGAGAATGTAAATGTGAACCTTGCTATCTTGCACTTGGTGAGAGAAGTTTTCTTTTTCTGAACAATGTAACACATGAAAACCTCAATTCCAACACAAATCTTTACTAACAAATCAGGTTGATGGGCGGTAGGATAAAGGCTAAGCATAATTTGTTATTTACAGTTTTCAGAGTCATATACAAATCCCTATGTTCTGAGTGCTAAACTCTTATGCCCCATACATATGTTGTTTGTTTTATCAGACTACATGTGAATGAAAAGAACAGCTGTGACCTCCCCTTGTACTTCAAAAGGGCTCTGACAAAAAACCCAAACAAATCCTCTTTAAGACAAAAATTCGTAATCTGAATTCATTCATTCATTCTGCATGTGTAAGGACCCACAGAATTATTCCACGTTTTCATTACATTCAAAATTAATAGTGAAAAGGCAGCTAAGGTAGAATTGCACACCTGTTCATATTCAGTTTTGGAGTTATCTCTTAACATTATACTGCATAACGTTATACTGCATAACGTTATACTGCATAGTTCACCATCATCGCTTTCTAATCTAGAACCAGACTCATTGTAAACTGATATGACGTTCATGTAAACCTCAACCTGGGCTGAAAGCGTGAGTTCAGGTAATGCCATCTCCTCTTTGTACAACCTTCGGTTACCTAAAATATGTTATTAAAATGTTTTCTCTCGTTCCATATATAATTTTAACAATTCTTTGTTGGATTGAGTGTGATTTTTTAAGTGTAATCATTAAGCTGATACAAGCATTTAGCTTATTTTAATAAATTCACTAAAATTACCATATCTGCACTGCAGGCTTATGTTGCTTTTATTACACCAAACAATTTGTTCCAAACAGCTAAAGGTATACAAAAACTGGGTGTGTGTAGCCCATAGTTAAACTAATGCAAAGCCCTATATAGTCTTATAAAGAATTAGCTTAAGTCAGTAAATGAAATAATTAATCAGTGCAAGTTTTGAATGTGACCAAAACACAATGATACACATATTTCACTGTTCAGCACTCACAGCAATTATCGATCACCATCCCTTCTCTATGCCTCCTGGACTGCACGCACTCCTTTTTTCCCCAGAAAATACAGATCTTCACATACATACAAGCACAATTAATGAGAATACAACAACAACAACAAAAAGGCCTCTGAATTCAGCTGGAGAAGGAGGCTGCTGCCTCTCCATCAACAAGATGGTGTTGATCAGCTTGCCTTTCTGTGAGGCAGCTGCTCGCAGCTTCTGCTAAGCTGCGCACTCAGTATGGGACGTGGAAGAGAGGAGATAGGGGCGCTGGGATAGGAGTCTGGAAACAGGGAATACTGTAGTTGATATTATGGTGGGGAGGGAGGTAAGGAAGGAAAATGTAACCAAACAAGTGATTTGTGGCTCACTGACACTGTATATTTTATTTGCTTTGTTCTTGGCCTGTGCAAGTTTGATGATCTCTGTCTTTTGGTCTTCTTCCATATACTCCCACTGCTGTCTAAGCTTTCCCATGTGTCAAATGACCCAGATGTTTCTCCTCCACTGACTGTCTTCCAATTTGACTGAGCTACTCCTGTGATTAACAGGCAAGAGGTACATGAACAGCATGCATTTTCACTAACAAATTCTGCAGCTCATTGAAAACTAAAAATTAATAAAAATATTTTTAACATTTAGGTAGTAGAAGAGTTTGATTTGGTGTCTACTAATTTTGTTAATTTTCATATGTAATCATATTTAAAGGAATCGAAATTATACAATGAATTACTGAAGTCTGTTACAGACTCTCTCATTTTTAAGACTGGAGTAACAGAAAATTCGTTCATGCCTGCTCTATCACTGCCTGAAGAGATACAGGAACAGGCAAAGAAAGCAAGCAGAACATAGCTGTAGCTGGCTGTGTTCATGTAATCCAAATATTTAATAACCAAACGTTCCTAACAATAAATACGCAATAATAATCTATTCTGTATCAAAGGATATATTTGAAATCCCTGGGCAAGTTTTGGTTTAAGCTTATGAGGCATGTGGTAGTTGAAAGGAAATACACAAATAAAAGATAAACATGTTCTGAATTATTTTACCAACAAAGGGGAGGGGTGGGGGCAGGAATGACCTACGCTGTTCTGTACTTTGTTCTTGAAACAAGCAGAGTAATTTCCCTCGAAGCACACACTGTGAACTGTACAGCCTGTGACAAGGTACCAGGCCTGGCCAGATACCCAAATCAGCTCAGCGCGCACACTTGGAGTCACGTAGTATCAGCGGGCACGTTAGCTTAACGCTCAAAGGAGTGATAAGAATGTATTTATCCAGCCATGAGGAAAGTGCAGTAAATCCCTCTGTGTCATTTTCCCCCATGTTCTTCAAACACAGTTACATAAACCCAACCCACATTTCCCTCTTACTATGTGGCAAATACAATCCTCTCTCTAATAAAAAAAAATAAATCTGAATTTGAAAGAACATGTTAAATAATTTGCAGGAATGATTAATAGTTCTGCTGACTGGTAAAAATCTGGTTAGAGTAGCTAGGGTATGATGGCTTTTTAGGAGCAGGATAAAGTTTACTTGATTCTCTGTAACTGAGTGTCCCCAGTTGAACCTACCAGCCCTTTGCTGTGCGAGGATTATAACTCATGCTGCAGTTGGATCAGCCTCCATTTCTATTTTTAGTGCAGATCTTGCTCCTTATTTAGTCCTGATTGCATAGCCAGAACTGCATTCTCAGCAGCTCAGTGAAAAGCCTGCCTGTTCCATTTTATAACTTTTCCAGACAAAAAGATGGGAAGCCTGTAGCTTTCCAAACAGTCTTATTTTAGGAGCTTGCAATACGATACAGTCCAAAACCCAAGGGCCACATGAATCCCTGCTGAAATACTATTGACTTTCCTGGAGTTTTACACAGCAAGAATTTGGCTGCTTCTAAGTTAATCAGGATATTTAAAAAACCAAAAACAACCCCCCCAAAACCTCTCAAAAAAACCTTCTTCACCCTAAATACTTAAGAGACATTTACTGAAACAGTAATATACATCTGGATCAAATTCTCTGGAAAACATTTTATCCTCCTTAGATTCATAGTTTATAAATCCAATTCATGGAGGCAACTACTAGCCAAAAAAGAAATAAACAAGGAAAAATGGAAAGTGTTGGTTTTAAAGAATCTCTTAGCAGGGATGACCACACAGAAGTAATTTGCTGCCACTCAATTAAAACCATAAGCATATTTTTGGTTTTGAACAAAGTTTTCCCACTACAGCAAGGAGTTGCTGTAATTCTGTCAGAACCAGCTACAATGCTTCACCTTCATTTCCTGGATTTGTTTCTGGAATATCTCCTTAGTCATATATACTTAGTCAGTTATATTTCCATGTGTTGCACATAAGTGCATGACTAAAAACCAAGATTAAGATGATTAAGGCCACTGTGAGGCTGTAAACACACAAAATGTAAAAAACCTACACTGATAGTACACGTAAAATACATTTTTATCTACATGTGCTGAAATACATTGTCAGTAATGGATCTTATTTCCACATGTGAAGACACTTTGCATCTTACTGTACACTGAAATTATGCATACCTCCAAGTAGGTCTTTTATTCCTAACCCAAGATAGCGAGTCATACCCTCGCACGCACAGATCTCTTCTTAGATGTAATCCTAAACCCTTGCTCTCCCAACCTGCCATAAATCACTAAGGAATTGTTATGCTGGTCAGGCAGTGATCACTGAATTCAGCCATCTTTATTGTACATGTAAGGGTATCCAGCACTCCTCCTGCAGTGAGGAGATTGATTGCAGACGGAAATTTCCCTCAACTGCCTCTGTATTCATTCCGTTGACTAGTCCTTTTATGCCACACTGAGAACACAAAGGCAGATTTAAATGAAAATTAACTGGAGGAGTACAGAATTAAAATCAGTGAAGGGAAGGATGGACTAATATATTCTCATTGTAAATTCAGTAATTTAATTAGCCCTCAGTCAAACACTGGACAAATTACAAAGCCAATACAAAACAGAAGGGCCATAAAAATTATGTATTCAGCAGGTCTGAATTTGCATATTCCGTGTTCCCCAAATATCCTATTAATTCTGTGAAAATGGAGGGTATTCCAAATACATGAAGTCAAGTTCTGTATCTTGATTTAAATAACACAGTTTGAGAGAGAGAAGTTGAATGCCACAAGAAGTACTCAAGATCACTATCTCAAAGGCAGGAGGTTAGAAACTGGAAGGACTGGAAGTTATTAACTGAAAACAAAAGACCCAAGTACTTGAAAGCCTGTTCATCCTAGCTGCTATCAGGACATTGTAGCCTTGCACCCTAAATGAAGACTACTGAAATTTGGGTATTTGGGATATGGAGTGTCTTGGCTGTGCTTCTCAATGTGACAGATAAAGTTGAAACTCTAACACATTTAGAAAAATATAATCAAAAAATACTGGCACCGAGGTGCCAACGCTTAAATCAGGGCAATGGAATCATGACGTGTGTGCCTATAAATTAGGAACAAAAATTTAAGCATGACCATTCTGACACAAAGGTATTTAAGAGCAGAGCTTTATTTTCAAAAAGCTGTGAAGGCCACTCAGATTTTTTTTGAGATTACACTGGAAGAGACTGAACTGCACATGAAATCCTTCAGAAAATGCCTAAAATAGCCAGAGACTATGCTAGCTTCCTTTGAGCCCTTTTCAAGAAGGGGCTTTTGAGCTGATGCATGGCAGAGGAGCCCAAGAAGCTGATGCTGAGCCGCAAGGGGCCAAGACATAGTGTGGAAGTCTCTATACCTTTACGAGAATATGCCATGATCCAGGAAGGTTTGGATAAATCTTCCACAGGGACACTCTATATTTAAGAATAAAACTTAGAGGAAACACCTTAAGGAATCATGACAAGATTTTCTCTAGCAAGCCCCTGGCATGGACTTTCTTATGAAACACCATAGTATAGTGTAAAAAGTATCAATTTGCCCACAACTACATTCTGGACATAATTTTTAATCATAAAAGTGATTGCTGAATCCATTTGGAAGAAATACTGATCTAAGTGTATATAGCTTTGTTTGTAATTCAACACTATAAAGAGTACCCTAACAAATGATGAGCATTTTGTGTCTGATGTAATAACTATTTCTGTATTTTCAGTTAGGAGCGACCAGTTCTGTGTTTTGAGTTAGGAAATGTGCATAACATTAAAATAAGTTATTCAAGTGCCATTTTAAATCAAAATGAAGTAGGTCACTTTGAAGTCAGCTTTGATGGGCAGTTTTGTTGTTGGTTTTTTGGTTTGGGTTCTTTTTTTGGTTTTTTTTTTTTAAATGAGAGTATGAGTCTGTTCCCTCAGCACCACTTAATCACTGGTAACTTTCATGAAGAGCAAACAAAAGGCCTCTTTTATTTATCCATTATGTTCCTAAGAGGTGAGAACAGCTTGATGCAAATGAAAATCATTAAAGTATTCTGCGCTACCATTAACTGTCTGAATATCTGTCTATGCAAATGCAGCACATAACCCAGTGAAACTGCAGCCTCATGACCTTCTGCATTGAAAATCTATGCCTTATGACTCTCTTAACTCAACAGTTAAAATACCCTCTGTGATGTGCCTTTGTATAAGTGCTTGGTTTGGATAGGCATGGAAATGGAGTGCAAGCATTACACAGAGACATATTCAGTTTCAGATACCCCTTCACCCTGACTGGGCAAGGGGTAACAGCAGCGATATCTGATTTGTAACAGTGCTACAGTATGAATAATAAGCTAAAATGTGATTACCCAGATCTGATCCTGCATGCAATTACACCCATAACTTCACTGAAATGAGTAGTTCCATTTAAGTCACAATGAACATATAATAATGCAAAACCATAAGTGGTTTGTAGGATTAGAGGCCTAATTAGATACAAAACCTACTGACCTAATTCTTTAGCACTTTGTGCAGCCATTTACGCCCAGGCGAACAGCGTACAGAACACTGCTCTTCTCACTAAGTAGCACGCCACCCAACCGACAAAGACGGGTGAATGTATGGAGCTAGAGAGTTTAGTCCTCCAACAGCAGTACCCAGCATCAGAAATGCACCAGAACTCCTGCATTCTTAATAGTTTTAACCAGAGACATACTTATGATAGCTCAGACAGCAGGTTACAGAAGGCCATTTATTGCTGTTCAGTCTGTCTCTCTCCTTGGCGAAATTTAGGTCAGTCATGAGGCACAAATTGACATCTGCTGCCTAAGAGCTTTCCTAGAACTAAGTCTTGGCAGAGGTTATCTCCCCCTCCTTTGGGACACAAACCTTTGTTGCATACTCTTATGTAGCAGCAGAGTGGTTAGGACACTGCATTATGCAACAGCAGCTGAAGAGGCAATAGTGGATTGGATTCTACGCTCTCCATTGCTTGAAGGACACCAAACCAGCCCCTCCTGTCTCCTAGGAGAGTGCCCCCATCAGCAGGTGGTTGCATGTGAAGCATCTCTTACCTCCAGCTTGGGTTTTTGCCAATCAGCGCTGAGGAATGGAAGACTTAGAGGCCAAAAAGAATAAGGACGCTTTAATCTCCTAGGCCTGCTTATGTTTTTTCATTAAACAGTAATTATATAGCTTGCATACATAGTACTGAGTGCAGGGACTAAGGACTCTTAAGCCAGCACCCTTATTACTTATTTATTTGGATGCTATGAAAAGTAATTAATGTATTTGAAGTACTTAGAAAAGAAAGAAATCAGTGGAACTGAATACGCCTAAAGGTCTTGTTCTGAATTTGGCAAATTGGCACATTTAAAAAACCTTATCTGAGACACTGCTGCTCTGCCTGTACTGTTTAGTATAACGGTACCAAGGAATAAGCTTGAACGCCGGGCTGCTCATCACCCACGCTGTTAAGCTGCCAGCATGCTGCGCGGCAGTTTAGGCCCCTAACAACTAGTACCATCTGAAACAGCGCTCCCACACTGCTCAGGGGACAGCATGCGGTGGCAGAGGGACACAGCGGTCTCTCTACCCCTTTTTTATTTCATAGAATAGATGTAATATACGGTAAGGAACAACAAGGCAGCCAACGAGGAAATTATGACTTCTACTGTCACAGTACAGTTCATGCCAAATCATTTGGAATTTTTAAACCTTTGAAGTAGCAGTGCTATCATTTTATACATGATTAAATTAAAATAAGCTTAAAGAGTTTTGGGTTTATTAGGGACATAGAAATAAATTATGCTAACAATAATACAGTATTTACAGAAACGTTGTGCCTCTAACATGCTCATTCATCTCCTGTTCTGTCAGAACATAAGAAATAAAGGGTATGTTTCCAGGTAGTGCACTTTATCCCTTTTAGCAACCACTGCTGTATTTTCTCTTTATCTGGGAGAAATTTACTTCTAAACAGAACTATTTAATTTAAAAAATGCTAATACTTTCAAAGTGTGATAAAAGATAAAGCTACTCTGCATAAGCTTGAAAAACACGGATGCTGTTGGTTTCTTTTGTTTGAAATAAGCAATATCTGAAATACTGCAGGCAAAAAGCAATTCTGTGCCAGTCATGAAAAGGAGAAATTAGGGAACTGACAAGTAATCTCATGCTGGAGCAATAGAGAGAAACTCAGGTTACTGGTAGTGAAATCTTTATCACAAAACAGGTTTAAAAAGTTGCAGTTAGAACATGTGGTCTTTAAACATGTATTTTTTTCTCTAACAACAACTAAGAAAAGGTGGAGTTTTTTTGGTAAGAAATTCAATTTCCTTTTCAAACAAATAGACATTAAAAAAAATTACAGTGAATTTAAAAGCTTATTACAGTACAAAAATACAGTCTGATTTTTAATCTGTACCTAAAGATTCACCCAGAATAGCCATCATAACTGCTATCTTTCGACAATGATGACGAAAAACAATCAGGGGATGCAGGAAAGGTATTGTTTAATGAAAGACATACCCATTTTTCTCAAAGCACAAGAGGTCTTGGCACTGACAATTCTTGTTTCAAATGTCCAGTCCTAACGCCTTATTTCAGAATGATATGGTTTTGCAGACAAGCCCACAACTACATTTGATTTACTGACTGATTCTCTTCTGTTTCCTTTTAAAGATAAAGAATGTGTTTAAAGCTGAGTGTGAGAATGTGATCACTTCTTGGAAGGCTCTCTTCCCTCTCTGAACAATCTGAGACTCTTTCAAAAGTTATTTTTACAGCATAATCATTTCCTATTTTTCCCCGCGTATTAGTACTTTCACTCAACAATCATTTTCTTTGAAAAAAGCATGGTCCTAATGTGAACACATCACTTAATTATTAGAGAAAAAAAATGAAACAGGTCAAAAGCCTAAGTCCTGTCCTCAGAAAAACAGCTACCAAAAATACTGTCTCCACAAAATAGCTTAAAAAGTAGCATAGGAAAAGGAAGGTGGAGATGCAGTGGGTGGGGAAACGAATATGGCACAGTACTTAATACTTTACAGGTTTTGGGGGCAGTGTTGTTTAATCTTATTAGCCAAGTCATCAAGTTCCTGCTTTTGGGCAAAAACAAGTATCACTGATTTTTTAACTAAAGCAGCTGCAAGACTACTCAAGAGACAGCAGAAAACACGCACCATATTAAAACAGAATCCAGTCTCAGTCACGTAACTGCACAGCTTCCAGAGAGAATGTATCTGATTTCTGTACTTGACTAGGAGTCTATAAGCAACCCACACAATTCTCCTCCCAAGAATGTGGAAACAGAAACATGGTGTCTTTCCTTTCAATCTTTCCTAACTTCAATTAACGTATCACATTAGATTAGCAGATCTACTGTATAAATTTGTTTTCTTCCCAAGTTTGTATCTACCTCCAACTGTACCTATCTCATGCTTTGAGATATAAAATGATCAACATACTGGTATGAAAATTAATTTTATTTGCAAGACTCCAAAATTGTTGAGGTAGCTCTGTGTGCTGATGGGGCCTGCATTTTCAGTGTCATCCTTTAGTAGATACTACTAGAATTGGTAGATAATTATTATTATTATTAGTAGTAGTAGTAGTAATAATAATAATAAATCATCTCAATATATAATAATAATAATATAATATCATCCCTTCAATGTGAGTACTGAGCAAAAAAGAACACTAGCAACAACTGCTCAGTAAGTGAACATTTTTGAGACTAGGTTTCAGTAGTCATAAAATTAGTTTTTTAAATGTCTAGATAAGAGCACTACCTTTGAAAGTCTAAAATACACTAAACTTAATTTCAGGCCAAGCAAGCCTGAAAACGTTAGCCTTAAAGGACAACAGAATACTAGGCAATATTTAGCTTACAATAAACCAAACACCACCACTTTCCCCAAAAGCCAGGACAAAATACACAGTCCAAAGGAAATCTTTAGATACTACATAACTCAATTTTAGGATAGCATTTGGTAGAATCATAGAATCATAGAATCATAGAATTGTTCTGGTTGGAAGAGACCTCCAAGATCATCGGGTCCAACCATTAACCTATCACTACCAAGTCCCCCACTAAATCATATCCCTTAGGGCCTCATCTAAACACCTTTTGAATACCTCCAGAGATGGGGACTCCACCACCTCCCTGGGCAGCCTGTTCCAATGCCTGACAACCCTTTCGGTAAAGAAGTTTTTCCGAATGTCCAATCTAAACCTCCCCTGGCGCAACTTGAGGCCATTTCCTCTTGTTTTGTTGTCTGTTACTAGGGAGAAGAGACCAACCCCCATCTCTCTACAACCTCCTTTCAGGTAGTTGTAGAGAAGGATAAGGTCTCCCCTCAGCCTCCTTTTCTCCAGGCTAAACATCCCCAGTTCCCTCAGCCGCTCCTCATAGGACTTGTGCTCTAGACCCTTCACCAGCCTCGTTGCCCGTCTCTGGACACGCTCCAGCACCTCAATGTCTTTCTTGGAGTGAGGGGCCCAAAACTGAACACAGTACTCGAGGTGCGGCCTCACCAGGGCCGAGTACAGGGGGACAATCACCTCCCTACTCCTGCTGGCCACACTATTTCTGATACAAGCCAGGATGCCGTTGGCCTTCTTGGCCACCTGGGCACACTGCTGGCTCATATTCAGCCGGCCGTCAACCAACACCCCCAGGTCCTTTTCCGCCGGGCAGCTTTCCAGCCACTTCCCCCCAAGCCTGTAGCGTTGCCTGGGGTTGTTGTGTCCCAAGTGCAGGACCCGGCACTTGGCCTTGTTGAACCTCATACAGTTGGCCTCGGCCCATCGATCCAGCCTGTCCAGGTCCCGCTGTAGCGCCTGCCTGCCCTCCAGCAGATCAACACTCCCTCCCAATTTGGTGTCATCTGCAAACTTACTGAGGGTGCACTCGATCCCCTCGTCCAGATCATTGATAAAGATATTGAACAGAACTGGCCCCAGTACTGAGCCCTGGGGAACACCACTTGTGACCGGCCTCCAACCGGATTTAACTCCATTTACCACAACTCTTTGGGCCCGGCCATCCAGCCAGTTTCCTACCCAGCGCAGAGTATGCCCATCCAAGCCATGGGTAGCCAGCTTCTCCAAGAGAATGCTGTGGGAGACGGTGTCAAAGGCTTTACTAAAGTCCAGGTACACAACGTCCACAGCCTTTCCCTCATCCACTAAGCGGGTCACCATGTCGTAGAAGGAGATCAGGTTGGTCAGACAGGACCTGCCTTTCATAAACCCGTGCTGACTGGGCCCAATCACCCGGTTGTCCCGTATGTGCCGCGTGATGGCACTCAAGATGATCTGCTCCATAACCTTCCCGGGCACCGAGGTCAGGCTGACAGGCCTGTAGTTCCCCGGATCCTCCTTCCGGCCCTTCTTGTAGATGGGCGTCACATTTGCCAGCTTCCAGTCAACTGGGACCTCCCCAGTTAGCCAGGACTGCTGGTAAATGATGGAGAGTGGCTTGATGAGCACTTCTGCCAGCTCTTTCAGCACCCTTGGGTGGATCCCATCCGGCCCCATAGACTTGTGCGTGTCTAGGTGGCGTAGCAGGTCACTGACCATTTCCCCTTGGACTTCGGGGTTTACATTCTGCTCCCCATCCCTGTCTTCCTGCTCAGGGGGCTGGGTGCCCAGAGAGCAACTTCCCTTGCTGTTGAAGACTGAGGCAAAGAAGGTATTTAGCACCTCAGCCTTTTCCTCATCCCTTGACACTAAGTTTCCCTCTGCATCCAATAGAGGAGGGAGATTCTCCTTAGCCCCCTTTTTATTGCTAATGTATTTGTAGAAGGACTTTTTGTTGTCTTTTACGGCAGTAGCCAGACTAAGTTCTAATTGGACTTTGGCCCTTCTAATTTTCTCCCTGCATGACCTCACAACATCCTTGTAGTCCTCCTGAGTTGCCTGCCCCTTCCTCCAAAGGTGGTAGACTCTCTTTTTTTTCCTAAGTTCCAGCCGGAGCTCTCTGCTCAGCCAGGCCGGTCTTCTTCCCCGCCGGCTCATCTTTCGGCTCATGGGGACGGCCTGCTCCTGTGCCTTTAAGATTTCCCTTCTGAAGAATGTCCAGCCTTCCTGGACGCCTTGGCCCTCCAGGACTGCCTCCCAAGGGACTCTGCCAACCAGACTCCTAAACAGGCCAAAGTCTGCCCTCCGGAAGTCCAAGGTGGCAGTTCTGGTGACCCTCCTCTTTACTTCTCTGAGAATCGAGAATTCTATCATTTCGTGGTCACTGAGCCCAAGACGGCCTCCAACCGTCACATCACCCACAAGACCTTCTCTGTTCACAAACAACAGGTCTAGCGGGGCGCCTTCTCTCGTGGGCTCCCTCACCAGCTGCGTGAGGAAGTTATCTTCCACACACTCCAGGAACCTCCTGGACTGAAACTCTCATGAAACCTCAGAAATCACTCAGAATGTGTTGGACAGATTACAATGCTGAATGAGAGGCACAAAGATGCCAGGGCTGTATAAAAATTCTGAAGCTTAAGGAAAACAGTGAATATTGTAGGGCTCAAGATAAAACTGTGAAAACTGACAGCAAATAAAAGAATCCTAGAATAAAGGACAAGTAGCAATCTATCTATATGTGTGGTGCCACAGGAACTGTTGTGAGGCCTTGTTTTATTTGACATCTTCATTAATCCCTGAGAGGCCACAATGTGGACAACTTTGAGGACACTGAGATACCTCAAAGTAACTTAGTGTGGCTAAAATGCAGTCAGAAAACAGTAAAATGACATTGAGTACAAGAAAAAGCAAGCTACTGCTATGGAAAAGACAGAGAGAAATATTCTGGAACAGATTCTGGAATACATTCAACAGGATGGAAATACCCCAAAGGCATAATATTTGTAAAGGATCTAAGGATAACAAGCAAGCAGAAACTACAAATAGATTTGTAACAGAGTACCAGCAAAGAGACTAATTTAGATTTGACGTGCATACTTGGAAGCACTGTATCCTGGAGCAGGAAGGTAAGTTTCTCTATATACAGTTGCAGGGCAGACTGTAGAATATTTTACTTGTGGACAACCAACAAAGTCCTTCAAGCCTCTTGGTGGACCAAACATTAATACCCTCAAGTAATTAATTCTGCCCTACACATGGAGGTCATATGGATGCCTGAAACAAAGTAAAAAAACCTCTATCTGGACATAAATTCTTCATCCACACTCTTTACAACCACGCCTGGAACTCACCAATCAGTTCTAGGCATATTACGAGAAAGATCTCTGCAAATTGGATGGAATTCACATAAAAATAACAGAAATTCTTTGGGAGCAGGAAAGACTCAAAAGGAAATGTTACAAACCTAAACAAGTGTTACCTTACTTGCTCAAGCTAAGCAAGTAAAGTTCAAAGTGCTTTTTCCTTAACATTCCGTTTGTTCTGGAAGATTATTTCAAAGGAACAAACCCCAAGAAGGAAAAATAATTATTTGCAGTGATAAAAGGTTATATATACATACTTAATTAGGAACAGAAAGATTTAGACAATACAGGAAACATATACTGAGCTCTAAACTATAGGTAATTGTCCTAATAGAAAAAAAAAGTAGGCATCTGAAACTGCAGCATAATGTATACATTCATATATTACAGGGACCAATACTGACAGAGGTGGACAACGCATTTAATGGAGCTCTGCCATCTCTAATCTAATCTTAAAACATTTTAAGTTTACTCTTATGGCAACACTCCTCTCTCCTTTTGGATAGCAGACGGCTGTTCGTGATCTAGATATTGATCGGATAGACTGAGGCTTCTTTCACTTTGTCTGATGCATGAATGAGGAATACCTCCCGTAAGTCAGACTACATGGCAGAAAAAAATATAGCATCTAACATTAAATGGATCTCACCACTTACCATCCAATCCTATTTCTGTGATTCATTCACAGAAACACATTTCACATTTTAAAACAACAAAAACTCAAATAATAACCACATACTCATGTATATTTGGCTACATAGTTACAGAAGACTAACAGGGCTTTTGGCAGTTATAGTACTTGAAAATTTTCCATTATGACATCCTTTTAATTACTTCCGGTTTGAACCATTTGGGCCAACTCTTCACATCAGACATATTTCTCTATGGAGAGTTTCAACTAAATGCTTCAGCTATTTATCAGAGCTAGAATATGAAAAACTATGTTTCACTTGCCTGTTTAAAAACAATTCTTACAACCATTTACCTGAGCTGCATTGTATGGAATAGAAATTTCAGAGTTTGGTAGGGATATGTACACATGTAGATATCTGTACACATAAATTAAACACACTTTTTAAGTTAATAACCCCCACCCAGTCACATATGCTTTCTCCTGGGAAGACGATGGAAGGATCAACCACATGCAGCCTCAACTGGCAGCTCTGTTGTAAAAATAAACCAATTACTTTTAGTTTTACAACAAAAGCTATTCAAACGCTCAACGATTTTTCCCTTTATACTCCACTACTTGCCAGTAACTCTCACTGTCAAACATACCATTCCCACAAACAGTATTAATGTTCACATGTTATATGTCATTACACACAATTTTCTCTTTTAAGTCCATACCCAACTTTTATAGTCATCAGACCCAAGCACTAGACAGCAGGTTTTTTAATTATCCTGATTCAGCAATGCCATTCATAAAACCAGCTTTAGCACTATTCCTCACTTATCTAAGACTTCATCAGTTCATCTTAATCAAATTTCATCTAGAAAATTCTCATTGTCATACATCTGTATTGGGTCTGCGTGGCAAGGTTTTGGTAGTGGGGAGGCTACAGGGTGGCTTCTGTGAGAAGCTGCTAGAAGCTTCCCCTATGTCCGATAGAGCCAATGCCAGCCAGCTACAAGACAGACCCACCGCTGGCCAAGGCTGAGCCCATCAGCAATGGTGGTAGCACCTCTGGGATAACATAGTCAAGAAGGGGGAAAAAAACCTGCTGCCACAGGATTATAGCAGCGGAGAGAGGAGTGAGAATATGTGAGAGCAACAGCTCTGCAGACACCGAGGTCAGTGAAGAAGGAGGGGGAGGAGGTGCTCCAGGTGCCAGAGCAGAGATTCCCCTGCAGCCCGTGGTGAAGACCACGATGAGGCAGGCTGTCCCCCTGCAGCCTGTGGAGGTCCATGGTAGAGCAGATATCTACCTGCAGCCCGTGAAGGACCCCACTCTGGAGCAGGTGGATGCCCAAAGGAGGCTGTGACCTCATGGGAAGCATGTGCTGGAGCAGGCTCCTGGCAGGACCTGTGGCGCCCTGGAGAGAGAGGAGCCCACACTGGAGCAGGTTTGCTGGCAGGACTCGTGACCCCGTGGGGGACCCACACTGGAACAGTCTGTCCCTGAAGGACTGCACCCCGTGGAAAGGGCCCATGCTGGAGCAGTTTGTGAAGAACTGCAGCACATGGGAAGGACTCATGTTGGAGAAGTCCGTGGAGGACTGTCTCTCGTGGGAGGTACCCCACGTTGGAGCAGGGGAAGAGTGTGAGGAATCCTCCCCCTGAGGAGGACTGAGCGGCAGAGACAACGTGTGATGAACTGACGACAACCCCCATTCCCCATCCCTCTGCGCCGCTCAGGGGGAGGAGGGAGAGGAATGGGGAGTGAAGTTGAGCCCAGGAAGAAGGGAGGGGTGGGGGGAAGGTGTTTTTAAGATTTGGTTTTATTTCTCATTACCCTACTCTGATTTGATTGGCAATAAATTAAATTAATTTTTTCCCCAAGTCGAGTCTGTTTTGCCTGTGACAGTAATTGGTGAGTGATCTCCCTGTCCTTATCTCGACCCACGAGCCTTTCGCTGTATTTTCTCTCCCCTGTCCAGCTGAGGAGGGGAGTGATAGAGCGGCTTTGGTGGGCACCTGGCATCCAGCCAGGGTCAAACCACAACACATCCAATCACTAAATTTCACTTATTACTATACTGTTAACTGTTACCCAACAATGTGTGTGTTCTTGTTATACTAAACTTAATTCCTCATGCAATCACATAAATATTTTGCTCTTGACAATAGGCCATTCTCTGAGCATGGGAGCGAACCTCAATCCCTTCTTGACATGCAGAACTCTGTCAGCACAGAACAGATCAGGAATCTCATATTTAGAATTAAAATTAAGCTTTTACTGACCATTTTCTTACATTATGCATATGCTGCTTCTCAATTAAATACACTTTCTCGATTTAAAAAAAAAAGTGGTATAGTTTTACATTGTTACATGTGTCATTCTTCATTAATTTTTATATTTCAGTTTTGTATCATTTTCTTGAATACTTATGCGTTTTCCTGTGCACACATTCACTGGTAGGTTTTTCTTACATGGGACAATGGCAAGACCTGAAAATGTTGAAAAAAAAAATTGTTACTTTCAAAACAAATAAAAAATTTATTAACTTTCAATCAAAACTTCTGTTTGAAATGTAAGTTGCTAAATGCAAATACAACCCAGGAAACAAAAATGGTCAAAGAAGGCTTTGCATTTTCATATAAACATTATGTGAATTTGTATACACAACTCATTTACAGATATGGACATATACATAAAGCCACAATACGTGTTGTAACAGGGTTGCATTTTGTGCTACAGTCAAGGTTTTCTGAAACAGAAAGCTATACCACATCCATGGTATACAATGTGTTTTGTACGATGATGATGAAAACTAATTTATCCTAACAGCTAAATTGTCTGCATCGATCAGAGGAACCCACTATTGAAATGTCCGTGGAACTACATGCAATTCTTGTAGAATTTTGATCATCAGGTGCAGTCATGTGCGATAACCAGCAAGCATCATATGACACTTTTCATAATCTCATCAACCTCCATATTAAAACTTAATAAAAAGCTCTGCCCTGCTACTTTCACTGACAGAAGAAATTCATTCCTCCAGTGGTTAGAAACCTTCTTTCATGGCAAGTTAATTTCCAGTTTATATCTAATCATTCTACATCAACACTCTTCTTTGGCTTCAATACTTTTTCTTCTTGCTTACTTCAAAGTTATGGATATACTTACAAAGTTCACATATTCTCTCATCTTTTGTTTTTCTAGATGAAGCCAACTGATCTTTATCTTCTTGATAAAACAGGCTTTTCACATCCATGACCATTTTCAGAACCCCACTCTGTACCTCTTCTAGTTTAAATTCATCCTTCCTGATGACTTAAAAAATAGTCCAAATAAGGTATGGCAAAGATCTTGTATAATCACATTGATATACCACTTGGTTTGATAGAAATAACTCACTTCATGCAGTTTAGGATTGTACTTATCTTTTAGGACCCATCATGGGGGTAGATTCATACAACTCTGCCTGCCAGATCTTCTGTCATTTCTGATGTTCCAGTTCAGAGTAGAAAATTCTTAGCAATTTTAAAGTGAAAAATCTTGCCTTTCATATGCAAGATGTTGTGACATTTCTATTATTCCAATTCAAACCACACAATTCTTCCTATATGATCTGCCTGTTCTCCTCCAAACTTAAGGTTACCAGCAACTTTTATTTAAATGCTAAACAGGACTACGCTAAAGACATTAAATGGGCCGACTCCACCTGTAGCCAACTTCCAGTTTTATAGTCCTTCCTTCAACACAATCCCCTGTCATTTCCCAATAGCAATTCCTTACATTATGCATTCTACTTAATTTCTCATATGGCACTATACTGAATCTTGTTATGAAGTACAGATTAAATCCACTTTGTCAATAAATTAATTATTTTATGAAAAAAATACCCAGTTGCCCCAACAAAATCTACCTTTACTACACCAAAGATTTTTTTTTTACTTCTATGCCTTTGCTTATCCTATGTTACAATGTTTCCCGTGTCCCATATATTGCAACAGTTGCACATAACACTTGCTTGAGCTCTCCTTCACACACATTCGTTACTTTGCAATCACACAGCCCGGATAGGTTTATTGAGAGTCTTTACTAAAAAACTGCTTTCACACTTCTAATATTTTCATAATTGAGATCTGGGTTAGTTTTCCCATCAGGTTTCTAGTGGCAAGACGTTGCTGGTGCAAGGCCATTGATTAAATGTGTGACTGCCCTGGTTCTGACAGAACCTGACTGCATTACACTTCAGAGCCTATTGCCTAGCCTCTATCTATTCATGGATAATTAAAAAAAAAAAAAAAAAAAAAAAAAATTCTTATGAATTAGGATCTTAAGCACTATTTCCAAAGCACAGTTACCTCCACAAATGAATTCAGCAGCCTAAGTGGCACTTTAAGTCAGTTTGGTATCCACAAGTTGCTCAATTCCTTGCTGTTCACATGCTATCCTTAGATTTTTATCTGGTAACACCCAGACAGTACTTGACTTTCCACTGGTACGATGGGCATGCACAATGTTGCCTCAAATTCTGGCATGTGTGCCTAACTACCTGGAGTATAACAAGGCTTGTCGGGACTCTCACGTGAGGAATCCTCCTGTGTATCTTGCCTATGATGTCTGGTCTAATAAGCATTCTTAAAACATGGAAGACCACCAGAAATTAATCTTTCCTTGTATTTTGCATAGGTACATTAGTCCATCCATTAACCTACTGTTAAGGCACTCATGCGTGAAATGCGGATGTTTTCAAATCCCAGATCTGCTCGACTTGGAAGAAAGAGCTACCTTTCCCTGTTGTTTTCCCTCCCAAATAAGAGAAAGGTTGTACTTGCTTAGGTACCTAACTCTAGGAGAGGACTCCAAACCGAAAATCCTGAGAGAAGACTTCAGCCTTACTCCTTTGGGCAGAGGAACATTCAGTTTACACCTTCTCGGCATTTCTAGACAGCTTCTCCTCCAACGTACTCACTTTTGTGGACTAAGAGGACTACTTCTTGCACTGAGTGTTTAAGGAGCCTTAGAGCCTAACACAAGACTATGGATTCTTGTATGTGGCAAAGTATGTACAGCTTTGGCAGTCCAAAATCATACAGCGTAGCACCAAATATTTTAGTCTGAAGATTTAGACTTTTTTCATTCACTTGGTCTGTGGGGCACACTGGGAAATAAACTTCCTGGGTAACGCAGACAGTCTGACTGCCTAGGTCAGGATATCAACTGGGTGGACCATATACTACTCATGATTCGTGTGCCCAGGTTTTCTCCCTGCAGAAACCATATTTCTGTAACATGAAAAATCAACACCTGAAAATATGTGGGCCACACTCAACCCTATTTCTGAAATACAGTTTGGACAAATCCAGGGCATCCCCAGACTGAGAGAGCACTCCAAGATTTCAGACCATAGACCTCAGAAATACTGAGCATCCTGGAAATCAATATGAACTCAAACACAGATACACAAGTCAGTTTTGAAGTTAAGATGTACTGTTCAAAATTTTACCTTTGTGTTATAGTCTAAACTTTTATCATCGAATTCTGTTGCATTCTGCTACTATAATTAGATATTTGAAAAATGTGGCTTTTCCCTGGCCCCCATCATGTTTAGTCACTAGATGACTGTCTGCTCATATTTGCATTTATAAATTTTTTGTGAACTGCAGATACCATTTTGTGACCATTTTTTTTAAGTAGGTACATAGTAAGGATTAAGAGAAAGAAAAAACTGATGTGCCTTTTGTTAAAAAAAAAAAAAAGGCAAAACTATTGATTTTACTCTATAGGGAAATTCTAACTTTTAAGACAGTCATCAGTTATGGTGATAATTAATACTATTAATCCTCAAATTTTTATTGTACAGCTGTTTAACTGTGCATGATTAGAAGCAGTTATATATCCTAGCTTGATTATTTTCATACAAATACATGGCTGGCTAATGGGGAGAACAGCTGCTGCTTAGCAACTGGAAGAACAGAGAAAGGGGGTGACTTGCTTTGTAACAGAAAACTGGATGAAACCTTAGAGAGAGTACATACAGAGTTTGGAGATACCAGGGAAAATGGGTGGTAGTACTCTCTAACCATGATGTTTCCTTTTGCATCCTTACTGACATCCTATGATGGCAGCATTTTCAGGTAATAAAGGATAAACTACAAGAAAATGTATATATAGTAGATGCATACACACGTGTGCATCAACAACAAATAAAACAAGCGCTAAAGACAAACCCTGACACAGAAGCTGAAACGTAGGAAATCCAGAAACAGGCTTTGTGTCTGCCATCTACTGTAAGGGTTAAACTGACTTTTAGACTTCAGCAACTTAAACTAGTGAGCAACGTAAGCTACCACAAGCCAAGACTGATGGAAGTGTTCTCTTTTTCTTCCTGCTGTTCAAACTCAGCCCCTGCGCTGCCTCCTCCACTGTGCAAGCACAGGCTTTCACACACCTACGTAATGAGGCAGATCAAGGACCTGATCTAGGTTAAAACTAACCCATATTTTTCAGTTGGATCACTTTTACCTGCATCAGTTTCCAAATGCAGTTTGTTATGCAGCTATTCAAATGCTTGCACTGACATGAGGAGGAGGGCAGGGGACCTCCCGTGACAGTGCTGACTCAAACCTTTTCTGAAAGTATGTTCTTACCTTGGTGTGACCCTGCAGACTAACTTATTGACTTGACTGCAAGAAGAATATGAAAGCAGAAGTGCGCTCTAAGAAACGAAGGGAAACTGAAAAGGTAGAGCTCAGAAAGCGTGTGAGTTCCATATAAATGTCTGTGTGACTCTAAGACTACCACTTGGATCAAGCTATTTACATCAAAAAGGAAAGTCACCTAATTTTTTTCCTGACAGTAACATTCAACATTTTCAGAAATCAAATTAACACCTTGTATGAACAGGAAACTGGCTCCAGGTTAGGTATCACCTGTTCTTGTCTCAGTCCTGCTGTTTTCCGTTTGCAACAGTTCTTCCTAATTCAAAGCACAGTCTTCTTTGATTTAATAAACAACATTAAAATTTCATAATGAAACAGAAGAGACTGAATGATGTGCTTTAGCGAATCCTGCTTTATGCTTCTAAAAAATAAGTTATTCCAGCTATCTACACTATTCCATTGTGGGCAGTTGTTTTCTCTTCAGCAAGACTACAATATGAACTTGCGCCTACACCTCACACCCCGCGCTCGTTTAGGAGCCAGAATCCTCCAGTAGCTTAAACATCTTGGGTTATATACCAACCTAGCTGAGGTGCAGGTAACACATCACATACTGCTGCCTATGTATATGACAACAGAATATAGCAGTGGAGTGGTATCCCCTAGCACAGAAGTGGACTACAGGTGTCGTAGTACCTTAAACTCATGCAGGAAGGGGCAGAAGAGCACATTTGCCAGTGTTCAAAGACATTAAGCCATCAGTGAAATAAACAGCAGTGGGAAGATACAATGCTCAGGAACTTAAGACGATCATGTGAACAGAAAGACAACAGAGCATGGGAGTAACACAAGAACAGAGCAGTGTCCCTACCAGTCTTACGGAAAATGAGGGAAATGTATTTAGTTAAGCAGCAGTACAAAATGTATTCAAATAACAAGAGTTAGAGATGCTATTTGTTAACACGCTTCACCAGTAACCTCCTAGTGATTTATTAGCCCTTGTGAAATGTAAGTATTCACAAGAATATTCTTGCAGTTCCAAAGGTTTTCCAAATATTAGCCTTGCAAATGTAAATATCTGTCAAAAAATTAAAGTTGTAGCTCAGTTATTCCATAGGTACAATGAAAATAGTTTGGGTTTCAACCTTATTTCAACTACTTACTTCTGTGACGCAAGATTTCTTGATGACTAGGTAGTTTGACTTTTTTTCTGTTTGCATAAAAATGAGTTTAAGGAGGAAAACAGAAATGAATTAGAGAAAATAAACAGCTTACAAAGAAAGAGTAGGAAACCAGTTACCCTTGAGTAGACAGGCAAGCTTCCTGTTCATTACAATGAAAAAATGAAGGGTAGCAACTGCCTGACCTGTCTTTTGTTCAAATCTAAAACCAAAACATATGTAAGCAAAATGTGAAACATATGTTTTACATATTGGACTTTTGTCAGATTTTATAGATTTGTACATTTGTCTCATATCATCCAGTCTTGCACGCATATGTAACAATATCATTCTAAGTATTTGTAAGAATATTTGGCCTTTTTATAGGCTGATCTTCCACACTGCCAACTCTTTCAATATTTGGTGTGGGGTTTTTTCCCGAAATCCTCAACTCTGAGACAAAGAAACTGCAACAGAAATCCCAACTCAAGGTTTCTGTTATCATTTTAAATGAAAACCTGCAGGAGACAGCTGGAAAACGCAAAATAAGCTCTCCTAAAGGCCCAAGAACCAAATAAGAGAAGCCTAAATCCTTGTAAATTTTACCCAAATTAATGACGGGGGGAAGGGAGGCACCTAGTTCTCAGGACTCGCTTCCTCCCGGTTAATGCAGGTCTCCGAGGGGCTGTGTCGCCCACTTCTGCTGGGGTTCAAGAAGCCGGGTGCCTGACCCCAGCCTCGGGGCGCCCCTCCCCAGGGGGAAAGGGCTCCAGGTTGCGGGCTCAGTACCGCGATACGACAGGAGGCCGCTCCCTCACCCCTGTCAGGTAACAGCGCGGGCAGATCCCTGCCCGACCTTTATTCCCGGGTCGCAGGAAGGTAACGGGCAACCATGGAGAGAGGGGCGGGCGGGGGAAGAAAGAAACGCGGCGGCCAGTGGCCGTGGGGAGAGTGAGGGGGCAGAAGCACGATGGCGGAGCAGACTACGAAGAAGGGGGAGAAGGCGGCCCCTGACGCGGGACTGAGCAGCCCGGAGGGGCGGCGGGGAGGCTGCGAACAGGACACGGCCGCAGCGCGCCCGGCCCCGCCCCGCCGCCACCCGCGCGCTCGGCAACGGCACCAACCGCCGCCGCCCTTCTACAGGCCTCGCCCCCCACTCCCTCCCCTCCCGCAAGCCGCGCGCAGGGACCGTTACAACCAAAGGGGGCGCCGGCTTCAGCGGAAGCGCTACCTGAGCGGTGCCGCTACGCCCCTGCTCCCCCCCCCTCCCCCCCCCCGCGGCCCCGTGAGTAACGACGACAGAAGGTTTCCCCGTCTCCCTCCTCGCCCCCTTCCCTGCCGCTCCCATTTTTTAATTTTTATCGTTTAGCCCCCGCAGCGTGCGGAGCCTCACCTTCCTACAGCGAGGCGGCTCGGCATCCAAAATGGCGGCCGACCCAGCTTAACCCCATCGTGTCCCAGCAGCAATCCCTCCCCGCCCCATCCGCGGCTCGGGATTCTGCAGCCTCACCCCAGACCGTGCGGCCGATCGCCGAATCGCCGAGTCCCGTCCCGTCCCCCTCCCGTCCCGTCCCCCCCGCCGCCGAGGGGAGGAGGATAAGCATTGGAAAGATTTCCCCCGCTCCCACGCACACTCGCGCCCCGTCTGCTGAGCCCACCCGAAATACAGAGGGGGGGCGGGTGTGTGTGCTGGGGAGTGACACCTCCCCCGCTCCTTGCCCCCCCACCCCCAACACACGGCCCGTCCACCTCCCCATTCCCCCAATGGTTGCGTCCGTGACATCATCATCATGGCAACAACAGCTGCAGCCCGGAGCCGGGGAGCCGCCGCCGCCGAGGTGTCCGTGGTGCTGCGGGGGGACGAGCCCGCGCTGCCCGTGAGGCGCTCGCGGCCGGCCGGGCTCTAGAGCCCGCGGGGCGCCCCGGCCGAGCGCGCGCTGCCGCGCACGCGCCCGGAGGAGCAGCAGCAGCGGGAGGCGGCGGCGGGGGGGGGGAGAGCGCGAGCGAACAGCGACAGAGAGAGAAGGCGCGCGCCCTCGCACGCGCCTGTGTGTGTGTGTGTGTGTGAGGCTGTGTGCGCGCGCCGGCGGGGCGTGCGCGCGGGCGGGCGGGCGAGGAGAGGCAGGCGGGGGGCTGCGCTCGCTCGCTCGCTGCGGCGGGGGGAGCCGTGCGGGCTCCGCGCTCGCTCGCTCCCTCCCTCAGTGCGTGCCTCGGCGGCGGCGGCGGCGAACAACATGTTCTCAGTGCGGATCGTGACTGCCGACTACTACATGGGCAGCCCGCTGCCCGGCCTGGACCCCTGCCAGTCCCACTTCCGAGAGGCCCCGACCAGGCGGGTGCCCGTCGTGAGAGTCTTCGGCGCCACCCCTGCAGGTAAGGGACCCCCGTCGCCGCCGCCGCCCCCCCGCCGCCGACGGCCGGGCGGGGACGGCCCCGCTGCGGCGCGGGTCCTGCTGGCGCCGGGCCCGCCGCCGGCCCCCCCGCGGCGCAGGCAGCGGCAGCTCCTGCTCTTTGTGGCTGGGTCGCGCCCCCCCCTCCCCACCCGCCGCTGCGGCGCGTCTCACCTGCCAGCGGCGGCTGCGAGGGAGCGCGCCGGGCCCAGCCAGCCCCCGGCGCCGCGGGGCGGCGGCGGCCGGCGAGGAGGATACCTGCCCCGGGTGTCCCCGCGGGGGAGCCCGGCAGCCGCCGCCGCGGGCGGAGGTGCCGTGTCGTGTCGCGTCGCGCACCCCGCCCGCCCCCCCGGCCAGTGGCGGTGGGGGGCCGCGGGGCCGGGCCGCAGGTGCGGGCCAGGGCGGAGGGCCCGCGGCCGCCGGGGCTTTGTGCGCGGCGCTGCCGGCGTGGGGGCTGCCCCGAGCGAGCGGCGGCAGCTGTGCAAACACTGGGGGCAGCCGCCCGCTCCGCGCCCCCCACCCCCGCAAAGGGCAGGGTAACGGCGTGTGGGCACGGGGGGTGAAGGCGGCACAGCAGGAGGTGTGTTTCTGCGGGGCGGATAGCGAAAGGGTGAGCGTACAAGGGGAAACCTTCGAATGTACTCACAAGTGAGACTTCTGCAGTACTTACAAAGTGGGGGGTTTATGTTGATCGTACGCTAGCGTGGTACAAGTCGTGTAAAACGACAGGCATTGGTGCTGCACTGCAGAAGGGAACGTCCTAACCGCTGGCCACATGTTGCCCCCTGAGACTTCCTAATGTCACATCCCACTTCTTCATTGCCTCTTCTCTGTGGACTGATGGTTATAGTCTTCCCACATCTCAAGTGTGTTTCTGACCCTCAGGACAAATTTCTAACAAATTTAATATTTAGGAAAATGAATTTAATATTTATTGTAGTTTACCCATACCTTAAATATTAAGTTAGAAAAAAACCCTTGTTCTTTGAGATGTTAGACATGTTAAGCATCATTGCTTGTGATCCCTTCATACTTATGTTGTGTAATGCTGACCTTGGGAATTACGGTATTTCTGCATATTGTATTGACTTAGATGTTGAAAATGAGGTATTGGTATATACATTAAATGTTAGACAAGACAAAAAAACACATAATAAAAAGCACAGTAATGGTATCTTTCCCTTCAGCCAGTTATTATAGTAGAGCAGATTTTTTGTTTGTTTGGGGTTTTTTTGTTGGTAGTGGTTTGTTGTTTGTTTTTTTTTTTTTTAATTTAGAATTATCTGTCTGTTCTCTTTTTAGGCACAAAGGAATGCGAGATATTAAAGCTGTTGTGATCTGATGCATCTACAGCTCCAAATTATTAAGTGGATGACTGGGATTAATAGATACGATATTGAAATAGTGGGACCTATTTTATTGTAGTTCTAATTTTGCATACAAAGGAGATATTATGTAATAATATTTATGTAATGACATGAGTAACTATTTCATTATTAAAAAATGTAGAGCCTGAGGTTGTCTGGCAGGTAGCAGGCTTTCTGTGCGTGCGTGTGGTTAACTCATTAAGGCTTATTTTCTTTTAAGAAAATGTTTAGGCTATGCCATATCATGAATGTGGCATCATAAAGTAAACAGTGAAGTAGTTTAGTTGTCCAGCTATTAGGAACACAGTAGGAAATCCCTGGCTTCCCAAACCATAAACTTTAATATGAGTTTGCATAATAGAAGTGTTTCTAATTCGTCTTGGTTAGAGGAGACACTTCACTACAGTCTGCAAAGGAAGTGTGACTTGGCTATCTTCTATTTATTTCCTTGTTAAACTTTTTAATGGCTTTTTTCCTTTCTATACCGTTAGTAATGTTTGCTAATAAGCTTCAAGAACTTCTTATTACATCTCTGCCTTATTTTTTTCCTTTTTTAAAAAAGGAGACAAATGTAATTCTGTCTCTTTTCAGAGGTGTTGGACCTAAACAGTCATTGTCAGAAGTAACGTATGTGACTTCAGAGAGAGGACTATCCAATTATTTACTTGAGAGTTGAAATATAAAATTAAATTAAGTAAAATCACTTACATCTACATTGATATTTTCTTTGAGGAAAAAGAAATAGTAAAAACAGCTAATATACTGTATAAGACAATGGGGTGTGCTTATTGTTTGGTTTACTGGCACTGCGATGCTTCTTTTCACTTGAGTTGGTCTGGATAAGAATAACCCTTTCTTGTTGGGTTTAACATCTATGTCTTGCCTGCGGGAAAGGTGCTCAGTTGCCATGCTGCCTACATAACAGCAAACCACTATGTCTGTATAGGCTGCTTCACCTCCAGCACGATTCTTAGTTATGTTTAAAGCTGTGTGTCCTTGCTGTGCAGCTAATTGGGAGTCAGGTTCAGAACAGGCTCCAAATTCCCCCTGCTGAGTGAAGGGAGGTTGATTGGTACGTGCAAGTGGCTTATGCAGATGTTCCAAAAGTCAAACGTCTAGCAGCACTGTATCTCGTGTCTAGTATTGGCTATGGGCGTTGGTTCTGAAGGCACCTACCTATTCTTTCTGCTGCTTCTTCTGGAGGTATTGTGCTCAGTGAGGTATATGAATGACAAGGATTACCAGTGTCCTTATCTTTGAGGGCTTTTGTGTAATCCTGTACTCAACAATTGATTTGCAAAGGTTTGCTGGTACAATCTATACAATTGAAGTGGTTTGTGGTATGGTGGTTGGAGGAGGTAAAAACCAGACTTAATTAAAAATAATGAAAGAATGAACTCCTAGAGTGGACTGTGTTGGCAATAACATTTGACAATTTCTTTAGGTCTTTTGAAGAAGAAATCTCATTGTATTTGGCAAGACTATGTGAGTCATCTCTTGATGCCCTACATCTTTGCCTAATAAGAGCTTGAAAGGCAAGGAATCAAAATTTTGTTTAAGCCCAAAGATCTGCCTACTATCTACTGTTGTTCTGTGAAATACAAAGAGTAAAATTCTGACTACAATAGCAAAAGGCAAAGTGAAGCACTACTAGAATTTCTGTTTGACTGCATCTTAGCTGGTTGAGCCATTTCATTCCATTTTAGCCATTTGGTGCTTGAAGCAGACTCGCATTTCTGTTGATGTAGTGACTTGGACAAAAGTATAATTTCAGAAATGCTACAACACTGCCATGGTGGTAATACAATGAAAGCAGTGTTAAATTCATGCTTTGTTGTATAACATCATAGATATTATTTGATATAGTAGTCTTTGTATTTCTAAAGGAGTCTCATAATATTGCCGCTTATATTTAAAAACAATAGGTTTTAATTTGCTAGGTAATGCTCAACTATGAAACAAAATTTCATTGTCTTCTTGGGCAGTATTTCTTTTCTGCTAGCTAGCAATTTTTGTAAATTATTTTTATTAAAAAAAGGAAAAAAAACCTTTGAGAAATTGCAAGGCCTGTTTATTAGAGTGAAATCATAATGAAAATTTAATTTTCTGTTTACGTATGCTCTTTTGTTTAATTGGTAATTCTTGGATTGTTATTCTTGTTGCTGAGTTGTGCTGTATGGAGGTATCAAAATTGTGATTTATTTTCTACTAGCTTTTGGCCATTTCAAGCTCTTGGAGTCTTTCCTCAAGATTTCACTGACTATATCAAAATAAGTATGTGAATGCTCAGTTGGGTGTTTCTGTCAGGTGCTTATTCAACTGCAGGAAGACAGAATCAAACTAAATCCATCCATAAGGAAATCAGGGTGAGACTAGATGTCACGTTAGGAGAGACATTAACAAACAAATTTAGGTTGCTAAGTTATTGCCTCACTTAACAAGACTGAGTGCAAGTAGCTGAGGACACTAATCATAAACGGCATGCAAGATACCTGTTGGTATATGATAATGAGTATTGTAAAATGGATAGTTGAAATATTTTTAAAAATCAGAATTCTGATTTGGGCGTGGTTTGAGACTGATATACATGATAAATTTTACAGAAATAGGTACACATTTTAAAATCGCTTTTGAAGGGTGTTAGGCTGAGAAATGTGTGTTCAGTTTGCAAGAGGGCCTTTGGAGAAAGCAGATTAGGAATTTACCTAAGAAAAAAGCAATGTGTAATTTGAGGAATAATATATCTCTGCTGTCCTCAACTGCCACTGTGTATATTTGTCTCTTTTTGAAGTGTTTTGTATTTTACATTATAAAATGTACAATGTAAATTCTGATCCAAGAATGACTCTTACTTCAGGGCAGCACAAAAACTCAGCCAAAGAAGAGGACGTTTTTAAGTTACTCTTGCATGCTTTTGATGCCGAGTTTTTCTGAGGCTAGGTGTAATTTAGAGTGGGGTTTACAGTCAGCAAAATCTGAATGTATTTCAGGTAGACGTCTAAGTTTGGTGGCTTCACTTCTCCTTGGTTTTCTGAGAGGGGGAAAAAATAGCAGAGGCAAATGTTCCAGCTCAAATCTGGCTCCCTTCCAGCAGCAGTAGCTCTGGTATGACTCAGTGAGGGGGCCTGCTTATCTTCTTTCTTCTGTTCTTCCCTCCCCTTTCCCCCTTCACTGACCTGGCTAGGCTGTATATCTGATCCCATCCCGGTGTCTTTCTCTCTGTTGCTGCTCACTTGAGAAGGAATGAGCTCATTGCAGGAACTTGCTGCTTTCTACATTCAGCTCGTGATTAACTTTTTTCTGCCCTTATTTTTGCTGTCATTTCAGACAGCGTCCCCTGCAATGGTCAGTCCTGGTAGCCTCCTTGGTTCGTTACCCCAGCGTTCACAGCCGAGCATCATTCCAGTTGCCGCTACTTCCCATATTCCATTTCCCAGAAGTGGGCACTTCTCATTAACAGTCTTCCAGTCCCTTCTGTGGCTTCATGGTGAGGGTAGGAGGATGCAAAATAGGATACAGCCATTGTGGTGAGGCTTACGCCCCTGCCTTACCTTTTCACACCCTCTCCCAAGACACACTAGTGTACAGCTCTTCATAGGGGGTTATTCTGTGGACAGCAGCATGGCCTAGAAGAATTTCTGCGTTGTACAGTGTAGCTCCACTTCCAGCATACCATTTCTGCATCTTGCACTGGCAGGCTTCTCGTACTTCTGAAGAGCTATTTGAAAAATAGCCTCACGTCCATTTGTTTCTCTTTTCTCCAGAGGTTTATAGCTTCTGTGAGATGTGAACAGGGCTGGAGTAGGAATGAGGAATCTGAGATAATGTATTTATTCTGAGATTGTTTTCAGTGTTTGAGTTTTGTCAATCATGTGATTGGAGGTGATTAGCCTGTAACTTGCCTGGTTCTTAAAAGGGTGTGTTTTCTAGTGTGTTGTGGGGGGTTTTTTGAAGAACCTTCTCCTTTTTTTGAGGCATTGGTTACATACTTTGTATAGATTGCCTGCTGAGTTGTTTGAGCAATGAGAGGCTACCTGAATAAACTGTAAGATTCTGCTCTGCTGGCGTGAAACCTGTTAAGTAGCAAATTTAGTACCCATGTATATACTGCTTGCTTTAATTCTGTTCCTTAAGTAAACATTAAAATACTGTGACAAAATTGATGTTCTAACTACAATCCAGATACTGGTTTCATAACCATTCTTTTGTTTGCTACTGTAGAGTACTTCTTGGTCAAGTCACTAAATGTATTTGTGCTTTTGTAATTCGATCAAAAAAATACATGTATAACTGGCACTACATGCTTAGAACTCCATCAGCCGCAGTCTTCAAAGTGTTTCACAAAGTAGCTGCATCTATATTTGGTCTAATATATAACTTGGGACTGATTTTTATGATCAGTGCCCCTGGAAGTAGACTAACAGCTTATCTGTCTCAGCTACAACTTCCAGTTCTGTTACATACTGCTTAAGGGTGCTTTTTGGCTGCTTGTTGAAATATCTTCTTTTCAGTGTGTAAAATGAACCTCCTCAAAATAACACACTGGCCTGAAAATAGTTGTCTCTCTTATTTTTACCAGAGTAGCACATGCATATCACAACTGAGGTTGGCAGGATTAGACAATGTGTAAACACTCAGTGAGAAACTGCTCCTGCTTAGTAATTTTTGCAGTCTGAGTAGACAAGATAAATCTCTGGAAGAAGGAAACAGGTGCGGTAACACCATGCTATCCATTTCTTCTCAGTCTCTTGTTTCAGAGTTCTAGTATTGATCATTTAATACCCTGTTCTGCTAACTGTTGTCATTACCCTGTTTTTGTCCTTTACCCTTGATTGACTTGATTGACCTCCGTGTGCAGTGGGCCTCTGAGAAGGACGATGATGATGACAATGAAAATGTAACCATTTGGAAAGAGGCAGCATGAACACTCACACTGAAAGATTTACAGTGGATGTTCGGTCTCATGGATGAAACAGCTAAAATCTTTTCTGAAAGATTGGACAAGGTCACTGGAGATTCAGCCTCATGTCAAGGGAGATCTGCTGATCAAAATCTCAGGATGATTAGCAGTCAACGTTTTGTTTTTGTTTTTTAATTAAGCATTCTGTATCTCCAGCTATTGCAAAGCCAGCTTCTGAAAAGCCAGCATCTCATCCTCCGCATCTGTCATCATTGGATGTTGAGTTGACAACTGATGAACTTGCTTCTTCCTCTCTGTCCACCATGTCATATGTGCTGTCCCTGTGTGTTAGAATTGTGTGTGGTTTTTAAGTTCCTGTATATGTCTCCTCTATATTACATTTATTCTATGGGGAAAGATTGTTTCACTGTCTATTGAATTGCTATCTCACATTTCGGCAACATGTTCTTGACAGGCAGTAAGGTATATCTGTGTAAAGAGAAGAATGGATTTGCTTGGGGTCTCACATCAAATCAAGAGCAGAACTGATAGTACAATGAAGAAGCTACTGTCTACAGGCAGTGTTATCTCTGTGCTACTAGCCTGCCTAATAATAAATTAATGTAAACAATAAAACAGTGTTCCTTTATATGTTGACTAAGCTATAGTTGTGGTAACAATTGTAACATTAAGGCCTAGGCTTGATTAACAAGGTCCAGGGACTGGTTGCAAAGATCTACCATGAAATCTGTATAGTTAGGCTGTAATTGCACTGTTATTCATGATACCTATATGTATTCTGGTGAAAACAATAATTTTGAGGAATGCAGTGGAATAATCAAGTATACGAGCTTTCAAAAAGGCAGTGTTTTTCTGCCTGTGATACAGTTACTTTAAGACTGAGGATAGAGCCCAAAATATACAAGAATCTAAACAAATACCAGGAAAGTTTGTACTAGATATAGGGACCGTCTGAAATGCCAGTGTTTGCATAGGCTTCATTCATGCATGTTTGTTAAGGTTCTTTTCTTTCAAGAGCTGTTTTTTATTACAGAGAAGTTATATAAGTTGTGTAGAAGTTTGTGTGGGTTTTGGCAGGGCCTTTAAATAAAACTTCACACTTGCTGGCTGGGGTGGGCCATATGGCTTATTAAGGAACCATTTGATATCTGTATGCTCCAGCCTTTCTGTGATCAGCATGCAGACGGCCATTTCGGATAACTTCTTCCCCCACTCATATATATGCAGTCTGTCACGTTAACTGCATGTTTATGAGTTCATGTTGTGTGACCTCGGTGTACATGTGCCTACCTTCTCAGGTTGTGGAGTCATCGTCCTTGGAGATATTCAAAAGCCATCTGGATGTGGTCCTGGGCAACCGGCTCTAGGTGGCCCTGCTTGAGCAGAGGGTTTGGACCAGGTGACCTCCAGAGGTCCCTTCCAACCTCAATCGTTCTGTGATTACTGACATTACTCTTGTCAGCAGTGAGTATCCAGGTGCTTTGCAGAGCCTGTTCGTGTGTCCAGGTAAACACAGTTGCATCCAAATGGTGTGGAAAGGTTGCCAGGTCTTTAAATTGATTACCCTACAGCTGTAAAAGTTACAGGAAGGTTTTGGCGGTGTTAGTGAAAACCGATTTAGATTTGGAAAGAAGAGAAAAAGAAAGAATATTCACTACCGAGACCATTGCTAGGTTGGGTTTATCCCTCAGTGACAGGTTCTTTTCCTAAAAATTACAAAGAAAGTAGGAGCAGCCACTGCTTATTTACATTCAAGTTGTGCCTCTGTACTGTTTGCTGACTAAACCGGTGTTTACTGCAGCAAGGCTGTACGTCCTATTTTAGGTGCAATATCAACATGCGGTACTCAGTGCGAATATTGAAAGGGCTGTGGAATGTTGCACCTAATCCATAATACTTGGCATTACTCCTCAGGGGAGGTTTACAATACAAGTTTTCTGAGTTTTGTATAATGAGATGTATAATGAGTCTTTCATTTTGTGTTTGAAACTACCTAGGTGGGTTTCTGTATAGCACAAATCTTATTAAGCAGTGGGAATTGGAAACTGATTCAGCCTTCACTTTTGCAGGTACTGCCTTCAGATCAGTAATGAACAAATTTTTATGGCTGCCGCCCCTATTATATTTATTATCCAGATGAGGAGGTTATTTTCTGGAGTTCTCGATATAGTAGCTTTTATATTTCCTTTTAAAAAGTTACCTATTTAACCTAGCTAAAATGTTACAAAAGACTTTCATTGCAGATGAATCTTCCTTCATGTTCTGGTGTGTTTTTATCCATTGATCATTAAGCAAATGGTTTTGTGGCATTCACATTTGTAAGCAGTGAAACCTATTTTACTGTCTGTAGGAAATTAGAAGAGATTGCAGGCAGTTTCTTACGTTGAGGTAAAATGGATCTATTTTTAGAAATACTTGGTATCAAATATTTTAATTTTTGAGTTGTTTGAATTAGCTTTGTAGGACTGAGGCTTAACCATCTTTTCTGGTAGGCCTAAATAGTAGCAGTAAAAACAAGCCAGTTCTGCTGTGGGTATTATCTGTTTGTCTATTTCCTCCAATAGAAGTGTGGTTTTACCCTCAGATTAATGTTGAGGTCGGAAGGGACCTCTAGAGATCGTCTAGTTAGTCCAAGTGCCCTGCTCAAAGCAGGGTCACCTACACCAGCTCCAAGGATGGAAATGCCACAGTCTGGCTGGGTAAGTTCCAGTGTTGGACCACCCTCACAGTAAAACAAAACAACCAATGGGGCGGGGGGGGACGGGGGCAGGGACAAGACACCAAACCCATCCAAAACTTTTTATTAAGTTTCTTGTGTTTCAATTTGTGCCCATTGCCTCTTGTCCGTTCACTGGACACCACTAAGGAGAGTCAGACTTGCTCTTCTTTACTGCTTCCGATCAGGTATTTATACACATTGATAAGATCCTCCCTCCCACACCCTCAATCCTTCTCTTCTTGAGGCTACAAAATCCTAGCTCACGCGGCTTTCCCTTGTATGTCTGATACTCCAAGCCCTTAATCATCTTCATGGCCTGGCTCCAGTATGTCCATGTCTGTCTTGTACTGGGGAACCCAGATCTGGACCCAGCACTCCAGATGCGTCTCACCAGTGCTTGAGTAGAGGGGAAGGGTCACGCCCCCCCGACGTGCTGGTGGTGTTCTTCCTAATGCAGCTCAGGACACTATTGGCCTTCTTTGCAGCTGAGGCACATTGCTGGCTTGTGTTCATCCAGGACCCCTGGGTCCTTTTCTGCAAAGCCGCTTTCCAGACAGTCTGCCTCCAGCCCGTAGTGATGTATGGAGTTATTCCTCCCCAGGTGAGGACTCTGCATTTCCCCTTGTAGGGCTTCATGAGATTCCTCTCTGCCCATTTCTCCAGCCTGTCAAGGTCCTGCTGAATGTCAGCACAACCGTCTGGTGTATAAGGCACTCCTCCAAATTTTATCATCTGCAAACTTGCTGAGGGTGCACCTGTTCAATGTCCAGGTCATTAATGAAGATGTTAAACAATATTGGCCTTAGTATTGACCTCTAGAGTACACCACAAATGACTGGCCTCCGTGTTCCATTATTGCAAGGCTGCTTCTCCTCACTTAAGTTTCATTTCTCTCCCCACTGCATAACAGTCAAATCTTTTTTAGAGCTCTCCAGTGTGTGTTTTGTTGTTACCTCTTCCTTTTTTTAACATGCCAGCCTCTGAGGTGAAAGTATATGCATTTCATTTCATTTCTGATTACAGCAAGGTTTGTTTTGTTGCATTTATAAAACTTCCATGTAGATATCTTGGGTGCAGTATGACTATTTAAAAGTAATAAATCCTGGGTCTGTATTTTCTGGTTTTTGATGATATGTTTTACCTGAACAGAAAACATAGGAATGATGTAAAATAACTGAATATAAACCATCATTTGACTAAAAAGGTGTTCTGTATCAGAAATACAGTTTTAAATTGGCCCGTGTTTTCCTTACTTCAGAAAAGTGGCATATGTTTTGCATGAAGTAATTTAACTTGCCATGGTAATTCAGGTCATTCTTTATTATGTTTTTTTTTAATGTATGGTTCTTAAGGAATTTGTGCATTCACATGTATGTTTGTAAATCTGCAATTCCCATGCAGAGGTGAACTTAGTATCTTTACAGTCTAGATTCCTGGTTTGAGTCTCATGCGTTAAAAAAAAAAAATAAAAAGCACCAACAAACCCCCCCTGCCTTAGGATAGATGGGAAGAACAGAATAAAGTTTTGCTAAGCATTTACAGATTGTGCCAGCATGTCAGGTTTTGGTGAGCTTATGTTCTCATGCCAGCAGTTGGAAACCTAATCAAGGAAATAAATAGTCATTTTTTAACCACTGCTATATTAAAGATGAAAGACTTAAGAACAGAAACCAGTTGTTTTAGGCGGTGTGCAGATAATGGTGGATAGTCCTCACTTCAAAAAAACTATGTTCTGTATAAATGGAGCGTTAAAAGGTGTAGAAAGAGTGATATGTTATGAAAACAGATGGCATGGCAATATTGTTAGTCTTTATTTTGAAGTGGAATTTTGTAGGAGGGATTGCCTGAATGGAAAAACAGGAGGAGGGGAGGATGTGTTGAAAGGAAGGCTGGGAACGGAAAGGAATATGTAGAGCATGTGAGGTGAGCTGGGGAGAGGGGGTTGGAGGAAGGAGAGTGCTGAGAGCCAGGACTGCGGAAAATATTGACGTTGGAGTTGCAACAACAGGGACCAGTTATCTAAGGCTGCTCCCTTTTGGTTTCACTTGCTTTGGCTCATGGGGCTGATTCATCCCCTGGAATTTCTTATCTCCAGACTTGTGGCTGGAAGTAGATGAGGTGTTAGATGAGGTTTATTGCTCTGTGCAGTGGGAGAAGAGAGAAAGAAAACAAAGTCCCCCCCCAACTGGGAACTGTCCAAGAGGTGTCGAACATAGCAGAGAATGACAATATTCTCATGAGCACTGTGCAGTTTGTAAGCATGTTTTGTGTTGCCTGCTTTCATGAAAATTTGTATTATTATTTTTAGGTTAAGGGATGTGAAAACGTAAATAAAACGAATTCTAAATATCTGGTGTTCATCTTCCCGTTGTATCAGTAGAAATAAACTAAAACCAGCCAGACTTCAAGCCTGACTCTGCAGTGTGATGCACTGGCAGAGAAAGATAGGTGGGCCTGCATAATGTAGGTGCATATGTGGCAGATTTAAAAAACAGAACAAAAACCAAATACAGTGAGAAACAGGGCACTTCTTCAACTGATCATCTCTTCTTTAGTGTAAACGGACTTTCTGTAGCCTGTTCGTTTGTCATGTTCTTCAGTTGCTTCCATAAAAGTCTTGTTTTGTGTAAGCTTGATTTGTTGAAAGAAAACCTTAGTAACATCTTACTCTTTCCAAGTTAGTCTTTGGCTTTTTCAGAATGTCATTCTCTTACGGAAACCACTAGCAATGCAATGTTTTAATTTTATTAATAATTTGGCTTCTGTAGCCATCTGACTCATAGTAAACCATTTGATTTCACTGAATGTTTGAATTCCATAGTTTTTAAAGGATGAGTGATTTCATTTTTTACTTGTAGTACCCTCGTGACCAGGGACTTGATATTTTGGTAGCAGAACATTGATGGTGCTGAAGCTTATGCGTTTGACGGTAAAGTTGTGGAGATAAAATTATGATGGAAAAATAGCAGTAAATCAGAGTGGAGTTGGCCAGAGTACCTTTAGTAAGAAGTTAATTTAGGAGAAAACCTGGTGACTAAGATTGTGGTGTAATGCTTTTATTATCTGAAGATATATAATTTGGTATACAAGGGTCAGGAGAAGCACAAGTAATGTTTAAAACTGAGTAGTACAAAACTTTGGCTTTTTTTACAGCTGCTCTGAAGCAGCCATCCGTTGAAACGTAAAGTTTGGTCATACAGTTGAATCTCTGCACGTGCCTCTGAGATAAATTGATGAGTGTTCAAATCCAGTAGCTTGGATGTTTTTTCTTTTATATTTAGTTAATGATTTTAAATGTTTTATGGTGTGCAGTATTGAACAGGAGTTTCTTAGTCCAAGAGTTTGATGCAGTAACCATCACATTGCATAAATGTTGCTTTCTGAAGCCACCCGATTTTATTTGGCTTGTCTTTCGACAAATGCACAGTGTGGTTATTTGTTAGTGCTTTTACACTAGGAAGTCACTTAGAATTGCGGGGAAGGGGGAAGAGGAGGGGAAGGACTGATGCAATGTATTTGCTGAGCTGAGGAGGCTTTTGGGGGGCAGTGTTTGGTTTTGGTTTTTTTTATGGAGGTAGACTCAGTCTGTTCTCCTCAAATAATTGGGTTCTTTGTTAGCACAGCGTAATTGAGGTTTCAACTGCTCTAGAGCTGAAAATAACTTACTGTTTCAGAGTATTTTGTGAGCTGCTTATTGATGCTGTAATGAGTAACTAAAGAAGGGTAGATGATTTTCTACCAGTTGTGTATTCTGAAATATTGCACACACTGAAGCTCTGCAGAAGAATTCTATTTCAATTCATCAAAACAGTAAAACAGTATACTGCTAGTACTAGAGGTAGTATATTCATGTGAGGATTACAGGAAGAGACATACATGAAGAGAAAAAGAGGAAAAAATAAAACTTGGGGAATTAGAAGTCCATTCCATCTGCATTCATGAAGGAGTCTCAGCTTTTTTCTTTCTAAACATTATTCAAATGGTTTCTTAATTTCTTCAAATATGTAGGGATCTGTTACAGATACCAGCCATTCCTTAACGTAACTAGAGGTGATGGAGTTAGATATACTCTGCTATTCTGAATATAGGACCGGCTCTTCAATATCTGTAAATTGTCTATTTAAATGCATACTCAGAACCATAGTCTTTTTGACAGAATAGAACGTAGTATAGCTGTTACAAATCTTATGATACAGTTCTCAACAAGATTTTGGATGTTAAAATTTAATGTAACTCTAATTTTTCACCTTATTTGCAATTAAGTCATAATTGGAAAATTCTGCAGCAGTTGTATTGATGTCCTTTATTTTCTTACAGGTTTTAGGAGAGGAGGAATATGTGATAGGGAGAGCTATCCGCTAAATCTTTGGCTCTGTCAATACCAGAGTGATTGGGTATGAGTGCAGTCTCTTGTGATTATACTTTGAAGCATATGTTTCATTTGTTGGTATGGGTTTGTTAGGGAAAATGAAAATGTTTGGGAAAATACTGTTTAAAAATCAGTTTAAAGATGAAACTTGTAATTAAGGGTGATAGTGTCATCTATACAAAAGGAATGACTTCTAGTAAACTTCTATAAAAGGGATGCCCATTCTTTTGTTTTGGTGTCAATTTTCTAAATATTCTTAAAAATAGGTTATTGTCACTGGTGCCAGCCAAAATCTCTCAGTGTCGCTTTGTTACTTGTTGGGTAGATTTTTCTGTGAAACTTGCAGTGCTGGTGAAAAGGATGGCACGATGTGGTTGTCATAGTGGTGGTGAACTGGACCTTAATTGTAACTCCAGAAATTCTTTCCAGTGTTCCAGCTAAGGAATAAACCATGAAAACCTAGTTGTGATTACTGTTAGAATCCTAATCAATTATTTTTAAAAGAACAAGTTTTCTTTCCTCCTTGTAGTGCTTGTATTCTCTCCATTTTAAAAGAAATGTGCAAACTAAATGTAGTTCTATGTAATGTCTTAAAAAAAATCACTGTATGAAAGAAAACAAGATTACACATTCCAAAGTACAGCAGCTCTTTTACAGTAGTCTCTAATTTGAGTATTTAATGTATTGTGATTATTAATACATAATATAAAGGAACTTTATATTCTCTGATACTATTGTTTGCAAGCTAGGATCGGAATTGAAAGAATACGATTTTTTTTTTTATATGTAAAGAAGCAGTCTTTTTTTGAACCTGTTGGGTTGAGGTTTTTTTCTATTTTTGATTAATTTTCAGTTGACCAACAGAATTGATCGCCATAATACATTACATATTTTACAAGGAGAAAAGTGGTTTTTCATCAACCTATGTTCTAGTAGCTGCCAGCATTTAGAACAAGGAAATAACCAAGTTGATGTTGGAGGCTAGCCATGTAAAAGGATAAGGCGCCAACTGCATGAAGTGTTGTTTTTCTGGCAAATAGCTTCTGTGTACACTCATCCCTAACTCAGAAGTAAATCTGATCTGAGGTAGTTTCTGCTTTTGTGAGTTAGTTGAAGTTTAGCTCTGAATTAATGAAACATAGGTCATATCTGTGGTGAAAATTGTTGCTCTTTGACTTTTTTTTGTAGTTGCACAGTGAGGTCAAGAGCTCTTTCTCCATTCAGGAACTTCAGTCACATTTTAAAATAAGCTCAGTTGCAACTGGACATCATTGTCTCTCATTGCCAAGCTGTATGTTGAACTATTTAGCTTTAAAAAGGCTTCTAAAAATCACCTCTCAAGAGACTTAGTGGTATTTCTACATAGGCCCAGTCATAGACAAAAGGCTTTACTCCAAAGAGGGTTTGTAATGGTTGGAATTGTAGTTTTGTATTAGAATTTGCTCAAGCAGTTAAGAAATCTGTTTTAAAAAAAAAAAATCAGACATTTTCTACTGTTAGTACAGAATGTGATGAAAATGGAGTGATCTTTTCCAAAAGTGAGAAATAAACTGGTACAAAAGGAACTGTGGATGCAATTAAAACTCATAATTTCCATTAAGTGAAAGGTGAAAAAACGTGAGAAATGCAGTAGATGATGGTGATTATAATTAGTATTTATTTAGAAATGGCTTGCAGTTTTTCCAGTGGGGAGACAAATATTTATATTTTGTAATTGTCTGTTAACAGAGATCTTGATCCCTAGCTACTGAACAGTAGCAGTCACAATAACAGGACTGATGTGTCAAAAATGTCACATTTAAAGATTTTTGTTAACTTGCCATAGTTGTAGGAAATCATGTATTAGATCTTTCTTTGTTTTAAGATAGCTTCTTCATATTTGAGACATTATTAAAATTTCAAGAGACAGTTCTTCAGTTAGGTGCAAGGAGGTTTATCAGTAGATGATCTGGCTAAAGTGGTTCCATAACATCAAGACTTGATTTTTCAAAAGTACATAATATTCACAATTCCTATAAAATCCGTGTATTTCTGGCTACCTCCAGGAGTTCCACCCTTACAGTAATTTTTTTATAGAAATGTGCTACAAATGTTTTTATTTAGAAACAATAATTGGAATTCTGTGTTTTTTCTAATGCATAATTGTCAAAGGTAGTTACTTACTTGTAGGAGAGAATAAGCAGAACCCAGTCTCATTTGTGATTTGTGTATGAGGTTAAGTTTTTAGTTCTTTATGACCGTAATTTTTAAGTGATTGCTATTTTTCATGCAGCCACAACTTAATTTTTTTGTCTCCTCCACAACTCCCCAGTTCATGTCCTAAACAGAATTTTATACATCGAGACCTGAAAACCTGATTATAGCAAGATAATTCAAAAGACTTGCCATATCAAACCACTGCCCTTTTAAGCAATATCTCTGTTGTTTGGTCCTTACTTTGTACTTTTACTAATTAGAGTTATTTTAAATTGGATTAAACTCTTGCAAGAGAATAATTCATTCAAGTTGGTCTTTCAAGATTATGTTCAGATTGAAAGCTGAGAATCACGTGAAGAACCTTTGCAAAGACATTTGACTTTTCTTTCTTTTAATTCTACTCCTGCAAAGATTTTTTTTTTTTTAGTGTTTATCACATACAGAGACTGCATGACTGCATTTCTGTCTGAATGCCATGTATGCAGTTAGCAAATGATTTTGTGCTTTAAAATACTTAAGTAATTCTTAATTTGGTATTATAGATGTAGAATCAAGACTGAGGGATTGTATGATTTGTACAAGGTCATGAGGGGTTTGAAGTTGGATTCCTACTCCTTTTCTTGCCTTTAAATGTCTTAATCACAAGACCATCATTAAAGATAATGATATGCACTAGTGCTTCTAAGAATTCCTCACAAGATATATATGCCTTTATGCTGTAATATTGTGTGCAGATTTGTACAGCTAAACTAATGAGCAATAGACTGGAAACAGACATTGTAGAATATGTATTGAAAAGTCATAAACCAAAAGGTGTTATTAAAAGGTTATATTTTGAGGGGAACTGAAGATGGCTGTGTTCATCAGTTTCAGCTTATTTCATTAAAGTTTATGCTTTTTTCATCACGTGTTAAGAAAGATTTTGAGTATTCTGTACTGATAAATGATTTCAAAGACTCACAACATAGCATTTTGTTTTCTGAAGATTAAAGTTTTAACTGTGCTGTGTCTTCTAATGTTTTTGAACTGTATTCAAATACAAGTCTGCATACGTGCTAGTGCACTTCCACTTTCTGAAAGTATTGTTTGAAGGATAGTCCCTGACATAGTTTGGCTCACACAGTTCCTTTCTTTAAAAAAAAAAAAAAAAAAAAAAATCCTGGACAGGGAAACTTGGCAGACAGTCATATTGGAAAATAATAAACACGCCTCTGCCAGAAGTGTTTGAATTTGTTACAGTCATCTGGTCTGGACTAAGTAGCTGCTTAGAGATCTATGAATAGCAACAGTAGAGGCAGAGGAGCAATTTTTCTACAGGCGTAAGGTTGAAATGATTCTTATTTGGAAGTCTGCCTTTGTCATCAAAGAGTTAGAAACATAGGGGTTTTTTCTCTTAAAGTTTTTTTTCTGAAGAAATTGATAATATGTAGTAATAAACAGAATTTAAAATTTGCTGGAACATTCATTTTAGAACAGGACAGTGCAGAAATACCCCGGTGACACTACTGAATGATTTTCTGACCAAAGCCAAGACGAAAAATAAATAGACTGTCCTGGTTTAGGCCGGGATGGAGCTAGTTTTGTTTTCAGCAGCTCCTGTGTTTTGGCTTTAGTGTGAGAAGAACAGTGATAGCACACTGATGTTGCTGGTTGCTGCTGAACGACCAAGGACATTTTGCTGTTTTCCAGGTTCTGCTAACGTGCAGATGCAAAACCTGGGAGGGGTAGAGACAGGATAGTTGATTCAAACTGGCCAAAGAGAGTATTCCATACCATAGACGTCATGCCTGATATAAGCGAGGGTCGGTCGGTGGGCCACTAGGCTTTTGAGGCTTTTAGGCTTTTAGACCCCTAACTTGCCTTAATCCTTAAGCTTCCCTTCGGGTTGCTTTTTGTTTCCCTATTTTTCCTTTTTGTTTTTCGTTCGTTCAGCTGTTTGTTCCCTCGCCTGCTGTCTCTGGAACTTGCTGTTCTGGGATAGCTGGGGGGGGGGATACCCCTGCTCCCTGCCTGCTGCTCGGGACGGGCTGTATCGGTTGTCAGGTGGTGAGAAATTGTGTATCGTTTGTTTTATATATTCTGTTATCCTTATATATATTATTATTATCATTATTAATATATTTTTATATTTTTTCTTTGCTGTCCTGGTGAGCTGTTTTTATCTCAACCCGCGAGTTTTCCTTTCTCTCCAATTCTTCTCTCCATCCCAGCGGGGAGGGGGGGAGTGAGCGAGCGGCTGCGTGGTATTGGGTTACAATTTGGGGTTAAACCACGACATAGACGTACCTGTGTTTTTAGATCTCAAGGTCTTTTGGTGGTTTTGATGGCAATTCTTTTCTGCTTTTCCTAGAAATAAAGGAATTCTTTGTCTCTTAAAGGGCTAGAGCCCCAGAGGTTTTAATAGGCAGCTTCTCTTTAAAGTTGCATGAGACTTACTATTACTTTCTCTCAGTGTGAGGTTTTCAGGTTGTTTTCCAGTCCACAGCCATCACTATTGTGTAGCAGTCACCTGTATAAGAAGTTCCTCTCTATGCACTTTGTATTTATTTTACTTTTGATGTATTCAAGTTAATTGACTAGAATTTGAAAATATCAGTTAAGTGTTGGTCTTAACTGTGCAAAATACTTATTAAGCACAGATTTTTATTCCTGGTTATGATCTGTTTTCTTCAGTTGTCCAAGTGTTTGAATGTCCATTGGAAGAGTATGCGTTGAAGAGCAGTCTGATTGTTAGGGTATTCGAGTTCAGATTTTGTTTTTTCCATCAATTTCCTGTGAGGCTTTGGAAAATGCTTGTAATATCTGTAAAAATATAAAATAAAGTAGAAGAAAAGTTGTAATTTATAAATTGGCACAGTGGTAATCTGATCTAAATAATTTGAATCTACATTATCATATTTCACCCTCTGGTCTAGTTGCAAATAGAAAAAAAAAAATCCTTTTCTTCATTGTCCTGAACTTTGCTATCAATACTTCCCAGTTCTTTTGTTCTGGATACCTGAACAAGTAAAAGTGTGCCAGTTGTTTCATAAACTTATTGTTAATAATCTCATCATTATTGTTCAAAGGATTGAATTAAACCTTTCTCTCAAAAGGACCAGGAGCTGGGACAGAGAAATAGATTTCATTGTCCAGAATAAAAGTGATACCATTAGTACTGGAAATAAAATGCAAATACTTCCAATTCTGAAACACAAGAACAGGAATATTTGTGTGCTGCGATACTGGTGTTCTCAGAGATTTTTCTAGTTAAGTAGTGCTCTTACTGCTTTACAAAACTGGGTATATCCCAAGAATCTTTTTTTTTTTTTTTTTAAACGAGCAAGAGATGATGGCGACTTCATACTTCAACAGCCCAAAAAAATTTTACTAATTAGTAATCTTTATGGACGGTGAGTTAACTGCAACAATAACTGTCCAACAGACCTCAGGGACAAAAAAATTGGAGGTACGATTTCTCAGTGTACTTATGAACTTGTATAAACTTCTTCACCTGTCTCCTGGCATGAAGTTGTTGCATGGCTTCAGGAAGACAGCCTTTTTTTTCAACTCTTGGAAATTTAAAGAATTGCTTCTGAGGAAGACTCTAAGTGCTCTTTTAAGGTGTGTCTTCACTAAGCAATTAGCAGTAGTGCTTTTGGTTCTTGCTCAGAAGTGTATCATAGCATTTACATTAACAACCTGCATGTGCTTTCAGATTTTGTCAAGTTTACTGACTTTAGGGAAAGTCATAGATTGGAATTCAAGTGCGTTTCTTACTCAAGCTTGCCATGACGATGCAGGTAAAATTATTTGAGGTCCTGTAGTCCTCCAGTTGTCTTACTGCAGTTGTTCTTGAAGGGCATCTAAGCTGACATCATGTGCTGGTAAAAGCCCTTAGCGGATCTCAGCATGAAAATTAGAATATACCACTAGAGGTACATGGATGAACAAAACCAGTATTGAAGATGCAGAATCCTGAATGGTGTTTTACAAGGTTAACCTGGGTCTTCAGATTCAGTTGCTAACCTTTGAGTTCTCTGTGGGGTAACCAGCTGCAAGGGTATCTAAACACACATGTGAATAAAGCAAAAGCTGTTTTCAAAGAGATGGAGACAATCACTTCTCTGACAATGAAAAGAAAAATATGTTCAGTAGCTTCTTGTCCTCTTTGTTTTCTTTTAGGGCTAGCTTCTACTGTTCCAGTAGTTGTAGCATGGGAAAACAATGGTTTGAGAAGATTACCATATGTGTATTCTGCCATCAGCTGAAAAAGAGACCTAATAAATGCTTGTTTCTGTAAGCTCTTGGCTAAAAAGCAATAAAGCCACTACAGAAACCCAACTAGTATGGAATAAACTGGTTTCAAATGTTTGCTTTGTAATAGTTTCATCAAAAGTTATATTCAAACTGCATAAAATTACCTCTCATAGCTAATCTATAGTGTTTTCCCCAAGTTTTACCTGTTACTGTGATAAGGAGACTTCATCCTGTTTACTTAACAAAGTGTACAGTGTCCTGGGAGTTAAAATGGGTTATATTTTGTTTTGTTTTGTCCTCTCCCCATTGCTCCCTCTTGTAGCTAATATTTAGTCCTAAAACTCTCCAATGTTCTTTTTGTTGGTTTTGGTTTGTGGGTTTTGTTGTTGGTTTTTTTTTTTCCCCAGATCTGTGCTACCCCCAATTTTGTACGAAAACCCCTTAGTCCATGTGCACCTTTGATTAACGCAGTGAGATGTCTGTATTTTGTTTGGATGTTATTATTTCAGTTATCAGGTTGTAGTGAGGAGCTTAATGAAGTCCTGTGGGTATCTTAAATGTGGGATGTCCTCCGTCCTTTACTAAAATATGTAACTTTTAAATAGATTACAGATAAAAAGTGAGGACTTACTTTGATCCGACTAGATGATGATGATTTTCTCAGTGCATTGGAAATGCAAGTTCTCTTGCATTTTTTAAGCATTCCTATTTCTTTTGATGATTCATTCAACTCAAAGGCTTAATACAGTTAGATTTGAAATATTTATATTGAACTTGCATAGATATTTGATTCCTTTTTCTAAACATGGTGATCAGTAGATACAAATTTTCAAAACTCGAATCAATAAAGTTCTGTTAGTGGAACTTTGTATGCAGTTTGTGTTATATATGCTATTTCTTGCCATCTTCAATTTAAGCAGGATTTTGTGTAAAGCCAAACTTCTTAGAATAATAGCAGCAATCCCAGGGGACATAAAAGAAAGCATCTTGGGAACACAGGTAGATCTCTGATTTGGTTTTTGATTTGTCAACTTTGTTTTCAAATGAGAACCAGTTCTGTAGTTGTAGTTGCAAGGAAACATTCAACACTGAAACCAAGTCAATCCAATAAAATACTGTCTGCTTGAGCTGTCAGAGAGCTTGAAACAATAACTCAGGTATGAACTAACCCATTCTTAAAACTGTGCCAATAGTGATGTTCTAAAACGTCAGAGTACTTTACTGTTTCACTATTCATTGAGCTCTAGAAAGTAGTGCTATATTTATATGCATCTTATTTGCATTTTGAAAAATGTAGAGCCCAGACAGGCTGTTAGAGTCAATAAAAGAACAGGCGTACATGGATATTAAACTAAACAGCAGCAAACTCTTAGATTTGGAATCGCTTTTCTGAAATAGGTATTGTAAAACTTTAGACTTACTGATTTAGACTTACTAATTACTGTCAATTCAGGATGCTTCGGTCATAGTGCATACACATGTTAATTGGTGAAATTTAATGATATTTATTTCCTTGAAGAAAAACTGCCTTCACTGTTTTTTCTTTTGTTTCTCTTTGTTGTTGGGCTTAAGGTTAAATGTGATTGGATGGCTTAAACATTTGTCAAAATACATTTGTGTAGAAACTGGAGACAAATTAAAAAAACCCAACTGTAATACTAGATGAGATCATAGGCAACCTGTTTTAGGTGACCCTTCTTTGAGCAGGGAGGTTGGACTAGAGGGTCTCCAGAGGTTCCTTCCAACCTCAATTGTTCTGTCAATCCGTTATGTGACATAAGAATTGCATTAGATATACCGGCATTAAAACAGGTGTATCCAGCTAGTTTGTTTTTCAGATTATTTTGTTCTTTGTTTTGTTGAAATATTTTAACTCATTCTGTTGTCTTCAATTAAAAGAAAGAATACCTAAGTCATTTCTACCTAGTATTTATTCATGGAATTCAAACTAAAAACAAGTTTTTCTCTTTCTCAGTTTTCAATGAATGTCATGGATCTATTTGACAAAACTGAAGATACTTGTTCTGCAACTGCTTGAGTGAGACAGTCTCTATCACAAGCTGGATTTAGAAAAACTCTGTAATTCTAGGCTGCTTACTTTTCCATTTTCATGGTTTGATTTTCTTTAAAAATGTTTGTGTTGGACATGATTCCCTTAGCTTTTAAAAACATTTAATTGAAATGATGTTAATGGCTTACAGCAAACGAAGACCTCAGTATAAGTTGTTACACTTTCAAACTTAATCCTTAAAAGGTTTACTTTAAAAGGAAAGGGTTTGTTTGAAAATAACTTAAATGGAAACAATTTGGGTTTACGGTATATTGGTCTGTCTCCTCCTAATATGACCCTATCAAAAAGTTTTAACAGTTCTGTGGTATTTAGTTGCTGAGGGTTTTTTGGTATCCATTTTGTGAGAATCAAATGGTACTGCCCACCACTTATTTCAGTGATACAAGGCCCAGGCCTGGGTTGATTATATGTTCGTTTACGTTAATCAGTCTTTTCAGAAATGCGATTAATGAACAGTGCTGACATATAATTTGTAACTGCCTAAAAATATAAGTGTGACAGTTAACTGTTTGGATAAAGGACCATGATTTTAACCAGGTGAAATTAAGGGAGAAATTCGGTACAGCTAACAGAGATGCACTCTACTTGCTCGTGCGGACGTACTGCAGCTGTTGCACTCAAGCATTACAGACTTCTAAGAACTACCTGAGTTTGACGAGAGACATACTATTAAGTCAGTAAGTGATTAAATCTTCAATCATGGAACAAAGGCAAACAGCCAACACTTAGTAAAATTTGCATAGTTCAGATTAAGTTACATTTGATTGTTGGCATTTAACAGGTCGCTTAGCATGCAGAGTATCCCTTCAGCAGATTTACATTTCTCAGTTTTGGTGATTGCAATGACTGCCAAAGAATTTTAAATTAGGAACGCTTCAAGATAAACAAAAAGGAAAAAAAAAAAGTCGGAGTTTCACAGTGCTTTTAGTCATGCAAGTAAAATTTTAGAATTCAGACATTTCAACTGGAGTGCTCCTTATTTGAATGAACACACCCACTTGCTGTAACTACCCTATATATAGATAAAATGTACATAGTTAGAAATGTTATGTTTTAATATACAATGTATCTTGCATTCAATTTAACTGTTTTTGAGCTCTATGATAAAAATATTAATTCTTGCATGCTTTTGCACATGTTTTTGGTATTGTTATTGATGCATTTTTATGTTTTTATTCTTCTACTGTTTGTTTTATTGCAGCTCTATTGTTCTTTAGACATGTGTCATGAAGTATAAGCATACTGGCTCTTTCTGGCCTGGTGAACAACAGTATTCATTGTAACTGTAATAAAACTAATGAAAGTAATTTATTGAGAGTAGTGGACACAGAAGAGCTGCTTGGTGATTTTTTTTTTTTTTTTTTTAAATACTCACTGCCATGTACAGAATTCAAGGCAGAAGTTTTCTGATAACTCAGCATGTCACCTGGTACTATATGCTTTCATTTGTTTTGAATTACATGTGGTTTCAGAGTAAGAGCTGGCGTTTGATTTTTAGAAAAATTTAATGACTTTGGGGTTTTCATCCCTTTAAGGAGCATAAATATTTCACATGAGAAGCTACTGGTTATAATATTTATTTATAATAAACTATTTTAGTGCAGGTTTACTGTGTAATTAGTTTGTATCAACAATGTATAATGTTGGTAGAATTCAAGGAAGGCAAAGAATTGCAGAAAGTTAAATAGTGCAGCAGTCATACATAGTTATGTAAATCACTTGATAGAGTTTGGGTATTCAAAATAAAGTGGGATATTGTATGTAAGAACAAAGAATGTAAACAGTCTATGGTATAGAAAACTGACCGAAAAGAATTTCGGGTCATTGCAGACAAGCAGCTGAATGAATATCAGCATGATGCTGAAAGAGCTAATGTCATTTTTGGTTACATTAATAACAGGAGAATGCTGAGCAGGTTGAAGGTAGCATTTGTAAAACAGATGTGAGAAGCAGTGTGTCCGACTCCTGTGCCAATGTATTTTAAATTGTGTTGAAAAAATAGAAAAGGCTCAGAAGAGAGCTCAAACATGTTCTTTTCCTCCTCTAGAGGGTATTAAGATATATTTTTGTTAGATTGTATCAGGAGCTTGTGAAGACGTGATGAGAAGTTCTAGTCTAGTGAAGAAAACTGCAGAAAGAACAAATACCTGAAATTTAGGCTGGTCAAATTCAAACAGCAGCTCAAACAAATATTTAAGTAAAGAAGAGCTTTAGAGAGAGGAGTTTAAGGGATTTTGAACTGCCATTTAAAGGAAAGTGGTAGCCTTCTCTCCCAAAGCTAGACATGAATCTTTCTAGAATGACTGCTTTTGTCATGTGAGCTACTGGACAACCAGGTTGAGCTACTGGACAACCAGGTTAACTTATAGGTCTGTAATATCCTGTAAGGCAGAGAAATTGATCAAATCTTCCCCCTTAACTTAAAAAAAAAAAAAAAAAAAAAAAAAAAGTACATTAAATATCAGTCCACTGCATCAATATGATTCAGTGCTGCATCAGTGCAGGATTGCGTCTGGGTGGGAAGTACTGCTTCTAGTTCAGTCTCAGCAGTGTGGAGTACTAACCATAGGCTCGTGAAGTGGAAAGATTTGAGTTCCAGTTCCCCATCAGGCTCAGATGTGTTATCTCAGAGCTTACTGGCTTGTGCTGATCTGAGCTGCGTGTAAACAGCTGACCCCAAGTACTGGGGATTTAGATAAAATCTGTGGGTAGGATTGTGCATTCTCTATCTTGAAGCTCATGAGAGAGCTCGCTATCTTTGCAGCGCTACTCTAATGGTGTTACCCTGTAGTAACAGCTATGCAAACTCATGGCAGGAGCAGCTGATGCGTTGTAAATTTATGTGCTAGTTCAACCTGCTGTAACTTGTGCATGCGCTCGTGCTTCTAGCTATGACAGGCAAAACATCATGCCTGTACTTTTCAAAGCATTTGAGCAATCAGTTGTAGTGTCTTCACCTGGTGTCACTGTCGTCATGGGCACTGTCACAGTGGAATCAGAATTTGCAGCTAAATGTAACTTTTCTATGAAACGTGTCCTTGGGTAATCAGGGTCTTTCTCTGCCATTACCTTACTATGGGGGAGGGAGGCGAGTGTCACAGAGTCAGGAAGCCTGTATTGTCTTCCAAAGCAGCTGTTAAATGCACAATTTGAGTAAATTTTAGCTTGATAAACTAATTTTTGAGATTGTCTTGTCCTTAGAAATGCATTCATTAATAATTCAGCATGTGCAGGATTGGATTCTTCTGACTGCTTGTGACCCAAGAGAAGGTGCCAGAACTGTGACTGCTCTCACACTGTGTAGCTCAGGGCATAAAGGGCGAGTGGCTTCAACCCACTGTCTGATCTTTCTGGTTATAAGAGAGAATCCTATGATGAATGCATATCTTACTCTTAGTAAGTAACTAATCCAGTTGTTAGATTATAAAATAGATGTGATGTGGATAGGATTTACTTGCCTCTTGATTCTTTCTCCCTTTCAGATAAGATAAGCAGTGTTTCTTTATGTATAGTAGTATTTCAGCCAGGTGCAAGGCCAAAAATGTTTGGGTTGAATCATTGCCTTGATCTGGCCTTGAGCTCGAGGACGGTGACGAGAGGGTTGAGTGTCTATGGGTAAGAATCAGGAGGAAGGCCAACAAGGCAGATATCATGGTGGGAGTCTGTTATAGACCACACAACCAGGATGAGGAGGCAGATGGAGTATTCTACAGGCAGCTGGGAGAAGCCTCACGATCGCTAGCCCTTGTTCTCATGGGGGACTTCAACTTGCCAGATGTCTTCTGGAAATACAATGCAGCAGAGAGGAACCAGTCCAGGAGGTTCCTGGAGTGTGTGGAAGATAACTTCCTCACACAGCTGGTGAGGGAGCCAACGAGAGAAGGTGCCCCATTGGACCTGTTGTTTGCGAACAGAGAAGGTCTTGTGGGTGATGTGATGGTTGGAGGCTGTCTTGGGCATAGTGACCATGAAATGACTGAGTTTTCGATTCTCAGAGATGTAAGGAGGAGGGTCACCAGAACTGCCACCTTGGACTTCCGGAGGGCAGACTTTGGCCTGTTTAGGAGTCTGGTTGGCAGAGTCCCTTGGGAGGCAGTCCTGAAGGGCAAAGGAGTCCAGGAAGGCTGGACATTCTTCAGAAGGGAAATCTTAAAGGCACAGGAGCAGGCCGTCCCCATGAGCCGAAAGATGAGCCGGCGGGGAAGAAGACTGGCCTGGCTGAGCAGAGAGCTCCGGCTGGAACTTAGGAAAAAAAGGAGAGTCTGCAACCTTTGGAGGAAGGGGCAGGCCACTCAGGAGGACTACAAGGATGTTGTGAGGTTATGCAGGGAGAAAATTAGAAGGGCCAAAGCCCAACTAGAACTTAGTCTGGCTACTGCTGTAAAAGACAACAAAAAGTGTTTCTACAAATACATTAGCAATAAAAAGGGGGCTAAGGAGAATCTCCCTCTTCTGTTGGATGCGGGGGGAAACATAGCATCAAGGGACGAGGAAAAGGCTGAGGTGCTAAATCCTTCTTTGCCTCAGTCTTTAACAGCAAGGGAAGTTGTTCTCTGGGCACCCAGCCCCCTGAGCAGGAAGACGGGGACAGGGAGCAGAACGAAGCCCCCATAATCCAAGGGGAAATGGTCAGTGACCTGCTACGCCACCTAGATACACATAAGTCTATGGGGCCGGATGGGATCCACCCAAGGGTGCTGAAAGAGCTGGCAGAAGTGCTCACCAAGCCACTCTCCATCATTTACCAGCAGTCCTGGCTAACTGGGGAGGTCCCAGTTGACGGGAGGCTGGCAAATGTGACGCCCATCTACAAGAAGGGCCGGAAGGAGGATCTGGGTAACTACAGGCCTGTCAGCCTGACCTCGGTGCCCGGGAAGGTTATGGAGCAGATCATCTTGAGTGCCATCACGCAGCATGTACAGGACAACTGGGCGATTGGGCCTGCCTGACCAACCTGATCTCCTTCTACGACATGGTGACCCACCTAGTGGATGAGGGAAAGGCTGTGGACGTTGTGTACCTGGACTTTAGTAAAGCCTTTGACACCGTCTCCCACAGCATCCTCTTGGAGAAGCTGGCTACCCATGGCTTGGATGGGCATACTCTGCGCTGGGTAGGAAACTGGCTGGATGGCCGGGCCCAAAGAGTTGTGGTGAATGGAGTTAAATCCGGTTGGCGGCCGGTCACAAGTGGTGTTCCCCAGGGCTCAGTACTGGGGCCAGTCCTGTTCAATATCTTTATCAATGATCTGGACGAGGGGATCGAGTGCACCCTCAGTAAGTTTGCAGACGACAAGTTGGGAGGAGTGTTGATCTGCTTGAGGGCAGGCAGGCACTACAGCGGGATCTGGACAGGCTGGATCGATGGGCCGAGGCCAATGGTATGAGATTGAACAAGGCCAAGTGCCGGGTCCTGCACTTGGGACACAACAACCCCAGGCAACGCTACAGGCTTGGGGGGGAGTGGCTGGAAAGTGCCTGGCGGAAAAGGACCTGGGGGTGCTGGTCAACAGCCGGCTGAATGTGAGCCAGCAGTGTGCCCAGGTGGCCAAGGAGGCCAATGGCATCCTGGCCTGTATCAGAAATAGTGTGGCCAGCAGGAGTAGGGAGGTGATTGTCCCCCTGTACTCGGCCCTGGTGAGGCCGCACCTCGAGTACTGTGTTCAGTTTTGGGCCCCTCACTCCAAGAAAGACATTGAGGTGCTGGAGCATGTCCAGAGACGGGCAACGAAGCTGGTGAAGGGTCTAGAACACAAGTCCTATGAGCAGCAGCTGAGGGAACTGGGGTTGTTTAGTCTGGAGAAAAGGAGGCTGAGGGGAGACCTTATCCCTCTCTACAACTACCTGAAAGGAGGCTGTAGAGAGATGGGTGTCGGTCTCTTCTCCTTAGTAACAGATGACAGGACAAGAGGAAATGGCCTCAAGTTGTGCCAGGGGAGGTTCAGACTGGATATTCGTAAAAATTTCTTCCCCGAAAGGGTTGTCAGGCATTGGAACAGGCTGCCCAGGGAGGTGGTGGAGTCCCCATCCCTGGAGGTATTCAAAAGACTTGTAGATGTGGTGCTAAGGGATATGATTTAGTGGTGGACTTGGTAGTGATAGGTTAACGGTTGGACTCGATGATCTTGGAGGTCTCTTCCAACCAAAATGATTCTATGATTGGGCTTCTGTATCCATTATTGCTAAATATTTCTGATGCTTATTGCATTTTGGCAGATGCTATTTCCTTGTTTCCTTCGTGTGAGGAAGCTCTTCTCCAAAAGGATGTAAGACACATGAGAGACCTTTTCAGGCAGTGTTTGTTCTGGTTAGATCTACAGAAAGATCAGGCAAGTGTGTCAGCCTAATAAAGCCAGTATTTTAGTAAATAGAAATGCAATTTGGCATACCCAGTCTATTTTTATTCAAACCTCTTTTTATTATATAAAAAAGTAACACTGTAAAAATCAGCTTCAGGAGAGCACAGCATCAGGCCAGACCTAGTTTGATTCTGTACTGTGTAAAATAGAAATAGAAAGCCTCTGCTGTTCTTTTCTAAAGCAAGTGTATATTTGCTCCTGTTAGTGTTAAGCACTTCAGCATCGAGTGTACTAATGCAAAACACAGCATCACCGTATTCTTTGAAACAGTTACCTTTATTTCTAGACAGAATTATTTATTTATGGCAATACAAGTATTTCACTGATACTGCTCTGATTTATGGCACTGAGAGACCTTCCTGGCACATCATTGCCCTTGCCTCTTTCTGAGAGTGTGAGAGGTCATTGCAAAATACTGGTCAGTATTGTTTTGGAAACAAATGTTTCCAAATAGTCAGGCCCATCTACTGAAAGAAGCTCACCCGTTGCTGTCAGAGATTTCTTACTCAGTCATACTTTACGCAACCTATGTTCACGAAATACAAGTCAGAGTGAATCCTTGGTGAAATCTCAAGTGGAATGGAGAGTTAATTGGGATCCATACAAGGAGCAGCTGATGTCGTCATATTTACTCCAATACCCGCACCAATCACAGGAGGACTGAGCCTCTTCTAGACAACTGGCTTCATTTGTTGTCTCTAAAGTTAGATGTCCTTCATTGAATATTCACTAAATTCAGTATTATTCATGTATGTCCTTCATGGAGTATACACTCCAGCTTGAGTGAGTATTTTTCCTGGTTGAAAGCCAATTCTTCAAGGCAAGAAACTAATAAAGAAAGAAATTATTTGCCAGAAGATCACTGCTTTCTGGCCAGTCTACCGATAAACAGTTTGCCTATTGTTCTCCTCCTGTCAGCAGTCTTCATCTGTCAATTTGAGGGTTCAGGCGACTCGCAGAAACTCCTAAGCTACAAAGCGGTGCTTTTTGAGGGACAAAAGAGAGGCCTAAAAAATGAGCTTAGTTGAGAGGACTTTATACTCTTTTTAGTGGCAAACTATCAAGCACTCTTCATTGTATTCCTCATAAAGCTTCATAGCATAGAATCACTATGATTTGCTTGGCAATGTAAGTTGTATTTGATGTTTCTGATTAAACATTACTGTGGCTTTGATTCTTTAAGCAGAATGTGCTCTTAAGAAGAGTTTAAGGAAGTGATGACCATTGACCATTCCTGTGCTTAAGGAAGGTAGTAAAACTTATAATTTAATTTAAAATTTCATGAATATCACAAAGGAGTTATTCTTTTTGTGCTTATGAAAACATAATTTTGGAGGTGTCCCCATTCCTTCCCCCCCCAACTTCAAGAGGAAGTGACAGCATGACAAAAAGTGATGCTTGGTTTCTGTTTCATGTTATATATTGGTGTAAAGTTTTAGCTTGGATGGTAATAGGAAGAAACCTGATTTAGTATCATCTGGTAACTACAACACAGAGGTGAAAAGTAAGGCAACTCTAGAACATGGTGGAAAGTATTGGAAGTTCGTTAGAAAATGCATCTGGTGGTGAAAACTTGAAATTTCACCCGGCTCCTCCAAATCTTTATGCGTGTAGCATGCCTGTAAAATGTAGTTCCAAATTTATATGGTGGGGAATCACATTTCCATCCTCTATTGCTATTCTGCTTTCTAGCTGTTTCTAGATGTAGCTGATTGTGCCCCTGAGACACTGGGAGAGGTGGTGTCTGTATAACCACCATCTTAAAGTAGTGGTTTTTCATCAACAGGATGAATTACCTGTTGAAGGGGTCCATCTGTCCTTACTCCTCTTTGACTTAGAAGCAGCATAATGCTTAACTCATTAGGCTGGATAAACCTCATGCTTAAAAGAAAAGTTAGGCCTCTGGACCAAGAAAAAAGATCCATCTGACTCATCGTAGGTATGTGTAATATGCAACTTAGTAGAGATGATGGTGCTCTTCCTACTGTGTTTTTTATGGTTCTTTCTCAACACTTATCTTTTTCCTTTTTCCTCATAGGTTAAACTTCAGTGGTAGGAGTCCTTAGGCTTATTTCACTGTTAGGTTCATGTAAATAGTACAGTTGTGTTGACAATTAGACATGTGAAAACAAATGTGCTCTTTTTTTCCCCAGGGGACAACAGTACAGAAACATCTTTATGGAGTGTACAGTAGCACAAAGTATGTGATACAAGTTTTGGATTCAAGTGCACATAGTGAAATGAGCCAAGATAGGGAATTGCAAATAAAGAGCCTCCCACATGCAGACAGGATGCATGGGCCCTGAAAGTGCAGGCAGGTAACTAGACAGATCATGTCATTTATACATGGTGTGATAACTACATGAAGAGTAATTTTATCAGTATATTGTCTTGTGTCTACTTATTTTTGCAATGATTCTACTTTTGCTGAAATAACTGACTTGGGACTAGGAAAGTTTTAAAAATTATTTTGACTGTATTAGCTCCATTTGAAGTTAGACAATCCTTTATTAGATGTGTTTCTATTAGAAAAAGGAAAGTTATATTTATGCATGTTTATCGTGTACACTGGGGGCTTGTCTGCACAGTTTTTTTATAAGCAATGAGCTGCAAATTAGACTGTTAAGCACATTTTTTTTTGAGTAGAATAAAGAGACGTTAGAAAATAGCATGTTTTGTAATACACATCCCTAGAGCTATATGTCTTCCAGTTGAGTGCAGATGTTAATTATTAGTTGGTTAACCTCAAATTTCTCTGGAGCAAAAATGTAAGCCTGGTCACATGGCAGGCCACGATGTTGATTTCTATCATCTGTACTTCTTAAAAGTTTTCTTAACAATAGTCTTACTTTTTTTCTGAATGTTTAAGTAAATTGGCATTCTTTTGCATGCCTAGCTACAGATTGTGGTGGGTGTGTCTTGAATCCTCTGTTGAGGGTATTACAATTAGATTGCTTTTGTTTTACTTTTTTTAAAGTGATTTGATAAATCATAATTCTGACACAGTAACTAAAAAGTGTGCTGTACTATCCCTGAGGAAGCATTGCTTCATTTGTGCAGATATGTTTGAATCTCCAATGCTGAGCCAATTTCTTGTGCTATGATTTATTTGAGAACTTTCATGCATGTTTGTTTTCATTGTATAGATCTTTATTTATAAAAGACATTCCCCAAACTGGCATTGGTTCACTTTTTAATTCTTTTAATTGGTTTGGGAGTCACAGCTGTTTTCTGACCAGTAGGTGTTCAGTAAATCTGTCTTAAAGCGGTGCAGCTGAAACTATACTAGTTTTGTTCATTTCTGGTGTATTGTGATCCCATAGCCTTAAAGTGTGAACACATGATTTCACATTGGTTATTTATTCTGTCTGTTTATGTTGTGCAATAAATAACTGCAAAGCCCGTAAAGCTTTACTGGTACGTTTCTTGATTATGAACAAACCCCCCTTTTTAAAAATAAATTTAAAAAAAAAGGCAGAAATGTGAGTTTCCCCATTCAATAGCCACTGTCTGAACTCTGATCCAGTTATATTAACATTGATATAATTACTCTGCTTTTAGAAACACTTAATTTGCTTTACAGTCTATATTAATTCTTTTTCTCCACGTGAAACTCAAGTCATCTTATGTTGTTTGCAAGTGATAAGAATAATAGGATTTGTGTCTTGAAAATGTAGAACAAATCCCTTTCTGTTTTATTAGTCTTTGGAAGTTACTTGCTTTGTCAATCTAGTTTGCCAAAACTATTGTAAAATACTGGCTGGCTAGCTTGCTTTAAAAAGTAAGGAACATCTAAAGATCGTTATTGTTTTTAAAACCACTTACAATACTTTAAGAGTTTTCTGTCAATAGCTAATGAAAGGCTGACCTCAAAAAAGACTGTTTGCTCAAATATTTTATAGCAGTTAGTTAACTGATATTCTAGTATTTCCTTGTATTTGCAGAAAATACTGCTTTTTATCTCTCTAGTAAAATCGTGGAGGGGCACAATGTAAAAGCTATATGGGCGTACATACGGTCTAACCGTTCCTTCCCACTTTTAAGAATGTGGCAGTACAGGATTGTTTTCCTTTGCTTTTAAAGTAGCTAACATTTAGGTTATAGTTTTGAATGCTGCTTACACTGTCTATTAGCTGACATTGATACTGTATGAAGCAAGAGCTGCGCACAACTGTCCTGTGCAGCTTTGACTCTGTGTGCTGGCACAGTAAGTTGTGTGGTTATGGTGAACTTGGGGAACTGATATATGTTGAAAGGGTAATCTTTTTTGCAGGATAAATTTCTAGCCAGACCAGTGTTCCAGCTCAGTTCCTAGTGCGGATGTCCAAAGTCTTGTACAGTCTCAAAAGAGAAATGGAGAACGGGAGCAAGAGCACATGAACTAGGCAGCTTAGTTTTCATCTGACTTTGTCTCTACCATACAGCTGAATTGCTTTTTCTAAAGAATGATCTTTCTATGTCATGTCTCCTCTCTGTATAAACACCTGGAGGATATTTTTGTATTGAAATGCTTGGAGCACAAAGTTGGTTTGGGGGTTGGGTTTTTTTCTTTCCTTATGCTGTATTTTGCTTTTTTCCCTTTCCCTTGCCTTTCCTAGAGGAATAAAAGGGCAAAAATTAAAAACTGTGGAGCATATATAGCAGATTTAATACTTTTGGTTTTGTTATAGCTGTGTTTTATTTCACTTATTCCTAAGTGGTGTTAATGTTAAAAGTGGGTGGGGGAAAGGAGGTAGTATCTCGAACATTGAGGTGTTTTCCATTCAATTCACCATAATCTGAAAACTCAAAGATCTAAGTGGACAGTTTGCTATATGCCAAGTTCAAATGATGCTTTAATAAATTTGTTTTTAAAAAAAATTACTTTAAAATGTAATAACTTAAAACATGCTTCTATTTCAGCAATAAGTCATAGGTCATATTTAAATAAATTTGACATTTTAATTTGGAAAAAACAACCAGTAAGCAAGTATTTTACCTCTAACTCAAATGAATCTATATACCTTTATAATGTAGCTTCTGATGTGCTGGTATTAGAAGTAAATCTTTAGCAGTTCAGCTGTAGTATTTGCAACCAACTGCATTCATCATTTCACCTTTTGATATGCTCGGTGAAGTTGATGTGTGCAGATGCTGAACATGCAGTACTGTCATAAAAGTGTTTTTAGGTTAAAGTTCCTAAGAAATCTAGTACATTATTCATTCCAGCCACAAGGTGACTCATGCTGTTATGTTGCTCTTACAGGGCTGGACTTGTATGAGAAAGTACAGATTCACACTAAATGACAGCATATAGAAGAAATAGCTGAACCAAATGCGGTTTGTAACGTATCGGGTTCCCTCTTTTTGGCCTGGCTGGCCTGATCTTGATTGAGAAGATTAAATAGTGTGATAGATGTCAGTTGTGCTGAGGTTGAACTTAATGTCAGTCAATTTGCGTTTGGTAGATAGTTGTTGTCAGAAGTGACATGTAAGAGCTGATGTCATTCTTACACTAGCAAAGCATACGTGTCATGATACCATTCATGGTTGCTTAGTTCTGTATGTTCTGGTAATATATTGCTGTTTCTTATAGGAATTTTATGACTTAACCAGCAACCTTGAATTTCAATAAATGGATGCTTTCAACTTAAACACATCTAGCTTTTACCTATCTGAAACTCTTCCATTATTCAATGTCTTATTGTTAATTGGCTTGCTTCTTTATACTGCTTATCAAAACATAGTAAATCATCAGAGGCCTAACCGGAAATACCAGCTACACCTAGGCCACAAAGGAGAAATACAGTTTTATGGACCCTTGGAAATACCAACAGAAATCTTTTGTGAAGTTATCTGCAAGTCAGACCTGAGGTAATGATACTATCTTGTACCTGAAGAACTGAGATTCCAAAATGAAGATATTAGATTTTAAACTTTTTGAACTTTTGTGGGGTCTCAACCTGAGCATTTGTTGGATTAGCTTAAAATGTGAAGCTAGATTGCTAGCTGTTTTTTCTCCCCTTGTTCTTTTCAATTATATGTGAGGGAGAGCTTTTGTTTACAGTGCAGAAAGTTAGTTAATAATTAGAGTTGTGCTGTGTACAGAATTTCAACAATTTAAAATTTAATAGCCAATGAGATGACCCTGTAAAATAGGAATATCTGGACTGGGTGATATTACATCAGTGACAGATACTTCTGAGTAACACTTCAAAATATTTCTTAAAGAGTGCAGACATTGCTATAAATACCTTGTCTTGCCAAGTGAAACATCCAGTCTACGCAGTCTTTACAGCCACTCTGAAGGTTATTGAGTAAATACGAGACAACCACGTGAAATGATCTGTACAAGGCAAGCAGTCTTTGGATACATGCTTTCTGTAAAGTGCTCAAATGTTTAAATTTTTTTGCTGTAGCGCTGAGACAGAAAAAGATCTTGCAGTTCTAATTATGTGAAGAACTAGAACAGCGTGTATGTTATCAGTTAATGACTGTAACAAGCCTAAGATAAGAGTGCTGCTAAGACTGGGCATTCTTTGCAGAAAGGCAGGCTAGAGCAGGCAAAAAGCCATGAAACTCTTCAAGTGCTGCCAAGAGACAGCAGACTTTACAGAAGATGAAAAGAGGGGGATGGATGCCTAATTCAAGATGAGGAAGTGAAGTAGCATGTCACAAAAGAAACCGAAATAGGAAGTAAGATACTTAATAGTATTGCAAAACGTGCAAAATAAAATAGTAACACCAGCTGTATTACTGAAAGAGCATTTATGTACATATTTTGGAATATATAAAAGAACAGAAGAAGGCATAAAAAGATCACATTTGAAGAGTGACAGATGCTGTGTCTGCATTTAGCATGACTTTAGTGGATGCTGAGGTCTTTGTTTACCTGGAGTGGGGGGAAAAAAATCCCTGCTTGTTAGTAACCACAGCTGAGGGTGTGGCAGAGCTCTGAGGACTATATTCACAGTAGAGGACAAAAAGCTAAAACATAGATTCTTTTGAAATACTGTGGATAAATCCATGGGAAAAGAATAAGTCTAAAAAGAGCTAGTTTCATTTACTTTTGGTTTCAAGGACTTTTTTTCTTGTATAAGACTCTTACCCTCCCATGTCTTTCAACAAGCAAGCAGGCTATCTAATATTTTGGTAAGCAAAATAAAAATAGAGACATAACACTACTGTAGCATGATTTCCATATACCGCACTATTGTAGTGTAAAGGAGGAGAACATCTTTCATCAGAATAAAAAAAAAATACTGAAAAATACTGTAATCTGAATTTGATTTTTCTAATGCTGCTATTGTTTCCACTGTTTAAAACAGTTATTTTTGCACTTGCACAGTACCTCTCAAGTTAATCCTGAATAGCTATTGAAGATAAGTATAATAATTACTGAACAACTGTTAAACTGGAGTGAAGAGGTTAAAAATGATCTGAAGGAAAAGGGGGTGGTAAGATTTTTTGTGTGTGCGCGTGTGTGATACAAACTATAGTGCTGCTCAGGATTTACAGTTCTGTTAGACGAATCAGGATTCAGACCACCAGCTTTCAAGAATACAGCTTCTGTAAGTTGTCTGTGGAGCTACTCTCTCTGTAACAGCTCTATAGAATTGAATTTGGCTGGGATTGCTTCATAGCAAACCAAAGGCTGCTGTATCAGCTGAAAATCACTTCCCTTGTGTAGCTGGTTGAAGGATCCTATCATGAGAATCCTTAGGTAAAACTTCAAATAAGGATTTGAGGTATGTGCAGTCTCAATTTATAGCATCTTTTTAAAAAGCTTCAATGGATTAGAGCATTTTATCGCCCTATCTGCTTGCTGTAGCTTCTTTTTCCCCCACTTGAAAACATCTTGAACATTCCTCACCTTGGTGTGTAGCCTTTTTTGGAAGACTCATGAACAGGCATATCTTTCACTAATATGTTTTTAAATGGATTTGTTGTAAAGGATAATGCTTTCTCCCACATGGTTTAATTATTATATTAATACAACAAATGGACAATGTTTATACCATTATGTTATTTAATATAAGTTATGGTAATATGACAAACTTATGGAAAGTTTGTAGTTAAGTATGTTAACGTTACATTGAACGGTTTTACTACTTTGAGGATTGGGGCTGTATGTTGTTTTTTATTAAGTTGATATGGGTAGGCTGAAACTTCTACTTTGAGTAAAGGTTTAAAGCAGAGACTTGCAGCTGTAACACCACCTGAAATCTTCTGGTGAAGTTACCGCTCACAAGGTAGCACGTATGAGTCTACTAACACTAAGACTTGCTTTACTTTGTTACCTTTTCCAAACCTTCTGAAATAGTTTGTAGGCTCTAGAGGTTGACATCCAGGGGATCATTTTTATTAACCAGTGTGTGCCGGGTTAGACTTGCCTAACAGCCACATTCTCACCCAGCTGCTTGCTTGCGCCACCCTCACCCCCCCACTCTGGTGAGGCAGAGGGATAAAATTGGAAAAATGGGAACAGTAAAGCAATAGGTTGAGATAACGACAGGGAAATTGCTTACCAATTACCATTGCAGGCAAAACAGACTCTACTTGGGGAAAATTAACTAATTTATTGCCAATTAAAATCTATTCAGGTAGTAAGAAACAAACTCAAACATTAAAACAGCACACCTTTCCTCCCTCCTCTCCCAGGCTCAGTTTCATTCCTTTGCTCTAAACTCCCCAAACCACATATCGCACCACTGCCCTGCAAGCTCATGTGGAGGATGGCAGGGAGGTTGCAGTCAGTACATAGTGGTATCTCTCTACCACTCCTTGCTCCTCACATCTTTCCTCTGCTCTGGCGTGGGCTCTCCACGGTCTGCAGTTCCTTCAGGAATATCCTTGTGTTCCACTGTGGGGTCCTCCATGGGCTGCAGGGGATATCTGCTCTCATGTGGGCTCTTCCATGAGCTACAGGAGATATCTGCTCTGCTGTGGAGCTGTTTCTCCTCCTCTTTTCTCTGACTTTGGTGTTCCTTTTCTTAAACATGTTTTCCCAGAGGTGCCCCCAGCTTGGCTGAGGGGCTCAGCTGTGCCCTGTGGTGGGTCTGTTAGAGCCGGCTGTGTCCCACACAGGGCAGCCCCTGGCCTCTTCCCACAGCGGCCACCCCTGCAGCCCCTCTCTGACAACACAGAGTTAGTAAGATATTAAGAACACAGTTTATTTTCTGGGTCGTGAAGTTCTGTTCCCTGCTATTACTGTTGCATACCATATAGCCCTTTCAAAAGCTTAAAGAGGAATTTAAAAGGTGTATAAAGCAAGGAAGTACTCCCTAAGTAAATTGCTGCTTGTCCAAAAATGATAAGCTTAGAACATACAAAAGATGTTAAGAACTTCTTTAATGAAATAAAAGGGTATGTGTGATAAGGAGCATCAAGTGTCACAAATTTGCTTATGGGTATCCTAAGAACAGCGCTTGGGTTTGTGGAGCATGTCATCTAGCTTTCATTAGCTAGAGGAGTAGGCTGACGTGACAGTTACTTGTGAATGGGAGATGTTGATGCAAATACAAAAGAAAAAAAAAAGCCAAGAAATATTCATAGAATTAGTTAGCACTGTTTGAAGAATAGATGAAGAGAAAACAAACAGAATGTGGTGTCATTTACTTGTTGATGTAAACTAATCTGACTCATGAGAGTATGTATACTCTACAGTATTTCATTTCTCTGGGATTACGCAAGCGTGGTGGTGTTCAAGAATTTATAAATAGTCAACAGTTCTGAAAAGTGTCTATGGAAGATAATAGTGATGAAAACACTGTTAACCTTATCACAAATGTCAGGGGTTTTTACCTGCAGTTTACAGTAACAAATAGTCTTTGGCAATAATTTATGGTGCTTTTTTTCTGACTAGCTATCTAGCTGACAGAAAAATATCTCTTTTCTTCCAGTTGAACAAAAATGTTTCAACAGGTTTTGCCTGACACAGGAAAAAGAGGCGAATTGTGATTGGAACAGTGTACACTCATTACAATGTTTAATAGGCATATGAGCCTCATGTGGAGGTGAAAGTTCAAGTTCTGTTACCAACCAGTGAAACTTCTTCTCCGTTCAATGTATATGCAGCAATTTCCATTTACATGTGGCTTGTGTTACTTTCATCAAGACTAATAAGATAGTTAAGAAAACTTGTGTAGCAGTAACAGTCTTTAATGAAAGCTAGTTGAAGGAAATGAAAACAAAAGGCTGTGTGACTACTGTGCTCCCCCTTTTTACTACTGACTTCTTTTTTCATGTTTTACAGGATGCAGTAAAGCACACACCATTAGTTTATCTGGGACTAGTAAATATGCTCTTTTCTATTCAGCTATGCTTTGGTCAGTGTGGTCTAATATAGTCTGCCTCTGTTGCATTCATGTGGTTGCTTTTCTTACGGGAATAGCAGCTTGGGCTTTGTTGCCAGCCTGTGCATGCCAAGAGCCCGGTATGATAGCTAGAATCTGTAGCTGGGGCCAGCTACATTTTCCTCCATGTGTTTTAGCTCATTTTAGCTGGCATCCTAGTGACTTTTGACACTTGTTCTAGAAATATTACTGATATTGTCCAGCTGCTTACATGAGTAATCTGACAATAGAGGAAGCAAGAATAACATTTTGTATATGGCTCATTTTGTAGTTGAGTATTTAATTAAGCAAATACCTAACCTCGCCTTGTGTGTCTGCTTGTTTCTACTAAGACGACAAGAAAATACTGTTGCCATTTCTCATAACTCACAAGTCATCAAACTTGTGAAGAATGGTTTGTACATAGCTCGTTCTTGATCTCTGAGGTGCTTAACTTCTTTGGTCTCCATTATTTCAGGAGACTTGTACTTTTAAATTATCTTCTGCATCTCTGCACTTTCCTGTTTCTAGTTAGACTGCATAACAGTAAATTTCATGAGTTATATTTTTCCTACAATCTCCACTATGAAGTCAGTTATTTTGCTTGGTGATAACTGTAGGTAATAGCTGTTCCTTTTGGATGATGTACCTGTACATCCTATAAATGGTTAGATTTATCAGTAGTACTTCTGAAATTGGATACCAGATTGTTTTCTAATGTCACAGCAGGAATTCAGAAAAACGTCCTAATCAGTTCAAGGCAGGAGGAGGTAGTTTTATGGAGATCATCAGAATATCTTCACTGAATTGATGTATTACATATCTTGTCTCAATTTTTATGTTTTTCTTTGGGGTTTGCTCATTATTTATGTGAAAAGGAGTAACAGAGCCTCTCTTGCATATTGGAATAAAAAAATACAAGTTAAAAATTCTCAGTAAGACAAAGATAGTAGCCTTGTTTTTGGGCTTACAATTGGTATTTTCCATCAACAGTAATGCCCAATGTAAACTCTAGCCTGAGCGGCCTCAAAGATTATTTCTTTTGTAGATACCTCACAGTTCAAAGTATCTAACGTACTTCAGTTTTGTATGACTATTGCATGGCTTTCTGGACTGGAGAAGATGAGACTTGGTGAACCAGGTGGTCTCTTAGGCTTAATGTTTCAAATGATTAAGACAACTTGTATTTGATATAAAAAGCTGTCTGTGAGCAAATTAATTGAATGGATATCAGTTAGAGATGTGACAACTAATGGATATCAATTAGAGATGTGACAACTGAAGTGTGTACTTAGGCACTCAGTAAAAATCAGTGTTAAATGTAATTTTGTTTGGTGTTACCTATGCTATATCTTTGAACCTCTGAGCAGTAGAAACATGTATTCCAGGGTTCTCAGACCTCTGGACCTTGGGACCTGACATGTTTGCTAGAGAACTTGAGAGGAATTTGTCTTTTGGAAGATAATGGATTCAAGGAAGCTCGTGGACTTCTTGCTCGAATCTAGAAACTGCCCAGAGATCTGGGATTCTGGAGAGAGAATCTTTGTGCTGCTTTCAAAAGCACAAGAATGCCATTATGCTTCTGGGTTTGGAGGGGGGTGCCCTGTCCCCAAAACCAATGATACATGCATTTTCTTCTAATTTGTGAGATCTCCTTATCTGCTTTTAGGAGCCTACTGAAGTGGTGTGATGCTTATTCTGAATTTTGATCTTTGTTTTGAATATAGAGAGAAACTCTCCTCATACTAGTATTTTACCTTTTTTCTCTTGTAGTGGTATATTTAGGCATCTTATATGTTTGGGTTCATTTTTTTAAACGTAATTCAACTTTACATCTGAATATTCGGCTTTTCTCTCATCTCTGTTTCCCCCTGTAGTTGAAGTGGAAGAACAATTTGTTGACTTACTTTTCTTACTGCACTGAGCCATCCCATAGATGGAAGATTGAGGTCATATATTTTTCATATGGTCAGGTTGTTTCAATTTTACTGATGTAAAAGCATTAAAGGAGTCTGGGAACAATTTCAGGGTTTAGTAGTGTGAGATAAAAAAAGATGCAGGGGGCCTGCTATTCGAAGAAGAGTACATTCAGTAGTGTGATTCTAGGCCTACAAATTGTTCATAAAAGTTTGCTTTCCTTTCTTGAAGGCTTGCTGCGACAGACGTAGCAATATCCTGAACAGGATACTGCTGTTCTTTAGAACACTTTGACCTATGTCTTCCTAGCCATTGTGTACTCCTAGAACCCATCTTTTTTTGTCTCAGAGTGTTCCTTTTGTATATTTATCCCTTTAACAGATCTTTCAGATAGGAAAGTACTGTTACATCAATTTCATAACGAGAAAGTGCATCATCTATGGTAAGTAACTTGCCCAAGGCCACACATGAAGTCTCTCTAGATGGCAGTTGAACTCTTGTCTCCGATTCCAGGCTAGGTACTATTTCAATATGCACCTAGTCATACAGAGATTTCTGATTTTAAATTACAGATGGAAAACCCAGCCCTTCTCCCTCTCTAAGGATCTCTACATCAAGGGTGAGGAATAATCTAGTTGTAATGAGTCACAGGCCCTCGTTTTCCTAGTGGATAAGCTTTCTTTTATTTATTTTTGTTTTCATGAGAGTAGAGGTATTACAAGTTACAAGGAACAGTTACTGACTAAAGAATTATAAATAGCCAAACACTCCATTTGAATTCAAACAAATGTAATTAAAAATACTTTTTCCTGTCCTGTTTACAAATGTTACTGAAATAAGTGTTTTCTCACATGCCAGGGCAAAACTGAAAGCCTTGACACAAATATCTAATATTATATATGGTCTTTGGACTCTGTTCTTGATTATGTTTTGAGGATATCTTGCTGCTGCAAGAACTTTTTTTATTATTCTTGTTTCTCTAGTACCCAGTATTTAAGACTACAATGTATGTAGTTCTCCCTTTCTTCTCACCCCTTGGAAAAAAGCTGTCTTGATTCAGGACTCTGGGAAAAGGTTGAGAGTTTGAATTAATCACGGAAGAAATTACATTAATGTAATATACTACTAAAGAACTCTTTGACGTTAAAAGATTAAACTCTTATGTTTATGAGTGACATAGCAAATGCTTTAAGAAGGAAAGACCTTCCCAAGTTTTGCTAGGGAAGGGATTTGTCTTCTTCAAAGTATTACCTTACTTGTATCAGTCTGTGTATGTGATTCATTTGCTTTCTGTGAGAGGTAAAGAATGATGACTTTAATTTCATAGGCTGTATTAGCACTATAAAGTAATTGAGTCCTATCCATTTTCAGTAGCTCAGTTCTGAGTGATACTCAGTGATCAATGTCTTGACAGGCCCACTCCAGTGAGCGACATAGCTTAAATTTAAAGCACCATCTAAACTGTGCAGAAGGTGCTCATGTTGCACCTACCTAGCAGGGTAGAGTAAGTACTCTTGTTACAACTTGATGTTGCTCTCTGAAGCCTATTCCTGGAGAAAGGGTAAGTGAGATTGCCTATGGTATGGTAACTTTTATTGTGGGAAAGAAACTACTTTGAAATTGGGTTCTAATATTTATCCCATTTACAAATTTTCATTTTTAGAATTTTTTTCTAACAGGATTGTTACTTTTCCCACTCTCTGTAGTTGTCATTGTTCACAGTTTGTTTTTCAAATTTTTTTAATCTAGATGGTTCAACAGTTATTTGAGAATACCTATTAATCTTTTAAAGATGGTAATGTCATGTCTTTTGGTTTCTAATGACTGTTCTTTACTATTGCTGTTAAAGGAAGGAAAGTCCTTATGACTGTCTAGCCTTTTCTGCATCCTGCAGTGACACACTTGATGTGTTCACGTGCATTCTTCTGCTAATACTGTCCATGTTTAATTAGTCCTGCCACTTTACAAAACTGCACTTAAAGTACTTTTAATAGATGGCGAGTGTATAAAAAGCCCTTTGTCTTCCATCTTCTGCATCCTTTTTTTAATCTCCAGCCAGAATTTTCTTAAAATCTTGGGATTTTGCCATGTATTTAAGTGCTGCTATTTCTCCTTTTTACTGCCACCCCATTGTATTTTACAATGGTCTGGGAGAAATGGATCATAGTTCAGCTATTAAAATAACAGTTTTAGGGAGAGCTTCAACAAAACTGGTTGTTCATTTACATATAAGAGTGGATTCCATGTAGTTGTTCCGCACGGCTCTGCTTAGCTTCTTATAATGGGATCAGCTTGTTCTGTGGCAGAAATATCACAGCAAAATATATTTGCATGTAAACCAGTGTTGAACTGTGTTTTGAAGTCATATTTATCTAGATTTAGTTTTAGTTTTCTAAATACTAAATGAGATTATGTCTATTCAAAATGTTTCCAGTATTGACTGCAGTTTGTGAGAGTTCTATAGTCAGTTCCTAAATTAAGAATTACAGGGTAGAAGCTAAATGGCTTTGAGTATCATTTATAAAAAGTTAGTAAAACTGGATCACAACTGTAGGACATGCTCCCATTCATTACTAGAAATCTCAGATGCAGGGATTTTGTATTTTAGAATCATCCTATCTAATGCACAAACAGTGCTGAGGCTGAAACACCCCTGAGCTGCGGAGTCAGGCTCTTATTCTTACTGTAGAAATCTTGCATTCCTGTCTACAGTGGTAGAAATTCAGGTCTGTAGAGCTTTGCCTGTAGCCCTGTGATTAGGTCAGTCTAATGTGAAAACGTTGAGTTTGGCTGTTCATAGGTAGAACAGATCCTAGAACCTAGTGTGTGGTTTCTTTGGAGTGCCTTGACCTTAGTATTGACTTATGGGCTCAGTAGATTCCAGTGTACTTTAATATTCTAGGCTATAAACTGCATTGGTTTAGGATCATCTGTGTGCTCTGTTCAGACGATCCTGCCACGAGAGTGGAAGTCTTCCAGAGGAGATAACTGGAGGCAGCAACTGCATGAGCTCTCCCATTGCTAGAGAGTGAGCCAGCAGGTAGTCCTGTATGTGTGGAATTAAATCCAGAACAGATGGACTTCTGTCTTCTCCTCCTCGAATATATGCGTAGACTTTCATGTGCTAGCTGTTGTGAATCCTTAGGTGCTCTAACTTGTTTGCAAACCTTATTCCTGAACTGGACAACACAGTAAGGTCCCTTATTAATAATTTTCACATTTTTTGTACAGAAATTTGTCCAATTTGATCTCAGCAGAAAGAAATTTTTAGAAGTTTAAAGCAAAACCAGGTTTTTTTCAAATGGTGAAAAAGCACTTCCCTGAGGACACTTGAATAATAATCCTCAGGTTCTCTAGCTTGTTGTACTGTGAAATTAGGTGTTCATATGCTTGGGCAGGGCGCTGGACCAGATGACCTCCAAAGGTCCCTTCCAACCTCAGCCATTCTGTGATTCTGTATAGGTTGCATCTCAGTTTTATCCATACCAGATCATCCTGTATGGCTGAGCATTCCGGTGGTCAGAAGACGCCAGCTCTTGCATCTTCTTGAGTAGTTGCTGAGCAACTTTACATTCCTTTATCATACTGGTTTCAGTTTTCTTCTAATTATATTGAAGTTTTCTGTCTTAGGGTTGCTACAGGTTTTTCTTCTGATATTTTAAATGATACGGTAGCTCAAGGATTGTTTGGCACGTGTTCCTAGTAGTAATGCATATGGCAACCATCTTCAAAAAAAAATATCAGTCTGGCTTTCTGAATCTCTCTCTTGTGGGTTTCAAGTATGCAAAATGCTATATTTGGGTTTAATACTTCAGTAACATTTATGTTGCTTGCTTTTGTAAGTATGGGTTTGGGGGGTGGGCTCACTTTCTTTGCTGTCTGAAAATACTGCATTTATATTATTTTTTAAGTATTGATTCATTATTATTCTGTCTATTCACCTATATTGACATTTAGTTTGCAGTTTCTTCTTTTCAGAGAAAATAGCCAAGTTTGCTAGTTGAGTATCTCATAATATCCCAAGGTTTTGTGTATTGCCTCTTTTCTATGTTATAGCAGCACTTTTTGTGTTTTTCATTCGCCACTTCATTAAGTGCCTGAAAAAGACTTGTGAATAAGCCTCAGCTTTACTTCTAGATTTCTGTATGTTTACTCAGCAGCCCCCTTGAGTCATACACTGGGATGCCTGATCTGTGACCTGCAGATAATTCAACCAGTGCAGACCCCATTCTTTAAGAGAGCATGGGCTAAAGAAATTGTTTGGGCAGCCTCCTCCTGGCTGATAACCCATGGTCACCACCAGTCCTAGCCTTTACGTACATGTTATGTTCATTTATTAATAGAGACATCATATGTACTGCTTGTGTACAGAATGGTTGTGATGTACATGTGCAGTAGGTCCATGAAGAGGCCACATTGTGAAACATTTTAGTGGCCGGTCCCATCTGAAAACTCTGGGAATCACCTCCAGGCATCCAGTTTTGCATCAGGAAGTTCTGAGGAGCGTGATTGTATAAAATGTATGGCTTTTCTGCAGAATCTGCTGGCGAGCGCCACTTCCATTGATTCTACAGATGTAAAGAAACTGATGAATAGATGTAAAAATAACATCTGCCGATCACTGTAAGCGGTCGCTGCTGTTTTAGTGGTACAAATTTGCTTCTATCTGTATCTCTGAAAAGAAGCAGAAACATAAGATTGACACATTTAAAGCATAGAACTCCTTAACCTTATCCGAAGCCAAGTTTTTAATTTCTGTTAATTGCTGATGCTGTGTGGCCCGAGATCCTCAGTGAGTAGATCTGTTTTCTCCTTGTGGCTGTATTGGAAAGAATCCACTAGAACTTGTCATGGCTTACTGGAAACCATGGTTGCTATTACTGAGTCTGAGCTTCAGACTTAACACCATGACATTTGGTGCAATTTGCTCCTTTTACTTAAATGATGGAAGCAAATGACTCTATTCTTTCACTAGCAGGTTAAGACTTGTAGTAATGTGGATGGTAAATAAAAATAGCAGTATAACCAAATATTGTGGTAAATGAGTCAATACTAACAAGGATCAAAGTCAGTAGCTGTATAAACCCATTTAACTTGACAGCTGCTGGCCTAATAGGAGTCTTAGATCAGTGGTGGCTTGTTTGCTTTCTTGGCAGAATCAAAAATGAAAAGCAGCTCAGTGTGTATGTTTTTTTAAGACTTCCCTGGAGTTAGGTGGTAATTTTGCTCTTTGGTCACTTGAAAGCTATAGTGTTTTTCATGGGTTTTTGCACATAACAGGGAGTGCAGGGGAAGGGGACAGGAAGGAAATAGAAGGAAGCTTTCTTTGTACATGTTCTTTTTTTTATTCAACAATAAAATGGCATTGCAGTTCAGCAAGAACTGTTAATAGCTGCAGTAGAAATGGATATATTGTTTTTTAAATTTAATTAACTTGAGTAATCAGGTGCTAGCTATAAAAGCATTATTAATTAATTGTCTTGCATAACTTGAAAGGAACCTGAATTTAAGTACAGTAAGTTTAGACTGTCTCCCTGTTCTATTTGTTCTGGTGCTTTGCAATTTTGTTTTCTAGGGGAACATAAATTAACTATAACTCAGAATAGTTGGGCAACCATTAAAGCAAAAGTATTTTTTAACGTGTTATCAAAAAGAACAAGAGTTCAGAGCTGTTAGTGTAAAAAAAAAAAAAAGTAAGCGCAGAACTGATTTTGACTGACAAATTGTAGGTAGCAAACACCTGAATTTATAAAATTCATAGGGGGATAGACCTATATATTTGCCAGAAATTCTTAGTCTGTAGCTCCAATATAAAATTTAGTTTGGAGTGGGTTGGTTTGTTCACTTGTTTTTTTAAAAGCTTCAGTAGTCATTCAGACAATTAATATGTATGAATGAATTTGAATTTCTCTCTGAATGTGATCTTGGCATACATTTTAAAAAACACCACCGCCGCCACCCCCCCCCACGCCCCCCTCAACCAACCCCCCCCCCCCCAAACCCCTCCCCCCAAAAAACCCAAACAAAAAAAATTGAATAGAGGAACTGTAGAGGTTTAAACAACTATTAATTTTCTGTTAATTATATTGGGGAGAGGGGGGGACCCTTTATTTCAAAGTCAGTCTTAAGTACAACCATGAGTAAACACTCAGATTTGTTGGTGACTTGGTACAGAAAATAAATGGTCTGCTACCACTGCACAGATCAATATTCTCTCAGTTCACGTGCTACTAATAAATGACTTCTACCACATTAGGGGGGCAGAGGTTTTCCTGCCATGTAAAACTGTAACTGTCCTTTATTTTACCATTTAAAAAAAAACCCTCTAGTTCATAGTTTCTCTTTCTTTAGTTTCCCCTTTTTCTTAGTCTATTATTCAAAGTACATAATACATAAATAAGAAACTTCTTCTCCTGAAATAGTTTAAAAGCCTGGGCAGAATTCATCATAGATGATGGCCTCAACATTATGAATATGTAGATAGGTTGTATTTAAACATTGCTGAAGAGACATGATGGGGGTGACTTAGGAAGAATAAAATTCACCTCGGAAAATGGCCTTGTACTACCCTCCTTTGAGCAATTTCTTTCACTTCTAGACATTACGTGAAGGTATAATATTTGAAGAAAGAACAATACATATGACCCCCAGTAAAAAAAATGCTATGCTGTTTATGGTATTTGGAGGCATGCATTTCACAGGTGTAAAAATTTGCAAGCAGTCCTGATTCTGAAGCTCTGTTCTTCCTGCACTTTAATGGACTTAACAGCTGTCTTCACTGGGTGGCCAGTGGTGTGCTGATGTGGGTATGAATGAGTGTAAATAGCTCAGGCAAGGTCCACCTGCTGAGAAATAATCTCGGTTTGAAAGAGTAGACTTTTGGAAGCGTTTTCATTGGCCTTGTGGATCGGTGAAGTTGTGCTGCCTCTTTGTAATATTTAACTCCTGGTTGATGAAACTCTGCCTTTAGATACTGTCTTGCTGTCTTCATGCAGAGAGTTTATCCAAACAAAGTACTAGATGGTATACTTTGCCTATCATTACGGGGGTTCATCAGCAATATGTGCTTATAGTATTTTTCTGTGAAACGTTTTCATTGACCAGTGAGAAGTCATGAATGATTTTGGGGGCTGGAAGGGCGGCGAGCAGGATCTGATTAGTTAGTTTCAGCAGTGACTGCCTGCCCTGTTGTACTGTGGTGAGGAAGGAACAGAGAGCATGTATTACAGTTGAGACTAGCCCCCCCCAAAATGTGGTAGGTTTGGGAGATCCCAGTCCACATCACTGTACTGCTTTGTCTGAAGCAGAAGCTCAAGCTATGGTCTAGCACAATGGTTTTCATGGTGTGTTCTTTCATTCTGCTGTTATTGCAGACTCATGAAAGCTAATGCTGAGAAGTAAGCATGTTGTTAGAAGGCTAGAGACCTGCATATGCAGTAGAGACCTCTCAGGGATCCACAGATTTAAAAAGTTGAAAATCATTTGGGTTTTTTTCCATATCTCAACTTATGCCTTAATAACTAGAATTTTGAATGTCCTCGTAGATGCTCTTGGACATTCTTTTTAATTTCTGAGAGTTTGTATGCTCATCCCAGTGAGGAATGGGAAGAATTTTGATAGTGCAAAATTTTCACAAAGGCTGAGAAACCATTAACCATCCAACACTGACTCAGTAGGCAAAATTATTCTCAGAGAGGAGGTGTGTTATTACTATAAAGAAAATCATTAGGATTACGCTGGTATAACAGCAGAATTTGCCACTGTGTATGTCATGTAACCTTGTCTGTTTGGTATTGCTTTTGTCAATGAATCAAATGTGAGAACTGTTCTAAGTTGGTACCTTTTGTTTGAAATACACCTGAATTTGTTTCATAAATTTATCCTATCTGCAGAACCTGAAAAAATTCAAACCTTAGGGACTACTTAAAAGAAGAAAAAGATGTAGTCATTAGAAAATAAATGTTTACCTTTTCTTTTTAGGTCAGAAGACTTGTCTCCACTTACATGGTATCTTTCCTTACCTCTATGTACCATATGATGGGTTTGGACAGCATCCAGAATACTATCTTCGTCAAGTGGCATTCAGCATTGACAGAGCACTTAATGTGGCTTTAGGCAATCCGTCTTCTACTATTCAACATGTTTTCAAAGTGTCATTAGTATCTGGAATGTAAGTATGACCTATTAGGATTTTCAGTTATTTGTTTTTAAATGTTTTTGCAGTTGTACTACATAGAAGCACTTACTATGGACTTGGGTGACTGCAGTGCTTTTCCTTTTTCTTTTCCCCCGTGCGTGTCTTTGTACAGGCCTGTAAAACTACTAAATAACTCTTCTCACTTGCTTTGACTGTAACATAATCAACAGGTTTTCCCCTAAACACTTGACACAACTATTTTTTCCTAAACTTGGATCCTAGTGTCTATCATGTTTCCAAATCTGTTCTTTTTAGCTTTCTCTGTCCCTGCTATTACAGCAGTACTTTCCAGCCATCATTTTCTACCTGTCTGGGTTATTCTAGGTTCCCCGTGACCAGACATGTCTTGCAGGATCCTGACTCTAGGTCTCCTTTTCTTTGTTCATCTAAGATGGCCCCTTTAGGAAGCACATCACAGAGACTGTCAGGTCGTGTTTATCTATCTGATTCTCCCAGCAGCACAGGCCATGAAGTGGAGGCTCTTAAACATTAATTTACTTATCTGTCAAGCTGACTGTTGTGTTTTATTTGGTGTAGCTTTCTACTGCTGCTGGAACTATATGCTATTATGGGATGTTAACATTTTTAAGAATTCTCTTAATCAATTTTTATTTAACTTGCATAATGAAGGACTGAAAAATATGTCAAATCATAGTGAATAATAGGAAGCTGTCCTGGAGGAACACAGTTAGTCTATACATGCATTGAATTGTTCATCTTCAAATCAATGTAAATGCTAATTTTCAGTACTGTGCAGCACTATCTTTTACTGTTGGTTGTTTTTTTTTTTCCATGCACTTTTGAAATACGTTCTTTCTAACTGTTAAGTTTAGGAAGATAATCTTTCTGTTCCCAGCCAGTTTCAGTGGTATCTTCTAGATATTACTAGTAAAGTGGCTGCAATAACTTCTTTTCATTTTTAATCAGGACTTTCTGATGTGTTTTTGCAGTAACAAGGAAGGTAACCCACCAAATTTCTTATTTTTGTTCTTTTTGTGAGAACTATGTGAATTGTAGTATAGCTGTTCATCTCAACAGTGAAAGCTGGGCAGAGTAAACTGCTGAAGACAATCTTTCCTCAAATCAGTGAAAAAACAACGTACCAAGATTAGGAGAACCTGCCTCTTTTTCACCTCTCCTGCCTTAGAGCTTCAAAACAGTCATTACTGAAAGTGAGATGCTCATTGCCTCAAAGAAGCATAGGAAAGAGTGTTTCATGTGTTTTATTCGCTTGTGTGTAAGAGGCTAATGGGAAGCACCTAACAGAAATTGTGATACACCTTCATCTTTACCTGGGTAGATAGACATGCTTACGTAGTCGCACAAGTCTATTAGTTTTCTTCTGTTCTGACCTGAGTCAGATTCTGCTCATAGATATTGCAGTGTCTCCATGGTGAGAAACCTATGTTTTTCTTTAAATCTTGGAGATTCTTATTTCTCCCCTTCCACATTAGCAGGAAAATTGTTGTGTAATAAAGGTGTTTGCTAAACCTCTGTAGGTTTAACAAAAGGTTTTTATTGCATTAACATCCAAACATAGCGGAGGTCCGGGAATAAAAAGAGACAAAATACACTGTTCTTGTGCATTGTGAAGTTAAAGTAGGTGTTTATAGCTAACCTTGGAAGTGTTGTAAATCTTGCTGTCCCTGCTGCCATGTCAATGTGAGTGTGGATCACTTACCATGCAAGTGCTGACTTTTTTTTAAACTAGCTTTTAATTTATATGCCTACAGCACATTGAGTCATTATAACTCAATGTATATAACCTGTCATTAGGTTTATACACTATAAGAAAGAGGTTGATTCGTTATACAAGATCTGATCTCATCCTTTTCAACTTAACAGCTTTAAGTTCATTATTTCAACTTAGCTCAGTTTTAACATCATAAACATTTTTTAAACAGTTCAGTCCAGCTTTTGGAGATATTAAATGTGTGCAGATTTAACCATATTAAGGACAGCAGTATTAATGCTGTAGTTGTGCAGTTCTACTGAGTTTGCATTTAATTTAGGACTGAAATCCCTCTTACTACTGAACTTCATTTTTTTGACTTAACGGGTAAGCATCCCAGTTGCATTTTTTTATAACATTTTTGCCAAAGAGATTTTATTTTATTTTGTAGAGGTAACATTTAACTGTATACTTTCCTGAATTTCTGTTGACTTTGGTTGCAATTACTGCAAACTGTAGACTTCTTGCATTCACCCAATGTGTTGAATTATGACCTGTTTCCTTAACATGCTGTTTTACAAGCATGTTAGGTTAGATTAGAATTCTAGATGCTGAAAAGTCAGTAATTCAGTCAAGTAATACCAGAATTAATGCTGCCTGTTCAACCTCAGTTTAGTCTTGACGTATTCATTATGCTATGTATTCTTTAATTGCATTCTCAAATCCTATGTTCTTCAGGATTCATGCCTCATTTAGTGCACAAGATGATTAGTAATCACTGAAAAGGGGCAGCTATTCACTCTTCTAAGCCGTTCTCATTGTTCAGTTATTTATATTACACAGACGGTGTTTACTCCTTTACACCTGATCTGCAGAATTAATGTCCTTAAGGACTTTGTTACAGCATTTATCACAAAGGCTGAACACTGGTTTTGAAGCAGTCCAGCACTAATAAATTTATTAAAAGTACTATTATGATGGTGTGCCATCAGTTTGTTTACATGTGGGGAATGTGAGAAACAATGTATAAGCCAGAAGTGCCTTCTAATTTTTTTTTAGATACTTTGACATGCGTAGGGCCTATTCTTTTTATCTTTAACATTTATATAGTAATGTAGTGCTCCCCTTTGGCCTGACACATGGGAATTTTTATTCTCCTGGATGTGCAGTTTATCTTCTGATTTCTTTTTTTCCCCCTGGATTTTAATACTCTTTATAGTGAAATGTGGTTGAATAAATGCCACGGCATAACTGGCTAGCTTCTTGCTTTTACTTCTTCCTCTCCAGGCCTTTTTATGGTTACCATGAAAAGGAGAGACAGTTTATGAAGATTTACCTTTACAATCCTGCAATGGTAAAAAGGTAAGGATGTGGTGATACGAAGTTCTGGCTGATTTCCTTATATCTTGTATTAAAATGTCAGTTTTGAAGCAAGATTCACCTACATGTTAACAAAATAAAAGCAACAAAATTATTGTCCAAATTTTTCAAAACATATAAGGAAATTGCTAATTTTAAGCACACCAATAATCTTTTTAAAGCAGTAGCATATTAGGAAAGCAAGACCAAAATATACAATTTGCATCAGATTACTTTTCCTGTGACTCTTAAGGAAAACACAATGTAGTACTCTTTCATATGTTATGAAGTGGATTTTGGTAGGGGTTTTTTAAAGTTTTTTTTAAAGTTTTTAAATTCCAGCACCCATTCTTAAATTTAAAATATACTTGAAAAACTGGATATTTTTTGTTATTAGACAGTTTCTCTATTTCTCAATAGAGTAATGTTCTGTTAAAAGAAAGCACAGTTGATCTCAATCTTACTGTCACAGTAGTTGCAGTAAATTACAAGGAGGAATTATTTCTCAAGCATAAACTGAAATCCCGTGAGTGTGTAGTATTCCGTATTGTACCTGTTTTTTTTAAAGATCTAATACTTGATCATAAGATAAGGTTATCTGGGTTTTGTTCTAGGCTAGTAAAATTTTGCATGATGTTAAATTTCTGTCTTAATGTAATTTATATGCGTGTATGACGTGACAGTTTTTTCTAACTTTGGAGCTTCTCATGTTTGAATTACTCCTATCCAAATAAGGACTGACACTTCACTTAAGTTACTCCTTTAATTTTTCTGTATAAAACTTTATTTTTTGAACCCAATTTGTTGGCATTTAGAAATGCTTAATGCTTTTCTTTCATTTATAGATATATCCTGGTACTTCGAGATAAATTTATTGCACCAATTTATCATTATCCAAATACCTGCAGTTATCTTTTGATGTGTAGATGCTTAAAAAAGCAGATTTGTCATGCATCTAGGAGGTTGTTAAAATACTGCTTCTGTGTGTACAGTATGTAACTTTAAAACCATGCAGGACATCTTCGTGTATATGTCAAGGAGAACTAGAGAGACTTTCAATTACTGGTGTGTAGGCATACAGCTGCCACAGTTATTCTGTAGAAAGATTTCTATAGACTATAGTGGCTTTGGATCAGTTGCAGGAACAGTACATGATATGATGTTTTTTCAGAGATTTTTTTTTTTTTTTTTTAAGCTGGAGGATTCACAGCTCCTTTGTAATTAACACTTTAAGAAGTTTAAGTATTTTATATTTCAATAAAATCAAATACCAATATTGTTGTACTGGAATAATTTTTGGTTTATGTCCTAATTTGTCTTTAATTTTAGAGTATGTGAGCTTCTGCAAGGTGGAGCCATAATGAACAAATCTTACCAGCCTCATGAAGCCCATATTCCCTACCTCCTTCAGCTCTTTATAGACTACAACTTATATGGAATGAATTTAATAAACCTGGCTGCTGTCAAATTCAGAAAGGCAAGGAGAAAAAGTAAGGTGTTTATTTCTTAAGACCGAATAATTGTCTTGAAGGCTAAAACTACCATTTTGAACAAAATGTCACTAGCTGTCAGACTTTTGCCGTAGTTTGTGGCTGAATGGGTATCGTGTTGTTTCCCTATGGTTTGCTTTCTGTCTCAAAACAAAGTCCGTGTGTAGCATTCTATCATTTTTCCCTTTTGTGTAGTGTGTATTGGGATTGAGGAAGAGTCTGCTTCCTGAAATGAGATGCTACGTATCAAGAAACACGTGTTCTGTCAGCAGTGTGACTGTGACCATTTTCACAACATGACCACACCTCTTTTCAAGTTAGAAGATTAAAAATAGTTGATATTTAGTCAAAGAGTTTACAGGAAAGATAGCATACTAATACTGTTGCTTTAATTTTTTTTACGTTTGTTTTTGTTCCCTATATCAATTATAATTCATTTTTTTGCTGTGGTAGTGTCTTTACAAAATTATGGCTGATCATTATGCTCTGCTGACAAATAATGTTTTTAATTAAAAAAACTTGTGTTTGTACTAAGGTCATTTTCTCTGGGGTGAAATTTGAAATACAAATGTCTGAGCAAAGGAGGTATTTTAAATTTTCATTTTAAAAAATATAGTTTGGCATTTTGAATGTACACACTTACATAAAAATGAAGTTTGGCAATAACATCCATAAAGTTATCTAAATGCTTCAGTATAAAGGGGAGATAACAGTAGGAAAACCATAATGTCTTTGGTACTTCACGTTTAGAAAAATAAGTATTGTTTACTTAAATCATAACTGTTCCTACAAGCTAAAGCAAGAGTTGAAAAGAATGGTAAAGTATCTTTCTGTAAAAACAGCAAGTAAGAATCATGCTGACTTTAATTTTGTCCCATTATTTTTATGCATGTATATTTAGACAGCAATAGATCAGTGCATGGGGTTTCATAACTGATTCTCATCCAAAGAAGAATACTCTTTTCATACTGAACAATAGGCCACACATTTTGCTGGTGTCAAAACTGTAGGAAGACAAAAGCTCAGCCACGGACAGAGCATCTTCAGGATCTTCAGTCCTGAGGAAGTATAGTCAGGTACCTTTAGCCTTCCAAAAGTCCAAAGCGGCCTTCTGGAGACATGCAATGTGATTGTATTGAATAGTTGCTCCCACTCTTTTTCCATAGCTCTCTTCCCTCTCTCTTTCAGGTGATAGATGAAAGACATGAACTATTTATATTCTCCTTCATCACTTATTTAAAGATGAGAGACCTAGGTCTGGAATCGGAAGAAGAGGGTGAAAGAGGAGCATGGGCTGAGACCAGTGGACTTTAACTATTCTGGTTGGGGAGAATCCAATAGGATAAAAGCAAGAAAACGACAGACTACCTTGTCCTGGCTTGATCAGATAATAGCAGCAGGGCTGCTAGCAAGATTCATACTGCTTTGCGTGGCTCCACATCACACATGTATAAGTAGCCTACCTCGGTCTGTTGCAGTCCCCAGGCACAGAATCACTATCTACTACTCCTAGCACAGCAGCTGACCAACAAATGGTTTGTCCCTGGTACAGCCTTATAGAGGCAATGCTGTCAAGAGGCCCATCCTTGCACAGCAGCCCTGAGAAGCGCCAGCCTTTCTAAGCTCAGACCTGTTGGAGTGGCGTAGAAGGCACAGCCTCTGCTTGTGACTGACACTCTTACCTGCGTGTTCCAGAGCTTCTGTGTCTTGGGGGTGTGCATGCATTTTAGTCAAGTGTAGTTTGTGCCGTGCAGGTCAGGCTGAACATTGTTTCTTAGATGGCAGTAAAAGCCTTTGCCTAAAGATGTGCAGCAAACACTTAGTTTTCTTCTCTTGCAGATGATGATATAAAAATCAGTCTGGCAAGGAATAGAAAATTCAATAATAGATCTGTTCCTAAATGTAAGCAAGCAGCCTCAGGAGCCTCTTTCCAGTGGTATTTTTCTCATTGAGACAAGTAGACTGTTTTGAAGACCGAGAGAGGTCAGCAGGCAAATTTGTAGTAGCAGGAATAGTCTGTCTTCATCAGCCTGTATCCAGAAGATGCAGGAGTTCTTTTTTTCAAGTTGTTCTCTTTACGGATAGTGAGGAAGAAGGCTGCAAATTCATTCGTGTACGACATGCCACTAAAACTATTAGAAAACTTTTATTTTCAGTAGTTGAATCTTCTTCTGTAATATGATTCTGAAAGACCTTGATGTGTCACTGCTACTGTCTTTAAAGATCTTCATGTCAAGAAAAGGGGAATATTGAGTGTCCTTAAATCATTATCCCTATGAGTAACTTTACTGAAGAAACAAACTGATACAGGGATTTGAGCCTTGATTTTTAGAAGTATTTGAAAGTAGGGTTCATAGGGTATAAGAAAGCGGGTAATGCACTGAAACTGCTCTGGTGTGGTATTTGAAATGCATATGATTTTTAAAAATAATAGTATGTATTTTACCAGTTGGCCTGTAATCTTGCATACCCGCTGTGATGTATTTTCCTTTAAAATATACAACTATTCAGTCCCATTTCATCAACTCGGAATACTCAAGTTGCAGATGAAAAATAACAAGAGATGTTTCCATGCATAGTCAGCTTGTGTTTTAATACGGAGAATTAGCTGATATGCCGCACAGTAAAAACACGGCTGTGTTTCTTCCCGGACCAGCTTTGCCCAGGGGCAAGTCGTCACTTTTGAACAGCACAGATGCTAAGCTACGCTAGGTTTGAGCTGGGTCTGTGAAAACGGCATCAGATATTTTGTGTTGTCTTTCTGGAATCACCTGCTTAGGCATCGCAGTGCATAGACCATCTTAGTGCAGGTGTGGCTGAATGTGAGCTAGTTCCTGCGTAAACACAAACATCTTTTCACCACACCTGAGTGCCACATTTCCAGTGTGAATTTAGTGTCTGTGTGCTGTGTCAGTGCACTTTGGAGTCTGATGTAGGGGCAGGGTTTGCAGGAACTAGTCTGAGAGCAGTAGGGTTGGTCTGGAACGTATTTAATTAAGCCTGCTGGATTTCAGTTGCTTCTATTTGTAGCTTCTAAGGCACTTTTGGCATGGTGTTTCCCAGTTGCTTCTGTAGTAACTATATTATTCAAGGCTTTTTGCTACATGAGATATCCCTATCCCTGCTATTCCAAGTAGTGGAATTCACATTGGCAAGACACTGTTATGAAATTTACTTTAAGATTATAGAATAAAAATACATGTTCTAATAAATATTTATTTATTGAAGACCTCTGACAATTGAATTGTTCAATTAGCATATCTTTAACAAATGTAAAAGTGTTTGCTATTGCCGAAAGGTAAATTTAATAAAAAAAAAAAAACTGCTAGTGTATGACACGAACATAGCTGAGAAAATTCAAGGTTCAAGCTGGTCTTTCACATAGAAGTGGGAGACTGAGTAATTTTGAAGATCTTCTCCCATTCCACCTCTCCCCAACTCCTTTCCTGGGCTTTTTTCTTTCTTGTGCCACATCCTGTGTATACTGTCTTTCCTTCCTCTGAAGAGTAAAGGTTCGGGAGGAGACCAGAAGGGAGGTAGTAAATCTTCAGAGGGAACTTCTCTAGCATGACTTTGGAGCACACTTCCTTACACTGAGACCTCCGAGCAAATTTAGATGGTGTTTTCTTTATTTGTAGGTCAGACAACATCTGCCTTCGTTGCAGGTTTCCACTTACTGCTACTGCCACTGCATCTGGAATATATTGTGTATTCTCTTTCAGCTCACAGATAAAAAAGAGGAAAAGTGTGAAGTAGAATTTAGTGTTTTCTTTGGCTTCTAATTTCCATTGGGATCTGACCTGAGGACCCAGACACTTGGGAATTCTGAAGTTTACATCAGACTCTGCATGATTTACTTTGAAACTCACACAAACAGGAAAAGATTGAATTTAGGTTAAGATATGACTAGAACATAACAAATGTAATTCTAATAATATCAATGTGTTGAGAATATGTGTTTTTCTTTTTATGTGTATCTACATGTTAGAAAGAAAGTTAAATCATTTAAGTGACAGCATAGTTACTTTTTGAAGATAATATGCAGTGCTATTTATTCTTTAGGAGTATTTGGACTGGTACTATTAAATAATAAATGCAATTATATGTGTAAAAAAATATTGCCACATAAATTAATTCATTTCTCGTTCTATTTTTCTTTCTAGGTGATATGTCAGGTGTAAGTAAACATCATAGAATGCATTTGCCAGAAAATTCAAACAGTGTATCTTTCGTTGAATGGGAAGAAGATGAAATACCAAGGTCAGCATGCCAAATTTTTTAATGTATTTTCTTATATACATCAACTTGTATATACTACAGGGTTCCAATCTCTCATTTAAAGGACTCTTATATGTTTTATATGTTCAAAAAAAAAGTGCTAATGTGACACAGAGGATCATTATTTAGTTTCTTTGTATAGTTTTGGTCATCTGACACTTTCTGGTATATGGTTGTAAAAATCTAAGTGGGAGATAACAATAGGAATATATGTGGCAAAATCAGCTTTCTGGTTTTTGGAAGATATGTTTCTAGCTAATGACTTCTGATGGAAAAACTAAGCGAGTTTAATAGTTACAGAGAATACTTACACATCAGTTCACAGATTCTGTTCTTGTAATCACCCTTAACTAACATGAATAGTGTGCGGTCAGAGTATTCCAATTTGTCCATTTCAAATAGTAGCTACATAAGAATCTCAGCTTAGAATGTTCATGTTTGTGTCCCATGCCCTTCCTTTTTTCTAGACATTTCCTAGTCTACAGCTTGTAATTTGTAATAGCTTTACTTCTGTAAGAAAAGGAATATATCTAGGTGTTGGGGTTTTTGAGGCTGGGGGCGGGGGGAGAAACAGACAGTATCTGGTGCTACCTTGATTTGTATAGTTTACCCATAGCAAGTTCATTCTTTAAGCTACTTTCTAATGTTTGACAGGTCCTGTAAATACTTTGTCATTTAGTAGTCTTCTCAGTCTTTGGGTAGTTCCTGTCATTCTTCTCTGAATAGCTCATCAGGCTCAATATGCCACGCCACTTGCTAGCATTGTGTACTGGGAGCATTTGCTTCCCCAGTAGAAAGTAAGTGCCTTAAACCGTACTTCGGATTTCTCTAGTGTGCAAAAACTTGAGCTTGTGCAAGGTAGCATCTGTTTTTCTGATTCTATTACTCTTACTTTAAGGAGGTTTTGAAACAACATTCATCTGATGATCGTCTTGTGATTTTTACTTGTAGTCGATTCATATCCAGTTGCTCTTGGGCTATTTCTTCTCCTTTTTGGCTGCATACTTTGTTCATAGTCCATTTCAACCTTTATTTGGCTTGGTTATGTAAGCCAAGTTACTTAACCTTCGGGGGGTTGGATCGTAAGTTAGACCAGGATTTAGACCAGATGTTACTTTACACAGAAGTGGGGAAGGCAGATAAAAAGAAAGCAAAGTAGCACTTTCTGGTTGTCAAACCCAGAGAGGGATGAGGCCAGCATAGCAGGAGCCACGAATGTCTTCTCTGCAGGCACTCATCCTCATGGCTGTATCCACAAGCTTTCTTTCCTCCTTCCACGCTATGTGTATACAGCCAGGGGTGCAACACCTCCCTTGTGCCAGTCCATCTCTGGCTCTCACGCACATTCCAGCAATGGGATGTTAGCAGTAATGGGGCAAATACCAAGCCTGTTCATTTCCCTAGCATTCATTCTCTCTACTTTTGCCAGTAGGAATTTCTTTCTTGAATGTAAAGCCTGAATACTACATAGTATACCAAACAAATTCTCTCTAGTGCCATATGCAATGATGCTGGTAGTTCTCTCCCTGATATGCTTTACAGTCTCATTTGCCATATCGATTTGGCTTATAAACATTTTAGGATTTATTAGTACAAGATGTTTCTCCTCTTCCTTTTTTTCCAAGTGATAATCTTCCATTTGGAATCCCTTATAAGTTCATATAGGGTCTTGCATCCCATTTTCAAATTTCATCCTGTTTCTATTATTCTACTTCTAAGTTATCCTGCTTTCATTTTAAGCTACTATGATCTGGTTATGTATCCAGTATGGCTACCAGCTTGCCATATCAGCATATTTCATTAGTACACTCCTGCATTTCCTGCCAACAATATTCATGAGATGTGAGGTAAACTCAGTCCCAGAAACTGGTCTGTGTTCAGTTCTACGAATTTTGTATCAACCCTTAGTCTTTTTTTATATAACCAATAGGAATTTCACCTTTAGCCAGCTCTTAAAATGCTTTAATAATTTAGGAACTAATTTACATCTCATCCAACTGAAATTGTTTCCCATTTGATACTGTGTCAAACATTCCTTTGCCTAGAAAATGAATTATTTCATTAAAGGAATTCTAGCATGGCTGTCTTCCACATGCTGTAGGATGTACATGCCACTGCAAAGTAACAAACCTAAACTCTTTTCCATTCCTGATTTTACTGTGTTCTGTAGCTACACAAAATTAATTGCCTGTTACAATTTCTCCTGGATTATTTACGGGAGACATCAACTTAAAACAACGTTCTTGTAATCAAACCCATACTGCAATTTGTCCCACTTTCAGACTACCTTCCTACTTTATTTCCTTCAAAATTCTGAAAATATGCATCTAGGTTGGTTTAATGGACTTGTAATTGTCATGATCAACCTTGCTGAGGGTAAATCTGACCCAGATAGCATATGAGATATCTATCCAAGGAAGCTCTTGTAACTGTTTCCTAAAATGATTGTGACTCAGATTTTTTTCCATACTGTTTTTGTTCTTGCGGTCTACAGCATTACTTGATATCTGTAAAGCTGCCCTTCTTCCTTTATTTCTGTCTTTCCTTAACAAAGCATATTCTGTATTCCAAATATTTGATTTCTGTGTGTAGCTATATCAACAGCTATATTTATTTCTGGTTTCACGTGCAATACCAGCACAGTCGCCTCACTTTATTATGCAGTCTTCTTGAGTTCAAGTTGAGATGTTTAACTGTTTTGTGAATTGTTCAGCAAAAAAATTTTACTTACAATATTTCACCACTTGACTGCTATTTCCAGCAGCATTTGGAATTTCTCCTATGTGTCAGTACTGAACTTCTAAGTCTTTGCTTGTCCTTTATGTCGGATATGAAGATCTCATAAATCTTTCCCTACCTTTCACCTGTACACTTAAGTTGTTAGAAAAAGCAAAAGGGGAAAAGACAGTCAAATGTTGTTTGAGACCACAAATTTTCTAGGGCTGCCTTGTATTCTTAGTGATTGGGATGTCTATTTAGACTCATTATCCTTGATTTTTGTGTACATCAAGAATAAATTTTAGAGATAGTCCAACGTGTATCTGCCAAGTTCTTGCTGCAGGTGGCAGTTGGCAAGTTCTCTGGTTTAACTAAGCAGTGCCAGTGATTTGGCATTTCCTGACTTTGGAGTACAGTATATCAACTGGTTGACATCCGATGCTGGATGTCTGGTAGGTAGTATGCAAAATATTATTCAAAAGTTATGTATGTAACATTAGCAGCATTTTGCATGAGTAAATGGCAGTGGTGGTTCCTTATTTCAAAAAGCATTTGAGGACTATGCCAAGGTTTCTTGGTGACTGAACTCACTCCTCAGTACTAGATAGCACCTTGCTACTCTGTCAGTTCTCCAGAACAGTATTTAACCCAGCCATGTCCTGTCTTGCTCCTGGCAAATCTCTGAATTACTAACTTACCACTATAATTAGCATACTGTATTAAGCCAGAGACAGTTCTTTTAATCTAATTCTAGAGTGATTCTGTTGTGAAGTAGACAAATGCCCAAAGCCACTAGTGCCCAGGAATCCCTGGTGTTGCGAGGCTTTTAGGCACGATACTTGCCAGTGTTATCAGACTGGAACCTACAAAGCCCACCTTAAAATAGACAGTAGTCACCTGAGCCTGGCAGTGCTATCCAACAGTTTTGACAAGAGGAGTTCTTCACATGAGACACATTTATGTTATCCCTCAGGTAGCTGATAATAAATGATGAAACACTTCCATGACTTCGAGTGAGAAAACTTGCTGGTAAACATCAGGCTTAGAGTAATCTGCCAGTCAAGTCTGCCACTCGGACATGATGTGTTAAAAGCAGAATGATTGGTAGAATGCTTTTGAGAAACACTTTTTTAAATCCTAGATTTGCTATTGAATGTTAGTTTATATGGAAATGGAGAGATCTGACAAATAACACTATTGCACAGTCTAGCAGTTAAGTAATGTTAAAGATTTCTACTAGATTTGTGGCTGTCATAATTGCTTTTCTCACTTATCAGGATGTACATGTTTTTATTTAGCAATTTGATTCTTAATAAAATGTGCGCATTATTCAAGTCACTGGAACATCCTGCAAGCAAAGACCTTTTTTTTTACCATGAACAAAATATGGAGAATTATTATGTCAAAGTTTAGAGTTCTTATCAGTGTAGTTGAGTGACACCTTTCAGATTCTCTGTGGGGTTAATTTTTTATCCGCGATCCTCAGTTTAACAGTATAAATACCTGAGATGTGGTCATCACAGAACTTGTTTCCCTAGGCTGTTGCTAATGTTGTTGAATTAAGATGCTGACCTTGATGTCCATTCTTCAAGGTTTTTGAGGGCTTTGATCTAGCTAACTGTATGTAGTGGGCGCTGTTTTAATTGTGTCCACTATTGCTTTAATTCATTGCCTCAGCATCTGAGGAACCAAACCTTGGTACTTTCGTTGAGCACAGGTTTCATCCTACATCATCATCATCATCATTATTATTATTATTATGCCAGTGGATAGTGCCAACAAACTTTTACTTTCTTCAAAAATAAGGTTGGTTCTCTCTGTCCTCAAAATAATTTATTTGGAGCTTTTTCTACAAAGGTACGATGGATTTGTGTTGCAGTTTTTCAGCATAGTGTGCAGGTATGAAAGGTAATTTTAAATGAATTGGTTTGAGTATCTCAAGTAGCCTAGTCATGGCAGCTCAATGTTGTGCAACTCTGATTTATCTTGCTTCCTAGGAGAGTAAACTTTAGTTCTTTTGCAGCTAGATTGCTTCCATTCCTGTGCCACCTCACTTAACCCTGCCTTTCATACATCTGTATTACAAGTTGTACCTTGTGAGCAATTCTATCTACGTTCTCTTTAACAAAATGAAACCTAGATGCTATGGAAAGCTTTGGCTGGGACTTGCGAAGTCTTCTTTTCTAACCCTGTTCTAATACAGATATTCTCAAATCATGGGTTTGACATTACATAAAATTATCTTTTTCTTTGCAAAACTGATGCCTGTGATGTGAGGCAGGTGGTTAGTCTGTGTCAAACAGACCTCTTCTAACTATCTTCCAAGGCATAACAACTGCTAATGACCTGAAGTAGTTAATATTTTCAACTAACTACAGCTAGGAGACCGGACATGTTCTGACTTCTTCATGCTGTCTTCTCACCTGCTAGTTGCAGCACTGTAGCCGCTCAGGAAATGCGGCTTGATCTGGGAGAGTGGGAGATACCGTTGCTTCGTATGTTCTCCTGAAGTGTTGTGCATGTTTGTTTTAGGTGAGCAAAGCCAGGAAACCTAACAGCTGACCAAGCTATTGACAGTACTCAGATCAAATAGTTCTCAAAGCATGTAATCATGTTAAATAACTGTACTTCAGGACAGTTTGTACTCCTCCCTCTCTCCCTGACATTTTTGTTTTAATCAGAGTAAATTAAAATGTTAGAAGGGCCAGTTAAAGCTGCTCTGCTTTCATATGCCCTTTGAAATTTTTCCTGAAGTGGCAACAAATGGCTCCTTGGCCTTTGTGGCTTACTTGGATGTTGCAGCAGCTTGTGGTGCTACTCCCCTGACTTCTGTTAGTGCAAGTGTCTAGCAAATCACCTTGACAAGGATATTAAATGTCAAGTTAATGACTCAGTTGTATTGAGAAGACAATTCTCAAGTCTTACGAAAATCTTACTGTACATGTCAGTTGTCTTTATTAGCTTCCACATTAGTCTTTGGAGTGTGCCGTTTTGACTGCCAGCCCTGCCTTAATCCTGAAAACGTTAACAAGAATTATGATGATAAATCCTAAATTTGTTTCAGAAAAGGGCTCTTGTTAGCTCAGTGTTTTTAATTTGAATAATATGCCATGTTAATAGGAATACTGTAGTTTTTGACAGAAAGACTCCTTATATCTGTTTGATTTAGAGCTTGGGCAAAAATGAGCTTTTCTGCTTCTAATTGCCCAGATCATTTGAATCTTGGTGAATTGCAGACAAAGAACATGCTTCAAATTAATATTATTATGGAAAAAGACTGAAGTTATAGTGACAACTACCAGTTTGTTTTGAATTCAGCAATGTTGAAATACTCTTATTTTTATAGGATAAATCCATATTAGAATCTCTAAATAAATAAGAAATCTGATTATTTGGAAAGCTCTTGGCCAATCCTGTCTCTGGTATTGATTAGTTATCAAGACAGATCGCTGGCCACACTCTTGATGGGGATGTGAAAAACCAAGACGTGTTTATTTGACAAAATTTGTGTGTGTGGTCTGTCGCTCGCTGTCACACTCGCTCTCTGTCTCTCTCCCTGTCTCTCTCCGCCTCTCCCTCCCTGCCTCTCTCATTCACCTCTCTTTAAGAGGAAATTAGTGAAAGTAGAAAGCTCAGAGCTTTGCTGTTTTATCTTCCAAACAAGTCAAAGACAGATCTTGACCAGATTTCTGGTCATTTACATGTCTCATTTAGCAAAGGAAAGTATTAAAATCAGAAACTCTTCTCATATCAATGACCATTGCGTATTGTGGTCCCTTTTCACTTGTTCCCAGAAACGCTTTGATTTCATGAAGGGAGCAGACAAAATTTTTGCAGCCTCCTTCCTCGTTCTTGTTTCCCAGTGATCGTGCAGTTCTTTCTTATTATGTGATCAAAATGCAAGTTTCAGCTTGCCTGCAGTTCCTGTCGCCTGCCATGCAGGCAGGCTCTGTTTGAATGCTTTGATGAATACGAGTACCCAAAGTGCGTGACGTGAAAAGTATGCATTTTGATCATATTATGGACTTGTTTCTCAGCTGATGGCGTGACTGGGAAGGGAGAGAAGTGACAGCAATGAATTATCCTTAGTGTGTATTAGGGCATGGGCAGTCTACTTCTGCTAAAAGGCTGAGCTGCTTTGGTTTAGGAGTTCTGTGATCTGCTCTCTTAGTTCTCACAATCACTCTGAAACAGTACTGCTGACTGGAGGGATTAGTAATCATATATTAATGCATAGTATCTTATAGTTGTTAATGAATTCTACATATGTGCTTCACAACTTCTGACAGACTACTTCTGGATGTTTAGAATAAAGAAATATCCTGCTCTGCCTTCTTTTGCTGTAACCAAGTGAAACGTATATTTACATACAGAGTGAAAAACACATTTACTGTATTAATGCAGCCACAAAACGTGACATCACAAATTTTGAAAGTATGGCTGCCAAGAAATTATTCTGGAAACTTTGTTTTCTCTGCTTTTAAACTATAGGCTTTCAAAATGTTAAATGTCAGACAAATTGGGGGTTGGACTAGATGACCTTTAAAAGATCCCTTCCAACCTAAACTATTCTATGATTCTATGAATTGCTAAAATTGACTTTCAAGAAGCCTATTTCTTATCCCTCACTCCCTTAAAAATCCAATTGCTGAGATAGTTCTGTTTTGTTTCTCAGTTTCATGTTATGTATAACACAGGATTTTACTTTCCAGTAAAAGTTGCACTATTATAATGTGATACAGGAGGAGAGCAAAGATGATTCTTGAAAGCTGAATCTGCTGTAGAGAGGTTAAGGTTATGACCGTAAACCCTATCCAGCCTTACATGGGGGAATATTTCTTTCTTACTCCAGAAGTCAAGTTACACATCAGCTGAGCAGTTGAACTAGTAATGCAAATTGAACTTTGTATTACTGTGATATATAGAAAGAGTCAATGACCAAATAACAAGATCTCCTTTCAGTCCTCTCTGTCTTTTCACTTATAAGTGTCGGTAAATAGATATTCTAGGACTGGTTAAATTTCTGCTTACATTTCTAACACTGTTTATTTCTGTCTTGTCCAGTTCTTTGCCTAAACAGTTAAGCTAAAAAGCTGTAAGTTTACTGGGGTTTTTTGTCTCCACTGGAGATTAAAAACGAAAAAGGAAAAAAAAAGTGGACTTTTTCAGAACTTCACTCTTTTATGGTTAAAAATAGTTTTCTGATTTCCTTGTAAGGTCTCAGTGTTCTCTCTAACAATGCAGGAAGCTATTTCTGCATTATGCAAAATGCAGTTGGTATTTCAGTTGGCACAGGCGTAATAAAGTAGTTATAGCCTAACAGTTTGGGTTTTCTCTGTGCATGATACTGTCACCTAACAGTCTTACAAAGCAAAGTATTTGTTTTCCAGTGCCTTTCTTAATCTTTATGAAGTTCATACGCTATTGTGGACCTAATAAATAATTCTTGCTTTTGTAATCACAAATGATTGGGTTTGGTATCTTAAACTAAGTCATATGGTACATTGATACACTTCAGAAATATTAGATCTCCATTCTACTGACAGAACTGGACAGCAGTCAATAAAAGCTCACATTGTGGTATCCCTTCAGATAAGTAGCCCTCTTAATTTGTTGTATTGTGTGTCCCCCTTCCACCCGTTTCTTCTTTTGAAGATAATATCTCAGCCTTTGCCCTTTGGGCAGTAGGACCTCAGTTTGTGAAGGAAAGGGTTGGTCTTTTGGGGGAAGCAAGGAAAGCTGAGGGCCAGGAGGAAGTGAGATGGGAGAAATATTGCACGTCTTTAGAAGTACTCCTTTGTTCTGTACTTCACTTAGAGCATGGACTCTGCATGGGCTATCTCAGGAGTTCTGGTGTGATGGTAAAGCAATAGACCACTGAAGCTGCTGTGAAAGTAGCCCTTTACCTTCAGTTTGGGTTCGGGCTGTTTAAACCAGTTTAATTTCTTCAGTGCATTTGAGAGAACTTCTTGGTCTTCTGCTGCTTCAAAGTCAGGAAAAACATTTTAGAGCTTTCTGGCAGGGGCATCCTAGCAGTTTTAATTAGCGCTCTACTGAGCAAATCTACGTGCATTGCCCATAGATAACCCTCTTAAGGAAGAGCATGTGTCTGAACTAGCTTCAGTCCTAACTTCATGTACTCTATAGTTTGCTTATGGTCTGTACCATAGACCTCTGCAAAAGGAATTTAGAAATAAATATTTTGCTTTTCTAGAATACTACAGATTGGAAATGTGATGAAGGGGTCAGTTTTGGTTTTTTCTTGGCATGGTGTCTTATCTGTTGATAGCGAATATGATGCCCTGAAGCCTTTTAGAAACTCAAAATATTTTTGTGGTTGAGTTCTCTGATGTTTTCTGAGAAGTCATTAGGTTTTTACTCTTACATAGAAGCACAGAATAGTTTGGGTCAGAAGGAACCTTTAAAGGTCATCCAGTCCAACCCCCCTGCAATGAGCAGGGACATCCTCAACTAGATCAGGTTGCTCAGAGCCCTGTCCAACCTGACCTTGAATGTTTCCAGGGATGGGGCATCTACCACCTCTCTGGGCAACCTGTTCCAGTGTTTCACCACCCTCATTGTAAAAAATTTCTGCCTTATGTCTAGTCTAAATCTCCCCTCTTTTAGTTTAAAACCGTTACCCCTTGTCCTATTGCAACAGGCCCCACTAAAAAGTTTTTCCCCATCTTTCTTATAGGCCCCCTTTAAGTACTGAAAGGCTGCAATAAGGTCTTCCCAGAGCCTTCTCTTCTCCAGGCTGAACAACCCCAACTCTCTCAGCCTTTCCTCCTAGGAGAGGTGCTCCATCCCGCTGATCATTTTTGTGGCCCTCCTCTGGGCCCGCTCCAACAGATCCGTGTCTTTCCTGTGTTGGGGGCTCTAGAGCTAGACGCAGTACTCCAGGTGGGGTCTCACCAGAGCAGAGGAGAGGGGCAGAATCACCTCCCTCGACCTGCTGGCCACACTTCTTTTGATGCAGCCCAGGATACTGTTGGCCTTCTGGGCTGCAAGTGCACATTGCTGGCTCATGTCCAGCTTTTCATCCACCAGTACCCCCAAGTCCTTCTCGGCAGGGCTGCTTTCGATCCCTTCATCCCCCGGCCTGTATTGATACCGGGGGTTGCCCCAGCCCATGTGCAGAACCCTGCACTTGGCCATGTTGAGCTTTGTGAGGATTGCACAGGCCCACTTCTCGAGCTTGTCCAGGTCCCTCTGGATGGTATCTCATCCCTCATACGCGTCAACCACGCCGCTCAGCTTGGTGTCGTCCGCAATGTTAGCGAAGCAGTTTAATTTTACATTTCTTTCAGATTTCTTATTTCTAGATAGTTAAATGCTTAATTTTCAAAGAACGTGTCAGGGTTATCCACCTTTTAATTACATCATCTACTACCTCCTTGCACTATAGTGACTTCTGTTCAAAGCTTATAGAGAGCATTGAAAACATGAATGAATTTTATCTTGTATTCCAGGCTGATATTTTTGAGGCTCTGTGTATGTCAGGGAATGTAGGAATACAAGCAGATGTTGTAAGTCACCAGTTAATTAACCTAGACAAAAGGTCCTGAAGGATAGCATTATTTTGACCATGGGGAGCTTTGGGGGGATTTTCTGTATTTCCCTAAAAATTTTCAAAGGGTAAACAGACTTCCACATAAATGTGGGAGAAAGTTTCTCTTTCTTAGCTTCCTCCATGGACTCCTTAAAATTAGTTCACTGACAGCAACAGGTGGAAGGCCACTGACCTTAGCAGATCTGAAAAGGCACAGCAAGAAGATGATCAGATCATTATACAACAAGCTTGAATCTGGTTTTAGTATTTTAAGTCTTTACCAAGCCAGTTATCCTTAGTTCTGCTCATGTTTGAGATGCTAATACTCTGTTTATATTCACCAGGCTGCCCTTAAGCCTCCTAAATAAATTTTAAAATCTGAAAAATAAAACATTTTTTGCCTCAATTCCCTTAGTTGGAAATATTAAACTGGTTTGCATTGCTCTGAACCGTGAATGAGAGAGAAAAATTATTGCCACTGTGTTTTCTGGGTGCAAGATCATGAGAATGCAGATGGTCTTACTGGCTGAGAGTTCTATAGAACATTTCATCTTGTATTTGAGGAGGAGAACATTATTGTAATTGCTGTAGTATTTAGAGCTGTTTACCACTTCTTTCTCTTCTCCCCACAAAAGAAAAAAGCTAATCCCTTTAAGTTGAAGATACAAATTTCTCATCTAGTTAGGTTTGAATATGACCATTAATTTAAGGACTTGCAGGTGAGGAGGAGAACAGGTGATTCTGTATTCAGGTACTCACTCCCATGCCCCTTGAAATATTTTAGATGATAGTCCAGTTAGAAAACAGTGATGATGCATGTTTCAAAATCAACATATTGATAAAATTAACCTGTGGTATTTATGTTGTCACAGCTCTTTAATGTTGAAAGGTGTTGAGCCACAAAGTACCTGTGAATTGGAGGTGGATGCAGTAGCTGCTGACATTTTAAATCAACTGGATATTGAAGGTGAAGTGTTAATAACTTTCCATGTAAAATGTTTTAGGACAGGAACTATATTTTCATCTTTTTTTAAGGCTCGGCTTAGTTAAACCACAATCCAGATTTCAGTGTTAGTGAACTGTTGATCTACAAATTTATAAAGTTTAAAAAAAAATAAAAATTGAATTAACTCTGAAAGAAAACAGGTTATAAGAATAGCCTATTGTCAGAGCAATAGAAAGAGATTAATGCATAACAGAAGGTTTCAGACCTATAAGGAGAGTAAGTGAAATATCAAGTATGTGTGTGTATGTACATACATCTATGCATACATACACACACATACTTGGTGAGAAGACCAGCAAAAGCCAAAGATCTAGATAATATGTAGGACATCTAGAAAACAAATACCTTTACACCTTAACTTTTACATAACACTGAATCCTGGAGTAAGGCAAGAATTGCGGTTAAAAAAATAACAGGTTAGAATGACAAAAGAGATAAAGAAGAGTGTCAGAATCTAATTTGGGGGGAAGAATGCTTCGTCACATTGACAGACTTCCCTTCATGTATTATTGCGTATTTCAGCCCAGATTGGCAGGAACCCTGGTTTGCAAGCTATATGGGAAGATGAGAAGCAGCGACGGAGACAGAAATGTGAATCTTCTCAGATTAAGCCACCTGAGTCACAAGGTAAAAAAAAAAAAAAAAAAAAAAAAATACAGTTGTGCAGCTGTTTATCAAAAACTTTGAATGAAAAGCAAGCAGGAGGTAGAATTTAAATCAGTGTATCACATTTGAGGGCTTTTTAGATGTACCGTTTTTTCAGTTCCAAGCTTAACTGATTGCCCAGTATGTGTATTCCAATTTTAAAAGCAAGATACATAACCTTGCCTAAAAACATCATGATTCAGCTAGCTGCAAAGCATTCTAGACAGAATGAATGATAATGACAGTTAAGATTGCATGCTTTATGATGGAAAACATTTAAATGTTTAAATACTGGCAAAATTAAATCTCTTATCCTGAAGCTTTCCATGGTAGTTTATGCACAAGGGCAGTTCCTTTGAACTTCTGTGGAATTATAGCTAAGGTGATGTTAGATGAAAATTCTAAAAGGATCGACAAATCCCTGTATCTTTATGTAAAATTCATTGCCCAGGGAAGACCGTGCTCTGCAAATTAATTGCATAACAAATAGAGCTATTCTCTGCAGAACCTAGGCTGTGTTTCTTTTAAAATATGAATGATACTTGGCAAGTAAGCCAGAGGATTGCAAGAAGGAAAGAGGCAGGTTCCTGGCTAAGGCAGACTGCTTTCTGACTGTGGGTTTTTTTCCTGCGTTTCTGTGTAGTGTTACTTAGGCTGCATAAACCAGACTTTTCAAAATTGTTCGCTGATTGTTCTTTTCCTGGATGCTCACCTTGGTGTAATTGCAACATGATTTGTAAATGCTGTTGATACTTGCAGTTGCAAATGAGATCAATGGGACTACATGAAGTGTTTTAAAGTGTTTAAATACACTTGAAAAATCAGCCCTCAAATTTGACACTTAAAATTAGCGGACACTTCAACTTTGAGCCATTTCCAAATAGAATTAGTAATTTTAGCTGCTCTCTGTGTTGAGAGGTCAAGGTAAAACTGAATAACAAATATTTTTTAAATTTTAAAGACCGGGGATTTGTGCCAGCAACAGAGAGTGAAAAATTTTTTCAGAAGAGACTTAAGGAAATCCTCAAGCAGAATGACTTCTCTGTGTAAGTGTTTAGCCATTTGCCATAAAGTATAGTATTCTATGCAAACTTTAAATATGCATTTAAAAATTGATTTTCAATTAACTAGAACGTTGTCAGGATCAGTGGACTACAGTAATGGATCAGAGGAGTTCTCTGCTCAGCTAACACTACATTCTGAGGTACTTTCTCCTGAAGCCTTTCAGTGTACGCCAGCTAATATGGTAGAAGTGCATAAAGATAAAAAGATGAACAAAGGTGAGTATTTTTAATAGCATAATTGTTTAGGCATAAATCTATGTCATGCTTCGGCTGTTTATACTATTAGCAGAAGTAAGCCAAGGAAGATCTGATTGTCAGTTATGAAAAAAATGAAGAGCGGTTTTGGTTTTATTTTCATCATTGTTAGCGTAATCCTTTTTAAAATTGCCGTAGCAAATAATGGAAACGCACTTGAATAGTAAAATCCATTTTAAAGTGGCTTGCTTTCGTAATGTATTGATGTCTGTGACTCTCGGAAGTTTTATCCTTTCTCTTTTTGTTTTTCTTTTAAAGAATCCAATAGGATGCATACTGATAAAGAAGAGGAAGCACTTATTAATGAAGAAGCAATTTTAAACATTGTGGAGAATAGTCAGAGCTTTCAGCCTTTGTCTCAAAGACTGAGTCAGACTACAGTTTTTAGTGAGTATGACTGGAATGTCTTTTCTTCCAGGCTATTTTATTGTTCCACAGTCTTTGTTGTGTTCACTTGCGTTACCAATCATGAAAGTAAGTAATTTACCTCAGGGAGTTTGTCAAGCAGATTGAGACTTCACACATACACGCCCCACCACCAAAAAAACACCTGATATTTTCTAAAAATGTCACCAGGACAGTGTATTTGTAGAGGCTACTGTGCTTTACCGGTTCACTAAGCCTGTCCTCTTGCCAGGTCAGCTCAATGCAATCTCTTATGGGTATTGCTCTTCCTTATGCTCCTAGGGTTATAGGACTAAAACTATCAGAATAAAGAGGATTTTGACTGTCTATCCATGATATTCTTGCAGTTACTGCATCTTTCTTACAGTTACAGTAGAGAACATGCTCATGGGCTATCTTCAGAAGCTCAGCTGTCTGGAGATACTGGAGGATAGTAGGCTGATAATGAGAGGCAAGTTGCAGCAGAGCATTTCCCAAAATTTATGGATGCCAAAGAGTGGTTGAAAGCAAAGAAACAAGAAGTAAAACATTAAAGAGGGGGAGAAAAACCATGACAGCAAACAAATGTGGATAGCATGCGGGGGAAACAATGATGAAATAACACAACAAAGAAACTTGTATGAGAAGGTACTTCAGGTAGAAATAGTTAAAATACTCTAGAGGAGATGAAAAGCATATAGTTCAAGTTATCTCTATATACGTTCTTATGTAAATATAAGGTATAATGTTAATATGCACTAAAGTTGATACTACAAGGGGCAGGGGGAAATATCTAAAACTCATAGCCTCCAGTGCTTTTGATACATATATGATGTGAATATGTTGCATGGGCAACAACATACAATATCGGAAACAATATATGTCTATGGGTAATACAATATACAACAATATACAATCTTTTCTTGCAAAGAAAGGAAGAGTGGATGGAGTGAGATTAAGAGTATTTTTCAGTGCTGTTTTATTTTGCAGAAAGTAGGCAAGATTTTGATTATGGAAGTTTTATAGGCAAGGATTTGGATTTATCGAGAGAACTATAAGTAAAGAAGTTATGTGTGAGCTGGCAAACATGAGTATTGATTTATCTTCTTTTTTGGAGTGAGAAGGTTGTGCTGAGAGGATGAGAAGTGGCTAAAGTAATATATAGGGTACATCTTATGACTATGCGTGTGAATTGCTCGACCAAATAGGAGTGTTGAAAGGGTCTGTTTTTTCCAGTGGCTAGGGAATCAAATGGAGATTTTATGACTTTTTCTTTTTTTTTGTCCTTTTTTTTTTTTCATTTTTTTCTTTTTTCCACTTCTTATCCTGGTGCTACTAATTGCTGGTGTCTTGTGTGACCATGAGTAACATGCTGCATCTTTGGGTCTCTTACGCTCTTTCATAGCATGGACTAGTCTTTACTATGCCTTTGTAAAGTTACAGTGTCACAGGGGCTGTGAAGTGCACTACTTCTACTGCTGCTGCTGTGAAGTACGCAACAAGGTTTATATTAATGGGAAGTAAAGGTTGGAGTTTAATGATGGACCTCACAAAGGGCAAAGGAGCCAAGAAGAGAAAGTACAATTGAAAGTGGGTTAATTGAGAACTCTGGCAAAGGGGATGGTTTCCATTCTAAATGGTTGCATGGTGTCTTGTGAAGCCTTTGTAAAGTATGGAAAATGCCTTCCTCACCGATGTTGAGACCTATTTTATATGATTCTCAGGATCATTGTAAATCATATGATATTTCCTGAGGAAGGAAAGTAGAGATTGTAGTTCTTCAGCCAGAGGAGAAGGAGAGAGAAGTAACAAAGATGCCTGGTAGACTGGAGATCAAAAATTGCTTATGAGGTCAGATGAAAGGTAAGCAGGAGGAGAGTGAGAAAAAAATGTGACTTGGAAGGATGTTTAAGAAATAAAAATAAAGAATGAGAAGGCAAGTGCATGAGTTAGTGTAAGCTTGGGTCAAATAAAGGAAAAAAAAAATTAAGGGAGGAGTGAAATCAGATAAACGTTCAGTGTTTAGAGGAACCTAGGAGGAGAATAGGTTCTAGTGAAAAGAAAAGGGAGATGAAGTTAAGCATTATAGTAAAGGACAGAAGGAAAGAAGAACTAGTTGGTCAAAATCAGCATCACCTTTCATGAGATGCAGTGATTGAAAGTCTTCCAAGTGATACAGAGAGAAGGGCCCAATGATGTTAATGCAGCCATGGAAATGGTGAGAGCAAGAGAAGGCAGTGATGCTCCAGAAGCTGGCACTCATGCTAAAATAGAAGGGGAGAGTGAGGCTTTGCTGAATGTGAGGAGGTAACAGGAGGGTGGAGAGAGAGAGAAGTGATTCCACTGAGTCTACTACAGTCAGAAGAGGAGGGCAGAAATAAGGAAAGAAGGTTGTCAAGATTCTAGATAAAGAAAAACTTGAAAAAAGAAGATATGAAGAGAGTTTTGTTTCTGTAGCCTACCTTGCTTTACACATTAACAGACTAGTAGATTTTAAAATGTTGAGGATTTTTTTTGGTTTTGTTTGGTTGGTTTTGTTTTTTACTGGTAGACTATAACTAGTTATTTACAAGTAGAACAAAATATAGATTCTACTTGTATGGGCTTTTTCTGCAGTGGACAGTAGTTCTGATGAGGCCATGATTGATCTGTTGGCTGGATTGGAGAATGATGGATATCAGATGGGACATCACAAAACACTCTCTCACCATCGTTCTCTTGGAAGCTGTCGAAATACTCAGAACAGTGATGATGAAGAAAATGAGCCACAGTGCGAGAAAGAAGAAATGGAACTTAGTTTGTTAATGTCCCAAAGGTGGGACAGTAGCATTGAAGAGCCTGGGCCAAAAAGAAGGTATATATGTGATTTTTCTTTTCTTATCTGCCTGATCCTTCCTCCCTCCCCTCCTGTTTTCATGTGCTATGAGCCCAGTGAGCTGTAGAGAGGTCTCTGACAGCATTGGAAAAATCTATGCAGATCTTGGGATAGAATGCAGTTGTTCAGATGATGCTGTGAATTGTCAGTTTTATATGGAAATAAAGATGAAATGTTTAGGTTTGGCTAGATGTAAGCTTGTAGTTTGCTGTTTGAGGAAAAATTGAGTAGGTTTTTTGTCCTACAAGTCCAAATACAAAAAACTTTAGTTGTAATCTCCTTTTAAGGTCACACTTCAAATGTAGTACAAATATTAAAGGTGTATCTTACACATCTCATGGGCCTGTAACTTTTACTGAAGTGAATATTTAAGAAGTATTCTTGTAAAGACTGACCCAGAAGCCTGAGAAAAACACCCGTTTGTTTCTATGCTCAAAGCTTAAATCAAAACATGGATGTTGCTCACTCTGTTGGACTGCTAAAGGTCAGCAGCTTGAATATTTTTAAGGCCAAGATTCTTGGAACACCTTCTCAGGCTGTAATGACCTTTTGTACAGTCTGCACTGACAGGCGCTGAAAGAAGCTATATCTAGTTTCTCTTCATCCCTGCTTTGGGCAGACCTTCTGGTATTTATAATTCTATTTGAAAGATGAGAGACTTCACAGACATAACATTTTGATAGTTGTTTTTTTTACGTCAGAAATCATAATTATACTATGATTCAGAGAGCGAGAGGCACAGAAATACTTAATCTTTTCTTTCCTGACAACATACAGAAAAGTTGTAACAGAATCAGAAGTTAGATCATTAGTCTCCTGGTTCTAGACATAATTCATCTCCAAAGCTACTTTTCCTATCTGACCTTTGATTTTCTTTGTTTTTTTCATTCACAGTAGTCTGAAAAGTTGGAACACTTAACATTAACCTTCAGTTTAGTGGTAGTTTCTGTGTAAAACCAGCCTATATCTTGCAGAATCTATTAGCTCAAGCACAGCTCTATATGGGCATGACTGTACAACTTGTGGAGTTGGGCAACGTGTTCCAGTGTTTGAACACCCTCATAATGAAGAATGTTTTTCTCGTACATAACATTCCCTGAGCAGACCTGTGCCCATTGCACTTTTCATATCACCACGCACCTCTGAACCTGTTTTCATCTTCTTTATACGCACTCATCGGATACTTGACAAGTGCAACAAGGTCTCCTCTTATTTTTTTTTTCTCAAGGCTGAATAAATCCTGTTCCCTTAGCCTCCCCTTATACATCATATGCTCCAGCCCCCAGTCACCCTGGTGCTCCTCAGCTGCATTTGCTCCAGTTTGTCAGTGTCTGTCTTGTAGTGGGATGCCCAAAACTGAGCACAACACTCCAGATGCAGCCTCACAACTACTGAAGCTGGCTACAGTCTTGCAATCACAGCCCAAGATGCAACTGGCCTTCTTTGCTACAAAAGCACGCTGCACACTCCCAGGTTCAACTAGCTGTCCGCCAGGGCTTTTGCATTCTTTTCCGCCAAGCCACTTCCTAGCCAGCTCTCTCCCTGCCTGTAGCAGTGCACAGGGTTATTTCATCCCATTTGTGGGACGTTTGGATTTGTCTTTTTTTGAAGTCCATGAGGTGTTCCTGTAAGCTCATTCCCTAGCCTATTGAGATCCCTCGGAATAGCAGCCCTACTCTCCGGAGTATTGATTGCTCTCCCCAGTTTGATATTTATTTGCATATAGAGCCAAATGTTTTTGCACCGTGCTTTTCCCTGTTTTGGGAACGTAGAAGAGGGGAGAACTAAGCTCGCTTAAGTCATGGCCGCTGTGTACCTAGCTGTGCTTCTTACTTAGGTCTCTCTTCCAAGTCATGCTGCTTCCAGACTTGAGTAAGTCCGCAAATTATATAGCCATATTTGAGCCTATTGTTCCTGAACTAATAAACATGGCTTGATCTAAGTTGGCTCAGTGCTGAGCACATTCAGATGTCTGTGGTGTTATGATACATATAATTCATGCTCTGGTCGAACTCCACAGATAAGAGTTCTTCAAAAGTAGACTGTATTTAGATTATTGTGGATTTTCCTTCCTGTAACTTCAAAACCTTTGTATTTATACCTTTTAAGGTACTACACAATAATGTTTTGATATATCAAGGTACTAGGATAGATTATTATTATCTTAAACAAACAAAGAAACCAAAATCAGAACACTGCCCCCCCCAACCTTAGTTCCTTAATATTTATCTGGATTTCTCTCTTGTAGCCACAGAATAGCTTATTTCTATGAAGAAATATGTCCATCTCATGCTTTATTTTAAAGAAGGAGAAATCAAATTCCTAAGTGTTTCTAGAGTTGTAATATACCAGAGGGTTTGTGTTTTTTTGTCTTTTCTTTGTAGATTTACTTCTCTTCCCCCCCCGCCCCCGCAGATTTATGCCTGTAAAAATGGCAGTGTAGAACAGTTAACTTAGTAAAAGCAGCTTAAGTATTAGGAACAGCGACTTCAGAATGTTCAAGGAGGGATGAAAACAAACATTGTTTTGGTGGTTGTGCTTTAGTTAGGCCTACCAAGAGAGAGAATTGTTATAATACAATAAAGATTCCTTTAAAACAACAAAAAAAACCAACAACAAAAAAACCCACCAAACATCTGTTTGCTAAGAGCTAAACTGAAATAATTTTGCATAGTTGGCTTAGTCCTCAAATTTCAAGCAATGAAATTAAATTTCAGTGAAATTGAAATAAAATTAAGCATCTAAATGCCTTCTCTCTAACTACTTAAGCTAGTAAATCCTGCTGGTTTGTCTATAGCTTTTAAATGGTTGGCTACCACTGTTGCCTCTTAAAATAGTAACATTGAATATTATTTTGAGTTTCTCACTGAGAAATGTAACAATGTGTTTGTTTCCCTTTGCTCCCCCAAATTACGCTACCATATAGCACCACACCCTTTCGATTTTGAGGTTCCCTGTGGCTATTGGTATTTTCTAAGAGAAGTATTGTGCATGAATTAGTTCCTTCATTTTCTCTAGGTCAGCTGGCAAAAATATGCATCGAAGTTCAACAGAAGAGGATTCATCTTCAGAGGAAGAAATGGAGTGGAGTGGTAACAATACGCTCCTAACTAATCTCTCTATACCTCAGTTAGATGGGACTGCAGATGAAAATGGTGGTAAGTAAATAGAAAAACAGCTTTGGAAGTTGAACTATTACTTGGGTTGTAGTTCCTTTTCAGATCAATTTGCTAATTCCCAGAAGTGCTAACCATTTTCAATTCTTGTTTCAATTGGAAGGAAACGCTCTCAATGGATTGCAGAAGCAGGCCCTTAACATCTTCCTTTATAAGCCAACAATATTTTAATCTCAATGTCCTCTATGAATTACCAGAATCTTATTTTCCTATTGTATTAATGATCCAAAAAAGGGCATTGTTTAATTAGTTTTAAGGAAAAGATAGTTACCTTGTTGCAAGGGGTATTTTTCTGTTACTATTTGTTATGCAAATATGGTGTTAAAATTAATGATTCTGTAGGATCATTTATCCTGCTAGGATTTCGTTGTAAATAGTAAATGTATTATTGTGTAAATTTAGATGGTTCTTTGCTTTGCAAGTATTTGCCACACGTGCTAAAACACAGTGAGCCTTTGTTTGAGTCTATGTTTCGTTCAGCAGATTGCATGTTCACATCTTGGGATTGCATGAGTTAAAACTATGCAGTGGCAAAGCTGATACAGAAGAAACTGCCTTTCAAAATCTACAAAAAATTAAATTAATCTCTAGAGATCTCTCTTGCCACCTCTTTATAACCTGCTGTCTTTGATCAAATAACCTTAGTTAATAGAATGCACACTTTGAGCTTAGGCAAATATATAAATTTCCTCATGTCCTATCACCTGTTACTTGGTGGGAGTCAGTCTCTTCTCCCAAGTAACAGGCGATAGGACAAGAGGAAATGTCCTCAAGTTGTGCCAGGGGAGGTTTAGATTGGATATTCAGAAAAATTTCTTCACTGAAAGGGTTGTCAAGCATTGGAACAGTCTGCCGAGGGAAGTGGTTGAGGCACCATCCCTGGAGGTATTTAAAAGACATGTAGATGTGGTGCTTAGGGACAAATATTATTTGTTTCATTAGACAATCTACATATTTTCATATGTATAAAATTTTGTTCAGCAAAACAACGTAAAATGTATGGATCTTGCGGGGAAAAATATGTATCTGTATCCAGGGTTTTCTCAGTATGAGCTTCACTTTTCTTCTTGGTCTAATCAACAGTAATTGTTCTTCTTTGTTTAGAAATGTTGTATTAGTCATACTTCATTGGCTTTAAATTTTGAAATTTGTAGTTAATGTCACTTTGTACAGAAGCGTCTTTCTCAATCCATAGTACAAACTGGTTAATGTAAAATCTTGTTTGTGCTCATTCATGTACCTAATTTCCTATTATTGCATTTGCTTTTTGGGGCAGGAATGTAATCCTTTACAAAATTTCTGTATTAGTTCATGTCTCTTGAAGCTATTTGACAAAAATAACAAACATCATATATTAGTATATAAAATACATATGTCTTAATATATCTATTAGCAATTATTTATTAGAGAAAGTGAGCTATATAATCTTATTACATAGACAACCACAGCTGTTCTTTTGTGTTCACTGTTTAAAGAATAGTTTGCTTTTTCCTTTGCTTTTATAGGTATAATGGTAGGGTTAATACGTGACTTGAGGTACTACTAATATGATTTGGTTTTACAAAATCTGCAATTGCAATTTCCTTATTTGCAGTACTTTGTAATTTAATGTAAAAAGGGATGCTTCTGGCTAATGAGACTGTATCTTAAATCATTGTTTAAATTTTAGAATGTTTTAAGTGTATGAAATATCACATGCAGAAGAAGAATGTCAGCTTAGAATGAGTTTATTACTGTGAATTTTTAGATCAACTTCTTACAACAGGAGATAGAGTAAATTCATAACAGATCTCAGTCCAGTTCCTCTAAATTAGAAAATGCTTATCCACACGTGAATCTGTGTCCATAACATCTGACTGACAAGTATTTTTGCAATACTTGAATAGTCAAGTATCTTCCAAGTGTTCATTGACACTTCACTAAACTCCCGTTTTCTTCGTTTTCAGTTAATCATCCTCATTCTTTGTGTGGACTCCTACCCTTAAAGAATCATAGGCAGCATCTCCCAGCTGTTTCACAGCTCAGGGATTCTGGTTATGGATTAGAAAATGTTATTAGAAACAGATTGAGACTTCGTTTTATTTTTCTCACCCAGCAACAAATAAATTGCTAAGCCGAAGGCAGCATGAATCTAAGATAATCCCCAAATTGGTTGAGACTTACAGTAAAGGCCCAAAGGATCCCCAGTCTAGTACAACAGTGTGCAGCACATGCTTCCGGGTCATACAGCATGTTTCATAACTCCTATCCCCCTGCAACATTTCGACTAAAGTTGTGGACACATGAAGAATTTGCTGTGTGCCAGGAGCTCTGTGGTAACTGCCTCTTTGCAGAGGAATAAACTCCTTCAAATTACTTGGTGTTCATTGTGGTAACGAGCAAGCACACAGTTGCTGCAAACCAGTTGTTAATTTGTTACTTACCACCTGGCTGTCCACACTTCTCCTGCAGTAAATGTGGTAAAAGTATCAGCAAAAGAGAGAGAAATCCTCCCAGATATCAGGTGATGAGTCTGCACAGGGCAGTTACCGCAGCACATGCTGGTCACAGATCTGTGTGGGAATACTAATGCATGGATATGAATTCATGATCTAACTAAACAGTGCGAGCTCCTTGCATAAACACCTGAATGGGTGGTGGATTGCTCTGCTTTATAAAAGTGCAGCAAGCTACCTAACAGGACAGTTAATACAAAGCCCTTGCCGTGTTGTAAGATAGTACTTCAGCTTTCTGTGCAATGACTTTTCTGTATGGGGAAAGTCATCTAAAAACGTTCTTTGTTTTTCAGAGCCAATGAGTATGCATACTTCTCAGGGACAAAGCAGGATACAAGCTTTTCTAGAAATCAATCTGTTTGTATTTAGTTATCTGAAAGTGATTTTAGAAGCCGCCTTTCAGCAAACCAGCATGAAATCTTTGGCAATTGTATGCAAGCCTACCATTTAGGAGTAACTGACAGAACGGCTGAGACACAAATGTACTGACGACGTGATTTTTGATAAAGCAACTCATGTGCTCAGGGTCTGTAGTTGTCATGATCATAAATGCAATGTGATTTAGAAGAGTTTTGTTTCTTCTTTGGATGGGAGGGCTTTTGGGAAAATGTCATTAAAACAGTTAATGCCTTAGGTTATTTTTTTTACAGGAAAACTAGAGTAAAATTGCTTGTCTTCCATTTCAGACAATCCTTTGAATAATGAAAGCTCTCGAACTCACTCCTCCGTCATTGCAACAAGCAAAATGTCTGTAAAGACCTCAATCTTTCACAAAGATGCTGCTACGCTAGAACCCCCATCTTCTGCTAAAATTACTTTTCCATGTAAACACACAAGTGCCCTTTCTAACCATGTTTTGAATAATGAAGATTTAGTAGAAGACCTCTCGCAACCAAACACAGAAACAAGACCTGAACTTTCAGTCCATTCTCTAACAAAAGAAAGCACTTACTCAGCAAAGTACCCAACTCCATTCAGCAATAGTACCCATGCAGAAAACTCTCACAAAGAGAGTAACAAGAAAGATACTCTCCCGGTTCCTTCATGTGAAAATAATATTTTTGAGTATGAAGATGATATTTCATCAGTGAGCAGACAGATACCTAGTAGGAAGTATACTAGCATCAGAAAGGCTGAAAAGGATGTCTCTTTTATGCATGTGGGCCGCCACATTGGTGACAGCATGTTGAATAAAAACTTATTTAACTTTTCTGATTTGAGCCACTCCAGCCACTCCAAAGGTAAAATGTCCTCTGAAGTAAATGAAAAATCCAGCAGTGCAAGTATAAATAGTTTTTTTCCAGCAACAGTTACAGAAAATTGTGAATTGGTTTCTTGTTCAGGAGGCAGTCGAACTGTGGTACATTCACTTGAAAATAACACTGATGAAGGTGGCCTTAATAAGCTTAAAATTAGGTATGAAGAATTTCAGGAGCATAAGGCAGAAAAGCCAAGCCTCAGTCAACAAGCAGCACATTATATGTTCTTTCCTAGTGTTGTTCTTTCTAATTGTCTCAGTCGACCACAGAAGTTAGCTCCCGTGACATATAAATTACAGCAAGGCAACAAACAGTCCAGGTTGAAGCTGAATAAAAAGAAACATAGTTTTATCAATCATCAGGAGCCTGCAAGTGTAAATGATGTTGCATCAGTGAAGGAAAGCTGCTATACACAAGGTAATGCTTGTAGTAACATACCTGATAAGGATAGTGCTTTACCTAGTGACTTGGTTCAAGTTCCTCTTGAGGCTTTTGAAAACAAAATGCCTACAAGTACTGCTAATTATACTGACTACCAGTTTGCAGATGGATCTCTTGAAACTGAGCAGTCATTTGGATTATGTGGGAATAAATATACACTCCGAACGAAACGGAAGGTAAATTATGAGACTGAAGACAGTGAATCAAGCTTTGTCGCACACAACTCAAAAATTAATCTACCTCAACCATTAGAAAGTGTTGAAAGTTTGGATGGGTCTCAGAAGTCTCGAAAGCGTAGAAAACTTTCTAAAAAATTGCCACCTGTTATTATTAAATATATTATCATCAATAGATTTAGAGGGAGAAAAAATATGCTTGTTAAACTAGGGAAAGTAGATTCTAGTGAGGAAAGAGTAGTACTCACAGAGGAAAAGATGAACTTATATAAAAAGCTTGCACCTTTAAAGGACTTTTGGCCAAAAGTTCCTGACTCTCCTGCAACCAAATATCCTATTTATCCACTAACACCAAAGAAAAGTCACAAAAGGAAAGCAAAACATAAGTCAAGCAAGAAAAAAGCTGGAAAACCACAAAAAACAGGTAGTAAAAATATTAAAAGAACTTTATCTTTCAGAAAAAGGACTCATACAATTCTTTCTCCTCCTTCGCCATCCTACAATGCTGAAGCTGAAGACTGTGACTATAACTATAGTGATGTTATGTCTAAGTTAGGTTTTCTTTCTGAGAGAAGCACAAGCCCAGTAAACACATCTCCGCCTCGCTGCTGGTCTCCCACTGATCCAAAAGCAGAAGAAATTTTGACCAACCTAGACAGAGAAGCTTTATTTAGTAGGGGGCCCAATATGTACAACAGCAAGACTGTTAATTCTAGTGTAGGAAAAAATAATCGAGCAAAAACTCAGGTTAAGAAATGTAAAAAGAAATTTGCTAGCCCCACTGTATCTACCAAGAAAAAGAAAAAGATTAATCAGGCTGATAAAACAGCAGATGATGGAAAGAAGAAACCTAGAACAAAACAAAGACAAAAAACAGTTGAAAAAGCATCCTCAAGAAAGCGCGTTTTATTTAAAGATGAAAAAGGAAATACTTGCTCTACTGCAGAAGTGAAGTTTGTGCTGAAACGTCAAGATCTGCCTGAGATTTCTTACAACTCTGTCAACTCGCAGCCACTTCATAACCGGAAAGACAGTCCTCTTCCTGGCTCTTCAGCAGGATATCTACCATCAGCACAGCTTCCTTCAGCAGCTGATGCACAAGGTAATTCATCAGGCTGTTTTCATTCATTGATGGAAATTGATAAGCCTGTAGATGCACAGTGTTTACCTGCTCCACGAGAAGACCTTCATTCATCTCTTGCATCTACTCCTGTGGCATCTGGAAGGGAAGTACCAAAAATGAGCTCTCAAAGGCCCAGGACTCAAAGTGCTATATTTAGAATGAAGGATTCTGCTCTCATTCAAAACATATTTGATCCATCTAATCACTCAGCTCAGGTAACACAGAATGCACGCATCTCTAAAGATAAGACTTCTGCAAAAGCAGAAGAGATAAAAAATTTGCAAAACAGATATTTACCACCAGCTGGGAAATTAAATGAAGCTCGTGACTCTTTGGACACAGCGAAGATGGATCAGTTACATGCCACTAACTATTTGCATTGTAAAGACAATAATCAACAGCAGATTTTTTGTTTACCAGAGGCATCCAAGCATTCTGATCCTTGTTCTTCTATTCTTAAGTCATCTGAGGAAAGCCCTGGGCCACGTCAGTTGCCTAAGAACTGTTTTGTAACATCTTTGAAGAGTCCGGTGAAACAGTTAAATTGGGATCAAAACCAGAGAGGATTTATTTTGGATATGTCACATTTTAAACCTGAAGCAGTAAAACAAAGGTCTCTGTCAGAAACAACCATGCAACCAAAACCCATCTCCCAGTATAAAAACAGGACTATAGTGGCCCCATCAGCTTTTGGTGAAGGACAGTCTGGCCTAGCTGTTTTGAAAGAGTTGCTCCAGAAGAGACAGCAGAAAGCTCAGAATGCAAATGTTCCACAGGAACCATTACCAACTAAACCACAGCTGAGCAGGAATATACCATGCCCTCTTGAACAGAATAAAGCAATCAAAAGGTCTCGGTCACTCACATCACCAAGAAAATCTCGTGCTCCCAGGAATACAAAACCTAAAGAAAAAACACCAAAACTTTCAAAAATGGAGTCTTTAAGCCAGCAGATCACTAGTCGCATTGATCACTCTGTGTCTGATGACAGCCCCATTTTTTTTTCAGACCCTGGTTTTGAAAGCTGCTACTCGCTTGAAGACAGCTTGTCTCCAGATCACAATTACAACTTTGATATTAATACTATAGGGCAAACTGGATTTTGCAGTTTTTATTCTGCAAGCCAGTTTGTCCCAGCAGATCAAAATTTGCCCCAGAAATTCTTGAGTGATGCAGTTCAAGATCTTGGTTCTGGACAAACAACAGAAAATGACTTTCTGTGTCGTAATGATGAAAAATCTGAGGAAGAAAAGCAGCATTCTTCGAGCACAAGTAAATGGATACGGTCTAGTTCCCTGAGCCCTGAGCTTTTTGAGAAAACCTCACTGGATAATAGTGAGAACCACTGCCATAGCCAATGGAGGAAAGATGTTCATCCTTCAACTTCTAGATCTAGTTCTATCGATACCTCTTGTACGCAAGAGACTGAGATCTGTTTGAATGAAAAATTCAAATTGAATAGAAATACAGTAAATAAAGAGAGATTTCTTAACCTTCCTCAGCCAACCAGCTCAGACTGGATTCAAAGCCACATGAGAAAAGAAACCACTTTTGAACCCTGTCAACCACTTGATTCAGTTAATACCTCTTTTGCATCCATATTGTCTTCTCCTGATGGTGAACTTATAGATGCAGCTTCTGAGGATTTAGAATTATATGTTTCGAGAAACAATGAGGCATTAACTCCAACTCCAGATAGTTCACCAAGATCAACCAGTTCTCCCTCACAATCAAAGAATGGAAGTTTTACACCTCGTACTGCTCACATTCTTAAGCCTCTCATGTCCCCACCCAGTCGTGAAGAAATCATGGCAACTTTGCTGGATCATGATCTCGCAGAAACAATTTATCAGGAACCATTTTGCAGCAATCCTTCAGATGCTCCAGAAAAGCCAAGGTATTGTGTTAAATGCGTTTCTGTCTACATACGCTTGTGATTATATTAAATTTAATTTATTCCTGTAAACAATTTTATGCTGTTATCTGGTTCAGATGCATGAAAGATCCTGTCTGATATACATACATTTGAAGTTGAAAATTGCTGTACTTCCCATGCAAATACCTATTTTCATTCATGACACTTTAGTTTTTTATTGCTTGATATTATTGTAGTAAGTGGGAACGTGCCTGCTTGATCTGTAAAAGAAAGATACTGCCCACAGGAATTGCATAGTGAGAAAGCTAGTTAGCAGGACTCTGCTTGTATATCATCTTGAGGGCTGCCCGCAATGCGGTTTAGAGCCAAACAATAATTCAAACTGTTTTCTTAACAGGGAGATAGGAGGACGGCTTCTCACAGTGGAAACTAGACTTCCAAATGACCTGCTTGAGTTTGAGGGGGACTTCTCATTAGAAGGTCTACGACTCTGGAAGACTGCATTTTCAGCAATGACAGAAAGTTCTAGACCAGGGTCACCTCCCCGTTATGGTCACTCTACTGATAATAAAAGAGAAAGTAATAGCCATAAAACTAGTGAAGACAAAAAAATAGTCATAATGCCATGCAAGTGTGCTCCAAGCCAACAGCAAGTTCAGATATGGCTTCATGCCAAAGAAGAGTATGAACATTTTAAGAAATTGCCTAAGAATCATCCTGCTGAGCTGGAAAAGGCAGCTGAGAATTTCAGCTCTGCAGTATTGTCTGAAGAGAAATCTATAGAAGTAGTAAAAGCCACTAAAGATTTAACTTTATCTAGCCTGGAAGATGAAAGACCTATTGTGCCTACAAAGAATTCTCCTGCTTCTGTGGCAGAAATTACAAAAACACAAAGCAAGGAAACCTGTGATAAGTCTATAAGCACTATAGGAGCTTCTATAAATACTAAAAATGACATAGACTCTAATAAAACTCCGTCTGAAAGCAAGACACTTACTACTTCAACCCTAGAACATGATAAGGAGGAGGAGGACGAAGATTATTATGTCAATTACAGTTCACCAGATTCTCCAGTACTTCCTCCTTGGCAGCAAGTAGCATCTCCAGATCCCAAGCAGTCCAATTTAGAAGACACAGAGTGGAAAAGTCAGGATATTATTTTCTCTTCTGTGGAAGGAAATGATGTAGTACCTGTTGGAAGTGCACAAAACTCTCCATCCACCCAAGAGGATGTTAGGACATCCTTTGACACGTCTCCTTTTCCAGTTAATGAAGATCCTGGAAATTCTGAGTCCATTTGCCTACATAGTACACCCATTGTGCAGAGAAAAAATCAAGATGGAGTACCTGAAGTTCTTGGGTTTACTCCTTTATCCACAGGTAAATCCATTAAGTGATTCTAAAGATACACAAAAAAAAATTCTGAATATGGTAAGATATCATATTTCTTTTGACATAATAAGAAAACAATTACATCTCTACAAAAACATATTTAAAACCAGTTTTGGAAAGGAAAAGGCCTGTGCATTATTGTTAAAGTAACTACTGAATTACGAAAAAAGTCTAGAAGCAGAACACCCTTTTGTTCCCTGATGGACTCTAGTATCTGAACTCTGAAGTGCTGATTAAAAACTTAATTTAAAAGTATAGCTTATTTTGGGGATTTTGAATTTTTTTTGGTTATATTTCTTGTATTTTCCCAAACATAATCTCAATGTAGAGTGTGAATAACATTGCAGTGTTCAAGATGATAATCATGTGAGGTTTGGTAACTTACTGGCCTTGTACTATATATTCCTACATGTCCATAAATACCAAATTGTTATAGTTGTGCTTTGGATTGGACAAAGAATAAAGTTGTATTTATTATATACATAATATTTGTTTATAACGTTAACCAAATACCTCTGGTTGTTTCCAGCATGTTGTTTAATGTCTAGACAATATTGAGGCTAAGCAGTTTTGCACTCATATATGTTTACAGAACCAAAAGCCCAGAAACTGAGCCACAAGAGGGGAAATAATAATACTGATGGTCTTCGAAGAGTACTTCTAACCACACAAATGAAGGTAAATTAAGATTTTTATGTACAGATGTATTTTTATTATGCCACCCATACACATTTCCATTCTCTTTCTTCTGTGTTGTTTTTTTCTTTTGCTGTTAACATCTTGAAAATACATTTAAAATGGTAGGATGCAATTACTGTAGAATCAGTGTACGCTCAAAGTCAGGAAGAAGAAATCAGTTTAATTTGCAGGAGGGAGAAAAAGTTGGGTATTGAGAGTACGTTCTATGTTTTAGGGTAGTGAGATGCTAATGAAATGCTAAAGAGACACCATGTGAGGATGTTGTTTTGCTCTTATAGTTACAACATCTTTTTTAAGTTTTACTGTGATTTCCCTTTTATATATATATGTGTGTGTGTGTGTATTTATGTGTCTGTGTGTGTATTAGTTTTCAGACAGTGTTCTAAGCATTTTCTGAAAACAGCATAGGCAATGAATGGCACTGGTATGCTGACAGAGTAGAAAAGGAATGTATTGCATAAAATATTCAGAGTTGCATGTTTTCCCTAAACAGTGTTTCTGCTTCCCGTGTTGGGAACAGAACAGTGGGCTAGGTGCATGACCAAAATGACCCAATAGTCTTTTCTTTTGTTCTCAACATACTGGTATTCACCCAGTTCAAGTGGGTACTTAAGTGTATCCTTAATTCAGTGCCTTAAAAAGTGGTGACTGAAACAGGGGTTTTTTATGAATTGTTGCTCAAGAGAGAATAGAGATTTGCTGGTTCCCCTGTCCTCAGGCTTCTAAGAAAGCCAATATGTGTGGGGTTTTGGTTTTTTTTGTGTTTAGGTGCTTTTTTTTTTAAAAAAAAAAAAAAAAGAGTATTTCAAACTGCCTCTTGCTTTACTATGAGATTTCATTAAAATTACTTCTAAAAGGCAGAAAGATGCAATTGTTGTTTCCCTGTTGAAAAATGAAGAGATAGTGAAAGCTGCTTTTTAGTAATTTGTCCTGGTTTCGGCCAGGATGGAGCTAGTTTTCTTCCTAGTAGCTACTGTGTTTTGGATTTAGTATGGGATTTGGTATGTGAAGAATGTTGATAATACACTGATGTTATTAGTTGCTGCTAAGAGATCAAGGATGTTTTCCAGCTTCCCAGGTTTTGCCAATGATGTGCAGGTGCAAAAAGCTGGGAGGGGTATAGCCAGTACAGTTGACCCAAACTGGCCACAGAAAGTATTCCATACCATAGACATCATGCCCAGTATATAAGTGGGGGTTGGCCAGTGGGCTGGGGGCCTTTCGTTCGTTCATGCTTTTGTTCGTTCAGCTGTTCATCCTCTTGCTTGCTGCAGAACTTGTGGTTCTGAGATCGCTGTTCAGGATCGTTCCGAGATCGCTCTCGGTTTCACTGTGATTTCTGCTCAGGACGGGCTGTATTGGTCGTCAGGCAGTGAGAAATTGTGCATCATTTGTTTTGTATATTCTATTATCATTATATATTATTACTATTGTTGTTGTTGTTATATAATATAATTATTATTATCTTTTCCTTTGCTGTCCTGGTGAACTATCATTATCTCAACCCACGAGTTTTCCTTTCTTTCTGATTCTCCTCCCCACCCCACAGGGCAGGGAGGAGTGAATGAGTGGCTGCGTGGTATTTGGTCACTGGCTGGGGTTAAACCGTGACATAATTGTAGTGTAGGATTTGCATTTTCATGGATAAATTTGTATTTAATATTGCATGTGAATTTAGCAACCTGTACTTTTTTCAATATTGTACTGTGCCTTTTTTTTTCTCCCTCCCCGCCCCCGCCAATAAGAATCAATTTGCTGCCCTCGGCGCTCCAAAGAAAGAGACTTCTCAGATTGAAGGACCATCTTTAAATAACACCTATGGTTTTAAAGTCAGTGTGGAAAACCTGCAGGAAGCAAAATCTTTACATGAGGTAACTTACTGTTACATGTTATTTTATAAAATGATAGTTTATCAGACCAGTTTTATAATGGCAGAATTTAAAAATTTTTTCCTCCTTGGTCCCTGCCTGACTTAAAATTAATCAGTGTGTGATGTCTGCAGCTTTAAGTAGTTGCTCTACTAGTTTCAGCACTCTCCAAGTGCCTTTATTTAACAGTATTAAACTAAATTTCGTAGTATTTTTGTTGAGAAGGTGGTAAACCTTCCTTTAAAAAATAAAAATAAGGGAAAGATCAGAAGGAAGAAATAGCAAGTTTTGTATAAAAACATTACTGGAAAAACTAGTTGACCATAACATTCATGGATTGTTTCCTTAAGAAACAAGGCATCTGGCATCATTCAGTCAGGCCCTCCTACATGTTACCTTCTGAACCTGTTGGCCAGCTTCTGCTACATTTAACAAAATGGTACATGTCTCAAAGAGTGCCTCTACATATTTCATGTAGATCAGTGGTTGGTTGGTCCGGGAAGAGACATCAAAATTGGTGCTGGAGAAAGGGATGCAACGTGAATACAGTACTGCTGTGTTTGGCTGTTAACTGGCCAGCCAGCATGTGTGTGCTCCCAGTTACCACATCCATGGCTTGGAATTAGCTGTTGACCAATTTACAGATGGCATGGGGAGATAGCAGTTTTATGCACTGAGCAGATGACATAGGAGAAGTCACAAGAAACTAATGATTTTGCAGGAAATGGAGATAGAGCTTGACAGTAAAATTTCATTGCGGTGGTGGCTGCAGTGATTTAGGATGCAAATCTAGAGGAAATCAGGCTGCCCCCAGGGCAGTTTACATACTCAGAAATATTTGTAACTTCTCCCTTGTGATCCCTCCAACTTGCCTATTAGTCCACAGAATCACAGAATGACAGGGGTTGGAAGGAACCTCTGGAGATCATCTAGTCCAACCCCCCGCTACAGCAGGTTTAGCTGGAGCAGGCTGCACAGGACTGCGTCCAGGGGGGTTTTGAATATCTCCAGAGAAGGAGACTCCACAACCTCTCTGGGCAGCCTGTTCCAGTGCTCTGTCACCCTCACAGTTAAGAAGTTTTTCCTCGTGTTCAGATGGAACTTCCTGTGTTTCCGCATTATCAACTATATTATGCAAGACAACAGAGCAACAACATAGCGTTGAAACAGTATTAAATACTACAGTGTTTATTGTAGAGTCAAAACTGTACAATATATAGGGATTAGCATTTTCTTAATGCAAACCATTCTGCAAAAAGCTGTAGCAACATGACGTGGAAGTTCATTAATGCAAGTGAAGGGAAAGTTAGGTGTTCTCCATATCTTCCTGTAAGTGACTTAGTCTTCATGCTTATTTGCATATCTTGGGTGAGGGAGGGAAAGGAAAATAAAGACCAAAAGTGATTTCTTGTTCTTGATCAGTCCAGAAACTTAATTCAGCTCAATATGCAAAGCAGTTTGAAAACGTTACAGGAATTTACAATTGTTGAAGTTGAGCATTTCTGTTTGTTTGTATTTTCTGCTTTTGGCAGAAGATGATAGTAATCAGAAAGAAATATTGAATTTGTATAATTGAGTATAAAAATGTATTAAGTAATTAATCTTTTTTTATAAGATAATGCTTTTTGCAAAAAAGTGAGATCCAGAAATGCATGTTTAATCACTTCCATTAATTTTCAGGTGTGACCTCTTAGTTACAATATAATACGACCATATAAACGTCTGCAATGAGTTCATTTGCACTAATAATCTCATCTTAAATTTTTTTACGAAAGCTCCAAAACATACTAACTTATTGTATTTATTTGTTGGTAGGTCCAACACCTTACCCTCATCAGTATGGAGTTACATGCTCGAACCAGACGAGATTTGGAACCAGACCCAGAGTTTGATCCGATCTGTGCTTTATTCTATTGCATCTCATCAGACACAGCACTGCCAGATACTGATAAAAAAGAAATCACTGGTGCTATAGTGATTGATAGAGACAGGACACTCTCAAGCCAAGGTTCCTATTTCTTTTTTCTTAACATATTTTACAAAAATGCTTATTTCATAGTAATCAAACAGTAGCAAGCAAAATATAATCGAGTATTTATATTACTATTTAGCTCATTTAATTTTGTCTTGTTGACTGTTGGATGAATGGCCATATTAAACATAGAGTTTTCCTACTTATATCTTCCAAAGAACTATTGCATGGGCTGTAAACCACAAATAACATAACGCATGTGCAAAATATCTATGTTTGCATACTTGTGGACAAGCTCCTGCAGTGTTCTAAAAGTATAAAGAGGAAAACTTGCCTTTAGTTTCCTACTGAAGTTGCTGGATACCTACAAGTAGAAAATGTTAAAAGCAAGACAGTATGTTTTATATTTTACTTAAGGGTTATTTTTGTGGTTTTATCTGATCCTTTTAGGATCTAAACAGGGGCCCTTATTCTATTGTACCTTTTTGGCTTTGTTTAGACCAGTGATACTCAACCTGTGGCTCTAGAGCCGGATGTGGCTCTTCATGGCCCTACAGGCGGCTCTCGCAATGTAGGCGTCTGATCGGCGCTCCACTCTATCAGGCAGCGTGGGGAGCACTGAGCAAATGGACCAGCAGTGTGGGAGTCGCTGAAGTTCCCCCTCCCATAGGGGGAAAGAAAAGGAGCTGCTGGGATCCCCCCACAGGTAAGAGTAGAGATCACCTCCCACCCAGCAGCTGTGGGGCAGAATGGGGAAAAACTCGCCCTTTTGCCCCTTCCACCCCTCCACCCCGCTCCTTCCTAGCAGCAGAAGGGGTTGAAGACAGAATGCTGCTGGGAGAGAGGATGCTGATGTGTCATGTCGTGATGTATCAATATGTGATGATGTTGAGGCAGCATCATCACACATTGAAGTGTCATGATGGGGAAAAAAAAAAACCAACACACTGTTGATACTTGATTTTTATGGTGCTCTACAACTCCATTTAATAAAGAAGTGGCTCTCCAGCTGTTAAAGGTTGAGTACCACTGGTTTAGGCTAGTAAAAAAACCAAAACAAAAAAAAAACCTAAAACAAAGTCCTCTTTCTTTCAGGGTTTCTTTGGCATTGTGAATGTGTATTAAACCACAAAATACTGTCTAAAATTTAAGTGTGGACCAAAACCTACCAAAAATAAATTTAGCATTAAGGCAACAGCTCCTTCTTTTACCAGTTTATTTTTCAAAGTATTGTAGATACTATGTCATGTTAAGCTAAGTTCTTATTATTCTCAGTGAAGTTTATTCTGGTATTATATGCTTGTTACTATCTTTAAAAAAACTACCTCCATTACCTTACTAAGTGAGATTTTCCACAGTATAGCCACTATGGCTCCCTAGGTGTGTGCCACCAATAAATTACCAAGAAAAAGCTCTCTGTAAAGAGGTCCAGTAATATTTTGAAAAACCAAGGGTTCTGATCTGGTTTTGTTCATGAAATAAAATGATATGTTTAAATGTTATTGTGACATTCGTTGTTTTAATTGATGTGTGCTGTCAATATTTTCTTGGTTAGAACTCTTTGAGTTCCCTGTGGAGTGACTTGACATTGAGATACGCCTTTTTTTTCCCCTTTTTGTATTATTATTGCTTTGTAAGTTACAGTACTCATTTCTGAAAGCACACTTTTTTAATTCTCAAGATTTTAAGAATGTGTCAAAGTGCCTTTTAAAAACTCCAGATTGTTGCCTTAATCAGAGATATTACTATCTGTCGTACAGAGAAAATGAAAAGACAGAGTATACGTTGCATATTATTCATTTAAAGAGATTTTTTTATATGGAAGGCAAATGCTGAGTTCCTGCATGCATACAAATTTAGCTATTATTCATGCATTATCAGTGTGGACACTCTTAATGTGCACTAAGTGAGCAGTTGCTCGTGTTTTTCCATTTCTATTAGTAACTTAGCAGTGTTTTTTAAGAAGTGTACTGAAAAAAGAACTATACTATGTTATGTAATAGCATTTTCATTCTTCAAAGCAGTTCGCAAAGCACTACTCTAAGCTAGCAATTAAAATATATATTTTCCATTAAAATACTGTGTGAGCTGTCATATGGTCCTTTAATACTTCTTATTCAACAATAATTTTCTAATAGCTGCACTCTTGTGCATATAAAATGGTGAAATTTCTCTTGAATCAAATTTATTTACATCTGAGAATTTGTGCAAGATTACCACTATGGTAAAATTTTACAAAGTGAAAAGAACAAACTTTTCTACCCAAGAGGAACAAAATAAGTCCATGGAATTAATTGTGATAATAATAAGTGTTAAAGATAAAAATAGGTTGTATTCCATACTTCTTTTCAGTTGTATGTTGTATTCTAAAGCAATATTGTTGATTGAAGTCATGGAATTCCTTCTAAATTGTAATGGCTCTTTTTACTTTATTTTCTAGGGAGCAGAGACCAAGCCCCCTTGCTCACAAGATCTGGAGTTACAGGACTAGAAGTCAGTTACGCTACTGATGAAAGAACTCTTTTCCAGGAAGTAGTGAATATTGTAAAAAGGTAGCATATCTGTACGTTCTGCTTTTATTTTTCAGGCTTGGTACAGCAGATTTAGTTCCTTCAACCCTTGCCAGTCTCTCAAATACTGATTTTTGTTGTTGTTGTTTCCCTCAAAGGCTTATTTCTAGAGTGGACAAGCATGGTGGTCTTTTGAATAAAAATACTTTTTGCTTTTCCTTTTCTCTGACAGCAAGGACGTTCAGATCCTCTTAAGCAGCTGAGTTACAGTCTTGAAACTAATCAGCCTTATAAGTAATCTTCTTTAACATACAACCTTTGCCGTTAATCTCAGAATTCATTACACATCTCTCTCTGAAACTCTCAGAATAGCAGATATTAACAGTGCTGGAAGCTATAGAAAACCCCTCAGATGGGAAGAATTTTTCTAGGGACTCTGAGGCAAGACAGAAAAAACCCTACATGATACTGAAACTGCTATGGACAGATTAAAATAACCGGTAGTTGAAAAATCAGTTTCCTTCATTAGTTTTGTCTTCTCTGAATGGAAATCCCCTGCTCCATCGGACTTGGAAAACTGCTGGTTTTCCCCATCTCCACTAAGGCTGGGAAGCCTGTTTGGTAGCCCTCTCGGCTGGTGAGTAGGTGGAACCGCAGACGTCTCTCCAGGCCCTACTGTCAGAAGTGCAAAGCTGTAAAATTGCAAGGAAAAATAAACAGATTTAAACTATGAGTCACCCTGCTGGAATAGAGGCAGAAGAAAAATATGTGTAGTAGGCAGAGTACATTTGCAATTCTTTCTCTCTCCAACCAGAAAACCTCTGATGAGAAAGACATTGAGCAACCCCATGAAGCCAGAATACAAAAACAGTTGCTGAATGCAACCAACACAGGGTGGGTCCTGACAGAGCAGCAGATCCCTGTTCAGAGAAGACAAAATTCAGGTAAGGAACATAATTTTATTTTTCTCTTTCTTGGAAATCTAGTGCTCCATCAAACTTAGGAAAATTACTGAAGATGAGAAACTGCCAATAAATGAAGAATTCTCCACCAGTTGTGTGGAAGTTTAAAAAGTGACAGTACATAAAGAGTATGGGAGAGAGAACTCAGGAGTTAGAATATGTATTTGTCGCTGAAGAACAGAAGTCATCTACATCTGTACATATTGAAGGCATTACGGAATGAAAAAATAAGCATGCAATTTTTGTAGTACTTCAAGATGGAATGTACCAATCATGAGGTTGCTGACTGAGAAATCTCTTCTTAAGAGATCTTCTCTTTCAACACTGTGCTAGCATGCCTTTCTGACTCGACAACTTTATCTTCAAAGATTGAGTTATTTAACTTGTATTCCTGGAAGATAAAAGATTTGATCTATTAATGGAGACACAGACTGCTGGCATCATCTTAGTCTACTTCCCTCCACCTGCTATGCAGTGTCACCTAAGGAATCGGACTTCTGCTGAACTCTCAACAAATATGTTTTTAAAACTTGAACCACGTCTACAATTTGCAGCTCTTTTCCCCCTTTATTTTCTGTAGCCTAGGTGAAACAGAAAAGAAATTTTGCTGGAGTAAATGTTTTATATTTCTTAAGCACAAAACAAGTGTTTAGGCTTTAACTGAAGGAAAAAGTATGGTAAAACTACTTGATTAAAAAGTAGTGGACTGCAAAAATCTTCCTCAATAGGAAATGAACAAGCAAGCAGCTTTAATGAAAACTTTCAGCATCAGGAATTATTTTTTAAACAATCTTCTATTGCTGTTTTTAGTGTTATTTTTTCCAGCACAAGCAAGGTACTCTAGTTGTTCTGGTAGGTGCACTTAATAGTAGGCCTGATAGGTTAGAGAAAGAAAACAATCAGGCCATGTTTAAGAAGCATTACCACTTGGAGTTCATGGAGCAAAACTCAAAATCACCTTAATTTATCAGCAGAGGACCGTATCAGTATCTTATATACTGATGTATGCGTCAGGCATAGGTTCTTGTGACCAAATAGCATGCCCAGCATGACGGCAGCTTACTTTTGGTTCATGTTCTTGGCCTCTGGCTGTTGGAGGGAAGGGTGGAAGAGTGAAATTCCAGATTCCTGGCACAATGAATGATGGAATATCTATTCAATCTTGATTGTCAATACCAGGAACAGACTTTATCAATTTGATGCACTGAACAGAGGGTACCTCAGCTATGGGAGGAATTGTCTTATGCAGTCCAATTGAAGAATTCTTGTTCCCATTTCTAGTCATGCTCTTAGTAGTGGGCCTAATTCTTGCTCTTATTTCATATACATGAAATTGTGGAACATACTCATTCGTTTCAAGTTCCAGCCTTCTACTTCTCTGTTTAGGCCTTTTGTTTTTATTCTATTCCGTCTATCGAAAATAAGAAATGGTGGATTCTGTCACTTCTTGTCAATAGATGTAAACTCTGGAAGAGGTAGAGAATTCCTGACCACTCACTGTTCCCAGCACACAGATGATGGAAAGGTGATTCCTGGGAAATGTCTCACTTCCTGCAATGCTCTTAGCTCATTAGTCTTTTTCCATCAGAAATCTGCAAGCATTTTGTCTTCAAGCAAATGACCCAGAGTATCTATGCAAATAGTCTTTATAACTTGCTGGTTGGTATTGAGGGACACAGATGCTGAACCAAAGAGTGATAAATTAGTGAGGTTTTAATGTTTGCTGGTGTTTTATTCTTGGGCCACACCACTTGCCTTTTGCCACTGGAGAGTGTTTCCCAAATCTAACTTTTTTATAGCAGAGCTAAAGCTACTCTGTTACATGTTCACTGAAGATGAGTATTGCTCCAGAAAGTTCACTGGAATTGATGACCTGAAGTTATACCTTCACTGTGAAGTTGTTCAGTGTGTGCTAGATCTGAATGACCACAGTAAAATTAACATGTGTTTCCACCTAGACATCCATAAAGTAAATACCAGGTTAAATGATGTTCTGTGAAATTAGTAGATGTTGTCTCTGATTAACTTGGGGCAGTGGCAAATGAAAATAAGTCATCTTGAGGTCTGTAGACCAGAAGAAGACCTGATTGTTTCTCTGGAATTGTGATCTGTGATTTCATCTATGCTGAAAGCTAGCAGATTTGTCCAAATATTGAGAGCAATAAGCACCTTTATTTCTAGATTACTACTGAGAGTGATTCAGCTGTGAAATGGGCGTACTTACAAGTGTGAGTACCAAAATCTATGTAGAGACAGCTAAAAGAAAGCACATCATTGTAAAGGGAATTTGAGAATTCTCTTTAATTCTAAAAGGTATTGAAATACTGAGCTGCTTGAGAGTTGAGAGGCAGGGAACAGTTTGAAAGGAAGAGCCATAGGGGTGAGTTAATACGGATTTGCAACAAAGAAAAGCATAATTAAAGTGGTTCTTGGTACTCTGACAACCGTCTTGGAGTTTGAGAGGAAGCTTCACCTACATAGGTCCAATTTTCCCTTCTTTGGTAAGCTGTCCTCTGGCTGTAAACAAAAAAATAGGACTTCAGTTCAAAACTGGCATAAAGCAGCTGAGAAACAACCTCCTTCCCATCCTGTACAGCCAGTGTGGATAATCCACAAGCACAGAGAGCCAAGTTGTAGGTTCTTTGGAGTTGTCATAGGGAAAATTCTTTTTTTTCCTTGAAACGGAGCCTGTATGTATATTGCTGTCCTAAAGGATTCTGTCCTGCTGCCTGAACAGCCTTCTTGAATAGACCCTCTCTTTATCATAAGGTGTCAGCTGCAATAAGTTGGGAGAAAAACTGGAAGAATCTGTCTGCTTGAAAAAGTAAAACAGAACCACCTCTCTGTCTGAACCTGAAGGCAGAAAAAAGAGTAAACACATTCACATAGCTCTATAAACCAGTCAGTACAAAATGCAGGAAAGCTGGCTGTTTAAGGAGGAGGAAGAGGAAGGGAATGCTACAAGAATGTTTGTCTTGGAGATTTAAAAAACGTGGGAAAACTAGAGATGTCCAAGCCTGATGGAGCAGTGGATTCCCATGAAAGAGAAATTAAATGTTTGGGCCTCTCCTTCACTTTCAAGGCAAATTGTGCCACTCTTCTGTAAGTGCAGATACTACCAGATAGCAGAAAAGGGCTGGTCCTGCAGGCATGAGAAGAACAAAATTTAGGGAATTCATGTGGGAATGCGCAGTTCCCATCTCTGCGACATGCAGAGGATGTGGAAATAGGACAGGCTTGCAAAAAAGTAGTAGATTCACTGCTACTTAAGACTCACCAGCCACCCACAGCTCTGTCCCCATGGAAGTCATTTCTGATAAAAGTATAAAAACAGAGTATAAAATTGTAAGATTTTTCTTAAAGGTTTTGGGGATAAAATATTTGTAAATTAATTAGTTATTAATACTTAACATTTAAATATTTTGTATAATGTTTTTCTTGTAAATTGTGGTGCTAATCAATTTTTTGTATTGGATACAATGCATTATATTTGTTCTTCTGTAAATGCTCTAGCAATGTTTTCTTTTTAAAATAGGGATGTGTTAATCTAACCTTCTTTTCCCAGGCCAGTGTCATCTTCTATGGCGTTTTCCTGTAGAAATCTTTACTTAATGTCCTGTATCAACTTTATGGATTTTTATTGTCCAAAGCAAACTGGAAAAATGTTTTCAGAGATTTCAGTTACGTATTTGAGTCACTAAGTATTCTGCTGCCATGCACAGTTACTGCTTTTATCTGTATCATAGGTCTGGCCTAATTTTTTTTCCCCCTTTTTCTCTTAATTTTAGCTGGAAGAAAAATAGCAGTCAGGAAAACCAGGCACATAATAGAAGGGAAGGCATATCTGGGAGCTTTAGTATTCATTCATGAAATTATCAAATGAGAAAGAGGAAGAGATGGCATACAGCACATACGACTTAGCTAGAAAGGAAAATAATCGCATTTCTTCTCTCTGCAGCATGTATGAGTTGAATGCTAATGCTGTCGTCTTTAAATCCTGCCAGTGTAAATGCTGCTTTTCATCTTTGCAGAGAGACTGGCATGCAAAGCAGTATCAGTGCCATCCTTTTAACAAAAGAGGACTATGTTGGCAGGCACACCTCTTATTCCTGTCCTGTTAGTCCTAGCCAGCAGCTTTCAAGTATCAGTATTACAACTTACTAGTTTCTTGCAGGTGTAAAAGCTGGTCTCATTACAATTTATTTTAATAAAACAGCTTAAACTGATGATGGAAGACCAACTGGATAGTATACTGTAAAAATCGTGAGAAGGGAGGATGAAAAATCTAAAACTTGTCCTCTCCTTAGCTCACAGCCTGTCATCTTTGTGGTACCACATGAAAAGGGGAAAGAGAAAGCGAGAGAGACACAGACGTCAGTTGAGCTCACATCAGCTAAACCTTGGGTGCACCTGTTCTCTTTCCCATTTGGAGTAGTGTCATCTTTTAGCTCCAGGCATCTCTTCTTCTCTAATAGCAAAAAGAATACCACAGGAGGTCTCACCAAATGACACACTGGTACATTGGTACATCTGGTACATGGGATTGGGCTGCAGGAGAGGGCACTTCTGCTGCGTAAATTGAGATGGAATTGATCAGCAAGGAAATAAGAAGCAAGAAGCAGCAGCACCTCATGTTAGGTGCAAGAAATCTCATAGGTCTGTTAAATCTGTTGCATAAGGTAGACCTTATGCATACTGTAGTGCAGAGTTTGGGATCCCAAGTGTTGTTCAGTAGAAAAGAGTTCTACTTAAATATAATCTTGCTTTGTTTTTTCATTCAGAGACAATTCAGAGATACACTTAACCAAAAATTATTTTGATTGTAAAGTTAAGGAAATACCTAAGCATCCATAAATTTGTTAATACTAATTATAGTCTTTTGTGTACATAAATTGTGAATGCATACAGATATACATACAAAATACATATATGAGTAACTTACTGCAGTATCTGAGCAACTCAATTGCTGGTAGTATGTTTATCATTTTTCATGCTTTCAGAAGGATACTACTTCGATCCAAGTTTTAAATATGGGAAACTGAGGCTAAGGGACTATGTTTACAGGGAATTTACAGTATGGTTTGAATTCACCATTTACTAGCTACTCTGCCTTGATTTTCCATGTAGATAGCTTTGTATGAGAGTCATCTGAGTGAAACTTAGACACCTATATTTCATTGTCAGCGTCTAAGTAGCTACCCTCATCACCATGTATGTCAAAAGGAAAGAACAGGATCTCATTCTGCAAGAGGTGGCTAAAATAGAAGGAACAGTTCACCCAAAGAGGGCTTTTTTTCTTCAGTGACAATAAGGAGACCAGCTTAGAAAACTTGAGATGCCAAAATTAGTTGAAATGAAACTCTCCCCTTAATGCATGTGCAGTGTCTAGTTGGGAAGGAAAAGCAGAGTAAGTGACGCACTCTAAAGTGATACCCTGTGACTCAGGAACGTACCATTATAGGTAATCCCTAATGGCCTGTACAGGCAAGACTGAGTTCAAAACTAGCATGCTGATTTTTTTTTTTTTAAATCTTTTGAGTGATAAACTTTCCAATCTACATGTGAATTTACATAAAATTGTGTTAAAATACGTAATATTTACGTTAGATACAATTTATTCATATAAGAAAATGCATATATCTGAAAACATCATAAACTAAAGTGGGTTTATGTCTTGTCCTATAAAACATCTTCCCATCTGAAGGATACTATAGAAAGAATTCTTGAGGTTATATGCAGATGGTTTACAGAGGTCATTTTATTCATTAGGTTAAAAGAGAATAGTAAGATTAACTCAAGAGTTGATGAAATGTTGTATTCAGTTTCAATACAAATAGGGGTATTTGCAGTAGTAATGTAATAGCCCACTAAAATTTGGTTAAGGGGCGGGGGGTAATGCAGTACTTGGGCAAGGAAAAACCCAAAGCAATTGTCCTTCATCACAGGTGGTAGCTGCTAATATAGTTATGGCAACTTGCTACTTCCAAAGAATATTCTTGTTTCTGTTCAGAACAGGCTTAAAAGAGCAAGCAAATTCCTGGCATAATGAATACTGTTTTATGTACCACATAAGCATTTCTTCACAAGTTTCTCATTCTCGTTTGCATCTGTCATGGAACCCATCTGCATAACATCTTGCCCTGCGTAAAATCTGCAAGTATTTTCCATTTTGAATTATGTGAAACCAGTTTTCAAATATGAACATAAACGACTCCTCTGTAAGATTTTCCTTCATTTTAAATAATCAGTAGTGTTTTGCAGTATGCTAGGACCAGGATAGTTTAGCTGCAAGAATTAAAGTGAAAATATGTTAATTTTTTTAACATTTATTCTATGACTGTATAAACCATTACATAATTCCTTTTTATTTCAAAGCTTAGATGGAGCTATTCATAATTTTGGAACCTCAGTTGGCAGTCATTGTGTGTTGTGCAGAGCAGCAAGTGGTCATAACTCTTTTGACGCTGATTCTGCTGCTGGAAGGAGCTGCAGGCTAGCTTCATTCATTTGTCCATAAATTGTTCCCAGTAGCTTTGGGTTTGTACCACTGGTAGAACAGGCTTCCAAAATGAGTAAATTTACTACTTCCACTCCTGATGATCATTTCATGTCTCCAAAACCAAAGAATCATTCATTTGACATTAACAGCAGATAGCAAAATACCCCCCAAATGCAAAGTGCTAGTTCTTTTACTTTCTCTATAATGCTAGAAATCAAAAACTTATTTTAGAATCTTCTGCTTTAGCCAAAAATTGTATCAAAACCATTCCTTCACAGGTAGAAGTAGGTAGTAAAAGGGATTTTTGCAACTTTTGCTGGTGCAAAAGCCCAAATTGTAATAGAGATAGCTGTGCTGAGTAAGATGATTCAAATACTTTTCCCTTTATTTTTCACAAAAAGTTAGTGTCCATGGCAGAAGTGTGGAGAAGCTCTTTGTCTGGAGCTCTTCTCAGAGTGTTTAATTACTTCAGAGTAAGTTGTCATCTGCCTTTGGCTGGGACACACAAGCAAGGAAGACACTTTCACGATGAAGTCTGAAGCTTCATTTGTAACGTCTGTGATACAACTTTAACTTGGGATTTGGGGAAGGGGTATTCTCCTATATCCAACAGTCAGGAAATGTTGGCTTTTTTGGATGCGTTTAAGGATGCAAAAAGTACAGAGATCCTGTTCATAAGCCGTGGCCCCTGCCTACCTGTCCCATAAACTAAGGTCTACAAGTCTGCATCCTGTTGTGGGGTTGGGCATAGACTGTGGTACAGGACCCTCAGCCTAGCGTGCAGTCCTCTACCTCCTGACAGCTGCCCTTTTGTCATTCAGTTGTATTGAATGCTGCCTGCTGGAACTCAAAACCCCTTGACTGAGCTGCATTGAAAGAAGCAGCTATTCTTCCCAGTGAAGCTTCCTTTCTTTTTTTTTTCTATGAAAATAACAGATATCTGATGTTACTTTGGCCAGTCTCTTTCTGCCCAGCCCAAGAAAATCATTCTTAGGCTCTTCAGCAAGTGACCAGATCATGACTTCTGGTTTTAATAGTGCCTACTCAAAAGGTAGGTGATAGAGGCTCCTCCGAACTAACTCCTACCTGTGCTCTGACTTTGAAGCCACTTTGTTTGTCCTTCTGTCTAGTCAACTCTTCTCTGAACCTGATTGGAAGATGGGCAGTGACTGTGTCAGAAGACAATCCTGCCTTTTCTTTTTGTCATACCTGAGCCAGTCAAATTTTCCACCTGGCATGAGATACAGCATAAAATGAGTTCTTCTTGTGTATCTTATAGAAAGAAGATTGTCTTAAAGGAAAAGGTATTGAAATAGAACTGGTAGCTATGGTTATTTTTCTCCATGTTTCAGTTTTGACAGCTCTCACTCGAGTGCGAATTGTAACTTTCCCAACAGTCACCATTTAGGACTAGAAGTGTCCTCTGATTATTGTAAGCTACACTGCAGTATGCGTGACGCATGGTTATTTGCAAAACATTCAAGTAGCCTCGTAGCAAATTCTATTCTATTTCATAAAGGAAAATAGTACAACAAAGTTTGAAGATAGGACTATATTTCATTGCACATCTGTCTTGTGCCGGTAGCTAGGTTTCGGGTTATGCTCGATACAGCCTGATTCCATCTATAAAACCTGATTAGACCTAGATTTTGTTCTTTATTTGTAAAGACTGAAATAATAGAAGTATGTAAAAACAAAAAAAATTATTTCCCAATGAAAGTATTCCTTCTGAAAACTTTTTCAGCTGAATGTTATTGAAAATCCCAAAAGATTGTCTGTTTTAAATATTGTCTCCTCATCCAGATGCTGCTTTCATAAAAACTCATTGCGGCTGCTTCTTTTTTAAACTCAACGTGATTAGAATGAAATCCTGTTTATACTCTGTTCATGGAAAATGTTTTCTTAAATAATATGAAGCTCATTCTCCTTTTCCCCCCTCCTCTCTAGATATGACCCAGACATTTTGTTAGGCTATGAAGTCCAGATGCATTCCTGGGGTTATCTCTTACAGAGGGCTGCTGCACTAAATGTTGATTTATGCCAGATGATTTCTCGTGTGCCAGGTAAGTTACTGTATAGGGCTTCAGTTCAGTTCCAATAGAAACAAGTTGAAATCTATGAATAAATTAAAAAAATAAATGCAGAGTATTTCTTCAGATGGATCTCTTTTTTTTGTTGTTGCTGTTGTGTTGTCACAGGTATAATCACACACCAAAAAAAAAAAAAAAATTTGAAATACTAATGAGATTCTGGTTTTCAGTGTTTTATGAATTTTTAAATTCCTTGTGTATTCCACTTCTGGGTATGTCCTGTATCCATGAACCTAGACTCATTTTCAGTAGTTGTGTGTGTTGAGTTTTCGGTTCTTGGAGGTGCTTCTGCTACCAAACCTTCTCTTGCTTCTCCTTGACTTCAGTCATATGTATATGTCATTCAGGGTACCTACCATAATCATCATTCACGGTTTCTCTGGCTGGGATATGAGGCCATAAAGATGTTCCTGAGTAGCACTCATCCTGGTCAGCAGCTTTAAGAAAATCCTTACTTTGAATAGCCATTCTTGTACTGTGGGCAAATTTTGCTACCCCAAGTGCTGATGCTTTCCTCCAACATTCAGCAAAAGATCTGTTTTGGGTTTTTTCTTGAAAACCTGTGGAAAGTTATCCAGGAGAGTGGTAAGCCTAGTGTCTATACTTAGCCAATCAATAGAAACTATTATTCTGAAGAATGCAGTTAGTGAACAGCTAAATAAATGTGTTGCACCTGGGAAGAGTCAAGATGACTTTATAAAATTAAAAACTGTCTCAAAAATTTGTTGTAGCTCTTTGCAGTCATCAAGAAGATGTGGATGTGGGAGATACGATTTTAAAAATCAAAACAATTGAAAAAGCTGCTTTTGTCAGGGTGCTTGCAAAAGATCTGTACAGAAACTAAATAGCCATGAAATAGGAAGTGCTTTCCTGTGATTGTCCTATTAAAAAGTTGATCCTGTTACTCTGTTATGGTTGAAAAAGCGAATGAAATGTTAGGAATTATGGAGCAAGGAAAATATAAAACAATTAATGTAAATGTAAAAATGTGTAGTGTGCTTGCACCTCAAATACTGCAGTTCTAGCCACTTCGTAACCTCTCCACCATCAAAATGGATATAGGAGAACTGGTAAAGATGAGAAGGGTAATCCAAATACGTCTAGTAATTTAGTAAGTTAGGGTTCCAGAAGAGACAAAACTGGGTAAGGAAGGTAAAAGCCTATGAAATCTTGAGGGATACAAAGGGAAATATGGATTGGTTGTTCACGGTATTTTCCAGTGCAAGAACCAGAAATCATGAAGTGAAGCTACCAAATGGCAGCTACAGAATAGGAGTTGATTTTTCACCCCGGGTTGTTGAACTGTTGAGTTCCTTGACACAACATAGTACAAATGCTTAAAGTGTCTGTTGATTTAAGAGGAGATAAATTCTTGGAAGAAAAATCCATTGGGAACTATTATATGTGTGAAAATGATGTCTGGCCCAGGAAGCTGCAAATGGTTAGAACCTGGGAGAGTTCTAGAGAGATTATCAATAGCTGCTTCCCGTGTTCTTGAAGCATCTGCTTTTTAGGTACTTGGTAGAACATGATACTGGGCTAGTTGCATCTTTGGGCTTACTCAGCATAGCAATAGCATCTCTTATGTTGGCATCCTGTGTGCCTGGCCAGGAGAAAATGATGTTTTAGAAGAGCTAAGTTCACATGCTCCCTCCTTGAAGTTTGAATACTTGTGCACTCTTTTGATGCCTTCAAAATCTTTTGATACCTGTGACCTGTTTAGAAAAGGCCTGGGTTATAGAGACCACCCAGGGACAAGAAAACATAAGAACAAATTTGCATCATCAGTTGAAAGTTGTTGGCAACTGGACCTTGGTGAATTTTTAAATACTTAATATATGAAAACAGGAACACATGACAGTTTAAATACGAATTGGCCATCAAAGGTCACAAGTTTCCTTCTTCAGCACAAAGTTATCCAATTTGTTCTGCAGGAATAATAACTGATTGTGTGAACCTTGTTATTAAATTACCCTGATGGCTCAAGTTGAGATGATACACTGGTTAAAATAATAATCCCTGTGGGTACAGTCTTCAGATGTATTGAAGAATGTTCAGAAAAACTTTTGACCCCTTACACTTTGAGATTTGAAATGTCTTTGGTAAGAGGAATGGTGAGTGTTGCAGTCAAAGGTTTCCTTAAACCTCCAAGGATCACAAAGGTTTACTGCTCTACTGTAGAGGTATGGCTGAACAACCTCTTCAGTTTGGGACAGGTAACTAATGCGTCTCTGCTTTTGTTCTCAAAGGCTGAGTCACAGCTCGTCTTGCAGGACAGCTATGTCTGCACTGTAGTTGATGCAGAATCAACAGTTACATCAGCAAAGCTCTCAATAGTACCCATCTTCATGACATAAGCTGTCGTTCAAGTTACTGGAACTGGGATACACATGAAGAGTTCCTCAAAGAAGAAAGGTTACTTCTCTGGGAACTGTATGGTTCTTAATGGTGATGTCCCTGTGTATTTCACAGTTGGGCTTCCTTCCCTACAACTATGAAGTCCCACACAACATGGGTTCAGTTCTAGTGAAGGAAACCAGGGTTGTAGCCCTTAACGTCTTTGGACATGAAGTTCAAGTGGGCACTGGTATTCATAGTACAGATGTTCTTGTGCCAGGTGGTAGATGCACACCCAGAAGTGGAATACATAACACTTAAAATGTTTCTAAGAACTAGTGTTATTGTAAGGTAAGTAATTATTCTTTTTTGGCTGAACTGCAGGAGAAAGATAAGGAAATGTTCACACTGATGAGCCTCTCCCAAAAATGTCATGCCATAAGTGTGGGCTTGCATGCATGACCATAAACGTACAAGTGTTGTGTTCTCTGTTGCTTTGTGGCCTCCTTGTCCATGGTTTTGACCCCATCTATGTTCCTCTTGCTTTTCCAACCCCTATGCTTCATATTTCCCTCCCTTCTTCACATGCTGTATTTTCAGAACAGGAAGTGCTCCTTCAAGCAGTATGCTCCTCTTTCCTCCTATTGAAATAAAGATGGAAGGTACTTTTCCTTCCCTTTCCTGTGATTTCAACTTAACAAAAAGAAAGCTGGACTTCTCTCTGGTTTTGCTTTATTGGCTGAGTCTGGTGCTGCCTCTGCCATTTACAAGTGAACTATTCATAAGTCATTAGGACACACCACAAGAGAAGTGAGTACTGTGCCTGTCCGTAGTGGCATTTTTTGTGTGTGCACTGTGGCCTCCTGTTTCCTCCTTTGCATCACAGAGCTAGGGAGTGGGTAGCAGAGGATGAGAGGAGACTTCTTTTTATTTCATCTCACGCACTTGAAAGATAGGAAGAATGTCCAGTTCTGCTTCTTAACCACTTTGTTTCCAACGAGGCTCATGTGGTTCTGGTGATACATTCCCCACGCCAGTTGTAGAGCACTACAGATTTTTGTAGTTTTGCGATGCTCATCACCTGCAGAGTCTCTTGTTCATCAGGGCAGTGGTTCTCTTTTGTGACCGCAGCCATACTTTGTTGCCTATCTTTACCAGCAAGACATGAAGTGAACTGAAGAAACATAGGGAATCTCCTAAATAAGACAAAAGAGAACTGGGATGACACTGCGGAAAGTAGAACTAACTGATAGTTTCTGCTTCCAATTAAAAAAAATTGAGGGGGGGAAAATGTACATTCCTCACTTTCGCAGGAGATCCAGCATGTGGAAATGAAGAAAAGCGGAAGAAAAAATGTTGCTGCTTGTGGGGTTTTTTCCCATCCAAACATGAAAAGAGAAATTGCTTTTTTTCCTACTTGAAAATCTGAAACAATAAGGAGGTTAAAAAGATGGCATGCATTTTGATAAAGTGTATGAAAGGCCTGCTAAATTTTGTCAAGGCTCTGTGATTTATTGATAAGGTCAGTAAATGACAAATAGGTTTTCTTAACCATATTTTGATTGATATGATACACATTTGAAAGATCAACATGCAAAGTTAGTCTGTATTATGTTGTTTCACAGCAGTTCTGCAGAGCTTCAGGCAATTTTTACTTCTGTCTTCAAGGGTAAATGCACTTCATGGCTGTCTGAGGAACTAATTGCTCAGTTCTGATCATTATTGCAAAGCATTGTGTATCCACACTTCTATACACTCTGTCCAAAATGTTCTGCTTTTTATTAGTAGGGTACTGTACAGGGACGTCTGATAAATGAGTAGTGACAGAGTACACAACCAACGGTTGAAAAATGGGTATGGATTTAGAATTGTGGGGAAATTGTCTCTTAAGTGCTTTCTCTGCCCTTAAACTAATAAGAGTGAACAAGACCGGAGGATCATATTATACAGTGTGTTTTCATACTGAATTTTAAACTGTGTTGTACATTTTAAAAAACATCTATGTAAACTCAGAAAAAAATACCAGAACTGTAGCCTTAGGTTGACTGAAAAAAAGACAGTTTCAAGAAACCTCTACCAAAAAGACTGTCTTCTCTTGTGTTGTAGTGTTTCAAAGCATGAAAAAGAAACAAGAATGGCAAAAGATTATATCTTTCCTGTACTGTAGTCACTGCTGTCTTACAGAAAGATTCAGAGTGCTACTTCTGCCTCTGCATTTGTTCCTTCCTATTTCCCTCTCTCTCCGTTTGTGCTATCCGGAACTCATGTCTACCTGTCCCACTACAGTGGGTTTGCTTTTACTTTATGAAAGGCGCCAAGTTTTCTCTCCCATGACCTAGTTCCGACCATTGAAGATCATTACAAGTAAAGCCTTGAGTTACAAACTCTTCAGGGCAGAAATCACTTTTTTTTTTTTTAAATTGTTGTTGCGCACTAATGTGCAGGCAGCTAGCTCTCAAGTAACGTTCAGCATTGCTTAACCAATATATTCACTATGGAGAATGTATTGCCATGGACACCATTTCAATAAAACCAAAGTACGAGTTATCTTCAGAGGGATGTGCAAGAGCAGAAAAACATGGGGGAGTTTTATTTAGAGATCGTGTGGAAGACTGGTAAATAAATAATCTTGTGCAATCAGTAAGAGTCTGTATGAATTCTTATTTTCCTAGAGAGCTCAAACTGGAAGAGGGATAGCTTGATCTCGTCTTAACTGTCCTATAACTTGTCTAAGTATATTCTCTTTTAATGTCTTTAGATGACAAGAAAGAGAACAGATTTGCGGCTGAGCTGGATGAATATGGATCGGATACAATGAGTGAAATAAATATTGTTGGGCGAATTATCTTAAATGTTTGGAGAATGATGAGAAATGAGGTAACGTTTTTAAAAGGTTAATGTATTTGACTTACTGGGGTTTTTTTCAAATATTGTAGACTTCGTTGAAAATTTCATGTAACTTATGTAACTTTTTGTCCTTTATTTGTATACCTTTTCAAATAGACCAGTCTGCCACTTCGTGAGGATGGATTTTGCATATGGCTAAAATGTAAACTATTGAAGCCATTATCTTTCAGTAATGTTTCTTAATGATATTCCTTTTCACTTCTTTGTGGGTTTTGAGAACAACTTACCTGTTTTAGCAATTTGTCTACTATGCTGCTTTTACTAAATTAAATACTTGAATTTATTTTAAGCTATCAGACTTACTCATTGTTTTGCTGTTTATGACCTTATGTTTAATACTCAAATGGTTCAGTCTTTACAAATCTTGTTCTGACCAAATTCAGACCTGATCTTTTTGATCTACTTAATTCCGCATATTCTTTTCAATTGGTGAGGGATATTCTTTCCTGACTTGTAAACAGTTAGGGACTTCTAAGTATAAATGTTTACCTTTTTAACAAAGAATACTAATAAAAAGTTAAGAAATTTAGTTGTTACAGTTTTTAAAAAGTAGAGATTTCTTTGTCTATGAAAGACATTATGCATGTTAACACGCCCTCTGTTGTTTTTCTAGGTGAATCTAATGAATTACACTTTTGAAAATGTGGGCTTTCATGTTCTTCATCAACGTTTTCCTCTATTTACTTTCCGAGTTCTGTCTGATTGGTTTGATAATAAGGCAGATGTCTACAGGTAATGATCTATTAATCCATTGTGTTTGTTCTTTTTAAGGCCAGATTCTTAACATTGTAATAAGTATAAGCTAAAGTTGGCATAGGAAGAAATAATCAATTTAGCTCAGGTACCAGAACAGCCTATATGCAGCAACATGAGCTTATTTACTCTGCTGTTCTGCTGTGTTCTGTTGTGTAGTTATACCCTCAATATTTCATCTTTGTGTATTTTTCTGTTTAAAGTACACAAAAACAAAACAAATTTTCAGTTACAGTTTCATCATATCTGAATAGATGTACTATTTTGAAGTTCTGTAAGGTCTTTATTTTGTATATAGTATTCATCAGAAGGACTTCTCATGAACTGTCAGGTTTCTGTTTTACTTCGCAGTGCATGTCAACCAAGCTAGGCTTAAAAATAGTACAAAACAGTGTGCCAGATGTTAAGACAGCAACTATAGCTGCTTAAAAATACCTTTATATGACACATATCACGCTGGGCTTCACTCTTCCTTGGAGTGTTTTGGTATTGTGTGATGTGAACAATTCATAAAACTGAATACTGATCTGAACATTATTCGTGACATACATATAATTTCTGTAAAAGTTAAATACTTTTCAGCTAGGTGGCAACTTGGTTTAGTGCTGAAATTATAAATTTATGTTCAGCTGAGATAGGTGTTCTTAATACAGAAGGATGTTTCCACAAAAGTCCACTTGGTTAAAAAAAACCATGTAAACAGAGGAAGAGAAACTTGAGTTTCTGTTTCAGTAATCCTTTAAGGCAGTAAGGAAAACAGGATATAGTATGTCATTGAGATATGCCTTTGTCATTGAGGTATGCCTTAACAGTAGTTTGCTGTTACACATTCTGTGTATATCTTTAGAATACGTAAGTGTATGTTTATGTGTGCCACATTTTTGAAAGAGCCATATGAAAATGTCCTAGGGGAAATTTTATTTGCTGGTTTGTAACAAGCTATCATAAAAACACGTTTTTCGTAGTAGAAAGAGCAGCACTCTCCTGATTGTTTATAATGAGACGTTCACTTTTACAGATGGAAAATGGTTGATCATTATGTTAGCCGGGTCCGTGGGAATCTCCAGTTGTTAGACAAACTGGATTTGATTGACAGAACAAGTGAAATGGCAAGACTTTTTGGCATTCAGTTCTTACATGTATTAACAAGAGGCTCCCAGGTAAGATTTAGTTTTCCTTATACTTCACAAAAGCAAAATAGTCTTTACAAAATGTTTTAGTTCATCAGTATCTTTTCAGTCAGTATATGTATTTTTATAAGGTCACAGAAGACTGTTTTGCATAACATGAAATTGAAACATAAAGAAAGGCAATTCAAAAGCAGTAATAATGGAATGAATGGTTAGTCTCAGAATTTAGAAATAGCTGTTAAAAATAGAGTGCCCTAAATGTAATCACGCCAGTGAGTCTGTTCTACTGACTTTGGGAGCACTAAGTTTTCCCTTTGAGTTGGTATTTTTCACGCTTAGATGAGTCTGAAAACGAATGCTTTTTAAAACATTAAGAAATATAATGGAGCATGTTTTAGAAAGATGAGGTTATTTTCTTCCAGGGCAGACAAAGCTGCATTGAATATGTTCTAAGTGACATTTCCTGTGAAGCAGACCTCTGGGTGAGATTTGATGATAAGACAAGCAGGGCTCTGGCTTTATTAAGTGCATGTGTCATGCAAGATGTGTGTGGTTCTGTTACTTTGATACTAGCATCAGAGGGAAAGGGAGCAGGACAGAGTGAGATTTACACTACTGTTTCTTTGAGAGCCCAGCAGTCTTCAGTAATACCAAAGGCTTTCCTTGCACAGGTTCTGAGTGACTAGACTAACTAGACTGTTTTCATGGCTTCATGTGAGCCCTGAACAGCACCCGAAATGAGAAATAACTACTCTTGTTCACATATCTGCTCTTCTGTTGTCATCGTCTTCTTTCCTACCATAATTCTTTTTTCCAACCGTCTTTCTGCTTTCTGTTTTAGTAGACATGTAGCTGAGCTGACCAGGATTGATTACTTTGCCAACTTCTGTGGACAAAAAGACAACTTAAACAACTAATGTCCTAAGCGGACCAGCATTGTCTTAAGCCAGCCAGAAACAGGAATGTCTGAAGCTCCAGTTCCTTAACAATTCAACCCAATTTAAAAATGTTGCCACCTTTTTTCCTTTGACTGCAGTTGCCTGTGTCATCTCTTGACCCAGTGCAGGTTCTTGTCAGTCTTGCTGCTACTGGCCCTATATTTCAGGGGAGAGGCGGCACCGGCAGCAGAACTGTGGTGGCATTCAGTAGGCATTTTCCAGTTTAGCTCCCTGGTCTGGTTTACCATGTTATCAGAAAAGTATCGCTGTTGGAGCAAGGGAAGAGAAATGCACAGTTAGGGACAGGGAGGGTGGGACTGGCATACTGCCAACGTAGATATGCTTAAACTGTCATGATTGCAGCCCGCAAAGACTGTTCTGCCTGTCATTTTCTCAAATGGCTGAGAGTGGGAGTGAGCAACAGAAACATGCTGCATTTTCTATCCTGACTGTTCTTTTCCGTTTCCTTCTGTGCATGTATGTTTTGTTTCCATTGAAACTTTCTAGATCATAAAAATGGCAGTTGCAACAATTCCTGGTCATATAAAATAATTTTTTTTCACTCGGAAGAATCATCACTGCCTTTTATGAAGATATTTCTTTTCTCCTTAGCTAAAAAATATGTTAAAATGGAATCAGATGATTGAAGAACTTGCTGAAAACTAGGAAAAAAAACCCAAAAGCAACCTAGCTCTTGCCAGATCCAGTCCCTGACCACTTCATCACATATCTGAGCTTATCACGGGACATAAATTAGTGTGCAATTAGTGCAAGGCAGCAGCAGCTTATGCTGCTGCAAAACTACACTTTCAAACCCCAACCTGTTTATAAGGTGGCAGGGTCTTGTTAAAGCTGTTGGTTCTGTAAGTTCATTTATAACATCAAAGTTAAAGAAATTATACCTAACCCATTCAGTACAATGATTGAATATGTAGTACATCAGACAGCTTTTGAATAGTGATTTAGTTGCTTATGAAGCACAGGATCTTAGGATTATATAGGATTGTTCTTCATATTTGGGAATTTTCAGTCCTTTGGCACCCGTGTATTTAATTTTCAGGTATTTTGTTTTTTATTGTGAATGGACGCAGTGAATACCTGGCTATGAGCGCTTTTAAAGCCTTACTAAAGCATTGAATAATACATAAATAAATAGGGCTGTTTTTTTCTCATGTTGCTACCTTCTCATATGACATTTTGTGATGTCTTGAGCAAGGTGAAAGCTCTTAAACTTTTTGTTCTTTTATGCCTCCTGTACTACTTGTGGCATCATCAGGGAGAAAGCATGATACGCAGTGCAAAGCAGCAGACTTTTGAAATGGGCTGACTTAGATTCTTCCTTTGGTTCTCTTGCTGCCAAGTAAATTCTCATTACTTCTCATGGTCAAAAGCTTGGAGGCACAATTATCAACTTACACAACTTGCATGTCATTTCTCTGTTTTCCCAAAAGTTGAAATAAAATTGCTGTGCAGATTCCTATGGAAAATGGTTATCAGCTGCATATTATACTTTGTTTTCTTCAATGTTCTGCAAGACTAACAAAAATACAGTTTAGCAGGTGCTCATTCACTGACTGTAGCATGGCCATCTGTATATATTGTTGCAGCCTGTTGGATGTTTAGTTTTTTAACCTGAGCTGGATGTTTATTTTTTCCATAGATAAAAATTAGAAGTACTTGATTTTCAGTGATTAGGGCTAAATGATGAGGAAACGCATGGAAAAGTTCCACTATATGTGACAGAAAATATATATTAAAAGTAAGAGTATGACTATTTATTTTGGAAGACTAGTTGTCCGTACTTTAAATTCAGGAAACATAAGTGTGTATTTACACAGTTTTAATACACCCATGTTTATGCTGCATTTTTGAAATTATAATTATTATATCCAAACTGTTTTGCAGTATCGTGTGGAGTCTATGATGCTGCGTGTTGCAAAGCCAATGAATTATATTCCTGTGACACCCAGTATCCAGCAGCGAGCTCAAATGAAAGCTCTGCAATGTGTTCCCTTAATAATGGAGCCAGAATCCCGCTTCTACAGCAATGCTGTTCTTGTATTAGATTTCCAGTCGTTATATCCTTCCATTGTGATAGCATACAACTACTGTTTTTCAACCTGCCTGGGACACGTTGAAAACTTAGGAAAGTAAGTTGTTATTCTTTTCTCACAAACTTTGATTCCATAGAGACTTTAGCATCTTTTCTAAGGTACTGAGAACCCTTAGTTGTCATTGGAAACAATGGGCGTGTATGAATAGCACCATTTTCTGTTACACAATAGAGATGATAAAGATCTACCGTGTGGGTGTGTGCATGTGTGTATACACACACAGATACACACATATACACATCAATATGTATTTTTAATTAAATACAGAATTAGATTCCATTCTGTTAAAAAAAAAAATTAACTCTATATGTGCATGTGTGTACACCTGTTCCATTATTGTGGTGCTGTTAGTTTTTAATATTGCTTCAGAATAAGTTAAAATGCTCTATAAATCCACTAGCTATTTTCAAAACTGGACTCATTCTGCTGTATGTTAATAAATTGTTGTTGTTCTCTTTTAACAGTTGTAGTTCACTCTGGTCTTAACTATTCAAAATGAAAAGATACAATGAGTTATTCTGTGTAGCATCTCTTATTGAGCTTAACAGTAATTCTATTAATTGGAAAAATGAATCTCATTGCCATTATAATTACCTCTATAAAACAACATTTGGAAGAATGGGAGGATGCATGTGATGATTTCTAGGTGTCACCATCAGATTTTCAGGTTTCTGATTTGAAATTCTGAATTTGTAAGAAGAAAATATATGCAGTGTGTTACTTGGTAAACACACATGGTTTCCATAGGGGATTACGGTATGAGTACGTGCCTCCACTAACTCAGCATTTGGAAATAATGCATAACGCAGAACAGAATTGATAAATTACGCATGTGTTGGAATTTAGCCATTTATTACTACTTTATTCCTAGAGCCTTTTGCATGTAGCTAAGAAATTTTAAATGATAGTATGTTTGTTTATACCTGAGATTATAATTGTGATTCTATCCTTACTGGCATTATCAGCATTTTAATGTGAGTTGACGCTTTTGCTTGATCGGGCTGTAAATGAATGAATTGTCTTCATATTTAATTTTTCTCTTTATTAGATATGATGCATTCAAATTTGGCTGTACATCTCTCAGAGTACCTCCTGACTTACTTTACCAGATTAGGCACGATATCACAGTGTCACCCAGTGGAGTAGCTTTTGTCAAGGTAATGATATTAGTGCTCTGTGACAGGCATTTTCACTTCCTGTTGGCTGACTAGCTTAAGATCAAATGGATATTGTAGTTTATATTTTGCTGCATTAAGAGCAGACAGAAGGGGGGAGATTGTCTCTAATTTCCCAGTGTTTTTTGATATTTGTCAGAGTGCTGAACTTCTGGCAGTTCAGGAAATAAAATGTCATCTTTATGCTTTCATTTATACTGAAGGCTTATTTCATCTATAATTAAACTGTATTTTACTTGTGCAGTTTGGGGATCAAACAGTAATTATCTCTGTGTAACACTTCATTCTTCTCTGGCCTGTATAGCAGAATGCTTTCCTAGAACGACAGTCATGATTCAGGAGATGAAACTCCCTGACTTGCTTTCTATTGTTCTCATTTTATGTTATGTGTACCGCTGGCTGATTTGTAATGAATTAATAAATAAGGCCTGGAGCTCTTAGAAATAATTAGCCAATCACCAGCATACATGTATTTACTGTAAAACAAAAACTTGAAGTAAAGAATATTTGCAGAATTTTTAAAAGATAATATTCCTTTAGTATTTAACATTTTGAGAATTAACAGTTAAATATTCAAGTACCATTTTAGTTAATAAGGTTATCTAAACATTGCATTAGCAGGGCTGATGAAAACAAAGAACAGAAAGCTATTTACCGTGCCCTTAAGAGCTTTGCCTGTATTCTAGGTTGCTTGTAATATTTGTGGGAAGAGCCAAACTGTTGGTCCCTAAGGCATCTTGCTAATTAATTTGTCTTCTTAACAGTGATTATCTAACTGTTCTGGATTTTGCTTTTACTCCTAACTGTTTAGGTTGGGCTTTTTAACATTATTTTTTTTCTTTGTTCCCTTTATGGCAGCCTTCAGTAAGAAAGGGTGTGCTGCCAAGAATGCTAGAAGAAATCTTGAAGACTAGGATAATGGTGAAACAGTCAATGAAGGCTTATAAGCATGACAAGGCTATAACTCGAATGCTTGAAGCTCGTCAGTTGGGTCTTAAATATATAGCTAACTTTACATTTGGTTATACTGCTGCTAATTTTTCTGGAAGAATGCCATGCACCGAGGTAAGGGTTGCAGATAAAAATGCAGAAAAACTGTGGAAAAGACACTATTAATATAGTCTAGTCAGATAACACAGAATTATTATTTGAAACATATTTAATCCAGATACTTTCATAAAAGGTGGTTTTATTTGTAGTACTGAAAGTCAGCAACTTGGGATTTATTTGTGATCCTTTTTTTTTAAAAAAAAAAAAAAGTCTTATTTTTCTTCTTCCCATAAAAGAGCATTTGGAGATGGCATTTCTGTAGAACTCTCTCCAAAGGTAGATTGGATTACAGTTCTAATAGTGGAAATAAAATAAAACATTGTAGATGTTTCATAGTTTTCATAAAAGGAGGAATCAGCAGAATCCAAAAACTAGAGAAAATGATCCTAAGCAGTCTTGTCTTGCTCCTTACACTTTTAATATGCCTAAAGAAGTTTAAACCAAATTTTCCTTTATTTTAATACTTAATAATTTTTGATCGCTCTTCCTTTAATTCTTGCCATTTGGGGGTAATATAAGCAACCTTTTTATTTATAGATGCATTTAAACCATGAAATAAAATATATTGTCTCAATATAGTAATTTTCATAAACAGATCAAGCAAGGTTAGACTATGTTTACCGAGAGCTAATATTGGGTTTAGCAGTAGAATAAGATTTTCAATTTAACTTTGCAGGTTGGGGATAGCATTGTCCACAAAGCCAGAGAAACATTGGAGCGTGCTATAAAACTGGTGAACGATACAAAAAAATGGGGTGCTCACGTTGTGTATGGTGATACTGACAGGTAATTAATGGTCTGCTTCTTACAATGTTTTACAATCGTAGTAGTTCTTCATAGATACATTTTTCTTTTGTCTCAACAAGGGGAATTTATGATACTGAAAAGAGTATGTAGACCTTCTTTGGGATGTTGCTTACTGTCTTGCAGAATATGGAAAGTAAATAATATTTATTTTCTTGAAGTTTCATTTAGGACTCTTAGAAAGCACTTTGAGGGTTTCCTTTCTTTTGAAAATTATGTGGAACACAAAGGGGGGGGGAAATCATATTTTTTCAGGTGTGAATTAATATAAGTCTTATTTATCAAATGAGCATTTTTGTGCCTGTTTCTGATGTCATTTTTATTTTGGAAAATAGAGTATAGTAAGCATTCCACGTTGATACTTAGGGGCAGGCACTATTTTAAGCTTCAAAAGTGGATACAATTCAGAAGCAGCCATTAGAGCATACAAAGATATGATTAGGCTGCCTGAAATACATCATATAAATATCTTCCCTTTCTCAGTCGATCTTTCATCTAAGTAATAGCCATGCTCTAGGCGTATCTATCTCTGGTGCTAGACTGGATAATTTTTCAGCCATGGGAAACAAAGCTTGTCTGGCTGTCCGTCCTTAATAACTTGTGAATCCAGTGACTGATTTCAGCCAGATTTGATGAAAGACTTGACATTTCAAAGATACTAAATTCATAGTAGCTTCACAAAAAAAAAAAAAATTGTTGGAGAAAGGAAGTAAAATCCTATTGCTGCCCATAGTGGGGGAAAAAGGGCGTACCCAGCGCTCTTCCCAGTTCTCTCCTGGGAACTCAAGTTTTGCAGTGCTTGGGAGCAGTCACATTCCCTGCCTCACCAGAGAGTCACAGCGTTCGTCGTGCCTTTGGCACTCCTGATCTCATACTGAACACTGAAGTTTCTCAGGTTTTTGGCTTTTCTAGATTAAGGAAGGGAACAGAATTGGTAACAACATCCCTGCCTTGCCACCACGAAACGATAGCTTGTAAGTTTCAGGAACTATGTTGAACAGGTTTGTGCTTATTTCCTATGTCTGATTTCTCGTAGCATGTTTGTACTCTTGAAAGGAGCCACGAAGGAGCAGTCTTTTAAGATTGGTCAAGAAATTGCTGAAGCTGTAACAGCAACAAACCCCAAACCTGTTAAACTGAAGTTTGAGAAGGTAAAAGGAAAATATTTTGCTTCAAGTGTGTTGGGTGAAAACATTGTTATCCAAGAAGATAAAAGATTTTTCTGGACACTAACATAGCATAAGGATATAGAACAGTCGTGAGCTGTGCTGTTTCTGCAGGTATATTGCAAGCTCCTTAATGCCTCAGGGACCTTGTCAGAGGAGCGCTGCAAAAAGAAATATTCCTACTTTCACATCAGGATGCCTGGTGGCCTGTTGCGCTGGCAGCTCCAGGCAACTTGAAATTCCTGTCTCATCAGTTTTTGGAAATGTCTCCCTCAGTTTTGTATTATATACATACAATCAAACCAACGTGTGCAACTTGGTAGAGAAAATGTACACCATCCCTTGAAATGATTCCAGTGCATTAATTACAGGCCTGATATGTATTCTTAGCACACTTCAGGATATGTCTGTGTGATACATATGTATGTAAAATGAAAAATCATAAAAATCCATTCAGTAGGCTTTTGGAAGAAGTATTAATGACAATAAGCCTTTTATAGAAGAGCAAGGCCATGTGATACTAATTTTGATGGAAGTTTATAATTGGAAAGTCATTAGCAATCAGTTCACGTGCTTTAGATATTTTCAAAGTACATACCTGACTCAACAGATTCAGTCAGAATTTGTAAGCAAATTGCCATTTTTCACGGAAAATACAATAGAAAAATATTAGCAAGAAAAGTCAGGATACCTGTGGAAGGCACAACAACTTTTCCTCACTGACTAATGTACAGGGACCCTTCCCACTTTGAGGCAATTCTGTGTCATTGAGCTGAAGGAGTAATTAGCCAGAAAAAAATACCAGGTGCAAGGATGTACTTCGGAAGATGTCTGAGTGCTTCACTTCAAGTGCCCTTATTCACCTATGGGTCAAAATATTGAGTACTCTCCTAGGGTAGCTTCCTAGCACAGGAAGAGGAAAATGCCTCACAGCTGGAGCATCTGTTCAAGAAGTGGGACAGCTATGGTGCAGGACCTTCTTCAGCCTGAGGCAATCTAAACTCGCTGCTCTCTCTTCCATGAGAGCCAGGAAGATGTGGTGTTATCCTAGTAATACTGGCAAGAAATTGTTCCCCATTCTTTCTTTTAAAACTGGTCAAGGAATACTGACACAATCAAGAATGAAATAAAGAGGTTGGAGAAAACAAGCAAAAGAGACCATGACCCTAAAAATCCATTCATGAGGAAACCGTTCTCCAAGCATAGGCATTTAAAAAGCATACTTCCCCCAAATCAAGATACTAACTGATTTTAGGCACCTCGTAATTAGAAGAAGTTTGAAAATAGAAAGTTCAAAGCCACTGCTTTTGCTGGGGAAGTTTTCTTCTCTGATGTTTAAAATGAAGTTGTTGTCTTTTTAAGAGAGAGAGATAATACAGTTACATTAAAAATGCTGACAGATGCAATCCAAAAAAGTAAGGGTACTCGAAAGAAATTATACTATGTGTCACTTTTCATCTGAGCTGCAGGTTGCTTAGCCTTTATAGCTAGATGAAATATAAAGTGATTTAAGAATGGAACACCATGGAATCCCAACTTCCTCAGCCATCCTTTAACAGGTTTATTGGTTTTAATGATTAAAAAAAAAAAATAAAAAAAAAAGAAAAAAGAAAAAAACAAAGCAAAGTATTCCTTAGGAAACCCTCTATGTTCAGAGCCACCTTATATTCCCAACACATGCCAGACTGGGCTATTTTCTTTCTAAACATTCCAGGTCTACTTGCCATGTGTCCTGCAAACTAAAAAGAGGTACGTGGGCTACATGTATGAAACACTGGACCAGAAGGACCCAGTATTTGATGCAAAAGGCATAGAGACAGTCCGAAGGGACTCCTGTCCTGCTGTTTCCAAGGTAAAATACTCATGCATTTCTTCCCGGATGAAATTATAGTAGTCTGTTATGGCATTGTATATCTGTCCTTTCTCAGAGTTTCTAGTCCTTGTGAGTTGTCTGAGACTTCGTCTGTTTTTCTGGTATGAGCCATTTGAAAGATAAATTGAAGATCTTGCACAGCATTACAAGGACTTGCACTTTCCATCTTAACTACTGTCTTTCAGCCTCTAAAACCCCCATTAAAAGCCCTCAGCCCCATGTAAGTTCTCTAGAAGATCATTCTTGATCCAGTTCACTTTAACTGGAAGTAAGTATTTACTCCAAGATGAGTGAGGCACACTGATGTGTGTGCTAAATAGCTTACTTACATAAATCTAGTTTAGCTAAGAATTAATTTAAAATAAACTTCCTTGCCTGTATATTTTAAGTTGTGTATTGGGGGGTTAAAAAGAAAAGGCTCTTGTTCTTAATCAAGTCAAGCCAAATTTACACCAGTAAGAAAGGTAACCACTTAGGAGGATTTTTTTTTTCTTTTTAATCCCAATTCTTTTGTGGTCAGAAAGTCCACTGACTTTCTGACTTTCTATTTTCTGACTTTCTGTTTTGACTGGCAAAATATTTTAGATGACGGGAAAAAACATCTTCTCTCATACTCTGGAAAACCTCTGTAATTGTTGAAACAGTCTTAGTGCCAGAGCATGGATAATGTCATGAAAGATGTGTCAAACTGAGGAAAAAGTTGTCTAGTAATGTGTTTACGAATGTCTCTGAGTGGAAGAGAATGCAACCATTTGTCATATTAACATTCTAGTTCACAGCTGATACTTTTTCTAAGCAGTGTGTTAATATTTCCATATGATTTGCTGAATTATTTGGAATTAATTACTTTTTTGTTAAACATACATGTTTTTCTCACCTTTCTCCTTTGGTTGTAAAGATACTTGAGTGTTCTATCAAGCTGCTATTTGAAACACGGGACATAAGTCAGATCAAACAGTACGTTCAGAATCAATGCATGAAGTTACTGGAAGGAAAAGCCAGCATGCAAGACTTCATCTTTGCAAAGGAGTACAGGGGGAGCTCAGCTTACAGACCTGGATCCTGTGTACCAGCCCTGGAAATCACCAGGTAATGAGATTAAGAAGTGCTTATCGTAGATATGTTTTTTCTCTTGACCTTTGTACTGCCAAGTTATGGGTAGCAGTGAGATGTCTCCTTCAGATACTGTTGCAGCAGTTGGCTCTGACTTTCTGCTGTGTGTGAAGAGAGATCAGGCATCAGATAGTCCTGGAAAGAGCCACACATGTTCAACACTGAAGTCTCTTGTCAGGACGTGGTAACGGTGTGTTCACTGCTGTTACTTATGCTTTGCATTTTGTGCAAGGGCTAGACTCTCCAAGATTGCCCATCACTCACGGACATGTTAAAAATTGTAATAGTGATGTCTCTCAGTGCTGTGAAATACATTACCATGCATAAATTTTCATTTTTTAAAAAGTACCTTACTTAAAGTTAACATTTCATCCTGTTGATATTGTTTATCAGTGATAGATAATGTGAGCCGGCACATTTTGCCACCTTGCTTAATATAAAAGGTCTTCAAATTAAGCCATGCTTTTTAAACAAAATAAAATTCAAGTCCTGGATTGATACCTGCTTCAAATTGAATTGTCCTTTGCTTTCTGGGTACTTGAGCTCTTTTTAGTACCCTGGCTGCTCTTTATTAAAATATTTACTTAAAGAAGGGATAGCTAGAAAGCAACCTGCATGCAAATCCAAGTGACCTGAAACAGGACATATCTTTAGGGCTCATGTCCCACGTTCTAAAATTTGGGTCTGATCATGAGACAAATTTAAAAATGAAACAACTTGGTCCTGTGCTTCACAATAGACACTTAACTTCGGTTGCCTGGAGGGCTACTAATATAATCAGATGGGAAACTCTACAAGCAAATGAAATAACTATGAATTTGTCTCTGGATGCATTATAAAGGCTGTTTTTAAACAGGAGAATGCTTGCCTACGACCGTCGCTCTGAACCACGAGTTGGGGAGCGAGTGCCCTACGTCATTGTGTACGGCATGCCTGGACTGCCCCTGATACAGCTGGTGAGGCGGCCCGTTGAAGTCCTGCAGGATCCCAACCTGAGGCTGAATGCTACCTACTATATTACCAAACAAATTCTGCCACCGCTGGCCAGGGTGTTCTCACTCATTGGCATAGACGTCTTCAGCTGGTACCATGAGTTGCCACGGGTGAGTGTTTGAAAACAAACAGATTACAAACGCGGTGCATCTATACAGTGTTTGCTTTTATTGTGCTTTTTAATGCAACGAGGTTTATATGAGGTAACAGCAATGGTTAGTTATTTTACAGGGCAGTGTGTGATGCCCAAACACGCGGACTTGATTTTTAGGTCTTCTGTGTGATTTTTTTTTTTTTCACTTAGTAAATCAGTTTTTCCTGCCAACCCTTCTGCTCAGGGTTGATCACATTGTCATTTTCCTATTTTCTGACCCCTTCCATATTCAAAAGAATATTTTGCCGTAATTGTGTATTTTGTAGCAGTACTTGTATATGCATCTGTTTGGCTGCACCACCTTTTAAATCTCTCTATAGTAGATGTTAGAACTCCTGTTTTTCCAAGATGTTCTGAACATCTTTCCTCTTTATAGAAAAGGTGGTAATGCCCAAGGAGCAGGAGTGCTTTTTAAAAAATGAGTGTCACCAGAAATTTTAAACTGACTTTCCTAAAAGTTAAAGAAATCATTGAGATGCAGGAAGAGAAATGTTAGATAGCTGGATTTTAGTTTGTGATTCCCCTGACAAAAAGGGACAGTGAAAGACAGTGTCATTGTGTCGTTTGGTTACTGTGCTTAGTGTAGACTTCAGCAGCATAGTAGTACATCATGCTTCCCACTGCAGAGTTTTAATACAGCCTTGATTTACTTCAGTCCTGCTTCTTTTCTCTACCTTTCCGATGGCATTGTGACGCTCTCACCTTAAGTATCTCCAACAAACTGCCCTAAAAAGGCAAAAAGAGCCCTGACTTTCTGCAAGGCGAGTGAGCGCCAAGGAGGTTGTAGGGAGCACCAGGGAGGTTGTAGGGAGCAGAGCAGCTGGTGTTTGAAGCAGGAGAGTGAAGGACAGCACGCAGCGGAAGTCACGCAGCACCAGGAGTGAGTGCAGAGAACGAACTTCCCTGGGCGAGGGGGCAGTGATGGAGCTTTGTCCGGGGAAATCGGAGCGTGAGCTAGAGCCGCGGACCAAAGGACGGCAGCAGCTCTGTGACCAGGACTGCGCTGGCACAGAAACTCTGGAGGGGAGGCAGGATCTGGAAGGCAGCCGCTGGGGCAGCAGCCAGGGCACGTTTGGACGTGAAGTAGATCAACACCTACAAAGGAACAACTGCAGGAGGCGGAGTTTGAGATGAGATCAGGAATTTAGCAGATGACTGAGGATTTCTTTGGCTACTCTTTCTCTTTTCTGGTGAGATTCCCTGTGAAATAGGTGTGGGTGGGCTCTGTTGAGTTTATCACTTCAGGGCACATGCTGCACTTTTCAGAGTGATGCAATCCATGTTAGTAATTTGTGTATGAACCCATGCCCTGCAGGCTGCGTTGCACTTTCATACTCCTTTTTAAAAAAAATAGGCTCTGTAATTTGGGAATAAGGCGAGCTGCTCTCTTGCAAGTTCATTACCTCTTAATTGTTTTTTTTAACAGATTCAAAAGGCTGCCTCGACTGCCCACAGTGAGCTAGAAGGACGCAAAGGCACCATCTCCCAGTATTTCACGACCTTACACTGTCCCGTGTGTGATGAACTGACCCAGTACGGGATCTGTAATAAATGCAGAAGCCAGCCACAGCATGTGGCAGTGATTCTCAACCAAGAAATCCGAGAGCTGGAGCGTAAGCAAGAACAGCTGGTCAAGGTATGATTAAAGCATTGTCCGATGTCTGTCAGCCAAAGACAGCGGCTGAAATTTCAAAGCAGCGTGTTACTGAATACCCTCAACAGAAATGGGAAGTACAGTCCGGGTGTTAAACGTGTTACAGGTTGTTTGCTTTTCCCATCGCTGTTGAAGGCAGCGTAGCAGCTGTTCCTCTCCTTAGCTTTGTGTAAAACTGAAGGCAAAGGGCGGGGGGGGGATCAGAACAGAAGATGCTTTTCTCCTTTTCTTCCTTTTTTTAAGAGTATCTTATATGGTTTGTAGGTGCCTTTTTATAATGGCAGTGATGGAGAGTTGTAGAAGTATGAGAGATTCACCTTTTTTGCATTAAAATAACTGATGATGTTACAGTAACAAAAACGCTTGTCCCAGAAAATTTATTTGTATGTAGAACATGGATGTGTTTTAGCTTGGGGGTTTCCTTGTGACCTTTCCTCTTGCTAGGAATTTTCCAAGCTGTTTTTTTCGCTTGAGCTAGAAGTCAATTAAGAGGGTAGCTGGCTGTGCTCACGAGTATGTCATAGCAAAGCAGAATGCCTCCCCTTGCAGAAACATACGCATATCCTCACCTCATTTTCGTACTGTCGTATTTTATAATTAATAAATATTTTTGTTAAAATTCATTTTTAGCACTAGCACATGAACCATTTTAAAGACTTGTCTGAATTGCAGAGATAACAATGTTCCTGTAGTCTAAGGATTGATTTGATAGGTTCCCATGGGGCTCTGTTGCTAGAAAACCATTATAATTCACAACTCATAAATACTGCATTACTAAGGTGTGGACTTGTGCTTGATGCTGTATTTTGTACTGTTTGTTCTGATCTGCATTGTAAATGGCAGCAAAGGAAAGCGATGCGTGTTCTGCAGTTCTCCTGTGGTAGTCTGAACCTTGTACGTTGCCTTTGTTCTGGAATAAATCAGAACGTGGCAGATTGGTCCAGCCCCACAGAAGGATCGGGGGGTTTGATCAGACCATTCTCTTGTCCCCGCAACACGCAGCAGGGCAGCAAGGCCTGGGATCCCGTCGTGGTCCGTGTTTGGTTACTCAGCCTATTTGTAAGAGCATCTGTCTTATTTTAATATGAAGATGTATATATCCTTCACAGCTTAAATTCTTGGCCCTCCTAGATTATAGACATGCCGGAGCCAGCAGAAAACTGATGTATCACCGAATCGTACGTTATTTTAAAAATGACCTGCCGTAGATTAAAGCCATAGACTTCTCCCCTCTACACAAACTGAACTTAGAAAGTGTCTCGAGTACCATTTAGTTTGGTCCCTTGTGTTCAAACTAGCCACGGCCTCTTTCAAAAGACCTGGGGTAGACTTACTTCTGAGGTTCCCGTCGTGGTTACAGACCTGGAACAAACCGTTTGAATCCTGTTCCTTTTGGCGAGGGTTGCGGGTCAGAGGACTGGTATCCTCTGAGGTGCCGTGTGGGACTTGGCCGGGAGGGGCTGCTCCTCTCCAGCCGTTGTCAGTTTGAGTTTCTGGTCCGCGGGAATTTAGTGCCGATACAGGTCTGGCTGAGAGGGTGGCTGGTGCCCAGGTAATTTTAACACGGAAAGAAGGAAAAGAACTAATTTTAAAGGCAGAGGGTATGATTTTGACTTGTTGTTCAAACTATGCAAACAGTAGGATAACATTTTCTAACGTTCTGATGTTACAATACCCAAGTGTGGTTGGAAGCAAGTTTCTGAGTTTTTGGAAAAACTGTTGGGGGTGGCAGATACTGGAAAGGATTAAAAATAAAAGAGCAAAGCAGGGGACTGTAGTTTTCCGAAGGTTAGCTACCTTTGGAAAAACTGTGCCTGCTGCTATTTTATTCCATCAGGTATCTCATGTTAAAAGTACTTTCAAGCAGCGTTAACTCCATTAACGAGTAGTTCTGAGAAGGAGGAGAGCAGTGGAACCCGCCTGCCTGTGTGTTTCTGTCTTGGGATTGATTAACTCTGACTTGGAAAGTAAAACTCCAATTGAAGCTTATCTTGAAACAGGAGTAGTTTATTAAGTCCCTTTCCTGTGTAGAGAATAACTGCAGAATAAGTGTTTTGTCTTCTTTCACTAGGAAACTTTCATCGTAAGTTTGTCATGACAATAACACACTGCCCCACTTAAATCCACTCAACTTATTTACCTTATTTTTCCAAGTGCCACCATGTACGGGTAGAACTTAATTAGCAGGATTGAAAGGCGAGCTGTACAGTCAAGCTGTTGATCTGTGCCCAGCTGAGGGTGGGCGATGCCTGCGGCCGGGCGCCAGCAGCCTGGCAGCGGCAGGGGAGGAGGGTGCTGCTCCGGATCCCTTTCCGTTCGGGAAAAGCTTGGCGCTGGCTGCCTCGAGGGCTGTGCCTGTTCTGCTGACGCAACGCTGAGGACTGAGTAGTCCCAAGGGATTTATGCCTCGCCTGTGTTATGTTTAAAATAACCTGGTTTCCTTCTTTTATATGAAATCTAGATATGCAAGAACTGTACAGGCTGCTTTGATCGACAGATCCAGTGCGTCTCCCTCAACTGCCCAGTACTTTTCAAGCTGTCCAGAGTAAGCAGAGAACTGTCAAAGGCACCGTATCTTCGCCAGCTGCTTGACCAGTTTTAAATGATCTGTGTTACAGGATTCCAGGTGCTATTTTTATTTTATTTTTTTTTCAGTGTTTACCACACTAAGACTATTGTGCATGGTGCTTTTTCAATTCTCATCTAGTCCAGGATTTCCATTTTAACTGTTGGGTTTATTACCTGAAGAATAATGAACACTTATCCTAACTAAATTAAAAAAAAAAAATACATTTGTTGACCTATGAATAGCTCACTTTTTAAGATGTACAAATTTCTTCTTTCTTTCATGTTTCTAACATACTGTTTTATAATGCTGATGTTGAAATAGCTATGTGTAACATCTTGTAAATCCATTTCAAAGTAGAAGTCAAGTTTACTTCCTGGAGGAAGGAGCACTGAAAACCTCTTGAAACGATAAAACCATTAGTGTGTGTTCTTGAACTGTCAGTATCAAGACGTGTTACTTATATATTATCCATTCACTTTATAATTTTGTCTGCGAAATATTTTGTAAATACACTTTTTTACTTTTCAAACAACTGAGTAAAATAATGTGCAATGACTTTTATACAGATAATTTTAAAGTTGGTTGGTATATCTCCTCCTAAGTTTTGCTTGATTCCAAGTAGATTGTTATTTTGATCAGACTGTGCAAACAGTAGTATCATGTGTAGCATTTTGAAACATTATTTTCTAAAAATTGCTGTCTTGCTTTAGCTATTAATGGGGCATTGTGAGGAACTGTGCAAAGACATTTTTGTTACAAACCTGTGGGACTGTTGCAATACTTTAAATATAAAATTTTATTCCATTTTTGCTTGTTTTGTATAGACATTTCTATTGCTTCTAAATATGCTTAAAATATTTTCTTTCCTTATGTACTGTACAGTTAAATCTTATTTGCCACCATCTTGACAAAATGTGTATTTAGAATATTTGTATAACTGTATAAAATGGAAAAGGAATTATGTGGTCAGTGCATTGTTTTCTAAACTGGAAATCATTTTGTTTTAGAAGTTAATAATGGAAACCATATTAAAGTTGAATAAAATGATATGGTAAAAATTATATGCTTTTTTATATTTACCCTCAATCGCAATTGTTTCCCTCGTTTGGCACACAAACAGTAATGCAAACAAGACTGCTCAAATAAGAGTTACGAATCCACAATTAAGCTTAAGCTTTGGGTTCTAAAACCTCGGTATCAATTCTTGGAGGCCTTTCCCAAACCGGGAGGGAAACATTTCCAGTTTTCCATTAGTCACAACAGGAGTAAGTTTTAAATTCAGAAGTCCAGAGTAGCTTTGAAAAATAGAACAAAACTTTATTTACATCAAGGAACCTGAGTGCCTTCTCCAGTTAAGAATTTATTACATTCAAGATACAAGTCAGTCTATTAAATTTCACATTATACAGTACAACGTAAACCCACGCCAAGCAGAATAAAAACTATTAAATAGATCATAGAACGTCCACAGATTGCGATGCGCTTTTATGCAAAGTAACCGAAAAAAACCCATCAAGGCACAAAACTTTGCCTACTCTTGCATTCCAGCACTGGTCACGTACAGGATAAAAGTGCAAATGCCAGGACTAACGTGCTGGCGCTCGCGGCACAACCCAGCGTTCGGCAGCACTTCGGGGATAAATAAAAACAGTAAATGACGCTGAACTGCCAGAGGTTACCCTTAACGCTGGAGCAAACGGGCACGTGCTCACCTTCAACTCAGTCCTGGCTTCATGGACAAAAATAGGATTCTTAATAAATTCAGCCATCTAATCTAATCCACGGACCACAGTTCTTGTCCTCAACACGGAGGTGACTGTTCTAGCCTAAGCAAGGCAATGGTAAAGTAATACAGTTTACTTCAAGTAATTTCAACCCATAACATGTAAGTTTGTGTGTTTAAGCTTTCTGGAGGATCTTTAACTTAAAAGGCACTGTAAGTGGATCCTCACTTTACCTGTATATGCTAGGAAGCAATTTACTTCGGAAGGAAATTTAAACATGTAAAAACTAACATCCATTGTCTAAAAACAAGCCTTGAGGAACACGAAGAGCGAGGAAAGCTACAGCCTTGAACATCAAGGATGCCTGGAACTGCTGTGAGCGGGACTCAGCTGGACACATCCTACATCTGTTTTAACCTTAAATTGCTCTCAACATTTCATTTTCATTAAAGGGCAGCCCCTGCTCTTAAAAGCACGCTTTTAGGGGATAAGGAGAACAAGTTCTGTAAGTATATTCCATTTCAAGTTTGAGGCCAGAATTAATACGCTGAAGGCTCTAAGTGTTCACTAAGATGACTCAAAATTTAGACGTCATCCAGACAAAGGCTTCCGCACATCAATCGGACACGATTCTACCTGGTACCATTCAAGGTAATTAGGTGAGTTCCGCTCTGTCTTCCTGCCACTGCTTTTTGGATCCTTTACTGTCTGTAAAAGGCTGCTCTTACCTCGGCATTCCAGGCTGTCGCTCTGTTCCTACCACAGAGGCCTCCTGCTTTTACGGGGGAAAATGGGGATGAATTCAAGTGACTCAGGCAGGAATTAATACAGCCAGTTAAAAAAAAAAAAAAAAAAAAAAAAATCTTTGTTTTGCACAGTATTTTTACATTTGTTGGGAAGACATTAGTCAGAAACACAAACAAGTGGGTACATACAAGCAATAAGCAGATGAGGTTCAAAGGTTACAGCATATTTCCCACTGCAGCTTTAATTTAATTTTCTGGTTTTTTAGTACTTGATTATGCAAACTATCCCTGAGAACAATCTTATGTGCAGGACATTCCAATTTAGAATTTCATTCCAAAAATTAGCGTATGAATTGGGGATTATTTAAAATCTTCCTGGTTGCCAGGTGCGTTTCTTAAACTAATTTTCTTCTGGCAACATGATCTCAGGTACGGGGAAACTTTTTTACATCACCATCAATTCAGGTGAAGCCTATGGACCGCAGTGACAAGGGGGAGCTGCCACAGAACCATTTCCCTACCTGCTGCTCTTTGTCCTGCGCCAAACCCCGTTTCTGCCGCCGGAAACCGGTGACCTGCCGCAAAGGCAGGGCAGAAGCAGCTACCGCGGCCCCATCCACCAGCGGGACGTGTCCTCGCCAGCAGGTAACACCCCCTCCCGCCGCCGCGGTTCCTGCAGGGTTCCTGCAGCGTGCAGGAGGGAGGCGACAGCTGAAGAAACGCAGGCTTACCCCCCACGCGCCCGAGTCGCTCCCTCTGCCGCGCCGCTCCCGTTCTTGGCACGGGCAACCAGCCGAGCACCCAAGGCCGTGCAGACTTACTCCTGCTGAACAAACGCTGTCACGTGGACCTAGAGCAGGACGTGGCCTGGTATTTAAAAGCATTTACCATTACTTCAAGCAAAGAAGAGAAGCCTTGTGTAACAAGTGAAACAAGGCTGTATTTTAAAGTGCAGGTTCATGCATTGCACTGGAAAAGATGCCACACAAGTGCGCGTACACAGACAAGAAAAAAAAAAAAGGAATCAGGCAAAACCACAATGACATTTAAGTGCCGACAGCAGAGGGAGCGGGAGGCCCTTGGACATGGCAAGATGCAAAAAAAATTTACGCATTTTCACAACAAGTTGGTTCCTGCTTCTTAGTAACTGCTCAGAAGAAAGGAAAAAGCCATGAGATTCTAGGTTGCACACTCAGGGGACAAGAGAGGGAGCAAAACCAGACCTGAAAACACACTGAACATCTAAGGTTCTGTGCTATACTACACCTAGAGCTCTTTTGTTAGTAACTTAACTTCTTTTAGCGAGAAAAAAAACCTAATAAAAGTGTAAAGTAAAAAAACCCCAAACATGAGCACATTCTGATCACACAGCCTTAAAAAAACCCTACAAACCTGGAGTTTCAAGTAGACGACAACTTGCAAGACGACTGTTTCAGTCAGATGTTGCCGTTAGCTGCTGCTGCTTTTTTTGCCCTTATGGGGGGGCCGGCGGGCACAGCTGGTCCTTCCCAGGTCTTGCTGCTCAGCAAGAAACAAAACCCAAGCGGCACCAATCCCCGGGGCAAGGGGCAAGCCAGCGTGCGCGACAACCTGAAAGGACTGTCTCACCGGTAATTCCCTCTCGCTCTCACATTTTCATTTTAACACATCACCTCGTTAAAAGTCTTGGCACAGGAAGCCAGAAAAGTTGTTATAACCTTAATTTAAACAACTGGCTTAAAAATATCACATCCCTATGTCAATACTATATATCAAGTAATCTGTTTATATATAATTTTATCATCTTCATCCCTGTGTTGATTTCAGTGGTAGTGCAGTAATTAAAATCACAAGCACTTTAGACTATTTAGATTTGTCACCACTGATATTAACTAGTAAATCAGAGTTAAGCAGATTAATACAACCCATTTTGTCCCCCTTCCCATACCCCACTTCTAAATGACGCAAAGCCATGGTTCCAGTCCAAAAAATTAATTTTTGATTTTTTCTCATCTTTTAGTGACAGAACCAGGAAATTATATAGTTTGCCAATAGGTTATCCCATTTACAGCCACTGGGCATCACCTGAAATTTGCCTTGATTTCCTGGTTTACATCACACAAGCTTTCAATGCAGTAGAAACTTTCCTCCTTCACGAGACAAGAAAGCTCAGCGTCACAGAGAACAGATTTCTCTCCTCTCTCGTGAAAACATTTTGCGGCCAAGCACCTCAGAACTGCACCCTCCACCCACCCCAAAAAACTGAGTGGTCTGAGCAGTCCCCTTCTTTCCACGTTAGTTCTTCTTACAGCATATACTACTTAAATGCATGCCTCACATTTAGAAAACGCCTCTGATACCAGTTTTCACAGTTTCGGTGTAGTCTATACATTTTATCACGCTACCCCAGTCACACCACGGTGGACTCTCCCACCCCAAGCCACATCACTGCAGGCTGAAAGTGGACGGGAAGAGAGGGCCGGACAAACGCAGAAGTGAAGACGCCGAGCTCTGCGCCGCTGTACAAGGATCCTTGAACCTCTTTACAAGAACAGCTACAATTCAATTCAATTGCATTTCCCTTTTTTTTTTAAAAAAAAAAAAAGTCAGCTTTTACTTTAATCATTCTTCTCCCGATCAACATTCACATTTTTTCTCCCAGGGGAGCCCCCAGCAACCACCAGAGAATCGCGCAGTACATCGTCCAGATGGGGCTGGAGAGAGACTTTGGCTGGAGAGTCCCCTGGTATCTTACGGGATGTCTCTATCACAGAGTTTCTCAGCGTGTCATTCATTTCTATTACCTCAAAGTCTGCTTCGTTCCACTCTCCCGCATCCTCCTCATCCTCTTCATCCTCGTTAAGCCCCGAGTTTGACAACAAAGCTTTCCGGTCCTCGCTCTCGCCCATTTTTTTCAAGTTGCTCTCACGGGGAGAGTTGGCCAGCTTGTACATCAGAGGGAAGAGCACGACCGTCAGCGCGGAAGTCACCAAGGCCGTGTACATGACCACAGGAACGCGGTGAAACCTGCCTTGGAGATACCCCACCACGGCAGGAATGCACATCTCGCCCAGCGCGGCGCCGATCACAAAGAGAGAAGCCGATTTTCCTTGCACGACCGTGTACTGTTCGATCCAGGAAATGCTGCTGGGAAAGATGGTGGCCATGGACGCTCCGTACACGGCGGTTCCAACCCACAGCGAGGCTGGGTACCTCGCGAAGAAGGCCAGGCACAAAGAGGAGACAGCAGAGCCGATGATACTCAGCAGGATCATGGTGCCGGGGTACAAGCAAGCAGCACAGAATATTGCCACTCCTCTGCAGGCGGCAAACGCACCCCAGAAGACAGAATTCAAAGCGGCTGCTTCGTTTTCTTTCATCTCGGCAAAGGCCTTTGCGTAAGTAAATATGTAAGAGCCGTAAGTGACCTCTGCTCCCACGTAGCAGAAGAAGAAGATGAACAGGAGAATAATAAGGGCATAGTGGTATTTGGCAAACATGCACCTCTGCAGAGAAGCCTTTGATTTGTCTCGAGCTGAGCTGCTCTTGGAATACAAAATAAAAAAGAAGAAAGAAACTAACAGAAGATAGGTCCCTATGACAACATAGGACCACAAAAAATCTGCACCAAGACGGTGTTTCAGTGCTGACGTAGCCGACGCAGCTGATGCTGTCAGCACAGACCTCGGGACAGACTGGTTTGTCTTTTCAGCTACTGGAAGGTCTTTCAATTCGGGGCCTCCCAAGGCCATTTTAGCCAGGATCGGAGCCACAAACGCACCGACAGCAAAACTGAAGTGTAAAGCCTGCATGTGTGGCCCGGCCTCTGCTCCCCAGGTATTCAGTGCCAGTACATTGCCACCTGCAGATCGGAGAAAGGAGGATTCCATCATTTCAGTCTGAAACCAGATATTGTTTTCAAGGGGGGGGGGGGGGGGGGAGACAAAACAAACCATAACCTGTATTACTAATTCAATTTGCAATAATACCAGGTTTAGCAAAGACAATGTGCAAAACTGTAGTTAACTGAAATTCTGCCTGTAAGCACCTTAAACCCATGTGATTACTCGAGCTTTCGGAGGGTACTCACAGCAGTCAAGACGAAGAGCCTCGCAGTGGCTGAATCCAGCAGCAATGGCCAGGCTTAATTACCATACCTGACAATTTGCAGCATTTTTCAGCCTTTTTTCAAAAGAGCAAATTTACCTGCTTCTCCTTTCTGTAAGTATTAAAAGCAACAATGCACAACGGTAAGAACCAGAGGCCTCATTAAACAACATCCCAGGAAACATCAAGAATCACTTGCTTCTGGTGGGCTGGGACTACCCCAACTGCGTGCAAATGACTTTCCAGAAGCAGAAAGGTTTACAGTAGTACCGCTGCAAAGACCAAACTACAACACCCTCAGATCAACAATAATGCTAGAAAATAAGATCTCAGAGAGACATTTTTAAGTAGTCCCTGAGAAGAATGGAGGAAAATTAGAACAGTAATTAAATTCCTGTGCTACAGTACAGCAACCCCTGTCACTCTGCACTAACACTCTTCCAGATGAATTAATTCAGTTACACTCCACTGCCTTGCTCTTGGTTTCTCCTGCTGCTCCTGCTCAGGCTGGGAATCTCCCTGCCTCAGAGGTCTGACTTCCAAGCAGCACACCCGCACGCTGAAGGCATTTGTACAATTAGCCGACGGGACTTTCCCATGTGACGAATTTTTAAACCAAGTGCCACGTACAATGATCCTACGAGCGGCAGCAAATACACCTCTGCGCTCAGGTTATTTAGCATAACCCATGCCACGCAAAACCATCTTTTTCACTACTGGATCCCAGATTATGCTCTTTTTAGCGTTAACAGAGCTCGCTCAAACTCCGCAGAATTAGGGCAGATGGTTCACGTGTGCAGCCGTCATTTCTCCGTGTTGCCCACCAGCCAAGCCACCGAAACCAGGCCCTGGCTGGGATGCTTCCAGAGCTGTTTGGACAGCTAGGCCAATACATCAGCCAGCTCTTTCTCAGAAATACGCCTGCCCTGAAGCTGGTCAACTGGATCCAGTAGTACCTTGCTGGCTAGTAAGTGACCACAGGCTCCCTCAGCAAGCCAGGAAAGTCGGCACACTGCTGGGACGTCGCCGGAGAGGTGCCAGGCGAGCGGCCGCCTGTTGCGGCTTCGCCACCCCCTTCTGCGGCAGCGCCAGAACACTCCACCGCCGACCTCTTTTTGGTTGTCTCCTGATCCCCACCTGCACGTACGCCAGCGTCACCTGGTCGCCTCTAAGCGTGCTTAGGTCTCGGGCCGTGGCCTCGCCTCCTGATCCAAACTGCCTGCTACAGCCAGCCATCGCTAACTCGTCCTTCCTAAGCTGTGCCGAGCGAACTGATTTCTGTGGCAGTTTCTTTTTCATAGCTCTGGTATAACGGACCTTTCCGACCGCACCTGTAGACGTTTGCTCTGCAACTTCACCGGTACGCCTTCCTCCAACAAGGAGCCTCTACTAAGAAAGTGGTTTTGAACAGCTTTCCAGCAAAAGTGAGGGGTTTTTTCCAGGCCATTTACAGTATACACATGCCACAGACTTACAATTTGGGGGACAGAATAAATTTGTATTCCCAAACACCTAAGCGAGACTGGCCAAGGGCAGCAAATACTCCTTAATTGAGGGAGATGGATGCCAAGGTGCTGTAAATAAGTGAGCTACAGCAGTAGATGTCTGCTGTGAATCCCCAAATGCCACCTAGCCAGCTTCAGGTAGGCAACTCTCCAAACACAGCAACCGTGAGAATCTCTCTCAAACACCAGGGCTTGCTCAGGACTAACTTAGCCCCAGCGAATGCTAATGAACCGCAACTTGACTAGCTTCCTGTACATGAGTAATTTAAACAAAGCACTGCTTAAAGAGCATGTGACACTTTCTTTACGCCTGTAATTGCCCACTGAAATGCATATAGATCTTCTCCCGGAAGCAAGAGACACCCAGCTCCCCAAGCCCCTTGAGAAAGGCCTGTTACAGAGACACAAACACTGGAAGTCTCAGGACCAGAATAATCCAAGAATCCCAGCCAGGTAAAACAGTTCTCCTCTTTTAATTCAAGATGTGTCCCATGAAATACCAGAAACAATTCTGGTGAGCTTGAAGTTGCCAATTAGTTCGGTGAAGGAACTATCGGACCGTGTGGTCCCTTACCTGTGTCTAGAATTCCCATGGAAGCTCCAATAACTGACATCAAGACGGTTAACAGCAGGGATTTCTTACACCAGGGTATCCCGTAAAGACCAACCGTTGTTCCAAACATGGATAATGCTGGAAAGGTTAAAAAACAGAACAAAACCCCCACGTGCTACAGTTTGCATTTAAACTACAAAACATACAGAAGACCAAGAAATACAAATACATTCATAATTCTTAAAGTTACAGATAATCCGAATAGGCGATGTAACCTAACTACCTCAATTCGTGATTCGCAGAAGCAGCCAGAAAGTTCAACAGAATCACTTTTCACTTGGAAAAAAGGAATTTCATCAGAATAGAAACACTACGTGACAAACCTGTTTGGCTAAAGCTTTATTTGCAAAGGGAGTAGCACCTGTTGCTAGAACACTACAAAGTCTTCTGCAAACTTTTGATTTAGAATTGCTATTTCAGTATCTTCTGCAACCTTCCAATCTAGAAATGTTACTTTATCACGAAAGAAGTAAAATGTGGTTTTGAACAGTAGGAAGTTTTCCCTCTGAGAACTACAAAGCATTAAATTTGGCTCCATTTTAAAAGAACACAAATCACTAAACTCTTAAAATCCTATAAAGCGATTGCACCTTGGCCAACAAGCGACCTCCATATAAAAATGATGACTTTCATTTATATTCTCTTCTCACATGAGGGATGTATTCCAAGGGATTTCTGGAGTTTTAAGAGACAGAACTACAAAATTTCTCATCATAAATTTAGCAGCAATTCATTAACTGTGTTAGTTTTGCTATTATTAACTACACTTACAACGTGCCATTTCAAAAAATATTTTTTAGCAGATGGAAATTATTTTTATTACAATTTGGGAGGAAGTTCAGCAGTTAAATTCTACACTTATAATCACCTTCATAATAAAATAATCTGCAATTAATATCTTGAATATACAGTATTAGGTTTTTAGAAAGCTTGTACCTGTTCAGACGTCTCTGTTATTTTTCAAATCAATGCTTGATCATAGGTGGGGCAGATACTTAAAGATCAATGGGGACTGATGTAATTAAGAACTTGGGTTAATTCCAAACAAAACCAACAATAACAACAACGGAAAAAATAAATATCCAGAACCCTAGAGCCCTGGCGAGACACTTGGAATACATGCCTCAAAACATTTTTGAAGGCTAGCATGCTGAGCTGCATAGAGGAAAAGCTAAAGATGGGGTGTGTTAAGTACAGCTTCTCAGATGCCCCACTCAGAGCTCAAAAGTAACTTCTCAGCAAGTTGTCAGGTGTCCACTTCAGCTCTGCGCCTGAAAACCAGTACTTAAAAGCTTCCTGGACAAAGACAGATTATATCCTCAATTTTTTCTCTGTACAGTACTGTTTCAGCAGTTGAAAGATGGCAGGTAAAACTACATGAGCCAAAATCTCTTACAGACAGCCCTCAGATGATAACACTGAGAGAAGATTCAGTAGTTCAAATCGTGGTTTTGCCATAAGCACTACCAAATTGGAAAGGATTAGGAGATGAATCATTTTCCAAGCATTGCTGACAGACAGCTATCATCTGTGTCACACCTCAGGAAAAGAAGCAAATACTAAACTATTTCAAGTTAACACTCACTTCCACAGGTGTATTAATTCCATTATGGAAGGTAAAGTCTCAAATGTCAGACACAGACCTTGTCAGATGCACAAGGAGGCTAAAGCAAACCCACTTTTCAGGTGTTCTGGAGGAGAGGAATAAAGAACAGGGAGGAGACCAAATAAAGACATCTTAGAACAAGAGCAAATAAGAAGTAGTGATCCGGGAGGGGGGGGGGGGGGGGGGGGGGGGGGGGGGAAGAGACAGACAGACATTATATGACACAACTGCTCCCGATAGCAGGAGACAAGCATACAGGGGTAAGAAGAGACTTAGTTTAAATGCTATCAATGGAAAATGGATCTTTTAATATTCTCTGAACTGCCCCTGTGATTACAGCACGGTCCTCAGGGCAGGCACAGTTCTGTCTGCATCTCCCTGAGTAAAAGGATGGGAAGCAGAAGGAAAAGAGCGAGCCCCGGGATCTGGTTTAGTCCCTAACTTGCAGCACAAAGGCACATACCGCCATCACCGCACTTGAAACAAAAAAAGACAGGGCTTCCACTATTTTAGGTGTGCTCCGGGACCCTCCACCTGAATGAGACACTAACATGACTCTAAAAGGAGCACCTAGTTTCTGGATGCTGAGCGTGGCTCTTGGTGACCTGATGGCTGAGCAGGTTCCGCTCTGCCAGGACCAAGCCAGTTCTGTGCTCCTACCAGAAAGAATTTCCACATGTCCAGAAAACTGCTAAGATCGTAAACTCCTATAGAGTTTAAGCACTTTCCTAGCTAGGCAGCAACTGAGCAGCAAGTTTCCACCATCACAAGTAGTATTTAATGTCTTTCCACTTTAAATAAGTTCTAATTTGGTTAAAGCCCTCCAGTCCAACATCTCAGTATTTTTGTCCCGTCTTGTCCTTGCCAAGACACACACTCCTCTGATCGCTTCTGATGAGCTTTGAAAAAGGGAAGGGCTTTACAAAGCCCTCCCCACAGAAGTGTGCCTCAGCATGACCGCCGGAGGTTTCCGCTGTTTGCGCATCAAAGCCTAAACACAGTTTCCCCTGTTTTGTTTATGCGTTTCATACAGTGACATTATAGAAGCCCGTATGTTCCAAGAGGATCTATACTAAGCATATTACTCGATACAAAGAAGAAAAAACCGAACAATTGTACTTTTTCTGTCCAAACCAAAGGCACCTTTTGGCCAATCCAAACAGGGTTTGTCAGTTCCAAACCAGTTACCAGTATCAGCATGCCCAGCGAGCCCAACCGCTTGTAAGTAACGCTGCACAGCAGCCGTGCCCGGGCGCACACGCTGCCAAACCCCAAAGCCAAGCGGGTACCACGACAGCGAGCACCGGCACAAGCACGGCGGTTTAGGAGGAACGGCACCACCTGCCAGAGGCCCCCGACTTCCAGGCCTCAACGCGGCCGCACGAAGCCGACGCGCTCCCCCCCCCCAGGCTGCGCAAGCCGCAGAGAAGCGAAAGTTGAGCCCAGGAGTTCCCAAGGGAGCGACTCCCCTCACGGGCAGCGACCGTGGCTCGGGGCGGCGCCGCGCTGGGCCCGGCACTCACCCAGGAGGAGGTGGGCGTTCATGCAGTCGAAGAGCACCCCCCCAAGCACCGACCCGCCCAGGTAGCCCAGGGACCGGCCCACGAAGATGTAGTAGATGTCGCTGACGTTCTTGCGGACGTTGGCGGCCAGGTTTGGGAAGGTGGGCCCCAGCACCGCGATGCTCATCCCCTGAAACACATTTTAAAGGGGGTGACCTCGCGCGCCGCCTTCCCCCGCCCGCGGCGGTTCGCGGCCCCGGCCGGGCCGAGGCGGCCGAGCGGCTCGGGGCCCGCCTGCGGGCGGAGGGGAAGGGGCCGCAGGTACGGTGAGCCGCCCGCCCGCCCGTCCGTCCCCCCGTCCGTCTGTCCCCCGCGCTCACCAGCCCCAGGAAGGCCGCGCACAGCGCCCCGGAGATGCACCACCGCAGCGCGGCTCCCTCACCGCCGCGGCCGCATCGCCAGCCGCCGCCGACCACGGCCACCTCCGCGTGCGGCGCGGCGGGGAGGCGCGGCCCTGCCGCCGCCGCCGCCGCCTCCCCCGGGGCGGCGAACCGGACGTGCTTCTTCCGCTCGGTGCCGGCCATGGCTCCTCGCGCCGCGGCGCCGGCACCAACGGCCGCTGCGGCCCGCGGGGGAAGGCGGCCCCGCCCCCTCGCATGGCGGCGCGGGAGGACTACAGCTCCCGGCGTGCTCTGCGCCGCTGGAGGGGGCGTGGGTGTGGCGCGTGCGGGGCCCCGCCCACAGCCGTTGCTGCGGAGACGGGGCCGTGCGGAAGATGGCGGCGGCTCCCCATCGGCCGCTGCCAGTTTTACCTTGAAGAGTTTTCCAGCGCCTGCCGCCTCTGGCCGCGTGCGTAAGACGGTGTTACTGGGGCAATTAACACCTGAGCTTGCACACTGCAAAGAGCGAGTCTGCCTTTCAGTGTGCGGAGGAGACAATTAATTAAAAGTGCCCGTCTAAACCAGGGACCAGATTTTAAAAAAAAAAAAAAAACACAACTGTGTTGTCATGTAAGTCAAAGTGTACTGGACGTTTCAGATAACTTAGCATGAAAGGTCTTTGTCTTCTATAGTGCCTGTGTCATATCATGCTTATAAAGCTTGCCAAGACACATACTGCTCTAAGCCTATATTAAAACACTCCTACATAAATTTCTAATACTTGCCAAGAGCAGGTCACAGACTTTTCAAAATGTTTCATTATTGCTGTTCGGCACAGCGGTGCTACTCTCCATAAGGCAGGCTTTAACTTTCAGCATACTTGTTAAAACTAACAACTCAAAGATAATTCCCAGGTGGATCGTTTGGGGTTTTTTCCGTGTTACTCGGGCATATACTTCTGTTCCGAACATAAGACATCATACGTAGATTGCAGCCACCTAATCCTGTTTCTCCTGGCGCTGGCTACCACAGTGCAGGTACAGCTCCAGTTCAGGATAACCCGAGGGAAGGGATGTACGCATTAAAAAAAAATCTAGCTACAACAAATAACCATGCAAGGTAACGTTTAAATCAGATCGTTCACAGCCCCATTAATATCTTCGCAAGGAGTGCAAAGTTTTACTATCAGATATCTGCAGAATGCTGCTGAGCTTCATTTCATATGTCCATCAGTAGAGAGTATTACAAATAAAATAATTTCAAGTATAAAAATAACTATTTATTTTCTGAAAAATCATACACAAGTCAAACCTCATTTCTAGATGTTAGTATTTTGCCTTGTTAATTACCTTTCATGATAAATGCTGGTATAAAAATAGCTTCCTGAAAAAGGTACAAAAGTATTTGAAATGTATTCCATGGTATGTAAAACAAAAATGAGAAGCCTTAGAAAGAGGTTTTGTACCTTGAGAGTATACAAATGGCAACAGCACTCAGGCTCTTAGGAAGGTTTCAGGCATCTTTTTCAAATTTTAATTTGAAATACAGTCTAGATAACAACCCCAAGTGTAATGGGAATATTTCCCCCTTATCAGATATGTTTATTAAAGAAAATTAAATATTTGGCCCTACTACAAAGGCAAGGTGAATGAACTCCTGTAATTTACTGAAGCTGTCAGTGAGGAAACACTTCATACTGCCAAGGTAAGTCAAGGTGAAATTGGTAGTAGGCCAGTAAATGATCAAAGCAAAAAATACAGAATTCTTTTAAAATGCCACTCAAGTTTATTCTGTCACGGTTTCCCTCCCTCCCCTTAATTTTACTTCTGCCTTTTGTGAATGCGACTGTTCCGTAAGTTTGATATTGAGCCCTAGAATGGAAAATAGAGTAGATAAAATTTTCAAAAGCACGTAACTGTGGAAGTCAGTAGTTTAGCTTTATAAACCATTGGTCTTAAAATGGATCATCAGTGCAATCAGAATGAAATGGGTTGCACCATATATTAATTTAGGAGCAAATGTAATGGGGACATTCCAGTCAGAGCACAGTGGTAATAAAAGCTGTAAAGACTTTTTGTATAAAAGTCTGCACATGAGATTCAATAATTATCAGAACATAACACAAAGTTAAGAAATGACAAGTTTTACAGGAGAACGACTAAAAATGATGCATGCAGTAACAAATGGGGCACTTAAGAACTACCATCTTTATTCTGAATAATTTGAGACTGATCACAGTTACTTTAGCACCATGAAAAACATCAGACATTCATTTCTTACCCTTCTAACAAAGCAGAACTTTAAAGAATGGAGTTAAGGCTAGCAAAAGGTATATCCTTTAATATCAAAAACAACATATAAAATATGATGTCTATAAAGATACTTAAACATGTCAGTATTATCAATATTAGCACGTTTTAGTATAAAATCACTCTAATCTTAGCATACGTGGTTCTGAGATATTAAAAATGTTGACACAATATATATACACAAGACTAAAGGGCATACGAAAAATATGCCAAAGCTTACATGACTAGAAACTCACTGGCTGGCTAGAACCTTAATGGTGCTGTGCTTGTCAACAGCGAAACACACAAACGAAAAGAATCACTTTTCCTTCAGCTGTCTCCCACATTCCAGTGCTACAGCTCCTGTAGTTAAATGCAGAATGTTTGTGTATGCCCTGGTCAAAATACATTGTATTTATATATACGTACACACACACTCTCTCTTAGTATCAGAGGGTCAGTTCCAACAGAAGAGCTAAGATGCCTAAAAGTCAGCCTCCGTAACACTTCCAGCTCCCCAGAGAGGAAAGCGGGCCCCAAAGGCAGCAGCACCTCTGCTCCCTGCTCAGCGAGGACGGCTGAGCCCCTCTGCGCGGGCTCCCGCGCAGCAAGCGCAAAGCGGGCAGCTGCCCCGTGCCCGCACAGCGAGAACCCGGCTGCTTAAGCTAACCCGTAAGGATGATCCTAAGGAGAGTAGTGTTGATTCCCATCCTTAGATACTTCCTTCGGGGGCTGCAAGGAAGCATCTCCTGTCCCTTTGGCATGTACTACCTGATGCAAAGAACTGAGCAGGGCATTTTTGCTTTAAAATGGTAATGTCCATTTTTTACATCGTAAGTGTGCGATCAAAGCGTTCACCTAGTGTGTGTGAGAACTGCCTTCAGCGCTCTTACGAGTTGATTCAACCTCACATTCAACCTCACTTCACAAAAACTCACCTAGTCTGTCAGGCTATGGCTATTCAAAGGTTTAATGCAGGGAAGAAGGTTGAGAACAGAAGGCTGAAGAGTACTATCCCTATCCGATATGGTGCGCATCAGCTTTGACAATCCAGTGTCTGTCTCCAAAGTGAAGGGGGGAATGTATATGCCCAGACATTGCGCATGAAGAGCCAAAGGAGAAGTGTCAGTTGTCTACCTCATCTGATACTGAATATACCCTGAAGGATGGCCACAGAACAGCTATGTCATCTTGGACTTGAGTGAGCAATTTAGGAAGGTCCATAAATGGTCGCTGAAAATATACTTAGAAAAAAATTAAATGTTAATGCTGAACAAAGATCCAGATGAAAGAAATTCTGACTAAGAGTATGTTAATTTGAAGTCTTGGTTTAGGACTTGTACAAGTCTTCTAACATATATATATATGGATATATATATATAAAATAATATATATAAATCCAACAATACTTTTTTTATTAATTATACATTGTATATTGTTGCATAGCTTAGATGTAAATAGGAACCTGAAGGGTTTTCATTATTTCAGACTCTTTGCTGAACAGCTATATTAAGATTTACAAGGATCTCATACCTACTGAAAAGATCCAAGTGTCAGCCATACATAAAACAAGCCCCTTGCTCAAAATTAGTCTTGGTTCCAAGATCTGGTGTATTAAATTACAGCACCAAGTAGGACTGGAAATTTCACGCTGCCATTTTAAGTGAACCTCTTTCTACCCAATTTCTTCTGAAGCTTACCCTGAGAACATTTAATGGAAAAAGAGACGATTACTCTGTTTATAGGATGGGAGAGCAATGTCTACGAAAAGTACTCTGTGAACTGTTCTCAAGAGGGATATATCTGAATGATTTAAGGGTTTTCTTGAACTAAGCTAGTATGTTAATTTTAGAATCTACCCCCAACAAGATTAAATCTGGCCTGAATTAGGTCATCAAAATATGAGTTCAGCAGGTTTCATATGATCAGGTTTTCACATCTAAAATTACATTTTGTCTGTACTAAATAGTCACTATTTGTGTTGGGGTTTTTGTGTTTTGGTTTGGGTTGGGTTTTGTTTGTTTGTTTTAGAGGGAGACAGCTAACCTCATTTGTAAAACCTCAGGGCATACAGAATCCATTATATCTTTAAATTAGTTTCTCAGTGGTTGGTTAGCCTCACCGCTAACAATCTGAACTTTACTTTGATTTTTACTGCATCTTATCTAGCTTTAGGACACATTCTTTTTATGCTTATGTCCAATAAAGAGCATTTTCTATTGGACATTTTTCCCCCATAGATACAAGCTAACAGTAAAGATGCTAACAGGATTCTCACGCATTAATTTACTTCTTTTTTTTACCTTTTCAGAAAAGTCTTTTTTTTTTTTTAAGCCTTTCTGATTTTAGCATTGTTGTAAAAACAAGCACTGGCATCAAAAACAGGTTCATTATTCCAACATCATCACACCAGCATAGCTTCCTTACCCCTAACTCTGCTTCCCTCTTGTCTGACATCCTGTTCACTAGCTGTTTTTAACATAGTAATCGCTCCTAAATAATTATTCACTCATCGTACCCTCTTCCTGGAGTCTCTGGGTTTGTTTTTTTTTAAATGCTGTCCTTCATATTTGTGAGCATAGTTTACATTTTTAGTTACTCAAATATGAGAGTTTGGATTTTTATGTACAGATACATTTTTAAAGGATATGGCCATAATTAATCCATACTATTGTTACACTATTTCTGTATCATTTCTAAAACTTAACAATTATTTTATATTCTCTCCCAGATAATTTATATACAGAGCAGCAAGTCAGGAAGATGCCACAATTATCTCAAGCTATCTGGTCACAATGATGTCAAAATGCATCAGTGCTAAAAAGCAGCCTTGTTTTTCGTTAAACACTCAATGCTGACACACATGAAATAAGATCTGTGATAAAACTAATTTTTCATAACAAAGCAATAGGAAACAAGAGGCTTTTACCACACTTACTCAACACCTTTTGCATTGCCCAAATAGAAGATAATACTGAATAACATGTTCTACAGAAACACTCCAGACAAGAACAGCATAGGCTGTTAACAACATTTTTGTAATAAAGGCAGCATTTTGTAGTCATTTTAATTAACAATACTGTGAATATTTTAACGAAATTTTTAGAAGTGCTTACGAGGTGCAGAAGCACAAGTCCCAGTGAACCTAAAGGGACCTCTGTTTTACAGATTGGTTTGGGGGGGGGGGGGGGGTGTCCCCCCACCTCCAAGTCCCTCCCATACACCTAACATTTTAAGATTCAATTCTTTTAAACCTCACTCATGTAAAGCAGGGATTGAAATTCTGCAATATAAAAATGGTATGAGCTTTGGTCTCCAATAATTAGGATGCTTTGCATGATTATATTTAAAGGACTTTTGTAAGCTGATAGATGTAAACATTCTATGCAATAGTATTGCTAATATAATGTTCTATATCACAAATGTACATGGGCTTTCTCAGCAATTTACTACAACTCTGGAGAAAGAAGAAATAATAGAAAAGACAATAAAGGTTATAATTTTAAAACAGTATGCCTCTGTGGTTTAAGAACAGCTATTGTTACTAATTAAGAAAATGCACTTAAATGTGCATTTTGTCTTCAGATCCCATTTCATTTACTCTTTGCTATGACACTTCTGAACAAGAAAACAAAAATCATCGGTATTGAATGGACCTGAAATAAAGAATGATTAAGTATTCCACTGCATTGCTGATTCATATCCACAAATAAACAACATACTTGGAAGTGTTTTATAAACTGAAAAGCAGTGTTTTCATCTCAAAGTATTATGCTTTCAAATATTCTTCAGAGAAAGATTTTCAGAAATACCTGCTTGACAAACAGTGCATAATACCTAAGAATACAGAATAGGGCCATATGTTTAGTATGTTAAGAAATAGGACATGCAAAGACATTTCTTTATATTTGAATGAAATATGGAGCTATATCCTACACACAATTGAACACAGCTATAAAGACCTGTAATAAACCTGCATGTTCACTTAGTGCAAAAATCTTTAATTGTTGAATGTCATTTTAATAGCTCATGTATATTTCCACATTAAAAACAACTTCTTATTGCACTTAGAATGTATCCTTTAAAGCTGTCTTGTTTTTAAGAATAAAAAAAAAGAACCTAACCAGTATAATTTGAAATTTAGTCTAATTCACAATACTGCTCCAAAGTAGTACTGTCACTCCAATTTCAAAACTATCAGCTATTCTGAGGTTTAGCTGAAAAAAAAAAATACACACATATATGTTAATAGTATTGCCTTCACCAAATAAAAAAGTATCATTCAGCAGCTTTACTTCTGAATGTCTTTGCACTCAGAGCTTAGTTTGCACATATTGAAAACCTGTGCCCATCAAAAATTTCATCCTTAATGATCTTTGTTTGGGCTACTGTGAAGAGGTGAATGCAAAAACAGCTGAGTGTTTAAGCAAACTGAGCAGGCTGGGATATTTGGAGAAAATAAAACAGATGTTTAATAATTTAGCTTTCCAATGCAAAATTATTTCAGCAAGAGTTAAGGGAATCAAAAAGATGCATATTGATGTTCATGATATAGAATTACAAAAGACTGTAAAACAGCATGAGAAACTTCAAAAAACAAACCAGTCATAAGAACTACTACATTTTCCAGGATAAACACCCACAGGTGTGCCTGCATTGGATGGACCATAAAAGCTATTGAAGAATCCTGGGTCAGTGAACCAAAAACAGCTTTCACACTTCCAGAAATAGGTTCTGATGAATTAGAAAAATATTCTCTTCACACACAGAATCACTACGCACATACACACTGATGCTACAAAACTTCAAATACCTTGAAAATGTGGCTTGAAATCAAACTCAACGACTCAAGAAAGTTCGATGGTATAAAAGATTCTTAAAGCAGTTTTGCAATTTGAGCAATAGTTCAAGACTTCTTCAGCATCATATGGTATCTTCAGCCAAAAAGTACTAATCTAGCTTCAGTAGAAGAAGGTCGGGCTGGTACAGGAAAAGAAAGCATCAAAAACCAGATTCCATTTCTTTGACTGGCTTTTCTGTAGTGTCCAACACCGAAGCGCTTTCATTTTCCAGCATTTTCTCAGTAGTTTCTCCATCAACGGGTTTTTCTCTTTCTTTTAACCTCTGTCGTTCGTGGACCCAGGGGATGAAACATAATATAGCTCCGCCAATAAGGGGAGGGACTCCGGCCAGGTAGAATGCTACATCATAAGTGCCGAGGCGATCACGCAGCAAACCTGGAAAGACAAAGTTACCACTGATAAATAGGGCCTTGGGAATCTACAAAAAAACATGTCTTTTCTTTGGATACAGAAACTTGAGAGCTGGCACAGATTATTTCAACTACTAATCTGACTACCTGATGGCCAAATATAGGTGTATATATAGGTAGAAAGGTACTCCAGAGTTGATTTAAAGACTCCAAGTAATGAAGAACTCAGTATGTCACCCCCTCAACTGCTTAATTACCACCCATCAGTAAAAACACGTACCATATTTCCTATTTGAAAGTTGCTCAATTCAGTTTCTCCAGCACTCGAATCTTGCAATGACTTGGAGAAATTCTCCCTCTTTTGGTAACAGCTGCCTTTGGTCAAGGTGCCTCTTAATCTTATTCTAGATATACTGCATATATTGCATTCCTGGTAGCCTCTTATTAAAAACTGTGTTTTCCAACAATTCGCTCTAATTGCTTTCTCAAATAGAATTTAATTAATGGGAGGAATTTTAAGTATTAATAGTTGTGATAGCGTATCCAGATCAGCAAGTGCCAAGTCTATGGTGTTCTAGCTTTAAAATTTTGTTCTTTATAATGCTGCCTAGTTCGGTTACGCCTTACCATCTTTCAGTAGCACTCACAAGACCTTAGGATAAATTATGATGGAAAATCATCAGTGGTAAGGACTATAGCTTAACCTATTTACACCTCCCAAAGAACTTCCAGTTGGCATCTTCAAAACCTGTACTTTGTCAAACAGTCTTCTAAAGAATGAAAGAAGCCAATGTTCCTACTTATAAGAAGCAATTAAAGTGACTGGAGATTTTATCCTCACAACTGTTTTTGCACGAGCAAATTCTGGAGTCAAATTAATTTTCAGATTCTAATTTGGAGTTGTTCTGTAACACTGTCAACACAGCCTGTCAGCTCAACAGAAGGGAAAATGTCAGGTCCTCAATCCAACTGGAAACCTATCTTTCTTTTGAGGAATGTTTTACATCTGCATAACTTCATAAAAAAGACTGAAGCAAACTTTAAAGAGTACAGTAAATTAATAACCCATGAGCAGCAGTTAAATTCGTCATATATTCTGGAGCATGTACTGAGAAAACTTCCAATGTAAGTGCGCTACATATGATATAGGAACTGAAAACATGGCCAAACAGTCATGCAATCATAGAAACATATTTACAGCTACAGACCATATCTATACTTACCTGCAATGGGTGGCCCAACTGTCATAGGTATTGACATGAGTCCTAGTAGAAATCCTATGGCCTGGGAGACATCCTGAGCCCCAACAAGCTCAAAGGCAATAGGAGCCATAATGCAAATGAAGCACCCATCAAACAGGCCCATGAAGAGACAGACAGCAATGAGACCTCCAAAGACATGGCACAGTGGAATCATCATAGACATCAGGCCAATAAAGAAGAATGAGGCCACCTAAACATGACCAAGGAAAAAAATATTAAAACATATTGCATCAAATCAGCAAAGATTAAAGGAACAGATGAGTTTTCTTGCATTTGTAGTGAATTAAATTGTCTGCCTATATTTACTTTAAAATAAATATAAGCAGTCTCCATGGATTACCACCATCAGAAGCTACGTACCAAGATAAAACAAACACATATAACTCATGACATGCAATCAAAGAAATTCCACTACCCATTTCAAAAGTTTTCAAAATGCATTTGTAATCAACTATCCTGCAGTGATTATGTAAGGTCATTTCTCATGCACCGTTTTTTGAAAATCTACTCGCTGCTCTTTTCACAAATGAAAGCCACAAAAATGTCAAAAGTTTAATATAGCTATAAAACACTATAATTGGACTCCTCACTGTTGTAATTTAAGTAAAAATATCAGTATTATGAGTGATTACTTCAGGGTGCTTATATTCAACAGAAGTGGTATTTGAAAGTCTTGTTTCAATTTTTCCACATAAAGGTATATTGCTGTATTCCTGTAGCCATGCATACTTAAAGATTTTATATTTTAATCTTGGATTATTATTTGTTTGTTGTAAATCAAAGGAATAAAACTCTCTTTCATCAAAATGAAGCAGAATTAAAAAGAAAATAAAAAAGGTAAGAGTTTTGCTTGTGTACCATCTGTATGTCAGCATAGGAAACCAACGTCCCACCTAACTGCACAAATACATTTTCCAAACAAGATGTATGCATTATGCATTGGTCACTTGTAGACCATTAAAGACAAACAAGGTCACTTAAAAAACTACTAGACATCACAATTTTTTGACAGATAAGTGACATCAAATAAATTACTTCATTAGGAAAAGTCTTTAAGCAGATAGCTAGATGAAACTTAAGTTTTCAGGACAGCATAACAATTACTTTTAGGTAGTGTACTTTATTTAGCATACTAAAGAAAAACTGTTGTGAAGCATCTGAAGTATGGTATAGAAATAGAAACACTGAAGAACTGGGCTTCTTATAGGAACTTAAGGATAGAGGTGAAGAAATTCAGTTCTGTGTATTCCGATACAGAAAATACAAATATTATTTGAGATGAGTTTATATCTAAGTAGTAATGTGGTTATCTGTAGACAAATTCTAAACAAGACATTGTTGACAAGATTCTTTGTATTATCATATTATGGTAAAAGCAGCACTAAAACCAGAATCACTAAACTTTGTATCCAGAAGAGACAGAATACATCATTCTCTTGCTAAAGATAGAATTTATAAAGCAAAATCCAGCAAAACAGGTCTGTAAGAAAGAATGCAGAAACAGAAAGATGAAGGTTGAACTTGCTGGGTAGAACTCTTGTAAATTGTTCAATTATGAGACAGTAAAGTTCTAAGACGAAAGATGTTTCAATTTGCATTAGTCAAAATTAATTCTTAAATAATTTTTGTGTGAGATAGGATGACAGTATGAACTGTTGGATAATCCAGAATAATACTTCAGGTGAATATTCACTTTCCCCTCAAAAATGCCAATTTGAAACAGGAGAGCTGAAGGTGCTAGGGCATGGCTTAGCAGAAGTTAGTGTTTTTCCTGCTTAAAACTAGGTGAAACCAACAGTACTCAGAAGCATCCTAGTTCATGCCCTAAACAAAAGGCCATGGTTTTCAGTTCTAGCTATTCAAGGAAAAGAATAAAAAAGCTTGTAGTTTTACTGCAAGTTTGGTGTTTGTGCTTTGCAAATCACGTGTAACATCTCAACAATACCTTTTCACTTTTTATCTTAATATTGACATTTCCTCAAAGTGTAACAATAGGAATAAAATCAATGCAAATTAATGAGATACAGTCCTGGAGTCTATCATCAGGGAATCTAAATTTATGTAACTATGGCAACAAATACTCCATCTTCAGAAAGGTGGTTCTTTTGTAAGAATTTGTTTTCAATAATGTAGTACAGATAATAGCCATTAGGTGTCTCCCTTGTTACTCATTTTAAAACAACAAAACAATAACACCCAGTGGTTGATAACATGCAAGTTATTGTCTAAAGCTTTTCCAAAAATTTACACGAACACTGCTACTTTCTCAAAAAAATATCATTTGTAAGTGTGGAGGGGAAAAGTGTATATCCTCCATCATCCCAAGCTTCAGCATTTCCAGAATCTGTGACTCTTTCTGCAAGCAACCCCCTTCATTCAGCAAAATCTCCTCAAGTAAGCACCTCTTACATTCTCATGGCTTTACCAGTGTGCACTACGCACAAAACATACTTGACACCAAATTATCACCTGTCAAAGATCAAGAAAAGAGATCCAAAATCCTTAACACAGGAACATAGGAAAAAAATTTAATCTTTCTGCAACCATTATGAAATCATGGGATAAAACAGGGAAAGCAGAATCTAGAGAATCCCCAAAGGTTTTCTCACTCACATGCTAATGATTAGTAATTTCCTTCCTTCCCAGCTGAAAACAGCCAGCAGGTAGCAGACGTGTTTCCTTATCATTAAAAAGAGAAAAAAATCAGCAATTCATGAACTTTGCACCAAAGGCTCCTAGTATCAAAAACCATAGAGTTTCCTAGAGTTCTGAAATTTCTCAAATTTGAATCTCCAATCAGTTAATTCTGCTTACTTAACAGTACCTGCAACCAAAGCCTTCAGAATATTGTTTGTATTTTCTTTCAGAACAGTGTAAGTACATACCTGTAAATAAACTTTTTTTGCACCAGGAACATAATCTGCAACTCTGCCAAAGATCAATCTGCCAACTCCTGAAGTAATGCCCAGACACAGCAGAAGCACTTCTTCTGGCACGCTGTCACCAAATCTGTCTTCTACATGCTTCATCTGTTTAAAGAGAGGGTTGAGAAAAGAAATGGGCTTTAGAATTAAAAGGAAGACAAACCTTAGAAAACTTGAGTTAAATAGAAGTAATCTGTGAATCTCAGACTTACATATATGGCTACAAATCGTCAACTAACTTACTCTGCTTTTACAGATTTTAGAATAAGTTTTGCACTGGCTTATCAGTATTAAGCACAATACAGTAAAAATCTGAAACACATTGCTTTATTCACAATTAGGGAACTTAATTCAAGAAAACAACAAGGCTGCATCTAATACCAAGAAAACTGAAGAGAACCTACAAGCGTTCTCCCCAATCACATTTAATTTACTAGTCATAGATTTAACATGATGCAGAATCCACAAGGGCTGTCTAGAACTGGTTGCTTCACTGGCCAGGGCACGCTCTCAGGTCTGAAGGTACTGGATGATGAATGAGTATCACCGCAGTACTGTTCTGTGCGTTAAGATAGAGACACATGCTACCAAACTTGTAATATAGCTCAGGGCAGGAGCAAGGAGAGGGGCAGAGAGTTGGAGGCCAGACAGCACACGGAGGAGGGGCCCTCCAGACAGCCCCATCCCGACATCCACGATCACCACGACATCCAGGGGCAGAGAGGAAGAGGAGCGGGAACCACCTGCAGTGCCAAACAACAGCAAGCGCTTCCAGGAGAGGGTGCAGCTACAGCAGCAATGAATAGGGCAAACTGGAAGAACAATTTATCAGCCATTTCAACCTAAAGAACTAAAGCAACCAACTGACAGTAGACTGTCAACTACAATGATGAACTACCAGTGTCGGTAATTCTAACCTTTCAAGTCATGTTAAAAAAAAAAATCACAAGACTGGTTTGATCAATTTGGATTTTTTATATTCTTTTTGGTTCCACAGTGGGTTTTGTCTGTTTGTGGGGGTTTTATTTAACCATGACAACCAGAAATTACCCACAAGAAAGATTTTTTGTACAAGCACTTTTTGAAACACAGTTGGCAATACCAAATACGCCAAAGTGGGCACTAGAAGATGTAGAAATCATTTGCATAGTCCTGCGATCTCTGTGCTCATAACTAGTTCCAAACAAGAAACGGTAGACTCAGAGGTGTGAAGAAGCAAACAGAAGAAACTGATTTTAAGTAAAGATGTAGTAAAAACATTTGAGAGACAAGGTGACCACAGGCTGACAGACCTGGATAGCAAAAGCTGCACACCAATTTTTATTATTAATTCTGATTATGTGATATCACTTCAAATGAGAGAACCCTTAATTTCCTATCTATAAAATGGAAAAGTTCAGTTTTAGTAAATACTTCTAGAGCAAAATAGTCAAGATCCTTTCCTGGCCAGAGTGTTAATACACAAGCAGAGCCTTTTTTTCCAACATAAACAGGATTTGCTGAGTGATGGTGATTTTCTTACATATAAAATCAGTTGGGTTTTGTTTACATGTCACAGAAAGCCTATTAAATCTAATATTAATTTGTCCAATATAATTTTGTCAGAAAGGAAATAAAAATAAGGGTTAGTGGTTTTGTTTTGTTTTTAAAGAATAACTAACTTCAATTGAAGACAGATGCTTGCTATTTCTATTTCTGAGTTTATTTTTTTCTTCACTTTAAGACACATTTGGGAACAGAATCTGATGAAATTTTTCATCTGGAATGATATTTAAACATAAAAGATAAGTTGTTCTACTTATTCCCTTTCTGTCAAAGGTGAGAAGAGGAAAAGCTGACAGTTTTCCCACCCTTACCTTTATGTGCCTGTCAACACCTGCTGGCCCAGCCGACAAGAGAGGCCAAGGTATTTTCTGCCATTCTTGTCACCTGTTCCACTTCATGTTTCCACAACCTCTAGCTTGTTTAATTAGCAGACCTGATTCATCTGCTCCCTGGAGGCTTTTCAAGAGGTAAGATAAAGCTCTACATCTAGGTAACTATTAACACTGCATCTGCAACTAACTGGATTTCTCAAAGCAGCACTCTCGAGGGTGAAATGCTGTCCACTCTTAGATCAATGGGGGAAAACACTGGATTCAATCAACTCCTTAAAGTAGGAAAATAACCACTACTCATCTCAATCTTCAAATATCTAAATTAGTATTTATTTTTTTAGCTTTCACTCCTCTTAAGCACACCATAACCTTAAAGAGAGCTTCCAACTAGATGTGTAAGGAGAAACTTTTTCCCCAGGAGGGCAGTAGGCAGTGGCGCAGGCTGCCCAGAGCACTTGTTCAGTCTCCTTCCTTGGAGGTTTTCCAGACCCAAGTGCACAAAGCCCTGAGCAACGTGGTCTGATCTCAGAGCTGACCCTCTGATCCGTAACAGCATATTCAGTCTTCAGTGATAACAGTCACTAAATAAGCTGTAAGTAACAGCAGTATTAACTGAATACCTGAAAATACAGCGATTCAGTAGATTAATTCAGTACTGTATGTGCTAATTCATTATGGACTTACATTTCTTGAAACTATAGGCTAAATACATTTATTTACTTCTGATGAAGTAGCTTAAATGAAATTCAGATTCCCACAAATTTTTACCTGACAGAACTACTCAAAAATCCCATGATGGGCAATTACTTGTGAACCTTCTCAGGCAGCATCTCATGCATTAACACTCTTGTCATTGCAGAACTACATAGGCTATAATTATATGACTCTTTAGGCATTATCTACAGCAGCGAAATGGGGTCCTAGGCACACTGCAGACATGTCGAAGACCAAAGCACTTCCCCCTATGGGTTTTGCCTGTTCTCAGTAACCCAGCTAGCTCTTCACTCAGAGCTGTGTGCATGCTGAATTGCAGCTCTGATTTTTCCAAATGTAGAAAAGGCCTGTAATTTTGCCCAAGCCAACCAGTACAAGATTTTCCAGACTAGCACGGCTTCTTCGCTATTTTAAATAAGTTGCCTTTGTACAATCCATTTTTCCAAATCAAGACATAGACAGCAGACAATATAACTGAATGCATCTCTGGCACCAGCATTTTAACCTTATGCCCTTGCTCTCTATCAGGGTAATGCATACAAACACAGATCTTATTGTCCAAATTCTCATTACTGTTAGCACGAGACCAGAAGAAAGATTAGCCACTTGGTAGTGGCAGGAATGCTTTCAGATATACTGTCTTGGCTAACCTCTCTCCATCCAAGCAAGACCCAGATTTTGCCAAGATCTTCCATTCAATGCACACACATTTCAGCTATATTCATGCACTGAATCAAAGATAGAGCAATCTGAGCATAGCTCTAGTTCCTTTTTCCAAACACAAAGAATCTGAAAGAAGTGATAATGAACTAGTGAAAAATAATTCTCTCTGTCAATTGCTTTCCTCCTGTGTATATTCCATTTTGCGAATTCCCAATCAAGTAAAGCTTTAGTAGGCTAAATGCAATGCAATCTTTCTCACCAAAAGAGATGGCCAACAGCAATATATAACCTGGAAAACATTGAGCACAAAAACCAGCATTTTCTTCAAGTTCTGATGTCTGACACTATCCTTATACTGGTTCTGAATGAAAAAGGGCAAGTTTACAGACTACTGCTTTAGACTACTGTACCATTTGTAAATTGGAGATACTATTCCTAACTGCTCCAAATTAACAGTTTTCTGAAAGAGCTGAGAGGGGTTCTTTTGGTTTTGATTTTTCTTTCCCGGACAGGAGAAGAAAAAGGATAGCCTACACAAACTTGTCATTCTTCATGCTTTCCAGAAATGCATAAGTTATATAGAAATCCAAGCAAAACTGTGCTTCCTTGGAATGCAAAGTGGTGAGCCGTGCCTGTAAGTAATGAAGATAAAGCTTTGCATGAGGTGTCAAATAAGTCTAAAACATAACCTTACGGGCAAAAACTATGATCAGAGACTGACTCAATCATAGGGCTCATGGTATGGAATCTGCCCTGAGGTATAAGCACTTGTAATATCCAGAACTACTTTAATATTGGGTTTTTTCAGTACTAATTGGCCCTCTTAGCCATGCAACAATTTTAAATCCAGACACCCAAAGATAATTCTAGACTTGTATAATGTATGAGACTTAGCCATCAATCTAGGCATGGCAATACCTCCGTAAACTATTGATTTGATTATTACTATTGTGGCCTTCAAAAACCCACTCAGTATTATTAGAAGACATGACGGCCTTGTCATTTCATCACTCAGATATTTCCCCCCCCGCAAGCTGTAAGTGCAAGAAAGGCAAAAGAAAAAAATAAACTAAGTGCATGTCCAACTAAGGGTATTAGCAACTGACAGGACAAAAATGGAGTGGGTATATGTAGAAAAATTATACTGGTGCTCATCTTCAAGACTACAATTAGATCTTCAAAATTTCAGAAAACTAAAAGCTTAGGTTTATTTCACACACACCTCCTAGGAAAAGAACAGCCTTACTGACGACGTACAGATCTTTCTGTACTGTTAGTGCCATCACACAGCAGCCTTCCTTCAATGAACAAGTCAACCACATGCCTGAACAAGCCGCCTCCTTCAAAGACCTAGAGAAAAATACTAACTGGTGCCTTGATAAAGATATATAAAGAACTTTGCAGTGAACTGTCCTAGAAGATTGAAAGTTTCAGGATGTACTGAAAAACAGAGCATGAAGTAACTCTGGACAAATCACTCTTTATTCTCTAACATAAGGACTCGCCACAGAAATGGGGGCAGGGGACAGGAAATCAGAGAAAGAAACTTGGTTGCCAGAGAACTGTATGATACTAGGCACGGGGAAGATCATTTAAGGTAAATACATTTCTGGTCCAGACTCCAAAGAAACTTTTACTGATGAGCCAAAAACTAGCAAACGAATCAGCAACTCCTGACTCCTGAACATCTGCTGAAACAATGTTCTTCATGTTAAGACACATGAAATAGCATTACTAATACCTAATGCAGATCCATTTTTAAGGGAGGGCCATCATCCTGAGATGGATACAGTAGCATTTTTTAGAAATTAAGTCTCTTCACATGACAAAAAAATGCATATATACATCTTCAAGGTAATTCCTATTTACATACTTGCCACAACAGTGATACTTCCTCTTTCTAACTCTGGTCAATTTAATCTAGATAATGAACAAGGAGAGAATTAAAGAAACAAGGTGATTATTACATGGCAATTGGGAAATTTTCTATTATTCCACTAAGTAAAGCAGATTAAATGGAATAATCCATACATCATGAAGATTCAGAACAAGTATAACCTGAATTTCTTAAGTAAAATTGAACATAACAGTTAACAGATTAACAGTTAAGACTATTTAACATTAAAAAGTTAAGAATTCAGATTAGATTAAGAAAAACTCAGGTTGACAATTAACTATGACAATTACATAGTTAAAATTGTTTGCTTTTTCCCCCAAAATAGCTAGTCCTGAAGAAATTTGCCCTAAATAATAAAAAAGATAAAATCTCAGAGCTGTTAGTGTTATCTTTAAGAGCATGTGGAGGATGAGTATGACCCCAGAGATCAAACAGGCAACCAATAGCAGAAAACTTAAATTGGAGAAACCAAGACAATGGTTGTTAACCAATAAACAGTTTTTCTACTTAAGAGTCCAATGCTAATCGTTTTTTAAAGCAATTAAACCAGTTCTCAGGTCTTGAGAGAGAGTGAATGCCAATTGGTAGATCTGAAATATATTCGGGGAATAGCGCAAGAAAGCATGCTGGGGACTGAGAAAAGCCTGAAGCATGGGGGACAACTAGCCACTATGTCCAAAATTAACTACTATCAGCAAGTCCTAGAGAGTTACCCGTCAGTCACATTAACTTGAATTTCCAGTATAACAGCAGAAAAGGAAACAAAACCAGAACCATTCATAAATATCTAGCAGGTAACTTCATAATCTAAGGATCAACATAGAGAAAGTGAGATAAAGTCTCAACAGTGAGAAAACAAACCACCCTACTTTCTCTCTATTACGTGGTAGGTAGCAAACCCTGACAGAGGGAAGGACAGATAACAAATCTTGACCTTGGCCAGTGTTTTGAAATTCTCTCAAACATAACAATTCTTATAAGCCAGTTTGGAATATATGACTTAAATGGAACAGCTGTAAAGATGGATGTTCAAATGTTTGGAAAAGCTATTTTTAATTAGCGATTCATCGCAAAATTGAATATGCCAAAGAAGGCTCCATAAAAACCTGCCCAAATCTACCACTATTTACCATTTTCATTAATGATATGGACAGTGAAATAGAGAATATACTTATTAAATTTGCAAATTACATCAAATGATAATACGGGCACTGTAAAGAAAAAGACTGGAATTCAAAATTATCTTGGCAACCTGGCATTTCAGTCAATAGTGTGAAATAAGTGTTAATTTCCATAAAAACATTATGAGGTAAATAATATTCAAAAAACACTACATGAGGTAAAAAAAATCAGATGCATGAATACAAGATGGAAGAATGACTTGGCAACAGCTCTTTAGAAAGGGAACTGAAGGGTTAGCAGATTAAACTTCAGCATGTTCTAATAACGTCATCATATTGCAAAAGTAATAGAATATATCAATTCATGACATGATGTGACCTTCACATACTGCTCAGTCCAGTAAGGTCCTAGCTGAATTATTATGTCCTATTTTCATCATTACTCATTATTAAAGACATGGACCATGTGTACAGAATCCGAAAGAAAGATCCGACAATAAGCAGAAATTTGATAAGCATGACCTGTGAAAAAAGATTTTAAAAAATAGTATTTAAGAAGGTCCTTTACCAAAGTAAGTCTGTACTCAAAAAAAACTGGGTAAATTGGATAAAGTACTGGCATACCTCCAGTCTTATTTTCTATGATTCTTGAAGTGATTTGATGGATGTCTTAGTATAGTCACAAATACATACTTATTGAGTGTGGTAACTTGAAAACTTTTTTTTTTTTAGCTCTAGCTTGGTAAAACTCTGCTGCACATTTGATTAAAAGTAACCTTATGACTGAAGGAAGCAATTTCCTGACATCACCACTTACATTACACTTCTAAAATTTAAGTAAGTAATTCTTTTCAAATCATTGTGGCATTTACTAATGTGATAAAGTGTTATCAGGTTATAACTTATGTAATTAAAACTGAGCATATTATATGATATGCTATGATTAAGAAATTACGGAATATCAAAACAATGGATTAAGATATCCTGTACAAATACACAAAGTAACAAGAAAATACTTCACTAACCACTGATGATTAACATTGTATGCACTGGACTTATTAAAAAAACACTTTGGCTAATTGTTGTAAACACAATTTAAGATGGATTCTCAAAGCAGCCAATCGGAGTGAAGCAACTAAAACCTAATATAGCAAGTTCATCCTCTTTATAATATTCAATTAAAAGCTTATAGTATGGATTAATTTTATTTAGGATACTTAAGTAAAATTTTAATACAAGTCTGCTGCTACACATCCCGTTTAGTCTTCCTCAACTTTAAAAAAGAAAAATACATCTATTGTACTATTCTGGCTAGTGATAATATCTTGGCCTTGACTTCCAAACAAATAAGGTTAAACTTCATTAGCCTAGCTTAAATAAAAAATTTTAAAAAAATGAGAAAAGGAATGTAACAGCATATGCTATTTGTCTAGAAATAAGTGCAAAGGTATGCTAACAAAAGTGATTTTTTTAAACTAAGAACTGTTAGTATTTATAGTTACTTCAGTTAAATACCCAATTTCCTTCCTTATTTTTGCCTGAATTAGACATTGCTGGAGATACTACATAAATTTCATAGAAAGCATATATTTAGCTTCTGACAATTCAGTTCAGCAAAGCTGAAGGTAAGCTTACAGTTGACTATATGGGAGGACAACGGGGACTAACTGTGTATTAACCAATTAAATGAAGCAGTAAGTGGAAAAAGGAAGTGCTAACGCCATTATAATGCAACAAGCAAGTCCTTTATTAGAATATTGTGGTAGCTACAGCATGTACACGTCACAAAAGGATGTCTTCTCACTGCTGAACTTAAGATGCCTGCCTTAGGCAGCTAGTCTTCCTAAATGATACCAAAAAGTCAAAAGATTCATTGAGGCAATTCAGAAGCCTGACCCTGATGCTCCAAATTGCTCTCCGGAGAAGCTTCTTACTCTTTGGACTGTAAGGACTAGTCAGTCAAACTAAAGGTCTTCAAGTCGAGTGAGGTGAGTACCCCTCAGCTTGAAAAAAACATTTTGAAAGACAGCTACAAGACTGATTCAAGGTCTCTGGAATCTGCCATACTGAAAAACTTATCAGGAGAGAGCTTATGTTCTGTAACTACTCAGACAGGAAGATGACAAAGGCAAAGAGAAACACTGGAAGCTGGACTAAAATCAGAATGAAAAGAAGTGTTTATTTGCATTGGTGAAAGTAATTAGCCAGGAACAAAAAGCCTGGGTTTCCATTTTACAAAATAATGCTGTTTCCTCAAGCAAATCTTTCAACTCACCAGTAGAATTAGCAATAAGATTACCAGACAAGACTGTACAGCTCGTTTGTGTGAAAAGAAAGCAGCTTATTAGAGTAGTCCCTTCTAAAATTTACAAACAAAGATTGTGTTTGTTACCTATCTTGAAGAACAACACAATAAGCAACTAACTTGGAGTCAACTGGTTAGTAAAATAAGGATTCATTCATCTACCTTCATGTTACAATACTACTGTCATCTTCTAAGAGAGCTTGACTTCCTTACTCCACAACAGAATTTGCGCTACTTTTATCAAGTCTCTCAGGACTAGACTCCTTAACTCCTTAGATGAGCAAAATCAAAACATAGATTCTCAAACCTTTATTCAGCTGCCACATAATTCTGAGGCTATCCATAACACTTCGATATTAGAGATCTGCTTGTGGACATGGTCATAATCACCTCAGCTTTCACAGAGCTGGGTGAAGCGCCCGTCTCATTCTACTAGGAAACGCAGAAGAAAGCTCTCGCAAGAGTCTCAATTCTAGATGGAATTCCCAAATACGCTGCCAAATATTACCAGATGAGGGCCCAGAGAAATTGAATCAAGTAGTCATATTCTCATTTAAAACACAACAAAAAAAAAGACACAATATGATAGTCTCCCCTCCTCCTACAGAGATATAGCCCTTACTCAGGATAGACATTTATGTTCATTTTTTTCTGGTCTGGAGCAATCCAAAACCACCTCTCCCTTTTCCTAGGAAATATTCCACTCAGTAGTAATGACAAATTTTAACTCAATCATCAGAAAAGAACCTGAAAAATAGCTCACAGCTTGACAATTACCAACAATCAAATGGAAAGAGCTAGGTTCCAGACTTTCCTCAAAGGAAAATTCAAAATACATGGAAAGAAATTCACAAGTCTGAACAGGATTTAAAAACCAAAGAGGGTTTTTATGCAGCTGCTCTTGGAGCAGAAACTATACACAAAAGCTGGTCTGTATATGAGTGAAGGAAGGTTCTTCGCTTAACTTTGGTGATTAGTTTTCTTACTCTGTATGAGGATAGCAGGAAGAAACATCAACTGTGATCTCAGGCTTCAGGGCACTTTGTGGATCTTGAAGAGTTTAGTTCAGGTCAAGATGCTTCAAGCATCCAAAGACAGGATGCTGAATTTACCATTAAAATAGCATTTAAAAAAATACACTTTACAGTTAAATCTGACTTCAAACTACATGCTCTGTTTGCTATTAGAATAGTTTGTATTATGCAAGAGTACATTACCTAGTGTGCTGTTAAAGACTGATACAAAGGAAATCATAATGTAACTCAGACCTTTCAATCTGCTAGTATTGCACACACCTGAGGAAGACTGCTTTGCTCTTATCCTTCAACATCATCTTATTGTTTGTATCTGAGTATACCTGCTACCTAAAATATTTTTTGTAAACTTTCATTTACTTTTACTTCTAAAAAAACAGAAAGCATTTGTTTTATTCTCTTCACTTTCTATTCTTTCTGTACTTATGATTTTTATTCTTCTCCAGTACTTATTTGGAAAACATAATTTAAATATGCTTTCATAACAATTACAAGTACAAAGTAGGAAATTATTTCTTTTCCCACCACCACCCCCAATGTCAAAAGTGGACAATCTAGCCAAGAATAAATACTGCCAGATCAACATTGAGGGATACTGGGAAAGAAATGGGTGCACAGGATAATTACAGAAGTGGATAAAGGGGGAAAATTTCACTAACCTGGGCAGTCAAACTGCAGCAGATGTTGAGATCTGAAGGGAGATAAATGCAAAGATTAGAAAAGCAAGTAAAGCATGGGAAGCCACTGAAGATTTGGGGTCTCAGAGATATCTGCTTAATAATTACATCAGACCTTTACAAAACCAGTGCCTTGTTAGTCTTCCGTTGGAGACAGAAATATGGTAGATTAAGTGGACGAGAAAGGTAATAGTGCTAAAATTCACAGCTATACCTACAGTTTTAACTTTTTTAGATTATCTACAGTATAGGGAAATATGTGTTTGACACACAGTTATCTGTTAGTACTGGACATAATTTAAAAGATACTATCCTATCATTACAAAACAGACTAACAGCAGATTCTGGGAAATAAAAGATGTAGTAGACTTCAGACAAATGACTGATGTAGGAGATCTGAAGAAACAAACAGGTTTCTTGAACAGGAGCCCATAAAAGCAAGTGAATGTAGTGGTGGAGGCTGATTTTTTTTCTAGTTTGAGTAAAAAATCCAGATGTACGAATTAGATATTAAGTATTATTTCACACAACATTTTAAAAAGTAGCAAATTTATGACATAATACAAGTGGTTCACAAAACAGAGACAGTACTTACCTTACAAGAACTGAATTTCTTCAACATGTGCTATGTGTATGCACTTTACTGTGCATACGCATGTGTTTTATATGTTTAAGTTCAGAGATTTTTGGTTACTAGAGTCCATACAGTATACATCATACTTTTCATCATGCTTTGCACTCAGACATAAAGGACAGCATTTATATCTGTGCTTCTATTTGTCTCTACTGTGGAATCCAGGGGCATAGAACTTAAAGGGAGGAGAGAGGTGCAGGACTAGGACTGTACACAGAATGCACAACCTGAAGAGCTTCACTTATTGCAAGGTACGCAACACCTTTCTACTACGGCTCCTTGCACAGATGCACATCCCACTACAGAGAATACAAAGCAACTACCACTGTCTATGCGGAGATGACCACTCTTGCAAGGACAGCAACTGAAACATTGGATTCTCAAACGGGGAGTCTAACCTAGAGATGTCACACCTGACAATATTTAGGGAACACAACATCAGTAGGGGAGGCTTGAAGAGTTACAAAAATATTTGTAAGCAATATTATGGGTGATGACTAGGGTCTCGTTGGACAGAATATCAACTACTGCAGTGAGATTCATCCTGACTATCCTATAGCTCGTGCTGATAGAGCAGCTCAGATCTGCTTTGCAAATCTTGCGTGGTTTCTATACCCTTCATATTTTCCAGTATAATTACTCTTAATGACCCAAAGCTTTTGCTTGGTGAGGGTGCAGTTTACAAGTGGAAAATAGCTATTTTTCTGAATGAGCAGAATAGAGAGACTGTTTTGTCCTGAATAAATGAGGCCTTTCAGAAACTAAGTATATGGAAGTGAATAGAGTTTTCAAAGTACATAGCAAGAATTTCAGGTAAGTTCCTAGAAAAACTGGCTACAGAGGATCTCATGAGAGCTTGGCTCTTCATTTCGCGAAGCTGATCGCACAGGAAGACAGTTTGTATTGGCACATGTTCTAGGGGGCAAAGTTTCCAACATTTGCACAGCAGAATCTCATCTCTTATTAACAAAAACAAGGTACATTACTGATACAGAGTGAGAAATGGGTACAGATTAGTCAAAATAGCTGGCTGGTAAAGAACAGAGCTGAAGGACAAATCATCTTGGTTCAATTTAAGAAGGCAGTCCAAGGTGATAAAACAGTTATGGAATAGTTAAATCACATGAAGGCAAGGATCTTACACTAGAGGGGAAAAGGGGGGGAATTCAAATCTGGCAACAAAAATCTGCATCCTCTATAATCCATATCAGCAAGTCTTCCTGTTCATTATATTGTTTCTACAGTGAAAAAAAGAAAAATTTTCTTAGCTAAAGAACAGGAACAAAATGGATGTTCCAGCAAAAGATAGGAAGTATAGACCAGTAGACATCACTATCTTTTTGTCCAAGGCCAGACTGTGTGGGCACAGCATTAGACTCAGCAACTTCAAAGTAACAAACACAGAAGATCTGGAGACAGACTAAGCCACACAGAGGACAGACTAATTTATCTGAGCTGTCTGATTTAGTGGTGCAGCCTAGAAAATGAGTTTGTTTATATGCATTAAAAAGTTTATGACTAACAAGTACTTTACAGAGATTCCAACCATCTCCATGCACCTCCCCCAGGAATAAAAGTGTGTCTTGTTAGGATACTGAAGATTTTGAACACAGTTTAGCTTCCGTCTGAGAAGCAGACTGCCTAAATGATGTAGCCTTTAAGTGCCCATCATCTGTTCTGATGAGATATATCTGAAATACATTGCTTTAAAGCTTCCTTATACAGCAGAAGTACCATGACCTTTCTCTCTGATAACAGAAAACACAATTGCAGTATTGCCCATAGTTATCTTTAAGCCCAGAAGTCGTCTAGAGAACAGATTCATGAGTTCTGGAAGACAGTTTACATTGAGGGCACTATCTGTCACTAAAACCAGTGAGCTTCCCCCAGTGAACTAGTTGCCCTGGATGTCAAAAGGAGGTGTCCCACAGACACTTACTAAACTTGTCTAGAATTTCAAGAAGGCAGAAGCATATATATAAAAAATACCCACCTGTGGAACAGGCCAACCTTCAACAGCCCATATGTGACCACAGATGTAGCCTGGCATGTGGCACAATGTACATTTTCACCGTTGTGTTTTGAACCGCAAGGCTGAACAGGCTCTGGAACTTACTGCACGAGAGGTACGCCCTTGCAAATGGGGAAACCAAAGAGGCCACCATAACCTTCATTATGCCAAGAGAAAAGGTTTGACTTCTGAGAGTTTAAAAACCCTACTGAGCTCTTTGATCAGGTCTCTAAATATTTCACCACTAAGTATTTTATGTAGAAAAGATCTGTCTGTATTAGTCAGCTACCTTAAAGACATGGGTTAAAATCCTCAGAGCTGTCAATAATTCAAATGACAAGGGCCCTGGTATTGTTAATGGTTTTGACCTAACATAAGCTAAGGAACTTCACATATATGGTAATATAATGGAAATGCTGAATTCTGAAAGTGAAGACATAAGAACCAGTCTCTCAATTACATTTAACTTCAGTTTGTATATGAACAGGTTTCCCCAAACCTATTCTTTTTTGGAGATTAAAGTGAGTAATTTCCTATTTCCCAGGAAACTTCCTACTGTAAAAGATATCATTGGAAGGACAGCTGAAACACTATGGGAGGTAATGAATAGGAAATGACCTGAACTAGAAGTATTATCCAGATGAAAGAGCCCAAGATGACTAGGTATGCTGGGTAATGCCAACTCAAATGCTCAAAATGAGCCAAGGGGGGGTCTCCAAAGGAAACCCAACAAGGTCCTCAATCTGTCACAGCTGTTTGTGGACTGAGCAGAGCAGGGCATTACTGGCCTGGTAAGAATGCATCACTGGCACTTCTTCCCAGCTGTTCCTAACATCTATAAAAAGAGAAGGTGGCTAAACCGATTACCTTCATGCAATACATAATACCCCGGGGAGCAAGGAATCTGCTCTGAATTCTTCCAAATATAGTGTATTCCTGGTTTTCATACAGCAAAGCACAGCACCTCTGGAGACATATACACTACAGTCTATTTTTATTTCCCAGAGCAAAACAGCTACAGTGTCCACTGCTGGCAGCCAGGCTTTTAAAAGGCTAAATTTTCACTTCATTGTTACAAAGTTCCCCCAAGAATCTGAAAAGACAATTTACCAGCAGAACCAGAGAATCTCTTTTCAAATAAGGTACAGACTCTCACTCTGCTGGCATCTAGCAACGGTCCCAGGGCTGCTATATCTTTTTGGAATACCTTTTAGCTGGCCAGCTGCTTGGAAGCCTCTTTACTCTTCATTGTGAGATGCATTTTCTTTTCCAATACAGCTGATGAAATCTTAGAGCAGAGTCCAAGGAGATGCTTGCTTTCTCAGTGGCAGTTTCTAGAATCTGAGCCAGTATCTACCTATTTTTTCCAAGCATTAAGTCTGCAGTCTCACTTCCCTGTTCCTTGGGGGTACAGCTGAACCTATTCCTGGCATGTCCAGATGCGGAGAAGCAAGGAGACACTGAATCTTCAGTATCTATCTATGGAAGATAGTAAATCCAGTATTTAAATTTATCTCTCAAGACAGATTCTCTCAAGACATTTGTTGGAAAAATGGTCAGGCACACACCTTTTTTGTATCTTAACATGAAGCACGCAGACACATAACACATGCATTCCACATAGCTACTGCTAACCAAAAATCTCTACACGTGTACCCATCATGGAACATGAATGTGGATAAGCATCAAAAGGAAAAGTCAGATTTACAGCATAAATTAAGAAATAGGCAGCAAAGCAGGGTGAGAAATATTGAAATCTTTTTCCTGAGCTACTCTGAAGTTTGAAGAGTACAGTCAGTGTTATGGTAACTTTCACATTGCTTATCAATTAACGGGTAGCTTTGTATAGAAGCCTATAACCATATTTAAACAATAAGCCTAATTTTCAAATATATCTGGTCATTATTTAGGAGTATGTATTTTCTTTATAAAAAGAAGATTTAGACTTAGAAAGGTAAACTTTATCGATAAACATTTTTATTACATTGTCTATCATTCAGGTTTTTTTAAAAGTAAAACATCTAATAAATATTTGCACTATTTTGTTCAACTATTCAGTTGTTCAATTCAGTTTTTCATCCTGCAAGGTGTCAAACACTATAAATAAGACATGACCTATCATTAGCAAGAGGCATTTAATAAGAGTAACTGCTAAACCAAACCATGTCTTTGTTTGAAACTGTATTAATGGAGATACTGTAAATATCCCAAGACAAATTACTACAGGACTGAAACATTGCACAGAAGGTGTTAAGATTATATTCTCAGTCCTACCGGTATTCCCCATAGTGACTGAATATTGCTATATCAAAATACAACACAATGCTAGGCCACTTTTTTTGTAAATGTGTCAAACTCATACTGAACCTCAGTAGTGACCTTAGTCACTGTTTAGAAAAGACTAAGCAGTGACAACATCCATTTTAAGCAGTATTTCTTTTCAGCCTCCTAAATAAAGCACAAAAAGCAACACCATATCTTTTAAACTACCTATCATGTGACCTTACATCAAATTTTAACAGAATTGACCTAACAAGCTCATAAGAATTAAGGATGTATGATCCTGATTAAGTACATACTTTTTTAAAGGGTAAGAGAGAACAGCACTAAATGCTTAACATTAGACTGTGAACCCTGAAAAACAGAAGTTCTGTGTTTATTAGCAGAACAGGAACAGGACAAGAAGTACCACAGAGACTAGGTATACTTTTCTTCAAATATACTTAATATTCAAATAGACTTAATTATTTCCTTGTGAGATAGTCCTTATTAAAAACAACTTGGAAAGAGTGTTTTGCACTAATCTGAGATTTCTGTTGTGGGCTCACAATTTAAACCTGAATGGACTAAACTAGTTTATTTGGCTATTGCCTATTTTAGAGAGACATCAAAAGAAAATATTCTCAATCACTGCAGTTTAGATTGGGTTTAAAATTGAGAGGAATAGCCACTGTTTGATTTAGTAATCCTATGAATTATCAGTTTGCTATTCAACAATCTGAATTAATGCTGAAAGTATATAATAAAGTTAAGACAAAACCTATTTATAGTATTTCTCCCAACCCAATTCCCCAAAACCACATGGAACGGAAAACCTACTAATAGAATTTGACACCAATTAAACTGGGATAAGAAAAGCTCTCCCTTTTTGGTTCTCCCCTGCAAGAGCCAAAAAGAATATGATGCCTATTTTGCATGCAGCTGATATCTACCAGTCAGGGACTGCTAGTTCTTGCCAGCTCCTTGATATGAATACTATCTAGCATGTCATATAATTAATTTGTTGATTTGTTTAATTTTAGTTAGAGCCTAGTTCATGAGCAGGTTATTTTCTCTGGTTTTAAACAGCTTTTACTCTATCTAGCAAATACAGTGCAACTGGTTAAAATTGTGAAGACCCAGCTAATTCTATTATTCCAAAGCCCAAAGTGGGCTTTTATTCCTTTCTTACTACAAGTTTCACAACATGCATCCTCCTTTCCAATATGCTTCAGAAAACACAAGAGAAACAGAAATCAGGGCTGGCCTCAGAAGTGCTTAGAAGACCTTAGGAGCTCCTCCTCCGCTCTGCCAAGCCAGCAGACAGCAGCTGATGTGCAGTGACCAGAGCACACCAAGTCTGCAACCTCCGGTTACCATGGACCTGAATGTTGACACACAACAACCCTAACTAGTAGGGCCTGTGGCACCTGCGTTTCATCACATGGTCAAGAGCATCCAAGACTGTCAGAAACAGCCTTTCCAGGTGGGAAAAATGGGACTTGATAAGTACAGGAACCAGGTCTGAGGGCTAAGGGAAGAGTTGTAGGCATGAGGCTCCATGTACAAGTGTTTTTTCTTAGGGCACTTGCAACCAGCATCCTATTCTTGCAGGCTGGCTATTGTCGGCCAACCCTAACAGTGGGAAAATTTCACGAGTTTTAGCATAATGAAAGCTGTTGCTTGTCCAAGTAGCATATCCCTTTTCCAGTATTGCTACAATTTTTAAAATGCAGTAAACAATCAAACAATAGTAACTTTCATTTTCAAAAGCTGAGGAAAGTAATCTCTGGTGTGGTAGACATACCAGCAAAAGGTTATTTTTTCTTATAGCCTTTGACTTATCTGGAAGTACATAAAACGTGGTTTTTTATCAAAAGCAGACAAAACTAGGATAAAAAAGTCCAGAGCTATCTACTGGAGTTGAAGTATCTGTGTTGAAGGGCAGAATCCATGCTTTTCCTTCATAAACACTGAACTATTCACTTTCTCAAATACAGATCCACAGACACTTTCTAAGGTTTTATATAGTCCCCCCAGCACACATCATTGCCCACCAGCAATAAATGCTATGGTTCTTCACTTACTCATGTTTTCATAAAAATAAATACCTCTCTCAATTAAAAAGATTTTCCTCTTCTTTTTGAAAGTATTAAATTTGAATTAGAGGGATGAGTGCTTGCTTAGTTCTAAAAAGCAGACCTAAATTCTTGAATGAGTTTAGGTTTATGGAGAAATAATTACAGAAATGAAGTGTTCTCACAGTTAAACCTACCATTCTTTAAGCCTCAAGCAGCAAGTTTGCTGTTAGTTCTACAACTGCATCCTCCAACCCAGTGATCCAAACTCCTGCTTTCTGTCAAAAAGTTCCGCTACTGCAGATACATTCACCCTTGGTAATCACATACAAAATAGTTATAAAAGAATCTTAAATGTACATCCTGCTGGTATTCAACTCTTTTCATCCTGATCACTTACAAGACTGAAGGTTAGAAAAATCTTATACATTCTGGAAGTGGAAATACTGCTATTTATGAAATTCAAGTTTTAATTTTCCATTTTAACATCAGTAAAGCTAGGGATTATTTTATTACACTATTTGTACATCAAGCTTTCTGAAAGATTAGTGAGCACTTACATAGTACTTAACAGAATATACATAAGCAAACAGAAGCCTGACATTGATGGTACCTACATAGTTTATCAGTATAAACACATGAAATTTTATTCCAATTCATACTGTTTCTTACCATCCCTACCATACTTACTGAACAAAGTTTGGTTTAGGCTTTAAATATTTCAGAGTATAGTCAAGAGTCCTGGGTACATAGCACAAGTTAAGTAGCACCTCAGTCCTCCATGGATTCTTTGTGTATATTGAAAGGTACCTAAATTCAATTTTAGACAGAAATCTGAATCATAAATAATCAGATGTTTTAAAAGATTAAAGAAAAAAATAATCAAGCTGTTTTCCATGTAATAATGCTACCTGCAAACACAAGAATGAAAGCTAAGCTTCTTGTTTACAATGTTTTTATTTAAAAGTAGTGGGAGCTTCCTATACATTGTTTAAAAAGATTTTCTTCTCTGGTCCTCCTGTAAACCAGAGAGTTATACAGTAAAATGGAGTATTTAGAGAAAAGTAAAACAAAACAAAGACTTGTGGGTTTCAGGAGAAGGTTTTGATAATAAACCTTATCAGTGAAGAGTTCCTAAGAGTTGGTGAAGCTTCCCCTCTCAAAAGTGGCATACAAAGCAAACTGACTACCATTGAATATTTTATGTTATAAATAGTTAAGCTTTAAAGTTCCTCTGAAACTGAACAAAATAAAGCTGAAATTTAAATCTCTCAGTATAATTTTGAGGTAGACTTTAAAATACTAGATTCTAACTGTACTTTGGAATAGTTTTATAGTGTTATCAAACATTATATTAGAAACAGCCTTGATCAAGTTGTTTTCCTGTACTGGAGCTGTAATTCACAATTACAATTTGTGCCCATCTAATAAGGGAGGGGAAAAAGCACTCAACAGGAGTGAAAGCACACTGTAAAAAGAAAAATTATGTAATGTAAAAAAGATAAAGGGTTTTGCCCTCTACAAGTCAACCAGCAGCTTTAGTCCAATCTAGAAACAAGCAGCATTCGTACAAGCATTTTGGTAAAAAATTACAAGCTTTTTGTTAAATAAATGTATTTTAGAAGTTCTATGTGACTGCTTGTATAGCCTTGTTCTTCAGTTCTCTGCAAGTGTTAATGATCATTTACGATCTATCCAACAGCTTCCTCTACAACACTTCCCTTCTACTCCTTTGAACACTGTTTTATTTCAAAACATCTCTACAAAACTTACGGGGAAATAGTATAAGATGTCACAATAGCTTAGTCATCTGATTGTACAGTCCTTTGAAACAGTCTAATTTTAAGTGTTATAGAATAAGATCTACACAATTAAAAACTAAGCAACAAGAACTAGCCATGAATAAGTCAGTTTATGGCTGCTCAAAAAACAAACCAGCCCCCACCCTAAGGTAATTTTTAAAATAAATATCTGATGCAGAGTCAGTAATCTAACCAATATATTACCAGAAAGCAGTGACACCACTTGCTATACTGTATACAAACCCGTGGGCTTTTAAGGAGTGGAAGCTTTTTGACAGAATTCAAGACATTTATTATCATTAATCTTACTGTTCTATCATGGATGAATAATAAATATCAATTTGATCCTTATATTTTCATAGTGGGTACTAGTTCTACTAGTCCATGCTCTTTATCAAATACTCTTGAATATGAGGATGTGTAATGGTCTAAATAGAGCATCCCATTGCAGGTTGTGGGTTCTTCCCCCTTCCCTTTTAAGCCTTTTGGTTTGCACCACTTCAGTTTAGACAGCACCACCAGGAAGCCGTTCAAAAATAATTCACCGTTTAACTAAGTAGTGCAATGAGTGCCAGCCAGATGCATTTCATCTAATGCATCTCCCAGTTGCATCAAAGTTTTAGATTAACAGTGTACTAGAGAAAGAAATTCTGCTAGGGAAACAAGTTAACTTTAGTACATGTATAAGAAATGGATGATGGACAGCTTCCCCATCATCAGAAGCTAAAGCCCTATCAGTTACTGTAGACAGCAATAAAAAACTAATAAATATATAAATATATAATAATATATAAAAAATAAAAACAGCTAAAAGCACCGGGTAACAGGATCAGTTATGTTAGTGCTATAGTGGTAAACTACAAAGCTAAAGTTTGAGAGACAGAAAAATCCAAGTATTCTGCTTTTAGTAAACCTGGAAAACGGTTAATAAAATATACCCTAAAAATGCACATTTTAACATCTCAATTTAAAGGAACAAAAATTAGCAGTCTTACCCATTTTCTGTTACTCCTTCCATTATTCCTCCGAAATGCACAAGTATCATTGGCAATGTATGCAGCTGAACACCAAAACAAATTCTCCTCTTTGGAATAGTACAGAATACTTTTCAAATGTCTCTTTTCATGGTTAAAGTATTTTAAACCTTAGATTGAGAACAAGGCTCTTGTTCTAAAATGTTAACTGGCTCAACTAATAGTTCTGATTAGAGCCCTCTTTTAATCACAGACAACATGAAAATTAATTTTTTGTTTCTCTCCAACACAACTTGCACTTTAAATATAGCTTCCTATCACCAATTGTTTTCTTAGTCCATAACACATAGAAATAGTTGTAGTTTTAAATACACCATGTGTAGGAAGAAACGTGCACTTACCAAGTGAACATAAGGCACAAAGTATCCGAAAAGTGCAGCTGGGATCCCAAAAGCCCAGATTCGGTAACTGAGAACTTTGAAAACGGAGAAATTGCAAATCTTTTTTTCAGGAGGAAATCTGAACTTTCCCTTCTTTCCTCCCTCCTTGTCTTTGGTGTTGGAAACAAGGGGTTTGTACGTAAAGCCAGCCAGGAACAGAACAAACATAAGGATGCACAGGACCCGCAAGGTGTTGTATAGGCCAACAGAATCGATCAAAACTCTCAAGAGGAAGGGCAGTGACACGGTGAACAAGCTGCTGCCTGCAGTGACAATGCCATTCACTAGTCCAAGGCGTTTCTTGAAATAGTGCCCAAGAATGACCAAGGATGGCTGGTACGCAAATGAGCAGCCACAGGCAAATAAGACTCCGTAGGTGAAATACAGAGGCTCAATGGTGCTACATCAAAAGAAAAAAGAAAAAAAATCATTAGTGTTTTGTACAACACTGCATGCTCACATTCACCTACCATATGCAAGACAGTTTTTCAATTGACATATTTACAGAAGCGAGTTAAGAGTTTGTATGTATACTTAAAATTCACTATGCCAGCTTAATTCAGCAATTATTCTACTTCTTCCACTGAAAAATCTCATAGAATTCACTGAACAGGTTAAAAAGCAAAATTTTATTTAAGTATAATTACACCAAATAGTCTGACTAAAAGAAAGTTAAGAATCATTGTTAGGATGAATTAGCCAAATGTAAGTTCAAGCATTGCTGGATTTTTGGGTTTTTTTCTTTTCCAAAGAAAATTATGTTGTTTTGATTTACACATCCCTTTACTGTGCTAGCAGTTCAAACATAAAGCTGAACACTCCTGAACCCAGAAAAATCAAGTATTTACATAGTTTATTATGAAAATACAATAGCAAAAGTAGTAAACTTCATTAATAATGAAAAATAAAACAAAAATACTGTCAACTTTTGGTAATATAGTATATTATTAGCAAATGATGGACTTTTTAGGTATTAATTTTTTTAGAGAAATAATCCCCTTTTTATTAAATAATCTAAATTCAGTGTTTTGATCCAGATATCTGATATGCTAAGACAGAAATAGGAAACAAGTTAAAGAATGAAACATTTCAGCTCATATTAAGGAGGATCTTCATCACAAGGTTCTCCACCATTACCATCTACTATACAACTGAAATGAAGCAGAGCCATTGTATTAAATCACAGGCAGACATGTGACATTAAAAAGTACTTGTGCAAGAAATCTTAACAGTATGAACTAACAGTGTTATTAATTAAATTAGTATTATAGTATTAATCATAAGTCAAAGGAAACATTTTTTACATTTAGATGGAGGCAGTGTGTGAGAAATGTTTTTATACAAGATTTCTGAGCTGGCACATGATGATTTATTTAGATTTTTTGTTTTTTAATACTATGTTTTCAATGAACCACGAGCTCTTCTCTACCAGCTAACACCTGCTTTTAAAGCAGTTATAGAAAACCATTTAACCTGTTAGCCAGCTTTTTTTAGGGAGTATAAATGGTTCATGTAGTGCTTTTCATCGTAGGATGTTACCCGCCAGCATCCCTCTGTACCAAAATACACTCCACAAGCTCCCATGCAATTACAGAAATTCTTAGAAAATAGCATTTGACTAACACAAGTCTGACACCAGGAACTCTGGGTTTGTGTATTATTGTGAAAAAGAATATTTGTGTAAGATAATATCGTTGCTTTCTACATTAAACTATCAAGTTCTAAAACTGATTATACAGAAGGTAAGCCAGCAGAAACAACATAAGGGGGAAGACTGATTACCTTTATCAATGGAAAATAACCAGGAAAAATAAAAACAGAAGTTATAAAATGAGGGGAGGAACATAATACAGTAAGGACTGAGAACAACTGCTTCCATCTGTAGATTCAGAGTTTGCAGCATGACATAGAGGGTAAAATATTTTCCTGCATTACAAATTAAAGTGAAAGAAGGTAGATTTAGATCAGATAGAAGGAAGAAATTCTTCCCTACGAGGGTGGTGAGGCACTGGAACAGGTTGCCCAGAGAAGTTGTGGATGTCCCATCCCTGCAAGTGTTGAAGGCCAGGTTGGATGGGGCTTTGAGCAACCTGGTCTAGTGGAAGGTGTCCCTGCCCATGGCGGGGGCAGTGGGGCAGAACTAGATGATCTTTAAGGTCCCTTCCAACCCAAACCCTTCTATGATTCTACAAAATACTCTTACATCTCAGCTTCTTAAGAGATAATATTTATATTAAGAAATCAGCATGTAATAAAAGCAGTAAATCGTATTTACATTTATCTACTGCACAACATTTTACTTCTAGAACATTGACTTCTATGTCTGAACTATACTCCCTCAATTAACTGATAACATCATAGGCATAAATCATTTTAGTGTAAGTAACATAATGAAACACCAAGAATGCACATTAACATAGCATGTACTCTAACAAGAATCCACCTCTCCTCTCAAAGTGCTCCTTCAAATTCTAAAACAAAATTCAAATAACCTAAATTTTTAAAACCTTCACAAAATAACTTCCTTTTGCATACCTCTTCTGTGCCCTTGTTCCACTGGATATCAGGGAAACACAAGGATGATAGCATTTTGTTCAAGGACAAAAACATCTTTCCTTTATCAAGAGGTTTAATTTATAATAATGAGACTGTTCTAGTATTTATCACGTAACACACTACTGGGAAGCAAGGAGGAAGAAAGATTTTCCAAGATGCATTCTTTTAGTTTTTACCTCACCTGTGGCAACAAGCCTCTTAAAGATATCAGGAAGAGGGTTTTTTGTTTGCTTGCTTTAATAAAATTAAGTAAGCAAAATATTTGCAATTAGATCAACCAAAAAATAAATAAAAATCATAAACTTGCTCAAGTAACAAGAAAACAAAAGCTTTCTTTTTCCCCATAAATATAAGTTATTCCAAGAATAAATATAAACACTAGTCTCAGTACCTAAGACAGAACTATTTGTCTTCTCTTCCTGTAAATTTGTGGATATGTTTTCAGATTAGGGGACATATGCCCAAACCAGACACATTAGATCAGGCATAGTGCCACATAGCGTGGCTATTCATCCATCCAGATCACAGCCAGCTCACAGCTATCTGGTTCGGAGTATAGGCATAGAAAATACATTTTCACAAGCCTGTCTGTATAGATACATTTTCATCTACGTAGGAAACCCTTCTGAATTTTGCTTTTGATTGTTCCTGTACTTACTGTGCTAAGGGTGGGGGGAAAAAAGCAGACTGAGAACTAGAGGTAACTGTGGCTTATTTTCCTGCTACTTCTTACCCTATCTTCACTAACCAATTTCTGCTGATGACTAGACTAAGTGAGTAAATTTCCTGTTTCCTCATCTTCTACTGGGCATGTCCAACAAACCAGCCGCTCTTGAACATCTTAGGATTTATTCTGCAAAAGTTAGAAATGTACAAAATGAAGCATAATCTGGAGAAAACAACCCACTCAACTACTGTTCAAGTTTTTTCAATAATGCAAGAACAAACTGATATTTTCTTACTAAAGCCAATAATCCCTAAGTGTATGTCATTATACCAAGGTTTTCACTATCCCTGTGTTTGGCGATTGGACCACTAAGAATAGAAGAAAACATGAAATTTTCCTAGAACATTAACACCTTCCTGGAGGTCCCATTGCATATTTATCAACACTGAAAGTGTTTTAAAAGCAAACTGGGGGGGACAGGGCAGGGGGGAAGACAGAAACAATGTTTACATACCTGCTAAAAGACAGCATATATCAAGCAAACATACAACAAGTTTATCCAGGACAATGCTGTTGATCTTATAGCATTAGTCTTGCTGTTGATACATTTATACAGTAGTTCCTGTTAAATAGCAAGTGCTGTTATGAGGTTATAGTATATTTTTAAAATTACTTTTGAAGTTGAAAGTACCACTTGGAGTTTTCACACAAATAAAACAAGGTTTCTACTCTAACAGATAATACAAAAGTAGCACTGCTTACTCCTTCATATTCTGTTGACAGAATCAGCATTACCTCTACACTGTAAAATTGATAAAATACTTCAAATGTAAAAAAAATAATTTTTTACCTTACAAAAGAACTTGAAAGGAGTCCAACAAACCCTACGGCAGCTCCAATAACAGCTACTTTTCGGCAACCAAACAGGTCTGTGAATATGCTGACTATTGGAGAACAGAAGAAGACCATCCCCATAGAGAGAGAGCTCACCCATGCTGCAAAATAGAAAAAGACAGCATTTTAGAAGACCAAGAGATTTAAGCTTTCAGCTAGTATTTGTTTTAGTTCAGTAACACAAAATCTTATGTAAAAGTTGGGTAACAATTGAGTAACTATTTTAAAAACATTTACATACATTTTAAAATATATTTACCTAACATGGTAAAAAAGCCTGACCAATCTACATAATCAACTAATTTAGACTTTATCAGCTCAAGGAATGCAATTAGCTGCAGAAGTTATTACTTATACTTTTTTTTTTTTAAACAATTATTCCTCCAGTAACCGATCTAGTATTCAAACTGATGACCAGGCCATTAAAGATACCTTTGAGGCTCCATATCCATTCTGACATCAATTAGCACATTTCACTTGATTTAATTCTAGATTTTAATGACTTTAAACAGCTAGGTTTGCTGAAAAAATTAACACATTTTTAACTTAATTACATAGATCTAGATCATATTGAACATTAATAGTGAGTAAATGAACAACAGGCTTTTTTACTGTAATATACACATTTGGGATGCGATTTTACTTTAAAAGAACTTGAGCTAGTACAACCATATCCATATATAATGGGAAAACATCTCTACATTTGATACTGCTCCAGGTTCACAGACACTGTTAAAACTGTACTGTGTTTATAAATGTCTTTAGATCATTAAGATTCAGTTCAGGTTAGCATACTAAAGTTTCAGCCACAAGTGTGTTTTTTATTCCAAGTGTACCAAAAATATCTTCAAATAACTTAGGTAGAAGAGAATTTGATTCATTTCAAATTAAAAGTCAACTCTCTGCTTCACTTCATACAGGCATCCAGAACCACATCATTTACCTGCTATCATCTCATCGTTCTTTCAAATATGCATTACTGATGTTACACCCAACAGTTCTCCCAGGGCATAAAGGTAAATCAAGCTGCTGTAGCACAACAGTTACAACAAACATTCAGGTGGGTAAATGTCCCCGTCTATTTGGGGGGGAAAAAAAAAAGGTCTAAACAAATAGTGGAAAAAGCTGCTGAGGCAAGATGCATTGGAGAAAATATTTTAACTTATTTTAATTGTATAGAAGAGGAAAGAACTCTTTCAACCTGGAAGGGATTTAAATCTGTGTACTGGAATTTTGTTTAGAATATCTTTCCTAAAGACACAGTTAGATAAACAATTGTGATTCAGTGATAAGGGCAAATAAAATTATCTTGAAAAAAATATAACCAAGAGACCTAATGAAGAATATTTACAAGTATATCTATCAATACCAAGACTTACAAGTAGTGTTGTTAAAGTGCCAATGAGCCCTACACATTGATGAAGGCCCCATTGTGCAAGGCACTAAAGAAAACAGCAGAACAAACAAACAAAAAATTGCTTCTTCAAAGAGCTTACAATGTAAATGACAAACAAAAGAGAACAGATGGCTAGAGAAAAACAGAAATGAGAGTACAGGAAATAAAACCTTTATTTTACAGCAAACAATGATCTCAATGAACCATGACCTAACTATTTGGGGCAGGGGGGTTGTTATTGGGTTTTTTTGAGCATGTCAAATATAACGGAGTTTCAAGGTGCAATCTGAAGAAGAGTGAGGTACTTCTGTGGGTATTGCCTGCATTTCCTGGGTATGACTAACCCAAACGAGATAGCCCTGTCAGCCTTGCACCTCTGCAGCAGAAACACAAGCTATATGAAGGGAGAGCACAAAAGACTAGAAGAACAAGGCCCCTGTGACACAAAGGCAAAGACCACATTTACGAAAGTCTGTCCTTTCTCTTCCTCTGCAGTCAAGGAAGGCTCAAATGCACCTTGGGTATGGCAAGAGATGACTTAAGAGATCTGTCCCATTTTACAGCCCAGATGGCTCCTGATGTTGCAAGACATCATCATACCAACTACAATTTGTAAGCAGGAGTCAAGGGGAGTAAATGCTCTCATACAGCCTGGACACCAGCCAGTTGCAAAGCTTCTTAGAAGTCCAACTTCTGTAAGACTCCTTATCTTTTTACTTATCTTTCCCAGTGTGAGCTATGTAGAGCCTGCAGTTCTACTGTCCAAAGGAAAACTGCAAACACTAGGAGGTAGAATGTCCATGGCTTCCTGTCACCCCCCAAATAAATGGTAGCTCCACCACCATGAACAGTCCTCAGCACCTCTGCATGACTTGCAGGGCAGCACTAAGAATCACAGAGTACCTGTGACACCTGGGGTATCTGCAAGGCCAAGAGAAAAGGGAGCTAAATCTTGATAAGTGGGCATTTCAAGACTCACTGTCATCAGATTGACAGTGGTATGAAGGTACCAAGGAATGGTTGAACCTCTTGCCAGCCTTCCTGCCTCGGTATGAGAAGACAAAGGCAACTGTGGCACTAGACAAGCCCAGAGATTATTGGTTATGAGAATCCAGTTTCACAGATAGGTACATGCACCCCATTCATGGGGACAAACAGGTAAAGAAACAGAGTAACTGAAATAGAGTTTAAGTAGCTTGCATAAAGTCACAGACTAAATTACTTCAGAGCCACAAGTCCAGCAGTCCTAATTTCCAGTTAGCACAGGCTATGATTCAATTAGCATTCTCCGTAGTGAAATCAAATACTTTACAGTACTTTTTAATGGCTTATACAGCTAATAAAATAATTGGAATATAAAAGCCTGAAGTGAAAACATTCAGCTCAAATTACATTCAGTTAACATGCTGACTTTGTCTCTTCATGCTTCCAGGTACTAATGAAAGAAATATGCCTTTGTCACTAGATTCTCTTTTTGTTACAGCAATAACAGGCAAAGCCTAAAAGAGGAGAAAGGTTCCCACTGATTTTTCAACACAACAGACAGTTAAGAGGAAGGACAACAGCCTTATCTGAAGTGTTTCAGAACAGCACTGTGATTGAACAGCAGAAGTGGGAGCCCATGCTTTACCGCTTCTCTCCCTAATGGAAACTGGAGCCCTTTAAATTACAACATAACTTAGAGATGTTGTTGGCATGTCTTGTATGAACAGCTTTATTGTTTAATGAAAAGAATGTTCTTGAAGTTTTACTTCACATGTATGCATAGTTAAGAAAGTTTACTGTATTTATCCTTTGCAAAGAAACCTAGCACCAAAAAGAATTAAGATATAAACAGAACAGCACATGCGTAAATTGTTAATTTCCTTAAGGCAAGTAATTCTTGCTGCAATATCTTGATCCTATGAAGGAACTGATGGCTATAAAATATATTTAATAGATCCAAGTAATTTTCAATTTCACTTTGCTCAAGTAAGTTTTCAAGCATTCTTACACTTTTTCACTCAGTATGAAAAAGTTAATGAATTGTCTCCCACATTTTTTAAATAGAAATTACAACTGTCCCAAATAAGTAATACGAAAAATTACAAATGCAGCTTGCCAGAATAATGAGAGCTCTCCAGAGCAGTTATTACATATTAATTAAAACATTTCTCCTCCAGGCTATTGGCTGCTTTCCTGGCCACAAGCTGACTATATTCCAGGGCTCCTAATTCAGATACTAATACAGCACCTAATTGCTACATATAACTGCATTCATATTCACACACAAAACATTTTGATTGCCATAGAAGAAAAGCTATTCCTACTTTAAGGACTTAACTTCCAGTGCCTCAAGGAAGGTTTAAGAATTAGCTTCTCAAAACATGTAATAATTAATTCCCAAGCTTCTCTAGAAGATGGAACAGAAGTTATCCTCAAGACAAAAATATTAGATCAGAGAGCCTATTGGTAGAATCTATACTGAAAAGTTTGTTTCTGTGCCATTGAAACATATAATAGATTACAAAAAAAACCCCAAATTTTATTGTAACTAAAGTTATTCCAAAACGGAAAGTCACAGCTACATGTTCTTTTCTCATCAGTTCACTACAAGTGTATGTACTTCAGCTATACTCCGAGTATATGCTCTCATATTTCTTTAATTATTTCTCTGTTCAAAAGTCTATAGCAATGAAAATCTACCACAAATATGCTGTTGTTTTACGATGAGTTTTTAAAAAAATCAGCCCTATTTTCAACTGTCTTTTGTCTTCTTCTATAAATATAGTATCTCATATTTAAGCATTCACAAAAATCATTGCCATCGTCACAGCTGGATTACGTAATACATATTTATCTACCAAACTATGGACCAAGCTGTTAAATGTTTTAGTTCATTCTTTAGGCTCAAACACTAGGCCTTACGAGACAACAGAAAAGAAAGCATTAATACCATATCACATTGGAATGCTTTATCGTGCATAAATTTAAATAAAGGCTACTCATCCACAGCATTCCTCTTCACAATCAAAATTTTTCTATGCATTACAATAAGAATCTTATCAGTTTTATCCTCACAAGTGTCTTTCAACTGGTTGGCTTAACACAGTAATAACACCCTTCATTCTTTAATGAACACCAAGAATTTTTTTATTATCTTCCCCTGAGATTTTTCTGGTTGAGACAGGGAACAAAAAGCTACTGTCTGGAAAACAAGTGGTGTGAGGCAAGTGAAGAGAAGAATATTTAAATTGAGGATTCAAAATCAACTCAAAAATATTTTGTTTTCCTACATTAAAAAAAAATCAGATAAGTGTGTTTGTGTAGCTCATGCAGCAAACGAAGACAACAGTAAAATTACAGTTCACTACGTAGCTTGCAAAATAATCTGTTTGGCACTACACATACTAAGACAGAAGCACAGACTGTGGAAAATGAGAGCAACCTTCTACATTTAATATAACAGATTCTCATGTGCAAAGACCTATAGCTACGCTGTTTTTAAGCACTTGCAAAATAGACTGGCCAACCATCCCCTAAACCAGTACTTCTGCTCACTGTCAGACACCCTTCCTAAAAATCAGTTCTCCCACCACCTCATTATATAACCAGCACAGTAGTTCAGGCCATACTACACAGCTAATACTTTTAACTACAAACTATAATGATGCGGGATGAGAAATTCTTGCATTAACTCATAATGAACAGAAAGTACAGAATCAGAGACAAACTACTTCAGAGTCATTCTCTTGATTCATAAGACGGAAATAATACTTCTCATGCTGAAAGCGTGTGACATTCTTGCTGTTTTGTGGAAAGTACAAAGTAGGTTTCTAAGACAAATTATTTTAAAATTATTGTGTAAAATAAACAATATAGGACAAGTTATATGAATGGCAGATGTTTAAAAATGTTTCATTGTCTCACACTGAAAAGGTTTGTGCAGAAGCAGCCTATTACAATAAAAACATAATGCAGAGTTAATGTAACTGCTTAAATAATGGAACTTAGTAACTTCTGGAAACTCAACTTTAGTATTTAGGAGGGTTTTCCTTGTATTTTATAAAAATACTTGGGGAAAGGGAAGGACAATATTTACAATATTAAAATCTTCATGCTTCCATTAAGTTATTAGTTATGATTTATGAAAGAATAAAGAAGCCTGTATGTACTCTCCCAGCCTCAAACCATTAAGAGCTGAGGGACTTCCTACGCCTTTTTTTTGTTTTTTCCTACTAAACAAATGTGGACACTACTTTTTTCTCCCCTGTGTATTTATCAATATTCTGGTGATTTCTTCTCCATGAACTGCCATCCTCTCCTGGAACACTTACACATTTTTCAGCATCTGCAACATCTTACAGCAAACTAATCCATAACTCAAGTATGGACTGTGTGAAGAACCTCCACTTCTATTATGGCCATTTATATACAAGGTATTCTCTTCAGCAAAGCAGAAGATTGGCTTCCATAAGAAGATGTTATGAGTGTAGCTCAGGAATTTGAGATCCCATTTTGGAGGAAACAGAAGTGGTTGTTCAAAGTTATTTCTGGAGATAATTTGCTCATCTCCAGCTAGTATTAATGATTCCTTGCCTGCATAACCACATTTACATGGCATTTATTTTTAAGAGCAAAAGAATTGCAATACTGTGTAGATCAAAGACTGATTTAGCCCAGCATCCTGTTTCTGACCACCACAAAATACTTCGACAAAAACACATTTGAAAAAGGGCTAGCATCCTGCAATACTTTTTCCCTGGCTATGTCCTCCCAACATCCAGCAATAAGCAGCTTAGAAACCTCCTAAGCAGAAAGTTGCATCTAACCATTCTTCAAGAACATTTAGTTCCATCAATATTACTTTGGCTTCACTGCATTTTATTGTAAACAGTTACAGAACATGCTCAGGCACCAGCACCACATAAAGAATAAACACCCCTTTGTTTTGAACCTGCTCATACTTTAATTCCTCTGCTGCAAGAAATAAGAACTAATCATCCCTGCTAAACTTCCTCTGCAACCTATGATTTCATATGCCTTTATCAGATCTGTTCACACGAGTTTCTTCTCCAAAATGAAGCATCTTTTTGACTTAGTCTGTCTTTGTATAGAAGATATACTTTTCCCTCTTCTCCCTTTATATTGAGTCCAATTGTATCATACTGTTTCTGAGACACAGTAGTCAGAACTGCATACAGTATTTAATATGATACAAACAGTAAGTTTCTGTGCCAATGTAACTTTTTTTTCCATTCTTTATCTCATAGAATCATAGAATAGTTTGGGTTGGAAGGGACCTTTAAAGGTCATCTAGTCCAACCCCCCTGCAATGAGCAGGGACATCCTCAACTAGATCAGGTTGCCCAGAGCCCCATCCAGCCTGACCTTGAATGTTTCCAGGGATGGGGCTTCTACCACCTCTCTGGGCAACCTGTTCCAGTGTTTCACCACCCTCATTGTAAAAAATTTCTTCCTTATATCTAGTCTAAATCTCTCCTCTTTTAGTTTAAAACCATTACCCCTTGTCCTATCACAGCAGGCCCTGCTAAAAAGTTTTTGCCTTTCTCATAGGCCCCCTTTAAGTACTGAAAGGCTGCAATAAGGTCTCCCCAGAGCCTTCTCTTCTCCAGGCTGAACAGCCCCAACTCTCTCAGCCTTTTCTCACACTAGAGGTGTTCCATCCCTCTGATCATTTTTGTGGCCCTCCTCTGGACCCGCTCCAACAGGTCCATGTCTTTCCTGTGCTGAGGGCTCCAGAGCTGGACGCAGGACTCCAGGTGGGGTCTCACCAGAGCGGAGTAGAGGGGCGGAATCACCTCTCTCGACCTGCTGGCCACGCTTCTTTTGATGCGGCGCAGGATACAGTTGGCTTTCTGGGCTGCGAGCACGCATTGCTGGCTCATGTCCAGCTTTTCATCCACTAGTACTCCCAAGTCCTTCTTGGCAGGGCTGCTCTCAATCCCTTCATCTCCCAGCCTATATTGCTACCGGGAGTTGCTCCAACCCAGATGCAGGACCCTGCACTTGTCCTTGTTCAACCTCATGAGGTTCACAATGGGCCCACTTCTCAAGCTTGTCCAGGTCCCTCTGGATGGCATCCCATCCTTCAGGCGTGTTCACCACACCACTCAGCTTGGTGTTGTATGCAAACTTGCTGAGGGTGCACTCGATCCCACTGTCTATGTCATTGATGAAGATATTAAATAGTACTGGTCCCAATACAGACCCCTGAAGGACACCACTTATCACTGATCTCCATCTGGAGGTTGAGCCGTTGACCACCACCCTCTGGATGCAACCATCCAACCAATTCCTCATCTACTGAACAGTCCAGTCTCCTAATTATCCTTCTTTTTTTCACCTTTTTTTTAAAGTATCACAACTGCTTCAGAGAAAAGACGTTTAGAAAACTATCCATGACCTTATTTTCCTGCTAATGGCAATGACTGATGTAGAGGCCTTTTTTTAGCATGCATTTGGATTATATTTCTCCCCATGAGACACATACGTACAAATTTAATCTGCCATATTAATCACTCATCAATAACATGAGAACTCAGCAAGTCTAACAGTCAACCACCAACATGCTCACATATGAGGATGGGCTACAAAGTTTGAATGTGTTCAGACTGCAGATAAGGCTAGCAGCTCAAAAGGAATCTAATTAGTGCCTCCAGATATCTAACAGGTGATTATTACAGAATATAGAGCTAGTCTCTTTTCAGTGGTGCACAGTGATAAGACAAAAAATAACTGAAACTGCAATAAAGGATATTCCAATTCGATGTTATGAAACAATTTTTCACCATGAAGGTAGTCAAACACCAAAATGTGTGGTCCAGAAAAGCTGTGGCATTTCCATCCTTGGATATATTGAAAACTTGACTGGACAAGGCTGTGAACAACCCCATCTAGCTCAGAGGTTCAATGTATTTTTTAACTTGGCCCTGCTTTCAGTGAGGAGTCTTAGACCAGATAACTAGAGTCTCTTCCAATTCAAGTTATTCTAAAACACTAATTTATGTAAGAATACTGTTCTAACCACCTGCTTCTTGAAAAACTGGATTCTGAAGATCACGTTAAATGTTAGCAGTTCTTCAGAAAAAAACTTTTGGGTTGGCAATATTAGGCTGACCACCAATCCCTCGTTTGTGAATCTTAAAGATGTAAAAACTCCTTCAGGTAAGAAAAAAAAAATAGAACTAAGCCATAAGATTAAACCCCTTTTTTCCCCTTAGGAAATGGGAAGGAGTTGAAGCTATCCTTGAATTCTAAGCTGAACAGATCCTCACAAGTAGATCTCATGAAACGTATCGTTAGCATTATAGATGTAAGCTTCATTGCTTAGAACTACTGCATCTCCCTCCTACTGGTGCACTTTTTGCATCAATATTGTTTTATTCTTGTTGCCTGTGCCCAGAAGCACAGGGTTACCCTTTGCCTAAGGCACTCCAGATACATCCTCTTTTATCCATTGTCTGTTTTTCTTTCTCCAGGGAAAAGCTAGTAATTTCCAAAAGAGGGAATTGTTCAACAGATGTTAGGTAACCAACAGAACCATTAGACCCAGCAAGTATCAGAATATCCTCCCATGTCCACAGAGAGCCTCTGTAGGTCAGCCTCCTGGAAATTGCCAACTCTATTTTTATCCAACCTATCATTACCCAAAGACGACGTCAAATGCCTTGTGCTACATGCCTTGCTTACACGTACCTGTGAAAATTGTTTCAGAGACTGCTCAGTAGCTTCTCATGAATTCTGAGGAATTTCATTAGTTGTGGGTGCAAAATAGAGGGCAACTGAATTTCTGCATCACTGTTCCCATTACTGAGCAAGCCACAGATCACAGAACAGAAAAGCAAAACAGATGTTGCAATGCATGTATTGACACATTTAGAATTCCTACTGTCAAAAAAGTGCACTGCTTGTTCTATTCAAGAGATCTGCTGATCCCATTAGAGAAAGCATGTGTTTAAAGGACTAAAAATAAATTTATGACATAATGCTGCCACAGGAAGTATCCTATACTCTGAACTCAGGTTACACGACTACAGCTTTCAGTTTGCTTGCTTTCAAGTGTATAGTTTGCAGATGTCTGAGCTAGGCTCTCCCTTAAAGCAATACTATCCAAAGAAACCCCCCAAAAATTAAATCCCAATTTAAATGAAAATTCTAAAATATTTTGGGCAAAGAGAATTTAGCGCAAGGAAATACCATCTCTTTTGGACACCAAAGCTATCTTGAACAGGCTTTAAGAATCAGAATTATCTATAAAGGATCTAATCAGATTTCTACAATACGCTCAAAGATATCATGGCCAATACAAAAAGACTTATGAACCAGAGACTAGTGGAAGTATCTGCCAGGAATACAAGACATTGTTTTTTCCCCACTTTTTTTTCTTGTCCCCAAGGAACAAGTATTTTATTGAATAACCTTATTACTGAAAGATACTGGTAGTTATAATGAGTTGGAAACCAAGAACTATATATGACCCACTGGATCCCAATAAAGAGATCTTTGAACAGCTACCCTGTTTCCACGTCACAAGCATGAAAGCATAACCTCTGTTTTCAGCAGACATTAAGTCATTATCAGTCTGAATTAGTTTATTCTGAAAAGACTGAACTCAGATTTTACAGATAGCTGTAAGCTTTCCTGTGCTTATGCATAGCATCTCTTCAGTATACATGCCTTGTGAGAGTCCAAAATGCTACTTCAGGTTTGTATGTGCCATTTTGATCTTGATGCAACAAGGTGGAAAGAAGCATAAACTTGCCAATATGTTGTAAAATTAGCAAAATGAGCTCATATAGTAGCAGTAAGAAACAAAAGCAAACATGATATCAAGTCAGAACATAAACTGATTTCTTCCAAGGCTTTATACACCATAAATGTTCTCTGACATGATGCGTGACAGAGAAAGACCAAGTGCCAGAAGAGATTCATGTATATCCTTAGTACAGTAACCCTCTCCAAGCTTGCCATTTACAAAAATAGGACTAGTTTCACCATCTGCCTTCATAAGTAACGACAACAAAAGATCAGAATTTCTACTGAGATCAAGTCCTTGTAAGCATAAGCAGCAGGAAAACAGAAAAGTCAGAAAAATGGGTGCATTCATGCACTGACAAAAACATCCCACATCACTGCAACTAGTGATTACTTAACTACCATCTAATTCACACTCGCTATTACACAAGCTTAGGCAGAGTTTTGGGGGCTTTTTTGCATGTTGGTTCCCCCTTTAACAAATCAATAACAGTAATGGTGAATCCAAAGCAAGTATCATGGGAAACTGATCATGCATTTTCTTCAAACTATATGCACAAAATAGGAACCTGAAACAGTTAAAGAAAAAGATGTTCTTACAAGCAAACAACTTTTACTACTAGAGAGACTGCAGAACTTTTATGTAGGTTAAAAAGTTAGAGGAAAATAAACAAATGCTTAAGTTAGTAAAAGCTAAAACAAAAGCTCAAAAGTAGTACGCTGTTAGGCAAAATATTGCTGGTAGAGATTATAAGTACTAAGCCTTCAGGAACCTTTAAAGGAAGGCTGAAGTCAATCATTAACAGAAGAACACATGCATTTGGATTTCATGGCAAACTGAGCTTGACCTTTGACACTTAATAAAGTCTGAAAATGCTGTGGTAGGAAGAATAAACAAGGAACAAATAGATAAGAAATGGCTGTAATCACTTGTTTTTCCTATTAGAAGTCATACAAGAATGTTTTCTGCTGACTGTCTGAGAGTTTAAGCACAACGTAATCACATTTTTAACTAATGGCCTAAAAAAACTGAATTCCAGATCTGATTTCCAGGCACATTTTTATCTTTCCTTCCCTCCTCCCAAATCAGCACTGGTTTCTTTATTAATTTTTTAAAATACCCAACAGTTGAACACCAAGGATCACGTTCCATTTTGATTTAGGATCAGTAATGTTCAGCATAAGAAAGTATCAGCTATTAACTTCAAAGATGACCGTCTGATTTGCCAGAAAGGTTTAATCCTAACTGCTTTCACAACCAACAGTTACACACATATTCCAAACATATCTGCAACCAAACATGTCAGACAATGGTCTCGTGTTTCAGAGCTATAGCATAGATCAGACCTCAAGACCCAAATTCCTAAGCTCTAATCATCTTCCTTCCCGACATGCAAATCATTGCCTTTCAAATGGCACAAGCATACATTCCACTTCTACAGCACCAGAAGTCCCTTGTGAGACCATGATGAAGATAACAGACAAGATAAAGAAATCTTACATCACAATTGAGTTTGGTACATCCCTTGAAGTTCAGGAGTATAGCTTGCCATCAAGCAGCTCACAAACTAACCCTAACTTTTCACATGCAAAGATCCTTCTGAATCCATCACAATCAGCTAAGGGACCCCATCACATCTCAGTAACTTCATGAGCATCCTCAGGACAGATAAGAGCATGTATTCTCTAATTACATCAACGTATGTTCCCCTTATGTTCTGTAGGTCCCTACGGAATAATCAAACTGAATTTAGATCTTAAATCTGTATCTTCAAGGCTCGAACTGTTACCTAAAAGATCTCCTGATGTTATAAACCACCATTCCCCACTATCCACCCCAAAATAGTCATGAAGAGCATCACATCTAGGGCTTTATAGGAAAACTACAAGTCCCCACTTTCAGCAAGGGACAGACTATTTACCATAAAGAAAAAAAGTACATTAACCAAACCCAAAATACTATTACACAGGGCAAATAAAACAGAAGGACAAGTGATTTTAGGACAAATCATTTAGATGCTGTAAGAGGTAAATATTTTTCAAGGTAAGATCTGACTGTTGAACTAGCATGTGCTTCAGAGGGGAAGAATCTGCATTTATACAGAAACAAAAGTATCTATTTTGAAACAGGACATTTCAATCCAAAAAAACAAACGTGTTCAGAGGCATGTGCCTGCATTTAGTATTACAAGTACAAACATTGAACTGTACAGCAAAATCCTGTCTTTGCAATTGTAACATTATTTTGTGCTGTAAGTTATGTGGAAAGCTACATTTTACTCTAAAAGAAGCAATTAGGGTAGTGTGAGGTAAGGTAAAGTGAGGTGACAAATAAGTTCAGTATGCCTACCTTCCATGAAGAATGCTTTTTTTCCCCCAATATTTACATGGAAATTTATCAGTTTCATCACAAATGCACCGCCAAATAGAACTACAAGTCCAAAACTGGACTATTAAGTGACACTAAATGTCATTTTCACAGGCTGAGAAAAAGGGGATTTACATGCATCACATTTTCTTTCACCCATATCTCCCATTCTCCTCCCTTCAAATAATGAAAACTTTGTAAAACAACAGGGCTACTGTAAGTTTTTGCATAGCAAAGAAACGGATTAAAGCGTTGTCCCTTTCAGAGGAATATCAGGAAGAGGGAATCATTCGCATGGAAAGCTGATAAGAGCAAATACAAGAAAAAGCATATATGACAGGGTAATTCTCTATGTCAGCATGTGCCCTTTATATCAGTCACACACACACGTGACTCAGCTTGTAACCCTTGTAACCAAGTGAACCAGCCACTGTAACTCTTGACCTTGTTCTACCCTCATCTCCATCCAAAATTCCAAGTCTGCCAATATCACTTACTGGGACAATAAACTATTTCTCATTAAGTTAGTGCTCAATTACTCAGGCAGTTATCTGATTTCCAGCAATCCAAATGCACAGGTTGCTATACATCTAGAAAACCTGCACAAATTGCTACTTTGCCCAAAGTAATTTTATCTTAGATATACAGCTGATAAACCCTCATGAGTTGACTTGCTGCGTATGTAATATTTCACATACGCAACTGAGAAATCAGTCTGACAGATACGGGTCACATGAACTACAGCTCGTTGAAGTACTTCCTAGTAGATTTGGAGTTCATGTCTGTCCCATCTAGTCTAATATCCAGTTTGGGGAAAAAAAAAAAAATCAAAAGCAAGATGTTATACATATTTTTATTTATTCATAATACCAACAGGATTTTGACTAGAGTCTCTAGACACTGCAAACACTAACCACTGGCAAAAGTTATAGTTTAGATTATATTTACACTTCATAAAGTACAAAAAATTTTTAAACAAAAAGCTTCCTGTTGAGCTGTTGGAACCACAGGCCCCCTCTCCCAACCATTAAAATGTTTTTTTCTTAGGAAACACTGCTGAGTTAAACATGAAAGCAAACACTTCCTCAAAACTATTTTAAAGGAGCATCTTATTTTAATTTCATAGTCTACAACTGAGAATTTAAATTTTACTGAGTTTATAAAAAACCCCACAATTTAAACTGTTTTTCATAGCCATTTTCACACAACTTCCATATTTCATGCTCAGCACTAGCTACTTCCACAGCAAAACACAGCAATTTCATTTTAAAATACAAATAAATGGGCAAGTAATTGAGCTACTTGAGCATTGTTATTGTAGTTTTAAAACTACAATACTTCTTTTGAGCTAAAATTCTATTTACCTGAGACAGGGCACAAACTTTATTCCGCAACATTTGTCACACATATAGGTACTCTTTAGCATTACAGGTGGTCTCCTTTATCATACTGTATTACTCTGCAAGAATTATTTTATTACGCTTAAGACATCCAATCAGTTCTCAAAATACACTTCTAAAGAAAATATTTATTTATTTTTTTTCTTTTTAAGTTTTATATAGGTAAAATCTAGTCAAAAAAATAAGGGAGTAGTGAAGCATATATATCATATACAGAAAATAAAACACACAAATAAACGGTGATATCTGAAATAAATTTGTTGTTTAACTCAAGAAACATCCTTCTATTCCAATAATATTCCTGCTACATTACTTTTTCTTTTACTTTGGATCCACCCATTAGTGAGCCTTTATCAAAACTATGATACCTGTGCTCCCAAAAACACCCCAAACATCAAAGTTTGGTTAGCAGGTACAACTTTCTGAAGATTCTTTTAAAGAAAGAATAGTTTTGCTTGATAAAGATCCACTATCTTAAAAACAAAAACCAATGGTTTTACTGAACATTTTGCTGTATTCTGAAAAATATCAGAAGTCCAAAGCTCTTATTTATGAAATAAGTACATACAACAGCACAAAACTCCGAGCCAATCATACTGCTGGTTCATTTCCTCCCCCATTTTGCACCAATGCCTTTAGCTCTTCAAGCTTCTGGGTGGCTGTATTGAAAAGACTCTTTGTACCCACCATGAGCAAACAGACACAGGCACACACTGTCTAGTATAAATTTTTTCTCTGAAGTCCCAGATTAAAACATTGTTTATTACTTCCTTTAAAGTATGAAAGTCTCCTCTTCTTTTAAGAGAAACTGTAAAATTTAGTCAAGAAAACTGCTGGAATCAGTCATCTCCTTCAAATATCTCATGAGGGTTGGAAGACATGAGGGAGTTTCAGTGCCTTACTCCTTAATGGTTCACTAGAGAATCTTTATCTCTATGTTTGTTGAAAAAAAGCCTAAATCCACCACTGCCTAGCAATTGCAATAGTCTTGCTTAAGCTGCCCAAATCTGTAACACTTTTCTGCAGTGACTCAGCCATTTTTGTTCTGCCAATGGCAAGAACTGGTGTATAATCAGTATAGAGATTTTTTTTTCCTCCCAGTCATATTGTGTAGTTCTGTAATTGCACATTATAGAATAATATAACAGTTGTTATCAAAAAAGAAAAGCACTCAAGTCTTTCTGCTGAATGATCAGTCTCCAACCATTAACATTGCACTCTAATTTCTTAGAAGAGTCTGAGCATTTTAAAAGTCTTTTTATTTTATCAGCTTGCAATCTAAGTGCCAAATAGCTTGGCTACTAGCATTTCTACAACCATGTCTGTTTTAATACTATTCCCAGAACTTGAACCCTACTAGATCAATTAAAGAATTACACCAACAATTTGCCATCTTCACAGTCAGATCTTAACTCCAAATGAATAAGTAAGCTATTATTCCCTATTTCTAGTTTTAAGAGGAAGGAAGGGAAAGACTAAAAATATTAAACCTGACAGAAATGCTATTACATCATAAACAGTAACTGTCACTAGATAATGTATGAATAATAATGATAATACTAATAATATTAATAAAAACATGCATATAATACATATCCACACTTCACACCCATATTACATATACAGGGATTTTTGGTCTTCTAGAATATAAAAAAGAGAAAGCTCCTAGCTCTTATATGATCTAAGCAGCTTAAAACATAAGGCTATTTCCACTGAAAAAAATTACAGCTTCCGAGAGAAAAAAATGCATTTTCTCTCTCAGAAGAAAAACAAGGAAAATTGCTGTTATATGTATTACATGCAAGATCCTGAACAAAGTCTGAGTTCTGTTGCTCATGTAGTACAATTCTGTTGAGCTTGGTCAAAGGCCTACCATAAGCATCACTGCTGACTTTAACAGGTATCAGATTGTGCCTTCCATTGAGCTCCATTTGCACAGTGTTAGACTATGCAATAAAAGATCGTCTGCGCACCCAGGAAGGGGCACAGAGAGGCAATGGCAGGAGGGGGAGCCCAAATACCATCCTGCCCTGGCTCCTCCCAGGCCCACGGCAGGAGCCATCAGCCCCGATAGCACCAGCCCCGCTCTACGCCCAGAGGAGCACAGGGGCGAAGGGAGGTGGGAACCCAAGCTGCTGGCTCAGAGGAGGGGACACCCTGTCCAGTGCCTTCCCGGGCTGTCCCAGGAGAGCCTCAGCCCTCATGTCCAGGTGTGACACCCATCAGGATGAGTCAACGCCAGGGCACTTTCAGGACTGAGGGGGATTACTGCCTTGGGGCATGGGACACACTGGGGGATGTCTGGGAAGAGCATTTCAGGATCACACAGGACTTACTATGGGGTGTTCAGGGGAGGAACCAGGGAGGGATTTAAGTGATCTGGGGTGAAGCAAAGTGTGGGAAAATAAGAAGGACAAGAGGATAAAAAAGGTTGGTCACATGCAAACAGTTTGCTGGTCAGTACACCTGTCCGGCCATGTTCTGTGCCTGATCAGAACAGCCTGTCCTGGCTTCTTGCTAAATTCCTTTCTAACCTTTTCCCAGGCAAAGGCCTTTCCATCTGTGTGCTTAGCTGAGTGTTTGAGCCCAGCACCTGAAGGGATCCACACTGCAAACATGTATACATATATTATAGATTTAGATACATATACACAGACATATATTGTCACTAGCAGACCTCTATTCTGTTCAGCTAGAGGGGAGCAGGATGAGGCCACTAGAGCTGTGTTCATGTGAGTGTTATGCGAGTGTCTGTCAGTTCATCTGTGTGGCTAGCCACATAAACATGTGTATATGTAGTGTACATGTGCATTCTGTGCGAGTGTGCCTACCGGAAACATATTTTCAGCCTCACTACTGGTTAGACCGGGGCCACAAAGCTACAGCAGCCTCACTTCTCTTGGGCTGTTGGATCTGGCCCGATTGGTTTCCCAAACAGTTAAGAACTAAAAGAAAAAAAAACACACAACAAAAAAGCTATAGTCCTATTTAAAATACACTAGTCCTTCCCTTCTGGTCCAAGCTTGTATTTTCAGGAAGTTGCACTTGTCATACAAGAACAATTACTTCTGTCAGTTAAATTCACAAGTAGCTTTTATATTGATAAAAGAGTACTTACTGGTATTACTCTAACATAAAGAAAGCCTCTGGGAAGCTCTGCACTTCCTCCCAAGGACTCTCACATTGTGAGAAGAGTTGCTAGGACAGGACACTCTCCTTGCAGCAGCTGGAATACAAATTGGGGAACTTAACAGCTGCTCTAAACTACAACAGCCAAAGCATCCAAGAAGAAACAGGATAGCAAAGTCCAAATATCTTCATGGAATAAATAACAGACTTCCACGTACTGATTCCTAATCAGGAATAGGGAAATTTGGTGCGCGTAACTTCACCTTGATGGCATAACATGGTGCAAACCAGCATTAGGCAAAAGTTACTGGAAAGATTCTCTCAAAATAGATACCAGCAGGTGAAATCAAAAAGCAAAATCAAAAAGCATGAATTAATAGTATGCCTACCCCTGAGTACAGTTTAGAAGAACTTTCAAGACTGCAAATAACAATCCATGCAATAGACCACACAAGTAATTAACTATTGGGAGTGTGGACAGCAAGAGAACAGTATCTATTTTTCAATTATTCTGAAATTATTAAGAACTAAAGCATACTGTGAGTGTTCCTTTAGCTGAAGTGCTTCAAAGAAAAACTGTTAACAGTCAGCATCCCCTAGCCAGCCCAAAGAAAACAAGGAATCAACAAGGCCTGCTTGCTTTCAATTCACCCTGAGTGGAGTGCAGAAAGCTCTGTTCCTTGTGCTTCATTCAGTAAAAAGCACAGGGTGCCAAAGAAGGAAGAAATCAGCAGTAATGTGGGGAGCCCTTGGCAGTTCAGACCTGGTAATAACTACCCCACCAGTCCTCTAGGAATCCGTCTCCAGAAGAAGGTGGCTGCTCTTCAGAGAGTTTCTTTGAGGAAATCAAGAGGTTTACTGTGCAAGGAATGCATACTCAGCCCATGAGAGGAAATGGATCAGGAGCTTAAGACACAGAGAAATTGCAAAGTATTCAGCAGGTTAATAGGATTTAAGGATGGGTAAATCTGCATGTATGAACAAGACAGGAGCCTGCAATATCAAGAAGAAAAGGATTAAGCTGATAACCCCCAACAGCTAAAGCTGGTGCAACAGCAGAGCCCTGCATTTCCTCTTGCACCAGAAAGGTAGAAAAGCAAGAAAAGGGGGAAAAGGAAGACTAGAGAGATTTCTTGGATGGCAGGATAGGGACAACAAGATTCTAGCAAACAAACTGGACCCCCAAACAAGAATGGGTAGCTGAAGTTATGTTAATAAAAAAAGTGAGTAATTTTAATAATTCAGACAATAGGTCTGATAAGCATATTTTGGTAGTTTAAGAGGTAGTAACAGATTAAGCTGCTAGCGTGAAATAGAGGCAGGCATTCTCTCCCTTTTTGTACAAATATAGAGACATTTTGTAATGGAAACATTAAGACAGATATGATTGGACAACGAATGGAATGCCTGGGTGTGGAAACACCAGAAAGAATGGCAGAAGAAAGGCCTTTAAGAACAGCATGTGTTGATGACACCTAGATAAGCTGATCAAAGATCACAGTACAACTACATATCAGCTCCTCAAAATACCCAAGTCAGTAAAACAAGGACTACATTTACACTAAAACAAGGGACAAACTATAGACTAGTCATTAAGAGATAATGGTGGGAAGATAAATAACAGGATTGAAGCTGTAAGACAGCCAAGATAGGGAGACAAAAGACTGAGTAAATCCTAGCGACTCAGAGGTGACACAGGATGAAGAGATCCTCACCACTGTCAGCTCCTATAGGGTACAAAAGTCACATCCAAATTCAGTACACAGCTGCTGAACTAAGAACCGCCCAGAAGACATGAGGATTTGATAGCAGGAATCTCTCATCACTCATTTCATTGGGAGGATTTCTAGCAAGACCACTTTGACACGTTCATCTCTGGTCTGGCTGATCAACCGACTACTTTGACACGTGTCTCCATGCTCATGAGCATGTGGGTATGACTGTGTGAGGCAGGGCAGGGGGTGTTGGTTGGGGTTTTTTTGTGCAAGTTTTTGGTCTGGTTTGTTTTAATTAAAAATCACCTCCCCCTCCTCTAAGGGCTCACAATGAACTTTGCTACAACCTTATTTATCGCTCAAACAGAAGGGGATGAATGGGACAGGTAAAAAAAAAAGATACTATAGCAACGAAGGAAACAGTTCATAACATCCATCCACATATAATCCAGGCATTAAGGAATCACACATACTAGCCTTAGTACAGACCATTTTATGTCTGACTCAACATTTCCCACTATTTGACTGGGGGGAAAATTTGGTTCCAGGAGAAATTCCTGCTTTCCTGAATAGCATGTAACACTGGTTTATTGTAAAAAAAAAACTGATACAGCAATTTAAATGCCAAACCACTCCAAATTCAACATTCTTTTAAAGCTCCAATTTAATTAATTCTCTCCCTGGGTATTCCTGGTTTATGAACCTCACAATTTAAAGACCAATTCAGACAATTCCATACACTAATACAATGATGTTGCATTTTAATACATTCTTAGACAGTAACTTACACGTGGTGCCTTCCATTTAAGCTAGACAATGCAACATCACATCACTTGCATCCTTCAGTCATTTTTTAGGATTACTTACTCAACCCAATGAAATTGGCAAAAAGTAAGACTTGTTAAGAAAACAAGTGAAAACAACAACAAAGTAAAGCTTGTTAAATAAACAAAGGGAAACTAATTAGGACAGGAATTTGATCTAATAAATTATTCTGCATGAATAATGATCAGCTTGTCAAAATTCATGGTGTTTGTTCATGAAGCTCACAGCTGGAAACAGCAGGGATATTTCAGGTCAAGAATGAGGTTCTTTGGCAAAAACTACACAAAGAAGTTTGCATAGCTCCTGCCAACACCATGCTTAGCTTGAGGCAATGCTTTTACTTTCAGGACCTCTGAGGCAACTCAATTTAAAAAAAAAAATACTTACTAACATATCCAATAATGAAAACAAAGGATTCTGGTAGTTCTACAACCAGTTTACTCTTAAGAATATTACAGACTTCATATGAGAAATTACAGAAGCTTGAAAATAAAAAGACTCAAACAAGCAATGTTTATGAGTATTTGTCTTCCTTCGGTAAATGCAACTAGGGACAGCCCCTTAGAACACAGAGGACAAATTCACTAAAGTTTCTCATACTCAAGATGGCTACTGTCAGACAGGGTCATTCCTGCTCTTAAGCCTGCAAGGAAGACATGAGAGTATCTTTGTCCCTTGCCCCTCACCCCCGACAAAGAATATCTTCACATAATCCTGCCAAGGCAAACAGATTATGCCATACACTTCAATATTGGTGATCATAAATAATAGTTTTCCTGACAGTCAGAATTAAATATCCTTTAGGTGCAGGCTGGTAGGAGCTTCATGAAGAACACTTACCCTTTTCATAGCTTTAATATAGCCAGATACAATAAAAGTATTATTAAAAAAATGGAGATAGGAAAAACATTTTTATTCTTGAGGAAAAAAACCAGCATTTCCACGTTGCAGAGATAAAACTAGGAACTGTTTTAAAAACTAATCCTCTAGAAGAACAAAGGCACTTCAGTAAATTATTTGAGAAATTATATTTTTAAGTATGTTTTCTCCATTTTGTTAAGAAACTAGAATAAAACTTAAGAAAAAGTGAAAGTTATCTTACTTTTACAAGGTTTAGTTTATTTTCTTTTTTCTTTAAGGATTCTCTTCTCCCTCACCTAAATTTTATTCCAGAAAGCACTAAAACAAAACAGAAGTATTTCTTCACCATAATGAGGAGGTCACCTCCTCCGATGCAAGGCCTCTTCAAAGTGGCTGAATATCATGAGCTTTTGCACATCTAAAAGCAGCTTTAAATGCTTATCATTCATCAAGCAATCATGAATCATGATTAAACATCTTTTGAATAAAAGGATTTTAAAAAAACAGTGTTTAGATATAATCACTTACTGAGAATTATCTGGATCATGCTAAAGTAACATGCCATTCAAAATAAGTCTAATGCTAATTGCTTAGAACTTCTTACAGCTTTCAACAAAGGCTTCATCCATCACAAAAGATTCTTAGAAAAACAAAGTTTCCACTGGATGAGAGGAAAAGCCCTCGGAAGTATGAATAAACTGACTAAAAGAAGAGGTCAAATTAGCATACAGAGAGCAGTTACCAGCAACATCCAGAAAGAATCCATGTTGAATCCCCTTGCTGTTTAGTAATATTAACAAATCACCTGGAAAAGGGAGAAGGGCTGAAGAGACAAAACTCATCTCAAAACAGAACTCAGGTGACTGCAGGTGAAGGGTGTTTTTTTGTTTGGTTGGGGGTTTTTTTGAGGGTGGGTTTGGTTGGGGGGGTGTTTTGTTGGTTTTTGGAGAGAGTATATATATATACATGGATGATATAAGAGGGTGATTTTTTTTTTCCCCTCATAAAAGATGAAAAGGGGATGGGACTCCCAAAGTTATCAGAAAGCACGTTTAAAACACAAGGAAGTGTGTATTATGTTCAGAAAATAAATTCAACTGTGCATCCTCTATAACTGAGCATTCTGAAGTCCACAGGTATTAAGTGACTTTGAAAAAAGCAATTGATATAGGGTGGGCTTCTCTGTCTCTCTGAGCCCAAAAACCACTCACTGGCCAAAGGGAAGAAGGTATATAGCAGGAAGGACTACTTTTTAAGCTTTGTAAGCATCAGTTATTAGTACTGGATACAGAACACTGGCTTAGATCAATTTGAAATGTGACCCATTATTTTTACGTAATTCTATTTGCTCATACGTGATCCACAGTCATGCAATATGTAGTGCTATAGTCTCTTTTATTAAGCATTAAAGCTTGTTTTACAAGAGATAATATGGATGAAAAGAAAGACTTCACATGCACCAAGTCTTGATAATACCACATTGGAAGGAGTGACCAACATGCTGAAGGACAGGGCTGCTATGTGCAGGGACTTCAACATGCTGAGAAATGGGCCAACAGAAACCAGAATGAATTCAGAGGCAGATGTAAAGTCCTGCACCTGGGATAAAAAAAAAAAACAGGCACCAATAGAGGCTGCAGGTCAATTGCTTAGAAAGCAGATTTGCAGAAGGGGACATGGGGAACCTCATGGACACAAATGGAAGCTGAGTCAGCAGTGTGCCCTTTAGCAACAAAAACTGACTGCGTTCCAGGTTGCATTAGCAGGAGCGTTGCCAGCAGGCTGAGGGACATGGGCATTCCACTTTCATAACGCTGTATCTGGAATTGGATGGAGTTTTCTGCTTCCCAGAACAAGAGATGCAGACATTGACATATTGGAGTGAGCGTAGGAGGCGGCCACCAAGATGACTGAGGGCTGGGGCACCTAATACGGGAGGAAAGACTGGGAGAATTGGGTTTGTTCAGCCCTAAGAAAAGGCTTGGGAGGCAGGAGCAGTGCAGATCTTGTTGCTGTCTACAAGTACCTAAAAGACACAGAGAAAACAGAACCACACTGCTCAAAGGTGCACAGCTATAGCACAAGAGGCAGAAGATAAGACGGAACATGGGATTTTTCACCATGAGGGCAGTCAAACATTGGAATGTGTTATCCAGAGCAATAGTAGAGTATCCAAACTCGACTGGACCTGAGCAATCTGATCTAACTGAACTTGCTCCGAACAGAGGGTTGAACAAGATGGTCTCCAGAGATCCTATGCAGCCTTAATTATTCTATGATTCTATGAATCACCACAGCTAGAAGTTTCGCAAGCAGGGCTATTTCCTCTAAAATCTACTGCCAGGACACTTGAAAGGAAAGGTCATAGATCTTTCTTGCAATTAATAGGAGGGTCCATGCAAGCACAGCATTATAAATTGAAGTTTTGGCATGTTTTTAATGCAATGAGATTCTCTTTTCCATACCTACCAAATACAAATAAAAAGATACAACTGAAATATCAAAAAATATGGTTACTGTTGTTAAGTGAAACATTCCTTAGTTTACCCTAGAGGTTTGTTCCCAAGAGGCTCAAGCTGCTAACTGTAAATAAAACATCAATTTTAATCAAATTTCTGCCAGAAAATTAGAGTTGATTTACATATTTCTGTCAGCAGCTCCCGATTCTCTTTGGAAGAGTTATCATATCACTGAAGATGCTATTTTAAAAAGACAAAAGTTGAACTCAATTATTCAAAAAGCTTTATGATCAGATTCTTTGTTTTCTCAACCATAGTCATGCCACTGAGCACGCTGACACAATTTAACCGCTCATTAGTCACAATTCAAATCTCACAAAAAGCAGTAAATCACATGGTCAGGGATGTATGCAAACATTTATGTCCAAAATAAAAGCTATGACTGCTTCTTATGATGCCATGTTCTCCGTTTGCGTTCAAAAGTTAAAGTCTGGATGAGAACAAATTTTGCCTCAAGCATTTTAACAGCTAAGGACTTCGAAGCCAAGAGCACGCAAACAGAAGTTTTAAGAAATGCACTTCTGTCTTGCACAGTAATCCAAAACAGCATTGATTTATTAATAACATTAACAGCTATGTATAAGTTCTTGATTTTAAATTTAATAGAATTCCTTATACCTAAAGTTATGCAGAAAAAATCTAGGACATGTTAATAGTCAAGACAAAACATCCATCAGATACACCACTGGAAAGTTAAGAAAAGCATGGTAAAGATGAACCAAAATAAACTGTTCAAAGAGTACGTGGACCCAATAAAACTAGCTAGAAAAAGAACCTGGAAAGTGAAGCCCAGCATCAGCAAGAATAGCAGTCATTTATACTGCATGTCACATTTGCAGTCTCATTTGGAAACCTTTGTGCCATCTGACAATTTGAGTAGCTGGTTTAGATCAAAATTTGCAATTTCAGGACCTATGTCAAGACCTCCAGTCTACCACACAAGCATTTTGTTTCATTAAACGCCAAATTATTAAATGCCAAATGCTTAAATTATATATATATACACACGTATAGATTCTTTTGCATACACTAACAACTTTGTAAAATTCAGAAGTTGAGCCATCTGGGCTTAGATCTAACTTTCAAGTGTTCAAGAAAGGTATAAAGCAATCCTAATTAACTCTAAATTAGCAATAAAAAGACATTAGGAAATACCAAATCAAGTAAGTTTCTATTAGCAGTAGTCCAGGAAAGCAAAACACTAATTCAAAGTACTTACAGACTCAAGGACAACATTGGGGGAAAAGTAACATGGTTCCATTTGCGCTGCTTCTGATAAGCTGTGCACAGTGCAACACCCCTAACTACTGAAAAAATGCCGAGAATAAGCCATTTTCTGGTTTGCACCAACAACTGCATGTGCATGATACGGGAGACCCATAAATTTGAAATCACATGCCTCTGCATTTTATATCAGCCTATTCAAATAAGTTTTGAATAAACTTAATTTTTATTACTCTAATCAATATTAGTATCAAAATTCAGACCTATAATGACAAATACATACAATGTTGACCTCTTTCTCTTAATGAGCCTATTTCTACTGTGTACAGATTTTATGAACAAAACACTGGGGCTGTGTCATGGCAGAAACAAATCTGAAAACAGCAGGCTGTGTTTGATTCTGCTTTTATACTTTCCTGAAAATAGTACGTGTCCGCATTCAGAAGCAGAAGTTCCTGTGTGCAAAAGGAAAGGCCGTTTTCTGTCTGTGCGTTAAGAATATTTGCAGCCAATATCTGTGATGCTATATAACCTTTTACACCCCTACTGTTACCAAGCCGTGGATGTCTGAACGTTGACTGCTGAGGGGCGCTCCAAAGCCCCCATGCCCACTCTCCTCCTGCTTGCTGCAAACATTCTCAAGAGCCTTTGGGAGTTACACGGAGGCAGTAGCACCCTTTCCTCCCAGGGTGAGGGGAGTACAAGTGCTTGCTATAACCCCTCTCTGGAGGGGGAAAATATGCATACACACCCCTCTCTTTCCTAATGTGCTAAGAACGGCTGTAAAACTGATCCACTCAACTGAGGGTCTGACCATGGCTAGGTCTAAGGAAAAGTGGTTTCAAAAGCATAGCTAGACCTACCTCCAACACTAATGGTATATCTCTAACTAGAATGTATTTAAGATTGTGGAGGATATCGCTGTAGTCCTTAGGGGTATAGAAGCATTTGACTTCTTGATGCACAAATTTAACCAGTTGAAGTCTGAAGATTCAGTATGTTTCTTCCCTATTAAAGTGGCACCCTGAAGACAAATTTATAGCAGCATTAACACAAAATTCTGTGACAACTCTAAATATAAATCAAGCATGACTTACTGAGATCACTTTGTCCTTACAGAATTTATTAATAATAGTGTCCTCATATGGCAAGTCTGCTATATCCTGATATTTTGACAGTAATTAAAATAAATAGAAGGAGATTAAATAAAGCCTACATCTTTCAATCGAGGAAGTTTCAAGCAGAGATTCCACAATGAAAAGACTGTCTACAGGAAAGAAGTCCAGTTCTCATTGACCAGCAGAAACATACTGCATGGAACAATTACTTCCAATCAGAGTATTTAATCTGAGTTAATCTGAGTATTGTTATCCCTTTGCCAGAATCCCTGTGGAATTTTGATCAAAGATGTAATGCAATAAACATTGTAATATACAGTGTAAGAGAATCAGAAGGAATATATCCTGTAATTTGTAAAGACCAGCTGCAGAACAGGAATTTGATAGAGGCAAATACAGATTTTTATAGCCTCAAAAAAAAAAATGCATAAACTGCAAACATAGCAACAATCTACAGAAAGTACCCATCAGGTCAGAAAGATCCAGTAACCACTTAAATTACTCCTTCGTTATCCTGCAAATATAAGATTTTGAAAATAAGTTAACAGGCATTGCATTTGAGGTTTATCTAAGTATTTTGGAGCCCTGAATGTTTCCAGGTGTATGTGTGGGGGAGGAAGTCTGCTCCTAGAAGAAGTAAAAGACTCCAGTGAAGTCAAAGCAGTAAGGGTGGCCTAAGGCTACTGAGTAGGAGCTATGCGTAATGACTCCTAACGCCCTCTTTCAGGCTGCTCTCCAAAGGCAAAGGAACGATGACTACCAGTGACAAGGAGGATGGCTTTCAAATACCAATACCCTAAAGACATAAATCACAAGTCCACACAGTTGTCAAGAACAAAAAGGATTTAAGGCTAACCTGCCTAAGTTATGTCAAACAAAGGAGAACTGGGAAAGTTGCATGCATGATGTAATGTCACAGGGTAGACTGTCTACAGCTAAAAAGCACATATCCTCCTCTATGTCCGAATTAGAAGTCCAACCCAAAATGAGCAAGAGCTACTTCAAACCCAAAATGATTTGGTCATTCAAAACAGCAATACATACTGTATCTTATTCCACATACATCCTAACTCGGTACTGACAGAAACATTGACACAAATTTCAGTCTTCAGCTTACACTTTGGTTGATAAGTTATATTAAAACTCCTAAGGAGAAAGATAATATCTGTCTCCACATGCTACGTATACTGCAAGGTTCAACTGCAATAGTTACGAATAAAAACTGAAAGCTCAGCTTCTGTTCATTTATGGTTAACCTTTTTAAATAGTTCACTAGTTCTGACAGTTCTATAAACTTACAAAACTAATTTCTTTAAGAGCCAAGATCTCCTGCTCAGCAAGCAATTATCTGAAGATTAGTGTCTGGTAATTCATTTATTCCCTTCAATGAGCAGAAATAATGGGGATTGGGTTTCTGTGACTTTAAGCAGCTCATGCTCAGTTACTACCAGATGCTCAAAGTCATCACAATGAATCAGAGCAGGAAAATACATTAATTGGATTAAGTGTTACTTTTACATTTCCCTCTTTCCGATCAAAAATGGAGAACATTTTACCTCATTTAATAGGAGGAATGTAAAAGTAAATGTAATAACAGTAAAACTAGTAAAATAACAGAAGAGTAATTCCATTTTCCTGAATTTCTTCTCTGTGGTTTCAGAGCTCAGAAAAGCAAACTGTTGCTAACAACTCAACTACAGAAACTGTAGAAACCAGTGCTTCACATTGGCAATTTGCATCAGTAAAGTATTGAGAGCTGATACACACTGGAAGTCAGACACCTTACATCTCCCTGATGAAGATCAGCAACAACAAAACAAGATCTTGAGACGAGTTGTCTAGATAACATTCTTAAGGGGAAGAGGGAACAATTTCAGAAAGAAAAAACCTAGAATACTCTTCAAGCCATTTTGTAATAGAGCAGCACTGACCCTTCCAGATGCAGACAATAAGTGTTAAGAAAAGAAAGAAGCAGCCCTTCATTTGCATGCAGAACCTTGGGAGCACCACTGGTTGCCTACACCTGTTTAAGCCAAAAGCAGGCAGCATGCTATTCCAACAACCTCTTTTCATAGCAACGGGTCTATTTTCAGAGAAACTGAAAGTGTTATAGAACAAAAAAGTAGAATGCTCAAGTTAAATAAATGATAAAAACAAAACAGAAATATTTTAATATATAATATATATTCAGCATATGTAAAAGTGAGTACCAATGTGAACATAATCAGGACTTTTTCCATCAAGAAATCAGCATACATAATGTCTAGGCTTTCAGGTTCAGTTTTTCAATTGTTGCTCTATCTAACCTGTAATACTAACATAACCCAGAAGTATCTACAAATTCTATGTTATAGCTGAATACTTTCAAGTTACATTTACTACAATGTTTTCTTAAGTGTTTTCCTTAGAATATGAAAACATTACCAGATGCTTCGACCTGTATTTGCTTATATCCAGCTAAATCCCAGTTAGCTAATTTATTTGGACAGTTTCCTCCTAAAAGAAACTCCAAACTTCATTTACAAGTATTTGGTCACCTTCATGAGATATAATTAACACATGACCAAAAGTCTCAAATAGCATATTAGCACAGCCAACACTTTAAAATTAAAAAAATAGTTGACTGGCAGGTACCAACTGGCATCTCCCAGATACTTTGGCAAAGCATTATGCCCTGCCATGACCACTTTCAGAGGAGCAACACACTGCTTCAGAGAGGAAGCAATTTTCAGCTTCCAGCTCCTATCAAATGTGGGGCTCAGCATGAATTCCCTCTCCCAGAGACAGGACATAACTGACTGGCACTGTCTGACCTCTTTGTATGCCATGGGCTCTGTAATCCTGCCAAGATCAAAACTGGAAACAGAAAGGTTACACAGGCAAAAAAAAAAAAAAAAAATCACACTGAGCAGCTGTATCTTGCCTCTGAGGACAGGCTTTAGAAGTGTACCAATGTTGGCCGATAAACTACACCCTTCTTGATGTATTCACATTGATTTTTTTTCTTCTCTGTAGCTCAACTTTGCACATCAACAAACCATTGGCCACAATCACACCTGAAAAAGCTGCCTGCAGCTGCCTCATGTTTGGAAATGGCTGAAAATAATGCAGCACCTACAATTATTGTCTAACTGTTGGGAGCTATATAAACAAATTTAAACATTCCAACTACAAGATGAATTTACCTTTACTTCTGAGGAACAGAATCATACAAAAGCCTTGGCCACAGAAACTCAGCATCAGCCTGTTTTCCATATGCACATGAACTAAATTCTGGAGCAATTAGAGGTTGAAGCTCAAACAACATCACATGGAAGACACTTCAAACACAGCCAAATTAGTAACTACATACAACAGAGTATCAAACAGTTCTATGGGGCATTGTTTCCTGTACTGATCTTATCAGGGTCTGACAAACGTTCAAAATGGAAGATAAATTTGACAATAAAACCCCTAAAGATCCAACTAACTGGGTTTGTAAATGTGATCTCTAACTAGGAGGCACTGGTGTGCATGTCAGTGTGGATACTGTTAGAGCAAAGATAGTACAGATGTAGCACATACTCACAAGTGTATGACAGTATTATTTGTTATGCCCACCAACAAAAATGAAGTGCTCAGGGTCAATACAGGACACCTGGAGTTGGATTCAACTTCCATGTTAAAGCACCCAAGTGTAGATGCCTGTGTGAGTGAGGAGTCAAAACTCCCGCTAGAGTCCACGGAGGTCTAGTCAGCACAGTGAGGGTAAACTGCAGAGTTCAGCCCACCCTAAAGTTGAAGCCTGCATCTGGCCAGCTGAGTAAGTCTCCAGATTCCACTGAATGAACTGACTAGATCTCCACCTACTATAATCTGCAAGCTGAATCCCATACCTTGCCAGTTCTCTCCTGGTGTAACATCACTTCCATATTTTGTGTCCCTGACTGAAAATGCCCGTGTCACCCAACATTCCAGTGCAGCAAAACAGACAAGCAGAGCAAGGCAAACGAAAACACCAATAAAAGCAAAATGCACATTACTGGTCCAGTGTGATGCCAAGCATCACTGAATCATTGGCACTAGTGCCATTTAGGAAGGCTGCATTGCACCTCAGTACATATCATGCCTTTCAGAACACAACAAAACCCTCCAACCATCACATTTGCTTCAACAGTCCCATAGTGACCCAGATAGAAACAGGAAAAAAGGCAAGGAGGGGAACAACTATATATAGTTTACCTATTTATGACTTTAGCACATGCCAGAAATAACTACTAAGGGCAAAAATGCAACTATAATACTTCAAACTGATATTCCTTCAATTGGAGACAAGCATATGAACAGACTAGCTCTAAAAATCCTATAGTACTGTTCTCCTATCACAAATCTTTTGTGATATCCTTGTCTTAAACGGAAATTAATTACTTAAAGACTTTCAAAGGACCTGTGCCTGTCTAAGCTAAACCAACTGCACATAGAAAAAGGCTTTACAATTATGAAATGACTTCACAAGAAACATGGAGAGAGCAGCTAAGGACAAAAAGTAACTGCTGAAACAAGTGACAATGCCAACAGCAAAGCATAGCTGTAATCAGAAGCAGTACAAGTCAATTTGGAAGATAAGAGCTTATATAATCAAGCAAATCAATCTGCGTGGATGCAGCATTCTCACTAGAGGGTGGCTTAATAAGACATGTCCTACCTGTAAAATTAGCAGATTGATTTTACCTTTGATCTCTTATTCACCAGCCCTAACAATTGGTGGAGGCTCCTTCTTCCTTCCTCTTCATTACACCAGTCCCAAACTCCCCTTGTTTCAACTATCTTTGTGTAAACACTGCTAAACCATTCTCTAACCACCTCTTAGATTCCCACTAAACATCTGTGCACTCCCCCAACCACAAACCCTTAATTCCATTCCTCAATGTCTTTGTGTAATACAAAGCTACACTCAACACTTCACTAAAAGGTTGGCCACTACAGGCAAGAAAATGAAGAATTTTATTAATTATGCAGTTTTACACTTAGTGATAAGATTACCTTAAAATTATTTCATCACACTCCCAAGCTCAGAGTTTTGCACAAAGACAGGGAGTAGTTCTGGTAGTAGTGGCATGGGGAGCCTAAGGGAAAAACAGTTAAGTTTATGGCCCTTATGATTCTTTTATCAGGAAATTTAAAGTTAAGAAAAGGTAGAGCTTACAAACTGATGGAGAGCCCTGCATTACAGAGCAGACGCACTGCCTTTGCTAAAAATAAAGAGTAGGCAGCAAGGGTCTATAGCTTGTTAGGAAACAGATAAGGCATATACAAAATACAGTGGTGGTTAGAGGGCAATCTCTCCCCCTCCTCTAGTTGAAGGGTTTATGGGCTTTTATGTCATATAGATCATATGTATAAAGTTAATAATGTTATTTATCTATTAAGCAGGATGCAGAGCAAAAGTCAAAGATGCATCTTAAGCTCCAGAATGGGAAATATTATCAGGATTGATTCTTAAGTATATTAGTATGTATTTTATTAGAATCATCACTGGTTTATAACACAGGAAACTGTGCTAAAAACTGTGTGGACAAAATCTAGCATTTAATGTCTTAAAAGGAAAAAAGCACAATTTACTTAATTTCTGAGAATATCCAATAAATCTACTAATCAGCTACAACCACATCAGCCAGAGATTTGCAAACTAGTCACCTTGTCCACATTACTGTTACTAGCCATTTCTAAGGCTAAGTAGGACCACTCTTAATTATGCGTCAAAGTCCATTGAGCTTCTATTTCAGATTTTAGTTTAACACAAAAGAAAAGCAGCGACCAGGTTTTAAGCCATTACGACCAAGCTGTGCTAGAAAGAAGTATGTTGAAGAGGAATTACAGAACAGTTCATGCGGCTCTCTACAGAGCTCTGCAAAAGCTCAAGAAAAGCAGAGCTCTAGCTTTTTTTTAAAGCAATGTCTTGGTAAAAACAATGAAAGCCTTTCCATTCTAAGAATACTGTTTGTAATACCAACATCTTCTGCACAGTAAACACCGACCAGCAATCTCTCAGGCTGAGTTCCTATCCCAAAGACCTAGCACTCAGTTTACACAGAATCCACACTGCTTATAAACAAAAAGCTGTGAGAAATGCTAAGATTTATCACCTTCAGAAGGCAATATGAGACTCGCAGTAAATTTTCATCTTGAAATTAAGTTTGTATCCTTTTCACTCTGATCCTTAATTTGAAACCTACAGGAATGCTCTCACATTAAGAATCTACATCCTTTTTCTTTGAAACTTCAGAACAACCACATAGGTCCAGTTCTAGGCAGTCTTAAAGACATGAATACAATTTTTCACCTGGCTTTTAAATTTACTGTTTACAGCACTATGCTTACCTAGAAGACTGGTGGGTGGGATACCTCACAAAACAGGAAAGAAATTTCAGTTGCTCTGAGGCAGCCGTGACAGTATCCCAAAGAACAAGCAGCACAGTAGTTTGTAGGTTATCTGCCTGTCCCTACCTGCATTTTCCCAATACAATTATCCTTAATAAATAAGTTAAATTATGTACAAAATATTTAAAAATATTTTGACCAATTGCTGAAATAATACATGTTCAGCTAAAAAAATTGTTAATACAGTATACAGTTGTTTTGTCACAGACCTCGATGTAGAGACTGAACCTGTATCATCTAACATACATTAATGTTGAATTAAATGTATTATACCACATATACAAAAGATTAATAGTTTAGCATGAGGTAACACGAATTGCATGCAACATACTGTTTTCTTTGCCTAATATTAGAAAAAGCAATAAAAATCCAGAACACCAGAGTTGGGTCATGCTGACTAAACTTCTGACTGTGCATGCAAAAACTAACGTTGTCCATACCGATTTTGTGCAGTTCTACTCCAGCCTTCCCAGTAAGCTACCCAATTCTGTCCCCACCCCCCCACCTTCAAGGGTCAGTGATTTCACCGCATGAAACTAAATGTTCATTAAACTACTGCACTATGAACAAAAGACTTTGATATGTACAGAGGTGTAAAAAGCTGTTAATGCTCCATGCTTCAATTTGTAAAAAATGGGGTTACTCTGATAGGATTAGAAAATACATCTCAAACTTGCACATTTTATTTAAGCTTCCAGAAAACTTCCTAGTGTTGATTTAATTTTCTAGATCACTGCCTGCACCCAGCAGTGTCAGAAATTACAAGTTGAGAGTTCTAATTTTTTTCAAGTTTGGAATGCAATGTTGGGTTTTGAAAAGCCTAAGCTACATGAGTGTTTCAAAGGTAGGAAATGACTTGAAGGTATAAAAGAACAAAAGGCAATTTCAAATTCACTTTTATGTGCCAAAACCATAAAGGCTTTCTTCAAAGTACATACCTTCAGTTTTGTCATACACATGATAACTTAAACCAATGAGCTCAAGAGGCCACAGGCAGTATTTTTGCAAATGAATTGAAGAACCACCCAAAAGTCATCATATAAACTCTACACTCAAGATTTGAAGAAAAATATTATCTAGCAACACTACATCGACTCTGAGAAGGTTGCTACTCTGAACCATGACACATACCGCTGACACACGTCTAAAATACACACCAAAGTTCAGGTTCTCGATTTCAATCTCACTTGCTTTGAGGTTAACAGCACCTTTAGGTAAAGCGCTATTACCACACCTTCTTTCCTCTCAAAAACATAAGCAGCATTATATAGCAGCTGACGTCATCAACCAGTTCAAACCACTTTGAAACTACTGTAGTATGCACTAAACATGGAGCAAACTGACAATAAGTAGGCTTTCAGTCTCACCTATGTAACCCACAGATTATTCCAATCCCAGCATGTTCTCCAGCATGTTTAATTATAACATAGGATCGGGTTACTGTCCAAGTAAGCCCTGGCCATGCAGCCCAAGAACACTCAGTACTCCCAATTCTTGTGATAGGAGATACAGGCCTTCTTGGGCAAACCAAACTGGTTTGTTTTACACCAAAGCCCTTGTTGTTCAACTGTCCATTCTGCATACTGCTTAGCTGCTGTCCAGATTCTAGAGCGAACTAAGCAGCTCCTTAAGAGACATGTGGATAGTACATGCCTGAGTATAGAAAACAAACAAGAGAGTCACAATAGTCAGTCCAAGGACAACAGGGGGCTCTGGAGTGCCAATACCAGAGACAGCACAGACAAAAGCCTCCAAAGATACAGCCCATCTCAACGTTCACTGAGGATCACTATTTAATGAATATGAACATTCTCTTTTCTTGAATTCTTTGGCTCTTAAGCATTCAATGCAATACAGTAAGAGCTCAAACTAGGACTTCTCCAATTAGAAGAATCCCTTTCTGGTGTTGTAGTTAAGAAATGTGGGAGGGTTTTTTTGCAAAAGAGCAGCTTTCCTACCTCGTACACAAGAACACTGTTCCTGGTCATCATGTAATGAACTTGCAACTATCAAAGCTGTGTTTTGTTCCAAAAGAAAGGACTGTTCATTCCTTCTAGACTGCAGAAGCAGAAAGCTTAAGGATCAGAGTTTAAGACATTCTACCATAGTGTTTTATCTTTGCTCAGAGTTACATCACTGATAAAATAAAGCTAAAATTATAAAATATTTTTTAGAATCTGTCAACTGTGGTACAAACATACTTCTTTACAATGAACTAGAAAGATTTTTTGGGCACTTACCCAATGCATTTTCTATTTGGAAACTTATTATTGAAGCATCTTGAAAAAAATGGCTAAAACCCAGACCATGAGCCAGAAGACAATCCTTACTGCCCATTTTACAAGTCATTTCCAAGACAATAGTTGGAGACTAAGGGAATTAAATTAATAGCTAGCGTGTTTTCATGTATATATGTTCTTTAAAAAAGCAAAAGAAAAAACTATTCTGAGGTACTTTGAACATATGCATAAAGTACAGCTCTACTGAACAAAGCACACTGCAGAAGACAGCCAAAGAACTAACTACTTCTGCTTATTACAGCAAAAAAGGCAACAAGGAAGTTGCTTTACAACTTGCAGTCCAAGTACAACCCCACCACCTAAGGGAGACCATGTTCCATGGGATTATAGACATGCTGCTGATAACAGCGAGAGGCTGGGCTCAGCATCCCAGTAATCCCTTCCTGTGTGTGGGAACTAACACTGATGATTTTTAAATTAGTCCCATCCTTGCTAAAGGGCTGCTACTCTAACTTAGCTATTAGAACAAGTCATTCCTATCCAGTTCCCATGAAAATTAACAGCCAGATATAAAACAGAGCTTCTATTATTGTAATAAATTAGATTTCTGGATGTAAAACAGATAACGTAAGATCACAAGGGAATGTTTTCTCATAGAATTATCCTTTCTGTACATATTTGCAGAAAGTTAAACTGCAGTAGTCTAAGGCTGCATTAACTGTGTGTGTTCACAAAACAAAAGATTAAAAAAATTGTGGAAGATATATGAAAGAACCTATATTATTCCTTCCGCCACAATGAGTATTCTAAAATAAAGCAGTTATTATCAGTGTTACATTAGCATGGATGCAAATAATCAGTACATCTCCTTCCTTGTAGTTCATAGAGCAGAAGTAATTTCAAATTGAGCAATTACTTGCTAAGCATTATAGATCAACATTTATTGAAAATCCTTATTTTCTTTAGCAACACACAGCAATGTAAGTTAGAATTTTATGAATATTCCTCTCATTTCAAAGCATGATCTTTGAGGTCTAGGATTCTATTAAACGTTTTTATTCATAATTCAGACCAAAGCCTTCTCTTCCCTACAATGATGTTACATTACATAAAGATTTGGAAAAAATTGTCTTAAAAATCCAGACTAAGATTTACACAGGTATTTCTGAAAACTAAACTGAAGCTTTTTCTTTTTTACACACATTTTGTTTAAAAGTAAAAGGCTAGAAAATATCAAGACTTCAAATTACAAAATTTTCTTAACATTTAGCAAACCTAAAGATGCTTTCATGTGACTGATCAAATACTTATTCCCAAATAAGTATTAATAAACTAATCCATAAATCTAGAAATAAGGAACTGAAATACAGATTAGGATAGTTTCCAAGCATATAACAATTCTACAGCTAAACCTGAACTGCCACTCAGTTCCTCAGTTAAGATTACCTGTGTGTGGCTCTTCAAATAGTCAATAATATCTATATAAAATTTAGAAGACATTAAATACTAAATTTCATATGACTCATCCTCTGTATGGGTCCACGTGGCAAGGTTTTGGTAGCAGGGAGGCTACAGGGGTGGCTTCTGTGAGAAGCTGCTAGAAGCTTCCCCTATGTCCCATAGGGCCAATGCCAGCCGGCTCCAGACAGACCCGCCACTGGCCAAGGCTGAGCCCATCAGCAACAGTGGCAGCGCCTCTGGGATGACATAGTTGAGAAGGGGGACAAAAATGTGCAACGGCAGCCAGAGAGAGGAGTGAGAATATGCGAGTACAACAACTCTGCAGACACCAAGGTCAGTGAAGGAGGGGGAGGAGGTGCTCCAGGCACCGGAGCAGAGATTCCCCTGCGGCCTGTGGTGAAGACCACAATGAGGCAGGCCGTCCCCCTGCAGCCCACGGAGATCCACGGTGAAGCAGATATCCACCTGCAGCCCGTGAAGGACCCCACGCCAGAGGTGGATGCCCAAAGGAGGCTGTGACCTCATGGTAAGCCCACACTGGAGCCAGCTCCTGGCAGGACCTGTGGCCCCCTGGAGAGAGAGGAGCCCACACTGGAGCAGGTTTGCTGGCAGGACTTGTGACCCCGTGGGGGACCCACACTGGAGCAGTCTGTTCCTGAAGGACTGCACCCCATGGAAAGGGCCCATGCTGGAGCAGTTGAAGAACTGTAGCCCACATGAAAGACTCACATTGGAGAAGTTCATGGAGGACTGTCTCTCATGGGAGGAACCCCACGTTGGAGCAGGGGAAGAGCGTGAGGAGTCCTCCCCCTGAGGAGGACTGAGCTGCAGAGACAATGTGCAATGAACTGACTACAACCCCCATTCCTCATCCCCCTGTGCCACTCAGGGGAAGGAGGGAGAGAAATAGGGAGTGAAGTTGAGCCTGGGAAAAAGGGAGGCGCAGGGGGAAGGTGTTTTAAGATTTGGTTTTATTTCTCATTACCCTACTCTGATTTGATTGGCAATAAATTAAACTAATTTCCCCAAGTCAAGTCTGTTTTGCCCGTGACAGTAACTGGTGAGTGATCTCCCTGTCCTTATCTCAACCCACGAGCCTTTCATTGTATTTTCTTTCCCCTGTCCAGTTGAGGAGGAGACTGATAGAGCAGCTTTGGTGGGCACCTGGCATTCAACCAGGGTCAACCCACCACAGCCTCACATTACGAAAGGGACTGGCCTAGAGCACAGCTCCAACAGCACAGCCAAGGCAGCCAGACACAGCAGTCTGCACAGCAGCTAGCCAACAGCAGGGTACACCAAAGAGGGCCAGCAGCTCTTCTCAGAAGAGCAAACACTTGCTCAGCAGTGGTGGTGCCACAGTCCCCAGCAACCACTGGAGCAACTGCCCCTGTGACACTGTAGGTCCCAAGCCAGACTGTGCTCCTGAGGAAGGATGCATCTGAGCAGGTCTGGGGCCCCTCACTGAGGCAGCAGGCACCAGACTACTTACCTGCAGGAGGTGCGTGCTAGGGGAGTGTGTGTGTTACCAAGTGAAGGAAATGTAGGAGGAGGTCAGCACGCTGCACAACATCAGAGACGGCAAGAAAGAGATTGACTTTATGTTCTCCAAGACCCTGAAGCTTCAAGACCCTGAACCTCCAACTATACTGAAAGCAGAGCAGGTAGTCTGCTTATTACTGTGAATCCAGCAAAGGGCTGCAAAGATGATCAAGGAATTGGAGCATCTGACATACGATAAGAGGCTGAGAGGTGGGGTTGGTTAGGCTCAAGAAGAAAAGGCCAGGGGGGGCAGAATCTTAAGTGTGCATAAGTATTTGAGGAGAGGAAGTAAAAAAAAAAGACTGAGTCAAACTCTTCTCGGTGGTATTCAGTGGAAGGACAAGAGGCAATGGGGACAAGTACAGGAAATTCCATTTAAATGTAAGAAAAAAAATCTTTCTCACTGGGAAGGTGGTTGAATACTGGCACAGGTCACCCACAGAGGCTGTGGAGTTTCCATCCTCGGAAACAGTCAAAATCCATGTGGGCAAGGTCCTTACCATCCTGCTCTAGTAGACATTGCTCCAAGCAGAGAGGCTACAACCTTAACCATTTTGTTATTATCTGTAACTACTGAATTAACTCAAACCAGCTAAGAGTAAATGGATAAATTATGCTATAATAGTTTGAGAACAGTCTACTACATTTCTTCATGCAAAACTAGTAACTGAATAAAAGGAAGAGACCAGTAACATTTAAACTTCAAGGTGGCCTTTAACAGTCCTCTCAAGAGGCTAAAGAAATCAAATCATGAGAAAAAAGAATATTATCAGGAAACTTGAAGTGTCTGGAGGCAAAGCAGACTAAGTTAAAAGATGAAGACATCTTTATGGATAGGCAAAGAGCACTAAGGACTGGTACATCTTGCCAAGTCTAAGAAGAGGGTCCATTAATAAACATACATTTTGCTAACTTCCTCTTTAGACAGCAGTTTAGGCTAACTCAAAAATCAGGAAGGGATTTGAGGAACCTCAAAGAATGGTAGCCAAAATGGATGAACAAGACATTGAACAGATTACAGGAACCAATCAAACAAAACAAAGTTGAAGAGTAAGGAGCAATGCACACTGGAAAACTTCAAAGTCAACTAAACTCCACTGAATGCAGGTACTAATAAAAAGCAGCAAGAAAAACATTAGATTATGTAAATAATGCAAACTAGATAGCACAATGTCATCATAGTACATCATGTCATGCCATAAAATGGCAGAGCCTCATTTGGAATATGACACACAGTATCTTTCTTCTCCATATTACAGAAGGTTATAGAAGCTTCAGAGACAACAAAGAAATAACATTAACAGAGTATGAAAAATGTTCCACAGGGAACAAAACTGTTAAGACTTCAAAGATTTATCCAAGGAAAAGACATAAGGAGACACACACGTAAAAAAATATACATATATACACACCAGTCTCAAGTCACTTTGTCTGAAAGCAAAATGGCAGATGACAGACCAGCAAGCCATCTAGATAAAGTATCTTCAAAGTAAAGGACAAAAAAAGTTTCTTCTGCTACTTGGAAATCAAACCGAGTTTGAGCCTACATCCATCTGCAGAACAGTCTAACCACAATACTGGTGCCCACTTGGATTAGAAATGAGAGCACTCAAAGATTTTACAGACACCCTTTAGAAATTGCCGTTTAAGGATGAGACTGGAAAACAGTTTTAACACTATCTTAAGAACCATCAAACAAGACATTTCTCTTATTCATAAAAAATAAGGCAAAAATAAAGTTTCATTTTAACACTTTCACTTTATTTTTTTAAAGATGTTTTAAACTATTTTAACCTCATGTTTAAGAACTCTTTCATTACTTACTTCGATGAGTGTAACTAGATTAGCATAGCTAGAGGCAGGCACCAAACTACATTTGGCTTTTTAGTGTTATAACAATGTAACAGCTTTAAGAGAACTTCACCTTTACTGATAAGGTTACACTAAGAGCAAATTACTCCGCAGGACATTCAGTAGCATTTTGCTTTCCTCCAACTTTTCACCTCATGAATAAAGTACAGTAAAAACTTTGTATTTAGGTGGGTTTGGTAGAAGGAGATTTTAGAGGATACAGTTTTGTCTGAAAAGCAGCACACAAAAGCACATAACTTGAGGCACGTGCATTTAATGCAGAGTGGTGGCAGTAGCCAGTCATCTTTAGAATTTTATAAGGATGTTTCATCCCTATGAAATTAAAGTACTGCCTCTAAAGATGCCCACCAAAATAAACTGGTAACTAGTTTTCAGTCACATTAGGAAGATTATTCTCCTTAACTAAGCAACTCATTGCAAGTTAAATCCGCAGTTGGAACAGGAAGACATCTAACCAATGTGAATTCCAACAAGAGGAAAAGGACAAAAAGACAACCTAACTATCAGGCACAAGACTAATCAGTCTGCTGATCAAGAGTACAAGATAAATGCTCCAGAGCTGGAGGCATAAAGATATATGTGCATGTATGTATACATAAAGAGTACTGGTATTAACTATTCTGTCCTAAAGAAAGACAGCATACTAACTTCAACTTTCCAGTTTGACCCAGTCATAATTTCAACTACTCACAAATAATCACAAAGCCAGGTCAAAAGAGGACAAAAATATGGCTGCAGCTGAATAAAATGAATCATTACTTTTACATCAGGTTAGTTTTCAGCCAATCTGCTCCCATTGCTGGTTCCCTGCACTGGTTTCAATGGCCACACAAACAGGGGAAGCAAGGTAGACTACAGCAGCACCGATATTCATCGGTCCAAGTTTTTGTGGAACTACATCCTTCATTGCAATGTAATCCTTATTGAGCAAACTGTTACACAGTAGTGTGCTTTCTTGTACCTCATACAAATCACAGTTCTTGTGCTCTGATAACTTCTATGTTCCAAATTTGATTTATTTCTTCTTTAAAAAAAAGAGAAAAAGTAGTCAACTGCTCTCTTATAAACCATGTGACATAGTTCCAGCTTGCCAAGCTTCCCAATTTACTGGAAACTACATCCCATAGAATTAGAGATGAAAGTGTGGTTCTGAAGGACAGTTACTGAACAAGGTCTTGAATGATAACAGAACTGCTGATAGTGTTTATCTCTCTGAAGCAGAGCTCAGGAAGATAGCAAAAGATTCAAGGAAAGAGTAAAGGAAAAATTTCTCAACTTCAAACTGTCCCGTTAAATTAACAAGCCAGCCCTGCTCAGCAAAATTAAGTTACCACATATGGCAGTGGTTCACTTGCAGATCTCTGTAGTCATCCAACATGATTTTCATAGTATCTGAGTTACGGCCTGGATGACAGCAAAGGCAGAATTCTCCTCCCTGCCCTATTGGACCCGCAGCAGTCCAGCTCCAAGAGTCCTGATGGTGTTAAGTCAGCTCAATGAGCCAGCAATCATTCTGATATCCAGATATATCACCGAAGGCTGCACCTTACAAAGTCACATCAAGGTAGATACATACAAGCACATGGATAACCAGTTCAGGCCAGCTGATGCACTGTCTTCTAATAACACTTGCCAACACAAAACAAACATAAGGATGCAGAACACTAATAACAGTATCTACTCACTGTGCAGGGCTATTTGTACAAGTGAAGATGAACAAACATACAGAGAATAAACCAGTGGAGTTACAGAACCAGCACTGCACATCATACAACGAGGAGTAACTAAACCAGTAGAACTAGTATTTTTATCTACTTTTTTTTTTTAAATAAAACCTAGTATTTTTATCTCTGTTGCCGCTAGTATCTTAGTATTTATTTGCCTTTTGAAAACAGGTAGGTGTACATACACACACAAAAACCTGTTAGTAGAGGCATCTATCAAGAGAGCACAATGCAGGACAAGACGGGGCTCACGCTAGATCTCTCCAACCAAGACAACACAGGGGCTGGCTCAGAGCTCCACGTCCCTCTGTGCCAATGCCAACAGGGAGAGGAACCAAGTGCTCTTCCTGCCAGAACCTGGACTGGCCCCGATCCTTTCCCATCAAGGACGATGAAACTACGGTTGCATTTGAATGCTAGAGGCTTACAAGGTCTGCCCTATTTCCAAGGACTAAGAGCCTCCTCACACATTGCCATTGTGTTTTTCCACCCAACTTGTTCCTCAAGCACAATGAGCTATAAACAATGAACCGAGTAGTTTCCTGAGACTTCAGGCACATCTTTCTAGAAGTTTTATACTTATGTTGGGGGCTTTTCCTTTTCTGTAGCTGTGCATCAATTAGCTTTTGAACAAAAATCTGGCTACACAAGGAAACAATGGAAATGCTTATATAGTGCACTACATAAACAAAGAAACAAGAGCTTTTCACTAATATGATTACCAAAATATTGTATATTAGTTATGTTCAAATTTTTCATTAAAAAATATGAATTATAATTAGGTGCCCCTTGAAGAAGTTTATAAACCCCTCTATAACCCACAGCACAAGTTCTTCCATTAACACTCCTAAATCCCCCAAATTAGTTACTCATCTTATTTATCCAGTGCTGATGCTGCATTCTGGAGACAGCCTTGCTGCCTTGCCTGTACTTTTGGTTCCTTCTACTCCTTTAACTGCAAGGTAGAGTCACTTCTTGACTATATCCTCCTGCCATTTTGCCTTTCATACCGATAAATATCCATCCATCTACTAAAAATAACAAAAATGGCATGTACTATGATTACTTAATGCTTTCCCATTTTGCCTTACATAGAGACAGGCGTCCATCCACCTATTGAGATAACAAAAGTAGCATGTACTATACATACTTTTTTTTTTTTTTGAGGAAAACACCAGGCAAGAGACAACTATTGGCTGGTCCCAAAAGAGCAGGCACACAAAAACCTCTAGCAACATATATGCTTCTGCCAAAAGTAAGTAATCTTGTAGTTTAAAAAGTTGAATTCTGTGGTACTCTGGATCAACTGAAAGATTCCACAGACACCTGGGGTCCCAGGAGAGATTAACTAGAATATTCACACCTCTCAAAAATCCACATTTCAGGTTTTAAAGAAAATTTTTTTCAGAAGGATTAGAATATTACACTTTGTATTCCAAAGCACGAAAACTTTCATTACAAATCCCAGTTTTCAAATTCATTAAATCAATTCATAAGCTCAGTTTCCAGTGCCAGTTTTGAGTCGCAATCAGTCCAAACACAAAGGACTAACTAGATTAAGTACTATAATCAATAACATAGGAATGATCAGGCTAGGGTTTTCTCTAACATGAGAATCCTACTGACTTTATCCCATTAGTCATCCTTTTTCTTTCTACAGCATGCCAGCTAATTCATCAGCGTTCAATAAGAGATACACTAAGTGCAATTTGCCATTTCTGATCATAGCTCCCCTTTATGGCAAGCTAAATATTGTATCAGAATTTGTCTAGTTCAGTTCACTCTTGGTCCTATCTTCAACAAGATACCAAATAGCAGACACACAGTTTCTAGGTGATGAAGTTCAACATGAAGGAACAAAAAGCCCTGTTTGACAGCTGCTGCTCAGCCCTCATGGTGCCCAGACTCATTAGGGTACTTTCAGGTATTAAAAGGTATTTTTATCTGCTGTTCTGCTATTTATAGAAGGCACTTTTGTATTTGCAGTCCTCCTCCTTCCCATGCACACAAGTCACCTAGTCAAGGCACCTATCTCACGCTATTTCCCCCAACTTAAGCCCATTTGGATTTAAAAAAGCAAAATGAGTGTCTTCTGCATTACCCAAACCAGAATACATCTGACAGAGCAAAACAAAATGCAGCTGTAGCTTCTTTTTTGTTTTTTAAATAAAATAAAGTGATGCAGGAGGTGCTGACTGCATCCAGGACTCAGAACTCTTCCTGCTCTTCTAAGCAGGACACAAAACAACTAGGCTATAAAGCCAGGTTCCATTATTTTCCCCACTCTTTTCTGCAGCTGGGCAAATTTTAAAAAACATGGGTGGGGCACACCCGCAATCTCGCCTCACTTGAACACCAGCGGTGCAATTACTCTTCTGGAAGGCAAGAGATAATAATTTCAACCCTCCTCTTGCTCATTTTGATTACTGCACCTTTACCTAAAAAAAAAAGTGACTTTTAAGTACAAGACAACTATTTTGAGAGATCATTACTAGAGAACCAGATCCTCAGAAAAAGCAGTTACACCTCTGTACCATGAACAGAGTATCAGCCACCCACGTGTTTCTGCATTTCTGCCTGGCCAGTGGCTCCCAGGTCAGAATGCAAATGTTCACAGCACCTCCTCTGAACAACCTCATTCTTCTCACATACAGGCTAAGGAGCCTAGGCACACACGGCTGGATGTGCATTTCCCTTCTGTGAAGCAGGCACTGCCATACCTGATGGGTAGACATACATAGCTCCCCATGTTTCTAGCTCAAGAACACTGAGCAATACGCCTTATACATCACCACAAGTAGTTCAAGCACTGGAGAACACATCACTTAGTGCTCCACCACAGCTTTCCAGCTTTCTTACTTCAGTCTAAACACCTGCCCTGGTTTTCTACTTCAGGCAAAAATATTGTTATTAAGACAGGGGAAGAAAATTAGCTGCTTTGTCTCCTACATCTCAACTTTAAGCCCACTTACCCCAATATTAAGGAAGACATAATTTTCAAAACTCAGGTAAAGGTCTAACACCACTCTACTGAGAAAGTTTCCTAGAAGGATTACACCTCTGCAGGGCTACGTAGCTGGAACACTTTTTTAGTAAGAAACAAAAACATTAAAGACAATGTTTGTTATTTTAAGATTTCATTTTGATATTTTAAAATTTTAATTGACCTTTTCAGTAAGGCAACGTCATTATTATTTACTATAATAAGTTATTCTAATTATTGATTATTTTGAGAGCCAAAAACTGTATATCCTCAAATTACAAAGTCAAAGCACGACACTTTCCAAAGAGAACTTACATAAAATAAAATATAATATGCGTTCATCTGAATTAATTGATACTTATATGTCCAGAATGATTTAGATTAGTAACGGCAGAGTGGAGATTTGATTGCGATAGCACTGTTATGTGTTTAGAGTTTAGTAAACATCATTAACTTTACTGGTGAGTTTTGGGATATCAGTTACAGCAGTAAAGCTGCACATCGAAATGCTGGTTTTGGCAACTGTTAAGCTTATTCTTGATATATTTTAAGTGCCACTATACCCCACTGCTAATTAATCATTTAGACTAATCATTAGGGTAGCAGAGGATAGGGGGAATAAAACTTTCTGGCACCAAGAGTATGCGTTTTTCCCATAATGCACGATGACAGACGCCTAAAAATACCGCTGTGGAGAGAGCCGGAGTACACCTGCTTCCCTCTCCGCAGCTTCTCCCCGACGTCCCAGGAGCTTGCTGCCCAAGCCCTACCTCCGGGGCGCGGCCGTGAGCGCGGACCCTCGCAGGGCGGAGGGGGGGGGCTTCTCTTCGCCTCGATGCAACGAGTATTTCCGAGTGCCTCAGCCCAGCCCCACGTGCTTGCGGCGGGACAGGCTCCGGCCCGGCCCTCCCGCCCGCCCCGAGGGGGTCTCGCTGCCTGCGGGCCGGCCCCGACAGCCCCGCGGGGCACGGACACGGGCAGCCGGAGCGGCTGCACCGCTGGCAGCGAGAGCTACCGGCCGGGGCACCTACGCCGCCCGGGCTGCGGGCGGGGAAGGCCTGAGGTGGAAAAGGCTGGAAACCAGCCCGACCCTTTCCCTCGCCGCCCCTCACCTGTTTTGAACGCCAGCTGCTTGTCCTCGCCGCCGCCGAAGAGCTGGAGCATGGAGACGAAGAGGACCCCGCACGAGTTCTGGATGCCGAAGACAGCGCCGTTGCACCACATGGCGGCCAGCATCACCACCCAGCCCCAGCCGCCCTCGGGGGGCTCAGGCGCCGCGCTCCCGGGGCAGCCCGCGCTGCCGGGGGCCTCCGTCACCGCCCGGGGCTGGGCCCCGCTCTCGCCGCCCGGCTCGGCCGGGCTGTCGCTCCCTGGGCACCACTCGCCGCCGTTCTCCCGCCGCGGCTCCGCTGCTGCCGCCGCCGCCGGCAGGTCGGGCAGGGGGGCGGCGGCGGGGTCCCCCGCGCCCTGCGGCGCCAGCTGCTCGCTCACCGGCGCCATCCTCAGCCGCGCCGCGGAGCGGGCACGAGACCCTCCCCGCGCGCCGCTCCCGCCTTCCTCCTCCTCGCGACCTCTCGGCCCCCGCCCGCCTCAGCCTCTCGCCGCGGGAGCTGTGGGCATCCTGCGGCGCTCTCTCTGCCTGTGTGCGCGCACGAGCGAGGCCGCCCCGCCGCTCGCTCGCGCCCGTTCGCCCAACACGCGCGCCCCCCTCTTCCCGCCGCGCCGCGCGCCAAGGGGTGACCCGCCGCCGCCGCTTTATTTTAAAAGGGGGGCTCCCGTGGGGGCGTCAGCGGCACGAGGGCTTTCCTCCGCGCCGATTGGCTGAGGGAAGGGAGGCGGGGGGGGCAAGGGAAGGGAGGCGAAGCCGCGCTCTCTCTCTCTCTCCCCCCCCGCCCTCCTCTCCAGCGGAGGGGGTGGGGTGGGGCGGAGCCGCGCCGTGTCAGCGGCGGCGATAAGCGCTCGTGCCGTGCCATGGCCTCTCGCCGCTGCCGCCGCTCGGGGTGGGGGGGAGCGGCGGGGGGCGCGCGCGAAGCCGAAAGTCAACAGTTAACGGCAGCCGCTCGCGCTGGGCGGGAGGCGAGCGCCTCAAGTCTCCACAGACAGGTACCGCACGCTGCGCTCGCCAGCCTCGGCGGGGAGAGCGGTAAACAAGCCCCTGGCCCCGCTCCCAGACCGAGTTAGTGCCCCATGAGACAGGGCAGTTACACCCAGCGGTGCCCTGCTGCGGCTACCCTTTCTGGGCAGCTGTGAACTGAGGGAAACGTCTGAAACTCCCTCCCTGGCGGTTTGCTGACAACAACCGAGTAATGAAAAACCACCCCAAAAACTCCAAGCGAGGGGCGTCGCTCCGCGCCTTCCCGACCCGCCCCCTCCCGCCCGCGTGCGTTGACAGCCGTTGCTCTCCCGTCACGGCTTTTGCTCGGCCCTGCCCGGCGCTCGCTGTGCCCCGGGGAGCTCTCCATCGCCTACCCTCCCTCTCGAGGGGAGGGCCCGGGCTCTGGGCTGCCAGCCCCGGTATGGAGGCGCACCGCTCCAGGGCCCTCGGGGCATCCGCTGTCCTCAGGGAGCTGCTCTCTGGGACAGCTCTCCACCTCCCGTCGGGCCACCCTTAGCGCTTTGCCAGGGGTGACTGTGGTGAAACCGTTTCCTCCCAGTTGTCTGTTGTTTGGGGTTTTTTTTACGTAGGAGGAGAAAATACTGCACTTGCACACCTCATTAAATGTTTCCCACTTGCACAGAGACATCGAGTCTTGACCTTTCCTGCCCACAGCCAGCAAAGTGAGAGGATAGGAAAAGCTGAGGTCAAGAGTGTTAAATGACAAGCTTTTTGACGGGCGATCCTGCTTCCAAACTCTCAACCGCACATCTGTTCATGTGTTTGGCAGCTACTCATGTTTTAAGCAATTTGGGCCTGATGAGGAAGCGGAGCTTCTTGAAAGAAGATCAGCAGATTCAATCTGGATACTTCGTCCTTCCCCATGAGACCTGGAGGGCTCAAAGCAGCCTCTTGCATTCATACGCCTTTCCCATTTCTCCTGTCAGAACCTGGGCTGCTACTGCTGTATCAGTTGTGCCAGCCAACTCCTGTGCCTGCCTGTTAAAGCCTCTTCCTCCTTTTTTGACCCTGAATCACCTTCTCCCTCCTACCTAACAGTGAGGAAACAAAACTTATTCCAAAATAAAGCACAGATTCGTAAGACCATGCTTGTTCAAGCACAAATTACTCAGTAATTCTCCACATGAAAACTAATAGCTAAAGAAAGAAAACCATATAATGACATAATGAAAGCCTGCGTCAGAATGCACATCAAATGGGTGTCAGCTTTAAAAATCATTGGCTTTTGGAAATAATTGACCTTTGGATTTTTAATTTGGCATGCTTAGTGTCCTCCAATTTTTTTAAAATGTTATTTTTTTTAAAAAGTTCACAAATACATTTATGATAGTAAGGTACATTTTATAGACACACTAATCTTACTGCGTACTGCCTTTCTCTTGTTAACCATGACCATCTAAGTTAAACATAAAAACATTACACATACAACAACAGTAGGATACAGAAAAAAATAAAAGCCCATAACAAAACACATTAAAGCTGTATGAAATACATAATAATTGTCAAAGCAAAGAGAGAACTTTTGGCCGACCATTGAAAAAAACATCTGTTCCCCCCAAGGAACAAGTTATAATGCTTATGAAAAATCCCGAGTCTATCATAAGCTTAAATATGCTCAGAATATTTCATAAGCAATTTAATGTGCAAAAGTTAACACTTCATGTTCTCCAGCAAGTCTTTGTCCAGAGGCTGTTGTCCAAATCTATTGAGCTTTCTCACAGTAAACCAAGCTTTGCCCACCGCAATATAACATTTTTGAACAGTTATGACACAGCAAACCTTTTTTGGAACCAGATTCAATATTCATTACGTTTGCCAGCAATTATTAACTTAATTAACATTTTGGTTGCATAGGAATAAACAAGGGCAAAATCTAAGATTGGATCTTAATATGGCTGCTGAGAAGGGGCCCAGTTCTGCAAGCGCTTAAATATGTTTCTAACTTTTAGACTCCTCAGATTACTTCAACTACCTTCCTGAATGGGGGGCTGTGAACTCTGTGATAGATAGTCAAATCAGCTTGAGGGAAAAAACATATTTTTTTCTGTTTTGGACAGCATTCAGTTAAGCACGAGACTGATTCCTTCTCCGCATGTTCTTCAATATAATATTTACGTACTGCAGTTTCATTTCCCTATTTCCCATAAACACTGTCAATGACTTCTCCCCCCTTTTTAAGATAAAGGATGTATTTTTAAAAAAAAACATCATGAACATATTGTGTGCAATTTCTACTTCTGGACATTTTTAAAAATAGATTCTATTTTCCAGTTGTCAAGTGTTTCTTTTCCCCTGATTAGTATGAAATAACTATTTTCCCTTTCTCCTCACATTGTTGGGAATGGAGAGTCACAAAATCTGATTCTCACATACAATTTTTATAAATTTGATGGCTATAACTATTCTGCACGTTCCTTCTGTATTCTGTTGCTTATTGTCCTATTGCTATTTATCTAAACTAAAAAAAAAAAAAGTTTATATTATCACAAAATTAGGGCACATGGGGCTTTCCTTTACAGGCTCTTTCTAGAAGCCTTAAGTAGGTATCTAGGGAAACTTTGTACCTCTTTGCTCTTTGGTACACTCTGCTCCTGTCAAGAACTGTCTCTTCCCTTTCAAGAGAGGTCTCTTGAGATCTCAGCTATTTCCCTAGTAGTTCCCAAGAACAAGAACAATAAAGGCTCACTCTTTATAGTCAGATAATTTCCAATCCCCACCTTCCATAGAAAATGTACTTTGCAAACAGAATATGGGCAGGTTTGACTTCAGTTTGATTTCTAAAGTTTTTGTAACCCCAACAATTCACAATAAAAGCATTGGCTTTTAAATTCTTACTAACAAAGAATTACAAAAAAAAAAAAAGACTATTTGAAATTAAAAAAAAAATACTAACTCTGGAAAGATACGTAAAAGGAAAGCCACCCTTGTGGCTCTGTTATTTGAGCCCTGCATGATCACAAGAAAAATAGTTTTAGAAGAAGGGGAAAAAGAAGGAAGACGGACATGAGAGAATTGCCATAAAAATAGTGAAAATAAAGAGATTACAGACTTGCATACAGGTAACTGTATCTATTTCAGCTAAATTGTTGTTATGAGCAAGGAAAAAAAAATCATGAAACCCATACCAGAACAGAGAGGAAAGTGAAAAAATCAACTGAGAATGGATAGGCTGAGAAATGTCATGTCCGAAACACCTTGGTTTTGCCTAAGATTTGTTCCTGTTGACAGTAATTTACTTATTTTACATGTTTTATTAGTACCCTACAGCTGATAAAACAAACAAACAGCAATTGTGCTTGGAAAAGACATGATGCTCATGACAGACAGCCGCTATGGTGGTGCTTAGGTTATGCCTATTTTAGGATCAATACATAAAATGCCAGTGCCAAAGGAGGAACTTGCCCTGTCATTTGTGGGCTCTCAAAAGCCACAGGCCAGGAAACGGCACCTTCTGCAACCCTATCAGAAATTCTGGCCAGCTCCCTCTTAAACATTCACTCGCTTTCTCACAAGCTATTGAAAATAGACCAATACTTCAGTAGCTCTCACATGCAGCATTTTCTTCGAGCACAAGGAATGTTTCAATTGCCAACTACTTAAAAAAAAAATGTACCTATATAGTTGAAGTATGCTGTTAGTGACACACCAAGACAGCTTTTTCCATAAATCATTTGTAGAGCATTTCAAAATTATGTAGTATTCTGGAAAGGTAAAGTGGACAGGATGCCAAGCCTGAAGAATACATGTTCAGAGAGTTTAATTCGTCCTTCTTCTGTTGATCTCATTAGAATTTGTACTGTAATCAATGAAAAGGGTGTGCCTACATCACCCAGGAAAAAAAAAAGGTCTTTAGTAAAACGCCTAACTGTCACAAATTTGCAACAAGCGGTACAATAGGTGCAAACTCGAGAAAGATAGGCACTATACAGAGAGGACATGAGGCTAACGCAGAATTATGTGACCACTTAGTCTAATGCATGCTCTTAACAATTAAGCCTTCTTGTTGTTTAATTTTCAGCTAGTATTACTAATGCACCTATTCAACAGAAGGATTTGGCCTTAAGTCAGAAAGATGAGATAAACAGGATAACCATTAAAACACAAAAACATATGGTATCGCCAACTGCGTGAAGATCAACATTAGATTAAATCCCATTCAGTAAGCAGTGTTTATGCATCTCTCAGCCAGACAGGATGTTCTACTGATGTTTCAGACTGGGCTCCAGCTGAGTAGTATGAGGTACAGGGGCTGCGTCTTGCTGCTGAAGCAAATGAGTCACATCTTCAAAGATAAAAAGCGCACATTTTACTTGTTTACTGTGGGGACCATTGGGAGCGTCTAATCTTAGTTTTAGCGTTTCATAATACCTACAGTAAAAGTTTCCTGAAGTGCTGTTATTTGTTAAAATATAGGTTCCCTCTTACTTCACCAATAGCTAGAGAAATTTCTTTTTTGCCCTTTCAAAAGAGAAAGAGCGAGCAGAATGAGAGAGGGAAAGAAAGTAGCCTAAACATCTAACTGGTGAAGCTGAGGGTAAGCAACAGGTCCGATCCCCACTTCTACATTTATTTAAAACAGCAGTTTGAGACTTAACATTTTCTTCTTTTAGGTTCACCTAAAGCATGGGTTATGGCTCAGGTCTGGCTCCTTTACAAATTAAATTTGGTGTTAGTTTTTTATTCAACGAAGTGTAGATGGGACTTGACAGGCTGTTATCTGGGACACAGTTAACATATAACTGCTATTATTAAAGGTAGGCAGGTGAAAGAAAGTGATAGTTATTAACTGTAAAAGCCCTCTGCCTCCCGCAAATGTCCAGTCGCACAAAGCTAAGTTTTTGATGGCAGATTTTTAGTGTAGGATTCCTCTAGCCTCCCTTGTCACTGTCTCTTCTGTGAACATCTGATCAGAGCTGGCCATCTACATAGTGTTGGTAGGAGGGAATAGGGAATTCCAGGGGACAAACTACCTTAAACATTAACATTTATGATGAGATAACTGATATTAAAGGAGCCCAGATGACTAGCTTAGATGTAGATGTGAGAACTCTAGGCATCTAACATTTGGTGAAATTAATCCCACCCGTAAGTTGAAGAACATCTTAAGGTAATTTGTATTCAGACCCCAAACATGGAATTTGTTTTGATCCCATTGCTAAATGAGGAAGCGTGAATACATTGTCCTAGCATGATCATTCACCTCTCTCTTGGCAGTGAGATAACTAACACTGCTGGCAACGTTCTCATTCAGCTTCAAAGTTAACATCTCTTTCAAATGAGCAGGAACTGCTTCAAGCCATTGTTTTAGGCTGTCTTCAGGCTTGGTTTGATACCACTATCCAGGTCAAGTATTTCATATTGCATCCATTATCATAGGATCTAAGCACCTCAAAGTTCCTTCCCTTGTTTACATAGATTTAATATCTTCCAGACCACCTTTGCAATCTCAAGAACTCAATTTTGTTTTCAACAAAAGTTTGGAGCATCAGAGAAGCAAAAGTTTTATCAAATAAACCCAATCCGATTGTCATCTAGAAGCAGATTTTGGTTGTCTGCTCAGTTGCTATTCAATTGACTTTTCAGGTTGCAAGAAGTCCCAAAAGCAAAGAGCTACTACCTCCGCCAGTACTACCTGAGTAACAAACCACCAGGAATAGAAATGACACTAATCTTGCTTGCTTGCTTTTTAAGAATTCTAATTTCTATTCAAGTTAAATTAACTTTGTTTATCACCATTTTCTTTTTGTCACTTTTAAAGTGCTTCTGTATTAAAGGCTATAGCAAGGGTTAGCAGGTGTTAGTGGCCCCATTTCGAGATATGATTTACAACACTGTCAGCATTTTATTTACTACATAAGCAAAACCGGGTATCTAAATGAGTCAATTCAAATATTAAGGCATATGAAAACTGTTAACAAAGCCTTCCATGTAGAAAGTCTGCTTGCCTTTGCAAATTCAGCAGATTTGTGTTGAGAAACAGAAACATTAAAAAAATCTGACATTTTAAGAGTAGTATAAAGATACTAAATATAGCAAGGAATATTTTCAGGTTGTACACGTTTGTATTGAAATACTTAAACTATATAGGACATACTAAATATATGATAAATCACTTCATACAACATATTACCTTGCAGCTGGCACAGAAGAGCTTCATTTCATTCTACTTTTCTACTCACAGAGTTGCTTTAATATATGAAAGAGTAACAGAAAGGCAATCTTTTTTTCAATTTTTTTTTTAATTATTGTGCTAGGTCTATATCTATTTCTTAACTATTATCTGAAATCCTGAATTTAAAGTTGGGTATCCCAGAGCAAAAAATCCAGTCTGATGCAGGTCAGATCAGAACAAAATTTACATACTCTCTCTGGTTCAGTTTTCTCCAGTTGATAGATTATTTACCCCACAGTTCATTTAACCCACAGTTCATCCCATATCTGGTAATATGGGTAAAACAGATTTCAAAAAAAGGCATATGGAAATGCCTCATTCGGTTTGCAACAACTGTATTTTGTGAATTAAATATAACAATTCTTGTTAGTACCATCAAATATCTCCTTTCTCTCAAAAGCAGAACTAAATTAGTCCTTGAATTGACAGCGATTGGGTTTTTTTAAGTTAAATAAACCCCATATCAATGCCCTTTCTCTAAATATGTATTTACTAAGTGGCTAAGTAAAAATATACCACTTGCTCAAAAGTAAACACACATCTAGGCCCTCCACTTTCTATTTATACTCTGATAAAAATCCATCCGTACCAGATTAATGAGATAACCCTTACTTTAAATATAGAAAAAAAAAAATGAATATAGAAAAAAGGATCTATAGTATAGCATATATTCACACAAGTCAATTTCGTAAAGGAATCCTAAATTTAACTATTATTGCCTCCCATATTGCTTAGGTTGAGAAAGACGACACACTAACCCCTGGCTAGCCTCATTCGCCAGGACTACCAGGTTACCAAATAGCTGGTCATTCATAGCGCAGCATTTACTTGAAAGCCAGATGTATATTGTCCAGATTCGGTAGCTCCCGAGTGCTAGTTGCACTCCCTCTGAAATAGTGGTTTTGGTAACTCAAGGGATGCAAATAGACTAAGATTCCTCTCTGGGAAACCTAGATTGCATTCCCTAAGATGGATAAAATTGATAATCAATTTGCTTTATCATCATAATGATCCTCCCAATTATTTAAAAGAAAGACTATGAAAAGATGCTGCATTACAGCAGCATGTGACCACAGAGATGTGACACAACAGATGCAGTATCAGTTTTCAGGCAGAATTATTCAGTACATAAAATGTCTAACTGTTTAGGTGGCTGGCTGTGTCTTATATTTTAGTTACAAACACTTTAAAGAAAAAGATGAGCCTTCCCTCCTTCTCTCACCAGGTGAAATCAAGGTCATCTTATTTAAGAGTTAATTCTCCCTGAGATAGTTATATTCAAAATTAAATGACACTCCACCTAAATTATTTTACTAAACCCCTCCAACTCTTCTAAGCTCTCCAAGTAGCATTGTCTAAACCTTTAAGAATTTGCCAACTGTTTGAATAATATAGTACTCAGAGTACCACCCTTTAGGGGAAAGAGCGTGTGCTCAAATTGGGCCAAATAAGCAATAAGATGATATAAACCCAAACCACTTAAACCACATGAATGATTCCTAAACACTGAGGAATCTGATTTATAACCGTACACAAGCAGCAGTATCATAGCTCAAAAATTCACTTTGCTGGAATTTACTGCAGGATACTACTGTGTACTAACAGGATTTTACAATTAATAAGACCTATAATGCTACTGACTGGGCATGAAAACTGTGTACTAAATGATGTACATTCATCTATTTGAGGTAAATTTGCTATAGAGAGTAGCATTATTAATCATTAAGTCATCTCAGATTTCTATATCGCTATCCAAACATGCCTAGTATTCTCACTAAGAAAGTCACCACTGACATAAGGAGGTGATCTTAAAAATAACCCAAGACCCTTATTTTTACAGAAAGAATGTTTTCTGACAGTTTATGACCCACTTTGTTCCCAGACACTATAATTCTGTAGTTCCTTTGATCTTAAGGCATTTTGCTAATTGTACTTCTGCAGGATACCTGATGTACTGTCACCAGTCAGTCAGTAGAAAAGCAGAAGCCAAAGGACTACCGGCCCTTTCTTACACATATAGAAGAGGGTTTATTTTTTCCATGCATTAGTTTCATATATCATGGACATGTGGAAAAAGTTGAACAAGAAGAAAAAAAATGATTCTGATATAAGACTGTTCACACATGAACTGTTGTAGAGTAACTACAGAGCTTTAACTTCAGACTACCTTTTACCTTACATGGGGTAATAACTTGCACAAGCCTAATGAATGGGTATCGTTAAAGTGGTGTTAAATCTTAGCGTGGAAACACTTGTTGAAAACCTGCTCACCTGAATACATCCAGTCTCCTATCTCCTTTTCTCCTTAGGAAAAATAAAGTTGTTCTTTATTCGGTGTTAGAAGAGTTGATTCACTCCAATTTAAATATAATTAGCAAAATTGTTGTGCAAGCTGCAGTTGCCAGATCTTTATGGCTGGTAATACCTCAGCCAAAGTACACACGATTTTCTGTTTCCAGTATGACTTTGCAAGGCTATCAGTTGGAAAAAGCAGTTTTCTGGTCATGCAATGAATCCAATTGTAGTCAGGGATTAAAGACACAAACACAAAACCCCAACCTTGTGTTTGTCTTCAGCTTTCACAGTAGCACTGACACTTCAGGGTGACCTATAAGGGGATTTGAGTGCCCTTTTTTCTCATTTTGCTTTTCCTGATATGCAGCAGCAATGTGAGAGAGCTAGACTTCTGATTTTTTTCTAGCCAAGATGTGTGCTTCATGTAAAGATGAGATGTCAATCTCATTTTGGGGAGCAATGTATGTATGAGATATTAACTGGAAGCACTAATTGTCACAGGTGGGTTGATTTCTGTTCTCTGGTTAGAAATCAATTTGTTGTGATTGTGTCCAACTTCAGTCTCCCGCGTTTCAAAGACTTGCTGACGCAGATAGAGCCAGTGTTCCTAACTCTGGATTTCTCAAGCAAATTGCCAGGGACAGAACCCATTCTCACCACCAAGACACTCTTCTTTCTCTTACCCCCAAACCAACCCTCCTAATTACTTGGATAAATTCCTTCTGAGGCTACCTTGCTGTTTCCTAATAGCATGGTTTCCTAAAAAAGGTTTTCAGAAACAACTTCGGTGTTAAAGCAAGGAGCACAGGCTTAGTACAGGAATTTCTTACCCATGAACATGTAAGTCACAGGTTTGTTTGTTTTTAAACAAACTTTTGAACGTAATCCCTGCGGTCTGCTTAAACTATTCACCACCAGCAAATCCTGGGCTTCCTTTGAAGCCCAAGGCCAGACAGCCCCTCCAGACTTCCGCTTCGACTGGCTTGTTTCTGGTGGTACAGACTCTCTCTTACTCCAGGGAGCATTTTCTTTTTTGACAATGAGAGGGCTTCTAACTCGAGGTTTCACAGGGCGCTGGCCACTAATGATAGAAACACATGGGCGGACATCGCACGCTTCTGGTCTGTCTGCAGTAGCTCAGGAAAGCACCTTCAGTTAAAAACTGTTAATCACACTCTCAGTCTAGGAATTCATTCTCTCATTATAGTTTGATAGTATCAGTATGACTGGAAAGTAAAACATAGTATTTCAGTCAGTCTGAAATGTTAAGTGTTTAAAAGTAAACCAGCCTTTTTGGCAGGACCCCGAGTTCCTCTTCCCACTAATTTTCCTTCTTTGCTCCCTTCAGCCCTCAGTCTCATGTCAGGGCAACTAAACTTTGAGCCACGCAAAGCTAGATAAAGCTTGCCTGATATCCTATTTATGCTTCTCGAGGTAAAAAGGTCACCAGAGAATGATTTAAGAAATATTTTCCCCCACACTTACTCAGAACTTCTGTAGTTCTGTACTTTCTGGCCCAGTCAGCATGACAGCTAGGAACCAAATTGTAATGCCAGCTTGGATCTCCTTCTTAACCCTTCCTCCTCCCCACATTGGGAGTTACCACTCCTGAGCCGTAAAAACTCACAGCATTCCCTAAATAACACACTGTAGTTAGCTGTACAGAGCCATTTCATTTCACTGTGAAAGTGAAAGAGGAATTCAGGCAAGGAAAAGGATAATGTCGGTGTATTTGTCCACTAACCATAGTTCCGACTTGCTGTCTTTTTACATCATCCCTGAAACATTCTTATTCAGCAAAGAACCCGAGTTTACATTATTTTCCTGCAGCAGCTTTCTCTGCTAACCTGTTCCAGAAGTTTGTCACTTATGACATGTATTATCCTTACCTGCATGCTCTGCCTTTTTTTTCCTTCTGAAATTAAACAGCTCATTTCCCCTACGTCTGTAACAACAATAGGAAACACACACATACATTAAATTTTTCTTTAATTTCAACTGTCCGTGTTGATCAGGACCCTTTGATGTAACAGGAAGCATCCCAGAAACAACGTAGATCTTACGATACCTTTAAAAAGGGACCAAAAGTTCCTGTACTGCATGTTACGCCAGCATAACAGAGAGTTAAGTGCTGAGTGAACAACTTGGAACAACTTTAAGTGCTTTTCTTCTTCATGTATAACAGTAGTTATTTCACAGGCTGAGAAGCTCCGGTATCTGATCCGTTAGTGGATTACAGGAAAGCTGAACTCAATTTCCAGAGGTGTTTTTGCACTCAATATAATATTACAGAGACTCATCTACTGCAAACTCCTGTTTCTGTAAGCTTTAAAGGCTTCCTAAGGATCTCTTAAAGAGCAGTAATTGCCATCTGCCGGCCAAGCTGGGAATGGTCTTTGTCCGCAATTTATTTCTTCATCTATCTGGCTAAATTTGGAAATGGATTTGAGCAGAGGAGACAGTGCAACGTGGGAGCAGGACAGTGCAACCGGCAGCTGAGTCTGCACACTGGGACAGAAGCATGCGCATACTTCCCCATCTCACGCTGGAAAAGGAGGAGAAAAACTGTAGAGGAGATGAGTTTGGGGGATCCATGACATTACTATGGTTTGTCGAGGTGTTGATTTAAAAATAGATAGCCAGCAGAATTATTGTTATCTGCTCGTCTGGAAATTAAACTTTAAATTTTATTATACTTTTGAGTGACAAAAAGAGAATGTAGGGGAGACAAAACCCTTGCTGCTGGGAGAGGAAGGCCAGGTCTCTGCAAATTTCTGTCTCCGGATCAGAGCCGGTTAGAGGCAGCAGGGAGGCACCACAGTTATACCTGCCCATTCCCACCCAAAATCCTGTGTAGCACAGCATGCTTATCCCCTGACTCTCCCCGCTCATCTGCTTTTTTCCCAGCTGTGACTTCTTATCTCCCAAGCCCTTCTGTCTCCAAACTCATTTCACAACCTGCCCCAACTCTCAGAGTCAAACCATTTCTCCTCATCATTTCAATTCAGAACCCCCAAAGTTTTCCATCTCTTTTCCCATCCTTCCCTAATTTCTCTTTCTTCCCCAGACTTCCTCCTTTTCCCCTACTCTCACACTCCTTCCCATCCCCAACCTTCCTATCCCAAGAAGCCCCAGCCCATAGGGCACACCTCTTGCCCCCAGTCCTCAGTGCAGGCCCTCGCATCTGCCCCAGCTGCTTGACTTCTCCTGCTCTGCCTGCTCAGAGCAACTCTACCTCTTTAAAGTCAACCTGGGTAAGACACAGGAGGCGGAAAGGCATGACAAGTCTTGGGAAACAGAGACGCGGTGTGGGTTTATTTGAATACTTCTTCTCTGATAACTACCCATTACGTGGTAGAAAACAGGAATTAGAGCCCCCTCTTAGTCTTCTCACCTGCAGGCTGAACAAACCCAGCTCTCTCAGCCTCTGCTCATGCAGTACGTTCTCCAGCGTCCTGACAATCTTGGTGACCCTCCCTGGACCCTCTCCAGTTTGTAAATATCCCTTTTGCTCCGGGATGGCCCAAACCAAACACAGTACTCCAGACATGGCCCCATAAGTGGCAAATACAGGGGAATAATCACTTCCCTCAACCTGCTGGCCATGCTCTTGCTAATACAGACCAGTATGTGGTTAGTCCTCATTGCTGCAAGAGAAACTGCAGATGCCAGCTCACCGGCACCTTTCTGCAAAGCTATTTTTTATCCCGTGTATCCCGAGCCTGCACTGGTGCATGGGGTTATGACATCCCAGGTGCAGGATTTTGCATTTACCTTTATTGAATTCCATGAGGGTTTTGTTGGCCATTCAGAAGGAACTTGCTAAACTGGAGGAATGATCCATCCTGCCCTCCAGCAGATTGACTGCTTTCTCCAATTCAGCGTCGTCTGTGAGCTTCATGAAGGTGCAGAGCACCCCACTGCACAGGTGGTTGGTAAAGGAGTAAAGTTGTAGCTTCCTCTTAGTATTCCCCGGCCTTAGTGGAATTATGATAAATGGACCTTTCTATCACTCATAATGTTTTCTGGCAGGAGTTTCATAGCTTAACTGCATGTGTGAAAAAATGCATCCTTTTATGTGCCACCTATTTCCTGTAACCTTCATCGGATAGTCCCAAATTCACCGTCTCTTCCCATACCAGACCAACCTTTTTCTATTAACCATCCCCATGTTACCCATGAATTCATTTATCTTTGCGATACTCCCCTTCAGTTATATCTTTCCCAGGCAGAAGAGCCGATTCAGTCATTCTTCCTATAGAAGCCACTCCATATCTTTTGATCATCTTTGCCCTCCACTGAACTAGTTCTGTGACAGCCCTTTTCAAGGTGGAAGACGGGGACAGCTGAACTGCACACGGCAGTCAGGGTATGGGCACACCTGGAATTTATACAGCAGCAAATTTTTGTACTCTATTTCATTTTCCTCCTACTAATTCTTATTTCCCCATACTAATTCTTAACATTTGCTTTGCTGTTTTGATTGTGAGTATCAGAGTGACCCTCTAGTACAATCGCAAGGTCTCATTCCCAAATAGCCATGGTTAGCTCAGAACACATCTTTTTTTTAAGCTGATGTCAGGTTTGTTCATCATTTGTACATACCAACACTGAATATAATTTGAGTGGCATTAAAATGGCACCCTCAGAAGAGTCTTCTGGATATTTTTGCAGGTGGCACTCATCTTTACAACAGCAACTTATCCAACATTATCAGCAAACTTCATCATATCATGTTATCGAACTACAAGCTGTGGAAGAATTTGAATATAGCCAGTAACTGGGAAGCAAAATAGCTGGTTAAATTCAATACTGAAAAACATAAATGTGAAAAAACCCTTCTCTAGGTATGTAAAATAATGGTCTCTAGTATGTTATTATCATTAGAAAGTTCATTAGAGAAGAGAGATCTTGGACTTATTTTGGCTCCTTCTCTGGCAGCAATAGCTCCCTAAACAATAATGTCTAACAGGCACGTAGAACATGAATCATTACTAAGAAGAGAAAATCAGAAAGAAAGTATTGCGCACGTCGGAATTAGTCACGCAACAATACCTTTGATATTACATACAATTCTCTTCTCAGAAAGAATATAGCAGAACTAGAAAAAGTACAAAGAGCTAATTAGCAATATGATACAGCTTCTGTGTGAAAAGCATTTAAATTGACCAAGGCTCTGCAGCTTGGGAAAGAAATCAGTAAGGAAACCGAGGCCTATAAAATCAGGACTGGCATGAAACAGGTGAAGGGAAATGTTTATCTGCAAACTCTCAAATAAAAGACCTAGGGGAGATCCAAGAATATGATCAGGCCTCAAGTTTAACCCAGTAATTACTGTGTCACTCAACAAAACTAAATTATGAAACTAATCAATACAAAGTGTTTAAGATGCCAAAATTATATACTTAACAAAACAATAGGAAGATTCATAAAAGAAAGATGCAGTAACAACAAAACATAACACACAGGAGACTACCTCCAGCTCAAGAACTTTATAAACTGCAGGTTTCTTTACACTAGGAAGTAACAGGAGAGTTATTGAAATAAAGCTCTGTTGAGTTTCTCCCTGTTCTCATACTCTTTCTCAAAGCACCTGGAACAGGACACTTAATGCTCATTTTAAACTTCTGGGGTGAAGCACAAATGTAGTTCCCTGCTACCACAGATGCTGCAGTTTATTTTCCCATATTTGGGGAAATCACACAGACAACCCATCCAGCACGTAAGGGGCGAGTCTTACCTTTGGGAAAGTAACTCCGTAAATCGTGTCCCCTCAGACGAAAAGATCTCTCGATGTGAGTTGCGTGTGGTTGTTCTTTGTCTTGTGACATGGGTGAAAATTCGAAATGGGTAGAAGTAAAAATGTCAAAGTAAAGCATTGTGCCTCCACTTAACTGAATTTCTTTTTCTTCAACTTAAGAAAAGTTAGCATTGATATTTGCATTATCAGCATGTTGTACTGAATATAAAGGTATGAAATGTTTCCATGGTTACAAATCAACTTTCTCCTATCCCCAGAGTCTTCATTCAATGGGAAGTTTTGGCTTTTCATTCTGATTTGGAACACCACAAGGTTTGCAAATGTTGCAATTCCCAGAAATTCCGTTTTTCTAACAGCTTGTTCCTCATCGTAGACTGAATATGAAACACCAGTCTGTCTGGAAAAGGAAGGTTCATGTCACTTACAAACATTCATCTTGTAGATATCTTTATTCATACAACTGCTAATCCTTAGTGATCCCACTGAGATCTCTTCCTCAGCACGAAGCTAGAGCGGCAGTGAGATCACTTAGATTTTCTGGTCCATGGAAGCTGGATCCAGTAATTCTCATGTCCCACACCCAAATTATCAATCTAAAACAACAAACCACTTTAATCACACAAGTACTTCTTGGCAAGCACAAAATACAAAGAGAAATAACGATTCTCCAAACAAAGAAACAGGAATGCTTGTTCTCATTAAGGGTTTCCCTTGAATTTTACTCGGCAGCAATAAGAAACAGGGTCCTCCAGGACAGACTGTGTTCAACGCTCTTCTGCAATGTGTGATTGCAAGTAAACAGGAGCTCTCAAAGGATAAGATCTTAAGGCGTCTTGTTTTTTGTCTTTTAAGGAGAAGCTTCCGCAATGCAGGAAAGCCGTGTTCAGTCTCTGAAGAGCCATGTGCTACTTCAATATCTTGGTGAGGACTTTTTCTTTACACTGTGTGTTTTACTGTGCCTAGCACAACAGGGTTCTGGGATCCTTCTCGGAGGAGCCTGGGTATTACTGTCCTACGATAAATAAATAATTGTAAGCTTTCAAAACTTGTTCTTTTTGAAGGTTAGACCGTGATTTCGGTGAGAATAGAATAAGATTTAAGACAAACCTCTCCAACAAGTCTGCTATAAAACAGACTCTGTCAAGTAAATATAAAGTTGGGAAGCTGTGGGGTTGGTTCTTTTTTTTAATAAGTCCCAATGGGGCCTAAGACCTTTTACAAATGGAACATGATTCATGATCCTTAGGTAGGAATGATATGTCACTTTGTACTGCGATGCACTTACGGAGACCCATGCAGCTATGTGTGTGTGAGGAGGGGACAGCTTTCTCTGTGTGACATATGGGAAAAGGTCTTGCAGATCTTGCTCCAGCTTTCATTTTATAATTGATGATTCTTTCTCCCCTGCAAAAAACACTTTTCACACAGGTTTCAAAATTGGTTTTGCAGATATGATTAAGTACCATGTAAGTTTTTATCTCTCCTTTTCCTATCTTCCAAGTCAGACGTCTAGTTCAATGTCCAAGAGGGGACTTAGAACACCAGAAAGTTTCTGATTTCAGTCATCTGGCTTTTGCTGTGGGAAAACACCTCCGCTAATGCCGTGTCTTAATAGTTTGTCTGTTCTTTCTTAACATTCATTTGTTTTGCTGACAGAGTTAGGCCCATGGAAACCAGCTCTTTACCTACTAGGTTGAAAAGTTCATCCTGTTCTACTTTTTAATACAACAACAAAACTTTCCTGTAAACTCATCTCCCAGAATCGATTACAAGTCTAGTGTAGCTGGCTCTGACCAAATGCTGGCACCATTTTAATAAACCACAAATTTTGAGAAGTTTTTTCCTTCTTCTCTGCTAGCATTTAATACATCTTTTCCTCCAGGCATACCAGTCAAGTAGCATAAATCTCCTGCCACAAGCAAGAGTCTCCAAAGGAACAAGATTTACCTTTGACAGAATCTCATGCATGAGACCATCTTTACAGTAGATTTATCGTGTCATATGCAGCCCACATGCTGAAAAAGCATTTCACCTTTTGCTTTTTTATAATATTCCTTTAACTATACTTTTTCCTTAACAGGGACAGCTTTGTCTATACGCATTTAAACTCTTCAGTCACTTTACCACATAAGCCACAGAATAGATTTCCTTCCAGGAATTGAAAGAAAAGTAACTGAGAACCTAATCAGCTATTACCTCCTGAAAACAGCAACGCAGGTCTAATGGAATTTAAGTGAAATTTAAAAAATTTTTCATAACTAGAGAAAATAACTAAATCTGTCTTCAAAAGATTTGAGGCTCGTGCTAAGATGCAGTGTTAGCTTTCCAAACATAACATACCACCATGCAGTATTTATGATCATGATCTGACTAGAACAAGCACAACTTAATCTTTTATTCAAGTTCATTAAACAAAATAGTTCAACGCAGCTCAAAAAGTCTTATTCATTGCCATAGCTCCATACCATCAGAAGGAAAAGAAGCATGTTGAAAAATCTTCATAGCGGAGAAAATCCTTCCAGCTAGACCAGAAGCCACATGAGGAGTTTTGTCAGAAGGTTACTCCTGATGGAAAGGAGAAGTTTCCTGAATATTATTTTGAAGGTTGCCTTAAAACCAATCTGAACAGTTTTCTTTGTGTTTTGCTAAAAGGAGCACAGACAAACTAGTGTCTTTCTTACTACGGATCAGGGCTGGGTGCTGTTGGTCTTCGTTGAAAAACCTCAAAATTTCTAAGAGGTTTTCTTTACAAAGAAAATCACAAATTGTGAGTGGTTCCACGTAGGTCAACTTCTTTCTGGCCAAGCGCTGTTGACAGCTGCTCCAGCTCCACCACAGCACAGACAGCACAGACTCCGGCCACAGGAAAGTACATGAAAGCCACCAACAGAGACCGCACCGACAGGGAACTCGCAACTCTCACATTTTACCTTTGTTCCCAAAGCAAATCTCTTCTGAAAAAGTCAGTTAACCTTTACTGTCACATCTAAAATCGTATTAAAAGTGATCTTCTTCACAGGGGAAGTTATGATGAAGCTTACTGGCAAACGTAGGTCCCCAAGGTCCCCAAAACCACGGGTTTCCTTAAGAACAGACTCAGAACCATAGTAATTCTCACACTCAGGCACCGTCTTACAGATGTTACTGTAAGCAGCAATACAAGCGGCAGGAGTTCCCTCACGCCTCCCATCCCACTCCCAGCCTTTTACTTCCTCCCCAGCGTGGCAGCGCACCACCCAGTTGTGCTGTGAGCCAGATTGGGGAACTGATCTAGCTTCAAAACAAAGAGCCTCCCCTTTTCTCCCCCCACCCCTGCCTTTTAAAGCCAGTTCAGTTCCCTGATCTGGTTGCCAGTCCCACAAACAGCTGCACCTTCATAGCTCCTTACGTCAGCACTGCTGCTGAACTCCTCACATGGTGTTATCTATAGTGTTGGGTTTGTGGTTTGTTTGTTTTTTGTTTTTTAAGAAATATCATTATGTATGACCTGCTGCCTTTGAGAAACTGGAGAAGGCTAATGGCAGGAAGGGTGGGTATCCCTCTCTCTCTGGAAGGAAAGCAAGAAGGAAATGCTCAGCAGTTACCAGGTCTCCGAATCTTTCTTCAAGTGAGCCTTTCTGCTCAGCCCCGAAGAGACGAGCATCTGGAACACAAACAGCAACCCCTCACTCATCAACTACAGAGCACACTTGAGTTGAACAGCTGTTTGCCTACAATATCCTAGAAGCCCTTAGGTACCTCAGGTATGTTCAGAGAAGAAAGGAAAAGAAAGAAAAAAACAAAGGAAAAAAGTGCCTACAAACTTCTTTTCACGACATAAAAAATAAAGCCTGCCTGATATTTCATTCAAATAACTCTAATGAGCAAGGAGTTATTCCTGTGTGCAAAGTAAGCCAACAGGAGCTGAAATCTATCACCTCTTACGAATTAAAAGCTTATTACTGTTTATTGGCATGCTGCATGTGCACTTTGGAGGGTCTAATTAATTCTTCATAATAATCTGTTTTCAGTTAAAAAAATTAAATGGCTGTGATGGGAGGTGAATGCAAGTTCTGCATCACACTTTTTGCAGCAAGCCACCCCAGTACAAACTTCCCGATACAGCAGATGCGACTGCCTGTCTTCTGGCAGTGACGCATGCCAAACAGCTCTTTGCTCATGAAAACCAAGAGAGCTCAGCTTCGCTTAGAGATGTTTGGTGTGAATTTATACTGCTAAATACCTTACATTTCTTTGTTGCATTGGGGCTAGTTTCTGTCACACGCAAGAGCATGACATACCAGGAGAGAGAGGAGACATTTTGCCTGAATCTTTTCTTCTACCTCACTTCTGCGTTCCCTTCCTCACCTTCCCCGAGGAGAGCGCAACTTCTGAGCCAAGGAGCTCAATTTCCACTGGAGAAAAAGGTTAGCAACTTGCAATCTAAACTGAAAAGATGTAACTACTCGTGGACTTTTTCGGATTAGGAAAACAGAAACCTCGACTTAGTACAAAGAATACGCCTTTATCTGAAAAACAGGCAGGGAGGGAAGAGGCTTTTAAACAATCTTTTGGCAACAGCTGACGTTAGGCCCCAGCGTGCCTATCTACGGCTGACACAGATAGTTGCTGTTGCAGCAATAAATCTAGAGCATAAAGCAGCATCAGTAATTCTTCTGCCTAGAGGCCAGCAGCAGCAAACAATGGTTTAATTTTGCGGATTTGAAAAAGGGAGAAATAACACCAGCACCTAAAGCGGCTTTAGAATTGATCATACAGGGCTCAGGCTTAAGTGAAGGCCCTTTCACTGCACACATGCCAAGCACTGCCTTCTCCATGGAGTACATGTTAATGTTAGGAAAGAGGGAGATAAAGATAGATTTTAAAATTCATCTTATTTTGCATTGCAGCACTGTATATGTAAAAAATCCAGTTTATTGCACATTGCTCAGATCTTTGCAGGCAATGTAGCACAAGGCAAATATACCCAACTCCCTGGCAGGGGATAATCAACCAAGGATCTCCTTCCGAGTTTGCTGAGCAAAGCCTGGCATCTCTTCCACTGGCACCAACAGGTCAGTGCTCTTGCTCACATTCTCCCGCTTTGGTAACAACTGGACAAATGGGCCTGGTTAGACCTTTCCCGCAGATCCCCCTGCCTGACCCACATGCCTAATACTGTGGTTGACAGGACAGCTCTTCATCCCATCCCCTCTTTTGATTCTGGCTCCTGACCTCTGGCTTTGGAGTTTGACTCCTGACACTGAACGTGGCTCTTGATTCCTTGTTTCGGTTTGCCCAGACGCTCTCAGTAATTGCCTTGATTATTAGAGTGATCAACTGAACAGGGAATTAAGCCAATAATGGTCAGTGCAGAGCACAGAAGACCAATATTGTGACCGTTAGTAGAGCGGAAAGAAGAGATTAATGTAACAATCGCCATGAGCAATAAAGGACAAGAAACTCAACTTCTTGCCAGCACAGAGAGATGATCTGGACAAACAGTAGGAAATGGGTCACTGCAGCTGTGTCTGGTTTGGTTTGGAGGCTGTGAGAGTGAAAGAAGTCAAGAGGAGAAAATTGCGGCAATCAGAACAGAAGACAGTTAGGGCCCATATGGGCGTACTTTGGTATCACGGACGGAGTGAGAAATCCAGATTTTATAGGTGTTGTGTTGCATCACAGGAAGAGTTATGGGATTATCAAGGGGGAAAGAGGGAACATCATGAGAATTTGGGGGGATGTTATTAACCACACATGCTTTCTGATAAGTTCTGCTCAAGACTTTACCTCTACTTCCCCTGAATTACTTTGTGCTTATCTTAGAGAAGCAGGGAAAAAAGATCAAGCAGACAAAATATGACTGAAAGTCAAAGAAAACAAGAACGAATGAGGAACAAACACCTTAGAACTTTCTTGATCAGCATACGTCTACTGCATTCACTGATTGCTCCGAGTAGATGATTCCCATGTTATTTAGGATAGGTCTTAATCCCAGATTACCTGTAAATTTTTCCTCTCCCAATGCCCATCTTCATTCCTTTGCCCACACAACACTTAGGTCCCTCCTGCCTACCATGATCTCCAAGATAATCAATTCCCAACCTCATCACGTAGGGCCCTCAGAAACCCTATGTCCGCCCAAAATGTCTTTGCCAGCTCCTCCTCACTATCTTCTGCATAGATGCATGACAGTAAAGCTGTTCTTCCTGCACAGCGTTAGCCATGTTGTTCACTTTGAACATTCATCCATCCAGGAAGGCAATCCTACACAGGCTTCACATTCAGGATCCTCATGTCTCTTTTCCTTGTATATTCTTAGGAAACCTGACTTCTGATACAACTGACCTATTTCTCGGCTATGTCTTTGGATTGCATCTGGGATGCGTCAGCACCGCTAGAGGCACTTTGGCAAAGTCCAAAAGGAGGAGACAAATTGCACTTGGAGACGGGGGAGAACTATCTGTACCACATGTAATACACGTTAATATGTATTATGTATGGCTATGTTATATATATTATGCACGGCTAACATTTTCCACTTCCCTCTCTTTAATAATGAAAATGTCTCTAACACGGTTCTGCTCTAGATTCCTTACCCTCCCCCCGTATATTTGATAGCATCTGGAAGAAGCAACGGTCAGCCTTTTTTCCCCTGGCTGGGGGAGGCAGCAGTCAGTGCGATGCCCGGTACGTCTGCCATGTCCTCCCTTCACGCTCTTTTCTAACCCTCCCCAGCTGTAACCAAGCCAGTGGGGGAGGGAAACCCTCAGAATCAAACCCAGAAAGCACTTAGTGAAAACAAATAAGGTTGCTAAGGAACTGTAAAGATAAACTCAAACCCACAAAATCCAGGAAATAGAAAGGAGTTCACATGCTCTTTTCAAACATGCACCACTCATTGCTCTCAGCGTCTGCCACATTACACTAGCACAGAGCTAAGGCTGTCATTGTATGTGCCCAGGACTGATTCCCAAAAATGCGGGAATCCTGAGAACCTAGCATGTTGCGCCACTCAATATCTACCTCTCTTCCTACTCTTTTAATTACACCACACAAAGAGAGCCAAGTAAACTTATACTGCAGGTAGACTATACATTCTATGTAGATCATTAGTTATCTGTAATGACAGTAGCCTAGTTAACAGTAGCAATGAAGATGCCAGCAGCACAGCTGGGCAACATCAGCATACAAACCAAGGGTCCACAGAAGGCACAAATCGTACCCTCCCTGCCGTTGCCATCCTGCCAGCGAGACTAAAGACAGCACGGGCTTAACTGCTGATTTGCAACTCCTCCTCCGTTTTACCGCACAGGTACAGCCTCGGGAGCCAGACTTTGCCCACAGGGATTTTCTTGAAACCAAATTTATGACTAGACTCAACCCACAAATAAAGCTCTCTCCAGTGTGTTGGGAGATAAGAAGATGAAAGCCAGAGGAAAGGGGTGAACGTACCAGTTATGCCTTGCCCGTGCCACACAGACCCTGGGGCCACGTTTATGTGTTTTCAGAGCCTGGTGAACTCTGGAAGCAAGGAGCAATTGAGGCAAGGCAAGCCCCTTTCATCAGCTGCCCTTTGAGCACCGCATGTTCTCTTCCCCATGCACACAGCTACATTGCAGCACCTGACAGAGTTCCTCACACTTTAAAAGACTCTGGGAAATAAGAACATGCCACTAGAAAGGTTATATTTAGCCCTCCTATCTCCACTCACCTTGAGTTAAATCAGATACTCAGAACGTAGCAATTGCCTACCACGCAGAGGTGCAGTTGTACATGCCGTACATCTGAAATCACATTAGCCACCAGCCTTGGGGCTTAATCAGTGCTTCACAGCAAGGTTAAAACTCCTCTGAAAGAAATGAGGTGAACTCAGTTGCTAATTTGGCTTCATCCTATCTCGTCATACAGGGATCCGAGTGGTTTATTTCTGCCATGAAAAACAAGAGAGCATTTCCAGAGTTTGCACCAAAATGGCACCACTTTGAGTAGTACAAAGTATTTGTTAGAAATGGAGCAAATTTTAATGCTGGCTAACAGCATAACTTCAAAGTGGTTAGTATGAAAAAGCATAGCCTAAATATCCTTACACTATACCCAGGAGAATTTCTCCTTGCCTCACATATCTACTGCATTTTGCCCACCATGTGGCTGTATTTCACCAGTACAAAAACTAAGAATAAAAGGGTATTCACGCAAACAGCCACAGCTGTGGGACACCAGGCACTTCAGGTTCCACCTCTAGTCTGCCAAGACAAAAGACCCTGCAAAGGGTGAATAAAGGCACCTGGGGTCTCCCCATTGACCCATTTCGTGTGCTCAAGGACTTTGCATCTCTCTGAAGCTGCGCAGTAACCACACTCGGTTGTCAGCAGGCGCAGTAGTCCTCGCCTGTCCAAGCTTCCTCTTCATACCAGGCGCAAACCAGGGGCAGCATTAAACAAAACCAATGCCAGGATGCAACGGTTATCTCTGAGGGCTACTGCTGAATAGTAGCAGTAGTAGTACTGAATACTCACTTTTTACATTAAGAGGTAACAGGATGTTAGATGGTAACTACATTACTGCTATGAAATTCAGTTTTTAAACACCAAATTAAGCACCAAAATTAGCTTCCAAATTAGGAAAATACAACTTAGAGTCTTTTACAACTATGGGCATGCTGTCTTTTACGAACTTACAGTCTATTACTATTACTTTGACGACTATAAGTTCGTAAAAGACAGCATGCCCATTACAGCTATTCTTCTACAGCTATTACCAAACATGGCTTTCAGTCAAAAGTGTAGTGACTTGTACTTCAGAAAGATATGGTGGAAAATACAAATCTGAAGTAGCTTATGGAATTATCAACGTCTCAAACACATGGTTATAGACTGGAGAAAAGGATTTAGAGAGCGCCAGGCAATTTATTTTGTGCAATGACACCAAAAAAAAAAGGTAGGTAATACACTGAAGATCAATATGTCTGTGCCCTCAAAAAGATCCCAAACCTTTAAAGCCCCTTCTTTTTCACACTACAAGTTTTATCAAACCAGCACAGCAAGAATATCGTGTGTGGCATTTGCATAGCCACAGTTACGGCTCAGCTCTCACACAAGGAAAGCAAAGCTGCCCAACAGCTTCCATCCAGGATGCAGAAGACAAGTGAAAATAACAAACCACCTATTTCTAATGTGACACTTCAGCTGATTACACTGAGAAAACTAACAAGACGAAGTATTAAAAACGTAACTAGGATGAGCAAGCTTACTGTGTTCATGATAAAGTGTGTACACTTTTATCATAATTATGCTAAAGGGCAGAGTAATAGCTTCCAAAGAGACAAGCAGAAGGAAAAAAGCAAGGTTTTTCAGTATGTTCCAAAACATAGACCACCACACCAAAGTCTCACTAGGCTCAAACTCTCACCCCCTTTACCCATGTCTTTAACTGAGTCTTCACTAACTCACGAGCACAAACTTACGAGGGAAGCAGAGTAAGAAGAAAAGACTTGTACCTTTCACGGTTGCTTCACATACTTCCATTCTGGGCACAAATCAAGCATCAAAGATTGAAATTCAAACTGTAAAGGTTTCATTTATGCCTAAAGCAAACATCAGGTACTTTGCTACCATGGTGATGAACACAGTAAAAACACCTTAATCACTCCTGATTCTGCAAGTGTAAAGTAGGGCTTGGTGCAATAGTTAAAAACATAGTCTGCCATCAGACACATATTGCGAGTTCACACTTTAGAAAATGGTTTACAGTTTATTGAGTATTGCAGTTGTGCAAAAACTGAAATACATAAACAATAAATGAACAGAGATGTTGTGTTGTGTATATTACGCATATACACTACTCTGGTCCTGCGCAGAATTTATAAGATCAGTTGATTGATCAGGGGTTCCCAACGTAATAGCCATAGGACTGTTCGGGAAATGAGTCACCTGCTCGACTGGCATATGTTTGCTAACACCAAGAGAATAAATACTCAGCTTCAGAAAACTAAGCAAGTTATATCACATTTTTTATTTTAAATAGCCAAGTTCCATGTTAAAGCTCAATACCCCCGTGTTCCCTTTAAAATGACAAACCATTAGAAAGATTTTTCTATAAAACTAAAGCTAACAGCAGCCGAATCTTTTATGTCCGACACATTTATATTACAATATATATACTAAATTTGAAGGTACAAAGAGTTTTCAAAGCTGTTCCAGACTATCAAGATGATTTTGACTTTTTGGGACTAACCCCACCATCTTCAGCTGACTTCTCTGCTGGCCTCTTTTTTAACCCTTTCATTTTCCGCGTCTGCAGTTTACCAAGATCTTGCTTCTGCATGTGGATTCGGCCATAAGTTGTACCGAACACGTCATGGGAGATATTCTTTTTCTTCTTAGGCTGTAAGGGAAGAACAACATCAGTATTTCTGAGTAGAGCGTGCCAGGAGCTCTGGTGAGAATCAAGTGCCTAAAAGCAAGGCCGCATATGTTGTTTGGAGCTTAGAGATTAAGATGTGTTCTGTATGTTCTATATGCTTCCAGAGGAGAGTTTGTATACCAGCTGATCACCACAAAAGTGCTGTGGCCCCAGAAACCTCAGTTGGCCTATATAAAAGTAAGCTTTGGTCAAGTATACAATAATTAATACTTCAGCTTTTGCTCTTCTTCACCGATAGATCTGGAAGTAACATACTTTCCAAGGTACATACCTTCAGGGCTTTCGGTTGTTTTAAAGACAGCTTATAAAGGTCATCTGAAGCTAAATGTGTCCTCCTCATAACCAGATCTAACGAAGGTCCCATCTCTTCCAGTTCAATTCTTGGTATTTTACAGCCAGATTTCTTCAGAAGCACCCTAGCAAGGAAAAACAACCAAAATCAACATTGTCCTCAGTGATAAAGATTTATCCGTCTTCTAATGGGCAGTTCAATCCTGTAGCTCGGAAGACTATTAAAAACAATTGCTACTGTTAACTCTATTATTGAGAAAGATGTCTGTCAATAACAATTTATAATACATTAAATCTGTCCCATTGCAATTTGAACACATCCAAAACATAACCTGGCTGATGTAAATTTTTTTTAAATGAGACCAGTATTATCAGTATTACTGTTAAAACTCAGTCCCAGTACCCTGAAAGCCATATCAGTCCTCAAATTCAAAATAGTGCCCTGGGTATTAATAAACATGAAAAACATTTACTATTGTTTACAGCAAAATAACCTGAACGCTAACCAAGAAAGATTTTTGGTTTTTTTTTTTTTTTTAAGAATGAGACTGATAAAAGTGATTTTGTGATAAGAGAAATCAAAATTGCATGGAACACAAGCTATGAACTGTGAGGGCGAACACCAACGCAGCAAGAAAGACTGTCTTGTCCTGCCTTTTCTTGTTTTCCCTTGAGTATCGCTGGCTGCAGCCTACCATCTGCTGTTCTCTGACAAACACCTGAGGAGGGTCCTAGAAAGCAGCCTGAGAACAGACTCAGTCTATGAAGTCTAAGACAGGACTCTGAATTCACCAAGTTAATTCACACCACGTTACTGATCCAACCATATGAAAGAGCAATCCTCCTAGCTAGAAGGGGGAGCTCAACAAGGAAGGAAGCAGCAGGTTTAAGGCTTAAGTGTTTTCCTTCTGCTGTACAAGTTATTCTGTGTTATGCTGGGACATCTCTACACATTACATGTTTTAAATGCAGCAAACTATTGCTCAAGCCAGTTCAATTACACAACCATTGGCTAAATTTGGGGAAAAGTTGACAAGCGTACCAAAAAAGCAAACAAATAGATAAAACACTCACTTATAGCTTCGCATGTAAATTTTCCCGTCTACAGCTGTGAAGTGCAGAACATACTCTAAACCAGCCAGACGAATACTGGGCACACTAGGACCTCTGAAGAAATCTGAAAGAACATATAAAAAGAATAAATGCCACGTTTCTTGGCTGAAAATCAAACCAACAGATGACTATAACAAATTGGTTTATTTCATAATGGACCTGCATCACATCACTGATGTGAACTCCTTGCCTACACAGGTATTTTTACTGCATCTAACTAAGCAAGGCTATACACGGCATGGCTCTAGAAAAGCCGAAATCTGTATGTTTAATGGGAACCTCATGAAACAGCTGCTACTTAAAACTGCAGCCCTGCCAAAACACAGGAGAGAAACTTAACATTGCACGTGTTAGCTCCCGCACTAGTGAAACCAAACGTGTGCGGAAATCCTGACAGGAACACAGTGACTTCCCAGAGATAATTTGGTAGCAATATACACACTACCTAAAAATAAGTGCATGGAGAAGAGCAAATATACCTTCAGAGCAGTAACTTAGCTTTATTAAGCTAATTGGGATAATTGCATTGTATATTCTTCTAAATATTCAGCTCTAAAGTCAGAAAAATGAGATGTATCTTATTTTATGTTTCAGCCAGTTCATGCTCAGCTAAACATAGATCAATACAGAGAAGCCATTAGTTCAGGTATCTCTTTAGAGACATCATTCAAAAATACGATACTTAAGATTCAGATTTGGAAGAGTACAAAGAAGGATCAAAACCAGTACAAAACAGATCGAAGCTGTATCTTTTGTCTACTCTTACCTACATTTTCTCTCTCTGACTTGGGGAAAAAGTTTAGATGTATCATTTCTTTCATACCTCCCCCACAAAGCACTTCTGTCCTCGAGGTAAAGCAGTACTCCTCATTACAATTAAAGTTTTCTCTATTTAATAAGCAACACATCTATAAAAATAAGATACTTGAAATACTTGCTTAGTTTGCAAAGAGAACACTGAAATACAGGTTAAATACAAAATGAGCCGTCTCTAGCAAGGTTCTTATATCAGGCTATGAAAAAAATACTGTGCAATCAGAGAGCTTGCAATAAGCACAGCAATCTGTCCAACATATGCAGAGGGTGGAGAAAGAATGTGACCTTGACCAAGGGAACAAGGTGTGCTAATAAACATGACAGGGCAATGCTGAAACATAGAACTGTTAACAGATGCAAAACACATCAGTCTTTTCCGTCCCGTCCCACTTTCAGATCCCTCGGCTAGTTGTCTTTTCCTCCACTACCTTTTTCAAGAGTATCAGCACTGGAGTGACATCCAAAACAAAGTCTTGCTGGCAGGTATCAGCTGGAGTTAAGCCAGGAAATTTCCTTGGTCAATTAAACGCTCTCTCTCCTCCTCTTGTGGGTTGAGCTTGTAGTTAGAGGAAAAGTTGCAAATAAAATATTTTGTTCACTTCTAGCATATATTTTCCCTTCAACTAGTTCTCTGTGGGTACACAAGCCTACATTTGCAGTGTTTTTATCAGCAACATCTCCCTTTCGTATTTTCCTGAGACATCATACATCATTTTACCCACAGGATGATCTCTTCCAACAAATGCAGGTGGTCAGGAATTTCTGTTTCCTGGCAATGCTGAACAGCTGCAGAAACCTTACACTTCAGTGTACCCAGAGAGTTGAAGTTTTTTTAATGTACTCTTAATTTACAACTCTTGCTTTGGTTGGACCAGAGACTTGCTTTCTCCTTTCTTTCCATTCCTAGTTCTTTCTCCCCCTTGTCCTCAACATGTTCCTAGAACTCCTAATTTACTTTTTCCTGCAGAGCACTTCACAGGACCTTTCCATTTCCAGATTAAATTCCTGAATAATTTTGGAACACAGTCCATACACTTCTTTTTGTATCAATTCGTATCCAAAAGCTGGTAACACTGTAACCTACGTAGCTATGGTTAGCATTAGCAGAGTTCTAACTCTATCCCAGACATTTCCCAGCCATCCCCTTTCTTGGCCAGAAAGAACCCACAAATCTTTTGAGACACTAAAAAAAGTCTGTGTGAGGAAGGCTGTATGAACAAGCAGCTGATGGTCAATCCAAAACTGTAGAGGTCTCCTGGAAACCAACATTTTAGAAAGTGTATAAGCAAGTCACATAGTGCCTAGCCATTTTTAGGATGAAATGGGTGTGCAATAACAGAACTAGCAAGTAGGCAGTGTTGTGAGATGAAACATTTTATAAATACAAGCATAAAAAGTTATTAGAATTTCATGAACTGCATTCCAAGGACTTGCACTGTAAATGAATTCCTACACTACCACATCAGTAGACAACGAAAACCAAAAGAGAAAGAATGGGATGTCTTTGTCTTCCAGGTCTCTAAAGAAAAATGCAGCTGCCACTTATTTCTCCTAAATAACTTCTTCCACTTCACAATTTAAGCACACTATAGTGTTTGGTTACCATGAAGACAATAATTCACCCTTGCCTTTAATTTTACAAAGAAACTGCTGTAAGATGATATTCCAAACATGCATAAACCCTTTTGATACCACAAAAGCCAATGAAAGCTTGGTTGTTCACCAGCATCGCTGGCACCACATTGCTTTGGCAACAAGAAGCTGTCAGCTATCTAATATTCCCTCTGGGATCCCAACAGTACTGCCACAGTAACAAAATATTTGCTGTTGATGTTATAAAGACATTTTTCTATCTTTCTTAGCAATAGAGTGGCAGCTTAAAAGCACTACCTTTTGCAGGAACAGAAAGAATCAGTTCTTCCCTATCAAGTTAAGGGCAGTTTTAAAGTAGATCAAATTATTATCCCAACGATTTTAATTGGTTAGTGATACCTTCAAGCCTTTATACTCCTTAACCTTTTCCTTTGTCTATTGTTTTGCATCTAGGTATTTCATAGAAGTCAGCAGAACATTAAGACCTGGAGTACTTGGAGTACATTCAAGAAAAAAGATTGGGTGTTGATTTGAGTACATTTGACTGCAGAGTTATTAAAGGCAAATAAACAGGAGAGGAGAAAGGACAGATGAACATCAAAAGAAATAAGACAGGAAAGACTAGTTAGTTATTTGGCAACTATCTAACGATGCATGTCTTCCATTTAAGGTATCAAGCTGTTTGATCATGGGGTGCATGAGCACATCTGGATGCCCATCACCAACATTGTGCAGATGCCTGAACGAGATACACTTCAGAAAATAATGCACCTGCTTCCTGCAGTATAAATATTCATTTAGAGTGACACAAACATGCAGTATTAAACCTCATTATCTTCATATTCAATATTCACCCACCTTCAAAGGTTTATAAGCACAGTTACTAACCAGCCCTTTCATCTATCCCCAAGAACCAGTCAGCAAATTCTCTCCTCTCCTGCTCCCTTTTCAGTCTCATTCCAGATGAAACACCTTGCTTTAAGGAATTACAATACTAAGGGGGGGGGGGGGGGGGAAATCTCATTTTTAAGGTCTGTTTCTAAAGAGCAATCATTTATCTGTTTGCCTAGAAAAAAAAGAGCCCGACCAATGTTTATTTGGGAAAAGGAGATCTTGCAAAGCTGTAAGATTATAAATTGGTACAACCCATGAATGGAACTGTTCTTACTGGGCCAGTTTCAGTATTTTACCAGAGTGTAAAAAAAAAAAAAAGTAATCTACTTTTAGGAAACCTATTAAAAAGAAAAAACACACTACCCTACTTACTAGATCTAGTTCTACCAAGCAAGATGCATTTAAGTGTCAATGACTTACGTCCCAAAAAGCTACCCTAAGAAAAGCATAATAATTTTTTGTAGTGCCCCAGAAACAACCCACAATGTGCTTTACCTTCCAGAGCCTCCAACCTTGAGATAGTAACAAACTTTATGCCAGTTTGTTTACTAAGCTCCAAGCCTGCCTTGAAGTTATGACACAGCTATTATCTACAGCTGATTTTTACTGCACATGTTCTTTCCAAGTACTCTAATCAATGACAGTTTTGTTAGAACTGGTCAAATTTCCAACAGAAAATGTTTTAATTATACTGATTTGACTTTTTTTTTAAGCAAAAATACCCCACTTTCTGAACTCCATCTACTGATTTCAAATTAGATACTTCAAAAATATTATTTGGTTAGAAAAGTGATGATCCAGTACAATCACAAGGTAAAGACTTTTAGAAAAATGCCAGAACTTTCCCACAAAGTCATTAATTTTAGCGAACACAAAGTTTCAACTTCAGAGTCTTTTAGGCTAGTCTTTCTTCCCCCCTCTAACGGTCATGATGATTAGTTAACTTCACTTTCATGTGACATGAAACTTCCAAGTGCCTGTTCTTGTTTTCTTTCTGTGCTGGACATAAACGTTTATTGACAAACCAGCATTTCCCAACAGATCATGTTACTACAGATTCATGCAATCCTACTGCTCAAATAATCAAAATACTGACCAATAAGAAGGCTCTTCAGTCTTCTGTATTCTTCATTTACATCAAACACGTCACCAGCAAATATCAACATAGGTTTTGTTCCTTCAGGACATTTACTGTTCTGTGGAATAAGAATTTTAAAACAGAACAAAAATTCAGACCTTGTTAGGGAACGTATTATTGACTTAATAGGTGGTTAGCCATTCAACATTGAATGAAAAATTGTTGAGACCTGTGGTCAATATGGACAGAATAGATACTTTTTTTCCATTGAACAACACTGTATGTGTATGGAAGGACTTTGTTCTTAAAAGGGTGAATCGTATTATTCTTTGTGCTGGATTGAAAAAAAGAGAGATTCTTTACTATAAAATGTATGAGGTAACACCTTCTGGTGAAAACGAGTGAATTTGACTGCAACTACTAACAAAAACCCTAAAATTAGAGGTAATTTTACTTCTGACACTGGAGAGTACATGAAAAAGGCTAAAAGAATAGTTTAGTCAATCACCTAATTTTAATTCTGGCCAACAAATACATTTACTCAACTACAACTTCCCCACTATAAACAATGTTATGAAGATACACACTATAATCTGACTTCAAGGGGAAGATTCACCTTTATAAACCATAATTTCTTCACTATCCCTCTAGACTGTCCTGCCAATTTATATGCTATGATGAGAATAAGGACCATAAAAATTCCTTATTTTTGCAGTGTACGAACTGCTTGATACAAGAGTACACACATATGAAATATGTTTTAGTCTTGCCAAAATGAGCCTGACATAGACATAAAAGGTGAATTTTCTCTGGGTTTAAATAATCAAGATTTTAGCTCCCTGTCTGAATTAAGTATAGTTGCCTGAAAATTGGCATTTATGTGCTACTGAAAGCTAAAGAAAGTTTCAGAATCATCTCAGTCAGCAGAGTGACCCTCTTTAGTTATAATCTGAGAAGAGGGATTTCAGTTTTCAAAGCCTACGCCAGTTTACATAGGAACCTACCATGAGCAGAACCTGACTAAGGAATTTTGTAAATGTAACTCTTTAATTAAAGGAAAATATTAGGAATAAGCCAAGTCTAAAAAAAGAATTTGCGACGAAAGTTGCAAGCTTGCTTAAAACAATCAAAATAAAATAAAAAGCAGAGCATAAAAATAATGTTCTGGGATACACAAATTAGCAATCCTCATATACTGCATGAAACACTTGTTTAAACAACTCCCTCACTTCAAAGCACAGAAAAAGTCAATGCACCAAAAAAATCCACCAGTAGATGTCACTGAAATACTGAATTAGTGATTCCTTACCTTGACATCTTTCAGGGATACAAACTTTTCAACGCCTAGCTCAATCATGTCTAGGACATGATAATCAAACATGCGACCTGTGAAAGTAAAAAAAGGAAATCCAGCTATTTAAATATTCATTGAAAACTAGACCTTTCATCCAAATAAAAACCCAAGTGAGACATATTACCTATTATCAGGTTGTTAGGTCGCTTCTTGTTATGAGAGCCAAACAGAAACAAAGAACAATCTGACTTCTTGGAAAAAAATTCCTACAATTGAGGAAAAGAACAAAACTCATGAGTTCCAGTTTGTAGCGTTTAAAATATTTGGTGAAAGTATGCGTCACAAATACGTGAGTTTAGGAGCTGCTTAATGAGAAGAGCAACTGCACTTACAAGAAGAGTTTTGAGCATGTCCAGGTCCACATAAGCTAAAATTGACAGTTGGATTCAAGGTTCAAATAACAATTAATTTTGTTTTTTATTTCCCATTGCACTCTTAAAGATCAAGCCAGGCAATTTTTTCCTGTCATTTTATCTGCCATGACCTTTTTCATAATTCTTCATTATTTGTTTCTATATAAGATACCTTCAACCACTTCTCCTTGCCTGAAGAGTAAGTACTTGCAAGTTGGCTGCAGTTGTAATGCCTCATTTTAGTTACCCAGCTAAGCTTTACGCAGCATATTAGCTTTGCCCAACAGCTTCTGAACAACCAGTTAATTCCCTCAACAGCAAACCTAGGAACATCTGCAAATATTTAATGTTCTCACACTTGGGCACAAGAGTCCTACTACAGAGCAACTTCATGTCAATCTACTATTTAAGACTAAGATGCCACTTAAAACCAAGCCAGTGGTGACTATCATAGAGATCTTTTCTCCAGGTGGAGCAGATAGAGCACCTATTATGGTACTATGCCCAGAGCCAACATTACAGCAATTCTTTCTGAGGATGTCCAACTCCAAAGCCTTTTTATGCACTGCTGCTTCTCAAGGCAGCCCCTCATTCTGTGTATCAACCATAGTTCCTAGATACACACACACGCTATTTATCCAGTGCTTCCCAGAAGTACCAGAGTTTCTATACCTGCACTTAGCAGTTGTGAAGCAGAAAAAGCCACTGCATCTCCTCCCATGCCTGCAGCAGCAGCAGCTCCAAGCCTCTGAAGAGCCACTTTTGCAACCTCTTTGCAGGCCAAATACATATATTTAAGTGAAATTGTGCATTTTTCTGACAGTTCTTGACTGAATGTTGGAACAGAAGTCTCAGCGACCATCTCACACTTGCACAGCTGATGCACGTGTTTGCATGCGGTACTCTGCTGGGCTTTTCTTCCTCTATTCAAACACGAGGAAGTCACAGAAATCTATGACCCCTCCATTTAACTATTTTAACCTATGAATTTACCAAATTGAAAATCAAGTTGTTCATAAGCTATGGCATTTTAGAGGACTGACTTTTAGAAAACCAAAATAAAACGCTTTATTCTTCCTTCCATATCAAGCACTGTTACTTATAATAGCGTTACAGACTCTTGCCTGTCAGTTTACAGAAACATGCATTTAAGGTAAAGATAAAGTCCTCACAATGTGACAATTGTGTCTTGCAGCCAGAGGAAAACTATGCCCACTGATGCCATAAATCTAGACATAGTCCTACCCTCAACTATCCAAACTCCCTATAAACTTTGGTTCTTATCTAGCTCCTCATGGAATAATGGCAAATTATCCTCCAGTAAAGTTCTTCATTACTTTAATGCTGTAAAATGTCACAAGAGAAGACGTGGTTTATACTTACCAATGACGTTTGATCCTCAAAAGGCCTAGTAATATTCTTCCTGAGATGAAAAAAAAAGGGAAAAAAAAAATTAAAAAAAAAAAAGAACAGGCCCAGATAAGCACTTCTAATTCGTTCTCTGATAACATTAAACTTGTGCATTCTACTGGAAACTCCAGCAGTGGAGATTCAGTTTTAGTTCAGACCATAAGCCATATTAATACTGCCAGGAGTTCCTTAGTGCTGCTGTTGCCGTTTTAAGTACTTTCCTTCACATTTCCCATCTCCTGGGGCCTGACTTCCAGACCACCACCAGTGACTCTTCATAAATAACTGCCTGTGCTTGTTCATCTAATGTTAAATTTAGCTATTACAATTCATGTCTCTGCACTACATCCATACAGATACTGGGTTCCCATTTTGAGCAAGACGTATCTGTCATGACAATCTGTAACTCAAATTTATAAGAATTTGGATATAAGAACTCCAGCCTACTCACCTGACACAGAACCTCGCTAGCTGTTTGCACAGATCAGTCAGAGAAGCCAACTGTTCAAGTCTGCTGAATCCTGCTCCGTAACGCTTGGCACAGAACTGGGCTTAGCACCAACACTGATCGCCTGTAGCTTGTTTTCAGTCTACTGAAATTTATGATGAATCTCAGTCACCTTCTGCAACCCTTTCCACTGTTCAAGCTCCCACGCTAGCCAGCATCTCTACTCATGCTTTGAAGTTACCAAAAGCTGTCTCGTCAGAAGACTCAAAGATGTCAAAGTGAGACCACTTACTTTTTATACAGTACAGCAAAAGGCTTCTTCACAGCATACTGCAAAAGACAAAGCAAAACACGTGTTATCTCTAATACATTTAAGTGCACAGCACTTTGTCTAAAACCCTACAACTTACATGATCACATGAAACAGAGTAATTGTGCAAATCAGTCTAGAAGAAAGCATCTCAAAAGGCCTGCTCACAGTAATACCCTTCAAGTTGGTAGTAATCTTGGTTCTCAATTAATTGCAGAAGGACTTATTTCTAGAAACTAAGAAATAACAAAATAACTGAGAAACAGCTGAAATCAAAGCCATGTAATGGAATCTCTCTGCTTCTAGGGGCACGAGGAAAAACAGGGAGTGAACAACCACCTGATCATCATCAGCATAAGATGGTAAGAAAACGACCAAGCAAGGAGAGGAAAGAGCATAGGAACAGCTCTAATATTTTCAGGTATGGAGTGAGGAGACAGGATTGGTAAGTTTAAGTTTTAGGCTGAAAGCTCCATATTAACACACACAAGCAGTTCACAGGATTCTGGGATATGTCTTCAGCTGAGCGATCCAGTCCCAATTCTGTACCTAATGCTCTTGTTTTCAAATGGACCTGCAACACTTTAACTTATATACTGGACAATCATGGAAAAAATAATAATGCTCAAATTATTGAATAAGCTCAAAATTTCTAGCAAAGAAGAAATTGGAAGAAAATAATCTCCATCGAAGGGTAGGTAATGACAGCTTTGGAGTACTGGCCAATCTGAGATTTGGGGAATGGGGAGAGGATGAAAATATTGATCTTGCAGCAGAGAATATGCAAATTGTAAGAAAAAGAGAAAGGAAGGTACCCTTGGTGTAGCACAAAAGGTTATATAATTAAAGGTCGCATACTGCGTCCAACAACTTACAATGTCTTTAAGCACTTCAGTCACTGTTAAGTTTGCATTTCCTCCTTTTATGAGCATAGCATTTTTTGTATTTTCTTTAAGTTTGGGTTCTCTCTTCTCAAGAAATCTTTTTGCTCTCTTAGTTTTAGGTTTTCTGTAACAATAAATTAACAGTTAAAAACTTAATATTAGTAACAACACCCGACACCACAGAAAACAGTAAAACAAAGCAAGAATTGGAACAAGCTGCGTTCAAGTAACTTGTTTCAGGGACTCAAACTAATCCCAAGCTGCATAATTATAATCAATGCTAAAAGCCCAGTCTCGGATGAGTGTGTTTTACTGTGACTTCTCTTCCTCTCTGTCCCCCCAAGCTAGCAAAGGTGATTTTACAGTCTTGGGGTTTTCAGTTTCTGCTAATTTAGAGCTTAAGCTATACCAGAATTCCCGCAGACTACTGACAGGCTGAAAGCTTCCCCTCACACCAGCTCCCTCCCCAAGTCAGAGACTCGCATATGAGAAGAAAACAAAGTTCCTCAAAGACCATCAATGGCATCCAAAAGAAAAGCTCAAGTACAGCATATCTGTTGGCACGAACCAGAGAGCACCACCGTGCATTATTTAGGTGAAATACACCAGCCTTAGCAGGGGCACGGAGTTTATGTAAATTAATAACTACATGGCTTAAGAACTACATTCCTCCACTAGATGAATGTAAAGTTTTTAATATCGTCTCTGGGAAGCATTATATTTATTTTCTTTTTAAAAAAACAACCAACCAACCAGCCTCACACAGGTACTTCCAACCATAGATGAAGTCAGTTCCTTCAAGTGTACAGAAATACATAAACTCCATACCAGCTGGTCACTACGGTTCCTTTAAGTTACCAACTGAGTGGGGGCTGCCATCCCGCCAAGAAAAAGACGACAGCGCTCGGTTTTCCTCCCTCCCGCACGTTTTCCATGGGCCTTTTCTCCCTGCTGGCCTCCCCCCGCAGCCCTCCCCAGCCCGGCGCCGCCCAGGCCCCACAGCCGCCCGCTGCTCGGCGTCCCCGGCTCCCCGCAGGGCCCGCTCACGCTTCGCAGAGCCCGGGAAAGCCGCGCAGCACGCCCCGCCCGGTACCGGCCACCCCGCGGGCTCGGAGCCCTCACAGGCCGGGAGGGGACGACGGCGCGCGCCCCCCCCCCCCCCCGCCACACTCACACCACCCGGTCGAGCGCGTCCATCGCTGCCGAGCCGCCTCACGTGCGCGCCCCGCCGCCGTCAGGTACTATCGTCACTTCCGCCGCGGGCGCCAGAGAGCGCTCAGGGTTCGGGCAGTGAGCATGCGCGGGGCGCGCGTCGGGGTGCCAGCCCCTAGGAGGAGGCTGGGCCCTGGCGGCGAGGCGCTGCTCCGGGGCGCGGCTGTGCGGCCGCGGTGCGCACTTCGCCGGCGTTTAACAGAATCCTTCCCGTAGGCGTGGCCGCGCTCCTGCACCTTTAGTATTTGAGTCCCGTGCTGCTTTCCCGTACTTAAATGACGAGTTCCCGCTACGTAGGGGGTGCACGTTAATTAACACACGAATAATGATGCAGTTACACAACCCTCCGTAACTGCAGCAGTGGTTGATCAACTTGTTTCTGACCTTTTTGCTTACCATCCTCTCATCGCTGGTGCGTTGGGAACCACATTGAGGTTGTACAGCTAAAGCGTGCCCTTTTAAACCCAATTTCCCCCCAAATTTACTTATTTGGAAAGACGGATGCATGTGGGGAACATGACCTTATACATAATAGAAACCCAATGCCAAAGATTTATTTCTGCCTAAAATCCCTAATGCGGTAGCGTCCCTTTTAAACCAGTATCTACTCTTAATCTAAAAAGTTTCTGGTTATTTCAAAGCCTGCAGGCCTTCGGGCAGCTGGGCAGAGCTGTTCAAATTCAGGTTGTTGCGTTCGCTCCTCAACTTCGTGTTGGATTGTAACTTGAAAATTGAAGGTACAAGAAGGCTGAAACACCTGGCAAAATCCAAAGACCTAAAGCAGAAAAACCTTCCCCTGCCTACCTGCATCTAATTCGGAACGTACCCGTCTCCCGGCCTTCCCCTAAGCTAAACGCTGCACGTGCTGCACTCGGCTTCTCTGAGTCAGGTGTCTCAGATGGGTAAAGAGTGAGTATGGCTGCCAAAGTTAGGGCTATTAATAATAGAAACAAAAGTTTGAGCATTATAAATAACACTTAAAATTAAAAAAAAACATTATTATGAAGGTACTCATAGTTTATGATATACATAAGATGTTTAAAAAAAAAAAAATAGTACTGATTCCCAGATAAACTAGAACAAAGAAACAGCTTCAGTATACTACTGAAAGAAAAGGCTGAAAAAGGTCAGAAGACAGTTCTGCTAGAATACTCCTTGCACATAACAAAAAGATTTACACGTAGATAGTGCCAGGTTTAGCAACTGGTTAACAAGTCATAAGAGAGAGTTGCTACGTGTGCGCGCTGACAGAGAACAAACTCTCGGAAGCGCCTCTCTCGTTCTCAGCGGCAGAAGCTACGACATGGAGGACTTTCTGTCTGCAGCACGCCCAGTCTCTGGAGCAGGAGGTTCAGCTGTCAGCAAGCACAGCCCAGCACCGCAAACCCTCCCCACTGCAGACAAGAGTGTATGTCTCAGTTCATAATATTCCCAAGATCGTTATTCCAGTTATAATTATCCTCTGTCTATCAGCCCCATACAGGTCAAGCTTGAACAATGCTTTTAAACTTCCACCACTGCAGTTGAATCCAGAGGGGAGGCTGAGCGGTCTCCCTGAAACCTGAAGCGCAGACACTACCACGTGAAAAATCCATACCGAACATGTTCCCTCTTCTTCCTCACCATCCTCTCCCTGCCTCCCCTTCCCCCGTGATTCAAGTTGCTTCTATGTGGAAAAACGGAATAGTGGGATTGATGGTTTGAAACTGATGTACTGTTTTAACGACTTTACTGATCCTGTGCTGTGAACAACACTGGGGGTGAACTTCTGCTCTGATCATTACTAATTAAAGTATTACATAATTATGTTGGAATTAATTAGGCATTCCCATCCTCACAGTGTTGTTGCAGTTAAACTATTTTGAGGGAGGCAGAAAAAGGCAGGAAGAGAGGTCAGGAAGAAAGTGTTTTATGCTTAAAAAAAATGCTGTGCTTTTAAAAACGTTATCATGAATGCACCACATACTCAAATTTTATATGAAATACTATGTGACAATATAAATGATGTAGCAGTATGTAATATCCACCCACAGACTAGCTAGGGACCACAATACAGTCACATGGCTCAGTTTGGGAACCACTGATGCATGGTTACAGGATCTTAGGCACAAAAACCTTCAGAAAAATGCCAGAGGAGAAGATCAGAGACAAGAAGTTTCTAGGGGGGTGGGACAGACTTCCTTTTGTATAACACACATTACATTATATAGAAAATGGGGGAAGGAAGAGTGACAGATGCCTCGTTAAGACCTAGATTTCACATGCTGACTAGTCCACAGGGGTTCTCAAGACTTGACTGGACAAAGCCCTGAGCAACTTGGCCTGAATTCAGTGTTGACCCTATTTTAAGTAGGAAGCTGGACGAGAGACCTCCTGAAGTCCCTTCCCACACAAAGCATTTCTGAGATCCATCAAGGGGACAAAGGAGGCTAGAGAAAATCCAAACTAAGCAATTTGATGAGTAATCAAACAATAATAAAAGCCACACTTACTTGAATTTTTCTTTCAGTAACTACAGTACAGACGTAGTATGCGGCTGAACATGACACACAAGGTGAAGCTATACTTGAAAAAATCAGGACTTTATTTTAAACAATGTTTTTTTTTTTCTTTTTACAAAATGTCCCAGACTGTACAATACATCAACATTTTTCTAAGGTAGGGGGGTTTTTTAATGATGTAACCATTTCCTCTTCTTCAGTTTTGAGGTAGAGATACACACATTTCCAATCAGCATTTTAAAAAAACACTTAAGCCCTCCCCACTATAATCCAAACATAAAAGCAATGCACAAGAACACAATGTCCATTTTTCCACTATTAATTGCTCAGATAAATCGGAGATCACGTCATGGCCTATAAAAGCTGGCATTTAGAAGTTGGCCCATTAACTCCATGAAGAAATCCTGAAAAGATCAGAGCTGCTATCATGGAGGGGCATCGTCTAAGGCAACACTTCCAGAAGGAGAATCCTCTGCCCCAGAAGCAGGGCTGTCAGGCAGAGGAATAGAGGCATCTGCTTCCAAGCTGTGCTGCTTCTCCGGATCACAATTCATGTCAGAATTTCCTCCGCCACTCACCTCTCCCTCCGACTCTTCAGTCAATTTATCTTGGGCCTGAGCTGACTCCTCAGAATCTTCTTTTTCACGCAGAAAGCTGCAAATCGTATTAGGCCTGCTGTAGGAAAAATCTCTGTCCTTGATCTGTAACCACTCCACTCCACCTGATGCCAAGAAGGAAGATTGATATTAGCGACAAAGGGAGTTAAACTAAGAAAAAAATGCTGTTAACTCTTAAGTTCACTGTTATTAAGGCTGAGCCTGACCAACATTTAAAGTAAAAGAATCACTTAGGATAGAAAGCTGTCTTTCAAGAATTTGGACCAACACTAGTTTTTGTGCTGTTTCTCACCATGGGGCTTAAACCATTCATTTTCCTTGAAAAAATAAGGCTATGAATAACAGAAAGGCATTTGATAAAGAAAGATCATCTTAAAATGAAGATAAACTTAACTATATATATACACACACTATAACTATAGTAGGATACTCAATATCTGGCTATGTAAAAGCACTGACTTCTGTATGAAAAAACACCACTGAAGTAAACCAAATAGGCAAGCACTGAGTTCTGCCTGCAGAATGAAAATCAATATGAGTGGTCTGCTAGATGCCTCTTTGCAAGTAAGTTAAATTCAATTACAGTTAACTGTAAATTCAGTAAGAACAACTCAGTTGTACGTACAACATGGAACTTCTTACTAAGGATATTATAGATGTTCAACAATTATGGAGACTTAAAAAAAAAATAATAAAAAACCCACAACAATGAAGAACTAAGAACTACTAAACAGCAACTCTGATTTCAGAACTGGTGCCAAAACTTTTAGATGACAGCAAAACATACCAGGGAACGTCAGCATATGTTTGCCCTGCTCTTACACTCTTCTGTAGGAACCTCCTACTAGCCACTTCTGGTGGCAGCACTGGTCACAAGGAATCTCTTTTTTTTTTTGGGGGGGGGTGGGGGGGGTGGGGGGTATTTCGTTTTGTATTTTTCTATTTAAATATACACATTTTTTTCCTAAATAAGAAAGTTCCTCTAACTTCTTGCATGCTCTTGAATCAAACACTTAATCAAGGTTGACACTCCTAAGCATAATCCATCCATGTCCCTATACATAAGAGCGGAGGCACTAACCAACATTCTCTTCTCCTTCCTTCTTCTCTGTCAAAAGTGTCCGTGTCATGTTCAACTTCTTCATTGTGTGGCACTTGTATTTCAGCTGTACTTTCTGGTTGCCTTCTGCATCTACTATGAAGAGGGGAGAAAAAACAATACGCAAAGTCCAATCGTTACAGTGAATTCCACTATCAACTAAAACAAGGTAAATAGTTTTAACCTCCCAGGCTACCACAACAAATAGGACATCAAATCACAACAATTACCATGCTCTGTGTTTTCTTCAAAAACCACACAGGTTCCCAAGGTATCTATGGAAAACAAAGTGACAAAGTCTTAGGGACTAATTTCTATCAGCTGTAGATACTACACCCACTAGCACAGCTCTGGGAATGTTCTGACTTCCAGCCCCTTAGAGAGGCCCGGCACTGGCAACCACACTGCCAACTCTGGAACAGACAGGTGTACCACGGTCATTGAAAGTCACTACAAGGGGGGGTTCCAGATCATTTTCTTCCAGACCAATGTTGTCACCGTAAGGCAAATGGGAGAACTACAGATTGCACAACAGGTCAGTCCTGCTTATACAGGAGACAATAAGCACGCACTTTAGGGCATTTTACGTCCCACATTTTTCCCTTCAGGAATACCAGCTGGTGCACCCCAGAGTCAGCTTCCAGGCATACTTTCCAGTAAGTAACATGGATGCATGGCTAATTTAGCAGTGAACTCGGACTGGTGCTGCTCTAGTGGTGCTTGTATAACACCATGTAGAGAACTTCAGCACCTCACAGGACCATGTTCTCCATTCACAGTGCAATTAACTGACATTAAGAAAGTTCTTTGGGTCACAGGAAAAAGGAGAGATTGTATCCACATCATTTTTCCTACCTTCGTATTCTCCTGCAAATACATATCTGTCCACTTGTAAAATGGGCCTCTCTGTCTCGATTCCCTACAGAAAGAGGGACAGAATTGCACAGATGTCAGGTCTCTATTAGCCCAGGCAAATTTCTTGCTGTAAGACCAAAGACGACAGATATAGCAGAACCCAGATTACATCAATTCCTTGAAAAGATAAATAGTTAAAAACAACATAAGGTAGTAACAGTAAAATAAGTATTCCATAACATGGTAAATGTGAAATAAAAAGTTTCTTTTGGTATTAGAGAAAAGGAATGGATTCCAGACTGTAAAGTTTTCTCAAGCTGTCAGCTTCACATGAAGAAAAATACATCTTTAAAACAGGATTTTATGGAAGCAGATAAGAGAGTTCTGCAGAGGATATGATTTTACAGAAGCTAGCAGACTCCTGAAAGAATGGCAAGACATACAATTATATTAATATTTATTAGTTTTCAAAAAATGTAATAAAAGTAGTTTTAGTCATTACAATTGACCCTGAGGTCTTCTGCAATGTTAAACATCAGGGGCAGGGGGAGAAGGAGTTTCCTGGTTTTTTAGGAAGCTTAGTTAAGCAGTGATAACAACTGTTACAAAGTGTTTAGCCAATCTTACTATAGAATCAGTGTACTGTTAAAAAAAATAAAATATAACAACAATTTTTCAGTCTATCATCATACATGTTACTTTACGTATATTAAATACAAAGAATATACCAGATAATAGTGTTCTAGTAATCACAACAAAACCAACAATGCTGAACTGGTATAGAAGATGCTTTAGTATGTTAAAAAGGATCAAAGAAATTTAAATCAAACTGCAGCCAACAGTCTATTTAGGTTAAGGTAAATAAATTTAAAGTGCTGTTTCCTCTAGAAAATTAATTTAACCTCTGTTTTAAATTAACAAGTAAAAATATACATATTTGCATTAAAAAAAAAAAGTTATTTTCTAAACTCCAATTAATGCGAGTTCTATAAAGTGGAATAACTTTCAAAAGCCTTTGGAAAATACACAAGGTGAAGAAGTCCAGCATAAAGCATTACACCAGCACCAGAAGTACAACTGCAGGGTCACAGAAGCTTCTGTGATTACTGTGCATCTACATTGTGAAGAAGTTGGAAATTTATTAGTTGTTATTTAATTTTATTTTTTTAAACAAGCAGTGGGAGAGTAAGACAGCAGTTCTATCAGCTCATTCCCCTCCTCTGCAGTAGAGCTTTTCCAAATACACAGGCCAGGATCCCATTATTCTTAATATAAGACATACCTATAAATTGTATTTTGATAAAAATTAATTTTTAAACGGAATACAGTAATTAAGGCAAAATGTCTTTTTTAATGTCACATTGTGACCATCGACATTATTCAGGACATGAAGATAAGCACATGCTATAAGTTTTGAAGATGAGGCACTATGTGGTAAACTGCATAAAATACAGAATATCGCACAGGTTAATAGGAATTTGTGCAGTTTTCCTCTCATACTTTTAAAAAACAGAAGTAGCTAAGATCAGCAAGATTTAAGCTCTGGGATTCTCTTTCTGCTGCATAAATTGAGAACATCAATAGCATTAAGCTAACATGTAGAACATACTTTTGGCTGGTTTTTTTAGTACAGGAAATGAATAAGAAATGAACACATCAGTACTAGGCAACAGCATTAAGGTTTTTAATATTCAAAACTTTATTTCTTTGGCTGATTTGCATTCCTTTTTGGACTATGCAAAAATGGACGCTGTCTTCCCCTTATGTGACCAGCATCACAGAAAACTTGCTAAACAGAATTACACAAAGCAGAATCTTTTATCAGAGTTTTAACAACAGTTGTCCGTCATGAAAAATCTCAAGAAATACTTACTCTGTGGAATGAGCGCAGGTAGATTTGGATATGAGCAGGATACAGTATATATACTTAGAAGTTTTTCTAGTAACATTACAAGAGAATCTCAAAGCACAAAGTTTAAAAGAATACCATTAACACTAATGAATAATATGTAGCCATTCAGCCACCAGTAATGAATCATCTGCGTAATACATTTGAAGCAGCTTAGGTCAGATCCAGAAAGCAAATCTGCTTATAAAAGCACATCCATCCAGTGATCGATAATTTATGAATTTTGATTGTATTTCTACATTTGAGATTTTCTGAATTGACTTTACCACCTCACATATATTCTGTTCAGTGGCATACTCTGAGATGTTCTCTTCCATCTTTGCAGTCTATAATAAAGGTCTAGTTTCAGAAAGTATTTGCAAATCAATAGTACTTGTACTATCTATACAGCTTTCATAGTCCACGTAGGTTTTGAAGGGCAAATAAAATTTGTCCCATACAGAGAAAGTGATTAAACAACTCAAAAGGAAAAGGACAGGTAAGCCAGATTCTTACAATAACCTCACAGTGAAGCAAACAACATCCCAACTGTTTACCAAATGCTAAATACCCAGTTATCCTTTACAACACTTGAACTTGCCAGGCAGTATCTGCAAAAATACCCATTGTAAATACCGCGCGATTCAGAAAGATTCTGGCTTTACCTATCAGCTGTATTCAAGTTAGTTGAAGAAGAGTGCTTAACAGGTTTGGGTTTTTTTTTTTTGAATGTGGAAAATACATCATTTAAAAAAAAATTAACTTAGAGCTTTAAATCGGAGGGAATAATGGTCCTAGCTTATGAATACTTCTGAAAATATTTCCTTATATTTACATAATACTGTATTTAAAGACCATATGCCATTTCTGAAACAGACAGCCCACAACATGCAGCCAAATATGGCCAAGACAGTGCACATAATTCTCTATCAAAGATTTCATCTAAATGTTATTGACCTCAAGGAATTTAGAAACAGCCTCATCCCTTGTTCACAGGCATACTGACTTACCCCTTTCCTATTGTGCTGTAATCACTCACCAAAATCTTGCATTTGTTTTCACATTTTTCTAAGAAGTCCGAATCAATAATTCCTGATAGTTCCACCATGACCAGTTGCTCCTACAAGGTAAGTTTATAATGTGCATCTGTAACTGATATATCTGAACTCAGGACACCCCCACCCCCAACAAACAACCCAAACCAAAAAGAACAGCATACAAAGACCCAGACCTTCAGATTAAGCACTCCCCAAATCTGACTTATTCTGCACTTCATCTAGAGAAAATGGCAGACAGATGTTGCAATACCCAGGGAAATGCAGTGACCCACTACTCCATCAGACACCTGTTTCACACCTGAATTTCCTGGCCTTTTCTTCCTAGCTAGGAAGGGAGCTCTTTTTTCACCCTCAAAAATGAGGATTAACATGGGTAAATGATTTATGAATGATAACAATATGACCAGTTACATATTCCAAAAATACATTTTTCTAAAGCTTTAGTACCTACCTACATAAGACACCATAGCAAGAGGTTAAGTTAAGCAACATGTTGCTTGAAATGGTTATTTTTAACTCTTCATGGTCCCTTCCAACCCCTACCATTCTGTGATTCTGTGATAACATATTGCTTTGAAATCAATTCCTGTTTGCAATTCCTTACAATTTTGGGTGAGGAAAATGTGAAAACAGAACAAAAAAAATAGCCACCTTGAAAAATCTTTTATTCAAGGACAAGAAGAGCTTTCAAAAATCACCATCTACTAAGAATCCATGAATATACATAATAATAGAAGAGTACTAGTTTGTATTTTGGATGTTACGGGGTTAGGAAGCAACTGAAACGGGAAGAGTGCTTTCTGACAACGCTGTTTTCCAGAAACCCCTAAGTAAAACAGCCATAACGATACGGCTTTCGGGCCACGACCGCTGCGGGGGCAGAGAAACCCGAGAGGCCCAGGGGAAGGGGCTCGCTCGGTGCTCGACCCCACCGCCAGCTCGGGGACAGCCATGGCGGCCCCCGCGCCCGGCTCTCCTCACGCGTCCGGCCTGCCCCGCCGGCCCTCCTCCAAGCGGCGGCGCGACAGCGGACCGCGGGCACCGGCTCCCGGGGGAGGCCTTGCAGAGATACGATGAGAGGAGAAAAGCCACCCCCTCCTTCAATGGGGCCTCGGAGCAGGTGCCGGGCCCTGCGAGCCCACAGGAGGGCAGGCGCAGGGGCCTTCGCTGCCACCCGGCAAGCAGCCCGTCACGGCCCGCTCCCCACAACCGCGCCGGCGGGGGAGGGAGAGGGGGCTGGGCCGGGTCCACAGGCGGGACACGCCCCGAGGGGGGCCGGCCTGGCCAGGCTGCGTCCCTTCCCCTAACGCTGCTCCGGGAAAGGGGAACGTCCGGGGAGCGCGTCCCGATGCCGGCATCCACCAACCTCCACCTCCTCTTCTTCTGCTTCATCTTTCCTCTCGCCTTCCTCCGTGCTCTCTGCCGCCGCCATGTCGCCAGTGAACGCCCCGCTTCCCCCCCTCCCCTCAGTGCGCCCCACGTGGGCCCGGCGCCGCCATCTTAGAGGGCGACCGGTCCCGCCTCCCGCCCGCCCGCGCTGCTCCTTCCCCCTCCCTGCGGCGGCGGCTAGAAACGGCGCCAACGGCAGCGGCGGCCTCGCCCCCGCCCGCGAGCTGCCGCTCGCGCCAGCCGCCCCCAGCAGGAGGCGGGAGCGAGGCGCGCGCCTAAGCGACCGTTAAGCGGTGGGGCGTGAGGGGCGGTCCCCGGGGGGGCGGCGGCGTGCAGGGCCCTGGGGAAGAGGGTGAAGCTCGGCTGGGGAGGAGCCCGAGGCCGGGGTGCGTGTCGGGGGTAAGATGCGGGGCTGTGACAGCGAGAGGAGGGACGAGCAGCGGCAAGGGGGTGGGGGAAAGGAGGAGTGGCAGCCCAGGGGGAGGAGGCTGGGGCGGGGCGGCTGGCTCAGGAAGCGCCTTCCAGGGCCTGAGCAGCTCAGTTTCAAACGGGCTTCGTGTCCCTTCCGCTGCCCGCCCGTTGCGAGCTGTGCCGTACCTCGCTGTCCTCCTGCCGGCGCCGCCTCGCCTGGACCCGAGCTTTCCAGCACCTATGAGGTTTCCCACAGACCCAGCACTTTGCCAGAGCGGAGTCACACCCCGTTGCTCAGCCCTCGTTTGCCAGGTTGAACAAGGCGCATCATCCTTGCTAGACCGAGTCCCCTTGTTTCCCTCTTCACCCTAGTAGCCCGTCTCTGCACCTGTGCCACTCGTCTCCCTTCTTGTGTGCCAGCCTTACATGCACCATTGCAGATTAAATCATGCCAGACCCTTCTTTAGTGGAAGAAAGGAAAATGTTTTGCTTTGTGCATGGTTAAATTGTATTTGCTATTTTCATGGCCTGTGCTTGATGCTTTCTGGTTATCTTGTCAGGTTCGAATACACTCCTGTCTGATTTCCATCTGACAAGGATTTCTGAGATAACGTGCTAATTTATTTCTTTATAAGTGCAGGACGTTGCACTCCGTAATCCTCAGTCTCGTACTGTTTTTTTGTAATGTAATTCTCTCTTGTTTTGCTTCTGTATGCTATGTTTCTGATTTTGTGCCAAAAGTGTCTTCCTACTCATTGTGTTAAAGTCATGAATTAAAATGTTAAATAAAAACTGATCCCAAGGGAGTTCATTGTAGATTTTCTTCCAGCTTCTACTTAACCTCCTTCTTATATAAGATAAACATAAATGTCAGCATAGCACCATATCAAGTGTTTAACAATGTCCAGATATGTATAATCTAATCTAATGTGTTTCACCTCTTCCTAAAAAAATCACTGATTTTAAACATCAAGTAAGTTTAGCAGGATTTTTCTTTGGGAAGCCAGCATTAAGCTTCATGTCATTTTCTGTTAAGCTTCATGGTTTTAATTATTTTTTTCTTAGAACTTGTTTTAGAATATTGCATACTGCTGTGGTAAGAACAGCCTATAAATTTGGAGTAGTTCTAAATACAGAAAAAGATGCTGGGGCGTGTTACCTTTCAGTCAGGCAAATTGCAAAGGCTTGAGTTTTGACTGCAGGGGATAATAGCTGTGGAACAGATGTTTGGTATATTACAAGTGTTAGTTATGAGATATTTTAAAATAATAGTTTGTGTCATTTGCTTAGTGTGGGCTGCTGTATTTAAGGGTTTTAGAAAATAACAAAAATAAGTTTTTGAGTATTTGATTTCATATTCTGCCACTAGAAGGAGATAGATAAATAAAATTATGCTTGGAGAGCTTGTTCAACATTTCTGATAGATGTTTTTAATGAGCTTCTAACTTTTAAAGCTGTATGTAAATGCTGGTAACTTTAGCTAGTTGATCTTACACTGTATAATATGAGTACATGTGTAGTAAATCCAGTCTTTTTAATAGTTCTTAACTACTGCTTTCTATTAAATCACTGTATTTGGCAATTACATTTTTGCCCCAGGTCTTCCTGTCTTTAGATAAATTTTTTGTTGTTTTAAAAATGTTCTGCCTGAATAAAGTGGAATAAACTCTCTGTTCTGAGTATATATTTAAAAATTAATTGTCAGAACTGACAGTGCTTCTGTGACGTTACATTAATACCATCATTCTCTTTTTATAGATGATGGAGGTTAAGTGACTTAACTAAAACTACAGAAAGCCCTTACAAGAACATAAATGTGTGCCAGATCAGCCTGTGTAAATCATAGAGTGGCATGAACTGCTGCTGAAGGAGCCAGTACATTTGTTTGCTTTTATACCAGCCTAAGTGTCATTGTAGTATCCGGGGTCATCTCAGTCTCCGAGTTATCATGAGTCAGGGCATGCAGTTGGATGATGGGAAATTTTTGGTGCATTAGTGCCAAATGTATTTCAAAAGAGACTACCTCATTGTCAGGCTAGACTTGCCATGGACATTAGTGGTTTGCCTTGGTCTATCATACCCTGGCAAGAGTATTTCAACATCTTACCTCTTAAAGAGACTGTCCTCAGCGTGCCAGGGAGATTGAACCGCTTGATGAGATAAATATGGAAATACACGTTTTGAGGATCCAGGGTTTGGGTTTCTGAGGCCTCAGCTGACAACCCTGTCAATGCTTGAACAGATTTATGTGTGCATGCTGCCAGAGGCAAGTACCTAGGTGGCACCTAGGTCAGTTTGAGTCAGTGAGAACCAAATGGTAAATTTAAAATAAATTATTGTGTTTGAGATCTACGTACGTAATATGTATGCACTAGTTTCAGTGGGTTCACTTGCAATTTAAGCATGTTAACGCATACTTTATTTTGGGCCCTGTAGTTTGCAAATTTTAGTTGTGGAAGTTCATAGATTAGAGACTTGGACTGTCTGTTGTAGCAAATAAACATTATTGCAGTTAAGGTACATTACAGGAAATCAGAGAAAGTTCACTGAAATGCAATGAATACATTCTGGGTTTCTACTTTGTTTCATTTTTCCATTTTCTTTTGATTGTTATCTTCATGCTTGGAATTCCTTCTCGGTCCTTTTGCAGAAGGCAATCACCATTTCTCCATTCCCTCCTGAACACTTACTTTCTTTGTGAGGCCCTGGCAGTAGTCTATCTGAGTAAAAGGTTAAATGCTTTGTAAAAACACAGGGTAAGATAGAGTGTTTAAGTTCTGGAGTTTTGTCTATCTGTTTAGACTGTGAGTACCTATGGTTGAAAACCTTTTGTATTATGTAGTGAAAAACCACTGAATTTAGTATTTAAAAAATTATAATCATATGTGTGCGTGTATACACACACAATATATGTAGTCTATGTATCTGTACTATTTGCTGAATTGACTGCCTCGGGAGAAGGGCGTTGTAGTTTCTAGGCTTATTTTAAATTGGAAGTGTAACTAAAATTGATGATGTGACAAAAAGTGATTGCCTGTGAGTATCAGAAGAGACTTCTCAGTAAAATGTTACCATGTGAAATGGCTAAATGTAATAATACAGTGTTGTAAGGTGCAGAGAGATGCAGAGAAAGCTTGTGAGAGACTAGTGTGTATTTCTGGCTCTAGCCAGGGTTACAAAAGGTAAATCAGCCCCAGCACAAAGGCAATTTGCTGATAGTATTACAGAGGATGATTTCCATTTCCCTGCAGCTACATTGCTGAGCCTCTTCAGTTAGGAATTTGCAAGCCAAACTAGCTCATAGGTGTTGCCAGAAAAAAAAAAAGGGGGAAAAAAAAAAAAAAAGACGACCTGCTGGATTCCTTTGCATCTGTGCCTTTGTCTTTTCAAAAAGCTCCTTAAAGATCATGTAAGGAAATCCTAGCAACCTTATTAGACAAAGTACAATCAGAGAAGAATAGGATAAAGTAAGGGGTGCTTTATTTCCACGGTGCTTATTCTGTTTACTATGTGTAGTCTAAGACTATGGAGTGAGATATAGTACAGTGGGAGGGAGGGAAGGAAGAAGTTGAGTGAAGGAGACCTTTCTGTTCCACCAGTTCTTAATCTAGGTGGTCTCACTCCAATTGGCTTGGAACATGCATAGTAAGAGCACAGTAAGATGAGGGAGAAGAGGGGCTGGGAGGGAGATTCGGGCGCAGGTGATCCTACAGTAGTTTGCTGGGCTTCTGTTTTTAGTAGCTGGAATCAGATGCCAGCATAGTAGGAGATTAAAGAAGGGGTTAGATGTGTCCTGAGTTCTGTGCTCAGAAGTCTGGAGGCTTCATGCCAGTCTAGGTGTTATAGACCCAGTTGTTACACAAGGCAGTTAGTCTGCCCAGGTGCTTGTTATCTGGCCTTTGCTTCCCCAGTCTCTTCCATTTCATTTCTACAGACACTCAGAGCAAGGTCTGTCATGGTAGGAGCAGGGAAAGTTGAGAAGCAGCATGTGAGAGCATCCTACCACGCATTGCATCTCAGCTGTGAAAGGGGAATTGAGCTGGGAAGGGCTGGGGAATCGGAGGTAAAGAAGAGGCAGGCAAGGGTGGGTCCTTCTTACTGAGAACCCTCTTATGCCTGCCTTAAATGTGCATACAGCGCAAACAGCACCACTTCTGCTATTCCCCCAGAGCATGCTGTCCTGTACGGGAGAAGAAGCATGGAGGAGTGTTCTTCTTCTGTCCTGCTTCCTGGGCTGAGGTAGCAGATGAGAGGAGTTAAGAGCAGGAGAAACTTAGGAGAAACTGTTTTACTATTCTTTTTAAAAAATAACTGAGAAACCATGCATATCTTAGCCTCCCAAGTTCTGCTTCTGGACAGATATTATTAACTTGTTCCCTATATAGACCCTTAAAAACTTTTTTGAAGATTCATGCTATATACCCATTCAGCATCTGAGATAGTGGATTTGACTGAGCTGTTCTTTGTTTTATTGCACTAGGTGGCTTTGAGCTAAAGCTGGTGTGCTCAGAATTGCAAAGGGTCCTCTTCTGGGCCCAGCTGTTTCAGCTGAGCATGCTACTGTCTCCAGCTTCTGCCACTGCTGGACACGGGGAAGATATCACTCCTAATCTGGTAGTTCATCTTAAACAACACATTTAATTTTTTTTAGGCCAATTAATAGCCTGTGAGGTTACAGAATGGTTGTGGTTGGAAGCGACCTCTGAAGGTCATCTTGTCCAACCCCCCTGCTCAAGCAGGGCCACCTACAGATGGTTGCCCAGGACCATGACCAAAATGGCTTTTGAATGTCTTCAAGGATGGAGACTCCACAAGCTCTACGGGCAATTTGTGCCAGTGTTTGGTCACCCTCACAGTGAAAAAGTGTTTCCTAATATTCAGAGGGAACCATCTGTGTTTCAGTTTGTTCCTATTGCCTCTAGTCTTGTCACTGGGCACCACTGAAAAGAGCCTGGCTCTGTCTTCTTCTGTCTCCTTTCAGGTATATACATTATATACATTGATAAGGTCCCTCTTGAGCCTTCTCTTCTCTAGGCTGAACAGTCCCAGCTCTTAACCTTTCCTCATATGTCAGATGCTCCAGTCCCTTAATCATCTTCGTGGTCCTTCACTGGACTCTCTCCAGCATGTCCATATCTCTCTTGTACTGGGGAGCTTAGAACCAGACTCAGCACTCCAGGTGTGGCCTCACCAGTGCTGAGTAAAGGGGAAGGATCATGTCCTTTGACCTCCTGGCAACACTCCTCCAAATGCAGCCCGGGATACCATTAGCTCTCTTTGCCGTGAAGGCTAATTGCTGGCTCATTGTCAGCTCGCTGTCCACCAGGACCCTGAGGTCCTTTTCTGCAAAGCTGCTTTCCAGCTGGGCGGCCCCCTTCGTATATTCATGCCTGGGGTTATTCTGCCCCAGATGCAGAACTTTGTACTTCCTCTTGTTGAACTGTATGAGGTTCCTGTCAGGCCGTTTCTGCAGCCTGTCTAGGTCCCTCTGGATGGCAGCGTGACCCTCTGGCCTATCAGCCACTCCTCCCAGTTTTGTGTCATCAGCGAACTTGCTGAGGGCACTCTCTCCCCCATCGTCCAGATCATTAATGAAGATGTTAAACAGAATTGGACGCAGTATTGACCCTGGGGTACAACACTAGTTACTGGCCTCCAACTAGACTTTGTGCCACTGATCACCATGTTCTGGGCCCAGTCATTCAGCCAGATTTCAGTCCATCATGCTGTCTGCTCATCCAGCCCATATTTCAACAGTTTGTCTAAAGCCTTACTTAAGTCATGGTAGACGATATCCACTGCTCTCCAAGTCAGTCATTTCATCATAGAAGGTTATCAGGTTGGTCAAGCATGACTTCCCCTTGGTGAACCATGCTGACTACTCCTGATGACTTTCTTGCCCTTCATGTGCCTGGTTTCCAGGATTAGCTGCTCCATCACCTTCCCAGGGATTGAGGTGAGGCTGACCAGCTTGTAGTTTCCTGGGTCTTCTTGCCCTTTTTGAAGATGGGAGTGACATTTGCTTTCCTCCAATCTTGGGGCATTTCTCCCAATCACCATGATGGATAAAAGATTACCAAAGAGTGGCCTTGCCACATCAGACAGCTCCCTCAGTAGTCATCCATCAGGTGCATCCCATCAGGGCACATGGACTTATGTATGTCTAGTTTGCTTAAGTATTCCCTGACCTGATCCTCTTCCACCAAAGATACATCTTCCTTGCTCCAGACTTTCGTCCTGGTCTCTGGGCCTGGGATTCCTGAAGGCCAGTCTTGCTAATAAAGACTGAGGCGAAGAAGGCACTAAGTACCTCAGCCTTTTCCATGTCCTGTGTCACCAGAACCACTGCCTCATTCAGCAGTGGGCTCACATTTTCCCCAGCCTTTCTTTTGTCACTTACGTACTTGCAGATGCACTTCTTGTTGTCGTTGACATCCCTCACTGCCTTCGGTTCCATCTGGGCTTTGGCTTTCCTGACCTCATCCCTGCATGCTCGGACAATGTCTCTGCATTCCTCACGGGCTACCTGTCCTTGCTTCCACCTTCTCTATCCTTCCTTTTTGTGTTTGAGTTTGGCTAGGAGCATCTTGTATGCAGGTCTCCTGGCATTTTTGCCTGACTTCCTACTTGTTGGGATGGACAGCTCTGGAACTTGGAGGAGGTGATCCTTGAATATTAACCAGGTTTCCTGGGCCCCCTCTTCCCTCCAGGGCCTTATCCCATGGGACTCCACCAAGAGTCCTTGAAGAGGCTCATTTTGTCTTCTTGTCTTTTCCTCAGGGGAAAAGGGCTTAGCTGTTAAAAGTAATGAACGCTGCCTCCTGCACACAGCAGGCTCAGAGCTTCAAGTCCTCCTTCCTTCCAGGGAGGAGTTGTCTCCTACCGGTATCATGTCCTGGAGCATATAAGGGGAAGAGCAGTGGGAACATCCTGAGGGAACTTGGTGCTGTATCCACACGTGGGAGGAATGCGTCTTCGTGTCTGTGAGTGATGGGGCAGGACAAGAGTGGCGTGGCAAGAGCTGAGAACTGCTGTGGTGTCCTGTATGGAGTCCTAAAACTGGGATCCCTCCCAGTAAAACTCAGCAGGTGACAATCTTCTGAAGCAGGTGGTAACAAATAGGGAGTAAATTATGTGACTTGTTATCCAGCTGGATCAGAAGGGGATGTCTATCTATAAAATTGACTTGCTAATTTATGAAATGTTAATGTTTGGAATCTTTTACATGACCTCAGATTATTCAGCATCAGTTATTTGAGATACCGAGATGCAAGTTCTTAAGCCTTTTGGGCTGAAAGCAGTTGAATGCCCTTGACCTCAAAGGTCAGTGGGAATGCTCATCATTTTTCAGGGCCAAGCTCTTATTTAATCTCAGCTGGCCTGTCTGTATTTGTTTAAAATATGTTTACAACAAACTGATATAAAAGGCACTTGGATTATTTTTTTTTTTTTTTGCATACAATTATGTAAAAGCAGAAGGTTATTTCTGTTTCATATTTATTTACTGATTTTGATCAATGCTCCCAGGGCTTACTTTTTATTAAAGTGAAATATTTTTATTGAACTGTGTTTTGTTTTCCTTGTACATGAACACCGCTTTGCTTGTTAGTGAAGTGCTGTTAAAAGCATTTTTTTAAACACCTTAAGAACTGCCAAAGTGGTTTGCAGTGCAGGAAATAAAAAATACTTATTAGTCAATCTGCATCAGAAACATCAGAGTCTTAATTCAGTCAGCTTTTATTGAGGTGTAACTTGGCAGCAATTTGGAATTCCTGGTAGTTTAGTGCTTTTGTAGGTATGCCCACTGACCTACCGAAAGTGTTTCTCACCCAGTATAAAAAGTAAGGATCATATTGCTGAAGCCTGAGGGTAAATGCTATATGAATTTTTTTTTCTTACTGTGATATTACTACAAGGTGTTAGAATGTTGCTTTTTCAATGTTAGTTCATACTATGTGGGTGAAATCATAAATGCATTCTCTATCTTCAAAGAACAGGACAGAACTGACAAAAGTGAGGTAAGAAATAGTGAAGAGTAGTCAAACAAATAAGTCCAGTTGTACAACCAACAGAAGGATGCACTGACTCAGTTATCTGTGTGTGCATCTCTATAAGTACTAAAAATCTATTGTTCCATAAACACCAAAAACCCCAAATCCCGAATAGAAGAATAGCTAGTTTAAATTGGAATAGTGCGATACTATGCATGTTAGACATTTGAGGGAAGGAGGATAAACGCTGTAACACCAGTGTATAAATTATGTAGGGATGGTGAAAACAGCCTTTTGCACTGCTAAAGGATATTGAGTCAAATCAGAGTTAAAATATATCTTTAAAAACAAGTAATATACAACATCTATGAATGCTAAATAGGAAACCCATCTTGTTAGGACTGTAGTATCTAGATGGTGGCAATCACTTCCTGATAAGGAAAATCAGACACTGTAAAAGCAGAAAACAAAAAAGAAAAGATTGTCTAAGTACCCTTGAGTACTCTAGGTAAATGTCATATTGATTGGAGTCATGAGACTAAAATTTTTGGTGCCATAAATTTTAGGCTTCTTGGAGTGACTAGTGAAGGAACCTACAGGATAGAAACTAAGTCTGGACTTGATTCTTGATCACCATTGTGCATGATCTGCTTCAAACTGTTTTTTATGGAAGAGCCATTCTGAAATAGTGATCTTATTGTACTTGCAGTTGATGCTCTTGCACCAAAATGCAGATCTGTTTGCATTACAGAGTGCTGCGGACTGTGGCTCTTAAAAGAAACTAAGCTGCCAAGGAATAAGAAGTTGTTCTTATGGATTGATTAATGGTTAAAAGGTGGGGAACAAAGGGTAGGAGAAAATGGTGTGTTTTCAAAATGAAGGAGATCATTAGTGGATTTCCATGGGAATTTGTAGTGTTAAACTTATTCCTAAATTATTTGTTAAAAAAAAAAAAGTGGTGCAAAGTGAGGTACTGAAGTTGGATGATAATATTGTGTTTTCAGGGTTGTAAAAATGAAAGCCTGCTGGGAAGATTAGCACATGAATGACTGGATGGTAAAAAGGCAGGTGAATTGCAATCATTCTCTGGCTGAGGAACTCCTGAGCCAAAGATTGCTGAAGACTGAGGAGATTTACAAGGTGAAATACCTTGGCGTGCTAGTCCTGCCTGTTCTTCTGCTCTTTTCCAGGCATTCACTATGGGCTGATTTAGGCGACAAGAGTACTGGCTAGGTGGATCTTTGATCTAGCTCAGTGTGTGGCTGGTTTGGGCTCTTAAATTTGGTTCAGAATGACAAACTAAACAGGTAGCAAACCTGTTAGATTCCTTTCCAAAGTTTGTAAAGGCAAAAATTTACATGAACTCAATGGGAGACTGGATAAGTACTTGAAGGAGGGATCCACTGGGGATAATAAAATGGGAAAATCATATCAGGCTGAGGACATCAACCGAGCTGACAAGGGTTGGGAGTACACCGTATATACTTGTGTTCTTCACTAGGTGGCCACTGCTGTGGACAGCATGCTGAACTAGCTAGACCCAAAAGATGAACCCTTGTATGAACTCTAAATTCTGTTTAGTAGCTTCATTTTTCATTCCAGCTGTTTAACTAACTCAACTGCCTCTTGTACAGAAGCAGAGGAATATAACACAGTAGATAAATCACAGCAGATGACAGAACGAGAGGTGGAAATCCCCGTGAAGATCCCATTGTCAGTTAACATACCATGACATTTGGTATGCTTACAATTACTGCTTTTACTCCTGAAGGCATCAGTTTCTGAAAAAGGCTGTTACTGAGCTCTTTAGGAATTCAGCATAGGAAGACTGTGGAAAGTACTGTTGTGAATGACTTTTAAGCCTTTAAAGTTATTGGAAAAGTAATTTTGAGGAGTTGTGCTGGCTTGGTCTCATGCAAAGCCAGTGCACTGACCCCACTCGCAGCATGTCTTGCCTCTGTTTTCAAGAAGAAGGAAGCGTAATGAGTGGGGAAGAAGGACTTGAATGTATAGCAAAGCACACTTACCATTTCTGCTGCTTGAGGAATACTGTTCAGAAACGCCAAGCAAAAAGCTGAAAGAAGGAAATTGTCATGGTTGAACACATTCTTTCAGTAATTCTTACCTTCCTGATTCGCCTTATTGTCTGATAGATAATGTATTTGGAAAGCAAGGCAACCAATGCAACATGATCATCTTTCCTGTGACAGCTGGATATTTTTAAAGGTTTTACATGTATTGCTGTTTCAAGAGGAGAGTAATGCTTTATATGCGACAACGGAAATTACGTGGTCACAAGTATTAGATGGCAATGTAGAAGCGTTCTATAGAGTATCAGTTTCCTGCCACAGGAGAAGATGTAATTTTTTGTATGTAGTTTCAATAATAATGAAAAAAAATTAAAATAAAGCAAGCTAATGGATCTGTTCAGTTTTTTAAAGTTGGTTCGTAGACATGCTCAGGTGCCACACTGTTGTGGCTATATTGACACAAACTCACACTACCATATCCTGTAAGACCTTGTTGCTTCGTTTCCAGTATGGTTTGTATTATGTAATTAAAGTGCAATTTTTTGGAGAACCAATTCTTAAAAATGGCTTTTGTTACAGCACACAATGCCTAGGGTAATTTGAGGGTCTATCTACATGGATGGGTGTGCACAGCGATGTGTTCGCTCTGCCTGTGCCCTGAACCAGCCAGCTGGGAGCCAGCTCCAGTGTAGCAGCTCTGTAGCTGTGATTCATGTGTTGCTGAGCATGAGTTAATAAGGCTGGCTGCGAGGCAGGATATATTAGCTTGGGCTCAGAACTGTGCTAATGTGGCCACATGATTTCTGGAAAGAAGCTGGTCTTGGGTCCAGCTGGCTCAAAGCGTGAATAGAGCAAAGACATGACTGTGTCTGTAAGCTAGTCAGAAATGCCTGTCAGGAGATGAAGTTTGAGAGAATTCCTCTATATTCCTATAGCTGGTGTCAGAAATGCCTGTCAGGAGATGAAGTTTGAGAGAATTCCTCTATATTCCTATAGCTGGTGTCAATGAGATTTTTGCCTTTGTTTAAAAAAAAAGACAAGACAATACTGACAATTGCCTCATTTAGTTTACAGAAAGCTCATGATATTTTCAATATTTAGGAATGTACACTTTTTATTTCTAAACTATACCAGAGCAGATTCTTTTTTAAAAAGAGTAATTTTAAAGATCTTTCCCCCCTAGAAAAGCAGATGAACAATCTTTTTAAAAACCAAAGATCTTTTAGCCTTAAGGCTTAAAGACCTTACCATCCTTTATTACATTTGCAGGGAAGCATAGCTGGTTTTTCCCAGCAAGCAATTGAGAGAGGGAGATACTATTGTCAGCGCAGATTCCAAATTGGGCTTAGGTGGCTCTGGAGATAGTTATTAGCTGTCTGGAAATGCCTCAGTGGTACTTACTGCTGATTTGATTTTTTTCTTGCTGTAGAGATCTGCTCTGAGAAGAGAAGAATTTATACCTTCTCTTGTGGATTTCTGAATGGGGGATAGACTTGAGCCGCTCTCTACAGGTCTATAATAAAAATGGAGAATATGAATTCTGTTGGCCTTGGCCTTTTAGCTCTCTTTTGTTTGCTCTCTTGGAGATTCTGAAGGCATGTTGTTTGCAGTTAGGATCATCTTTTACAGTCAGCAGCAACACACATTATACCCTCTACATATAATTAATTCAGGACTTTTTTTTCCTATTTCTATTCTTACAGGCACGTGTTGTATTTGTACTAGGTCCCCAGTGGGTGAGCTTCTAATGCCTTCTTTTGTAACTAATTTCATAACTTTTTATTGCAGGTCTTGCATTCTGAGTAGCTTATACTGAATAAAATATCATTCATTGAATTGTGGCTGATGCTAAAGTACATTCATCTGAACGTGTTACATGAGTTTTTAAAAAAAAAGATTGCTATTAAGTACTGCTTTATCTGCCAGGGTCTTCACACTATAATTGAGCAATAGAATTATAGGAGGTGAGAGAAGATGCCTATAAGTTTAAACTGTCATCTGTGTTTTGATCTGGTATTATTGCTTTATCCTCCCTAAAGGATTGAACATGACATTCCAAACGCCAGACTTGAACATCTTAGCTGTAAGGTCCATCATTATTATCTATCATGGACTCAGGATTCCCCTGCAAAGAAGAAAGAGATTTCTGTTTTAACAAATAGAAGTTTATGTTGGCATTTAGATACATATGTTCTTATGAAAAAAACACCAAGTACCAATTTTAAGATACCAAAATATTTTTTAAGGGGACAGTTTTTTAAAAGATATTATGGCAAACCCCAAGACATTCTGTCTTTAAGTAATAGTTCTGTAATATAGTACACTTCCACTGTGTATGAAAGCATGCCCAGTCACTTGGAAGCACAGAAGTTTTTCCCATTGTAGAAGCTACAGAGTAGCACCTTAGACTCGCTCTCCCTTATATTCAGTGTGTTAAAACGCGTAATGATGTGTAACTGGCACCAGCTCAGTTTCTTTAAGCTCATTCAGCCATCACTGTTCTGGAAACCAGAAAAGGCAAAGCAAAGCATTACAAGCATTACAAATACCCTTCTGTCATCTTCATTTTGGGAGCAATCCAGATGGAAAGATTCTGCTGGTATCAGTCCAGCTTTGGACTGGTCTGAGCAAGGGATTGTGTGTTTGGCAAGAGCTACAGAATGGCCAGTTCTGGCATTGCTAGCAAGAGCAGTGGTCACTGCCAACATCTCCCTTTTACTTCAGTTTCTCTAGTCAGCTCAGAATTAGCAGGCAACAGCCCTGAATTTGTGACTAGAAGCAACAAATAATTTTCTCTCTTGCCTTCTTCTGTGCTATTCCAATCAGCTCTTCCTCCCATATTAGCAGATACACACCATGACCAGCAGTAAATGATTCATTTAGTTGGCTTTGCTGCTTCTCTGGAATTCCCCAACTACATCCTTTTTTTCAGGAAATGGTCTCAAGAATTTTAGAAACTATAAAACTAATCTGAGTACAGCACTGAAACAAGAGATACTGTGATGAGTATTTTCACTGCTGGAGACAGCAAAAAACTTGAAAAAAGATACAACCTTTGCATCTTTAGGCTGGTGACTTTGATCAATGTCATTTTGGTTATTCAGAGGGTGAGTAGTTCTGACCTCTTGACCTAATTTAGGGTACATACATTTATTCTTATGTAGCCTTAAGATTGTCTTATCAAAAGAATCCTCATTATATTGGGGAGTCAGGGTAATTACTAATGAAGGATCATTTCATTCAGCCTCTGCATGTTGCCACCTTTTCTAACATTCTAGTTGCCAGTGGTGCTTCTGTCAAGTGAGGTAGAATGTCCTTATTTCCATACTGTATAACTGGCTTACAAGATCGTGAAAAAGAGTAAGTACTTCCGTTCCTGCAGGCAGTCCTACTGACTCACCAGAAGTCCAAGTTTCAAGATGAAGACCTATAGGTCATGCCTGATTCCCATTTGGTCCTTAAAGAGTTCAAACGGATGGTTGTCTGACTTCCTGGGTGGTTTCAGATGATGTCAGATTTAATTGTATTCCAGGATTATCAGTACAGTAAAATCCTGCACGTTTCTTTTGGATTGTATGGCAACTTGTACTTATGCTTTGTGCTGTGTTGTTCCTCGGGAGCTTGGCTGCACTCAGCGTATTCTTTAAGGGGGAGACACACGTGATATAGGTGTATTCTCATCAGCACACAAGCAACCGTTCCTCAGATTCCTATAGGGTCCCTGTGGTGGTGGAAGGAACGATCCAGCATCTGCTAAAAGGCCTAACTTCAAATCTTCCCATTCCATCCTAGGAGGCATAAAGATGTATCTTTCTGGTCCATTAAGAACTTGTACGGGACGTATGGTTCCTGGAATAACAGAAACTTCACATCACACTGTCTTAGAGCTCAGGCTCTATTGCTACAGGGCAATTTGGTTAGATTTGCAGATAGAGTGATCAAAGTAATTTGAAGTGCCTTCAGTCTTGAACAATCTTGAAAATTAAGGATTCCAAAATAAAAAAAACTTGAGGAACTGTTACAAAAATGGTATTCTAGAATTGTTTATATTTTGTGTGTTTGTTTATAGTTTGCATATTTATATATAAATATATATAGGTGTATATTTATTTTGTATCTAAAATATGTATTGCATGTGGAATACAGAGATTATATTAATTCCTTGAGTCATCATCACATAAACTGAAAAAATAGAATATTTTGAGAGATTCAGTATGGACTGACTGTCTGTTTCTGTAACCATCTATTTTTTGTGACTTAATTCTCCTTTTTCTCAAATATTTTGAATTCCCCAGGGATTTGTATACAATACTGCAAAAACCAGTAGACAGAGTCCTGCTTCTCTGAACACAGAAGGAATCAAGTGGAGACTTACCTTGCTCAGAGCTTCCACTCTTTTTCAAATAGCACTCAACCTATTAGTTTTATCAATACGCTTTTCTCTTGAGTCATATTCTTAGCCCTTCTGTAACTGTGACTGGCTCTCTGTTACTTCTGTATATATTCCTCTGTTAGTTCTTCTCTCTGACAAACAAATGCACATATAAATACACACAGACTCATACCAAACAGTACCCTCCACTTACGCCCTTCTGATTTCTGAACAGATTCATATATGTGTTTATTTTAGACAATGACATATTTTGAGAACTCTTGGCCTGGACAAGCAGTGGTTGCTTAAAAACAGTACTAGCATGTTTCTCTAGCATATAAAGTATATTTATGTTATATAAGATGAAGTGCTCTCCTGCCTTTGCTTGATTGAGATCTATAAGATCAGGAAACAAATGTAATCTATAGGTCAGCTTTTACACTAACATCCTATAGTCAAGCTTTATTACTGTAAGAAACGGAGAAGTGGCTCAAATGAGATGGCAGTTGTCCCAATTTAGTAAGAATAACTAGGATTACAGTTCTTTAAAAAGGAGTTAGGACAGTTTTATGAAATCTGGTTTAAATATGTGAATTCTCTGTGTCCTGTAGTATTTTCTTTATGAAAAATAAAAATAGGCAGCGTTTTCCAGTAGCTGATTCATTTCTTACCTACTGCTTGACATAGTAATGTGAGGAGTTGAAGAGAAAATCACTGGTTTGTAACTTCTTGTCTGCTCAGCCCTTCTGGGTGGTCTGCATAGTTTAAATATTTCAGGAATGAGGTATTTAAGAGATTACAATGTTAAGAGAGCAGGTAATCAGAAAACATATCTTCCTGTTATATAGCAGCACACTAAATGGAAGAGTTGAAAGGCACAAATATAAATTGTTCAGCTTTTCCATGTCTTGGCACTTTACAACAGAGTACAGCTGCAAATAAACTTTTTACAAAGCTTAAAACTAGAATATTAAAAAACTATGAATTTACAGTTGATTATCTGCCTAAAAACAGTGAAAGCACAGCAGAACAAATTCAATACTAACATGAAACCCAGTATTAATCACAGAAGAGTACAGACAATTACAACAATGGCTGTTTGTTTGCTTTACTGTTTTCACTAGTCCTGTCAGCTTCATGCTCAGTATCCTTCAGTTGTAGGTACTGTAGCTTCAGCAATTACACGCTGAAGCCTTTGTAGCTTTGTCTTGTTCTTATACATGCCAGCTTTCACTACAGCACACTACGTAAAATATACCTTCTGTAATGGGAACGAGTAATTTTCTTTATCTTATTTTTCTGATTTTTTTTCTTTTTTTTTTTTCTTTCCCCTATAGTATTATATTTCAGAGCAGTTTGAGGGAATAAATAAATTAGGTCTTTATTTAAATCAGCAACTCTATCAACACTTTTTGTTTTATATCAGGTTTTCGCTCTAAATAAAATTTGAGAATTAGAAACTATAGAATGTTAGATGTTCAAATAAGAAAAAAACCCCAACTTCTGCATTATCTGAATAGGTCTGTAAAATACATGTCTGTAAGAACTCTTAAAGCTGGCAAATTTGGGCTACAAGAGAGATGGTTTGGACAGAGCGTCCTATCTATAATCTAGCTAATAACATGGGTTTAGGCAATATGCAGCATATAAAATCCACAAATCTCAAAATGTAATCAAACGAACATACAATGAGTACTCCTTATGATATGTGCCTTGCAGGATGTTGCAACAGTATTGGAAATGCTTTAGTAACGGAACAAAAGCACATTCTTCCCTCTCCTCTCAGATAATGCAGCAGCACTATCTTTGCTTTAGAACGGCATCATGAAATAACAGGAGGGAGACATCTTTAACAAAGCGAAGACAGTGAGTTTGGAGGGGGTTACCATTAGAGAATAGCCCTCAAGGGCTTAGGCCCTCTGGTTAGTTTTAAGTTTCATCCTGAAATAGTGTGGAAAAATGTATGTTACTGCTGTCTAGGCTGTTAGGGATTCTGGCTGCGGGACACCAGAGCAGCTAAGAAGGAATCTTGTAGTTAAGTATAGTCTAGTCTTATCTACCTTTTTATAGCCTGGATTTTAACTTTGTAAACATTTTCTAACCCTTAAGATCATGTGCTGTTAAAAACGAGTCTAGTGAAGCTGACAGATACACAGTAAGTTCCTCTCTGAAAGAGGCAAGTCCAAATTTAGGGACTGGAGATGGCTGTACAGCTACAGTGGCTGCTGTGTTGATGGAGCTGTCACACGCTGCGTTTTAAAGAGTAACTTCTGGCAGGCACAGAGGCCAGTGCCTCTTCTGGAAGAAGCAGACGATGAAGAGGCACCATATTGCTCTAAGTTTATGAGCAAGAAAAACAGAACATTTTGTCTTGTTCTGTTACATCTGTGTAACTCCTGTCCACAGGAGGACTGCACACAGAAAAGAGGATGGAATTCAGCCCTGTAACTGCAACTAACAACTCTGTTCAATCCTGTGCTGGTTTTCTCTTGTCTTTATATAGCTTTGTTGGTGCAGCATTTTTAACAGTGTAAAACAAGTACCCAAACCTTACTTTTGCCCATGTAGTAAGACAATGAAATTTAACAGATGGGAATTAAAATGGTGGAGTCAGAACTTCTATGGTTACTTTACAAACTCAAACCAGAACTTTGCACCTTTCTAATGCACGGGCACGTATCCACATATCTGCAGTTATAAAGCAGCGATCCTATAGTGATCCATTTGCACAATAATTTCCTTTAAATTGTGAAATAAGAACACAATCACATTATAGCTGAATACAAAAAATGTTCTCAGAAAGATCAGATATAATATGCAATTGCATAACAGCTATGCAGTCTGTGTAACTGTAACTTAGTTGTGTTAGTGGCTCAATAGGCATTTAAGTGGCCAAATAGATTTGACAATAATGCTATCAGTTTATTCACTCTCAAAGTCAAAAAGCTATGTTTATTTTGGGGGAAGTTTGTTTTAAAGTCCCCTTGCATTTCTGAATTACGGTTGCTAAGGATCATCTTACTCAAAATGCACCGTTACTTTGGACTTCAATGTGAAATTTGAAAGATGATCTTGAGGGCTGTAGCACTGAGTTACAATTCCATTATGGAACATGCTCCCATATAAGTCATTCCATTGAGTTCCCTGGGATTGAATTTACAAGAGTGAATATTCATTACAGTTCACCACTCAGTGCCCCATCCCTTCCCCTTAAATCAATAGCAGTATAAGCTGTGAATTAAATGAGTGCACGATTTCATAGAGTACTCTGAGCTACTTAAGACTCAAAAATTCAGCTGTTTAGAAAAGGGTTTTTTTACAAAAAGCCTGTTTAAATTTTTTTTTCAGTTTTAATATTCAGTAGTGTATTTGTTTAATAGAGAGAACGGAGTTTGCTTCATGAAGCTTACACATAGATGTCTGCAAGTTCTAATCATGGAATGAACTAATATTTAATTATCTATTTACAAAAGTGGTTTGGAAGGAGTATCGCATTGTTTTCTACCTCCACATGCTTGTTCTCAAGAGTGTAGGAAACGGAATAGCAAACTGACAGCAGCAGTGTTTTCCTAATGTTTGCATACTTTTTTCCACACGGCTTCTGGAATCTGAATTTATTTCAGAGTCTCTGGAAGTCTGATGTGTCTTGTTTTTATAAGTAGGCTACCAGCAGCTCAGGTAACTTGCAGTTTTTAACTGGTGATGTCTAAATCAAGTATTATAAACCAGATCACTGTGATCAAGCACGGTATCCATAGTGAAAGCTTTACTTTGAGCGAACCATTTAAGAAGCTATAAACAGGAGATAGCTGCTTTCGTAACTCACCTTCAAGAACAGACCCATTTTGGGCCAGTGAGACCTTCAAAAGAAGGTCCAGCACTACAGAGCTCATCTTGAGCAGCCTGTTCACTAAGCCTTTGTTTCTGCTCAAATGGATGCAGAAAATTAGAAAGCGTAGGTATGTCCGTATGTCTGTGGGTGGGGTTTGTCTGTCATGCATATGCCTTATGGTTTTGCATCAGAGTGATCTCACTGGCCTAGTAAAAAGCTTATCTTAACTACCCCATGCTGCTGCTTACGTGTTTACAGTAATTGATGTGCCAGCAACTACATATTTATGCAAAATGTTTAACAGGCGATACCTGAGTCCATTACATTGCATGTAACAGTTAACTGAGAAAAATGGGTAGTTGTAAGAGACTGAGGGGCTGAAAGAGTTAATGTCTCAAACATTCGGCAAAGAAGGACCTTGAAGAAACGGAGAAGTTGAAAGAGTTATTGTCTGGACAAAGGAGGACCTGGTATGAAGGATGCTACCACACTAACGAGATAAGGTGCAGATGGAAGGGAGGATCTTGCGGATGCAGGATAGCGCTTTTCTGGGCCTTATCTTGAGTAATTGCTTAAAAACCAGACAAGCCTGAGACAGCATCACCCCTGCATCTCTGATTGGGGGGGGGGGGAGCAGCACCAAAATCACTAGCCTCAAACCCCCCAACCCCTCAACCCCCCTGACCCATTTTGAGAAGGTTCGAGAACAACAGACTACGCATGCGAAGTAATTAGCACATGCAGCGGGACTAGTCAATAAATAGCGCAACTCAGAGGGGCTGGGCGCGCGCCCACCATCCAACGGAACAGGACCAGAGACACCGCTGGAACCCAGGGTGGTGATCTTTCCTTTACCTCTGTCTTTTCTGTCTCTGTCTTTTGGTTTCTCCCAAGAGTATCCCGATCAAAGTGAGTTGTCCAGGACGGCCCTCTCAGGACATGATATACTCCTTTAGACATAAACCGTTGACCAAGTCTGGGACTAGGACTGGACTCAGCCCCACCTAGACTCCTCTCTGAGAAGGAGTTTAGAAAGCAAGGGGGTCCTTTCCGAACTTCATGATTCAACGGGCGGGTCTCCTGGACCACTGACCAGAGACCCCCGTTGGCTGGACCAACGCTGGACCCTGGACTGATGATTTCTCTCTCTCTCTCCCCCCTTCTCTCTCTTCCTTTTTACTGAAAAGCAGGATTAGCAATTAGTGAATTTTCTGTTATTCAATGATAACTTGTATGCCCAGATATTGAATGACAACTTGTACGCCCAGTTACTGAATGAGTAAATTGTATGACTGAATTGTGAACCTTAGCACTGTTTGTGCTCAATTCCAACAAAGCAGATCAGCAAACCCGAGTCACTCCTCCCTCTTCTCTGCCACTATTGGTTTATGACCCATAGCTGGGATGCAGCATCACTGCAGGCAGAAAGTTGGGACGTGACAGTAGTGCAGGAATATTTTGAAAATCAGATTTCTAATTTAGGCTTTCTGAGGTCAAAGACTTTGCATGTCATAAATCAATGATTTTTTTGTTTTCTAAGGATATGAATCTTCAAATGTTGCTAAAGAAATGAAAAATTAAACATCATTGCAAGTCAGCCAGTATTAGGTTACATACTGCAGGTAATTTGATAGTTGTACCTGGAGTCCCGTTTATTGCAATTAAATTAAGTTTCTGCAACTCTTTAAGAGCAAGCAAAATAAAATTCAGTGGACAGCAGGGAAGGAAGAGAGGAAGAAAAAATTGCACTTTTTGTATCCTAGGTTGCATTTAAGACTGTAGAAGTCTATGAGTTGCTAAATGAACGGGTATCAGTCACAGAACATGTTGCTCCCTGCTTAGCGTGTCTGGAGGGGTCACTAAGGATCCCGTTTGACTTCTCCTATCAGGGCTAACTGGATTTTTTCTGGGTTTGTCTGAGCACCAAGAACCTCGCACTGGCACGCTTGCTCCTTCCAGGCAGTAGTAAAGCAGTACCACTAAAGTAGTAGTTCTAGTGCATGTGTTCAGACGGGCAGATGCCTTACATGCTATTTGGAAATCTTAGTGTTTTAGGACAAATTTAGAGTGATGGACTGAGAGGATCAATATAATAGAACAAGAGGAAATGGGCTCAAGTTGCGCCAGGGGAGGTTTAGATTGGACATTCGTAAAAATTTCTTCACCAAAAGGGTTGTCAGGCATTGGAACAGGCTGCCCAGGGAGGTGGTGGAGTCCCCATCTCTGGGGGTATTCAAAAGACGTTTAGATGAGGCCCTAAGGGATATGATTTAGTGGTGGACTTGGTAGTGATAGGTTAATGGTTGGACCCGATGATCTTGGAGGTCTCTTCCAACCAGAACAATTCTATGATTCTATGAATATAGAAAAGGGTATGTGGGAAAAATAACAGGAATGCTATAAATTACATAATTTAAAGTTAGGGATTAGGTAAAGCATACACATTAAGAACTACGTAATAGCAAAAATGTGATTTCATGTTCTAGCTAACCCAGGAATAAACAATGCTGAGATTATTGTATTCATGTGTCTGAATTTGCTCCTAAATGTGACTTTACATATCATACTTGTACACATATATTTGAAACTCATTGCAGTTGCCAAAGGCAGAACCAAGCATGTTACAGAGAATGTAAAATTTGTATCGAGATATGGCTCTTGGGCAGCTGCAGAACCAAGACTCTCTAGGGCCTGCTTATTTTTTTTTTTTTATAAATTAAATATAACAGCAGCTCTGGTATTCAAGTACAGTGTATAACAAGAAATAGAAAAAAATTCAGCAGTAAACTTGAAATTTGGCTAAACCTCATTTCCAGCAGTGCTTCCTTGTGGGCATGAAGTATACTAACAGCAAATATTATAAGCAATTTTTACCCTAATCCAATCTCCCCCAAACAGCAGAGGGCTGCCTGAACTGTAAGTAATGTACAGAGTACCCCATGGACTACACCACCAGCGATTCCACAGTATGAAATGAAGTTGGATAAAAAAGTGCAAGTGTAACTTCACCTGAAGTTAAACGTGTAATTGAAAGTCAAATGGAACAAACTGTGAGGAAATGCCTGTCTCAGTAGCTTTCTGATGACAGCGTTCTCTTCCAAGCACCTGTCTGTAGGTACATTCACAGTGTGGCTGTGCAAGCATGTCAAATTGGAGTATTCTTTACTTGAGAGTAAGAACATGCAGGTGATTCTCTGCATTCCTGTACAGGTGAATCCTGTTTGCTTAGCTCCATCTAGCTGAGTCAGAGCAGTTCCTCAGTTGTTCATTAACTCTTCCACGAATTGTCATTACTGTGGTCACACGGGAGCTTAACAGGTCAGCACTGAACTATCCTGTTCTTTCTAGGCTTCGGCCACAGACTCTGCTTCAACACTTCAACAGGCTTCAGATTATACATAACATATTTGGAAGCAATTTTTTCCACCTCTAATGTAATTTTGGCTGTACAGCTTGGGAGAACACCACACTTCTGGAGCACATCCTCAGCAGTTTCCAAGCCTTGTGCCTTTAGGTATCGGTAGCATTGCTTTTAGGGCTATGACTAGGGAAACTTGAGTTTACACCACCCCAGTTGGGAAGCTTCAACATTTCTCTGCCACCACATAATCCTGCACCATGAAAGCAGCAGCCAGACTGACAGCCAGTACCTGTTCCTAGAGTTATTCTGCACTCAGATCCAAGGACTAGAGCAGATTCATCTCTGTTGGCATCAACGCATTGCGGTGGAGGCATAGGACTGAAACCCGGTGGCTTTTAATGCCTATTCAAACAGCTGGATACCAGCATCAGTGCCAGCAGCTCTATTTCCACCCTGCGTTGAAATTACATTGGGGCGCCCATACACACAGAACTGCCTTGTCCTCTTGCCTGGACTAATCATGCTATCCAGAGTCTGCCCCTGCACCTCTGCCCCCACACAGTCTAAGACAAGACCCTCCAGCTTTGCAACGACCAGTACGTCTTCATTCCTTGGACTTTCAATTGCTTCTATTAGCTTTGAAGCTCACCTCTTGTTTTTGTTGGGACACTATGACCCCAGCACTCATCACTCCAGACTGAGCTCAAATGCAGAAAGTCTGCAAGAAATGGAAGGAAGGATGGGCTACGAAGGGGAAATACAAAGCATTTCCTAGGCACACAGATAAAATGGAAACAGCCAAGTTCAGTTTTAAAACAACTGCTGAATCAAGCAGGTGACCTAGACCAGAAAAAACCCTGATATACTCAGTGCATTCTCCTGAACCTCTGTCTTCACCAAGACCTGTCTCCTCTCAAAGCACGCAGATCTTTGTTCGTAGTAGTAAAGTTCGTGGAATGAGATGTGTTCCCTAGACACTAGAGGTGGCATCAAGTGAGAGACTATTAAAGCTGGACCTCCCTCACAAACCCACAAGACTAGACAGGATTCATCTGACAGTAGATCTACAGAGAGCCCTTCCCACCCCTTTACAGCGGTTATTCCATTGGTTTATTCACAGAAATTAAGTGGACATGTGGACTTGCAGCCAGTTCCATTTCCTCCACTGGTTTATGAGAAATAAACATCTAACACAGCTATTGACTACAGCAAGCTTTGCATTTGTGTTGCTATAATGGATAGAATTGTGTAGATACCATATTCTCATGTTGGTTATCAGCACCATTTACAGAGAGAAGGGATAGTTTTAAAGGAGTATTATTAAAGAACACTCCTGAGGTGAAAAGTGTGAAGATGGCAAGTAATTTTACAGGAAACCTGCAAACTTCAGGAAAAGTGAGTGTAAAATAGAAAAACATTAAGACGAATCTTCAGTTTTGTGCAGGTCAGCCTAGAAAAGAGTTCTTCAGAGGTAGGTTACTGCTAAGTTGCCATAGCTGAGACTGTTAGACAGGATCGCTTGAATCTAAGATGGAATTTCTTCTCTTCATAAGACTTAGTTGGGCATTTTCAACAGTTTTAAGTACTTGAAATAACTAGAAGTTACTATTCAATATCCAAAGCACAATTAGAGAGGTCTAGCATCACAGTTAGGTTCTGGGTGATTAATGAAACCTGTATTCAGACACAAACGATTTAAAGGCATTAGGCCTTCAACACTAACACAAGTTTCCCCTACTTAGGTGACTCTGGGGGATATCAGCATTGTTAGAACTTTGCAGTTATGGTTAAACTGCAGCTGCTAATCCTGCAGGACTGTTCACATGGAATCAAGGAAGTTTCAGTTATGTCGGTTGCATCTGCTTAGCACTGACATTCCCAGCCACTAGCTTCTGGTCTAGTTTACTATCCAGATTAGCTACATGCCTACTTTATCTTGAGACAAACTTCACCTTGAATTCTCAAAGTCAGCCTAAGCTTAAGTACCATAAATGTATGCCAGAGTTCATTGCTTAAGACCAGCAGAAGCAGGAGTTGGAGTTATCTTAATTCAGAGGAAGATTTTAAATATTTAATGCTGAGGAAAAAATACAGGCTAGATGAAGACAGCCAATCTCACATCTTTGTGTGTTCATTTAGACAAACATTTTTAGCCTCAAGAACAGCGTAACATTTTCATCTGGCTTCCTTTGACATGCTGTCTCATTTTAAACTACCAACATGTTAATAGTTGAGATGCATCCCCTACAAGGGCAAAGTAATTTAAAGTAATTTAGGACAAGAAACAAACCTATTTCAGAATTAACCATTTGGTACCAAAAAGCATGAAGAGTGTGAAGGGCAGAATTGCTAGATCACTACAAACAATTTAAGCGAACTTTTATGAAGCAAAGTTGTGGTACAGATATTTTAATGATCAAAGTCTAACACCACAGAAATTATAAACACCATACTCCCCCCATCCTGATCACCCTAGATAGTTCAATAATCCATTCAACAGCTTTCATTTTTATAGCCGAGGCTTATGCTTCTATTTGTAAAATGTGTATTTCAGTATTACTTGAAAAGGGATCTTCAGTCTACTTAAAGGACCTCAAGCCAACAGATGTCAGGTCAGTTGGGACAATGTTCAAGAACAAAAAAACCACTGAAATATTGGTCCTCAATATTAACATCAAAAAGCATTAGTGCCATTTACAGCATGTAATCGATAACATTGGTAAAGAACATCAACAATATGCTTAAAATAAAAAATTCAAAATGTTCCAACCACTTGATTTCTAACCAAGCAGACTTTAGTTTAGAAGCACTGAAAAAGTGCTTCATTTATAAATACGGAAGGAACAAAAAACCATTGCTTCAAACCAGAAAGAGTCAAAACATTGCAAGGACAAGAGGGGAAAAAAATTATCTCAATTTTGTAGTTAACATGCTGGTCTCACAGCTGTTAAAATCCCAGTATTTGCAAACATAGCTGAAACTGTGCCAGCTCTTTAAAGCCTGCAATTTTAGTCAATACCCATTAAAGTGACTTTGATTTACACACTTATTCATGTTCTATGAATAGCATTCTACTTCACTTCTGTCCAGGTGTCCCAGACAGTTCTTGTTCTATGCCTTCACTTAATGCCCTCAAGTCACAGTAAGAGGAACCACCTTAGTAATTAGGAGGAAAAAACAGATGAAGTCACAACACTCAATACAACATAAGTCACATGCACACAATGTCACAGGACTGTCACAAGATAGAGGCATTAGCTTTGCTTGGAACAACAAAATGAAGTGACACTGGACCAGTTTTAGAACACTCTTTACAGTTAAGTGGTAGGTCACAGGTTTTACTGAGAATAATCCAAACCAATCAACACACCCAGCCCGGCAAATTCCACTCCTTCACTAGATCTACCTGCCAGCACTCAAGAGCACCAGCTTCTTAGTCTGGCATAATTGGTGATTAGGAAAGAAAACGTCTGGTGCCAATATGAACTTGCACTTTGCAAAGCTGTCACACAACTATGCAAAGCACTCGCATCCCAACTCAGCTCTTCCCCTGTCAAGTCTCGGACCTTCTTCAAATTCTGCCATTGTGTAGCAGTGTGACAGCTTGGGGATGTGGACAGATAGATGAGCATCAGGTAAGATGAAAATTTAACCTGCATTAGTACCTATACCCAAGTTTCTAAAGGTGAAAGACCAACGCATTAGCCCAGTGCTACAGTATAGCTGAGCAAATCCTATAAGCTTGAGTAGAGCATGAAAAGTCTGATTTAAAATAAATCAACTACCACCTGTAGTAGCAAAACAATTTGTAACTGTTTAAGAACTTTCTCCAAACATGAAAGTGTTAATTAGGAATCAGTTTCATTAGAAATCATAAAAGTTTGTCAAAAACTGTTTTAGACTGAAATCACAACATAGATGAAAAAAAAGAGTGACAATTTAACAGAGAACTGTCCCCAGTGAGTAGGTTGAGGCTAAAGTCTAATGAGGACGAAAGCCTTGTCTGTGGGGAATTTTTGGCGATACCTGGAGAAAAACTATACTGTGTGTAATTCTACCTGAATCATTTTTACAAGTGTTGTAAAGTTTCATACAGTAAGATTTTTCTACATGCACTTCAATTTCACAGCAAGAGTGGCATAGAGTACCTAAACACAGAAGAGAGCATTCATGCAAGATATCTAACTCCTTGATATAATAATGCATACAATTCAAAATGGTTATACTATGATTACATCTAGGGCTTTCCACAACTACAAGGTGGTGGGAGTGGAAAGCATGGCCCCCTGAATCATTAACTAGAAAGCAACCACCACCTTCTATATGGGATTTCTTTTTGCGCTTTTTCTTCATTCTTAATCAACTGTGCTGCTGCTGGCGATTCTTTGTAAAACTGGTAAAAACAAAATTATAATCACTGAATTGGGCAATCTGGTGATCAAGACGTTTAAACCCTTCAATCTCTGGCAGAAGAAACACTGTACGACATTTAGAGCTCTAGAAAACAAAAGTGAGAGTTATTTTTAAACTTAGCATTTAAAGATGGACTAGCACAGTATGTGTTTCATGTGTGGTTCTTGTGATACTATCAGCAACATGCTTCAAACCTGGCCTGACAGTGCTGCAGGAAGTTTCACTCCCAAGCAGCGATCCTGTTACGTATGGTACTGCTTGTTCTATGAATCCTTGGCTGGCAGCATCACCACTAACAGCAGCGCTTCTACAACTGACAGCTGCAGCCAAATCCAGAAAAATGCCAAAGCAAGGAATTATGCCTCTACAGAACCACACAGGAAGTCATTAGAATTCTGAGACTGGGCTGCCTTATCGTAGTATTCCTTAAATTTTCTGGAGATCCAGACTTAGTGCATGCCAAAGCAATACTGAAGAGTATTTTTACTTTCCAAAGAAACTACCATCCAAATTACCATAGAGGCAAACTGGAAACCACTAATGTCCCAGTAAAAAAATCTCTAGCCTTGCTTTGTTTGTGTCTATATGCATTTCAGGAGCTGACAAGCTAATGCAAGAAAACTCACCTGATTAACAAAGAGGGTTGTCACAAATTTTCCTGGCTTGAAAACCTCTACAACTTTTCTAATCAGGTCATCGTAAGAGGTCTGACTTATGTTTGTTTCAAAACTAACATAAGAAAACTCTGGTTCTGGAGTGATGTGAATAGTCCAGTAAGTTCCCTGAAAAAAAATTGTATTATTACCACCAAATAATTACTATTTATTTTAACACTAATTATCAATAAGTAAAACTTACATCCGATTTCATCCCATTCATTGAATACCCACAAGGATTGAACATTGTAGCATCAATAACAGAACCTGGTATCAGGTCACGAATTCCACTCATCTGAAACAGAAGTTAAAATTACATCACTCAGTTTATCATGCATCCTTATACTTGTTTAGATTTAACTCAAAGGCAGAATGAACACCAATTTAGAGGACAGGACACCAGAATTCTCCCAATAACAAGTAAGTTTGATAATTTGTACCACTGTAGATGAACTTGCTTTGCATCCTGCCACTTACCAAATAAGTGACAACTTGCATGCAGCTTGGCACTCTATCAGATACTTTGGCTCTTACAGAATCAAGCTGCATACCTCCAAGACAAGGAAACAGCTTACAATTCTAATACATAATTGCCTCTGCAACTGAAATAGAAAACAGAGCTCCTGTTCGACCAGTATCCACAACATGAAGGCTGTTTATGTTTACTCCACAGTGAGAATATACTTCTTTATACTCTAGAATGAAGTGCAATCCCAAGCCCTTTGATTTCCCACACAGTACTTGAGCTACAGCCAAATCTCAACAGCAAATACAGTATGAGAATCAAAGCCTAAGATGGAAAACCAGATGAAGTCAATGTACTTGTCAGAGAAACTTGTTCATGTCACAGGACTTTCCCATTTGGAAAAAGGAGAAAAGGAGGCAAAACCATCAAGTTATGCTCAGACCTTAAATGCACCCCCCTCAACTATCCAAATAGCTCCATGATTCAACCTTAATTTTGATACCTAGATTCCTTTGACATTTCATTATCTTCAGTCTAAGTCTTACTCCTCGTAATCTCCATCCTTCAATGGAAGTTACTCAATTGTGTTTTTATTCCTATTCTCCATTTTTCAGAGGATAAGCTTCCAAACACCCAAAGCACTGCAAATTGCTCCTTTCAACAGATTAAAGCAGGGGCATTGAAAATGTGAAGTTACATTCCCCAAAACACTCTAGAGTTAAATCCATTTTACCCTGAAACTCCAAAACATTATCCTGACATTTTCTACGAGATCTTTCCTACCAAAAAATAAACCTTGTATTAAATGGTTTTGTTGCCCAATTTCACCATTCCCAAAAATGCTTAGTTTTCAAGCAAAACATACACGAGTGACATCATTTGCAGTAACACCATCTTTCATGTAGAACTGGTCCATAACTACTGGGTCAAGCTCACTCATCAGAATTTCCAGTGTCTGATCAGGCTGATTGGATATCCGACTCTCTGGGAAATCCAGGGTGTACAGATACCTATATAAAATACAAATCACTTATGTAATAAATATTAGCAGCACCAAGTTCTACTGTAAGCCCCAAAGATTTCCAAGTCTTCACATACGTACCAGCAATCAGAATTCATACGCCCCATGCAATAAGCTGCTCCATCTGACAAGACAAAAAGTCCCCAGTTAATGTACCACAGCTGATCCTTTATGTAAAAGATTAGCTTCTTTTCATATTTAAAGATAGAAGTCTTTCACAGAACACTAAGAGGGTTCACTGATACAGTCGGCATCTGTATCAAATAAGCAAGCATTTAACTTCAGGAATGTAAAGCCAATAATCAGAAAAACAGGCTCCCTCAGAAGGTGGGCTGGACACCCCCGTTCAGAGCCTACTAGCAGAAAATTCGATTACAGCTTTAGCTATGCACTGACAGAAACCCTAGTACTCTTAAGCACCTATTTAATGAATTTATGATTAGCATTTATTTTCAAATAACTCAGATAAGTACTACAGCTTCCACGTTCCTTCAAAGTACTTTTCTGCCAGTAGTTAAAATTCAAGATTATTCTTGTAGGTTTTAGATTTTATTAAATGTTTGAATTCAATCTTTAGTGCAGTGACTTTTCTGAGAAAAGCTTACATTTTTCTTCAGTATATTCATTAGCTTAAGTTACTCTTACCTTTTTAATGAGGCTTTTACAGTTAATGAGAGCTAGATTCTGCAGACTGACTTACTACACTTCATTTGGAAGTCTGAAGATGACCTCAGTTAAGACAAGGTGCTAAGTGTCAAGCTAGTATGATTTAAATTTTGATCTTGGCAAGTTAGTGTGAGAAATTCAGAAAATAAATATTTATAGGTTTTGATTTTTGTGCAGCCAAAGCTTGTGCTGGCTGCAGAACTGCAAGCACTGCTGAATGAATGGCCTGGCAGCCTGTACATGTTGTAGTGCTTGTCACTTCTCACTTCACATCAACACTTTACACAAGCTGTGCAACTTTGCAGAAGTTCCATGAACTTACTTGGGAAAATTTCATTAAGAAACTCTACTTCTTCCTGGAAATTCCTATGTGGGTACTCCTGGTGGGAAGGCTTCATGAAATTCTTACGTGAATAAAAGAAGCTCTGAAAAAATAAAGGTGCATCTTAGATATTGAATATATCCATCCACCTTGAACCTAAAAATCTAGAAAAATGCAAGCATTTAGTATTAGCTTTCACAGGATCTAAGTTTTCATTGTCAAAATACTGCTACCTCTATTTTCATTTCAGAGGCATATGGTTTTTCCTAGCTTAATTTGTAAGCTATGGGAGACAGCTTACTTCCAAATTTGTTTGCCACAGAAAACATCGGTGACTTCAACACTGAAACATGGGCATTGAAGTCTTTCACCCTTAAGTAACCTTAACTCAGCACAATAGCATTTGTAAGTTAGCATCCTTTAACAAGCAAATAGAAGGCTAAATCCTACAGCAGAGCAATCTTGTATTACAATCTTCCCATTATGGGAAGCATACATAAATGGCAAAGGAAGTTTCAGAATATATAATAAAATCAGTGAATTTGAAATATTAGTAAAAGCTTCTTGTACATTCTAAGGAAGATGCAGCATTTTTGGCACCTTACCTGAATTGAGTCAAACCCACTGTACTCCCTAGCAAGCTCCAACAGGGGAACCAGTGCTTGCAGTAAGAGGGTGGTACCACACGTCTTCAAAATGAAACGTCTCTTGGAGACAAACATGCTACTCTCACTGTAAAAAAAGTGTTAAAAATATTAAATGCTCTATATAAAACAAGCCAGGAGAGAATGGTTAGATCTTGGTTCTTATCCCAACCAAATGCATTACAGTAAGTGAACATTCAGCATATGGTACATAAACATGCTTGGGAAATGGATCAAACCAATAGATTTTAGCTAATGTTTGAGAGCTGTTATGATTTCTCAAAACAAATACCTGCTGCAAGCATGATATTACACCACTACCACACTACAGGAAGAGGTAGTACATGTATTACATAGCCCCAGTCTGTTAGAGACATACAAACATGCTGTGAAGTATGGTACACAGACACATGCAAATTTATTTCTTAACCCAGACAGAACAGGATCAAACTTGAAATCTGACTTTCTCAGCTGAAATAAAGCCTGTAAGAAAGTCAACTCAAAAAAGGCAAAAGCTTTAACAGAATCTCTTAAATTGTCTGGCTGCATCTTCTAGGAAAGCCAACTACTGGAAAGTGGTAAATCAACACCTGTCCACAAGAACAGGAAGTCATATAATGAGAGTACAGGCACAGCTATATGATGTGCCTTATGCATAAGATCAGTTTATGTATAATTAATTTCTGTAAGCCAGACACTTAATTACAGACCCACTGAACTGGAGATTAGCATTGATACTACATCCAGAACACTTAAACATTTAGAACAAGTATCTTCTCACCAAGTAACTCAACAACGGGAATAAGTCTAGCTTAAAAACTGAGTTTGAAATGCTGTTTAAGAATTCAAAGTAAAGGTTATACGTCATCCAAGACAGTTGTAACTAGTTACATTCTTTTCAGAATTTTGTTTTAGATATATGAAGCTTGCGGAAACAAGATTTCAGCAGAGTTTCTTTGACTAGCTTGCTTTTAGCCCAACCTTGCCTCAAGGCAGTCTTTCAGAGTACAAAAGCTTCAGTTTTGTAATCTGAAGTAAAACAGAGAATGTCAATGTGTCTGTAAAGTTCATGTAGAAAAAGCATGAAAGTATTTTGCAAGATGAAAAACACATGGCAAAAGTGGTGTCCTTACAACTGCTGCACAACACAAAAATTCAAAGATCTCAGGAAAGCTGCATTTTTATAGCTGTCCTTAGCTCAGCTGCAAGAGTTGTTCCACTTGATGGCATTATCTGGAGCTACAGCCAATCTACTGATACAGTTTTGCTGATCTAAAAGTGACACTTAGACACTATTCTGCTGAAGTAATCCTAAACCTCTTAACTGGGGAGACTTACTATCCCTGGACAAAATTAAATGATCAGGTGCAGAAACACCGTAGCCCTGTCCTTAGTCCTTTTAGTTAAAGACAAAAGACAAACACTGATAACTATGACGACATTTCTGCTGCTGAACAGAAGCATGACAGTATTATGATGAGCAGACCGCTGCAAGTTGTAGCCATGAACAGCAGGATCTTAACTCAACATTGGATTCTCAGCCAAGTGGGATCCGGTATGACAGCTTTAACTTTACCTCATGGAGACTAAAAGAATAAGCTAGTGGCTTACCTGAGTACATAAGCTTCCTGCTTGTCAGTTTTTGTCACACTTATGATCAAACAATGCACATTCTCCAGAAGTTTGTCCCACTCAATCCTGTGAAGAAATTACAGAAGAGTAAACACAGGTAAAACGAACTGCAGCTTTCTGGAACCCTGGGTAAAAAGTATAACCCAAACAGACTATAGCTCTTGTACTGAGTTGCTGGATATGACAGCATAAAAGACAAGGAGTTTTTATATGGGAACTGTCTATCACAATACAGTAATATCCTTAGCTTTCAATGAATGGCTAAGTATTCCTCAGCATCTGTTAGTGTAATCTGCTGCACAAGGACAACTGTCAAACAGCAACCCCAAGCTTCTAACTAGGAAAGTCAGGATAACCTTAAGTCCTGCAACACACACCCCCCGAGATAAAATTCGTTGTTACAACTTAAGGTATGCTTTAGGTTGAATCTCCATGTACTTCCACAGTAGTCATTGGCAACTACTAGAGTTATAAGCCAGCAAGTTAACATTAACATGTTTTATTTATCCATCTTAGAGTCAAGTTCATAATTTAATTGAAAACTAGTGCTAAAAACAAATACATCTCAATGACCTGAATTCCTCTTTGATCAATCAGGATCACAGAATTCCTTCTACCTCTAGAAGATATAGAAGACAAAGCAAATAGTTTGGAATATTACACTTAGAAGAAAATAAACAGAACTATTTTCATATAGCACAAGTTGAAGCTACAGTGCTAGATTTCAGTATAGTGGTACAAGTTTAATATTTCAATTCTTTACTGTCATTACTCATACTACAAGGAATTTTATCAAGAAACTGAAAAAAATCAAAGGGCTCAAATTAAGACCAAAGATTTCCAAGTACTCACGAGAAGTGACAGACTTGCAAAAAAACTACTTTCGTTGTCACTTCAGTCTTTTGTCTATACCTGATTTGTAGAATTCCAATATAGTCAAATTTGCTACAAAGCAGACAGGAACAGATACATTTATTCAGCTCTACATTTATGTCATTGACTGGGTTTAGCTCTGTTCCTGATACTCATGTATGAAAATGCAAATGTCTGCTCATCTTTGAAAAACTGGTAAATGCAAAGAGTGAAATTATATACACACACTATTTTTTAAATGGTCCTAGACAATCAGGCTATTTTGCTGAGAAGAGGACTGAAGGATTTAATTTTCTCTGGAAGCTACAGCACACTGCATAAATTTGCCAGCCTTAGTATCTTCCCTCTAACATCCTATTATACTCCTCCTATAAACTGAATGAGGTGTTACTTTGGTTTGGTATGGTGGAATAACTGTTCAAATCATTCCAGCACCACTACTGGCGATACTTTACGTGCCATTAAAGAAACACTCAGTCTCTGACATAGCATTTATGAAAGCTGAGGTAGAGTTCCCTTACACTGCCTGATGCTGAGCTGCAGTAACCCCATTTGTACATTACTACAAATCTGATTTGTACTTGCCTAAGCATTAATGTGTATGTAACTATCTCAGGCTTTGCAGGAGCATACATATCAGCCTTCACAAGCTGCTTACCTGGTCAGACAGTCAAAACCTTAGCTTTATGTAGACAAGTGAGAATTTTCTTTAAGTATCACTGTAGTGCAGTTCAGTGCAGACATTTCAGGAAAACAGTTCATTTAAGTTTCAAAAACATATTAGTAGAGGAAGATGCAACAATTTTGGTGTTGAAGTAGTCCAATAATGAAGGGCCAGTACAGCATACTACCAGCAATACAATTGTCCTGGTTTAGGCCAGGACAGAGCTAGTTTTGTCTTCAGCAGCTCCTGTGTTTTGGATTTAGTGTGAGAAGAATGGTGATAGCACACTGATGTTGCTGGTTGCTGCTGAACAACCAAGGACATTTTGCAGTTTCCCAGATTTTGCTAATGTGCCAGTGCAAAGACTTGGGAGGGGTAGAGACAGGATAGTTGATCCAAACTGGCCAAAGAGAGTATTCCATACCATAGACGTCATGCCCAGTATAAGTGAGGGTCAGTCGGTGGGCTACTAGGCTTTTTAGACCCTTGGTGCCTTAATCCTTAAGCTTCCCTTCGGGTTGCTTTTTGTTTCCCTATTTTTCCTTTTTGTTTTTCGTTCGTTCGGCTGTTTGTTCCCTCGCCTGCTGTCTCTGGAACTTGCTGTTCTGGGATAGCTGGGGGGCAAATACCCCTGGCTCCCTGACTGCTGCTTGGGACAGGCTGTATCAGTCATCAGGTGGTGAGAAATTGTGCATCATTGTTTTACATATTCTATTATCCTTATATATATTATCATCATTATTAATATATTTTTATATTTTTCCTTTGCTGTCCTGGTGAGCTGTTTTTATCTCAACCCGCGAGTTTTCCTTTCTCTCAAATTCTCCTCCCACCCAGCGGGGCGGGGAAGTGAGCAAGCGGCTGCATGGTATGGGTTACAATTCAGGGTTAAACCACAACAACAATTGCAAGTTAAGTCCAAAGCCCACCATGCAAACGAAGTCCTAGTTACGCTCATTAGTACTATAGTTGGTATTTAGGTACTATGGCTGAAACCTGCAGTAACACAAGACCTTTGCCTATTAAAACTTTGCTCAGTTCTTCACTATTCCACTACAGAAACCACAGCTAAGCATATGCTAAATGTTCATATGTCAGCCTTTACAGGATAAAGAGTAAGTTCATCTGATCTTATTAGAGTAGCATTAAGGAAGAAAACCTACTAGTTGAGAAACATACAAGATGTCAGGCTTGATCCAGAAGCACACATAAAATAGACTAACAAAGGGTTGCAGCACCCAGGGTGAGACTTGGCCACATTAGGGAGAAGTTTTGCAGAGATACTGGCCTGTACCTGTACGCATTTAAAGTTAAGCACAGGAAACTACAGAAAGGCCACTAACATGCTGCATTGATCTCAGTATAATCTATTTAAACAGATGACCTTAGTATTGACATTTTCCATTGTTTAAAGCAGAGCTAAGGAAGAACATCTGGGACTACTTTGTACCAAGTAGACTGAGTTCACTAGAAGTCTAACTCTTGCATTTCTTCCTTTTCTTTAATCTGTATAATTATTTAAGTATTACTTAGAGACAAGCAATGTCCACCCCACTTAAAGTAGAAACAAAAAACCCTCCTTAAAAAAAGTATTTCAATGGTTATCTGTACATGTATTGCATCTAATCCCATTTTATTTTGTGAAGCAAAAATTCTCAAAGTTAGCAACTGTGAAATACTTAAGAACATTACTACTTATTTCATAACTGAATGAACTTTTAACTTGGAAGCAAAGCCTCCAACTGAAAAAGGGGAACCAAAGAGACTAATTCTCAATAAAATGCTATCATGGGCTTCTGCTCTTCAAAAGTCCCCTTTCAGTGGGAAGTATGTGGATTGCATTAGTATTTCCTTAATGATTTCCCATAGCCAGATATCAGGACAATTCCAAACACTTTGGAGACTACTTCCCTATACTCAAGCCAAGCATACTAGAATATGACTCATGAGAATCATTGGTAGCTAAGTTCCATAGCGGACCTACATCCACTGGAACTTCAAACTGAAAATGCATTTGAGACCAACTCCTCACTGTTATGTAGGCTTATTACCCACTTCATTCCAAAGCTGTAAGATCCTGTTCCTGAAATTTCAAGTAACTGACACCCATGGAAAGTCAAAATAGTTTTCCAATAGGCAAGCACCATGCACCTTAAATGGTTGCACATGCTCAGAAAATACCAAATGAAAATGGAATACATCTACTCAAAAGTGAAAAACTGTCCATGCTTGAAAGCTACTTGTTCTATACTTGACTAGCAGAACATGCCGGGGGGGGGGGGGGGGGGGGGGGGTGGGGGGGGGGGGGGGGGGGGGGGGGGGGGGGTGGGGGGGGTGGAGGGGGGGGGGGGGGGGGGGGGGGGGGGGGTATCAGTTTAGCAACTACTCCTGTACCTGTGTTGCATGTTTAGTGCCTTATCAGCACAAACTTGTTACCAGAGTGCAAATAACTTCCATTCAAACTGCCACCCAGGTACGTCGTCAGCATGGAAAACCTATCAGAACTGATATATTTTAATTTATTTTTAGGAAGTATGCTTAAAATGTGTAATGAAATGAATAGTCAGTCAACAAAATTCCAAACCATCATGTTTGCTCCTTTATTTCATATTTCTGAGAAACAAAGAATGAATGAGCTATGAATCAAGTTTTCCTTGCCAGATAAAACCATACTTTTGAGTGCAAGTTACTGGCCTATTTTGAGCCTTTACCCTTCAGGGTAAAACAGGTTCTTAACACAGAAGTCAAGCATATCAGGCAGCAGCACAATACTGCTGTTTCAGGCTAACTGGGAAGGGGATAACAGCAACTTAAAGAGATAAAGAACTACATACAATCAAGAACTTGTTCCTATCAGCAATTAACAGCCTCCACAAGCATACCATCCACCACCCAGTAACAGTACCTTGCTAACACAGCCCAGACACCACTGGGAAGAAAGTTGTCTTGCAGTAGGGCAGGAGTTCTTAGGAAATAAATCCCATGAAACTCCTGAAGACAGCTTAAGCTGTGTACATACTCTTGCATAGCTTTTCATTAAAATAGAACAGCTGACAAGTCTGTAGTAATCAAAGTAATATGCATTTTAATCTTGTACTTTACTGTAAGACCTTGTTTTAAAATCAAGCATTCAACTGCAGAGCAACTTTTTATTCCCTCACCTGTTACCTACTAAGTATTTTTGAGCCAATAGATTTATCAGTTACCTCATTAGCAGGCTACAGTTAAATACGCAACTTCCTACCAATACCATGATCCAGAACAGTCAAACTCAATGCCTTGTCTAACCTGCCTATGCAGAGAAGCTGTAGCCGAGGAGCATGAAAGCTGGCTAAATATCAGTGTCAGCAGAGTTGCAACATTCATTTCAAGTGTCCTGAAACAGGTAGATACAGTACAGACCAGCTGCACAAAAATCAAGCTTTTTAAAGCACCTCCTAGCAGCTGGTGTATTTTTCTGCCGACAGATGCATGTGAATTATTTCCTATTAGAATTATAACTTAGTTTATAAATTGCTGTTGAAGATAGGGTGTGAACATAGTTCAAGATAACCTGAGTTTAGACACCAGGCACTGGCAACTGGATAATTTTACTTCAGCAGTATCTGTGGAGTGCACAAACCCACACACCCTCTATATGCTCTGAACATAGATATACAGAAAGACTGTCTTAAACTCTGCAGGGACATGCACTTAATCTTCAAGACAGGCACCTGAATGGAAAATTGCATCCACATCAAGAGTGATTCCAAGCAGTACTCCTCACAAAATACTTCTAAAGGTTCTGAGCCAACTACTAAAGAGCATCATTCCCAAATCACACCAAGATATTTCAGCAATGGCACAAAGATGGCCACAGGTAGTGGTTTAAAGGCTGCATATTGCTCCTGTTGCAAGCCTTTCATTGTTATTGCAGTTACAGCAGTATCCATGGAATGGTGACTCCATCCTTTACATTTGAAGATATTTGATGGGTATTCTTAAGTCTCTCATATCAAAGTACAAACATACCTGACACCCAAGATGTTTAAGGATGCATTAGCCCCAGTAGCGACACATCAGGCTTCAACAACACTTACAGGCAACTTCAGGGCGAGTTTGAGTGTAACCTTCTCAGAAGGAACATGCCGGTAAGGCACCAAGTATCACATAAGCCTCAAGTCTTCCTGTTCGGGCTGAGTAAACAGCCATTAGGAAAGCCCTTTAGGAATACCAGCAGCTCTATATTTTATAGATGCTCTAGGGAGTCTCACTAAGGGACCAGATCTTTGACAGAAAGTGACTAACCAAATTCTTCAGCGTTTCAGTGGCAAGGTAGGAAAATACCAAAAAGCCTTACATTAAGTCTTAACTCCCTCAAGCAGTATACAATCAGTAGTAGTAGTGAGTGTAAAAGGGCTTGTTTCCTTTGTGTGAAACCATTCTCTAATTACAATTGAAAGAGTTGCAAGCAAACATATTTTGCCTGTAATTTTGAACTTATTTGCTAAATCTAGTTTATGAATATCAATTTTGATGAGGGGAAGACGAATTCTACATAAAGTTCTCCAGATCAGCTTTAATCTCCAGGTAAAAAAGCTCAGCAAGTACAGAGTGACAGAAGCCCTGACCCTGGCACGCTCCTGCCTACCCTGCCTTATTCCCGGTCTCCACGCAGAGTAGCTCTACACTGTTTTGTTCCAAAACACTGCAGGAGCAAGAGTAGAATAGGGCTCATGGCCCAGCCTCCTTGTACCTTCACCATCAGAGAAAACACGCAGGATACACTGCTATGGTCCTAAGGACTGGGGCAGGGGGTAGAGGTGCAGCGGCACTGAGCAGTGAGTTGACTCAGGCTATAGGGTGCAGTACAAGCAAGTATTTACAGGCCTCCTATCAGATGCCTGACTGTACTGGTGCTTAGCAGCTTTCCTGGTAGCGCAGGATGAGAATCTATACCAGCGTCATTCCATATTGCTCATTACTGTACTGTTTTTTCTCCAGTTTCTTTGTGTGTCCACATAATATAGACAATAGGAAGCACAGTAAAGGTCATAACCAAGCTTAATTTCAGAGCATTCTTCAGGGATTGAAATGACTTGAGATACTGGACCTACTTAAACTTTGCATCATAACCTATGGTTTCACACTTCTGTACATTCCAGATCATGATAAGCCTTGAGATGGAATGCATAGTTGCACATCATCTGAAGAAATAAACAGCTTATTTTACTGTGGGGATAGTGAATGCAATACTCTGTCACCACAGAATTCCAGGGCTCACAGGGTATTTGTCATGTTTTCAGCAAACCCTCCTTTTTTATACATAGTTTAAGGCTATTTAAAAAAACACAGTGCTTACAAAGCATAGTGAGAACAAGCACTAAAATTAAAGCAAATTATTTCAAGACCACAAACGTTAACTTCCAATCCACTTTTGAACATGAGTAGGGTAGGCATCTCCAGATGCTTGCCACTATTTCAACCACAAGACCTTTTTGCAGAACTCATTAGCAATGAACCAAAACCTCCCCAAATCTTAATAGCAAAGTCAAGCCCGTGTTTAGTACTTTAAGTTTTTAGTTGGGCCCTTTACTGAATGTATTAAAACAATAAGTATAGATCTTTCCTGAAATACTTTACACCTATCCAAACCCTTCTGTAGAAAGCAGGCTTGCCCATAGGAGAAAAAAATGTGAAAAATTTCTTAATTGCATCAGTTCTTGAAATTGTTTTTTTCACTGCTGATACCCAGCAAAGACTTTAAATATCTATCCCTGTAGCAAGCACATGCAACATGGAAATTTTTAGCTTTGAACACCAGCTTAGTCATTCAGTAGGTGAATGGCTCACATTTCACTACTAAGCAGGTATTACAATACAAAAGGCAAGCTCAACTGGTTTGCAACTTGATTCTATTTTAGCTATTGTTCTACAGTTCCAGCTTTGATTTCAAGTTCTGTTCAACATAAACTAGCTTATTCAATTGCCTTTATAGAATTAGCATAGTGGGATATATGTATTGAGAATTTTTTCATTTGCATCTATCAGCTGTAATAAATAATTAATTCCAACAATTTTCTAAAAGAGAATGTTTACAAAACTTCATTTCATGCTAGCAACACCGTATCACTGGTAATTACTCCCGGACACAGGTTAACAGCAATTTTCAGACATGTCACAGCTTCCTACCAAAAAGTACACAGCTTCAATTAACATCTTGTATTAAGAGCCAATTAACACAAAGGCCTTCAAAGCTTGCTCACAGCTCTGAAACTGTGTTAAAGACCATGTGTTCAACAGTTAACAGTTTGTATCTGCTCTATTAAAACTTTACAGCCATATCTAGACCATACAAAGGAACTGTCACAGTGCCTGCCTTGCAGTTACATTAAATGCTCTTGAGCAGTTCTAAAAATTACGTTTGCAGTTTTGTAAGCATGAGCCTGAGCTGACAAACAGAACACCAGAGAGCATAAAGGTGTTAATGAGGAAAGCATTTGCAGAATGCCATCTCTAAACATCATATACAATAAATATACATCATCTGTATATGTCCAACACCAGTATATTAACACAAAGTCAAATGAGTACTTTTGGAATCTTTCACATTTAAAGTCAAACACAACAGGAATCCTGAAGTGCCTACGCAACTCAGATCATCTGCACATATTTCAGCTGGGATTTGCAATAGTCTTCCAGGATTGCCCGGACATTAACTACACCAGTTGTTACCCTGTGGTATCTGCTACACCACTAAATCTCAAAGAATTGTATAACCACATCTGATGATTTCCATGTTAAGCACAGTATTAAAAAGGTCTAAATAGCTTCACAAGTCAGAAAATTACGTGAGCAAACTACCTCATTACACCAAACAGATCAGAGCTAAAATATATTCTGCAGTGCTTCTGTCATGGCAGAAATGAAGCTTCCACTACTCATGAGCTAGTGGTGTGTGTATATACACACACAAAACACGGGCTATTCATTATTTCAGGAGAGGCAGTTATCTGCCCACGGGCAATTCAGATCTTTGGATAGCTAACTACCAATATAGACACACAGGAAATTTGCTGAGAAATACCAAACAAAAGACAAATAGCATATGTTAAGTATGCCTTTGAACAGAGACGCTACCATCATTAACATATTCCAACATTCAATACATCATGACAAGCTCTCCTCCAAGCTCCCTTTCTCAAGCTCCCTGACCAAAGACCACCGGGTAACAGTGATACACGCAAACAGATCTGGATACACTGAAAATACCAGATCCTCAAGCTACAATCTGAACCTGGTAAGTTGAACAGTTTACCATACTGAGAGTAAACTACTGACATAAGTATAACGTTCAGATTTGCCCTGTATGCTTAGGACAAGCCTGCTTTTTTCAACTATGTCAGATGATTACATCTACATACCAATCTTGTTGTCCCTGCAAACCTGTACATAGTTCTGGGTCATTCTAGCGTACATAATCAGATTTTGCTTTGTACTTCAAGCTTGCAGCTCCGGTTTCTGACACTTCCAGGACACTTGTGTATCTAAAGTTGGACCCCTATTATCCAAGTCAGAAGTCTAGGCATTCCAGTCTTTCCAGTGGTGAGCTACAGTAAAGACACCTTGTGCCCGTCTTGCCCAGCATGGTTTCAAAGATGACCTGTGTGCCGGCAGGTGGCCACCAGCCACTGTGCTAACAAAGGCCGAGCAGGCATACCTCCGGCACAGAAGGGAAGAGCTGCCCCCTCGCAGAGAGGGCCGAGTTTAAACACGTGTACGCAAGGAGCTGTGTGGGCCTCGGGCCTTTCTTCCTTCCCTCCCTGGGTGGCAGTGAAAGAAGCGCCAGCACATTTCTTCAAATGCCCATTGGGTGACAGACGCGGGCCCACCCCTTCCCGCGCCCAGCTCCCATTGGCCTGAACTTGTCAATGGGGGAAAAAAGAGGCAGCGCGATCTGGGAGCGGAGCCAAGAAACTCACGTGTAAATCGTGGCTCCAGCCACACTTGGGGGGGGGGGGAGGGGTGGGGGGTGGGGGCGGCATCCCCCCCCCACGCTGCCTGCCTCAGTCCGGTGCCTACCACGCCACAGGGGGACACGGGAAGGGTTCCCGTGTACCGCCTGCTTCCCTCCGCGAGAGCTGCTCTATGAACCTGTCCAGCTTACACAGTGCCGGAGGTCTCTGCGAAAGCGGCCATGTGAGGGAACCATCAATCCTCGTCGCGACAGCAAAACGGATCTCCCCTTTCCAGCTTCCATGAACTGGAAACGAGGATTCCTATCCCGACTGTCCGCTGTACAGCGCAGCCAGGTCCCAACGTGCAGGGATTTTCCCAGCCTTCCATCCCGAAGCCGGCGGGAGCAAGAAGCCCCGCCGTAAAAAGACTTCCACGGCTCTCCCTGCGAGGGGGCCAACCACTACCAGACAGCTGTCGGGAGCCGCAACGTGCGCGGGGGCTTGGCGCAGGGGAGTGGGCGCCGCTGCCATGCCCCCGGCCGCCAGCAGCACTGCGACACTCCGCCATCCGCCTCCCCCCGCAGGCACTCCCGGCCGGCGCGGCACACGCCGGCTCTCCTCTCCCGCCGCCACATGTTGCCAGCAGGGACCGCACGGGGCTGCACGAGGTGGCGGCACGGAATGGCTTCCGCGCCGCGCCGCCCCCGGCACTGCCCCCTCCCCCCTCGCCGCCGCCGCCCCAGGCGGGACGAGGGGAGGCTCCCTGCCTCCGCGGGCCGGCGCCGCGGGCCTTGAGGGGGGTCTCTGGAGGGCAGCGGAAGGTCACCCCACTGCCCTCCCGCGGCTCCGTTGCGCCGGCAGACGAGAGAGGCCGGGGCTGTCACCGAGGGGGGGAAGGAGGCCGACAGCTCGGCAGCCGTGCACGGGCCCGAGCCCGCCGCGCGCGCGCGCGGCCGTTGCCACCAACGGCTCTCCCGAGTCACCCCGGAACCAGCCTCCCGTCAGCGCTGCCGCCAGCCCGCGCACGGCCATTACCCCCCCAATCCCCGCCCCCGCTCCTCTCACACACTCTCGGCCCGCCGCCTCCCCACCCAGCTCCGCACCGCCGCCACCACAACCCGGGCCCCGCGTGCGCCGGCCATTCACCGGCCTCCTCCCGCCCCCCCAGCCGTTAAGGGCAGCGCTCCCAACCGCCGCTCTTCCCCCCCCCCCAAACCCCCCCCCGGCCGTTAACGGACCTGGGTATGGTGCGAAGATCGCCGGACCCCTTGCTCTGGTGCGGCTCCTGCTGCGCGGGCTGCTGCCGGGCGAACCACACCTCCAACAGCTTCTCGGTCCCTTCGAAGAAGTGTGCACCGTTCTCCTTCATGGTGAGACAACTCGGCAACCAACAACCACAGAAATTAACGACAACCAAACTACCGCCCCCGGCCGCTACCGTTTGCTGCTGCACGGGCCGCGCTGCCGCCGCCGGGTCCCAGTCCGTCCCGGGCGGGTTTCACCTTCTAGGGGATTTTTTTTTAATATTAATTTAAAAAAAAAAAAAAGAATAAGAAGAAAAAGGAAGATTTTTTTTTTTTTTAAACCAGCGAAAACCACCCGGAGTGCGCGGCGGCGGATGCGGCGTGAGCGTGTGAGAGGGTTACAGTCCGAGCGGGGTGCGGGCGGGCAGGCGATGCGGTTCGGTTCCTTGTAGTCCGTGTGTTCCCCTGTTACAGAGAAGAGCGTTGAGCGAGCGCTAGCTAATGTCGCCGGCCATACTGTGTAAGCGAGGGGTTAGCGCGCACGCAGCCGCTTTTATACCTCGCAGGTAACCGCATCACGTAGCACCGCGCTTGCCATTGGGCCGCCGCCGCTCGGGCCCGCCCTTCCCCGCTTCCCATAGGACAGCGCTGACGCCTGTCGAGGCATATGCCGGTTCCTCTGGCCCCACCCATTGCAGACCGCCCGCCCGCCCGCAGGGAGCGGGAGCGGGGAGCGCGGGCGGTGGTGGGGACGGGGCCCCCGGTCTGGCGGCCGCGCCGGGGTCGAGCCGCGCCGCCCCCGGGGGTCGGGGGGAAGCGCAGCCTATGGTCGGCAGTGAGCGATTTAGGCGGGGGGGTGCGAGGGGGAGCAAGGCTGAACATGGCCGAGAGACGGCGGGGGAGCAAACCCCGAAACAAGTATGCGCGTTGCAAGGAGCAAGCCCGAGAATAAAGCCTCTTCCCGGGCCGAAGCTGTAATACTCCCCCTGCACCTAATACTTCTTTCGCTCTGCCCTTTCTTTATATACATTACTAGCTAGTAAAGAGGAGGCTTAACTGAGCGTTCAAACGTAATTCTCGCTTTCCTCGTCCCTTCGAGGAGGGGTGTGTGACCAAGAAGTACGAAGTTAGTTAGTCGTGTGTGTGGCAGAAGGAGGGCATGTGCGGCTGTATGCACCGCACAGGAGAGAAGCATCTGCCGGGGAGGAGTGGATGTATGTGCCACATGTAAATATTTGACTACTTGCAATATTTTTTTTTTAATTATAACGTTGCACACTGAACAGCTTTATGGCCGTTTAAAACATTTTTTCATCAATATTATAATACCTTATAGTCCAGTATTATTAATACTTCACAGCCAAGGAAACCCTCGCTGCCGAACAAATGAAGAACAGAAATACTATCTGCCCCAATGAGCTTACAATATAAAGCACGGGACAAGCAGCAGCAGATGGCTGAGGACAGATGAATGAGTCCCTACTAGGAGACAGTGAGATAGTATCGGACAGCATAATAGGCAGTGGGCTCTGTCCACCAGCAGAGGAGTGACTCATTGAGTCAGTGAGTCATTCCCAAGGCAGCTGGATGTGAATCATTCCCTAGGTGGCTGGTCGCCACTGTATGCACCCTTAACACAGCCTTATAGCTGGCAGAGAAACATGCTCTCCAGTGCTGTGGTTTCACTGTTTTTATTAACTTTGTGTAAGTTGTTACTACCATTAAAAGAAGGTCTTCCTTTCTCAACCATTTATTTCTGCCTGCATTTATTTCTGCCGCCTTCTTTGTGCCAGTACAAGCACTTCGTGGCTATGTAGTGGACTGCATCAGGTTTAATGCTAACTACTTAATTTTAATCATGGTTAATAGTTTTCAATCGTGATCAGCTTTAACTTGCATCAGTTTCCCAAGCTACTTCATGTCCCAGCTACATAAACGCTTGTGATAGTATAAATAAGAGGTTGTGCTTGGGCACGCACAAGAAATTATGGATGGGGAATGCAGGACCACTTGTTTCAGTAGCCACGATGGGTTATATTGGCTTAAAGTGCTTATGAAACTACAGCTGAGAGTTTGTGGACTCTGCCCATCCATATTCCCTGTTTATTTTAATACTAGCTCCCCCCTCCTTGTTTCTGGATCCTAATACAAGTTCCTAGTCCTGTCTCCTGTTAGTTTAACATTAGTCCTGGCTTTTCAGTCAGGTACTCAATCCTACTTTCTGTTTGCAAGTGATCTGTGTCACATTGCTCCAGCCAGATGTGTCTTTTTCTTGTCTTGGATCCTGTCTTGCATGGAGTTTCTGACTTCCTGATCTTTGAGTGTAGTGTGGTCTCACCGCAAGTCTTGGACCACGTGCACACAAACTGCAGCATTTCCTGAAGTCTGACTGTGCTCTTGTCTGCCCCCTTCAACTAGTGCTTTCTCTGACTTCCCAATTCAGGACTTCAGTGTCTTCTCACCTGCTACCAGACACACTCTGAGTGGGCCTAACCACTAGCTGTGACTGTTGTCTCTTGGTTTTAAGGCACACCAATCGCCCATGAGAATGTTTCTAAAACACTGCAGAGAAGGATAAGATTCAAAAAAATGAAGTCAATTCTTTTTTATTTCTAAGAAGCTTCTCGTTGTGAAGGATAACCTATGAAATGGTGTAAAGTACTTGTTTGAAAGTTTAACAAGGGACAATACAGCCCAGTATCACCAGCTGACATGGGGAGGGAAATGATCTCAACACTGAGTAAGATGAAACAGTGAAAGTATTTGAAAACAAAGACAAGTACTTTGTTTGATGTGACAGAAAAGTAGCAGGGTGATGTAGTATATTGAAGCCAGCGAGTATGGGTATAAGGTTTATATTAACACTGAATGTTGCAGGCCTTTCTTCATGAGAGTCTGGATTGCTGACAGATACACACAAAACAGGTGGAGGAGGGAAAGGAGGGAAACACTGAAAGCTCTTTTTTGAACTTGACTGACAACTAGACATGAACAAAGTATTGTCTGAGAGACAGGCTGAGGTTTCAGGAAGGACAGAAGGAGATTGTTGTGGATTAGAGGGAGGTTCTGTGAGTCATCGTTGGAAAGATGGTCGCTGAATTCATGTTTACAACTGCGATTACCCAGAGATAAAGGGCAGAACAGGAGCTGAAGGACTAGCAGGTTTGAAAATGTCCATCAAAGGGGTTGCACTAATTTAACTAGAGCAGTTTTTAATTTGATTTAATAACATTAATCAGATATTTGAATCTGGAGGAAGGAAGGCTCGGGAAGACAGGAAGGCTCAGATATCATCATATGATTGTGAGACACAGGGCCAAAAATTGTTTATGATCTGGTTCCTTTGTAGTAATCTGCTGGCACAACAGGCCGTACTGGCCAGGTACGTTACCCTGTGCGCAGGAGGAAATTCTGTGTAGTAAAAAACCTGTTGTAACTATATCAACTCTATCTTGCATTTTTTATGTTAGGTGTGTAACCAAGCCCAACAGTTGGAGCTGTTCAGAGTTCCTGCAGGCCAAAACAGAGCTTTGGGGCAGTCAGAAACGGGATGCCAGCCTGTATGGTGCCAAAGCTGCTCCCCATTTTCATTGCTAAACCAGCTGCAGAACCCAGAGCTCACAGAGTTCGCATGAAGCAATCTTTGCTCTTACCCATATTCTTGAATAGGGCAAGCTTGGTGTCAACAAATATCAAGTCCAGAAAGAAAGATGAGGAAAGGTATGAATGTTTTATTGTACGGAAAGGACAATGATGAATTCTGTATTCCTTATCCAGTCTCTTTACACTTTCCCAGTAGCACAAAGGGGCTGTAGAGTTCTTGAAATTTCTCCCTAGGGAATACTCCTTGTGTAGAGGTTCCTCACTTTGAACAGCTATTTTGAGCCGCTGCAGTGATCCATAGGGGGCTGTGGCAGCAAAGTAATTTAGAGCTGCCAACTTACATGAGAGGTATTGCCAAGAAAAATGAAGATTCAAATATGGAATAAAGAGCTGCCTTTACCAGCCCTCACCCAACGGGCAGCAAGAATCGTACTCGCTCTTTGTGAAGGAGAATGTTCATTGTTAATATTTATGTAAAGGTTATGTTACGCTAATTCTATGCAACTCTGGTATGTGACTGTGAGAAGCAAAAACTGTAGTGTGCTGTGAGGAGGAGCACTTTTGCTGTCTTCCTCAATTGTTTTGATGGTTGCTACAAAAAGAACAGAAAAGCAAGTTGCTACAGAGCCAGTGTAGGCACAGAGAATGCATGACTTTCAAGGCATTTTTTCCCTTCTTTTAAAAACAAAAGCACTCATCTCTAATATTGCCAACCTGGCCCTGCTCCTCCATTCCCATTCTGATTTACTTGCCTCGCTTCTCAGATTTTTGCTTACGGGGAGGACAGCAACTGCAGCCGACTTCACAGCTCAGAGAATCAAAAGTCATGGAACAGAATTTCCCAGCAAATCTGGGCTGTTCTTCTACATAATAGAAATTCTAAATCGTGTCATTATAGTAACAAGCAGCAATGATCTTTCAGTAACTCTAGCCATTTTTAGCTCAAAATAGTGATCGCAAGCACCTCATATGGTTATTTCCTACTGAATAAACGAATTTATTGTCTACAACCAGCAAATATCCTTCTAAATTAAATGAGGAAAGTAAATACAAAGAATTGTGCTTCTGGGAAATCCTTTTCAGGATGCCATTATGGTTTCCTCTCCAGTTAGGTCAGATTTGACTGATAGTTGTAAGTGTAGCACTGCCACACAGTTTATCTCCTGACAAATGACAATTGCTGACAAAATAAAAAAAGGAAGTTTTGACAATTAAGTCTTGTAAAATTCTGTATACATTAAATGGTAATAGTAGAAGTAGCATGCATTTAATACTGGGACAGTGTATATTATGTCTTATTCAAAACATGAAATGACTGAAGCTTCTCAAAGTTTAGCTTACATATCCAGCAGCAAATATTTGGCAAATAGAATAATCACTCAATTACATTTGGAAAAGGTGAATGAAATGAAAAGGCTAGGAATTTCAATTTTGGCCTAAACTGTAATTGCTACTAATTTATGTGTGTTCTGCAGGCCTGGATGTCATGGTGACGGGCCATAAAAACACCACTGCTGGAATTAACCACCTTTGCAGTGATAGGTGTGAAGTTTGCTCCTCTCCATCCACCTGGCAGTAGACCCATGAGCTCACGTGCTAGTTCCTTTCAGGAATGGGGTGGAGGAGATGCGGTCTCTTGAACAGCCTGCATTCATTTTTTTGAGTTCTGCTCTACCTTCGTTCTGAACCATGCTTTTCCACACACTCCTGCCATTATCTAAACTGTCTTTGCTCCCATGATCAGTCATTGTACTCATTAAAAACTGAGGCAAAGTATTCATTTCAGATCAATAGTGAAGTGCAATTTATTTTTTTGCCAAGATTATATTGCATCTCTCTCCATTTCATACTCCATAGCACAACAGTCCTTTCGTTATTGTCTTTTGTTTATGGGGATGAAGAATCTTTTTTGTTGTTTGCTTTTCATATCTTTTTGGAAGTCTAACTCAGCTTGACTTTTGGCAATTCTCACTTTGTCCTTCCTTTTCTTGATCCCTTAGATACATTTCCTTTGTGCTTAATCCTCTTTGCCATTTTGTAAATGTGTGGGTTTTTTCTTGTGGTTATTTATTCAACTAGCTCTGAAGCTCTTCAGTAGAATTTTCCCCGCTTTCTTGAGGCACAAAGTCCACATACTTTATCCTTTTCACTTAAAATAATTATATTATCCTCAATATTTGAATTCCTCAGTCCCTGACTTCACAAGTAACTTCCCTTGTGTATCAAAGCTTGTCCTTTTGAAATTGAGAATATGGTTTACTTTTGGAGTAGAAGCTCTTACCATCTTTCCCCAAATCAATTTTGACCTAACCAAATTGTTTTATATCTGTTGTAGCCCTCTTCTGTCATGTCTATACACTTTTTCATGTGCATTTGATTAATTAATATAATGCACTGAATGCAATAACAAATGTCATTCACAATGTAAGGATTACAACATAAATGTTTTGGCTTTATTTATGAAGATTACTTATAAATACTTTTAGCTCAGTTGTAGTTATCTTCTACTTCACTTCCTATTTGTACTTAATTTACTAAATATATATTATAAACATATTCTAAACTAGTTACAGGTGATCTTCCAAGAGGAAGTGAAGAAAGAGAATTGGTGTAATCCTGCTTTTGTCTTATCGATGTTATTTTTAAAGTGTTCTGAAAAACTTATGTCAATCCCTATATTTGGCTAATTAAAAAGTACATGGAAACTGCTGCTTGAGATGTTTTGCAGTTGTGTTGCCAAAAAAGAAAAGACTCACTTAAACTTCCCTTATTCTGCCCCATGGCATCAGTTGTATCTTTGAAGCAATGTTGATTTGCACTCACCACTACAAAGCAAGAAAATTACTGTTTCTGATCCTAAAAACATCCAAGATTGCCTTACTAAATGAGGCAAACCAACAGCTTTCCTTATGAACCCAATCTTCCCCTGACACTTGAAAACAAAGCTGTCGTCAATAGAAATCTTACACATATATAATCAAAACTCATACTTTCTCCCTTTCCACGATCTCCAAACGCCCCTGGTCTTATCAGTCATTTTAGTCCAGCCTAAAGGAAGTCAATATGCAAACAAAGGCCTTGCTCCTGCAAACATTTACATGTTTAACTTTTAAACTAAATTTGAAGTCAATAGAAGTACACAAATCTATGAAGCTATTCATGTACAGAAGTATTAGCAATCATGATGGAATGAGAAAGGCAGATTCCTCATAGCTCCTGTGAGAGGAAGAAAAGGTAATTTACAGTATTAGCCATTGTCATCTGGGCTACGGGATAATCAGAACTGACCTTCAGAGAGGGGTTCCAGGGAGGAAAATGAACTGTGCTCTTTGTTCTTATTTATGATTTTTTTGTCAAAGCAAAATTTTATTCTGCTTATTTTCACAATAGGAATTCAGGTTGTATCTGCTCTACCCTCTCCCCTCCATCTGCCCATGGTGAGAGAACAAGAGAAACAGCACAAAAAATTAGATATTTTAGTTAAATTATTTCATTGCATTGGCATGTACTGTAGTTACATACTAAATGAACGTATAAGAGATCTTTATTAATGTTTCTGTGTCTCATTTCCTTGATGTAGATTGTTAAAAGTTCGTATCTGAGACCTCTCCATTATCTTCTGTCAAGCAGCTAAACCAAGAAAGGTGCAGTAGGCAAAAAGGAAAACAGATTATTTGCTTCAGAAAAACTGCAAAGATTTTTTATACTTAAAGGAAAAGACAAAGCACCATCTTTTCAAATACCTAAACTGGACTTTACAGAAAACTTTACTTGAAGGAACCAACCTGGGAAGGATGGGATGTCAACCACACGGAGGAGTTTTATTTACACAGAGTTAACATAGATGCACCCCTTTTCTTTTTATGACCCCATATACAAGGCCTCTGGTCACGGCTAAAAGGATTCTCAGGAAGACAACATTGAAACACTGAAAGCCTTGTTTCTCCCAAGAGTGCATAGCTATACCCCAAGTTCAGTTTAAAATGATATTCCTTTTGTTTTCATTTAGTCCGTCTTGGAGGTAAAACATGTTCATTTCTTATTGACTTGATTGAGCAAAGCCAGGCTGCCTCCTCTTTATACTGGTCGCTTCTGCAGAGACATCTGATTGTGATTGATTTATAATAAACCTTCTGCAGGGAAAATTTCATCACATTTATCACAAAAGTAATGAAAAAATATTTATGTAGCTTGTAATTGCTTACATTGTTTCTAATTGCTCATTTATATAAAGAAGGGATTTACATTGGTTATATTATTATCAATTTTAATAAGCCTAAGCATAAAAAATCACCAGTTAGGTCTTAAACTAATGAGATTTGTTAAAAAATAATGAGATTTCAGACATTAATAAATTGGGATTTGACCTCTGGGGTGTTTGTCAATGTGTACACTCAAAATTTTAAAACTCTGAAACTGAAGCCAAAAGAAAACACGAGACTATCACATGAATAGAAATACAAATCTTAAAAAGAGACACTGAGCGATATTCATATGATAAAAACAAAATGGCTCTTTATGTGGGTTTATGCACACTGATACATTTCACCCATAGCAGGAAAAAGCTTTCTTATAACAAAGAGGAGTAGATACCAGATTTAATGTATAATTAACTGGTTTACAATTGAAATAATTTATTCTACTCTACGTGACAGCGTCATTTAAGTCTCTGTAGTAGCATTCCCTGTTGACAATGCTACAGCTAAGCTTGTGTCAGCATTTCAAAAATAAAACCTTTAAACAAAGGTCGTGACTCATTTCTGAAAGTTGCTCTAGGATAAATCGTGACAAAGGGCATATTTTTGCATGATACAAAAAAGTAATCTAGCTGTTTTGGAGCCCAGAAGCTGAAGCTTTTACATAGAGTTGTACATTAGTGGAGCTGATCATAACATCCAACAAGGTGCTGGCAAAAAATATTAGTTTTTCATGACTGCACTCCTTTTTTTTTGCCATGGATCAGTAGTCCTTGATTATATCAGAGTGTATTTTGTGCGCTTAATTTTCATAAATATTTCTTTAGTAGTTTAATACTACCCCTCCCTCTGTGTTTTCAAAATACTAGCTAAGGTCTAAATTGCACAACTGTCTTTGATTGCAGCTTTGAATTTGTGCATCAGCTAGGCCAACTGTGGTAGAAGACACGCATTGAACTTTTATACACTTATTACTAACAGCAAGTGCAGGAGACTTTTTGTCATTTGATCAACAGATAGAGTATCTCTTACTAGTGATTTCATTCTGTGTGCAATTACAGAATATATGCTGCCTGGTTATGAAAAAAGACAAATCTTAAGCAATATGATCAGTTTAATCAAAATAAATTTTTTTTTTTTAACTTAGTACTTGCAACATAGAACATAACTTGATTGTACATTAAAAAAAAAATCTCTCTTATTCTCCTACCTACCTACCATCTCTCTGGTCTCTTTCGTTCATATTTCAGCAAGGTGTGCAAGGCTTTTCATCTGAAGAACTCTTGTGATCTGGGTAGTCTATAGTGTATATCCAAACTTGTCCCCACCAAGGAAACTTGTTCCTTGTAGTAAGAGTGACATACATAAACAATGGTAGGAGACAGTACAGTTTTTCTTGACTCATAGTCACCTGACATAGTTGGGGGTACAAGAGGTTAATAACTTCAGATTCGTTCCTTGAATTGTAAAGCAACATGTACAAACATTACTTTGGATTTCTTTTCTGGGATTTAGAGCAAGGAGTTAATTCAGACATTGTCTTCAACCTCTAGTTTTATAAGGAAAATGGCAAGATTTATACAGCTAAGCTAAGAATTTATTTATCTATCTTCCTTTGTATCCAGGTCTATTTACATCAAGAGAATAATGTAATTCAGCATGCTAACACTATGTCATTTCATACGACTGCTATAGGGATGACGTTTGACTGTTTTCTCAGTTTAATTTTCTAGCCTAGAATAGGATGTATTGCAGTTTGAGAAACTTTCTGTATTGAATTTTACACAGAAAACTAGAAAACATTCTTTCTATAGACCCTCAGTAAGTTGTGTCCAGGTTCTGCCTATTTCCTCTGCCTCAGATTATCTGCTCCAGATCTCTGCACCTTTCCCTGTTGGTGTACTCTTCTCAACAATGTCTGTGTGCATTTACTTTGTGGACACTTTTAAGATGTTGAGTCACTCCGTGGGAAAAAGATTCATGAAAAGGCTGATCAATATCTTCCTTTGGTCAAAGAACTTTCAAGTCCTTTCTTAGCTTTCAGAAAACATGTATTTGAGCTCTTTGGAAGGTGTCATATGTTTCATTTTTGCTATGAAATGTCTGAAGCAATTACAGACACCACCAAAGAAATTAACCTCATTTAACTTTTACATATGCAATGCAGATGTTGATAACTAAGATGTGTCACCCAGGGCTTCCCTTGGTGGTCAATGTAGAAGAACAGGTAGGTTTAGGGCATGAATCACCTGACCTATTTTAGACAAGGATTCATTAAATTTTCTAGGTGCACCAAAGGGTCTACTTGTTCTACTGGAAGAGTAGGCAGAAGGGCGGCAGTGAAACTATATGGCCAGTCTGGGAAGAGTGAGCAGAGAACTGAGCTGCGTGTGCAGCATTATCTAACTTTAGATGTCTGCAGTACTGATGTCTGCATCTGAGCTAGTTCTCTAGTCTTCGAGTCAAAGCAGAGTAACTGACACATCCCAAGGCTTAAACATATGACTACCCAAGAAAGTATGCCGTCAGCCTACAACAGCTGACACTGCAACATCAGAGTACTTTCATACGTAGCTGCTCAGCCTGACACAACTCAGCTTCACCAAGTGTGGTTGTACTGGGTGGAGCCACACCAAAAGGTGCGGAGGTCTCCCTGTGCTACTTGTACTGCACTCCTCTGTGCAGAATTTTTCCAGAGTCAAGATATTGGAATCAGTTTCCAACAATTCTCCTTTGCAGAGTTTTCTAAAATAGAGTTTTTCTTTTAAATCCATACTTGGCAATTTTCTCTCTGCCATCAGCATGAGATCTGTAAAAGGTAATGTACGTTACATTTCTGGTTTGCGTATCTTTCATGTATGTGGAACTTCAGCAAGTCCTTCTAAAATGGTGATTAGTGATGGGACAAGAATGATGAAATTTTGGGGAGAAGGAAAAAATAACTTCACACGATGGAATAATGTTTTGGGACCTAAAAAAACACACAAGAAGGTGAAATTGTGTGTTGCAGGTTTTGGGTGACTAGCAGTGGATGCAGAAATTCAGAGTGAAAAAAGCCACATAAATGAAACTGTATGCTGAAGAGGTACTGGGCCTGGCCTTCATCAAAGAGACACCAGAGTGAGAGCCACTCTGATGACAGATGATAAGCAAATAGCATTCACGCTCTAGAAGTTAGCAACGCTAGTCTCCTTACCAGATAGTGGGAAATCCATTGGGCTGGAAAATCCACAGTGAAAACAGCTGTCGTGCAGGTCTGCAAGATCATTAAGCATCTCCTGCTTTCTTGAGATTATGAATCAGGGTGGTGCCTGGGGAACAGAGGAATCTGAAGCGGGGGATGACAAGGTTGTGGTAGGGAAATAGGCTGGATGCATCCTGAGTCAGCATCCTCTGAATACAAATGGGCATATTTGTCCATGATGTAAACCTTGGCTGATCAAGGAAGATATGCAGTAAACATTTTCTTTGACTGTTTTTTACTGAAGCATGGATAGTGAAACTTAGCCTTTGCTTCCCAAATGCAGAAACCACAAAGAAGAGATTCAACATTTGTTTCAGCAAATGCAAGGTGAATTTGGATGATTTACTTAAAATTCACAAGTAACACATCCTATTAAGCCTAGTCTGAGTGAAATAAGCATGCTGTTGTAACTGTTACATGCGTTTGGTTCAGGTTTTGTGAGGCCTGCTTTAAGCAATAGGGAAAGCATGGCAGGTTGAGTAGGCAAACATCAGGTTAGTTACTATGGCATTGTTTGGTTAAAGGAAACATTAGATCCCTGTAGAGCTGTGTTCTCAGGAGGGCTGTTCGCTGACAGTCAGTTTTCCCATTATTGACCTTAGAAACAATAATCAGTTTCAAATTAACTACATTCATTACTGAATTCTCCTTGGTTTGAGGTCAGAGTCCAGAGGCTGAGGGAGGGTTTGGAAATATCCCGGAGCTCAAGAACACACTTTGGAAGCAAAGAGAACATACAGCACCGATGCAGGGTACTTCTGGAAGGCCCTCCTCTTGCCACACACATGATCACAATGCATGCCTCTAGGAATGGATCTGGAGAACAAAAGATCTTCCAAACCAACATACTACTGTGGATGCACACTCTATATGGCTGGAACATCCTCCTTGAGGTTCCTTCCCCCTTTCCCCCCCCGCCAGGAGTTCATCACTTCAGGCCCCGCTCTCCTTGCAAGAACTGCCAGGGCAGCACGGTGCCAGAGTGACGAGTGGCAGGAACCACGTTGCCTGCAATAAGTCAGGAAGGACAAGTAAAGGGCAAGGCAGATTGGGCTGCCTGGAGTTAGAGCCAGGGTGCATGGATACCTGGGGCAGCTAGGAATGAGGAGGGAGCTGGGAGCCAGAACTGAGGGCCCTAAGGACAAGGGTGTTGTGCAAGGACATGTGCTCAAGCTTTAAATGCAAGTGTTTTCACAGAAACTTTTGCTATTCAGTCAGCATTGTCATTACAAAGCAAATGTATTCTTATGCTAAGGAAACTGCTGAGGTTTGATTGCTTTTAACATTAGTATATGAGCACTCAGTGTAGTGATAATGTACTCTGCAGTTTTACATTCTCAGGGAGAAAAGCTGAATTGGTACTATAGACAACTTCACAGGAAGTTAATTTTCTAATTTAAATATGCTTATTGAAAGCGAACAAACAGAAAAATCAATCATTGAGTGGGGATGTGATCAGGAATTGATCAACGTGTTGTTGGATTGTTAGATTAATGGGCTAAACCTGTTAATGTACTGCTAAGGCAACTGTGTCTTTTCTCAGCTAGCCAGTATGGTTTCTGTACAGGTAGTCAAAACTTTGCTGGTGTCCCCGGCTGGGTTGTCCGGCTGCTAAGGAGGCTGGCAATAGCTGCTGTTCGCAGGGCGCACCAGGGATTACTGCTCTGCAGCCATAGACATTTGAGACATTCCAAGGAGGAATTTGAGCCCGGGGGAAGGCTTGTTTCTTTTGCTCCACGACTCCTAAACTTGTTGTCTAAAGAGCTGATTGATAACAGATGCACCTATCTGCCTTTCTGTTTTTCTTGAAGCATGTTGTTTTTCAGCAACAGTATTTTTCCTGTGATCTCCCCAGGATATTTCTCCCTCTACTGTGTATGCTCCTGGTCAGCATTCTCTGTGGAATAAAGAGGCTCTGGAAGTGTATTGTCCCTTGTTTAACCTGTTTTTCTCCTTAATCTGCATCAGTCCTTCAGCAGTTATGGAGGCTGTGTTTTCTAGGACCCTCTGTCAAAGGAGAGATTGTTAGATTTGCTTGGTAACAGGAAGGAGGAGGAATTTGGAAATTCCTGAGACTTCTTTCCCTGCAGGAAGGTCTGTCTCCTTCCAGACAGCGTGCTCTGGGTAACGGCATTGCTGCAGGGATGCTAAATTGCTGGGGATTGACTGTGAGTCCTATGGAAGGGGGAACTGATGTACGGGATCTTCAAGTATAAGCACTGGAACAGTGTAGTCAGTGTTAAGCTTAGTACAGGAAGCAGTGGTTATGACCACCATAATGTCCCCAGCAGTGACAAAGGCCCCCAACCATATGTACTGGGAAGATACAAGGGCGTATCTTCACTACATGAAGATAAGAAAAGCATGGGAACCTACGAAAATTATATGGAGGGATCGAAAAGGATCCAGGAGGATAAAAAGGCCATTTTTCTAAGGGTAAAATATATATTCTGAGGAAATCAGAATTTTTCCCTTGTCTGAAAGCCAAGAAAAGCAAGCTACCATTAAAAGCCTGTTCCTTTGTTATGCTAAGCCACAGAAGAAAAGAAAAGGCTGTTCCTTTTAAGAGAAAAAAGTCAAGTTCAAGCATTGCCACAAAGGAAAAAGCATACCTTTTAGAGTAAAATGCAGTAGGGCATCCTTGAGCTTCTGTACCCTCTCCTTGCTGTACTCATCTTGACTCTTTGGGAATCTGTCTCTAATCCCAGCCTGTCTCAAAGAACCCCTGGCTCTCCGCACTGATGCCTGCCCTGCCTTAACACTCTGCTCTCTGCTTGCTCTTCAGAGGTGGGGTTTTTGTCCCACTTCAAGTGTGAGTTGTTTGGGGGAATTACGTTGTTCAGGCACCACAAAAGCTGAGTTTTCACATCAGTTTGGTGGTGGAAATATGCATAAATATGACTAAAGTTAACACTTTAATTGTGGTAGAGTGTGTATGTTTCATTAGAGGTTCAAGAAAATAAATAAAAAGCAACTCAGTGCTATGGCATCACTATGGAGGCTGACCAGCAGAGAATACTCTCTGCAGTCCCCTCTCATATGCTTTTCATGGTGATATACTAATTAAAAGCAAATAGATTTATGATCAAGTCAGTCTGTCTGTAGGTCATAGAAAAATAAATAGTAGGCCCTTCCAAGACCTGCTGTACCAGAGAAATGAGAGGTACAAAATACTCCTAAACTTGAACAGGGCCTTTGGCTTCTAGAATTACATCCAGCTTTAATAGAAACTGCAGCTATTAATGGGCTCTCATGTAATACAACGGAATTACTTGAGCAGGATTGTTTATTCCCAATCCTACCAAAAGCTCTGGGTGGGCCCAGTTTAGTCAGGTGTTAAATATGATTAACTGCAGTGGCTTTGGGTGGCTTAACATTTTATTTCCAACACCTAGTTTCTTACAGTGCCGCAATATATGAGGCAATCTGAAGATAATACAGCTATTGATTTTTTTAAATGACACAAGTGCATTTAATGGAAAACACCAGTACAAAAAAAAGCCAGAGTATGTATGATTATTATCAGTATGCAAGATAATGTAATAAACACAATACAAAAGTAGCATTCTTAGTATGAGACTAAAGCGGTTAATTTTGCCATGTAATTGCAACTGTCAATAGGGAGACCATACAAAGGTTGAAACTATTCTAAAAATATGTCGACACACATCTTAGGTGCTACATTGGTTCAAAAATCAATAGAGACAACAAATTCCTTATTCTCTGGATTTAATGCTAAATTTCTGGAAGTCACAGCTGGCTCTCATACAACACCTTAAGTCTGTCAGTTAAATGACAGACTGTCTTCCTGTCAAACCCTACCTCCAACGGGACTTCTTTCACGGAATGACAAAACTTTTGCACAAATTTGGCGCTCATTGGGTTTGTTTAGCTCTTCTGGGGCATGTCGCTCCCTGTACTGAGGGACACAATACATAACACAGTATGTCAGACTTTATGCAAATGGCTACAAGGTGTTTATATCTGTCAGGGACACTCCTTGGACCAGCTGCTGAGGGTTCTTGCATTTTCTACATAAATGCAGTAGCAGATAGGCATCTCACTGAGATAATGTGAAGGCGCAGGGTCTGCAGTCCCTGGTTCAGCACAGCCACACGTTGATCTACTTGAACTTGGGGCAGTGAGAAACGCACGTCAAATGCTCTGTGCCAGGAGTTGAGATCATCTGTTTTGAAAAAAAGGGATATGCCACTCCCTTATTTTCTGTCAACAAGGATGATGGTGCAAGGTGGCCTCTACTACGCAAGAGAGTGCAGTGACAATGGGACCTACGGCAGCCTACCCACCCAGAGTACCAAATGATCCAGTTGTTTTGAGCTACTGAATGGTATGGAGTCATGTTTTGCCAAACCTTTTCCGAGACAGGGTGTACGTCAACTTTTCTTTGTGTCTTGACTTTTTAAAAGGAAGCGCTAGTTTTTTGCTTCAGGGGTAGTTTGTCTTCAGGGTTCTTCCCATGGGTTTCTGATTCCCGAGCTGGGAAGACATGTACATTTTCCATCAATCTCTCTCTTTTATGCATGGTTATTCTAAAGGAAAACCAGGGAAGGGTAGTGGTAATCCCATTAACTCCAGCAGGATTAAATAACTTATGGCTGTCAGTGTGCAGTCCCAGAATTTGCCTCTCCTCTGGGACACCCTTACACAATATACCCTCATTGTCAGGATATCAGCTCCTGCCACCTCTTTTTGGTACCTGTCTGTCAAAATGTTTTTATTCCGGTAAACTGAACGTTGGCTAGAAAAAGTAGATAGATTCATGTCTTAACATATGATCTTTGTTATGTCTCACCTAAGAATTTTTTAATGCTGTATCTAAATAATTTAAATCAAGAAATTAAGCTACTTGCCTGCATATGCTGGGCTTGCTATTTTTTATATTGGCAGTCTCTTTCTTTTTTTATATTAATTACAGCAAAGTTTTTTAGAATGACTTAAGCTTCAAATCCTCTAAGAAAGATATCTGAGTTTGCTATTTTCATGCAGAAATTGTCCCACAGGATAAAATGATTGGATTTGGATTTGTTATAAGATTACAAAGAACGAACCTCCTACCAGGATCAGAGTGCTGCAAAATATTTGCATTCCTAAGATGTGTAGAGTGCCTAGGTGGAGCTTTTACCAAGTATTAAGCCACTTCTGAAGTCTCTAACTCTGACGCTGCCTTTGGGAAGACTGTTGTTCAGTTCTTACCCTGTTAGGGACTTGGGTGGCTGACAGCCACGGCATGGGATTACTTGCCCACCGTGTGGCCACAGGCACTGGCAAGTGCTTGAATATGCATTACTTGCCTGTAAGTATTGTTTCTCCAGGTCTGTTGTGCGTGTATGTAGCTTTACAACTCACTCCCTTTGGCAGGACGGTAAGTTCTGATGACTTTGTGATTCAGGCGAAATGAAAGGGAAGAGCAGACCCTAATGATGGTACGTACAGTTGCAGAAGGCATGGTGCTAAACCGCATCTGAAGGTTACACTTCAGGCAATAATTCTCCAGCTAGAAAACTGATAACATGAAATACTGCTGTAAAGCACACCCACAAAGTAAATGTACAAATAGAAGAATCAAAGCAGGTAAGCAGCCTTACCCCTGTTAATGCAATCTTATGATTAGAAAAATATAATAATTTTATATGTTATGTATTTATGCATTCAATATATATTTGCATATAGTAATGACTTCTGGGTAGGTTTCTCAAGATATTTTTTTCAATAAGGAGCGTCACTTAGAAATATATTGTGTAATAAATACAATGTTGGCACTGAAGGATTTAAATATCAGAAGTTATCTATGTATTCTGCTGTTTTACTTGGTTTCAAATTGTATCCTTTCAAATGCCACAAAAGGGCATTCAGGAGACCTGGCTACAGTTGGGGGCTATTGGCACCCCTCCGAGTGGCACACTCCATGCCACATAGCACGGGAACAACATCATCACTTACAGCCCATCCCAGCTATGTTGCAGCTTCATTTGGCCCTGCTTGGTATTTTTTTTGGTGTTCCTTTTGCTGCATTAGGCTAATAAAGGCCTCCTAGAAATACTTAAAAATGGCACTATTTTACATTACAGTATAATTAGAGAAGATTAAATTAAAATGGCCTCGTGAGATGATATATAAAGAAAAGATACAGAGAAAGATAAGTGAAGATATTAATCTTCTTTTGTGCTTACATACTGGCTCAGAATGCAACACAACTTCCTGCTGTAGATTATGATAAAATAACTTATTGTATTGGAGATAAATTTATAGGAATATCACATCCGTAAAAAAAAACACTTTTAGAATGCTTTAAATACGTTGCACGAGGGGTTACCAGGTTAGCAGTACTGATTTCCAAATCAATATAGCAAGTATAGTACACAAGGCTGTGTGCAGTCAAGGTTTTAGCATGGTTTAGATCTGTTTATACAGCTTTAGCCGTCAGCAGGGCAGCAGACTGCCCTTTCCTTCCCAACATAGCTGGAATAGATGAAGATACGACATCTCGTTGCTTGTCACCATCCAGCAGCAGGTTACTCCACCCACATCGGTTGTGTAGGTGCCTCTCGGCTCGTCTCCTTGGACACTTCACTGGAGGTTGTTCGCCAGCCTCGCTGGCACCGAGGGACCCGTTTTGGAGCAGGCCAGCAGAGCTGTGGTTGGAAATGGCCTTTTCCAAAAGGTCAGTGATGAAGGGCTGGGGAGCAGTAACATCTCTGAATGGAGCAACTGTTTGCAAACTTAATTTGTGCTTATGGTCTAAATGTATAGTCATAAACCAAACAGATAAAAATAGTTTTAAGTCAATATAAGAGAAACCGCACACAAAAATTGAGCTTGTTTAGTTAATATCACTTGAATTAAGTCCATATAGCTTCTGTATGTAGGAAAGAGCTCCAGAAGGGGATTTATGGGGTTTGGCCTGCTGAAAGCTCTGCAGTGGTCACGACACAGCACTGAGATCTGCTTTTTATGCATGACCAGATTGAGCTGGGAAATCAAATTCCCCATATTCTGGGGCTTTCCTCCATCTTTTATCTTTATTTTCAATGTTGTTTCTCATATAGATGTGCAGAACTTCTCTGTTACCTCCTTTCTCTGTGAAAGTGTATTACGTCCCCTGCTGCCTGACCAATACAAGCTATAGTCACTGCATATTTTTTGCTCATCAGTAATTTACCAAATTTACTCCTCTGTTTTCAGTTCATCCAGAACTGGTATAACCACCAGATTGCTTTCAGGCATTAAGTTCTTCTCAGACATCTTTTTGACACTAGATGGCTTTTTCTACCATTTCAGTGACCTGACACACTTTCAATGAAATCTGAATTACTGTCAGACAGAAATAAATTCATTTGTAATGCCACTGACTTCAGCTCATGTATTTGTCTTATTTCCATCAAAGTCATATCAAAGTGAATTTGATGTTTGGCCCCCCCTTAATGTGTTCTGAGAGGGATAAGATGACATGTGGTATCAATATTTAAGTGATATCAAAGAAAAGAGATTACACACAAAAGAAAGCATGCAATTCTATCAGACTTTAGAATAGATATCATGTTACTGCACTGTGCCAAAACCAATTCTTTTTGTATCTGAATTTAAGTCAGATACAGTCTACAATGTTGGAAATGTGAAAAAAGAATGCACTTAATAAAGGCAGAAAATACACTCATACATACACAGCATATGATTCTCATCTGTGGATGTTCAAGTAGAAGATCGTTCATATGCAGGAAGTCCTAAAGGCAGTGAAAATCTTTCATTCAGTAGGGTTGTATAGTATGGATCTATGAATACTTTTTTCTTTTTTTTTTTTTTTCTTTTTAATTTACAAATAAACCCCCCTAGGTTCTGACAACAAACTACAATTTCATATGTTTGGGAAATGATGCCTAACTGCTGGAGCAGAGACTTACGTTCTGGCTCCTGAGATACAATCCTGGTCTCTACTAATTTCTGTATTAATCCTGATAAAACAACTATAGTTTTTCTGCTGTGATGCGACTAAACAGCTTTGGAAATTTCCTTTGAATGTTGGAAATGGTATGGAAACTCCCGAGACCAATATTTTGCATATTGCCCAGACCTTCTGTCCTCAAACCTTATTTATAAACTCCTGGGAATTGTATCTATTATATCGTCAAAGGGTATTTCTCTGTGACTGTAAGCCTCAGGAATCAGGGCTTAGGTGATACGCTGTTTGCCTACCAATCTTGTCAGACCCTCTCTAATAACTTTTGAATGCAAAAGTTCATTTCAGTTACATTTGACGCAGAAATAGAAAAGTTCAGGCTATGAAATTCCTCCAAGTTTCATGAAACGTAACAGCTCAGTAAAGGAAAGACCATTTCCTTCAAGTTATTACCGTGACTGAAAGCCTCTTGCCCGAGCTCAAAGGTTATTTATTATGTTTAGTTTGCTGGCAGCCAGCACATGCCTAGCTCAAAAGCAGCCACATCCCCTTGGTTCTCACCCAGCTGGTAGCTGGGAGGCAGGAGGAGGGAGCTCTGGACACTGGGGGAAGGGAAGATTGATGATGGGCAGGGAGCCCGAGCTGTGGACACTGGGAAAGGACAAAGAATGGGACAGAGATCCAAAGAAGCCAGGGCTTCATTTCTGCCACTTCTTAACAGCACGACTTGATCTCTACCTGGGAATGACTTGAGTCAAAAGCAACATATCAAAATTAAACAGACTGAAGTGGCCTTGGCACCCAAAATGGATTCTTAGTGTAACCAGCACAGCGGTCACCATTTAAACAAATTTTCTTTATATTAGTTTATCTTCTTTTCCATAAGCATCCAGTTCACTACAGACAGTGTTCAGGATTTCATTACTGAGAACAATTTGGTAATCTGATGCTAGTCTACTGCTATTGTTTCTGTTACCATTGATATCACAATTACTTCTATTTCAAGCATGCTTGCTTCTATAACAAGCATGCTAAAGTTACAGCTCCTTGTGTTTTGTCTTATACCAAAGAATCCATTGCAAGTGATGGACTCAATGGGTTATATGAAGAAAGTTTTGTTTCCACTAGCAACTATCATTTTGCCATAATAAAGTAATAACAATAAAATAACGGTTAATACTCAGAGCGTCCAAAGTTACCAATTAGATTTGAGATAGTCCTGCTAAGGATGTCTAAATATTATTGTTCCTACTTTATAGACACAAGAACTGAAACACATATAATGTAGTTTTTCCAATGGTAACAACGAGGTTTGGAACAGACTCTGGGGTAAACACGGCTCTATTAAGTTACTACTGAAGCTCCATTTGATTTAAAGAGTGTATGAATTTTACTCCCTAAAATGTAAGTCTCCTTACCCTGAGATATAACCAAAAAAACCCTTTCCATGTTTTTTGCTTTCAGACAGTCCTGAAAAGCTCATGTACCTGTAGAATCTAGATTCCTACAATTCCTCAAAAGTCACATGGTTAGCGGATGAGCCTCTTTTGCCACAGGTCTACCCAATGGTAAGAAAACATCAGTCAGAGGAAGATTTTGGTTTGGCTGTCATGGTATCAGACTGTGGCTGTGCAGAATCAAACACAACAGTTTCAGATTGAGGAAGATGAGAGATGAAAGCTGAAGTTCATGTGACATCTCATCAGGCTAAGGAGAGGGCAAACTCTGTAAAATGACATTATAGGCTGTTGATAAGCATTCTGCTGGAGAGTAGAGCTGGGTCCAAGGTGTCAGGGTAATGTTGGCTTCCCTGGCTCCACTTTGTTTGCTTTTTCTGACAGCCAGACATACAGAATGTGCAGGAACTTCTGTACTTGCACTGCCTGCTATCTGTAATATGGTGTAGCTCTTGCAGAAGCCACACACAAGCTTCAGGTGGTTTAAGAGCTATAGATTGCCTATGCCTGCATTAGAGGTTGGAAGAAGCAGCACATTTTGTTTGGTTGGTTCACACAACAGGAACTGTTACCAGTTTGTTAATCCTTTTGAGATCCATACTGCCTTCTTTCTGACACCAGTAGATGGGAAAGAGAAAATGAACTGTGACTACTTCCATGCAGTCCTAACAATAGGGATTTGGTAGTTTCCACATACGGAGTAAAAGATGAGAGCCACGGCAAAGCAATTAGCCTAGTAAGATGCATCTCAGTTCCTTCTCATTCTTTCCTCAGAGCTTTCCTATGGGTGGTGGGTTGACCCTGGCCAGCAGCTAAACACCCACCCAGCTGCTCACTTACTCCCCTCAAAGTGGGATGGGGGAGAGAATTGAAAGGGCAAAAGCAAGAAGAATGCATGGGTCAAGATAAAGACAGTTTCATAAGTCAAGGAAAGAAAAAAAAAGAAAGAAAAAGAAACAAGTGATGGAAAAGCACTCACTCACCACCTCCCACCAGCAGACTGCTGCCCAGCCAGTCTGCAAGCAATGGCAACTTTTCAAAAATTCCCCCTACAGTTTTATCGCTGAGCATGATGTTATACGGCGTGCGATATCTCTTTGGTCAGCTCGTGTCAGCCTACTCGCTGTGGGGGCAGAGTGAGAAACAGAGAAGGCCTTGATGCTGTGCAAGCACTGCTCAGCAATAGCTAGAACACTGGTGTGTTACCAACACTGCTTTGGTCACAAATCTAGACCACACCACCATACGGGCTGCTATGAAGAAAATTAACCCCATCCCAACCAGACACAATACACTATCAGAGGCTATAGGGAACCATGGGCACTTTATCCTTCAAAGAAACATTAATACAGCAGCTGAAAGTACTTCAGCTTAGGCGCATTAATTAAATACTTTTGATTGCCTTAATTTTGCTGAATGTCTATGTGTAAAATTGGAGTAAGGATAACACAGAAGCTAGTGATAAGATAAGGAGTCTTACTTGGCAGCAAGGGCATTCACCTTCTGTAGTAAGAGCAGCTAGTGATTGTCTATGGATGCATCATCCCCGTTCTTCCTTTGCATGAACTCTTGTTTCTGCATCTTCTGTGAGGCCAAAGTCACAGTCACCTTCTCCTTGATACTTTGTCCAGCCAGAAGCACTGTAGGGGGTTGACAATAAAATTTTTGAGCTCTGGTGGCAAAGGTTTAAAAAGTATTTTTGCCTCAACAGTCAGTGCTATGTAATTTCTGTATATGGCATTTGTCTCGGGATAATTTTTTTGAGTTGTAGTAGCAAGATCATAGCCTGAAGTATAAAAAAATTTTGGTCAGTTCTTTTTATCAGGCTGACTGAAATTTGGCTGACTGCAAATTCTTTACTGGTTGATGGACATAGCTAGTAAAACTAACTGATAGGTTTAATAATACTTTAATCCAAAAGTTTTCCTAAAGATGGGGAAATTTTATACCTTGCATTACAGATAGAAAACCTGGTCCCAAAAGAAATAGAACCATGCAGGACAATGGAACTCCTGGTTCCTGCTGTCATTAGACCATCTGGCTTTCTTTTAAAATTCAGAGTTGCTCAACTTCTTCAGCGTAGTGAGCCAGCAGCCGATGCTGTCATTTCCTATTTGGCTGTAAATACAGTTCTGGAATCTAGATAATTTAGGATTTTGCTACTGAGGCACGGATGGAGCTAGGAAATAATAAAATTAGGGTGGAAATAAGAAAACCAGAACTTCAGTAACATATCAAGGCTCTCAGGGTAGGAGTTCTTAGGTTTTCCTAAGTCTAATTTCACCATAGTTTCACAAAGCTCAAAATCATTCACAGGCAGGAGGGATTCAGCTCTTGGATCACTCATTTCTTTTGTTAGTACATCTCCTCAGATTCTAACAAACTGTGTTCTAGTGAATGTCTGCACTGGAAGTTTCCTCTGGATCATGGTAGGTAATAGCCACAAATGATGCAGTATTAATTAAGTATGTCTTTTGGATCAATTTATTTTTTATCATTTATCACCCCCCCAATCATTTATTTCCCCACCTAACAAATCCAAATGTATTTAGCCTCTCCTCATAGGATCATAAGAATGGCTTAAGTAGATCAGACCAGAGGCCCATCTAGCACACAATGAAAGAGTACAAGAAAAGGGCAAGCAGATAGCAATAATCCCTTCTGTATGCCTTCCCAGCTTCCTGTAATCTGAGTCCTGCAGACTTGCTAAGACAGAGGCAGTATTTTGTGTTTAATAGCTGCTAATGTATTTGTATCCCATCATTTTGCCATTCCGTAGTTCGGAGTTTTGGTTATCCAAGCCTGAACATTACCATAATCCTACTATATGGATTCTGAGATGGGGTAAGTAGAACTGAAAGCAATACACAAGTAGCGCACCACAATTATATGCAGTACTATAAATGTGTTTTACATTTTGTTTTCTTATCCTTTTCCTAAAAAAGTTTACCTTTCTTGTACTATTAACCACTTCTGAGCACTGAACCTTTGTTTAGAGAACTACGCACAGTGACTTCAAGACTTTTTTCCTGACTGATACTAGCTTTTAGAGTTCATCATCATGTCTGTATGTTTTTACCCCCATGTGCATTACGCTGCACTTTGGAGCACTGCTTTTTAACTACCACTACTCACACAGTGTCATGGGAGCCTTTTGTGGTACTTTTCAATCAATCAGCTTTAGATCTGAATTATTAGATATGTTCTTCAAATGTTGTCACATCATCATTCATTCCTTTTCCCCGTTCATTTATGAACTGTGAACAGCCTAGCTTTAAGTACGAATCCTTGTGGGACAACCCTTCTGCCATGAAAACTCATGGTTTACTTCTGTCTTTTGAGTTTTGTCTTTTAACTGGTTAGTCCATGAGATGAGGCTCCTTCTTATGTCATATAGAATAAGAGAGTCATAGAAAAATAGGGCTGGAAAGAAAAACAAGAAATCTAATTTCTATCCCCTCTCCTCACCATGTTAATGCTACCTTACTTACTTACAAAATTTCTGACAGAGGTTTATCATCTAACCTTTTCTTAAAAATATCTAATGCTTTTAATTTTAGTCTAATGATTACACAGTATCTCCAGACAATTTCAGTATGTAACTGCCCTTACCACTCAAAGGGTTTCCTATATATGAATCTCTCTTGGTACAACTGAAGTCTGTTATTTCTTGCCCTATGTCTCCTATGCAATGACAATTTATAAAAGCTCTTTTAAACATTTGCTGTTGAAAACACTTGTAATAGGGCATCACAATCTATTTGGCTAGGAGCAATACTAAAGTATAATAGTTCTATATATATAAAGTATATATGTTGTATAGACTTGTAATGAAATACTGTTCCATAGCCATAGCTTGTCTTTAGGATGGGTTTTGCCAGTACAGTGGTATAAAACTTAGTACATCCAATGTAAAAAGTAGGAAACATAACAGTAGGACTTGATAAGGTTCAGGTTATCTGTTTAGCACAGTTCTGTTTCTTCTGTGGGAATGGACTGAACTTCAGAAAGCTATCAGACAGTGCAGTCTTGCTGTATTCTCCTTTATATGCTTCAAGGATAATTAAAGAAACATTTTTCCTTTTTTATTACATGCTACTGTCTTTCCCAGTTCATGGAAAAAGATCAGTGGGTTCTACAGGGAAGTTTAGAATTATTTTAGCTTCTGAAAACTTTAACGACCATTAAGGAAACAGAGTGGGTGGAATATGGTGGTGCTGCAATGAGGATGCCAATGATGCAGGTAGACTGAAACCAGGTATACCAACAAAGCCAAGGAAACTCAGTTACACCGACTGTGCAGGTCCAAAGTATGAAATTTTGGGCTGCTATGTTCAGAATTAGAGTTCATGCTTCCTCCATAATTATGGGCAACCTCTATGTTTTTAGAATTCAAGGCTTTCTCTAAATCTCTGCTTTGGAGGTATTGGCTAGCCCTCTAAAGCAGCTGTCGTGCTGATTCTCAAATGTGAACACAATGGCATTAGTTAATAGTATCCTCTGGCTTTTTGGCTTTTTTTTTCTGACAAACTGAAGCAAGCATGCGATACTGCATGCTGTACCACAAATGAAATAAGCTCATGCATCTTGCTTCACAATTCACAGGGGGTAACTGGATATGCTAAGAAAGATACACATGTGGTTACACCAGTTGATCAGCGATAAGGTTGAGTCATCGTTGCGCAATGATGAGCTGTGGCACACCATGCAATGCAGAATTATTTCACTTTTACTTTGCTGTCTCCCACTGTTTTTTAGTTGCTGAACGCTAAATTCCCTTGCTTTTGTCAGGCAACTGTTCAATCTTGCCAGTCTGTAAAGAGGAGGTAGGGAATAGCTTTTGTGATTTTGCGAGGGTTTTCTTTTTCTCAGGAAAACAACATGGTGAAAAGCAGTGCAGCCTATTTTGAGACTGGGTTCTTGGATTATACTCAAGAAAAGCAGCACAAGGTTTCTATTTTAGTACTATTATTTGGATTATGGTACTATAAAAAATAAAATTAAAAAAAAAAAAAACAGAGCTAGCCAAATAATTATATCATGAGAGCAGAAGTCAGGACTCCTGTCCTGGTTTAGGCCAGGACGGAGCTAGTTTTGTCTTCAGCAGCTCCTGTGTTTTGGATTTAGTGTGAGAAGAATGGTGATAGCACACTGATGTTGCTGGTTGCTGCTGAATGACCAAGGACATTTTGCAGTTTCCCAGATTTTGCTAACCTGCAGGTGCAAAGACTTGGGAGGGGTAGAGACAGGATAGTTGATCCAAACTGGCCAAAGAGAGTATTCCATACCATAGACGTCATGCCCAGTATAAGTGAGGGTCAGTCGGTGGGCTACTAGGCTTTTTAGACCCTTGGTGCCTTAATCCTTAAGCTTCCCTTTGGGTTGCTTTTTGTTTCCCTATTTTTCCTTTTTGTTTTTCGTTCGTTCGGCTGTTTGTTCCCTCGCCTGCTGTCTCTGGAACTTGCTGTTCTGGGATAGCTGGGGGGCGAATACCCCTGGCTCCCTGACTGCTGCTTGGGACGGGCTGTATTGGTTGTCGGGTGGTGAGAAATTGTGTATCGTTTGTTTTATATATTCTATTATCCTTATATATATTATCATCATTATTAATATATTTTTATATTTTTCCTTTGCTGTCCTGGTGAGCTGTTTTTATCTCAACCCGTGAGTTTTCCTTTCTCTCCGATTCTCCTCCCCACCCCAGCGGGGAGGGGGGAAGTGAGTGAGCGGCTGCGTGTTATTGGGTTACAATTTGGGGTTAAACCACGACAACTCCCATCTTCTGTTCCTAGCATGTTCTCCAGATTTATTGTAAAATCTTGATAGAGCACCTTAGTTATGTACTTTATTTTCTAAATCTATAAAATATGGTTAATACTATTATTATAGGTGTTTAGAAGTTAATTGACATAAAAGATTCCAAAATCCAGAGTTTTACTGGCAATGATAACGCATGAACTTATCGCCAGTGGAAGTCTTTCTAATCTGTCCCTACTAGAAATCCTTTGACATGCTGTCCCACTTTCATTAGGCTCTTCATGCTCTCACACTAAAAATCCCAAGTATATTTCTGTATTTTTTTGAATACATCTGTTTGTTAGTTTTTCTCTGCTTCTGTAGAGATGATAATAGAGTTCATGTGAGACCTCTGTTTGTTCTGAATTTTTTCTACTCTTATTCCTCACACTTCTGAGATGCATCCTTCCACTCTTAAGTGAAGCAACATCAGCTTAAATGTGACTGGCATAAGTAAACATGGTTTGTATATGTTTATTAATGCCCTACTCAAGATCTACTGGAAAAATGCTGTCTTGATCTCTCAGAATCCAAAATTTCCCACTGGATTAACAAGTAAAAGCTTACAAAGAGAGTAAGTTAAGAAAAGGTGCAACTACTTCCAGATGTGGCCTAGAAAAATTAAAAAAACACATATTTTTTGGTCTCACTAATACACGAAGAGAAAACTGTAAGAGATATTGCCTATGACAGAAAATACAACTTTCCAAGCCAAGGAATGAAGTTAAGACAAGCTGGAAAGAAAATAAAACAGTGTATTTTACGTGCAAGGCAATCTGCAAAGAAAAAAAATGGTCTGTGTGTGTCACTTTCTTGACGTTGAAGTGTTAAAGACCAAATTCTTCCTTTTTACATTCGAAATTCATGTTTTATCTTAGAGAATTGCTTAGAGAACTGGTAAGAATATTCAATTCCTCAACTTTCAGTCTTGCTTGAAACACCTTTCCTTTCCAACAGTCTGGTCACTATTTAACTGCATTGACTTGAGATTTGGGAGAAACAGTGATTCTAATGAGCGACAACCCGGCATCTTCAGTTAGGCTGGCAGGCTGAAAAAAATCATGCTTGCAATCTGCAAGCCTGTCACTTTCTATTAACAAATTAAAATTAACAAATGATAGGGCATTATATATTAAAAATGCTACAGTCATTTCTGTTCTGACTAGAAGTGAATAATACAATTAATAAAACACTTTTAAAAAACATGAATGCTATTAAATATGTATTACTGGTATCACAACCATTCTACTAACATGGAAGAGCGACGGAGATGTCACAGTACTGTTCTCCTCTTTCTCTTGGCCCATTTGCCACCACTCAAGATTCATCTCTGCTCTGAAAATGGCTGCCTGCTGCTGCTCCTCTTCTGGGAACCACCCAGAGAGGAGATGCCAGGCGACTGTTCTCAGCAGGCCTGGCAGCGTGTGCCCACATAAACAATTTTCTCCATCTTTATGAACTTGAAGTGGAATCCTGCCATGCGCTCCAACCTCAAGAAGAGATGAATGTGCCCATTTCCATCTTTTAACCGTGAATCGATAAAACCTTTGCTTCAAATGAGAAAGTAACCTCATTCTTACTGGCCTCTGAGTTGGCCTACACTTGGAGCTGCTTAGTTGATTCTACGCTTTTAATGGCTTTTATGTGGCCAACGTAAGGATTCAGAAACTAGAAGCAGGGCTGTGTCACGCGGGTACAGATAATGTTCTGCCTTTCCCATAACCAGCTTTGTACGAGTCCAGCTTCCACTGGGCGGGCTCATGAGGGGAATGAGAAGAGCATGGCCTGTTTCGTCCAGCAAAATAAAGGCTGTGTGGGGATGAGATTGCTGTCTATAAATACTTTTGGCAGGGGATACACACAGGAGAGCGAGAAAGGCTACTTCAGGACAGTATTTGCACAGGAAGAAAAGATGGATGTGGACTGGTCACAGGGAAATGTAGGTTTGAAATTTTAAAAAAGCTTCCCAGCTGTTAGGTTTCTCTCAGACAGCCTCCAGTACAGCAGCGAGGGCCAAAACGTTTACTGGCAAAGCATGATCAGTTTATGGAAGAAGGAATAAAATGTCCGTTTGCAACACTAGGGAGCTGGGTACAGTACAGGGCAGAGGGGAATTAAGCTGCCTAGGCTTACAAATGCCAGCCTAGCTGAGCTTCCGTAACGGGGGGTGCCATTAGCCCTCTCTCACCGGGGCTGCACACAATGAATTATACCAAAAGACAGTCTTGTCATTACATGGCGGAATTGACAGACTAGACAACAAAACCCTTAGTGATGAAAATGGGCAGTAACAGCTATTATTTTGGTCAAAGAGGGCAACGGGAACTACTTGTAGGGTTTATTATTACCAACAGCAAGGTAGTCCTTATTCCTAGTGACTTTAAGACTGGATGAGTATGTCTGGGTAGCATAACCTTCTACAGCTACATGCTTGTCTTTTTAAGTCTGTGTCCCTTTCTTCTCAGTGTTGGCTTTGATTACTAGGTGACCAAAGATGTGAACGCTTTGCAAAATTTAAACGGTTAGTCTAATTTTAGCAAATGTGTTTAATGCTGACACTGAAAGATCAATGGTGTTCTCTCTCTTGTGTTTAGGAAATTTGCCAGCTCATGATCGGGCCTTGTTCAGAAAGATCCGTATCTGCAACTGCAGAGAAAAGTACTTGTAGTTCTCTGGAAAACATGACTTTGGTAAAGGAGTGATGAAGTTTTCTGAGAATTTCAGTTGTTAGCTACCTGGCATATGGGAAATTGTGAATCATCTATTGCCTTCTGGAAGAAATACTCACTTCAAAATGGTTACACTCCTTCTGCCATTGCTTGAAAAACAACTTCTGGTTAGGACCTCATGACTTAGCTATGTACTAGTAATCATATATAGTACCTTACCTTATAGTGCAGTTGACACCTCCCTTTGCTTTGTCAGCAATGACAGCTTCTCATCAGCTCGTCTACCCCTCCCATCCAGCGTGTGTTAGTGCAAAAACTTTCCATTTAGGTAACTAATGCTGGCTGGACAGGTGATGAACTGAGATGGTTTCTGTAAATGGACAGCCTCCATTTTTACTCTTCCCTCCTCTAACTTCATTCTGTTTCATTCACTTGTTGCTGACTGATAGCAACTAAGGTTGAGTACACAAGGTGGGGATTACTACTTGCTTGTATGACAGGATATAACCTTCATATTTGGTTAGCTCCATGTGATGCTTCCATAACGCAAATATGCTTGCAGAGAGTGATGTTTTCCACAAAGAAATCCCTCAATGAGACTGAGACATAATTTTAAAAGGCCTAAATATTTCTATGATCTCAAAATACATAGCATGAAATCTGAAAGTAGCATCGTTTGTCTAAAAATCGCTATGCTTGGGGCCGAAGGGACATAGCTTTGCTACGATATGGAAGCAGAAAGCCTCAGTGATAAACCTGGGTTAACATTTGAATGCAAACACTGTCATCTGTCCCAGTTAGTATGAAAAATGAGTTTATTTAGCAGCGTCTGGCTACCCCTAGCCACTTTCTGAGAATTCGTGTTTCTCTCACGGAACCGCGGCGACACAAAGGTGACGCCGTGCAGGTCGCCTCCGCCTGCTCCAGCTTTCCACTCCTCCGCGGGCTCCCCGTTCGGCCCCAAACGGGCGCGGGCCTGCAGCGCGGCTCCGCCGGACCGGCACACCCGGGACTGGGACGAGGCCGGCACGCCAGGCGGCTCAACGGCTGCTCCCGCGCGCCGCTTGTCACCGGGCCGAGCGGCGGCAACTGCCGCTCCCGGGGCCGCGCTGCCACCTTTCAGGCGAGCAGCGGCTATTCTCCAACGCCGCAACCCCACCGGGCTCGGGCCGCTGCCTCGAAACAGCCCCCGGGCCCGGCCCGGCCCGGCCCGGCTCGGCTCGGCTCGGCTCGCGCCTCTACCGGCGTCTGGTAGCGCGGCTGCGAAGTCCCGCCCGCGCCCGCAGCCGCCTGCGGCGACCCGCAGCCGAGCCGCCACGGGGGCGGGGCGAACCTGGCCAGTCAGAAGACAGCATCCAGCAGGGGGGCGGGGCCGGGCCTTGAGTGGCAGCTCGCGAGATAAACAAGTTGTCGCACTATTCAGCGCCCTGCAGCCCAGCGCACGCTGTGAGGCGCGGCGGCGGTGCGCCCTCTCTCCCTGCCTCTCAACGAGAGGCGCTGAGTCCGGCTGCGCTCGCCGCTCCTGCCTCTGCTCCGCAATGTGAAGAGTCAGCAAGTTCCCAGCGGCCGCTGAAACGCTCGGTGTCTCCGGGGAGCGAAGTGCGCCGACGCCGCCTGGCCGAGGCGGCCCGGGGCATGCCGGGAGTTGTAGTTCTGCCGCCACTGCGTCCCGCCCGCCGCGCCGGGGTCGGCGCTCGCAGCCGCACTACGACTCCCGGCTTCCCCCGCGCCGCGCCGCGAGGAGCCCAGTTGAAGCGGGTGGCGGCGGAGCGCACCCCCTCCCCCCGCCAAAAAGCCCCAAACCAAAACAAAAACAAACCGCCCCCCCACCCCCCGCCCGCCAGCCGCCCCTGCCGAGCCCCGGAAATGGCGGCGCCGGGAGGGGGCTCCGCCAGCCGGGGGTGCTGATCCGGCCGCCGCGTCCCCTGCCCGTCCCTCCCCGCCCATGGGCAAGACATGGACTACGAGTTCAAGTCGAAGCTGGCGGCCGAGCGCGAGCGGGTGGAGGACCTCTTCGAGTACGAGGGCTGCAAAGTGGGCAGAGGCACCTATGGGCACGTCTACAAGGCCCGCCGCAAGGACGGGTAAGGGCCGCGCCGCGCCGCCGGGCCGCGCCGCCAACGGCCGGCGGGGCCCCCCTCCCCCCCCCCGGCGCCCTTCCCTCCTCTCCCCGGAAAGTTTCTGGCAGCTCGCGGGCGCCGGAGCGCGGAGCCCGCCCGGGCAGCCCCAGCCCCGCGCCGGGAGCGGGCCCCGATGCCCCGGCCCTGCGGCGGGGGCGGCCCGCGGCCCTGCGGCGCGGTGCGGCTGCGACCGCGACCGCGGGTCAGTGCCCGGCTACCCGCCGAGCCCTGGCGTCGCCTGAGGGGGAGATGAGTCCGCCCGCCTCTGCCCCGTGGCTGCGCCCGCCGCACTGCTGTCGCGGTCCCCGGCGTGTGCCCTCCATCCCGGCGGCCGTGGGACGCGGCAGCGCTCCGCCGCCGGTGGTGGCCGAGGCCCCGGTGGCGCGTCCCGCTCTGCGCCCCCGCCAGCGCAGCGGGCGGGGGGTGCTGTGTCAGCAGGCTGTGCCGTTGGGATCGCCTTTGGTTTTCACACCGGGTTTCACGTCACTGCTTTCATCTTTTGTGTGGCTGCCTTTGGGCTTTGACGTTCTGCTTCGAGAACTTGCAGGGGATTGGGAAAACGAGGAAGTTTGATGCGAGGAGCACCTGGCTACCGACTGCCCCTCACCGGGTTCTCCCGTTCAGGCCGGTGTGCCCGAGCAGCCCGGGAAGCCCCCGTGGGGAGCGTGTGGGTCCCTGTTCAGGCCCCAGCCCCGGGGACCGTGCTGAACCCAGCGCCGCGCAGGCTTCGTTTGGCAGCGTGTCTGGGAGGCCCCTTGCAGGCAGAGCTTCTGTCAGTACCTGCGCACAGGTGTGCGGGGGGTGTGTCGCCGTCGGCCCCGTTCCCTACGCCAGGGAACCGTACCTGTCCCTGTCCTCAAATACCTGGCTGCTGGCTAGATGCAGAGAGGTCGTTTAGCCATTAAGCCCACGTATGTTGGCTAAGCAGGGCTTCCTTCTTTTCCCTGGGGAAGAGACAGCTGGCCCCATGGGATAGGTGTCCCATGGATGCCATTTTCACTGTACTGTGGTTAAGAGAGCAGTGGGGAACTCCGCTTGCAATTTGGGATTGCTTGGCTGGTGTGCAGTGATTGAAGAGGAGCAGTCCTGAGGCCTGAGTAAGGCTCTCATACAGGTGCAGGTTCCAAATACAACCCTTTTCTTTCAGAAGAGCCATTAAGCGCTTTTTCACTGTGGCGTGAGAGTCGCGCACAAGCGCGGACTGGATTTATAGTAGTGTTCTAAGCATACTGTAGAGTTTGATAAAATACACTTGCACATCGGAGATGATGTCTTTCTAACAGAAAGCCAAAGAGTAATAGCCTTCCTTTACAGGCAACTGAAGCTATGAAAAAGACTGGATATGAAAAAACGGCAATTTTTAAAGTAAAGTTCTGGAAGTGGTTAATGGAACGCTGCTGCTTTAGATTAATAGAGAAGTCCAGGGATTTTTCTGTAGGAGTAAATTGCATTCATGTGTGTCTTGAAAACTTAAACTCTGAGTTAAGAGGATGTAGTATCAAAGTGATTAATAACTGAAAGGTAGCACACTAATTCAGGTGGAGGATTAAATGCTGGGAAATGAGCTCCAGTTCTGACTAGCTTGCTCTGCAACCTTAAGAATACTAGAGCATAGCTAGCTTGAAAAGGAAATGTTAAAGCTTTTCTGGGTATTACAGCTGCCACTGAGCTCTTCTAATATTTGTGGATTTAGTAGTTGTGGGGTTTTTTTTTAAAGTTTTAATTTATTTATATTATATATAGAAATATGAGATACATGAGAGGAAACGGTAGTAAAAACACTGAAAATGCTGGTTAAATGTTTTTTTGCTGTTCTTTGGTACAGTAATCCTAAAATTACTGCTTCTAAGAACAGCATAAAAGAGGCAGAGCTTTGAGTTCACCGTTTTATGAAAAAAATGAAATTTGATGTCTGTTTCTAATTTATCTGTTTCATTTCTGTCATTGGCAATGGAAAGCTGTTGCAAGAATTACATTGATGCTACAAAGCACCGTAAAGAACATGTCTTCAAAATCCCTACGGTAATAATGGTATTATAAATGAAAATGGGTAGTAAAGCAAAAGTAAACATGATATAAAAAGATAACTAATATGTCAGAGCTGGGAATAATCAAAGGGAGACCTTGAACCGTAAGAAAACTAACTGGTAAAAGGAAGTGCAAAGTTTCAGTAAGCAGTCAGATAGATTGAAATGCAATATAGTATGGCACAGATGCAACTGTACTATTTACTTGGAGGTTTTACTTCATGAAGCATGGAAACTGGGTTATTCTCCCTTTTTTTGGTTTTCCCTTTTGTGGCATTGGTGAATTCACTCTCAGTTGCTTTTGTGTAACTTTAGGACCTTGGGTGAAAGTAAGATGTGAACAAGTTAGAAAAAAAATTAGAAAAACAACCTAAATCATTAAGATAAGCTGATTTCCTTATGAAAATATCTAGCTAAAATATCTTTGTGGGGTGGAAGATATTTAGCATTAGTCCTTAACTTTAAGGGGTCCTTAATGATGGAGAGAAACTTTTTCCAGTGCTGGCAACAGAAACTCAGCAGTGATGCATGTTTATAGTGTGCTGATCACTGGGGGATTTTGAGCCTTGTGTGAAGGAATTCTTCTTTGGCTGATCACAGAGACTGTTTCAGTATTTCAAATTTGCAAGGCATTCCTGTATGAAAGAAAAAGATTCTGGCTACTTGCTTCTTATAGTCAATTTACAGTCTTGGGAGGCTGAGGGCAATAAGAACCTTGTAGCTCTGCAGAAATTCCACTGAGAGCCTGTCACTTCATGTTTCAAAAACTTGGCGTATAAACTTTATGAAATAGTAAAATGTGTTTATACGGAGCTTGGCAAGCTCTTCGATAAAATGCTTGTAAAAAAAGTGGTTGCATTGCTTAGATCTCCATGAATGGCTTGGGCATACAAGCAGTTTTTCGGCAAAGCAACAGCTTAGTTTGGCTTTTTCAGCCTAGAGTGGAATATCAGTTGGGCATGTTTCTAGTGAGCTGATTGATTTCTGTGAAAGTTAAAAGATTTTTTTATTTGTTTTTTTTTAAATAGGCAGTCGGATTTGAACAATGTTGGTGTGGCATTTGCATGCACTGCATGAGCATATTTTTAAAGATGTTGAGCACCTGCAGCTTCCATTTACTTAAGTAGTGTTCGTGTGCTCTGATGAGATCTAGAAGTATTACCTGCATTATGCATTTAGCTAAATTAGGCACCTGGGTTTACAAAACTTTCATTAATATCTTCGTAGTCCAGAAAGGCTAGAAAATAGGGGTCTTTATATAAGCTGTCTAGTGGTTTATTTCAGTGTACACAAAAACTGGACCAGTGGCTTTGAGGGAGGAAATAGTGATTTCAGCCTCATGATTGCAATTCAGTTGTCAATGTTAGGTTGTAGCTCTTTATGCAGCTGGAAAACCTGTTATGGTTTTTGTGTGTGTGTACTACCTCAAAACGTCATGTTGACTTTCAGCAACGTTTTTTTGGATGCTTGTTCACATTTGTGCAGTAAAACGAAGAATGCAATTTTTCCAGTCTTGGTTAGGAAAGTGTGATTTAGTTGCATGCCTTACCTCTCCATGTTACTTTCCTTGCCACTGCTTTAATCACAGTTTAACCCATGGTGTTGTGCTTAGTTGTTTCACTTCATGTATCCCCTTATCACATGGGAGGCAATTCTTATGATGAAGCGAGAGTTGGAAATTCTGTTTGTTTGTTGTATGTGCCTGAATTATTTCCCTTTACTCTTTGGCAAAGACCAGTCTATCAGCCCAGGCCACTAGAAAGTATTTCTGTTCCTTCACCAGGATGTCAGCTCACCTGCAGCATGATGTTTGGACAAGTCAGCAAGCTGAAAAGATACCGCTGTTTGGTTAGTCAGGACCGCGCAAGGAATAATGGGATGCACGAGTCAAGTAGAAAATAGGCCACTCTGTTCTTCGTTCTGTAGCTGTGGCAGCAGATATAACACTTGCAAAAGCTGAAATCTTCATGTGAATAAAACCTTTCTAGTTATTGCTGCTTCTGCTTACCTTTAAACAAACAATTGAGCTGGCTGCTTTCTCTCATGCTATGGCTATGTTATTTTTCTTTGACTCACTACCTGGTTTTGGGCAACAGAGGTTAAAATAAAATTGCAAACTCCTTCTCCCCCCCCTCCCCTTCCCCTTTCCAAGTAACTATGTAGGTAATAGTTTTAATCTGTATGTTTCAAAACACCTTTTAAAAAGCAAGTAGGTGCTTTTTAATCTTGTTACGGAGGGAATGACAGAAATATAGAGTGATCAGGTTCCAAGACGATGGGAGCAGAAGGGCCAGGAGTTGTACCCTGGGCAGCTCCCAGGCTCACCGCAGGCTCGGTAGTGGGGGCTGCCCCTGCAGACCCTCCTGCCATGTTATGCTTTGGCAAGTATAAAAGGTTTGGCACTGCCCTGTACTGTACAACGCATCAGCTGAATGAAATGTGTAGATTTATATGCTGATATAGTAATATACTTCTTCTTTTTTTTAAAAAAAAGTCACTATTTGTAACTTGTCAGATTACTTTGTTGTTAATGTATCTGTAACTTTCAAACAAGAGAATTGGTATAAAACAGACTTCACCTTAGCTGCCAAATATGGAATTCCCTTTTGGAAATTGGGCAACAGTGATGCAAGTCCAAAAACATCACTGTAAAGTACAAGCGTAGGAGGGGGGAGACAAATGAAATCTTCTTCCCCCCAGTTTTTGAGTACTGTAAGCTTGTAACTAAAGAGGAGTCTGTTTTCCTGCTTGGACTAATGTTGGTGTGCAGGAGCATTAATGTAAAGTTCTTAACGTGGATCTGAAGTGCTTACAGCATCCAAGTCCACACAAGAGTCGGGTGAAAGTTAGGGCATGGGAAGAGAAAGGAAGGGGAAGTACGTAGCTAAGGCAAGTGTGTAGTCTAACCTAAGAATGCTGACTGCGGTCCTGGCCAATGTAGCCTTTTGTTTGGTTTAGGTTTTTTATTTGATGAATCTTACTTGTCTGAAGCAGAAGTGGAAAAATAGTAAGAGAGAAAAAATAGCATGCTGTGAGGCATGGGTCTATTGGAAAAACAGGTTTTCTCCTGAGGCAACTTGCTGTGGTTGGGGTTTCTGCTAATATCGTTATGTTGTTCAGAGGTTGCATCTGGTCACACTTACGACTGAGATCACTGTGGTGGTAGAAAACTTTTAAGTGTAGAAGAGTCCAAGGTAATCTGCGTATTCTCTTAAATCGGTATTTGTATCACAATAATTTGTGTGCTGTTCTCCCCATATTGTTATTCTGCAGAACTTAAATGACTGAAGTCGTGTAGCACGAGTGTGTCAGGAAATGAAACTTGTGCTCAAGTTGACTTAAATGCTACAAATGAACAATGTTGGCGGTAAAATCACAGGGGAATGGGTACATGTGCACTGCAGTTATGTTTACTGTTAAGAGGGAGGCAACTCATTGATGTGGCAAGGAGTATACTCTCTTGAATGTGAAACTGGAGTGTTATGTACCAATGCAAGTATGTACTTGTAAGATATTTGAGAGTCTATAATAATTTATGTATTTGCATCTCATTATTTCCTCTAGTTGACATTGCCTTGAAAGTAAGTAATTTGAGTTTTCAGCTGTAGTTGCTGTTTACTAATGTAATCCTGTGACAGGCTAAATCACAGAAATATTGACCCAAGTCAGAAAGCAACGTATTTGACCCTGAACAATTACCTTTCTCTGCAGCAAAATCTCTACCAATGATGGTATCTGAAAAGCTGTGTGTTGCTCCTCACTTTCATAGGGTTTTTTTTCTTGATGGAACTTACTATCTTGAGGAAGGTGGAATGGCTGAAGGTGTTCACGCTTCGCTGTAACCTCTCAATAGCTAAGTAAACCTAAATATTAGATTTACCTGGGAATCCTGAAAGTACTTGTTAGTACTGAGTGCTCTTAATATGTGTGAGAAGGAGCAGCAGAACTAAACCAAACCTGTCTAACTAGTTGCCTGCAATGCATTCTAATAAAAACTCCCAATCTAGGAAGAGATTGTTTGTATTTCGTAACTGTGCCTTACTCAGAGCTGCTAGTGCAACTATACCATGGCTTTGCTTCCTGCCCAAGAGGACAGTGCAAGTGGTGATGAGTAATTTTTAGTGCTTCCCACATACGGTCTCTCCCATGGCTATTTTGTGCTTTCTTTTGTTACTCTCCCTGAAACCAAGTGCAGAAATGAGCTGCGGAGGCCATAGCCTTTCAGAAAGCAAATAGCATTCAGCTGGTATTTCATTTGCTACTATGGCAAGCACAAAGGTGTGGTGGTGATAGGAGCTTGAGGAAGAAAGGAGGTGAGTGCAGGTGATGAGACGTAGAAGTGGTTGTGTGTGTTTGAGAGAGAAACAGGTGAAGATTTTTGCCAAGCTTGCAGAGGAAGACTCATGCATAAATTAGCCCACGATAAGCCATGAAGGAAAACCTCTCAAGATTTAGTGGTGGATTTTTTTTAAGAGATGAAGAGGATAAAAAGTTTCCTGTTACAAAGTAAGGGGGTTAAGAGTTTTCCAATAGTGCTGCAGGAAAAGGAAGTAAGAGCCTGAGGGGGAAGAAGAGATTCCTTTCTGCCCCTATGCAAAGCAAGGCAGAAAAGGGCTAGGTCAGAAGCTAAATACTTCTTATGTGAACTTCTTGACATAGAAATTAAATGCTTCGGTGTATTTCTGTGTCATCCAATCTAATCTGTTGTATTGTAGGTAGAAGTATCGTAAAGTTTTTACTTTCAAGATGAGTTTTTTCACATCATGCATGGTTTAAAAAAAACAAAACTCAAACAAAAAACCCAACAAAAATCCCCAAGCCCCAGAAATTGCCGTGATTCAGAATACTACAGATGTGTTTGCACAAATAACCAGATTTTATGTGGAATGTTCTAACCAAATTTCAGTGGAGATTTGTCAGTACCATTAAATTTTCCTGTATCTTTTGAAAATACCTACTGAAAGGGTGTGTTTGCCTCTTCTGTGGCCTTAATCAAGCTCATGATTTGCATAGATGCCTTCTGACCCAAGTCGTCTCTATTTTTAACTGCCGAGTTCTACGTTGTGAACTAAGATTCTATTTGCATGTGCTCACTGCTGCTTAGCGTACGGCTCAGGAGATGATGGTCCACGTGTTATGATCGAGGAAGGGATTGTTAGCGGCAGTGATTGGCAGCTCTTACATTCTGCTTCCAAAGATATGTCGTTTCTTGAGCTTCTTTGCTGGCATTCGAGAACTGACAGAGGCTGCAATTTTTTATTCTTTTTTACTGAAACAAAGTATTAGAACTTAAAAAAGATTTATTTGTTTCAATAACAGCATGTTTGCCTGAAGGAATGCTGAAACTGGTCCAGGACGACTGCTTTTAGAATAAGTTTGCTAACTCAGCATGTGACTTCAGGAAATGAAGAACAGTTTCTACTTGTATAGCAAATACAAAAGCTACTGTTTTGACTTGACTTACAAGTGTCCTGTATCTAAATAATTTAAGTTTATAAAAGACCTCCCAGCTCTGGGGACTTGGTTTACATGCATCACTTGACTATAAGTTAGATGACTGACAGATAAAAATGCTAGTTGTGATGATACTAGAAATTATTATACCTCTTGTGAACTTCAGCTATCTCAACAGATTCAAGAAGAAAAAAAGTACAGAAACCTTTTAAATCAAAATTAGTTATTGTTAACAAAATCCTGTGAGAGTCTTTAAATCAACTGATACTTAACTTCTGTATCTGAATTTCTTGTTAATATTACTTAGACTTCTATGTGGGAGGAGAATTCTTTCATTTAGCAGTGGGTTTTTTGAGAATTTATGAAATATTAGTGTATTTAATAAGACTGAAAGGGAAGGAATGTTGTAGAGAGAGTGTTAACTGACCTTTGCAAAATTGGTGTTTGTAAGTGTGGGTTGGGTTTTTTGGTTGGTGGGTTTGGTTTGGGTTTGGTTGGGTTTTTTTGGGGGGAGGGGAGTGTTGGTGGTTTTTTTTTTTTCTGTTTTATTGGAAAGTAGAACTGACTTTTCTGGTTGTGAGAAAGATTGGAGGAGCTGAGATTAGTGGATCTCTGAGGGGCATTATTCATGTTTGCTTCTGTCTTTCCTGGGATTAGCAGTTTTTAAATAAATATTTTCAGATGAGGCTACTGCATAACTGCTTGTGTCTCCCTTAGTTGTCATCTCTTTTCTACAAAGCTCATGCTCTTGAAATATTCTAGGGTCATTCATCTTGTAGATGAAACCACGCTGAGGTCAGGCTTTCCAATAGGCAAAGCAACAGCTATAGCTTCCTGTGTGTGCTGGGAGTGTCAGATTGCTCTCTGAAGGATGAGGGTTCTGGTCTAAATAAGAGCACAGATACGAACTGGGGACAGTGTCAGACAGCATGGCTTTAAACACGTGCTCCCATAGACTGGGCCTCACGTGCAGTATGATTATTTTTTTTGTTCATTCCCTGCTGACTTAAGTAGAAGATGCTATTGATTTCTTTTTACAGTCAAGTGAAAATAAATGTTATAGGCAATTGACTTGGAGGCAGAAGCTAGATCTGCTGGAATGGAAACTACATCTGGAGGTATGTTTCGCTGTTTTGAAGCAATGTATCTGGTTTCCTCATGCATTAATTGCAGGAAGAGTCAATCTTTTTTATATGGCCAGAAGGTTTTCTGCCTCTTCTGTCCCTCCTTTCTTTTCCTGTCTTTACTAGAGCACTTGGAAGCATTCATGCAGGTAATGCTGGAACTCTGCTCCGACCGTGATTTGTCCTTGACTCTCCTACCTCTTTGGTATGTTGTGGGGTCCGAGTGCCTGAAGAGATCTGATGATACAAAGGCCACTCAAGCATGAAACTCTAGCAGCATGAGATTAACTGTTTGACTCATAAATAGATTCTTTTGAGAGAGATGCTGCTTATCTTATGGCTCATGAATTCTGCAAATTCAAAGGTGTTTAGAGAAAATTCTCACCCGTATTAATACTTCCATGGATTTACCACAGATTCATGCTAAGATTTATCACCTTGCTCATTCAAAGATGCCATGTTCGTTGCTTTGGTTCATTATCGTTAGTGCAGCTGACAGTGAGTTCCAGCCTGTGTCTTTGAATGCGTCCGTTCCTGAAACGGAGTTCCTGTATGAGTTGTTGCCATGTTCTCAAGGGCGTTGTAGACTTCAAAGTTAGCTTTATGTTCATACCTTTTGATTAAAACCAGTCATTGTATAGGATAACCAGTTGTTCCTTTGTCCAGTTCTGTCATGCTCCAAATGAGAAACAGAGGTAGACAAATTACCAAATTTAATTTGACCTTCAGTTCAGAACAACCAAAAGACCGGTACAAGTTGAATGCTATTTATCCTACCTTTAGCATGAGTTCAGTGGTGGGAAAAAAATGTCAGTGTAAAACTTTATCCAAATGATGCTCTTAAGCTACAGAAGGAGCGTGAGAGAACCCTATTCTCCCTATGGGACACGCAGTTTTAAAGTTCAAAGGAGGCAGAATGTGACCTGGATTCCCTGGGAACAGATGTGATGATTGCTGACTAAAGATCTTGTTCCTAGTTGGGAAGTAGCAAGACCCAAGTGGTTGGAATAAAGACATCTGTAACTTTGTGAAATCCTAATTGCCTGATGTTGAAGTGAGGGGAAAAATGTAGATGCTCCATTAGGAATAATGATTTTTTTCCATTTCAGACTGAATGAAATTGGACCCCATGGTGACTTTGTAGAATTTCATTCTGGACCTTATGCCTTTTTGTGAGGGTGTTTTTTCTACTCAGCAACTTTCCAACTATAATAAATGTGCCCTGTTGTGCAAAAGATCTCTCTGATAAATCTGGGCTTTCTATATGCTTGAGAGGAAACATTTGATTGTGTGATGAGCTAGAAAAGGAAAACTAAATAACTGCAGGTTTTAGGCCATTGTCCTTCTGACAGGTCTTACATTGAGTCAATATTTTTTTCTTCTGCTATAGGTGAACCTAATGCATTATAATGGTTTAGAAAAAAGTCTGCATTTGGTGTTTCAAACTGAGGTTCTCACCAAAGAGACCCGGAAGAAATACAAGCTTCCTAATATTTGGTGTTTTAATAGTAATTCTCCACCTATGAAAGTTGCAGTATTTAGCCAGATTTAGCACTACAGAGAAAGAGAAGTGATGTACATTACGCTGGACTGTGTAGTTACGGTATGTTTTTACACTATGGCTTTAGAACCTATACTTATAAAATTACCAAAAGCCAGACAGCTAATGTTCTTGACATTTATAGTTAGTCACAAACATTCTTCTTACAAGTGATTTGATGAAACAAAAGGCAGATTCTCTTATGGGAAAGTCTGAAGGACCCTGTGTCTGTGGCCTCGGTAAATAATTTGCAGAAAAATAAAAGCTTGTTTCCTCTTTGTTTCAGAGGTATTTTTCTCCTTGCTACTGCTGTTACTTATTTTAAGGTAACAAATCCTCACATGCAGTATCCTTTCTGGAAGGGAGGTATTTCCTAAATCTGTTCATTATCTGTAATGAAGCCTGTCTATAAAGAAATAATATCAGGTACAGTTCCATCTCCGGCTTTAATATAGCAAATGCTGGAAGAAATTACCTGGAGCAGCAGAATAATTTTACAGCTTTCAAGGTTCAATGTGAACACTTCAGTTTTTACCTTTATAAACAGGCTGTCAAGTCTGCTTATGCCAATCTGTTATAAAATAAACCTACTCGTATGAAATTCACAGTTCTTGGTCACTCAAGATACTTTGGAGCCAGTCTAATTTTAGCAGCGGCAGCAACCCTGTAACTGGTTGAGGTCTCTGAATCTTCATCAATAGATTTGGAGTGAGGGTGGCAGTGACTGAAGTTGCGCTCTTTCCTTACAAATACAGGGTTTTATTATTATAGTGAAAAGGCTAAATTTTAATGAGATTAAGACTGGTAGGATTTCTAACGGTCTTTTATTACAGAGATCTTAAAAATCTGTCTGTGGTCGTGACTGTGAAATAGTCTGAAACTGTTGTTAACAGTTAGGAGTTATCTATGCTACAAAGATTTGCTTTTAATTTTCTGAATTAGAAACTACTGGGGAAAAAAGGAAGAGGATATGGTTAGGGTATGTGTAACAGTGCTGGAATAGTTCCAGTCTCCTCATGTTGATATTAAGAGACCTCTACTCCCCACTTCCAGTCTAATGAAATTATAGCTGGGTAAAGGAATTTTTTTCATAACATAGAAAATCTTATCAGTGCTCAGATTCACTGTTTTGTCTTTTTAACCAGCTGTCATCTCATGCATAAATAACACGTCACCTGTGGTAGGTGAAGATGATTTGTTTGGTTGGTTTTTTTAATAGATCTTTAGCATCTTTTGTGAGACTCTGGAAGCACACAGTACAAGGGTGTTGTGTTTAATGGCAAGTAGCTTAGCATCACTTTAAGAACTTGCCTTGTTCTTTAACGTGCACGTTTCCTCCTGAGTTCATAGACTGGTTTACAGAGGAATAAACAAACAGAACGGTAGCCATATCAACAGCGATTTTTAGAGGTACACCTGGGGATATTCTATAGATAATAGAACAGAATCTGGGTATAGTTCAGTTTCTAATAGGGTACTGTGGTAATCCTGAGTGTCTATTCATAATCTGTTCATAATCTGATATCAGTGATGCTTTTAATATGATCTCTTTTATATGGCTGGAATGTGCCAGATTTTCCAGTAGGCTAAGCTCTGTGTAACTGTTCTCCTGCATGTTTCTCATAATGTATATAATGAAAGTCAGATATTTTTTAAAAAAGGCTAATTGTTGTAATCAGTTACTCTATAAATTGGCAGAGACAGTCAAATATAAATGTTTATAGTGGACTTAATTTTAGAATGCTAATTTCAACAAACAAAATTAAAAAGTGCTCCTTTTTTTGGAAGTGTTTTTTTTGTTGTTTTTTTAACCAACCCCCCAAAAAATCATTGTTATAAAAATTCACAGATTGTATTATGAGTCCTGAGTTAGCCTTCTTTTGGGCACGCATTTATGCAGGTACCTGACGCTGGCAAGTCTGTAAAATTATCAGAAAATGGAGTAGGAAACTATGCTTAGTGTTCAGGAATTTGGTATTGTTGCATTTTGGGAAGAGTAACATATAAAATGACACAAACTTCTGCCTTTTATTTCTGCTGTGCTCATAGATTCCAGAAGGGCTTCATGTATGGACTTCAAGTCTTGGAGGTGGCAGAAGATAAGAGAAGTTCTGCCTTGTGGTGGTGTTATATGTATATGCTGAGGTAGCTGGCCTCGTCTGGGACGTTTGGAGGGAGACCTAGCAGAATTTAGTGGGTATCGTCAGGCAGTGACACCAATGAGCTGCGTAGCATTCAGGCCTCTTTTTGAAAATTGAGATTATAAGGACTTTGTGAGACAAAATATTCAGAAATGCAGTATGAAATGTAGTATATTGTTTCCATTCCAAAAAGTGTTTTCCTTGTGTGTACCTGGATCAGCCTTGGAGATTCTCTTTTCACTCTTATCTGTTTTTATATTGCGTAGTAAAGACTGTCCTGTTCAGTGTAGGTTTGTTGCCTTGCTCCCACTCCCCAAGTTTACTTTTAGATGTTGTTCCAGACAAGATGCAAGCTCAACTTTTAAAGATTGTATAGTCATTGCCTGCTGGGGAGGTTGGCTTCCGACCCTGCCACTAAGAGGAAGGTCCAGGCCCAGGTTCAAGCAGATGAGGTGACATACACGTCTGCTCTTTCTGTATGAGAAGTCCTTTCCTGTGCCGTACACACGTGTGCTCTTCTGTTTGCAACACCGAGAAGGTTCCCGCCAAACCTCTGAGGGATCCATCAGCAGGCAGGCCAGCTACACAGTCCACAGACATTACTGAAACGGTAAACTTTGCACCGTAGGGGAATGAGGTAAAAGTTTGCTGGTTTCATTCATTCTTTTCATGGCCAAAACCAGCCAAATGTAACTCAGGTATCCGTGTCTTACTGAACTTGTCTGGGGCTGAGCTGTAGGAACCACCTGTAGCTGCTGTGAAGTTTTTTAGCAGAGCAGCAGACAGCTGCCCTTGCAGGTGAAGAAAGGCAAACCTTTTGAAGGACAGATGTGGTCATAGATTTCTTTTAAATTTCTGCTTACTATCCTTACTGTTTCACATTTTGAATTTCTTATGTAGCTCTCAAAATGAGGTAATATATATGCATTGAAATTGAGCATGTATACTATTCTCTAGGAATAAATTAAGATCTACCTGTAGATTCCCAGCTTCTGTCATTTGTGGCTGATTGCTGTGTGGATGAAAAGGAGCTGGCTGAGCTGCTGACTGGGTAAGGTTTGATATGGTTTGAGGATAATGATAAAAGAAAATTACTTTCCTAGTCTGTTGAAGAACATGTACCCTAGTGACACCATGTGTGGATTTTTTTGATCTTGTAATTCATTTGGGTTAGTGGCTATTTCTATATGCATGAAACCCACTAAAGCTTAAGAACTCATCACTTTTTGGGAGGGATTACATCCCTTTTTCTGGTCAATTATAGACACTGGTACTATTACCTTTGTAAAGGGCTATGGCCAGGTGCTATGTATAGAGTTAAATCTGTGAGCAGCTTGCATAACGTAACCAGTGCTGAATGGGATCGATTTAGTGGCTTTGCTGCCGTGTTCCAGATAACCTCAGAGGATTTTTCAGTTAACTTCTAGGTGCACTTCAGTGTCATGGTTTTGCCTTATCTGCGGGGGGGGGGGGGGGGGGAGGGGGGAGGGAGGTGATTGTCGGTGATCTCCTGCTGAGTGATTAACCTTGTGCTGTATGGCAGCAATTAAACAAAGTGATTACAGCGTAACAAGATATCTGTATGAACATTGTGTTCTGGACAGTACTGTGTTTGAAGGACACTGAACGCCGTAGTGTTCTTAGGCTTTGTTCTACAAAGTCACAAATGTTTAAATTCCATTAGTGTTGCTTACAAGGGTGAATTGTTGTTATTTTCTATTAGGTTTTCCTAGCTAGGTCTTGAAATGTTTTTATGGTGCACTTCATTTGTTTAAGAAAATGTGCACTTTATGATATTGTGCACTTAAAATTATTATTAGTATGTACTGTAATGTTAGTATCTGTATTAACTGATGTGATAGTCACAGTTGTAGCTTCAGTGTGATTGCAGTCTTTCAAGCCAGTTCCTTCATGTGGATAATTAATTCTGAAGTTGGAATGTATGTTAAATTATCTGTGAATTCAAGAGGGGCCATCACTAAAAGTTTTAAAATTTGAATAATAGGGATAAAACAATAGTTTGAACTATGCAATATTTTCAAATCCTCCTATTTTTCTTATAGTCTTGGGCAAGTTGTTTCTAGTTTTCCATTGGCTTGTTTGTAAATTGGTTTGTCATATGATGGGAGCACTCTGAAGTACAGTTGCAATAGTTAAGACCGTTTAACTCCTTTGAAGTGTTTTAATTATTCTAAGTCTTCTGAACTGCACCCTTCTAAAGTGAATTTGGTACTTTTTGTTCTTTTCAAAGCATTTGGAAAATGGAGACTGAAAGTGTTACCCAGAAGAAGTAGTGATCATATTTTCATCTTCTGCATCGAATACTGCAATTGGACATAAGCCAGCTGAGTAGAATTTTTTGAGGCAAGAGGACAGAATTTTCCTTTGCACTGTACAAATAAAAATGTTAACATTAACCTTAAGGATTGCGGGATGGGATATTTATTGGTGAGGAAGAAAAGCTTGATCTCAAAGACCAAGTCACAGCCCTACACTGGTACAGTTTTTTTATAACAGAGAGATGTTGTCAATTATTGCTGGTAGACATGAGGACCCTTGCATTTGGATGCTGCCTATGGCAGTCTGAAATACAGAGTTGGGAAGTTTTCATATCAGCATATCATAGGAGCAGTTTCATTTTTGTTAGAAGTTAATCCCTCTTAAAATAGCGTGAATTGTGATGCTTCTGAAACAATGTTGATTTTAATCTTTACCTCTAGTTTTGGATAAGGGAACTTGAAGCATGGAGAAGCCTGGTGGTGATGTAACACGGTACCCATTTTATCAGGCAAATTCTTCTGCATCGATTATTGAAAAACTTTAATAAAAATTAAGTCGCAGCCTCTTAAGGAATAGAGTTCCCTTTCAGTTCTGTTTTGCTATGTCTTTCGCTCAGATTGAGTGAGCACGTTGCCACCTTTAGACTGGAGTGGCTGTTTAATGGAACCTGCTTGATTAAACCTTGGTCTATGCCACTTGCTCCATGCCCTCAGACACCCCCCGCCCCCCTCCCCCCCAGCAGGACCTTCAAGTTAGCTGGCCTGCTCCCAAGCCAGTATTTCTGTGGACCAGATGAAAAAATGATTACGGACAAAGACCTTGCTTCTGCTTGGCTATCCCTAGCATGGGTGCCTCTTGCCTCATACCAGAGCTGTGTAGTTTGTTGTTGCTTGGGTTTGGTTTTTAAACTTAATCACGCTTGCTCCACTCTCTAGTGAGAAATGTATTGATATAGGATCTGTCAGAAAAGGATTTATGAAAACTTTCCTGCTGTGTAATTCTGTACACGTTCTTGAAATGTGTTCAAAGTTCACTAGAGTTTTTCTGTATATTCAACATGAAGTAGAAATACTTCCCCCTGCCTCAAGTGTTTCGAAAGAGCATAGGTCTTTAGGGAGTTGAACAGTGTACTTGTCAAATGGTGTGTGTGATAGGCATTATTTATTGAATTCTTACAAGTGGGGAAATAGCTAATAAAGTACCTGGTTTTTTTTTCCTTTGGCCATTTAATACCATTTTATTGAGTAACCAGAATTGTGTATTTCATCAGATTGCATTGGCTGACTTGATATTGAAGTTTTAAATATATTTCTTTCTTTCTCAAATTATCTTGAGATTACTGTTAAATGGGAAGTATTACTAGTTAAAATACCAGTTGGTGGAGATCTTTTGGAAAGTGCTTTAAACAGCTATTATGTTTGCATAATAAGAGCAGTTAACTTTGGAAAAGTTTTCATATAGACTTGCATTTCTGCCAAAGCAAGTAAATGATATTTATGTATTTAAAGGAGGCTATGTTTATGATTCTGGAGCTGTTGGTAAAAAAAACATTTTGTGAGATCTAGAATATGGTATCTTTGGAGTTCTTTATTCTTGATACTCATTTATTTTAGGTAAGTATTTAATTATCCCCATTTTTGCTCGATGTTCATAAAACCCAGTGTCCTGGAAGTATTTTGTTTGCAGCTCAGAAAGATTACCTTCTTTTCCCACATGCTGTAATGTCTTAAGTTGTTGGGTTGTTTATTTTTTCTAAAACATCTTTCATCACTTCTCATTTGTATCTTAAAATCCTCTGTAGAGTGGCTGGCTGTTAAGTGATGACAGACTCGCAGTGGTGTTAAGCAATGCTGTTGAAGGCGGTGTGTGCCAAACGGCATACCTGGTCTCTGCAGTGACCTTCAGTCCGTGTAGACCTGAGTAACTGAATGCAATGGTTGCATCTGTAGAACGAGTTCAAGGGTAGCCGTACCAGTGGGGTGGTGTGCCCAGCTAAGTAGACGTGCCAAAAGAAGGATATACTACAGTGCTGTACTGACTACATTGTTTTGGGATTCAAGCTGGTATGTCTGCATGGGATTGTTCTGTACTGCGTAGTTTAAACATGACCATAGTTTAAAAGCTATGACCAATTTTAAATGTCCAGAGTTGGTTTTGGTTCTGTGGACAATATAATTTTGTCTTCACAGTCTCAGTAGGCGATTTGAGTTGTGGAGTTAATACTTTGCAGTTTACGTAAATCTTCCGCATAGATAGCAGAACCATGTATGAGAGGGGATGGGCATTTATTATTTACTCTTTAAAATTTGGATTAATTAATGAAATGAAAAGCAATTTCTGTGAGATAAGGTATGAGCTTATTACCTGTAAAGTCACAACATGACTTCACTAAGGGTAAATCGTGCCTGACAAATTTGGTGCCCTTCTACGATGGGGTTACAGCATTGGTGGATAAGGGAAGAGCAACTGACGTCATTTACCTGGACTTGTGCAAAGCATTTGACACTGTCCCGCACAACAACCTTGTCTCTAAATTGGAGAGACATGGATTTGATGGATGCACCACTCAGTGGATAAGGAATTGGCTGGATGGTCACACTCAAAGAGTTGTGGTCAACGGCTCAATGTCCAAGTGGAGACCAGTGACAAGTGACGTTCCTCAGGGGTCGATGAAGTGCACCCTCAGCAAGTTTGCTGATGACACCAAGCTGTGTGGTGCGGTTGACACACTGGAGGGAAGGGATGCCATCCAGAGGGACCTTGACAGACTCGAGAGGTGGGCCCGTGTGAACCTCATGAAGTTTAACAAGGTCAAGTACAAGGTCCTGCACATGGGTCGGGGCAATCTCAAGCACAGATACAGGCTGGGCAGAGAATGGATTGAGAGCAGCCCTGAAGAGAAGGACTTGGAGGTGTTGGTTGATGAGAAGCTGGACATGACCCGGCAATGTGCGTTTGCAGCCCAGAAAGCCAACTGTATCCTGGGCTGCATTCAAACAAGCGTGACCAGCAGGTTGAGGAAGGTGATTCTGCCCCTCTACTGTGCTCTCATGAGACCCACCTGGAGTACTGCGTCCAGCTCTGGAGCCCCCAACATAAGAAGGACATGGACCTGTTGGAGTGGGTCCAGAGGAGGGCCATCAAGATGATCAGAGGGCTGGAGCACCTCTCCTGTGAAAACAGGCTGAGAGAGTTGGGGTTGTTCAGCCTGGAGAAGAGAAGGCTCTGGGGAGACCTTCTAGCAGTCTTCCAGTGCCTAAAGGGGTCCTACAAGAAAGCTGGAGAAGGACTTTTGACAAGGGCATGCAGCTACAGGACAAGGGGTAATGGCTTTAAATTGAAAGAGGGTAGATTTAGATCAGATAGAAGGAAGAAATTCTTCACCATGAGGGTGGTGAGGCACTAGAACAGGTTGCCCAGAGAAGTTGTGGCTGCCCCATCCCTGGAAGTGTTGAAGGCCAGGTTGGATGGGGCTTTGAGCAACCTGGTCTAGCGGAAGGTGTCCCTGCCCATGGCCAGGGGGTTGGAACTAGATGATCTTTAAGGTCCCTTCCAACTCAAACCATTCTATGATTCTCTGATTTCTTGGTTCTGCATCTGTGTCTTGAGCCAAGTTCTTGTAAATGACTAATTCATGAAAATAAAGGGCTGCTCCACAGGGAGCAAAGAAGGAATCTGAATTATCCTGTCAATAGATCCTGGTGAATCCTTCTGCTTAGGAAGCAGACATGTCCACTTCTGAAGTTACTCCTGAAAGTGTACTCGGTGAACAGCTCTTACGAGCTGTTAATGCAGATGCAGTATTTGGCCTGATTTTAGTAATGGTAATTTCTTGCTTTCTTTTGCTCTTGAAAAGCCCCCCTAAGTACAGAGTCGGACGTCACATGTTTAAAATACTGTGATATGAGGCTATTTCATTTTAATTAGCATAGAGGAATAAAAGTTTGTTTTAGAAGAGGAGGGTCCAATCTTGTTATGTTTGTTTGTCACGTGTGTTGGTTGTTGAGATTTGCATCTAAGTATCTGAATGGGCCAATCTTTTGGGGGTAGTTGCAAGGGATGTTTTAAGTTGCTGTCCTTCCCACTTCTCCACAGAATGAGCATTCTCTGTACAGAACGAGAATCTATTTCTCTCTTTGGCAGTTCCAAAATCATTTAGGTCACCTCAAAGTAACGCATTCCTTTAGTGTCAGCTGCAGGAGGATCTTCTATTACTCCAAACCTGTCTGGAGAAAGAGGCCCTTCAAGCCTGTAGCCTCATGTGCTGGGTCTTGCTTCCTTAGAGATCAATGTTGCACCAAATTCCAAACACATTGAAACACCCTGCTTGAAATAAAGCAGATTGTAATTCCATTGCAACTGAATTTCTCTGTTTTTTAATTTGGAGGGAATATTTTTTCAAAGATTTCCAAAGATTTTGTGTAAGTGCTTGTTAAGAGAGGAATAACAACTATTTCTGAGTTAAGGTGCAGCACCAGAACTCAGGTTTCCCAGTTGGAACAGCTGCCGAGTGACTCCTGCTCAAGAGGTGGATTTACTTTTTGCAAAACTTGCAGCGCGCTGAGTTTTCATGTGTAGTCAGAATACATCTGGAATTTTTCTTGTCATATTTTTGCTTCAAAAAACGTAGTGCAAAATGGGCAAAATGAAAGCCAAGCACAATGTTAACTATAGATATGCATTGTGGGTTTAACTGCTACTGAGAATTGCTGAGAAAAACTATCACCTGTAGTTACTAACACATGTAGGCAGTTAGAACTTCTGGTCGATCTTATCCCCTCCCCACATTCCTCCACTCGGCCACTTCTCATCCCATGAATTTCAGAGATGGGGATGGCAAAGGGGCTGGAGTTGGGCAGGACGCAGAGCTCTCGTTAAAAGCAAGAGAGGCTGAAATTAATTCAAGTTAATTTTTCAGCATAGCAAAATGAAATGGTTTGGGAATGGACTATGGGGAAACTGAAGTTGACCAGAAATGCTGTAGGGAGTTTGGATGGGAGTTTGTGGGTTGTTGAATTGCAACTGGTGAGTCTGCAGAAATGCATCAGCGCTGTGGGTATCGGTGCGTATCAACACCTGTCGATGACAGCTGAATCCTGCGAAACCTTACTGTAGGCAGTAAGCTGGTTATGTTGTATTGCAGGGGCTTTGAGATACTGCCTCATTTTCTTGTTCTGTTGGTCTTCCCCCTAAATCACTTCCAACTGTGATTATGTAGAGGGGTAATACTGGTTTTGGGCTGAACATTTTCACTTCACGGCTTTGTACTTCGGAGCACAGTTTCATGTGCCGTGTAGGGGTCTGCCAGCAGTCCGCACTCGAGAGGAGTTCTGTGCTTGTGTTCTGGCAAACACAAACTTCCCTGCTGAAATTCACGTTCCTTCAATAAGTATAATTATTTTAAAACATAATAGTATTTCAGAAGTAAAAGTGGATTGACAGTGGCTTGTAAAATCAAGTGAGATGCTTGTGGTTCCTAGGTATTTCTCGGAGAGTTTTCCAGGCTTTTTCATGGTATTAGACAGTATCCTGGAATTTCAGGAAAAGTGTCTGCCAAAATTCTCTGTAGACATATTTGCAGTTATCAGCATGGTTTCAGAGAGAAATGGATATAGGTTAACAGAGTTTCTTCACGCAGAATTTTTTGTTTGGAGTTTTTGAAGTCTGTGTTAAAAGGAAATTTGCTTTTAATATGTAAGTGTAATTTATACATAAAACCAGATTGGCTTTTCAGCTTCTTGATCCTGACCAAATTAAAATAAATCATTATACTTGTATTGATTGGTGTAATATAAGTCAGAGCTAAAAATATTCCTCTCTGTGTGTTTTTTTTTGTGTACAGAAAAGATGAAAAGGAGTATGCACTGAAGCAAATTGAAGGTACAGGGATATCCATGTCGGCCTGTAGAGAGATTGCAGTAAGTGTACATAAATGGAAGTATTTTTACTGACATTATTATTCAACAGGTATTTTATTTTCTCCAAATTAGATAACATAAAGATTATATAAATGTTTTCCTTAAAGTATGCAAGCATGAAAGTTATTCAAACATGAGCTTTTCTTAAAACGCTTTCTAAAGAATATTTTTTTTTTTTGAGTGGAAAGAGGTGTTCTTGCTAAGTAATGGTAATGCTGGTATAATTTTTATCTGCTGGTATTCTGATATAATTTTATCTGCTTTTATGTATTGAGAGGGAAATACATATGAACCTCCTAATCAAGATTTATTTTAAAACGGGATGTTTTTAAAATGACTTGAAGGAAAAAGGTTCTGAAAGATTACAACTGCCATTACAAGTCTGCTTGCTAATGTATTTTATTTCAGACTAATGATAGCTTACTATTCTTTAGTACCTGAGAACAGTGTGTTCTCCTTATTCCTTATTGTTTTGTGAAGTACAGTGAAATTTCATAGCAAAATATAAAACAGCTTGTATTTTTATTACATGTATCTTAGGAGAAAAAATGGATTTGAGAACTGCACACTTTTGAGCCCAGTAGTGCCCATATATATGTGTATGTATATATCACTCTTTCAAAGTTGGTAAGAATTAGGTGTTTGTACGTGAAAATAGATTTTGATCTTTAAATGTTTATTTTATGACTGAAAATGTGCATTACTGTCAAAGCACTGGATAGTGAGTAAAATTTCTTGCATTGCAAAAGAAGTGCACTTGCTTGATTAAATATTTACCTTGTTTGAAAGCTGGCACGATGGTGAGGGCTGTTGAAATGTGCGATAAGATTCGTGCCTGAAGCTTTTTATAATCTAGTAGCGTTGCATTGAAATACAGCAATCAGGTGTGCAATACGATGTGAGGCATTAGACACTCATGATGTTCATGAACTGAACAAACCACTGTATTGTGTTTAGTGTAGCGCCCATGGTAATTCTGTATGAAGAGACTTAGCAAATAAAAGTACTATCCTTTTAAAGTGCTTGTCACTATAAGGTCAAGGTCACTTGTGGATTTGAGAGGTGGCTGCATTGCTGTCAGTCACTTTACACAGAATCTACCCGGTGACCTTTTTGCTGATATTTCTGCCTTTGGAGGAAATAAGAAGTCCTCTTTTAATGTCAATACTAGACTATATTCTTGTTACTATGAAGTCTGTTTTGACAGCGCTGAGGGTTTTTTTTTTGTTTGTTTCTTTGATTCTTGTCCTTTGTCTGTTTTAAATTGTACTACTATGGAGACGATGTGTGGAATAGTCAAAAGGAGACCTTCCTGTTGTCATGATAGCAGTGTGGTATGGAGCTGATTCTGTCATACCTGGACACAACATCATGAGGAAGTAGAGAGTGTCAAATTATTTTTTTTTTCCTCTGATGATACATCACCGTTTCAGTCTTGATTTTTTTTCTTTTTTAATTTTTTTTAAAAAAAGCACACCAGTGTACTTGGTTCTGTGCGTTTGGAATATTTTAATAATTCTATAACCTGAAGACACTTGACAATGTGCTCAAGAAATAGATTGCTGAACTAAAAGGCATTCGGTTTTGCAGTCCAAGACCATTTTGTGTGTAGTATTGCCTAAACAGTCAGTAAGATCTACTGGCTAACTTTCCCTAAGAGAAAAGGCAGACAGCTCCTCTCTTTGGACGTTACAGATCATGTTGGTCTGTCTTTGCTTAGGACTTTGAAAAACGTAAAGCCTCCTTTACCACTATTAATATGAGCTTTTCATGGAAGAAAGCTTGTGTCAGTGGAAACATCATACAGGCAGCGGTTCTTGGGGCAAATGATAATTGCTTTCTTTCAACTGTAGGGTGATAACTGCTGAAGAAGGAATCTATACTTCAGCCAATTCTGTTGTATTGAATATGAAAATAGTGGAGGAGATTCTTACATGATAAAGAATTGGGGGGGGGGGGGGGGGGGGAATTAAAGCTAATTTCTTCCCTGTGAGTTCAGTCTATTCTGAAGATAATTGAAATGCCAACTGTTTCTATGTCCTTGTTGCAAGGCAGATCATTGCTGGGCTCAAGCATCAGCATTTTGGAAGAGTAGAGACGGAAAATATGAATGAGAGTTATGAAATACAGAGTTCTCATTTTTACATGATTTTTTTAGCTGATGAATGGGACACCTCTTTCAGCTCGGGACTTGTATTAGCTTATTTGGAACCAGTGAGGGATGAAATGTTTTCCTTATTGTTTGAACATCAGGGTGGGATTGCTAATTCTTTTTGTAATGTGGGCAAAAAAAAAAAAAAAAATTCCTGAAATCCTAGACCTATTTATAGACAAAATAGCTCTAGGAATTTGTTAATTGTTTGCATTGTAGAAAATGGATGCTGAATAAAATACTTTTGTAGACATTAAGGCCTTAAGAAAACTCTGTTCCTTTCTATTAAGAGGTGGGACATCAGAGCGTATTCATTGCAAGGTAGTTTAAAGATATATTGGAAACCTGCATAACAAAAGAGCGTGAGATTGTGCTACCAGGTATTAGGGCGAGATTTCTTGATGCAAGAGGAACCTTCCTGTATTCTTTGGTTTAAAAGAAGGAAACAGAAGAGTTCAATGTAATAAGGGTGGAGATAGATACTGAGGATACTAAACTGAATTTATAAATAATCTGATGCGTGTTTTGGGAAAAGTTTTTCTTCATTATGCTGAAATGGTAACTTAAGTACTTTTTAGGGGAAAGGACTTATTCGATTCTGCCTTTGTGTTTTACTTTTTGCTCCTTACCTTATCTAAGTAGGTTTCTTGGAACGACAGGTGGAGACAGAAGAAACAGACCAGAGGGGTATTATTTGTTAGGGCTATTTTTTCCTGTGAAGTATCTTGGCCATCATCTGTTAAGAACCAATATCTATAATTTTAAGTCTGCAGGCAGCTAACAGTAATGGAATTTTGTATTTGTTTATCAAAAAAGCACCAGGATAATGCAGCTTTATCTGAGATTTCTGGTCCCAAAGGTTTTACTTCTTGTGAGAGGATTATGCTGGTTACTTCAAGTACTTTGCTTTCTGCAGTGAAGAGACTATAAGCTTCTAATTGTGGATTTTGGGAGAAACTAATTCAGAGAAAAGAAAAATATAAACCTTTTCTTAATCAGTGCCATTCAGCGGCTACTTTCAAAATATCTGGATATGTAGCCTGTCCCTGAGTGTGGAAAAACTTCAGTGCAATTGTTTGTGATATATAAGGTTTGCTAATGGTGTAAGAAAAGTTTTTATTGTATTAATAAGAGGAGGGCAGGAAAAAGCAGTAAAATGTCTTTGCTTGAATTTCAGTTTTTTATTCAGAGAAATAAATTAATTTGGTGACTGATTTGGACAGTGGATTTCAGGCTTATGCTGCGGGACCCTAAACTGTTTGCAGCTATCTCCACTGGAACTTATTTTAGCAGCTATGTCACTTCCAAAATCTGTGGTTATCTGTTGCTTTTCACATAAGGAATTGCGGAAACCAAGGGCTGAATGGCAGTAGAGGTTTATCTGGAAATCCTCAGAAAAATTGCAATCTTGAACAACTTGGGGAGCTACAATATGATTATTTTTATTGGCTTATTTAGCTGAGATGGTGGAGTTTAGGATCCTCAGTGGAGGGAGCATTTCAAAAAGCAGGGTCACAACCCTGGGCTTTAGGAGAGCAGACTTTAACCTCTTCAGATACCTGCTTGGAAGAATCCTATGAGATACAACCCTGGGGAGAAGAGTGATCCAGGAGAGCTCGTTGACGTTCAAGGTTCACCTTGTCCAACCTTAAGGAAGTTCCATCCCAACAAGTAAGGAAGCAAGCAAGGGCAGCAGGAGGCCTGCATGGATGAACAGGGAGCTCCTTATTGGACTCAGACGTAAAAAGGAAGCATATATGAGGTGGAAGCAGGGATGGGTAACACAAGAGGAGTATAGTTGCTGTTTGATTTTGCAGAGATAGGGGTTAGGAAAGCCAAGGCTGACCTGGAGTTGAGTCTGGCAACAGACCTGAAGGGCAACAAGCAAGGATTCTACAAGTACATAAACAGCAAAAGGAAGACTAAGGAAAACATGAGCCTGCTGTTGAATGGGAACAAATGATATGGAAAAGGCCAACATACTCAATAACTTTTTTTTGCCTCAGTCTTTACCAGTAAGACCAGCCTTCAGGTATCTCATGCTCCTGAGACCAGAGGGAAAGTTGAGCAAGGAAGACTTACCTTTGGTGGAGGAGGACCAGGTTAGGGAGTGCTTAAACTGGACATACGTAACTCTATGGTGCCTGATGGATTGCACCCACAAGGGCTGAGAGAATCATCACACAGAATCACAGAATGGTAGGGGTTGGAAGGGACCTCTGGAGATCACCTAGTCCAACCCCCCTGCTACAGCAGGTGCACCTAGTGCAGGTTGCACAGGACTGCATCCAGGTGGGTTTTGAATATCTCCAGAGAAGGAGACTCCACAACCTTCCTGGGCAGCCTGTTCCAGTGCTCTGTCACCCTCACAGTTAAGAAGTTTTTCCTCATATTCAGGCGGAACTTCCCATGTTCCAGTTTGTGCCCATTGCCCCTTGTCCTGTTGTTGGGCACCACTGAAAAGAGTCTGGCCCCATCCTCTTGACACCCACCCTTGAGATATTTATAGGCATTGATGAGGTCCCCTCTCAGTCTTCTCTTCCTCAGGCTGAACAGCCCCAGCTCCCTCAGCCTTTCCCCACAGGAGAGATGCTCCAGTCACCTCATCATCTTTGTAGCCCTCTGCTGGACTCTCTCCAGTAGTTCCTCGTCTTTCTTGAACTGGGGAGCCCAGAACTGGACCCAGTACTCCAGATGGGGCCTCACTAGGGCAGAGCAGAGAGGGAGGATATGCTCCCTCGACCTGCTGGCCACACTCTTCTTAATGCTCCCCAGGATGCCATTGGCCTTCCTGGCCACAGGAGCTGCTTAGATGTCATTACGAGACCACTCTCAATTATCTTTTAAAGTTATGGTGATTGGAAGAGGTTCCTGAGGAATGGAAGAGAGCAGATGTCACTCCTGTTTCCAAGAAGGAGGATCAGGAACTGCAAGTTGGTCAGCCACACCTCAGTCGCTGGGAGGGTGATGAAGAAAATCCTCTTGGAAACCATTTCCAAACACATGAAGGACAAGAAGGTGATTGGGAGTAGTCAGTGTGGATTTATGAAGGGGAAGTCGTCCTTAACCAACCTGATAGTCTTCTACAATGAGATGACTGGCTTGGTGAATGCTGTAGATGCTGTTTATCTTGACTTTAGTAAGGCTTTTGACACTGTCTCCCATAACATCCTCATAGACAAGCTAATAAAGTGCAGGTTAGATAAGTGGAGAGTGAGGTGGATCAAAAACTGGCTGAGCAGCTGGGCCCAGGGGATTGTGATCAGCGGTGCAAAGTCCAGTTGGAGACAAGTCACTAGTGGTGTACCCCAGAGGTTGATAGTGGGCCTGATACTGTTCAATGTCTTCACTAATGAACTGGGTGCTGGGACACAGAGTCCCAGAGTCCATCCTTAGCAAGTTTGCAGTCGATTCAAAGCTGTGAGAAATGGATGATACACTAGATGGTTGTGCTGCCGTTCAGAGGGACCTCAATAAGCTGGAGAAATGGACCAAGAGGCATCCCATGAAGTTCAACAAAGGGTAATAGGAAGTCTTGCATCTGGGTTGGAATAACTCCAGGCACCAGTACATGCTGGGGGCTGACCAGATGGAAAACAACTCTGCAGAGAAGACCCTGGGGGCCCTGGTAGATAGCAAGCTGACTGAGAGCCAGCGATGCACCCTCAGGGCAAAGATAGTCAAGAGTGTCCTGGGCTGCATGAGACAGAGCATTGCCAGCAAGTCAAGAGAGGTGATCCTTCCCTCTAATTTGGCACTGGTGAGGCCATAGCTGGAGTGCTGGGTCCAGTCCTGGGCTCCCCAGTACAAGGGAGATATGAAGCAACTGGAGTGAGCCCAATGCAAGGGCCATAAAGATGATGAAGGGACTGAAGCATCTGACCTATGAGGAAAGGCTGAGAGAGCTGGGAGTGTTCAGCCTGGAGAATAGAAGGCTTGGGGGATCTTACCAATGTATGTAAATGCCTGATGGGAGGGAATGAAGAAGTGGCGCCTAGTGATAGGACAAGAGGCAATGGGCACGCATTGAAATACATGAAATTCCACCTGAATACGAAAAGACGCTTCTTTACTGTGAGGGTGACTGAGCACAGGAACAGGTTACCCAGAGAGGTTGTGAGGTCTTCATCTGTGGAGATGCTCAGAGCTCGACTGGACGCAGTTGTGGGCAGCCTGTTCTACCTGACTGTGCTTGAGCAGGGAGGTTGGGCTAGATCTCAAGGGGTCCCTTCCAACCCGAAAGATTCTGTGATTCTGTAAAACAATCTTCCATTATTTCTAACTTTTTAGTAGAAATAGAGCCATGCCTTTCAGATGTATTTCTAGTAAGCAGATAAACATTGTGTGCTGATAAAATAGTATTATGTACTACTTGGCAGTGAAATATGATGAAGAAACATTGATTTGATAAGTTTCAGTGAAAGCTGAAAGTCCCTCTTCTGTCCTGAGTTGCTCTTCTGAGGTTCCTGACTGGTCACTGAAATTAGGTATCTTACACAGAGTTCTTGGAAAAATTTTGAAGGGTCTGAACTTTATTCCCGAATTCCTTTTTTGAGTCTGTTTGTCACCAAAACACACATTTAATCTAGTACTTATAACAGGGAACTGTTATGAGTTGCACATATTTTCAAAAAATTCAATGACAAATGAAAAATAAGTTCAGTTTTTCTTTGAAAAACAGTCAATGTTTTTGGTGTATTCTGGCTGTTCTCTTACTGAGACAGTTCTATGTAAGTACATTAAATACAGTACTAAAAGTGTCCTGGAAACCAATGAAGTATTTGTAACAGTTGCTTGTTCTGCAGTGAATACAGTCTTGTTCTGAAATTCTTCTTAACCCAAAAGAGGATAGTTTAAGAATGTCTTTTTATAAGATCATTTTTTTCCCCTAAAGCACAGCCTGCAGACAAAGGTGACGACTACTAAAGGTTTCATGTGAACCAGTGACTTGAGTTAGGTCCTAGGAGGCTATTCTGTCAACTCCTGGTCCTTTCTAGCTTCCCCCCCGCCAAGAACTTCCCCTCTTCCAAGGATAAATTGCCAACTCTAACCATCTTCTCTGTACATAGTGATCTTAATTCTAAACTTCATTGGATTCTTCTATGTCAGGGTTTTTTTTTTATATCTCAGTAGCTTTTTTTCCATGGGGAAAAAAAATCAGATGAGGCTGTTACAGGTGATTTAAATGGGAGAAGTTAGAGCCACAAGCCAGCAGCAGTTCTCTCCTAGCTTTGCTTAAGAGTGCCCTGAATTGCTGCAGTTTTGCCCTGTGTGAAGGTTGGGTCTGGGAGAGGTAACTATTTTAGTTGCCACATCCTGTGCCTGTGTGTGCTAGTTGTTAGCGAAGCTGCTAGAGGCTGCTCCTTCTGGGAGACCTTGAAACGTTGCCAGTACACTGTGGGACACTAGTGGGAGCATTAGTTGGCCTTTGTCTTCATACTTGCATTTATGGGTACAGGCTAAAATAATTCAGACTAATGTTAAATGAGTTACTGAAAGCTCATTCAAACAATTTAGCGTGCACAAATTATTCTCAGGCCTTTTGCCTATTGATGCAATGTATGTTACAAAGCGCCAGAGGGTACAAATATTTTGGCATCCTCAGTTTATGAGGGTGGGCAAGGTTTTAGAAGCCTTACAGGTTAAATGATAGGTTTTTATACGCTTTTTCTGTTCATCAGCTCTCTTGAGCAAGGCTTCTGTCCCACTGTTTTTATGTTGTTCTTTTCTGCCTCCCTGCTGTCCGTGGCCTTCCCTTGCACGTAGGCAGCTCTTCTGGGGCTGTGTCTCCCTCCTCTTGGCTTTGAGGGTCTGTGGTGTTGTGGTGCTGTAGCTGAGCCAGGGAGGTCCAGCTAGACTTACTGTCTCCGTCTTGAAGCACTTTGTGCCTTTGCCATGTGCTTCTCAGCAGTGCTGCTGGCAGCGTGGCACAGGGACACTCAAGGGGACGCGTCGTGCCTTGCTGGTAGAGCTAGTAAAGCTTCTTTGCTTTTACCTCTGTCTGGTGCTGCGTGTGACTTACAAGCTGCTCTCACCTCCCTGGTTGGAAACTGCTTAGTCAAATGAACTAAACGTGAAGCTGCTTAATTTGAGACTGTGGACCGGGCTGGCCTTATATCCTGCTTGACCTGTCTCTGCATCTCTTAGGAATGTAAAAAAGATCAGCTGTACAGGAATAATGATAACTTTTCAGTATTAATGAATCAGTTTGAAGATTTGTAATGCCATTGGCACTCTTCAAGTACAGTTACATACAATTTCAAATAAGTACAAGTCCTTTGGTTTGGCTATACTGACCCTTTCCTTGACCTTGACTGTCACAGCAGCTTGCAGTATTTACTGTTATGTAGAAAAATAGGTTTCTAATCTTGGTCCCTGTCTTTGTTTAAGGCGAGGTTAGGTAAAACAAAGCATTGAAAAAGTCTGTGTCCCTGAGTACACTTGCTGTAGGAGATTCCTTTTGAATGTCAGGACTTCTCTTCCCTTGCCAAGATAATATAAATGTGTAGAATATTTGGCAATGTAAAATCTCCCCATAAATTCTCTACTACCTAATTAGAAAAGATTGTTAGATTTGTTTGTGGAAACTTTGAAACTCCACTCCCTCTTTCAATAGCTGGAGGTAGTGAAATAAGTATAAGTTTAAAAAAGGTTTTTCTGGAAGGGATTTTTATTAGAGAGTTAAGGCATGTGTTGGCTAGAAGTGTCTGTGCATTGTGATTTTATAAGTATGAATCAGCTGGAAGGAGGTTTTTGGTTCAGCTACATGACAACTCATGTTTTGCATGCCATCGAAAGAATAAGAGCTCTCTGCATTACATGGCCTAATCTTGTATAATCTGTGTAATTTAAATGCTTTTTATGTAAGGCAGTACTTAAATTCCTGCTTTGGTTATTCTTCAAAAGGGTTCTGTGGACATTTTTTGTCTTTTTTTATTTTATTGTATCTGAAAGAACAATTAACTTCACTAAATTAAAAAAGTACATAGGTAGTAAATCTGTGGAATAAAAAAGGATTTTTGTTTTAATCAATTAAGTTGACTTTTTTTCTTATTAGCCCATAAATGCACTGTGATGTTTATGAAATTAAGTTTCGCAGCTTGAAGTATATTTTTTTTTTGTCAAGTAATTGTAACAAAAGTAGAGCATCATCTGAAGCAGCTAGTCAACTCCATTGTCTAAATACAGCCACCTCCTTCAGCAATTTAACAACAACAAAAAAGAGCATACAGAGGAGAAAGGAAAAGGGAAACACTGCTTTTAGCACACCATCGCTTTCTAACTACAAAATTTGAAACTTATTTTTTTCATACAGAGTTTACTTTCCTTTTCTTGAAGTTGTGTCTCTACTCAAAGCAGAAGAGCAATATCAACAAATCTATGGCAAGTATGTTAAGAAGAAGAAGAAAAAGAAGGCTTTTACCCCATTCTAACGCAGTGTGAGCCAAAGAAGCTTGTCTATGAATTTGGTACTTGACATCAGTTAGGATATAATCCAAATTCCCAGTGCAGCTGACTAGGGAAAATGGGTGTTCAGTGCTGTTCAGGCTCAGCTGTTTTCACTTTGAATTTGCTGTTCACTTCAGATCCTGAGTATTCTCAGAATGCACAACTACAAGACCAACTGACGGTGCCTTCAACAGAAATGAACAAAAAAAGTGAAGCCAAGTGTCTTCAGCTTAAGCTGTAGGGAGCAATGCACTGAAAGCAGATAGCTACTTTATCACTCAGATGAAGAAGAATGGAATTGCAGATAATGCAGGAAAGGCATTTTTAAATACTTATTTGCCAAACTTACAGACTCCCTCAAGATTGTTTGTGTGTGCACACATGAACATACATGTTTTAAAGCTTCAGTTGGAATGTTTTGTAAATTTTCGGTTCTTCTCAAAATTTGTCATAAACCTTTCTTTTTCTCCTCTGTTTCTCATTCTCTCTTTCTCATTACATGTTTTCCTTATATTCCTCCATTTGTACTTTTCCTGTAGTCAAGTAAAATTAGTTTATACATGTTTTCAGTTTATTCTGTGTGGAGCTGTAAAATCGTTTGAATGGTATATTGACTTTACATAACTTTAGAACTCACCTTTCTCTAATTAACATTACATGTGACTGGTTTTGATGCCTCAGACTGAGAGGTGATGGCATGGGTTTTCAAATGATGGATTCTTTTTAAGTTGGGACTTCTGTCTTCAGATACTGTTACTAAATTGCCCACTTCATTCAGCAACAGGCTCACATTTTCTTGTTCAGCCTTTCACAACGAATGTAGTAGCAGAAGCTTTTCTTGCTGCCCTCAACATTCCTTGCAAGTGTCAATTCCAGGTGAGCTTTGGCTTTCCTCACACCATCCCTACATGCCCGGGCAATGTTTCTAAACTCCTCCCATGCAGCCTGTCCCTGTTTGCCCCTCTCTGTATACAGCCCTTCTTGCATTGGAGCTCTGACAATCTGTTTAGTCAAGCTGGTCTCCTGATACTTGCATTTTTGAATAGACCTGCCAGCTTTCCTGAGCTCCTTTGCTCTTCAGAGCTGCTTCCCATGGCCACCTACCAGTTTCTTCAATAAGCTCAGGTCTGTTCTCCTGAAGCTCCAGGTCTGTGCTCTGCTACTTGCCTTCTTCACTCCACTCAGGATCTTGAACTGTACTAGTTGACAGTTGCTACAGCCAGAGCTGCCTTTGATTGTCACATCTCCAAACAATTCTGCATTGAGAACAGCTGTGTGCCACCATTATTGGCCCATCCAGTATGTATATCAAGAAGTTGTCCCTGATATCCTCCAAAAATTACCTGGGTTGCTTGTGCCCTGCTGTGTTGCCCTTCTAGTGGATGTCAGGGTGGTTTAGATCTCCTGTAAGAACCAGGGTTTGTAGTTCAGAGACTTCTTTAACTTGTAGAGAAGACTTCATCTGATTCCCCATCCTTATGAGGTGGTTCTATAATGTACTTCCAACACAATGTCATCATTATTGGTCTCTCTGCTGATCCTGACCTGCAAGCTATCTGAGGTTTCTCTGCGCCTATTGAATCTGTGAGGCAGAAATAAAATGTTGTTAGTAGTGCCTAAACTGGATAAACTAATACAGAAAGAGGTGGCTGGGTTGAAAATGGAACATCAGTGGAAAAATCTTTAGGGCTCAATCAAATGTTAATAAAAAAGTTGCTTTTTTCAATACAGCGTTTGGCATTGGTTTCAGCCCTGTGTATGGCTAAGTGGATAGTGGTTTTAGTCTACAGTTGTATTTTACTCTGCAGGCTTTTGTATGTAAGTGTAGTCAGCTTTGTTACTGAAGGCAAAATGGCATATTACCTTCTACTAAAACTTTATTGACTTCATTAAATTTCATTATGTTAGAAGTTTCAGTGTGGTGGTTGTTTTCTTGCGAACCTCTATTTCTGTGGTAAGCTGAAAAATAGGTCTGTTTAAATATAGCTTCCACTGTATCTTACTGAGATTTTTCTTGTCTTTATGATGACTTGATACATTATCGTATGGAGATTTTGAGACAGGGGGAGGCTTTCCTGTTTCCAAACTGTAGTTAACAGTACAATAATCACTAAATGGATAGCCTGGATGTCTTTAATTCTGTGATGCATCTTGTCCACAGGCTTACAGTGTGAGGCTGTTACTATGTAGAGTTTGCTTAGTTTGCATTTTGGTAAGAAAGGTGTGAGCACCATGGTTTTGTTCTCTCCTCCATTTGACCATCTGACTGGCAAAATGTTTCTGCCTTGTAGAAAGACTATCATGCTCATCCTTCCTATCTCATTAGCAGTGTCAGGATGCTTCCTTAAACCTGCCTGTAGCCTGTATATAGCGCATGTGCTAAATTGTGGGTATATGTATATGCTCAGTATACTTGACCTTGAGCTTTTTCATATGTAGCTACCCAAGGATACTGAAGTTAGGGTAGTCCTGACAGGCTATGCTATTGGAAAAAGTCCGTCAGTTTTTCTGAATATGTGAACAGCATATTGAAAGAAGGTATCAGTAGAATAATTTTGATTATAGACAGTTATGAAATATGAGATCTGCTGCCAGTTCTTGAAGACATTTGAGGAAGCCTCAGCCTTTTCTTTCTGTGCTAATGAACTTATCCCATCCCATGGCCCCTGCAGAGTTTGTTTCTCAACTCTCATTGTCTTTCCGTATTTTCCCTTGCTTATTAGATTAGTCTAGTTTCTTTTTTACCTCAGTTGCCTTTTGTACTATTTTCCTTGCTTTCTTCTCCCTTTATCTCCAGATGCCATTAATATTTACAAGTGCAATACAGTGGTTTCCTGTCCACTGACCCTGTCTTGGGTCCATTTTGGTTTGACTTCTCTAAGCTTCTACTCTAAAAAAGCTTCTTATTACTGTGATTAATGATCTCTTTCTGACCAAACTCCCAAGGTTTGTTCAGTATCCTCATCTGCCTTAGTACCTTTGCACTTTAGACTAATAATTGTTCCTTTTTTTTTGACATGTTATTTTTGTTACGTATTAGCGATTTTGTTCCTGCCTAGGTTTTATCTAGTCTGTTTTATTCTTCTGAGGATGGGTGATCCTTGCAGCTTTGCATTCTATCTCTAAGTATTTATTCTACTTGTGGCCTAAAAAATATTTTACTGCTGCTAAATTGTCTTTTGTACTGTTCCACATCTGAAATTCACTGAACTTGCTCAAAGCCTTGTAGTCTAAATAAGGAATTCTGCTGTGATTTTAAGTTTTAATCATTTTCACTGTTCAGATTTTCAGTCTGAGGCCAGATGGATTATTTCAGTTTTCCTTCTTCTGGGCATCTCAAATCCAGACCATTTTCAAGCTTCTATTTTCTTTCTTCAGTACTTCCAGAACTCATGGGGTTTTTTTCAACACAGATGGGCCTGAAAAACAGATCTGTATTCCTATTCCACTGGGATTATTTTAAATGTTATCTTTCTCCTATGAAACGCTGCTGTATAAGGTGCTGCTATGGAAGCCTTCCTTTAAACCATTCAATTTCTGTCTTATTAAATTAAGTGGCCTTGAAGTCCCCTCTAGAAATACAGAATCTGCAAAACAAAAAACCACACTTACCTGCTGTGGTTAAACTTAATACGTATGGTTACTCTAGTTAATGCTCAGAATGCCATCTACTTGCTTATCAGATGCTCATATAATTATTTCTGTGTTGTTCTGCATACTAGTGGAAATATGTGGAAATAAAACTTGTCAGAGCATTCCCATAAAAGTACCGGTCATGTTTGCATTAGTAAAGTCCTAAAGTGTTCAGTTCTCTTGTGTGGTCTGTGGTGAACTGATTGCTTATATTTTGGGTTAATAGCCTTTTTTCCTTTTCTTGCTTGGCATTTTTTGATGCTATTAACTTGTATTGACTGACTAACTTGAAGCTTTAAGTACATACGCAGAGCATGATTGCTATTGCACGTGCAAAACCAAATGCATAAAAGCTATAGGGGTTCTCCTACAGAAGTTTCCTCCACAACAGGGACAGCTGCAGTGTGTGTGTTTGAGGATAGACAGTGCTGCTCCTCTTCTCCCAGCCAAGAAGGGAAGAAGGTGAAGGAGGAGGGAAAGTAGTTTAGGGTGTTGTGAGAAGGAAGATGAATTGAGATGAATTTAGGGTGATAGTGGAGTGGTGGTAGTTATATTGCAGCTTGTTCTGCCCCATTGAGCTCTCTTTTCCTTTCTGAGTGCTTAATCCTTAGGTTTCACACATCACTTGAGCTTCTGTGTTCATTGGTCCTTCATCACATACACACAGGGAAAAAAAAAATCCGTCCGTCTAACTAGAGCACACAGAGGAATTTGTCATCTGGTGCACTTCATTGTTGTTAATATTTCATCAATATTTATAAAATTGTGGTGCATTTGCTAAGGCAACAAAAGGGATCTTCCAAAGGTTAATCTGCTGCTACTGTCCTTAATTTTGGCTGGAGGGCACTAGTGAGTGCTGGTATGGGATGAGTCCCTGTAGCACTTGAATATTTCTGGTGGTCCAGGGGCATGGCAGTGAAGGTGACCTGTTTCTGGACCACATTCAAGGGGACTGTGCTGAGATTTCTAGATTTGATAGGACTTGCTCTCAGAGTACTCATAAGCTGCAGCATTTTCAGCTTGACAACTTGGCAGTCACGGTGGTGGAAACCGGCCGGATACAAAGCCTCAAAGTGACTGTTGCTTGGCCAGAGGACAGTAACACAGCTGTTACTTTTAATGCATGTGAAAGTCAGCCTGAGTTTATGTGACCTGATAAATATGGGCTTAATGTTAAAAAGTCACGGCGTTCGGTTGCATTAATGGCGATAGGGGAGCGGTGGGAACGAATATGAAGTGTGACTTAGGTTGATATTGCCCTTTTATAGTGCATGATGCTCAGAAGGATTCTGTTGTCTAGGTAACAGGGTCTGTACTTCATTTCTTAAGAAAGATGGAGCAGATGTTCTTGCAAGAAGCAACCAATTATCACCAGTGAGAATATTGGCAGTATTTAAACTAATTGCTCTGTTGTTGCATACAGTCCAATTCATATGCTATGAATAGTAAAGAAAATTTAAAAGAAGGAATCTTCCTTGCATGGCTTTTCCTGAATGAGGTTTTTAAAAAATATTTGTGGTTTATAAAATAGCACTCATCAGTGTGTCTTTTCATACTTCCATTTATCATTGTATTTTCTTCAATATCATTCAGTCTTTTTATTTGGTATTTGTAATGTCTCTTTCACAATCGTTGAGTCCCATTGCTCCATCAAATCTGTGTTGTATCACATTAATTTATTTTGTTCATTTAAAATACCTAAAAATCTGAAGGTAGTGGGGTAAAAGGATGCTCACAGTGGAATAAGAGACTGAGGGGCTTTTCTAAGTTGTGTAAATCTGTTCTGAGATTTTTTTTTTTTTTTGTGGCAAAATCCAGGCACAGTTACTTGGATAGGGACTGTGCCATAAAAAGCTGGGGCAAAAGGGAAGCCCTATAGACATGTATATAGATGAAACCCCGCTATGTGCTGCTTAGGTGGGGACAAAGGACATGTGTGGTGGGATAAGCAGGTGGTGACTGTGGGCAAGAAAGACCACAAGGAGGAGAGCTGAAAGGGGCAGTGTGGAACAAGGAGTGCCCGAGCTCCCTCACTGCAGCGCTCATCAACGGTGTGTCTTGTTTATAACAAAGGTTGTGCTAAAGAAACTTTGTGTATGAATTCAAGTTTTTAATGTGCGTATGGATATAGGGTTGTCTTCTTGGGAGATTATTGTAGCCTTTACAGCATAGCATATGCTCTTGTCTTTTATAAGAGGTTGGGGGGGAGGTATGTAAATATGTTTTTATATCTTTGTGATAAAATCTGATGCTGGGTATTAAGTAAGAGAGTACATTGGGACGAGATTCTCAGGGAACTGTTTGTAGGTCCTCAGCAAAGCTAAGCCATACCATTTTGCATTTTAACAAAACATCTGGCTCCTTGCCTCAACTTTTCCGTGGTTCTTGCCAAATATAAAAGGTCTATTCTATATTTTGTAGGTAGGGCATTGCAAAAACATGTTTTCTGTCTTGGCAATAATAGGATAAAGGAATAATCCTTGACCTACTCTCTTTTTATTGGCTCCAATTAAGGACGTGCTGTTTTGATTTTATCTAACTGTGGAAAATGTCATAATGAGTAGAAACAAAGTGCATGTTGCACTTCTTAGATTATTTGGCTGAGTTATCCTATTGTATAGTAGTGACATGTTGATTGGGACAAAATGTCTTATTACATCCAGTTATTTCAATAACCATTGTAAAACATTTGCGGTCTGAGTAGGAAAAAAATATTATTTGTAGGGTTTTTTAATCTTCTTTACCAGGCTACTTGCATGTAACTTCTAATCTTTTGCTTGTCATTCTTCCTCTCACTCTGGCTTCTGTCTCTCTTTCTGTGAACTCTGATGTGTTCATGCTCTGTAATTTAATGCAGATGATGCATCTGGTTGCATAGCTGCATGTATTAGCTTGTGTTTGCCTCTTCAGTCAGGGGGCAATACTACTTAAACGTTCATGTTCACTAGCAGAGCTGCTCTCTTGTTGTCCTTGCCAAACGCTATTGTCTCTCAAATTCTTATTCTAAAATAGTTTCCTCTTTGTATAGTATCCTTCATATTCTTTTGCTTAGACTTCCTTATGATTTCTGGTGTGTAAGTATTCATGACATCTCATATCCTTTTGTTCCTGCTTGCTTTTCTTCTGTTGATACACTTTTTGATTCTCTTCGTGTTTCCCTGTTCTATCACAGGATCTGTCAGCAGCAATATTTCCTACTTTTGCTGCTTCTTTTGTATGCTAGAGTGCTTATAATAAAATCTTACAATCAGCTTCTGCAGATTTTTCACCTGCTTTCATGGACATTTTCTCCATTTTTACAGTTTCATTGTATCACGTATCGTCAGTCCTAGGTTCTTTTCACCACCCTTGACATACTCTTTGAGCCGTATTCTTTTTCTGCCTTCCCTTTTCATACAAATCTGATTTTATTCCTGAAGGCCATGCTGAAAGGAAAAAATAATTTGATGGATAGTATATATTTTTCCAATTTATATCCTGGAAATAGAAGCTTCTTCTTTATGCCCCTTCTTTTCTCTGCAATGGCTCTGTTCTCGTATGCCTCGTTTTCTCTTCTTCTTTCCATCCTTCTGCTCACAACACAGACATTAGCCTGCTCTCTTAAGAAACCTCACTTTCACAGGAGCTAACGCTTAAAAGAGGAGAAGAGGATGGCACGTTTGCCAGAGGGTTGGTGGGGCTCTGGACTTTGTGCCAAGGTGGTGTTTGCTGTGTTGGACGCTTTTCTGTGCATCTCTCCCCCTTGACATTTTCTGTATTTGCCCTTTGCTTTCCCCACCACTAGTCTTTTTGCCTCAGTCTTGTTTTTCCTACTTAGTTCATTCTTTTTTATACTCTGTCGCATTTCCCGCTCCCTGCTTCAGCAACACTGTGTTTTCCCTCTTCAGCTTTGCTAGTGTCCCCTGCTTTTTTTTCCCCGCTCCCTTCTGTTTCCACAGCCAGTCGCATTCCTCACCACTGATAGACTATAGTAGTCCATGTATCCTCCTCCCTTGGTCCAGTGTCGTCTTTAGTGTCCTTCTCCAGGGTCTTGTGTGTCTCCTCACTGCTGATGCCAGCTCTGCCGTTCCTCCCGCTCCCGGTGTTGCTGAGCAGAGCAGCCGGTAAGCTGCAGCCTGTGTCCCTACCCTCCTGCTGGCTGCCGCGCTGGTTTCCTTCTCCCTGGGGCGGTTCTCCTGACCAGCTCTTCCTTCACCTTCTTCCTACCTCTTTTCTGTCTGGAGTGAGCTTCATGTCTCTTGCCCCAGAAGTCAGCCTTCTTCTCAGGGACTGAACTAAGCAGGAGAAAAATGGGGGGAACCCTCCATTGTTTTAGTGCCAGAGCTGTCTCCGATGTGCGTCATTTAACAGCTCTAAAGGTTTTGTAACTCCATTTTTACGGAGTATGCACAAATAACGTTTTTTCCCCAAGGGAAAGTGAAGCATCAGATGACAGTTTGATGATACAAAATGGCTTAGCCTGGTTTTGTTTCTTTGCTAACCTGTGCAGAAGTGCAAAATATCTCATAATACTGAGTAGTTTGTGTGATAAAATTATGCTTGCATCTATCAGCATTGAATTTTAATGTAGTGGAAATGGGAGAGAAACAACCCTAGCTATTTACAGACAGCGATGGCTTCTTGAACGATCATTACTCTGGTGCAGGTTGAGGGTAGGGGGAGAATCTTTGAATCTTCATCACTATTCTTCTGGAAACAGCTCCAAGTTCAGAAGCAGTCAAAAAGGCAAATTCAAAGTCACTACAATGACTTTAAAGTGAATTAGTGAAGTCAAGACTTGAGAACAAACCAGACTCGGTCAACCTCCTAAATCCCTGGTGCGTTCAGATGCTGAGTGTCTATATGCCATCCTGATCCCTTTCCACCTCAGAAAGGATGCAGTAGCACTAGAAAAACTAAAGAGAAGGGGAGTCAAGAAAGTTAGTGATACAAAACTACTTCTGTATGAACGGAGACAAAGTAGGCTAGGAATCTGTGGGTTGGAAGGGGGGAAGCTGAAGGAAGATGTGGGAGGTCTAAAATCAGACTTTTATAGAAAAATTAATTAGGGAATTGTTACTCAGTGTTTATTGGAACAGAACAACTAGGGAGACTGAAGGAAGATAGCCAGTCTCTCCTCAATACAACTTAATTTTGAAACACAGCTCCTCATCTTGTAGAGACCAGGGATACGACTAAGTTGGGGAGGAGGAATGTGATTGGGGGCTAATCGAGCAAATGCACAAAACCAGTGAAGGGCTTTGATTTAAACTGGTTCTCAAGTCCCTGATCTGGTGGCTTGCTGGAAGCAGACTGCACATACCATGAAAGGCTTGTGCTGTGTGCTGCTTTACGTGTTCTTTTCCTTGGCGTTTGCCTCAGCTACATCGGGGCAGGGTAGTAAGCAGACTTAAAATGATTCTTGAGTCTGAATCAAGTACAGCAGCTCTTACTTCTTTGAGTAGGAACATACATGTATTACATGTTTTGCCCTCAGTGGTGTTCTTGTAAAGGGCTAAATGGTTTATATGAACAACCAGACATTCATTAGTGCCCAAACTGGAAAATCTCGGCCCAAACAATTAGTTTGGCAAAGTTAGGAGCTACAAACATGCAGGAGGCTTGCTGTAGTCTTGGGGGGATTCTTAGTAGTGGGTGATGGCATAATTGTGTAAGAAGTTTCCTGACATCTGAAATATGCTTTTTTTTTTTTTTTTTTTCTTCTCCAGGCATTCTGAAGTTGTTATTCTAGAAGGAAGATGCACATAAATGAACTCTGTCATTTTGGTTAGGATTATAAAAGTGTTATTTGCTACTGCTAAATGAGATATACCAGGTCTGGAAGAGTTCTGTTGTAGGTTCTGAGAGTGACATCCAATTACTCATTTTCGCATAATATCTGGGACAGTATCTGCGCTCAGTTCTCAGGAAGAAAGTCTAACATGAGTGTTCATGGTACGTTGTTTTCAGGACCACATGGCTTTTGCTGCCTTTGGCAAAAAGTCAGTTCAGCACCCATTTGCTTGCAGTGAAAGTTACTTTAGAGAAAAATTACCTTCAGTGGAAGATTAAATGCAGAACGCCACATGCCTAACCTCTCGTGGTGGTAAATATTAACCAGATACTAGTTTCTACTGGTTACTAGTTTCTTCATCTTATTACCTATTGTTGTTTCAAAACCTCTCTTACAAAACTGATGTTTTGTTCTGAGTCCTTATGAGTTACCATAAGAGCATATTTACTATACCGTGTTTATATTTGCATCTCTTTGCTCACCAAATTTTGTGAATTAGATTAAGCCACCTTTTTGAGCCTTCCCGAACTGTATCAGTCCTTATTGGGAAAATACTGGTTTTGCTGCATTCATTGCCTCATTGGAGAATTTTTGATATTTAATTGAAGAATGAGGAAATAGCAGGCTTTAGATTACAAACTGACTTTTTTTATCCAGTTGAAGTCTGATCCTGAGAGTATGAGAGGAATCTTGTGGTAGGCGTTTAATGACTTGGGAGACTGCCAATGAACATCTTGTTTTAGCTTGCTTCACACATTAGGTTTGTCTAACGTATGGCTAAAAAGATTGCAGAAAATTTGGGTAAAAAGTGAAAACCTATGAGCAAAAGCAGAACAAATTTAACAGGTAGTTGTGTTAATAAACACTAAGAACGATCTAGGCTTGCGCTTCCAGAGTGAAATGCTGAATTTGTTGTGAATCATAGAATACCAGGTTGGAAGGGACCTCAAGGGTCATCTGGTCCAACCTTTCTTGGTAAAAGCACAGTCTAGACAAGATGGCCCCAGCACCCTGCCCGGCCGAATCTTAAAAGTGTCCAATGTTGGGGAATCCACCGCTTCCCTGGGGAGATTATTCCAATGGCTGATTGTTCTCATTGTGAAAACTTTTCATCTCGTGTCCGATCGGAATGGCCCCAGGAGTAACTTGTACCCATTACCCCTTGTCTTTTCCATGTGACTTCTTGTAAAAAGGGAGTCTCCATCTTCTTTGTAGCCACCCTTTAACTACTAAAACATGGTGATAAGGTCTCCCCTAAGCCTTATTTTCTCAATGCTGAACAAACCCAGTTCTCTCAGCCTTTCCTTATACAGCAGGCTTCCCAGTCCCTTGATCATCTTTGTGGCCCTTCTCTGGACCCTCTCCAATCTGTCAACATCTTTTTTGTATAGCAGGGACCAAAACTGAACACAGTATTCCAGGTGTGGCCTGACAAGCATTGAGTACAGTGGGATAATGACTTCTTTATCTCTGCTGGTGACGCCCTTGTTGATGCAACCCAGCACCCTTTTGGCTTTCTTCGCCGCAGCAGCACACTGTTCACTCATACCGAGCTTGTTGTCCACCAGGATGCCCAGGTCCCTTTCCCCAGAGCTGCTTCCCAGCCGGGTAGATCCCAGCCTGTGCTGCACTCTTGAATTATGTTTTCCCAGGTGCAAGACCTTATATTAAATAACTGTCAACAGACTAATTACCTTTATAATTCTTGAGTAGAAGCTCTGAAAGAGTAATATTCTTAAATGAATCTTATCCTGAAACAGTACACAAGAACTGTATATTCTGAAGATTGTAAAACTATGTGCAAAACTTTTGCTATTTTAAACAGACCCAAGTTAACGAAAGGAAGTTAAGAACCAAAAAATACCCACATTATCTCCTCCAGTCTTCAGGCATGTTTCTCACTTGGAGCACGGTATGAGACTCAATTTATACTTGCAACTGTAGGCTTGTCTATTAGCTTGTTTAACTAGAGGTAAAACATTAAAGCAGATCAGTTGAAGTACATCAAACTTTAATGGATGCTGTCATTCAGAACTAAAGCGGCTTTAACTTGATTCCCATAAGGAACAGAGGTTTAATGTGCTTAATATGTTTTGAGTTCATACCTCTGATTTGATTTAATTTTCCATTTAAAGAAGACTTGAACTATAAATTATATATCTAAACTTCTCCCTCCCAGTCTGCAGTAAGTAGAATGAGTACATATGAAGAATAATCATTAGTTTTTCTTTTTTTTGTTTTTCTCTCTCTTTAACTGTAAGAAGGTAATTTTTTCTTTTAATCCTGAAATATGAAAATACATACAATTTATGCCACGTAGTACTGTCACTGAACACTTAGTGCAATGTACGAGATTATATTATTCCTTCCTGAAAAATCTACTATTTCTGTGATTAAGCATCATGGAAACAGGACCTAACGGAATTGTATCCTGACTGGAGGTTGCTGTTGTGTTGCTGAATCAACCGTCAGTGTTTGATCCCGATTGGGGCATAGGCACTTGATTTAATTTCTCTTCCGTTTCTTAGAGCATTGGCTTTATGCTGACTGCAGGAAGCTGATACCTGATCTATCGCAAAACCAGTAGGTGCAAAATTAAGCCATGTCAGTTTGTTTTTTTTTTTTCCAAACAATTTTAAATCACAAGAGAGTGTTGGATTAATACTTTGTATTATGAGATGAGTACCTTTTTAATATGCTATTAGAAATTCTAAATTATTGTTAGACTGTTGCCTAATTATAACACTTGATTTATATTCCTGTGTGATTTTTGTATCTGAGAAATAATTGTATGCAAGTTGAGGTCTTGGATGTGACAATATTCAGCAGCAGCACATTCTTCAACCTTGAATAATACACTGAGTCCTTTCCAAAGCAGGGGCAGAGTTAAATTCTGGAGTTGGATTTGTAATATTCAGCATGCACACTTGAGAAGCTGTGTAGGATTTAAGTTACATGATGTATGCAACATTTCTTGGCTCTTTCCAGGTCTGGGATACCTTCATTTAAGCTGCAGGGAGTCACCTTTATTTACTTGGAATATTGTCATGAAGTCTTACATGCTTGAGCTGTGTCCTTTTGGGCACTGTGCCCCGTCCATTCAGCAGGTCAGAGCAGTAGAGAAGACGACTGAAGCCAGGTTTGCCACTTGGTGGGGGTGCTTTGGTTATTGAGCTGTCAGATTAAGAGAAGATGCTGGCAGTCTCCCAGCCAATTTGTTACAGAGCCGAATCTGTTACATATCATCTGAGAGAACGCCTCACGGATTGAATTTTACAGGTGGTTTTGGCAGAGATTTTGGCTCTTGGATATAAATGCAAGAGGGGTGTTGAGCAGCTCAGCATTGTGATGCTTGATGTGCTCTGGGTCTACATAGAAGCAAGCCCAGAAAATTTTCCTGTCATATCATAGTGAACTTCAGGATCAAAAGCAGAAGCACAGAGTTAGGCTTTTCTCTGCATCCAATAGATGTATTTGCCAAGTTGGGAGTCTGGTCATTATCACTAGTAGGATACAAGATGTTGTTGGATGGAAGTTTTTTCAAGAACTAGTTTTTATTTTCATGGTAACTGTCAAATAACTTGTATTATAATTTGTGTTGTGTATTTGGTAATGTATAAACTGTGGAAAATGGAAGAGTATCACAAAAAAGAAAATTTCATTTAATGATAAAAACATTAATCAAAAAGTCGATTAGGTAGAGGAGGTAATAAGTAAACTTCAGGAATAAAGGGAAAAATAGGTTGTAAAAATATTTTCTGTGGGAATTCTTTTCAGGATAACATTGCAGTCACTGCCCAATCCTTTGCATAGATTAGAAATTTATTATCTCTTGAGAGATGCATCGCTATGATGCCATAATTAATTATGTTGAGGTTGGAAAAACACGCTATTTGGCCATTCTTTTGCTAAAACACTGTTCCTCTTGCTCTGGTTCATATAACATTTTTCTTTCTGAGGTCTTTTTGAGAGGAGAACCTACTTTGAAAAATGGATGATTGATCAGAATTGATGTCTAGTCTTGTTATTTGCCCTTCTACAAGGGTTTTAGAAGACCTCAGTTGCTGTCACTGTTTATTCTCTGTGAGATACAGTGCAAGAGCAAGGTGATAACTGGCTGGCTGGAAATCAGAAAAGTGCAGAAATGTTACAATAGGCACGGCAAGGGAAAACTAGTTGCAGTTTAAAAACCCAGACTGAATGTGCAGGTTTGCGGAATTATGTGACGCTGTTTCTGAATTTTAAAGACATATTAACGAAGTGGTGTGTTGTCATGTCGTCCAATCCCCTCCCCCCTGCCCCATTGTGAAGACTGTTCTAATATAGCTTAGGTTTAAGAGTCTTTGTTAGTTTGATGGGAAATTTCTTTATCTTCTCAGTAACAGAAGAAATGTCAACTTAAAAGTGAATTCAGGGTATCTTAAAGTCTTTAGAAATGACAAACATTCCATATTGCTTTTTAGCAGGTTACTTTCTATAGATGTTTTCAATTTAGTTGTTTGTGTTATCTGAGTGGATGAATGTTCTTTTATTTTATTGTAGGCCAAATAAGGAGAAAAATCTCTGTTGAGAGAGATAGACCTTAAACTTCTCTATACCTTTCAATTGGGAGGAAAATGGTTATTGTTAAATCTGTCAGACTGACCAAGTTTGACTACAGAGCTGCCTTTATGAGAAGAGAGAGCAGAGAATCCGATCGTCCTAAAGGAAACAAGGCTTCCTTTAGGAAGATGCAGAAATTCAATAATAATTCAGCTGTATTATATAGAAAATATATGAAAATAAATGATATATTTAATATGTGCACTGGAGCTAAGTTGATATTGTATGATCTCAATGTCAGCATTTCCTTATATAGTTGTATTAAAAATTAACAATTTTCTTGGTTTGGAAGTAATTTTACAATAGTTCTTTCTTTTTATTTAAAAGTCCATGCCATGGTATACCATATTGGTAACTACGAAATGGGAAGAATCATTATACTTGTATTTCTGCCTATGTTCTTCAAGAAAAATGCTAAAGTTACTTAATTTTCTTTTGTTGGGAACCTCAAGAATTAAAAATGCAGTTACCCTAGTTTCTATTCCTTTATTTTAGTTAAAATGTAATGCTTTCGAAAAGTCTTTTGCCAAGCTTTTGTTTCAGAATAATAATGTTATTTAGCAATGCCAGACCGTTTTCAGCTCCCAAAATGAAAATATTTATAGAATAAATACTTTCTTATCCTTGTCATAGGAGGATGGTGGGGCAGGTTTTTGTCCTCTTCCTGTCCTGACATTTGACAATTTACTGGCTAGATTCTGTTCAGTGTCTTTTTACTAACTTATTTTTTAAAACTTATTTTATCTTTCTCTTGTGGGAGTTTGGAGCCCTCACATGTCAAGGACTGCGTGCTTTAGAGAGATGTAAGCATGAAGAAAGGAGAAGGTTGAAGGAAGTGTAGAGCAGACTTGGAGGGGTGTTTCAATATGAAGGACTGCTTGGGATAAAACTGATGAAAATTGGGTGCTTGTGTAGGAGAATTAGAGGGAAGAAGAGAGTCTACTTAACCTCATGCTTTAAAATACTTCAGCTTTTTAATTTGCATTTGGAGCATGCCTTGTAAACTGAGGCAGCACTCCTAGCAGTTCATGTAAGTTATGCCAGTTGTATTTTTGGCATTTCACTCTGCCTGCCCACCTTGGTTTTGCGTGCCAAAGGCTGTCCAAGGACAGGGCTTGGCCAGACCAGTGTACAAAGAATATGTCCTCTCTGAAACAGAGCTTAAGCTGCCACTTAAACTTTTAGCTTTCTTCCTAAGTTCTTTGGACAGTTTCTTTTTTTGTGTGTGTGTGTCCTCATATCCATCTTTATATGTTGCCTACAGCTGGAAGGACTGATAAATGAACCAACCAAACCTGTTCAGTTTGAAGCAATTATTAAGTAAAGACTTTTTTTTTTTTTTTTTTAATTTTTACTTCAGTTACACAGTAACTCTGTAAGTGGAATTTCGCCAGCTAGAAAAGGGAATGCAAATTGGAAGATCCCAAACTTGAGAATCAATTGGGTTGCTAAACAAAGCTTAATTTTGAGTAGTTTTTTAATGTGGTATGCAGCGTTCCCCTCTTTTTCTCTTCTTCCTGATAACTGTGCTACAGGTCCCAAAGCTAACAAAGGACTGTTCGTCCAAGTTTAATAAAACTAATAGCTGCCTGTTTTTATTTTTGTTTTGAGAGGCCCATATATACTTCCCTGAGGGGAAAGCTGCAGCATGAGCTCAGTATGGTAATAGGCATCAGAGGGTCTATGTGGAAAAGATAATATTAATAACATGGAGGGGAGGATCTAGTCTTGATTAATAACATCTAAATAAGCTGGAATTTTTAAAGAACTTCTGAAGGAGTAAAATCATGATCTTTATGTTCCTTTGAAAACCCTAGCTTCAACTTAAAACCAGCTTCAGTGACCCTAGAGGCTTTGAATATATTCATCACACAAGAAGGTGACTTTAAAATTCTGCAGCGTACAGTTGCTTTTATGAGCAATCAGGCTTGTGCTTTGGTCTTTCCTATGACTTCTTCTGATCCACATCTCTGCCAGTTAAAAGTTTTGGTTCTAACCTTGAAAATGGTTAAATGCATTGCAGAGTGCATTTTCATCGAATAAACTACCAAGGTTGTTTCAGATCAGTTTAACTACATAGATCAAAGGACCAGAGTAAACTGTGTGAAAGATAGGAACACCTCTTAGATGAGATTGGCCTCAGAATGAATTTCTGAAGGTGATTATGAGTTTCGTCTTCACTGATGCAGAAGTATATGTTTACTGCAAGGTTTACTAGTGTAGGTACTAGTGAGAGCAGTGTTTGTCTTCCTGTTTTCTCTAATTTTTCTGAGGTTTCCTTCGCAGTGAGATGAAAGTGTCTGTCCTCACTCTGCTTTTGTAGGTGGTAGCTAGAAAGCATTATTCATCCTATGGTGAAAAAGTGTTTCTGTGCAAGAGTTATTTCCTTGAGGAATGTAGTGTCTGACTATTTTTAAATGTGCTAAACGCCTTCATAATTGATCATGTTGTTTACATTAGGAACAGCGTAACTCTCCTGTCTCACAGAAGTTGTCTTTTTCTTTGTGGGGAAAAATGCAGAACTTCCTATACCTCAAAAGAGCAAGAGACTTCCTAGTTTCTAGTCTACTTCACGTAAAAGTTACTTACTCACATTATATGGTGACAGACAATTTGTAGGCTAAGTTCAAAGAGTTTAAACCAAATTATTGTAGGAGCTGGCTGTCAATCAGTACATGACCTTTTCCTCTGTTGGAGATGATCAATAAAACCTCACCAAACCCACCTTTCACGAAGGCTTCTATAGAAGCACATACTACATAGACATTGCATCACTGAATCTAGTAGCTGACTGTTAAGTCAAATTCATCATCAAGTATTTTTTTTTTCCAATGATGATCAAGCTGCAAATGAGATATGCTGTTTTCCCTGCTATTGAAAAGCTATTCCTGAACCTTCCTGTTCACAAGGTGCCATTTTGCAGGGCAAATTTGTCTGTTATCAGTTTTATCTGTTTGTTCTTGAACCACCATTGCCATTTAGCGTAATTACGTCTTTCATCTTTGGTGCTCACGCCTTTGTATTTCAGTGGATATCAATCTTATTTCCTTTCAATATTTGATTAGTTACAGTGATTGAGCAAGCTTTTTCTTCCCTGCTGAGGGATAGATTGTTTGCTCCTTCAGTCACCCTTTGCCTCTTTCAGGGTGAGTTTCTCTTTTTGTGTCTGTGGAGGGGGAGGTGTTTGAGCGTAGGTGAAGAAAACCATATATAGTATTTTAAAAATATAGCACAGAAACCTTTTATGTATTGATACCAATACATCCCTTTCTGACCTGTGAATACCTCAACTTGTATATCTAGTATCAGATTTACCCTCTTAATTTTCTTTGTTTTTTTATAGTAATCCAGTTGTACCTTTTTGTCACTTGTGCCTGATGACTTCTCAGTCTGTAGTAGAAATTCTTGGTTAGTTTCCAAGTGCAGGCATTCAGATTTTGTGCTGTTAATTTCATCCCGTTTCTGTTATCCTTTGTTTATTCAGTCATATATTATCACACTCCTTTTCTTCATTGGGAATGCCACCTTTATTTAATCAGATAATTTCATTCACACCTATGATTTTGATGCTAAGATGGATTGTATTAATAATCACAATACTTACTCTTTGGTAACTCTGCAAATAGTTAATATCTAGAACTACTTTACCTTGAAATGTTTTCTGTCAGCAGCTGGCTTTTTAGGTAGTTTCTTGCTCACCTCAGACTTCTTCCAGTTGTCATCTTTCCCATCTGACAAAGTGCTTAACGGTCTTATAAAGTTGAAATGTGAATACAGATCTTCTGCCTGTGTAAAAAATCAGTTATGAGAGAAGAAAATCAGGATAGTTTGTTTTTAACACATTTTTCTTTATATTCATTGTTTCAAAATGGGTTTTTGCATGCTTTGGATTAACAGGTCTGCAAATGCCTTGTCTCTTTTCCCTATCCCCTTTATAAATGTATGTGCTGTATTGGCTAATCGTATGATGCCACCTCTGAGTTCTGCTTGTATGTGACTTGTGCTAATTTTCACTTTTTTAAATGTGAGGCATTTCCATTATGTGTGTGTTTGCTCTTTCCATGATCAGTATCATAGTTGTCATTAAAACCTGAGGTAAAATATTTTAGATCTTTATTTTTGTCTTTAAACGACATGATATCCCTCTTACTTTCTTATTCTTGTGCTTGCTCACTCTCTTGTGCTCCTTCTCTGGCTAGACAATCTTTTCTGTTTATTTTGACTTTCCATGCAAAGTCTAACTCAGCTTGACTGCTGATACTTTACTTTCCAGTGCTTCAAGCTTCTATACCAATTCTGTTGCCAACTTAACTTTTTCTCAGACATCAGAGAGTTTCCCATCATGACTCCCACCCCTCCCCTGCTATAAGAGACGTTCACTTGTGACGGAAATGCTCAGTGTCACTCCTGAGAGAACTTACTCGTCAGACAGCAGAAGAAATTACTAGCAATTCTGCAGCCACTGTGTAGCTGTCTGGAATCCTACAGGCTGTTTCATGCTATTTGGGCTAACCAAATGCAGCATTTCAAAATGTAAGACTGTGGCATCAACCAGGAGCTGTAACAAGCAAAGATGCTCGTACGATTCTCTTGACCAGAAGAATAATTAAAAAAAAAAAAATCTAATATGTTTACAAGAAAGCCATTGTATAGGACAGTCAAAATCGCACAGATGTTGACAATTCAGAATGATGTCCTTCTCAATGACTTTCTGCCTAACCTGCTTTGTATGCTGTTACCAAGAAAGAAATGTACTGTAACTCACCTGAGAGACAGATTTTTATTAGCATTATACTGCAAGTTGGGTATGATGTAACTTAAATTTTAGAGGAACAATAAGCTAAAGTACTATTAAAATATGATGCTGTATTCACTTAGTAATAAACTCCAGCAGTTGCAGGTCCTTTTTACATTCAGGTTGTTATCTTGTAATAAAATGTTGTCAGGTACACTGGAATCTTTAAATTACTAGGACAGTATATTAATTTCATATTTCTAGCTTTAGATTTGAGTTAACCAAGTCTCGAAACTGATTTACTTCTGCACAAGACCTAAGAAAAATAGTATTGGTATTATGTTTCATTCATCCATTTTGTATGTTTAAAGTTTATACAGCAACCTGTGGTGCAGAAAAGCTGTAGACAATGATTTACCGTGTCTCTGAAGTTGTCCTTGGGATTCTAGGTATGGATAAAATGCACATTTGTGAAGTGTGTTTATGATGATGAACGGACATACAACCATTTCAAGAAAAGGTGCATGACTTAATTGTTAGATGTATGTGGCATGTGACAGTTAATAAAGTGAATAGTGGAAGGGAGAAACTGCAAGGTGAGCCATTAGACTAGGCTAAAGTCTTACCTAACTGTAGTCTTACGACTCTCTCTTTTCTTCCCTTCTGCCCTATATCTCCTATTTGGACAACATATTTAAAAATGAGTTGTTCTGCTCCCTTATTCAAAAATTTGAAGTCAGGTTCGTTTTCAGCCTGCACGAAGGCAATAGGAACCCCCAGCCCTTCACAGCAGAAGCTGGCAGAAAAGCAAAAGTGGCAAATCTAACATGAGATGAGTTAGGTCTTTGTTTTCAAGATTAGGGTTAGCTGAAGAACTAGGTGCTACCTAGCATCCTTTAAACCAATACATAATTTTGAAGCCATTTAGGCAAAAATTAGTGACAATACAGTTAGGTGATTGATGTAGAAGTTAAATATTGACAAAATTCTAGTCAAATATTAAAGTCGTTAGGGTAGGTAGTGGATACAACCGTGATGCAAGTAGCTTTACATACGTCCCCATGTTTTCATATTATTGGCTTCCACCTGTCTGCTTTAATGAAAATATTGTTTCCGAAGTCTCTGATTTCTTTTAGCTAAATCTTAGATCAATACTTGTCTTTGAAACGCTTGTCTCAAATTTGCTGTCTCTTGATTTCCGTAGCTGTGTATTTGGTTCTGCCCTATATTCCTTTCTGATCACATCTTTCACGTGCTTTTTGAATGACTCTCCTCATCTCTGCTCTTTTCGTACCTGTGAGTAACATCGGTTCGGCCCCTGTGGTCACCCTCTCTTTTGCTGTAGTGCATCTCTAGAGGAGATTATTTTTAGACATAAATCTAACCAACATTTCTGTTTTTGACTCATGCTAGTCACTTGTACCCTAAGCTATAGTTTCTGATCTCATCGAGTTGGTGCCTGGCACCGTTGCAAGCCCAGCATAGCTAGAGCAGAGCTCCCGTTCTTGACCCAGTGCGTTGGCCTCTAGAGCCGACGTCTCCTTGGTCCCGCTGCTGAAGCACCGGCTGCTGCGGCACTGCTAGTCTTGACGGCCAGAACGCAACGAAGCCTCTAAAACCGTTCTGGTTTGGATGTGTGCCACTGCTTTCCACTTGAAGCTTTCTATTTTACGTGAAATTTCTTATGGCGTCCTGTTAGGTTTAGGTTGTGGCTCAGTAGAAGAGGAAGGTATAAAGGTCCATTATTTGCTAAAACTACAAAAGCACTTCCAAAATGAGTATCCATGGTAATTGCAAAGCATTCACTCAGATAAATGAGAATAACACAAAAATTGAGTTGTCTTTCTCCTTAATTAACAAATTTGTTCATCTGTTGGAGCACGGAATAGATAACACAAAAGCTTATTTAAATATTCTTAATAACTTATCAGTATTTTCTATTATACGCTGTTAGAACATGATAATTTGATAAATAAGTTTTCAGTCTCGTTTTTGATATTGGTTGGTGTCTAATACAACTACAGAATGAGTTTAAGTCAGGGAATCAAGTCCTTAAATGGTCTCTTAAATATAACTTTTAGATAAGATGTCTTTTGGTAAGCATTCATGTCTCTGAAATGTTTTCCTTTGTAACTGCTCTTTTTGAGAGAAAAAAAATAATATTTTTTGTAATGTTATAACGTTTTATAATGTTATAAATGTTATTTATAAGGCTGCTGTGGCCCCTATGATTAAGGTATATAACATGTACATTTACAATATGGTTTAGAAAAATTGCTAGGTTTTCCGAGCAGAGCAGGCTTGAGAAGTAGGCGAGTAGAGAGTGCGTCTGTAACCTGCATAAACAGACTTTGTTAGTTCAGGAGCTCTTGCCATCTATGGCTACAACTATAGCCAGTCATCCAGTAGCTGAAAAACACAGCGTCAGGACTTTATTGCAGAGGCTGTTTGTTGGCCTTAGAGTGCTCTGTTCTTCAGCTTCAGGTCAGATACAGACATTCTCGGTTGGAAACTCAACACATGTCACATAAAACTAACATAATGATTTCTTCCTCACGTTCTCATGTTTTTTACAAAAGTGAGTGTTCAAGATCATACCAATAACAGTTCGATTCTGTCCTGTGAAAAAAGCTGGGTTTGGATAAGGATGCTTGTTGTGTCATCTAAGCTGAATCAAAAGAGGAGAACAATGCATGAGGAATAACTTACTCATTGTAAACGAGTGTATGTCATTGTTGTTGTTTTGGATAAGAAATTTACCACTTTCTTTAATGTGAAAGTATCCTTTTTTGTGACTTGCGTGAAAAGGAGAGGTTTCAGGGTTCATTTATTAATCAGGCTGTTCTGACAGACAGTGAGCATTGCTACGTACAGTTTCTCTGTGTGGACTGGCGTGAGCAGTGGTGTTTGAGAGCTGCAGAATGTACACGTTCCTGTCTCATTTTTGTATAGCACCTTTCTGTTAATGCACAACACCTTAGGCATTCTTTCTATTCTTACGCTTTACGTAATATTTCTGTTAACTTGTTTATTATATGCTAGCATTTGATATGGAACTATATTCTTTTTGGCTGTTTCTTACTGCAAAGTTTTACTTATTTTGAGAGAATGCTTTCTTTCTTTTTTTTTTTTTAAAAAAAAACCAAGTTGTAATTATTTTATACTGCTATTGCTGCCAACGGTGTCTTTAAGAAAAATCTAATAGCAATTAAAAAAAAAGAAGTGCCTACTATAATGTTTTTTTCTCCCCCTAGTTTAAAAATTATCTTAAAATGAAAAGAACTCTTTATTAAAAAAGAAAAGAAAATAGGCAGAGGCATCACATCAAATCCCTACTGCAAAATAGCTTTTACTATTACTAAAGACAAGGTATATGGCAACATCCCTCGATGCATGTCGAAAGGAGAGAATTTTAATCTCTAGGGTTTTGTTAGTTTATAATTCTGCAAGTTGTTACTATCTGTTAAGTGACAAAATTATTTTTACTGTATCTCGTAAGTGATACCTGGGCATGACTATTGACCAGTTCATTAGGGAGGAATTTCTTTTAGAGCTAGAAATGCTTGATGTTAGGGAGAGGAAGAAACAAAAAGAAGACAACATTTCCTGCATGGTAGAAAAAGCATTTAAATTATTTCATTTGCTGGAAAACTGGAATAGATTTAAGCAGTTGTAAGATTCTTTAGAAGATTTCTTGTCTTGACAGATATGTGTAGCCAAAGAATAATATAATTTAAAATTAATCCTTTTCCTTATTTTTTTTCCCCTAAAATAAACATCTCGAGTCGTCTTCTGTAAGGTGAAAAAAGGGAAGATTAATTTCTATCAAAAATATGCCTTGGAACCTACTTCATTTACTGTTTTGCCGTTATGAGTTGATGCTTGGCAATTTATATACTAGTGCTGCAGATGCAAGCAATTTTCAGATAAAACAGAAGTGATCAATCATTCTGGTGACTGCAGTATGGAGGGGAAAAAAAGTGATTCCACAGAAATGATATTTTTGTGAGTACCGCTTCCCAGCTCCTTCTGAGGACTGATTTAATCTGGCAGAAGGGTGACTTCAGTGGTGCTTGCTTTAACGTGCTGCTAATTAATCATGAGACCTAGTTTTCTTTCTGGCAAGCAGTAAATAAGCTTGGGTTTATTTCTGGATTACAGGATAGTAGTTTGAACAACCATTAGAAAAATGGTTTTAGTAAAAAAAACCTTTTTCTTTGAAAACACCCTTATGTTCTGAGAAGAACAACCCATGGACTTCTAGGCAAGCGAGGAAGGGATCCAATGCAAAAGGAAGTTATTGGTAATACAATAATTATGTGGTGATCAAGAACTGTGCTGTCCACACAAAGAACTGGACCAGCTGCACAAGCTTCATTTTGGCATCCTTAAATCCTGATGTTCACCTTTGATAAGAGAACAGTTACGTTTGTGTGTAATAACGTCCTCTAAGACAGAAGCTGAGAGGAAGTGGGATGAATAGGTAGGATGGGCAGCTGTGTGCCGAGTGTGGGACAGAGAGAAGGGGAGCTGGTGATGGTCAGCTGTGCTTGTAGAACAGCAACCCATGCCACGGAGGCTGTGTATATCCTGATTTTGACAAAATGTGCTGGATCAGTGGCATTTTTTCTTCTAAGGCCCATTTTAAGATTACGTGTTTGCTTTTTGTGGTAAGACCTGTTTAGTTTTTTTTGTTGTTGTGTTTGCTTTTCTTAACAAGCACAGGAGTAACAAGAGCTTCTCTGTTTCTCTGCAGCTTTTACGAGAGTTGAAGCACCCTAACGTCATTGCATTACAGAAGGTTTTCCTTTCTCACAGTGACAGAAAGGTTTGGCTGCTGTTTGATTATGCTGAACATGATTTGTGGGTAAGTACAGATTTTCCTGAGTGTTTGAGGTAGTGTAATATGAGCCTGTTCAAACTGAAGTGTGTGTGGCGTACCTTCATTTAGTGCAGAGATGCATAAGTTTCTTGGTCTGTAATTAAGGGTCTGACTGACATCCTGTTCTTTGTACACTTAAAACATGCAAAAGGCTATGTAGAATTTTTTAAAGTCAGATTTCATTTCCAATCTAAAAGAGTTTTTCAACAAGTTTTAATTGGAGTTAAAGAAAGCATTCCTAAATTGAGACCTTCTAAAACAGAGTTTGGAAATGTATTTAGTATTTTCTTTTTCCTGCAGTTTTACACACACATGCACACACAAAAAAAGGAGAGAGACTGCTTTACTGAGTCCTGTCACTGACATATAGTGGAAGTGACCAACATTTAATCATCTTATTCTAAACAGTGAATTTGTGACAGTATGAGAGGAAAGAAAATAAGAAAAAAAAAAAAGTAAGCACTTCTAATTGGGCCTACTGATGGACTGTCACTATGTGGAAGGGGAGTAGAGACTTAGATGTCTGTTTTTAAGTTTCCAGGAAAATATGATATGATTTGATTTGATTTAATCTATTGTAGAGGTGGACATCAATGACATCATCATTTGGATACAAATACTCAAGCTCCACACCTATTGATGTGAGTTGCTTGCACCTGGATTTGTGTTTAAACCCGAAAGATATCAAACACTTACTGAGAGTAATCAGTATGTTTATAATTCCTTTGAAAATACTGGCAAGGAGAGGAAGTGGTACTATTAATTCCAATATTGCTTTTAAAGGCTTCAGTAATATAGAAGTTGCTATTACTAAAGTTAGTAACAAATTGCTCAATTTTGTACTTAGCTCTCAAGAGCTAATAAATGCGTACTTGTAAATGACACAAAATTGTAATCTGGAAGGAAAGTAAACTTAGACCATGCAAAAAGATACTTCTGGCTCAGAACAAGTAACTTGATTTGATTTCTTTTATGGGGTATCAGCTTTATATTTTAAAAGTTTTCTTCATCAAAGTTCAGTGTACACTGAGAGTTTGTGCATTTCTCACAACTGGTGACAGTGATGATGAATAGGAATGCAGCAGCAAAAACCTTGTATGGACAGAATTTACTTGTGTATCAGTTGAGTTTACTCATTTTATAAAACAACCACAACAAACACATTTTACTGCTACATTGAATGGCATGTTTAAAACACCTTTTTTCTAACCTTATCCATTTGAATTTATTTTGGGCATGTGGTTTTTACACTACGTGGTGATTCTTCACATGATTTAACAGCTTTAGATAAAGAATCACTGCAGTCTAATGTTCTTACCACTCCTCGCATCTGGCTGGGTATTGGTCATAATCTCAGTGAAGTTAATTCTTTTCTATTCTAATTCTCTTACTTTTTTTTCTATGGGACATGCTACACAAATCATTTCTCCTTTCCTGTATAACTGCCCATGTTTCCTTGCTTCTTAAGCCTTTGCCAGGAATTCTTTCTCCTCCCTTGCATAAAGTTAGTCATGTTCAAGGCGCTCTTGGTTCTGGCTTAACCTTGGTCCTCATTTCCTTTACCGTCAGCCCTTCCCAAGCATCGCTCTTAATTCCCCTTTTGTCTCTTTTGCTCACTCCCAACTTTGTGTCTTTTTCCACGCTGCCTCCTACACATGGAACAGCCTCCCAATTAACGTACGTAAAGATCCTTCACTATCCTCCTTCAAAAAAACTCCTGAAAATCCACTTATTTTGTAACGCATTTCAGTAATAACAACCACTTGTCATTCTGTCTGTGTTGTGTTGTGTTTTGCATTTCCTGTGCTTTACAGCTTGTGCCCTTTCAGCTCTTTGGGATAGAAATCGTAGTAGGGGACTGGCACATTTTGTTATTGCTTAGCACCACGTGCTCCCCCAGCACTACATAAACCCAAAATAAGTCTATTCATTGTGGGTATCAGTTTAGAAGGATTTAAGTTTTGGAATTTTAAATGTGCTGTTACTAGAGAGATGTAGATACCCAGAGACCAGTGGTTTCAAATGTAGGTAGCTTAGAGCTGCTTACCAAAATTTGTCTGTAAGTATGGGCATCGTCCTTCTGTTCAAAGTTGCCCAGCCTTAGTAACTCCTATTGGCTTCAATGAGAAGAGTAAATACTCATCACTTACAAACATCAGATTAATTAAAATCATTGCATTTTCAGCTTCTGTACTGGAAACATTTGGCAAGAGATGAATAAACTATATTAGATGCTATCTTATTCTGTTCGTTTTGTAATACTGAAAAAAAATTGTCCTGTTCTAATGAGGAAAAGTGATGGTGCCAATTAAGCTTATTAAAAAGTTCTTTTGTGGTGAGCAAGAACTTTTTTTTTTCACTTTGCATTTAATTCCCAAGGATTAGACTGCTCAAATCTGAAATTTGTGTATAGATAGCAGCATACTTTATAATTTGCTATGACTTCTGTTGATACCATTACCAAGGGATGAAGAAAGCTATGCTAATTTGAACTACTTTTGACAGGGATCAGTGAAGACTTATTATGTTGTCCTTGCCTACAGACATATTCACTGTTTAATAACTAAGCTTATCAAAGATTTTTCCTTCATCACCTCTCAAGTTACATTATACAAAACAATGCAAAGCCATTTACGATATTACAATAAAGAATGTCTAAGAATATAGGCATTCTTTTGACCAATTGATTATAACTCGTTCGCTTTAATTGCCAAAATTCTTAGTGTAATCTACAAATTATTTCCTTATGATTTTTCTTGGCTATTAATCTCTGTCAACTGATGAAGTTCTTAGGCTGGTGGATGTGCCACATATGTTAATTTATAGTGTATTCTCTATACTGTCATCACTGCTTATATATGCTCATGCTATGAAGTAAATGCAAGATTCCTTAGCTTGTACCTCAGTGTAAAAGGAGCATCTGACGCAAGGCTAAAAATGTGTATGTCCACAGATGCCACTGAATATCTCATACGTTATAGGCCACATCCTTTCTTAAGTCCTGGTAACCTGCTTCAGTCTCACACCTTTATTGTAGAATCATGGAATAGTTTGGGTTGGAAGGGACCTTTAAAGGTCATCTAGTCCAACCCCCCTGCATTGAGCAGGGGCATCTTCAACCAGATCAGGTTGCCCAGAGCCCCATCCAGCCTGACCTTGAATGTTTCCAAGGATGGGGCATCTACTACCTCTCTGGGCAACCTGTTCCAGTGCTTCACCACCCTCATTGTAAAAAACTTCGTCCTTATGTCTAGTCTATATCCCCTCTCTTTTAGTTTAAAACCATTACCCCTTGTCCTATCACAGCAGGCCCTGCTAAAAAGTTTATATTCCAGTTGTCTGAAACTTTCGGCTTCAGATGTTCATAGCCACAGAACCAACCATGTCCTGTTCCTTCTCTTGTGAGGGACATTCCTTTTTCAATGTCTACTCATAAGGTCTTGGATACTTTTAATCCAAATTGTATCCAGTTTTTCTGCCTTGATTAATTTATGCTGAGATAAAAAAATATAATTCAGTTAACACATAGCTGAGTTAAGATGAAGTCCATGAGTGGAACTGGTACTATTTTTAAGTTGCTTTTTCCAGTACACAGTTAGAATTTCATAGTCTTACAAACTCCAAGAAAGTGTAATTTTTTCAACTGATATCTGTGTTTTTATGCTCTGTTCATTATTGACCTTTTTTAAAAAAAAGGTTGTTTTAAATGCGTGAGTTTTTGCTGGTTTATCACTAAGGGATAACTTATTTTCCTATGCAACTTTCACATATGTTCTTATTTTACCTTAGTCTTAAGTTGTATACTGCAGTCCAGAACTTCCTGTGTAAAGCTCATGCACTTTAAGACATTACTCAAATTTATATTAAATACATGAAATGCATGGTGATTACTTAATTGGAGTTTTCTTAAAGTTTGATACAAATGAGATCTGCTCTGGAGGTGAATTCTATTTGTTGTCAGTGTAGTTACATTTAGCCGTTGGAGAGGTTGTAGTACTTAGAGGTTTTCTTTTGTTCCCAGGTAGTCTCCTGTACTTTTACAGCATCAGCTTTTTAGTATTGGAAATACTTTCTAAAGCACACATTTTTAGTTTTAGTACTGCAGATAAGCAGTCTTCAATTCCGCAGTCTTCAATTCCACACTCTCTATATTTTTAAATGGGATTTTTGATTCTAAGCAACATTTTTGTAACTTTTTTTATGTTCTGAATTGATAGGTTGTCTACTTTTCTATCTATAGTACAGAGTTAATTCTCAGACTCATTTAATAAGTGTGTGTAACTTCAGAGCTTTACGATCACCTATTCTGGAAATCCATGTTGTAACTTAAATCAGAAGCTTCTGAAATTTTTTTTTTTCTCATTCTGAAAAAGTGACATTTTAATCACAGTAAAATGTGTTGAATGTGTTTTATAACCATAAAAGCATTCTTGATTCTTAATAAGTGATTAAATTATTAAATATGATTTGATAATATTGAATATGATGATACATTCACTATCTAAGACCAATTAAACCATGATCTGGGTATTTTTTAGGTCTGGTTGAATAGTTCTCTCTTATGATTAGATTCCAGTGATCTTTAACAACTAACTGATTAGCAGCAAATACCACAGAGAAACTTGGAGCAAAATTCATCTTGAAACTATCTTTGATAATAAAAAAAATGTATGGACAGACTGGCTTTGTATTATATGAAATAGTTGTTATGTATATATTCTGCTTTTTTAAAATGTAGGATAGAGATTATAAGTGTAGTCGTGTGTACCTAAAAATAATCATCAAGTAATGGAAAGGAGAAAATAATCTTCCTACATGTGAATTTCATAACACTGACTCTCTCAATATACAAATAAATATACTTAATTTCAGCTAACAACATTTTCAATAATGTTCTTATACACTAAATGAAATTGTGAGGGTGTTGCATACAGATTTGTGCAATAAACTTGCACATTTGTTTAATCACATAAATGTTCTCTAATAGATCTGAGTTTTAAAGTCGTCTTCAAATCTAGTGTAATCAGTTGTAATTCTTACTTCCACTAGGCTTCAGTTGAGCTTTCAGTCATGAGGTTAATTCAGATGCTAGTTGATCACAAATATTTTTATATACATGAAAATACCTTTCTCAGTATATGAGGGTTTTTTTTCTCTTTTAGTTTTCTATAGTCGTGCACATGTTTTTGTTTTAATTCAGTCCTGCTCCATTAGGTGGTTCTTCATGCAGCCTTTCCTGTTGTGTACATATTTACCAAAATAGGTTTCTGCTAGCTGGCAGAAATATTCAAATATAAGATTTGTTGGGGCAGAAGGGTGTGGGCTGGCATAGTTTTTGATTGCTTATAAGTTACAATTTTTATCATCAGCCATTGTTACACAGCATGATTTATCGCTTCCAAATATAACACAGGGTCTTTTTGACACTAAAGTGATGGTTGGACTTCTTGCAGACAGCAGTGCCATTCCTTGTCCATAGCTGTCATGTCACAAAACTCGCTGCTTCTGCCAAATTGTAGGAATTTGAGGGTAGTTTGTGTGTTCATTTTCTGTACTACAGAGCATAAGAATTGGAGGAGACAACAGGTAGGAACAGACCTCAAAGACAGAGGCAAGGGTGCAAAAGCATAAAGTGTGTGAAGAATTAATGTGAATAGAGTGGCATGAACACTGAGTGTTTCAGATATATACTGAAAGGGTAGCTGAATTCTGATGGTTTTTATTATCATTGTATAGAGTTATTTTGACGTATTTAGGTCTGAAAGATGTAGAAGACCTAGAAAGACCCCAGCAAAACCTGGGAAAATTATACTGAATCTGGTTGTCTGCTCTGTGCTTCAAAGCTTAGGTATTTAAAGCAAGTTGGCATTAGCAAAAGTTAGTGTGTTAAAGCTCCTGTCACTGTTACTTAAAATGTTGACCTCTTGTCACTTGGAAATAGATTTTTCATTAGGCAGTTTGGTTAATGACATTCTAAAGAAGATACTTGATGATGGCCGTGTACTGGCATCGTTTAGAGGGAGGCTGTTGAGGCATATTTTTTTCCCCCTCCGCTTTTGAAGGACTGTTATGTGTTGATTGCTGTAACGCTCCCAAAATTGGAAACTTAAGTGATTACTGTAGAAATACTTTTACCCACTTTTGTTTTGATTTTATTTTATTTTACTTGTGATATAACCTTGACAAAATTTTTTTAGTGCCTAAAACTTTGGTGTCTGAAATGAGTCCTAAGTGTAGGCTTATGAAGCTGTGATTTATTTTTGGAACACTACACAAATGTTACTCAGGTTAGTTGGATCTGGTTTTGCTTCCTCTTTTTGAAAATTGTGCAAACAATGCACGTTTAGTTTTTATACCACCTTTAGATTTTGATTTATTCTTCCATAGCCTTTTAAGTGCTTTACATTTAACACTCAACAGTATTTGTCACCTTTATTTGCGTATTGATTGCTGAAGAGAGAAGGTGGAAATCATTTTATGTTTTAAATGAGACTTGAAGCCATATAATCTGAATCTTCCTCTTGACCTTGGCACAGATTTAATGTGTATCCAAGCTTCCATCTCTTTAATATTAAAATGTAATTTTACTTTTTACTGGCGCATTGACATAATTCTGTTTTATTTTCAAAGGCTGGATTAGAGATTGGATAGAAAGAAGGGGTTTTGCTGAAGTGTGGGAGCAAACAGACAATTTACTTCAGCAGGGAGAGGCATCTGTGTTGACATGATTGCATTTCAATTTGATGGAGATGCATGTAATTTTGAAACAGGCATTGCCTTGAGCAGTAGAACTCAAGAAGTCAGGTTTCCTAGGGGGTTGTGTCTTGAGATCTGTGGGTCATCTCATGTCTGTTGAGGTGGGAGCTCACACTGTAACTTCATTTAGTCAGTCATGCATAAAATCCCTTCTTTAGCTGGCTTCTTACTTCCATGAAAACTTTCCAGGTCTGACTTGTTTGTTTGTTTTAACCTCTGTCATACTGAACAGCAATTCTCGGAATCGGGAATGGGATGACACAAACACAGAGAGGGTATGTTTGCATCAGCTTGACTTCCTTGGAAGCAGGCTAAAATTAGGATCTTTTTAAATGCTCATTTAACTGCTGGGTAAATATTAGAGGTTTTCATGGAACAAACTGAATGAGTTTGCTCTATATTGTCATGCATTATGTTTACTTTGTTTATGGTGGAGGATTTAGAAAATGTACATAGTTCCTCATTAGCCAATTTTCAAACCAATTTCGACACATTAGGCAACCTAGAAGGCAGGCAAGCTACTAGATTGAATACTGTTTCATGAGTCATCACTGTATTTTCTTTTGGAATGCTTAGCTCTGTTTCACTTCTTTATTTATTATCGTTTATATGGTCTTGGCTTTACTAAAGCTAAAATGGTCTTGCTGAAATAAGCCGGTTCATCCATTTTTCCCCTCAATTTTATTATGTTCTTTGAAGTTGAAAATTGGGAATATGCAGTTGGTAAATAAAACCAATAGTTCCAGAGGCTGCAAACAGCAAATTATAGCAAGCCTCTGGAAGCTTCATTACTTTTCTAGAATGTTAATAAATTTGTACTTTAGTGTTGGTCAATGAAGTGTTAATTTAATTTAGAGTACAGACTTAAAGCCACTGCCACAAAGTTGCTGCCGTGTTTAAATTTAAAACGAAATATGTAAAAGCGATAGAAATATTTTTACATTATGTTTATTTTCAAAAGTGAATACCTAATTGGCTCACAATGTTTTTGGAATCCAATCAGTGGCACCATATTTTTAAGATTTGGGAACTGGAAAGTACAGTTGCACAGAAAGGGAAAGCAACTTGGCTGCTTTTGCTGAATAGATTTGAATATGCTTGGAGTTTCATTTACCTTGTATGGTAAGCATTCTTCTTTCATTTTGAAGCATCTTAGATATATCAGAAGGAGAGCTTGCATCTACAATGTTCTCATGAACTAATTAAAACGAAATTATGGCTGCATAATTTTGGGGATGGATTTCTACTCTGTAGCATGTGACTGATGCAGTGCACACTGCAATGAAGAATTCCCTAAACTTTTGCCAAATGTGGCTGAGTATTTTCCAGTTGTGGCCGGGTGGCCTATCAGAATAGGGAAATTAAGTTAGCTTTAGAGAGTGACAGTGAAAAAAAAATGGAGAGAGTGTTGAAGCTGTTTGACCCTGCTCATCTTCTTGCTACAAACATGCTTCTCTGACTTGACTGGATTATGGAAATCCTCATGCTTTGCTCTTAGTGGTTATCCATTAGGGGTAGGATTCAACAAAGAGCTTGAGCATACCTGAAAGCTAGAAGCTGCAATGTCCAAGAGCACCTGGTTCCCAGAGACAGCTGCAGAATGTCCTTCATACCTGTCAGGATTGAAGTCTATACTCCCAGCTCATGGGACAGTCTCGATGCTGTGCTATTCTGCAAAAAGATTTATTGAATCAGAGAAAGGAGGAGTGTGGTTTTGAAGCCTAGTGGTTAGGGCAGTCGTCTGGGGAATGGGAAATGCAGGTTCCTGTAATTCCTGTAAATTATCCATACCTTCATTAGGTTTAAGATTAAGGCTGTTAACATGCTGTACTTGAGGCTGTACTTTGGGACTACTCAGGAACGGAAGAAGCTAGTAGAGAATGCCTCATTCCCTTGCATAGTGCAGTTATGTATAAAGAACATAAAGGTGCCAGTCTGTGCTGGCACCTGCACCCATTTCTACACTTGAGATCTTGGATTTAAACTATAGAATCTTAAATGTTTTGACATGGAAAGAGTACATCTCCCTGCCATAGCTGAAGTCAACAGAATTGCTCAAGTTAAAAAAATTCCTTTAGCGTACTTGCGCTGCTGTGGCATCCTTTGCTTTGGAGCTTACTGTACACCTGATGTGCCTGATCTCCAAAACTTTTGTCAAATTGTTATGACCATTCATTTAGTTCTGTTTTGATGCGCTTTTTTTTGTTTGGTTTTGTTTTGGTTTTGTTTGTTTGGGGGTTTTTGAGTTTGTTTTTTGTTTGTTTGGTTGTTTTTTTTTTTAATTTGAGGAATATTTTCCCACAACAGTGGTAGGGCCATATAGATATATTTCTGCAAATATAAAGAAATAAGAAAAACTTTGGGCTTGCTGCCTCCAGTAGAAGAGATGCTGTTCAGCAATGCCACCTATTTGCCCTTCTGATTCTTAGATGGACACTGCCGTTAAAATTGTTGTTTAGTGTTGGTTATGTTTGTTGGTCTTTCTTCATATGGCTAGTTGCATACAAGAAACTGGGTGACCTGCTTTTTTTTACAAAACTCTTGAGAGTAGGACTTGGTCACAAGCACTATGGATTCATTCCAACGGCATGGGGCAAATTCAGCTTTTCAGTTCCCTGTACTATTTGGCCCTGCAGTATGTTTTTAGTTTAATTTTTGTTCAGTTCTCTAATCTAAACTGTGATGGGGTGAAGTTTGCGATTTGACGAATGTAAGCTTCTGTAGAGTAAGTTGGCAACAGTAATTTTTATTTGCTTTTGTAGGAAATTGAATTTTATCTAATGGTGATATTGCTTGCTTAAAGCAAAACTGTCAGTTTTAATTAATTTTTGCACTTCAAGAACTCCTTTGAGAAAGGAGTGTGCTTTCTTAGCCTTTCTGACTGGGACAAACCAACATCAGAGCAAGATGATTTAGGATGTGTCTAAGTGGTGTTTCAGGGGCAGATAAGAGCAAGCTCTGCCGTCTCCTGGAGCGTGAACCAGCTTTGGTAAGTGTGGTGGTGAGCCTCAGCTGGCAAGTCTGGCTGGGTAACTTAGCCTAGCGTTGCGCTGATTTAGTTGTGCTAGCTCTGGTTTAGAGGTAACTTGCATACATAAAGCTCAGTGTAAGGGCAGATTATCTGCCTCAAAAGTTCACCTAGGTGTTCCTGTGGAACGAGAGGAAGACAGACAGATGCTGCCACTTTGAGTTGCTGCAGGAAACCTTCCCTGCCTCTACCCTGGTGTAAGCTTTGCTTTGCTGGTCTAGTGGATGGCCCTGGCATACTAGTAGCTGCTTGATTAAGAAATAGTATCTTGTCCTGAACAGATTCTTCTGTTGCTTTAAGCGTCTGCTCAGTCCTTTAGTTTCTCACAGGACAAAACCTTCAGCAGGGTTCCCAATGTGTTGGAAGGAGCTGGGGAGCCACAGGGGGAGGGCAGGGGTAGAAATGGAAGGGCACCAGCCTGGTGCCATCATGCTCCCTTCCTCAAGGGGTACCAGAGGGGCTGTGGTAGGGCCAGAGGCAGAGAGTTCCTCTTCAACACATCCGTGGTTAGTTGTGTCCCATTTGGTCCCATGAGTCCTTTTCAGTTTCATTTTCTATATGCCTTTATAATAAGGAATAATGTTTTGTGTGGATCCTAGTCAGTGTTTAAATGGGTGTAGAAATCCCTTTTAGTGATTACACGCACCTTGAAAAAGGGCTGAGCCGGGTTTAAGGGTCTTTGTGTTGTGACCTTTGCTCCTGTATTTTTTCATACTGTGTATTAATAAAGATATTAATTTGGGGGTTTATGGTATTGTTACTGCTTTATAAATCATACTGTAATTACACATGAAGGTCATTATCAGGTGAGCATTGTGCAGTACTGGAAGGTAGGGACTCCCAGTTAAAGTTTTGGCACAGAATCTTCTTGTGACATGACAAGAAAAAACTTTTCTAAGGAAATGATCCCTTAAGGCTTTCCAGTATAGTTTTCAGAGTGATTTCACAATTAAAGAATCAGGTACTAAGAGCTTGGTTTGTTTACTAATCCTCATTTATATATTAAAAACTGATAATCCTGTAGATTTCTCTTATACTGCTTTTTAATATACAGCCATCACTATTGTACATGTAGTAGTGGAAGGCTCAGTGGGAACATCACTGTTCATAGGGACTAAGCAGGTTCTTGTTCTGATTAATTTGGGTTTTTTTGCTTTTTTTATTTCTCTTTAAGTAATATTGTGTACGCCTTTGCTAAGCACAATTTGACAGTGGGTAAAGAACTGGTGACAGCCAGAGGTAGCATTTACCATGAGGAAACATTAACCCGTTACCATTCTCACTGGGAACAGTAGTGACAAACTTGGCAGGGGGGTGGTGGTGGAGGGAGCAGAGGTCTCATGAAAGCACAGCCACTGGCTTCCTCTTTAACCGGGGGAGGGGGATGATCTTGAACTAGACAAACCCTATTTCAAGAATTGGGTAATTAGTAGTCTTGTCGCTCTACAGATTAGCATTTTGAATCGCTTTCAGTAAAAATGCAAACTGCCTTTATTATTTCTGTCATTCAAAGAGCACATAATTGAAAACTATTTTGTTATTTGAGATGCTTCTTTGAATCACCTTCAAAAAGGAGATTTTTTTTTTTTTTTTCATCTGAATGAATGGATTTAGTTGTTTGCTGAGTGGCAATACGTTAAGATTGGGTTTGTGCCTTGCATAGCCCCACCTTGTCTGAGGATTGAAAAGGTAGAATGGCCTCACCCCACTTTATTTCTTGTACAGAGTAGCAAAACCAAACCTAACGCATCCTCTCCACATTGATCTTACAATAAATATTAATTAGTTTATGAATATTTCATGGTTTCTTAGCAATCTTTTCGTGATCTTTTTTTCATTTCTTCAACTGACTAAAGCTGGGGTCCCTTTCTGCATTCCATGTTTTCAAGCAGTATTTGTCCTCTAGTGGGCTGACGACTTCTGTAATCCAAGAGCCATTAGCTTGTCATCATCAATGAAGTATGCAGCCAAAACTTGGAAGCGAGAATATAACCATTTTTAGATGTTTGAATGTGATCTCACCCTAATGTTGTGGTGTGGGGTTGTTGGAGCTGTGCCCTCCCCCCCCCCCCCCCTTAAATATGTATTTAATCTCTCTCTACTGGGATTCTGATTTAGGGGGAAACACTAAAGTAGTTGCAAGCACTCTGTCCTGGGTGTTTTTGGAGAGGAGGAGGGAAGGTGTGAACGCATAGACTGGGGTCCTCTTTCTGGTAGATACTGCTGGTTTGGAAGCTTCTGCTCTAGCAGCTGAGGATAAGAGGATCCCAGATTGGGGGGAGTAGGGAAGGAGGAGAACGTCTAAGAACCTTTACTGGAGGTAAGTAGCCAGTCTTTAGATATTAACAAAAGCTTGACAGCTGTTTTTAAAGCAACTCAGAGAATAAAAATGATTTAAGAAAATTGTGACCACATCACTATTAATTGCGAAGTTCAAGAAACTTTGCATTTCATTCCATTATTTAGTGTTAACAGTTTAAAAAAACCCAACACAACAAAGAACCTTTCTACTTATCTAACATGCTTCATGTTTCTACTTGTTTTATTTCTAGCATATTATCAAGTTTCACCGTGCCTCAAAAGCAAATAAAAAGCCCATGCAGTTGCCAAGATCTATGGTTAAATCCCTACTCTACCAGATCCTCGATGGAATCCATTACCTCCATGCAAACTGGGTGCTTCACAGAGATCTGGTAAGTGTTGCATGTGTTACCTGGTTAAGAAAATTTCACGTGCATGTTGTTGGGTAGGAGAAGAAAAGTCCCTATTAGTAATCTTGCGTATCGATCCGTACAGCTCTTCCTGTTATTGTTGCAGGATACCAATGGAGACTTTAAACATGAAAACAAACTATGTTTTCACATTGTTTTTATCTGAGTCATCTGAGCTCAGACAATGATGCTAGATCCGGCAAAAGGATTGCAGATATCAATATCTGAAAACAGTACGTGAGCCAGCTGATATATGTTGGTTGAGCATAAGTTTGTGCATGACTTTGAAAAGGCATTTAAATAGGAAAGTGATTGATACCCTTGTACATTGTTTGGCTTACGTGCAAGTTACCATAAAAGCTAGTGAAAGAGTAGTTTTTTTCATGGAGTATTTCTTTTCCATGTGGTATTTTTTCTGACCGTGGGAAGAGAACGATGAAAGAGTTGTCATCTTGAAATTTCTCATGACCTGAAGTGGCTCTTTAAGTTGACTGCAGATTACAAGGGCAGCCAGTTGCCTTGTCTTAGTTACCCTTTTCCCCTTAAAGTTTTCCACCACTCCTCTTACTTAAGTGAAGTGCTACCAAGGGTTGCAAAAAGAAGAGTGCTAATATGGGCATAATGCTTGCCGCCACTTTCATTGTGACTAGAATTTTTGGCATGAGACAAACAACATGATGGTTAATATGCCAAATCTGTTCTAATAGTTATGAGAGTGTAACATTAGTAGTAGGTATGGTAGGAAATGTAGTGTAATCTGTGTATAAAGCCACTGCTTTTATCTGGTTATTTTTCGTAGTTGCCCCAATATGTCAAAATAGGGATACATGTCCAGAAACTTACAATTGCTAATTAAAGTTTTGTGAGACATAGATTGTTCTTGAGTCTCTAATAGTAAATAGGGGCTTAGATTAATTTTTGGATGTAGAGCAAATGTTTTCTTATAAGATATGAATAAACTAAGGCAGGCTTGGAATAGAAGTCAGACATCTTCTGAAATAAATTTTATTTAATTTTTGTCATAATACCTAATAACTGTGGCCAGAAGTGGGGTTTCAGGTTTTGGTATGAATAATTTTTTTACCTCGTTCCTTGATATTTATTGGCAGTTTTTCTCTTAAATTCCAGATGTTAGTATATTTGTGGGTGTTTTGGGGTTGTTTTTTTTTTTGCCTTTGGAATAGTAGCCATGAGCAAAAGCAGGAAGCAAGGACAACCCTGATTTTCATGCTACAATTATTACTTTCCTAAGGAGACAGCTGTTGCTTTGGCAGAGTGCTGAGATGCAATTAGATACAGCTTGAGAAGGAACACCTGAAAAGTCTATATTCAGCTATGTTTAAGGGAAGCGTATGTGTTCATGGAACTATTAAATATATATACACTCAAATGCCATAAATGAACTTGATATCTTGATAGGAAATACAAGATGGTATCTAGGATAATAATAACAAATACCCTAGAGAATTTTCTTGCCGGTGTTGCTATTTCCAGCCTGCAGCACCAGGTGTTTTGCGTGACTAGTGCTGCTGCTTTATGGGTCTTATCTGTTGTTGATGAGTTGCAGCAAAGCTGGTGCCTAATGTCTCCGTGTTTTCTCCTGGAACTTTGGGAGGCGATGGTTGCTGTTATGAAAAAGACGACTGTTTTTCATCATTCTGGAATGATAGTGCTTGACTGATGTTGGCATAATTGAGAAGGGAGAAGAACAGAAATTTGTGAAGTCTTAATGTGTTCTTGGTACGTGAATAAATTTAAGCTAATGGATTCTGGGATACCTCAGTGAGAGAAAGAAAACTGTTGAAAAAATTGCTTTGGTACACTGGTGATTTAAAGGTGTATTTAGAATCTGGCCTTCTTAAAAATTATTGCAGATTTCTGAATAATTCAAGTATTTCAAATAGTTATTTTGTATCTTGAACACACTAAGAAAGAACTGATGTTATTCTGGATGTGTCCTGTCTGCTCTTGAAATTAGGAGTTAATGTAATCATTTAGTAACCAATTTAAATTCTCAGCTAAACAAAAATTTTATATCTCTAATTTTTATTCATGTGGTCATACCTGTGATTTTTGCTTCTGAGAACAGTACCTCAGGCACGATTTCACTGGGATCAGTTTCTTGCATAATACGTAAATACCAGCTCTTCAGTGTCTTCTTAAGATGCGGAGCAGTTTGTCTAGTGTTTTTCTCTTAGCTGTTTTAATTTACATCCACTGGAAAAATATTTTTCTATTTTATGTAAACCAAATTTTGCATCAAGACACCTTGTACTTTCCTGGTTTAATATAACTCTGTTCTTACTATTTTTAGCATGCATTTGGATGTAGACCAAAGATGGTGACATCCATAAAAGTCATGTTATGCTTACTTCATTGCTTTTTTTTTAAAAAAAAAAGAGATTCTCCAAGAATATTTATCATAATATTAGTCAAATTCTCCTGAGCCATGGAAATGACCTTTAGAATTTATTTAACAAATGTTGCAATGAAAAAACAGAAACATGGGAGGTTAGGTGTTTGTGAGAGTACTTGCTTGGAGGTATTTGAAGAACATTGTTTAAATCTTAATTTGGTACTGTCTTAAATCAAAGAGTTTTTAAAGAAGCTAGAATACCAAATGTGCTTTTTAAAAAACCCTTGGTCTCAACAGAACCATATTTTTAGATACCTTAAAATTGCTACTCTTAAGTTATTTTTAAGGTCAGCAGTAGCTAGCAAAAGCATGACGGAGTAATGAAACTGGTGAACAATGTGAACTTGCAGACTTGCAATCCATGCCCTGTCCTTGGGCTGAGCTAATGGACAGTTTCTACCACAAGGAGACAGTCTCGTTCCCCTCTTCACTACCACTAGGCATTGCCACCCTTTTTAATGGCCTGGCAGGTGACACTCACCTGACTCACGGTGAGCTCATTCAGGGAGTTAAACCAGCAGAAAGTATTCACTTTTCCCCTGCAGAGCTTGTTTTCTGCAGGATTAGGTCCCTGAGGGATCTCACTGGGAGCTTACATGTGTGCGGGAGCTGGCACAGAAGCGGCGTGAAACTGGAGATGGTGGCAGAAAGCTGAACAGGTCATTCTGGCATCATCTGCTATTAGATCAGATTATTGTTAAAATGCGTTTTTAAAATTCTTAGATGAAAGTGCAAGTGTGTTTTTAAAAGATGAAATTAAATTGTCGTTCTAAATCAGTATAACCTATATTTACCTTGAATCTCTTCCGATCCAAGATTTATATCAGCTTAAACTCTCCCAGCACAAGTCCGAATTTAGGAAAGTGCCCAAACTGAGGCAAATTATAGCACCAAATACAATCACGCTCGTACTTCTAGAAATATGAAAAAGATTTAGTGTATCTTTTAGTTTCTTGTAATATTGGGGTTATTTTGTTGTTTCTGGCTCTCTTATTGTGAAGGTAGCTGAAAGGTGCTAAGTGGCTTTTTAGGTATAATTTTTGTGGCTAATTTCTGTCAGTTAAAAAATATTAAGCAGTAACTTTCTTTACAGCAAGATTCAAACCAGTACAGAATTTAGAGTTTTGATTAGAGTTTAGAGAGAGTTTAGAGTTTGATTAGAATTTAGAGTTTTGAGCATTAGAGTTTTGATTTCTTTGAATAGCATTGAGTCAGTTTATACACCTTAGAGTTGACATAAGTCTATAAAAATCCATACATTTGTTCTCCTATCAAGCCATTTGGAATGGCATTTTGTTGTTGGATTGCATATTGTTGGGCAATGATAATTTTGCCTTTTCAGCATAGCAGCACTCCTCAAAGCTGCGTGTGAGAGGAAGGAGGCTTTGGCTCTGCTAGCTGCTGGGCATTTTGTTATAAACAAGAGGTTAATATACATAAATATTAGAGAAAGAACCTTTTGGTACTAAGCTTTTGTTTTTTAAAGTGCTCTGTATACACCATGGGTTGTCCACTTCAAGATCTAAAATTGTGCTCCGTACCTTGAGTCAATAGCAAGTTAGAAGATGCAGCATGTGGCATACAGTATGTCAGGGTATTATAATATCTTTGTGCCCTCCTCCCCCAAACATGAATTATTTAGGTTCCACAGGAATGTTCAGCAAAGGCCTTACTTTGCAGAGGCGTCTGAAAATGGAGATTTTCCATACACAGTGCATATTCATGTTAGCAACAGAAAGGATTTTGGCACTTCTTCTTGTGCTAATAACCCTTCTGTAGTTGATGTTAGTAGCTTAAGGACAAAAGCAGGCAGAGACCATTTCCTTTAGAACTTGATAAAAGCAATTTCTATTTGTAATAGGATGTATTTTCCTGGAGGGAGGTATTATCTATGAGATGTTTTAAGTGCACAGAAACCATATTGAGGAATTCATTTAAGATTCCACTTATGTCCTTGAGCATTTCTTTAGTATTCTGCTTAATGTTATTAAAACTCCTGGTTGAAAAACGAATGTTGGAAATCAAGCTCACCAGAGAAATAAAGATTTTTATTTTTTTTCCCCCTCCCCCTAGGATTGTGTTAAATGGTTACTTTCAGCATTCCGCAATCAGAAACTTGCTCCTTGCAATAGTTGTATAAACTAACTTTGTAAAATGAGCCAAGTTCCTAAAGTGTTTTTATTATAATTTTAAATACTTGTTGACTACAAATTTCCCAGTTTCTCTGGTATTGCCCCTCTACAGCTTTGGAGTGTCTACATTGACTGCATATGTTTTTTTACAAATTAAAGAGACTAGTTTACAGCAAAAGTCTCATAGATGGAACAACAGTGATATAGGTGAAAAGACTCAAATGTTAGACACACCTTTGGACTTGTGATTTTGACTTACATACAGAGGGCAGAGTTAACATGTTCTGATGGAACAAAAGGTGTCCATGAATCTTAAAATTGCAGAGATTTCAAACAAATTCCTTTTCACTCTAATAATTGATTTGTATTATCCAGTTTAGAAAAAGATTTAGGTGTCTAAAGTATAAGTGAGACAGAGGGTAGATTCTAGACGAGGTGGTTCCCTGAGCAGGTTTGGATGGATAACTTACTGTTGATGCAGGAGGCCATGCTGCCCCTACTCCTCTCTGCTCTACTGTGCTCCTCCTCCTCCAAGCCGGGGTTTGGAAAACTAACATGAGTTAAAATTAGACTCGTGAAGAAGAGGTTGATCTGTACGTGAGTTCATTCCCTGATCTGGTTCAGCACACAATTACACAAATGCTTGCGTAAGGTGGATATATGGGCAAGATCTATTTTGTGTGGGAGCCAAGTGGACAAGGATGGATCATAAAGGAAGGGTAGACTTCCATTTTCAGTGACATTGTCCTATTCTGCTCAGAGTGTTAAGTATATGATCTGTAATCTTCCTCCTCCTTAACCATTTTGGTACCTGTAAATTTGTTGGTGCCTAGCTTTTGGCCAGTAAGAATCAAATGAGCACCCTGAAATTTCTCAACATAAGGAATCTAAGATTTGGTGTTTTGAGTTGTGTTTTTTGAAGAATCTAGTTACAGTTGTTTGAAATAATATTTTTGCCAGTGGCAGAAAGCAGAGTGAGCCTGTTTCTCAGGTCCTCCAGTTTACAGTCTACGATGTCAGTATAAATACACCTTCTTTGGCATTTAAAGCAAGTGTGAACGGCAGTTGCAAGGAAAGGGTACTTTTCCTACTTCTGCTGTGGAAGAGAATGGGTGGTAATGTGGCAGACTTCTGCAACACCGTCCATCGCTTTTCCTCACTGGTAGCCAAGGCTTGCTTGTCTCTGGATTTTTGTGATGCCCTACTGTGTCACTCTAGTCAGGCCCAAATCTTACTTGAGCCAGCCCTTCCTTGACACTTCAGCTGCCAAGTGGCCTAAGGTGGTGAGGCCTCCATGTTACATGTGTGGTTTTGTCGGTGTAACCCCTTCTCTCCAAATCAACCTTCTCACTCTAATTTCACTAAGGGGGGGGGGGGGGAGGAAAATCCAGTTGTGGCAAAGACTTTGCCACTGGTTTTCCATCTCCATCTGTTTTATTACCATCCCTGTGTCTCTTAAAGCAGGAGAAGATCATGTATGCATTCTGTAATTTGATTCACTATGTCGTCTGTATTAGCAGAAGCTATTTTCATTGCGTGCTTAATCTAATCAGTTTGTGTTTCTTCTCAGAGTGCATTATGGAGTGTCTGTGCACTTCTGCCACCTGCAGAATTTATGGAGTGCTAATCTGCTCATTTTTGGTGGAGGGACATAGCAGACAGCTGAGGTTTGATATAATTTTGACTCTGCGTGTCTGTTTATGTAGCGAATGTCTATAGACAGCCTTTAGGATGATCAGACATGTGAGCTCCCAGATTCAGGCTTCATAACAGGTCCCCTGAATATCCAGCCGCTGCAGTAACAGTAAACCCGGTATCTTTCCAAGGGTACATCTTTAGCAGAGCCAAGAGATACCCATGTGGCGACCGGTGCCGGCTCTGACCAGCCATGATTGCACTCAGGGCAAGCTTTCTTCTCCTGTCTTCCAGCTCTGCATCTCTTGTGGGGCAGCGCGTAGTGGACAATGCAGTAGTTGTTTGCTCTCAGGGTTGTCTGGAAACTGTAGCTGTCTGGAGACTGTGGGTTTTCTCCTGTCAGAAGTAAAGGAGAAAGGGAAAGCCCAAACTGAAGGGGCCAGACAGATGACTTTCTGTGGGAATCAGCAACTTCTGTCTCCCTCAAAGGCACAGCCTTTTCAGAAATAGTTACACTAATTAGTGTTCCATCCTCTAACTCTGGTGATAACTTGTGATTAGAAAAAATAAATCTATTTATTATTAATTTATTCAGAAGAAGTATTTTAAATGATCCATCGCAGTGTTTATATAGAATACCAACATTTTAGTAAAATTTCAGTAATTCAATTATATTAAATTCAGTAAAGCTCCAACAGTTTTCAGATTTTTAGTTGACGGGTTGACGTTTGGCTTAAGGATTCATTCAAAAAACAGTCATTATTTTTTCATAATAATCCTCCTCTAGCCAGTACGTAAATCTGCAGTCTCTTACCATGGACCTGTACCTGGACTCTGCTCTGGAAATGTGCTACCACATTACACAATTCAACCTGGTTTTGCCTTTATTTCCCAATCTGTTAACTATTTATGGGTACAATTTGTAGCTTACTGCTTTATGTGCTATAAAGTCTTTGAATGAAAGCAGTGTAACACGTGTGGTTTATGTAGTTCACTATTTTTTTTTTTGTTGTTCTTCTAATTCTGTTCTTCTAATGAGCTGGAAGTATTAACAAAGACTAAGAATTAAAATAAATTGCATGTTGTATGAAGGCACCAGAACATTTCTTAAAATTTTGTTAAGTGGATACTGACTTTTTACTTCTGCTTTTGTGTCAAAGCCTGTGAGAAATGAGAAAAGTCTCTCAGTGCTTATTATTACTAGTTTGTAGTATTTAACTACTCCCTCCTCTTCCTCCCTGTGCCCTTCCCAGAAGATTTTCCAGGCCAATAAATAATTAGAAAAGTTACCTAAAAAGTCATTTTTAAATGTCCCACTTGCATTTTGCTAAGCAAGCAAGCTGTGGGTTTGAAAGATAAAATGTAAAATGACAAGTGCAGGAATCTCCTCTTTCACAGCAATTCTAAAAAAGGATTTTTACATACTGATATCAAAAGTAAATTTAGACGTAGGTTCATGCATCCCTCTCTTGACAAGCAGCTGCTGCGCAGGAATGCAGAACTGTTGGGTCCTGCCTTTTGCCAGTAATTTTGCACTGGCTTGAAAAGCTTCTTGGCCCTGTTCACCCATTTGGGCGCGCACACGCCTCCTATAAATAAATAACGAGTCAACCTGTCTGCCAGTTTCTTTAAACTTTTTAAAAACACTAATTGTAATCCCCACCATTCTGTGTCATCGTGTGTGTGCGTGAGCGCACGCGTGAGAAGGGCACACAAATGTGTACGGACACGCACTCCCGACTCACGTTCTTCCCTAGCTGTGTATGGGTTCGGGCCTCTTAATCCTTTATTATTCCATCTGCGTGACCTCTTTGGGGCGAAGGGGACTTTCCACAGTGTCAAAGAACCTTATTAATGATCATACTCAGCTTGCAGATTTCCCAAAAGAAAGGAAATGCAAGCTAAACCTATGTATTTTGAGAGATTAGATTCCATGATGACTTTAGAAAGTGATTTGAATTTATTAGCTGAAAGGTTAACACATTTTTCCTCTTTTATATCTGGTTAGAGAGAGGATACACTTTTTTATTTACTGCTGAGGAACAACAGTATGTGGGTGCTTATGCTTCTAGATAGATAAATGAACCAGAAATTTTACATGCTGAATAGCAAACTTGAGTTTTATCAGCATATGCTTTTCACTTTTTTCTTTCCCTTTTTTTTTTTAATTGGTAGGCATGTATTGAGGGGCACCTACTCAAAAATGATGTGTTTCTCATTACTTAGAACTTTTGCTTTTCTCCTTCAGTTGTAAAAACTAATCTTCACGTGATTTAGAAAGGTTTATGAAGACGTGTGCAGAGTATTACCTCTACTGAGTACATGGAAACAGCAATTTTTCCGAGACTGACTAATGCATACCTTTTGGTTTGTGGCAAGAGTATTAAGATGATGTTTGTAGATTAATTTTTACTAATAAAAATAATTACAGTGAAGAAAAATGTTTTACCTCAGGTTCTGAAACAAGCTTATGCCTATAAAACCCTGAGTGGATATAAATTCAGATGAGTCAGAAAAAACAAAGGGACTGATTTAATGTTCTTCTGGCTGCGTTTTGCTGCTAAAGTCAACAGATGACATATGGCTCCTGTGAGCTTCATATCTCTTTTCCTGAGGTGGAAAAAGGACGAGAAGGAAGCAAAAGTATTAAAGTAATTCTCGAATTTATTTGGTTTTTTTTCCTGATACAGAAAAAACAGAAGGAAAATGTCATCTTTTCTAATAGCCCCAATTCAGATACCATCTGCTGTATGAAGGGTTCCAGTAATACATGATGTATTTAGCTTACTGGTGCAGCTGACCATGTGGAGTGAGCAAACTGGGTTTTGTGTTCTAAATGAAAAAGTCAAAGTTTAGAAGAAGCTTTTAAAAGTTTTTCTCTTGTAAAAGACCAGTTTTTTTTTTATTTCTGTTGGAGAAAGTACCCTTGGGATAATGAGATCAGCTACAAGTGCGTCTATCAGATTATTTCTGTTTGGACTCATTGCCCCTTCTGAATAAGGCTACAAAGATTGGCACCGCGTTGTTGACATGTTCATATTTATAGTAGTAGAAATTAATGAAGCTTAAAAGAAGAATGGTAAAATCAATGAAGACAACTAATGTAACAATGTATAATGTTAAAGAAAAAATGAAAACACTGTATTTGTTCTTCATGTTGCTTGTAATCTTGTGCTTTCGCTTGTGCATTTCTCTTCATTTGCAAGCATACTGTGGTTATTACTGCCCTACTAAGATGTTGCAGTAACATTGCAGATTGTCTTGCATTTAAATTAAGCATCTTTGATCAGTGATCCGGGAAGCTGCAGTGACTAGCAGAGGATGTTAGTTTATTCCTCAGTTTTGTTATGTGTGAACCTTGTCAAAGAAACTGGCTCTGCTGCAGAAAATGGCTGATCAGCTGGTGTTTCACTGATGGCTTATCTCAGGGCCTCTTTGTCTTCTCCAGCCTCCATCCTTTCTGCTTTCTGGCTAATGTTTCAGAAATTATCAGCCTTGCTGTAGCCGTAAGACCAAATACCACAGTTATGTCAGTTGAAGAAAATGAAGGAAATCCTTTATACAGTCTGTGAAGTGACTGACTATATGTGAAGTGGTCCTCTCAGAAACTGGGCATTAGGTCTTCAAATTCATCTTTAGAGAGGATTATTATAGACTTGTTTTTCTGGATTTCATGTAAAACCACCTTGGAATTAAATTTTCAAGCCATTTTAATAAATCCAGGAACAAACCTTCAGCATGCCTGAACCACTGCTAAAAGTATTTATAATATTCTTTCACCTGTTAACAGTGAAGCGGTGAAGATTTCCAGTCAAGAGAGCCTTGTCATAGTGGAATAGTAATAAAAATGAAGTAAGGTAGTACTATGAGTTTATGCTTTTTTATTCTGCTAGCTTAAATATTGCGCTCAAATTCCCAAACTTAGCATGATAATGTTCTATATAGCTGGTGCTCCCAAATATAACTCATGTCTAAGAAAATAATTCTGTAGACAATATTTTACATTCCTGAAACTCCCCTTGGAATGGGGGATTTCAGCTACTCAAGCCATTTTGTCTTATGCCGTAATTGTTTGGCAAAGAGTGGTTTTTTTCACAAATGTGTCTTCTGTTCTACATTTTTTCTTTAATCCATGAAACATGCTTGTACATTTTTACTTTGATTTGCCTTTCATATAGTTACTTTTGATGTAACAGTTGTGGAGAATGATTGTTAGATTGAAGTATGAATAAATGCAAACTCCAGTAGGTTACGTTTTAATGAGCTGATACCAACTTCTAGTGCTATGAAAATTATTTTTGTGGCCATTGAACCACAGTATGATTAGCTGTTTGCCAGCTCAGCTGAAACTAAGTCTCTTAAATGAGATGTTAAAGTTGTTTTTACTTCTTGAAATTCAGGATGTGAATTCCAGTCTGAGCCCTAAACCTGATTGCTTATCAAGCAAATATTAATTTGAATTCTTGATAGTTAAAACCAAAAGAGTTGCAGACCCATTTAGGTTTTGGGTAATGTGTGTGCTTGAAATTCTGGTTATCTGGGTAGTATAATAATTTTGCAGTAGCTTCTTACTAATTTTACTGTCAGCAAATACATATGCTGTGGCTGGCTGCCGCTGTTTGCTAGGATGCAGGATTTACTTGGAAGCTTATTTCTCTGCGTGTGTCTCCTTGCTCTGGGAGAGAGCTGCTGTTCTCCTTTAGTGCCAGTTGCTGAAGCGGGATGGGAAGGGCTTGCAGTAGCTATGAATCAGGGGACCTAAAAGTCGTCTTCTCTATGTAAAGTAAAAATACCTGAATGTATATTGCAAGTCGTGTGTTAAGTTCGAAAAAATGTTAAGCAAATGAAACTGTTTTCTATTTTCTCTCCTTTTCAAGCTGCTTATTCTCTTGCAATGTGGAATTTGATGCTTATTTTATCCCTGTCTATAGGGATATATATCCCTTTAGAACCTGTAGTTTACTGAAGTGCTGATCCCCACAGTTCTGCTCACTTACGACTTTTCTTTTTGCTTCATTGGAAAAATAGTAGATGCAAATCTCTCTCTGGGGTGGTGTACATGGGAACACTCAGGAAAATCTGCATTAACTGTTGAAAAAGGTAAACTAAATTGTGTTAAACTTCTTTGTGGCTATTCTGAGTGGTCTGCAAACTGAGTCGTGCTCCATTCAGCTGTGCCAGCGCGAGGTGGTGCTGCCTCGGACTACCCAGCCCTCCGCTGCACCGGGGGCAATGCTGGATGCCACGCACTCAGTGATGCGAGTGTGCTTCTCCGCTGCAGCTGTCCCAGCCCGTGGTCCCGGCGCTAACTTTTGCCCTTGACAAAGGTATATTTATTCCAGCCGAGGTGCTGAAGTGGTCTGAGGGCTGCGGCAGAGGAGCCCGTTCACTGCAACCGTCTGCTGTCTGGGTGATTATCTCCAGCGGAGAGACAGCGTGGACTGCTAGAGGCAGTAGCGTTTGAAACTGTGCAGCTGTTTTTCTTGGTGCACACGACTTGGAACCCTTCTTCAGTATTTAAGTAGTTTTAATTTAATTTAGTTGAAAAACTTAAACTAAAGTGGAGGGTATGGCTACATGAACAAGTTACAGCAAGGCAGTCTAGGGTGTGGATTTACTCTGCATTAGTTGCTCTGTAGTAACTGCTCACCTGCATGTTTTTATCCTGCAGAAAATGCATAATCCTTTGATATCTCACTCCTTAATGAGAGTGAGATAAAATTGCCTAACATACCATCGTTAAAACTGGACAGTTACTGCGTTAATTTCCAAGTGCCTTACGTTGTTTCTGAGGATGATTTCATTAAAATGCTGGTAGCTAAAATGTCAATATAATAATGATTTTATGGTTTGGTTGGGGTTTTTTGGATTTTGTTTTTGTTTTTTTTTTTTTCTGACTGGTACCCATATGTTGAGCTTGTAGAACAATTCAACCTTTTGGGTACAGTCCTCCTACAATGCATGTCTAGTTTAGTCTTTAGTATGCAAGAACCACTTCAGTCTTACAAAAAATTGAGTTCAGAATTGGGGTAGGGGGGTGTGTGTGAGTATCCCTTTTCTTCTTATTAATATCAGATTTTGAGTTGTCAAATGAGTTGATAGCTTTTGGATTTTTAATAGTAGGGACATTACAGCCATTAAATCTGCATTATAGCTATTATTGCCTCTAATAAAGCTTCCCTAGACTTTCACCCTGGTCCTAAGTTTGTAACATGACTATTTTCAAAATGGATGTTGTGCAACTATAAAGAAGAATTTCAGCTGATAGGCATAGCATATACAAAACATGGGACAGAGTAACAGGGAGTAGAAAGTGCTCTGATGATATGTTCTGAAGGCTAGGGGTTTTCTCAAAGGCATTTCGTAGCACAGTTGGCTTTTCAAAAGTCATAATCTGGCTTTGCGGAACAGGAGTTGAGTGCCTAGCCTATTTATGCAGTTTGAAAAACGAAAATAAAAATTCCCACAGGGAGTTTATTTGCATTTTAAGCACTTGATGTTTTGTGAGAATGTCCGAGGACTTATTGGCAACATCAACAATGAGGTAAATCATAAACCTTGAGCACTAAAAAAGTAGACATTTTTCCTAGTAAATTGGCGCAAATTTGCTGTAGCAAGGACAATCATGTCAGTCTTTGAAAGTGTACTGTGTGTTTGGTGTTGTTTCATTTAAAAAATAAAAAAAAATTAGGACAGCTTGACCTGCCACACTTGTAACATGCTCATGTTTTTGGCATGAATCACAGAACGTTGCTCAGGAATTGGCGGTGTCTCACAGCCACTGCATGTCTATGCAGGTTGTTTTTCATTTTTTAAAAAGGGCATAATTGTTGAATGGAAAAATATTATAATTAGTTCTGAACTATTTCAGATTTTGTTTTCGGCACGTAGAGCCTTCTTCACAACTCTTCTTCTCTGTTTTCTTTCTTGACGCAAATCTTTCATTTGCTTCCAACTTCCTGCTCCTCTGCCCACGTTCCCCTATCTGTTGATCTGCCTTTTGCCACCTCTTTAAGATTACTCATAAAACCTTGACTCAGCTTTGACTTTCCTGAAATACTCCTCTTTCTTCATCTTCACAACCTTAATTATTACTCCTCCCTTTGGCCTTCGCAGCTTTGAGCTCTGCAGTGGCTGGTACAGGTAGAATGCTATGTTTCATACCTTGACCGAGATGGGAGGGAAGAACTCACTCATTCCAGATGGAGTGACCCTCCTTTATTTTAGGATCTTGTTAAAAGTGCCATAGTCATTCAAAAACTTCATAGACACATTAAAACATAAGGGTCTCTAGATTCTGAAGTTGGTAACAGTCCCTGCTATGGTGATTCTGCCTCAGAAAAGATTTTGAGATGGGCTTTAAGACTTTTGCCTCCCTGTGTTTCCCCACTCAAAACTATATGTACCAAATCTTTCCCTCTGCCTTCTAGCTTTTAATTTCCATTAGTTGCTTTAAGAACGAATAGTGTGATAATGGTCATGTGTTTAAGCTACTACACTCTATAGCTCTCACATGTCTTAGTTTATATCTAATTCTTGTAAAACATTTGGAGATTATTGGGAAAATCCTTTATGAAATAAAAAGGTTGTTTTATCCATTTTGGGTTTGGCAAGCTTTTTTTTTCTCTTAATTTTTTTTTAACAGATCACCTTTTAAAAGTTGGTGGTGCTGAAAACTGACTATAGGCATTCCAATCCAATAACTAATTAGCTCTTCCATGTGGTATTAGATACAGTACAGCAACTTCAATTCAATGTGTAAGAGAGGTCTTGACGCTTACTATAGAACTGTTATAAAAGTGTTGCAAATAACTCCAGAGACATGAACAAGATAATAAATAAATAATTGATAATGTGTTAGGTTAAATTTTTCTAAGATGACTTAATGATTTTTTTGGGTTTGTGTTGCATGTGTCATTTGGAAAGAGCCTATTCTTCAAAAGTGGTTAACGATCAGACTCCCACACCTTGTCTTAAGTTGGCTACCTAAAATATTTAGGCACCACCTGTTTATATCCTGCCAAGAACTGCTTTTTGGTTTGCATTAATGAGGACAATACTAATACCTAATGTATTTGTTCATGAAAGCATCTGTTAACATAATTGTCTTTTGATGCATTTTTATTAGGTAGTAAAATAAAAATGAAGATACTACGACTATACTGAAGAAACAAACTTATAGAATCTGAAATGCCATGTTGTAGCAGTACATTACACTAAATATTGCAAAATAAATATATTTAATGTACCTATTTCCCCCCCCCAAATTCTTGTACACTTCTGAACAAAGGACATGAGGAAATTACTTGCTTCTTGTGTAAATTATTATGACCTGGTTGCCTTCATTGCTTATTCCAACATGTTTTTTTTCTTCTGTTTACATCCTCAAATCAAGACACTTTTAGGACAGAAGATTAACATTTTACTATCTCCTATGCAGCTTTTAATAAACTGTAGTAATTTCTGTGGACACTTCAAGTCACTATATTAAATATGCTCAATGCAAACACTCTTCTTTATCTTACCTGGGTTATTTTAAATTTGAGGGTTGGAAAGATGCCATAAATATTATGCAAGATTTAATGGAATAATTGTGAATGTGACAAAATGTCATTGCCTCTATCTTCTGTTGATTTTGTAAACACAGTAAGAAATCGAGGTGGACAGATAAACTCATTATTACTCTAAAGAGATTTCTCCACTGCTCTGCTACAACTCGATTATCATATGCCTAGTCTCTAAACTGAGGAGCCTCTTCATCTGAGACTTGCAGGTCAGAGTATAAGCTCATTTTCCTGTTGGAGACAACTTTATTGTGAGTGCAAATGCGAATATGAACTCAAAACCTTGTAGCTGCTCTACCTGCCTGTGGGCACACTTTTACCAGCGGTACCCTGTGGTAAATAAGAGATACCTTTATTCCTTCATGAAAACGAGCAACTTGCTTAGTGCTTACTGCAAGATACCACATGATAAGAGTGCCCATGGCAGTTACCTGCATGTTAGCAGAGGTGCTGACAACTTGCACTTTCACTTAGCCTAATTAATTTGTTCATCTAGCTGCATGAATTTCGAAGGCTACTCCAAATGTGTTCCTCTGCACATGAAAATGCCTGTAGAAAATACTAAGAATGTAACCATGACTGTTGAACAGATATATATATAAACCATTTTTAAGTGGGATCTCGCACCTCGTTTATGCTGTTGAGAAGTAGTAAGCCTACTGCATTTGGTTATTCAAGCAGTGTTCACAGCTCTAAAGTGATAGTGTTGTGGAGTGACGAGTCTTCCTTAGTTGTGTCCAGCATACTTTGCCTCGGTATCTGCAGAATCTTTATTCTGAACTTTTGGAGGTGCTGGTTTGAAATGAAGGGCTGCAAAGTATTCTGCAGAAAGACAGACACTTCTGGATGAGGAAGTGATGTTTTCCTGAGTGAAAACCTGGAAACCGTAGAAGCAGTTATGGGTAGGGAAAAATACTTCTCGTGTCCAAGACAGCAGGGTATGTAACAGCAGTTGCAGCCTTTGCTTCCAGCTTGTCTTAGGCTGTGACTGTTGATACTAAAACACAAATTACAAATGCCATTCTACAAAGTGAAACTGTTTTATGTTAAAAAAAAAATACTGAAAAACAATATTTATCAAGCTGTGTAAATATTGTGGTATCTGAGAAATGAAAATATTTCTCTTTTCCAAGATAAGAAAACATAACTATCTTGGAATATACATACAGCAGCTAAGTAACTGGGATAAATACTTGAGATGCTTAAAAGATAATTTGTGGTCTCCATAACTTTTTAATTGGCATATTAAATCTTAACTTTAAATAGTTTTTCTTTTCTTGAACCAAGTTCAGGTTTTCAGTGTCTATTCTGAGTCAATTTTTTCCCCATTGCTCATATACCTTTCCCAGCCTCCACCAGCGATGCCTGTGGCTGCAGGCACTTTCCTTGGTCTCTGTCCTTTGTTCCTGCCATCTCTGTTTTGTGGGTCGGTCCTTGCTTGGAAGAACCTCTCTGGTTACTGTTCTCTAAGCGCTCTCCCTCCCTGAAAACCAAACCCCCGAGCCTCACCTGTGCAGTTGCTGTTTCTTCCCTACAGAACACGCACCCTCTGTGTTCGCCCCTGAGCCCAGTTTCTGTGGCCTCTCTCCGACTCGAGCTTTCCAAAGCAGGAGCCGTTTGTTCAGTACTTCACCCGTTGTGCCTTTTGTGTACAAGAAGGGTTGCATAAATAAACAATAAACTACTTGAATTGGGTTGTTGCGTAGGCAGTGTTCACTCATGTTTGGAATAGCAGTATTTGAGATCTATCACTTTCAGTTGTTTATGGTTGTTAACGAAAGTACATTCTGGATTGAAATTGTTTATGCCTGTTCTTGCCTGGCCTGTTAGAAAATTATTTTAAATTGGTGGAAAATCTGCTTAAGCACATATGACCTTTAATTTATCTGAAGAATTGTCTTGATGAGAAGGTTTCAAATTGTTTTGAGATGCTGACAATTCTGAATTGGTGTTGATGTAAGCGTTAGATCTTCAATTCTTCAGTCAGATCTAGACTGTATAGATCTTTATTGTCAGACTGGGCTTATGCTGCAGTGAAGACTGGAGCTTATACTACAAAAGGAATACCATAAAAATTTGAGTACCAGCTGAACATTAAGCTCCTTTCCATAGCATTTACTGCTAAAATGACCAGAAAGGGAATGCGATCTTCTTCTAAATATTCCAGAGGATATGCATACATTAAAAATACTTTGTATTGAGAAACATTATAAAGTCGTCATTAACATAAACATATGCAGATGGGCTGCTTAATATCTTTTGATCTCATTTGTGTGTGGGAGTGTCTAAAACTGGCAGGTAATGAATAAATCTCTTTCAGGCTTCAGAAAACAAGTACAAATATTATAACGTATGAGTCTATCCCTAAACATATCTTTTGTTACCTCTGCCTAACTTTTTATTCTACAAGAAAATAGCCTAAAAAGACTTAAGAGGATCATTGTATCGTGTCGGTCTTTTACTAACTTTGTAACACTGAAGTCTAATACTGAATACTGGTATGGCAGTGTACCCAAAAACGTTTTGCTGTGTCTCCTGTTAGGTTCACCACCTCATAAAATCTCATTAGTGCCTTTTAATCCAAAGGAACCGTTGCAGCCCCAGCCACGACGGAGCACCTCGTGCTCGAGGGTTGGCACAGGGGCAGAGCACGCCAGCTACCCGGGAGCCCTGCTTTAAGGGGCACGGTTGCGGAGCTGTGGGCTGCGTGAGGCAGGACAGCTCTTGAGATGGTGTGGCGATTCTGCCCTCCTATAAACTCTGGTTAATGTTGTGAAACAATTGCACTTCTGAATAACAGTGGAAATGAAATTGAGCGTTTGTAACCACAGTTGTAGCATGCCCTAGGCAGACCACATTTACTGGTTACTTTAAAAACTCCATAGCTGCTTGTTCAGATGGAGACACCTGGAGACAACCTCCAAGGGGAAAAGAGGAGAATCAGTTTTCTCCAACTTTGTTATAAGACTGGGTCTGAAATACAACTGTTGCTAAAGAACCTGGCCATGGGTGCTCAGCTTCTTAAAAATCAGAGCCTGAATGGGCCTGAGAATCCCCCAAAAGTCAGGAAACTGAGAAGTGAGGGAATAGCTTCAGCGTGAACTGGCTGAGAGATGGAGAGAGATTTAATCTGGGGCCTGGGGCAAACAGAGTGATGGTGATAAACTAGGGAAAGAGTTTCTGTTAGGTTGGGTTTTAAAGGGTATGTTTTGCTTAACTTTGTAATGAACGTGTCAGCTGGGCAGTGGTACTTTGTCCATCTGCTTGCTTCACGGTCCATAGTTGCTTTTTTTCACTGCAAGCCATACGAGGTAGTACTGCCTCAACTGATACATTAGTAAGTTGTCTAGAACATGGTAACTGGATGGTGAGTCTGAGACCTTATGGTCTTAGTGGACTGTTAAATCCCAATTAGTATTGCTGTAGGCGTTAAGGCTTGTATTAGGGTGATAAAATCTAGTCCTGATGCGTGAAAACTGATCTGCTGGACAAACCATGATGAAAAAAGGACATGTAATTTAGCCCTGCAAATACTGGGAGCTGAGAGCTTGCTTCAAGAAGATACTCTGAGAAAGACTACAGAAAGATTGGGGTTACATTGTAAATCACTGATCTAGATTATTTCCACACAAAGGAGAAGTTGATGCTATAGTATGAGGCATTTAAATTGATCACGTAGGTCAGGGTCAGATTTTTTAGTCTTTAGACTCAAGATGAAAGAAGGAGGGGAGAAGAGATGGGATCTCACCGTTTTTTCTTTATGAGCATAGAAAACCAGCATATATGAATTGTGGGTAAAAAATGTAGCTTGATGTTACAAAATAATGTATGTAATAAACTGACAAGAGCTAATTAAACTATATGAACTCTTATTAGACATAAACCTTTGATTGTTAAAATCCTGTAAAACTTAATGTATTTATTGCTTTTCTAAATCTTGCCAAAACTTTATACCCTAAAATAATAACAAAAGAAACGTATGTATTCCGTAGTTCTGAGTCCCTTCAGCTATATTCCTATGTCCATGTGCAGGCAAAAAGGGACTCCTAAGACCCACTCAACATGGAAGTAACCTCTCTAGGTAACCATGCTACCTTTTTCTTATTCTTTTCCTCCTTTGAAATTTCCGTTAAAGGACTTTTAATACTTCAACCTAATTCAATCAATCTAAGCTATCCAAGCAGAAGCTAGTTTGAAATGAAAATGGGTTAGATTTATATCTATTCATTTGGTACGATATTATTTATTGCAGTCAGAAAAGCCTTGTTAATTCTTTGACTGTACCAGACTCTCAGGGGAATGGAGGTATTGGAGCTTTACTGCCTAAGATACTTTGTGAAAGGCAATTAACAAAATGTTTTATGACAATGTCAGCAGCCTCACTTTCAGCCATTTGTCCTTTGATTGGATAGAGGCTTCATCCTCCTGTCTTAATAACCCTACTAAACCGAGAGGAGTAGTCAGAATATTGTGTAAAACAAATACCAGGATTTGGCAATGGTGGAACGTAGGGCTGCAAGTGAAAGAATTACCAGACATAGCAATTATGGTATCTAATTTTCACGCTGCTGTAACAGAAACTAATGCAAATAAGCACAGAGTTCCAACAGTGGGAACAGGTGAGAATCACATCATCTCATTTCCCCCTCCTCAAATTCTAGTCCTAAGCTTAGTATGCTTGTACGCTTTCTTATGTTCGTGTTCTGTCAGACTTACTGTTTCTCAGCTTTTGCCTTTAAAAAGGTGAAGAAAGCAGTAGTGTTTGTAAGGTTTCACACATGCAAATATCTTCTCGGTTTATTTGCCTTTGGGTAGTTATTCTGAGTAAAGATCATGTGTGAAGAATATCTAATGAGGACTTGATGGCAGAGATGCATAGACTTGGCTTGACTGCAGTATCTTGGGGCATTCAGGATGTCTCTTGAAGCCCCAACAGAGGAAGAGTTTGACTGTGCTTTTTTGGAATGAAATTTATTCCTCCATTTCCTCTTTGTAATATATTAAAAAGCAGAACATTCTTCCAATTTATTTCTGAGGTGAGTCTTTTCTTCTGTTCCTGTGTGTGATGGGCCTGCACATCTGCACTGCTCAGAAACGGGGTAGCAGAGGTTGAGCAATCTGTCATGTCCCGTGCTGTGCTTGATGCTCCCAAAGAGCTTAGACAATGTCTAAAGACAAGGCCCTAGATGACTGCTGAGTAGCTTCATGGGAATTTTGCTGGAGTGTGTACTGTAATGTGTTGAAAATCCCAGGGACAATGTGAATTCAGCGTATTATTTAAACATTTGCTTTATGACATTTTATTTTTCATTGATAATTTATGATCATATTTTTCTCTTTGTTTCCATCTTCCCCCTCCTTTGTCCTTCTCAAGGTTGCATGTAACGTTTTACGTTCAAGTATGCTGTTGCAGCACTAGCACCAGCAGAATGCTTTGGATAATGTTGCATAGCAACATAAAATTTAATTTGTGTCAAATGTTTTGGCATTTTCCTAATGTGAAGGGGGGTTTTTCATTCTTTTCTTTTTCACTTGAACTGCATTGTCATTGATTGGGGTGAAACCACTGGTACACTAGCACATTGCGAAGTTTGTTATAATAGAAGCAATGCCCAGCATCCAAAGTTGTCTGGAGTTTTCATTTTTGTCTTGCAGTAATTTAATGCTCTGTCAGCCGTAACTAACCTGAAAGAAATGGTGTGTGAAAGGAAGATTGTTTCGTTTCTGAACTTTTATGTAGCCCCAAATTATATTCTCCTCTCGTGATTACTCTTATTTCATATTCCCCTTGTGTTTGCAGTCCATTTTCCACTGACATAACTGCAACTGTATTATCCATTGATTAACCAGAGAATAGAGTTTGTTGAATAGTCTTTTCCTGTTTCAACAATGATCAAACACCTCGAGCTGATAAATTAAATATCTTTTCCAGCAATTGCCTAAAAACCCATTGTTTTGAATAGATTTTTGAAGCAGAGCATTCTTATAAGGAACATGGATGTTTTGGCCATTTCTGGGGAGTGCCTGGGTAGGGTTGAGGGGAGTGAATGTAAAGAATTAATGTCAGTTAAGGTATATGCTTAATTACCTCTCGAGAACATCCAACCTATGAAAAATGAAGTAAAACAGAGAAATGAATACTCTACCTGACCACTGGCTTCATTATCATAAGGATGGTCGTATATGAGAGTAACTGGAGGCATAGCAACTTGAATAGAACGTGCTAGGTAGTTCGTCTGTATGTGATTGTATGTGATTTGGTTAAAATGAAGCGGGGGGGGAAAGTCTTTCTTTCCCATGGTAAAATAAGTTTGTGGCGAGTGTGTTCCAGAGTCTGGACTTCTAGCCTGACTCTGTCATCTCAAATATGTGTTTCCAGTGTTAAACGTATAGCTATGTAACTGTTCAGCCAAAGGTGCAATAGGAGTTTAAGAGGAGGAGGGAGATAGCTTTGCGTGCGTCAGCTTTACTGGCACTGCACTTGGACACCAGCATGCAGCGTTTTCAGAGTGGACTTTAACTGCCTGATGGGAGGTTGTGGGGAAGACGAAGCCATCTTAAAAGGTATGCAGAGGAAGGAGGAGGGGGAACATACACGTATTTCAAGAAGAGACATTTTGATTAGGTGATGGGAAACAATTTTTCGTTGTGAGAGTGGTCAGACAGTGCAAGGAGTTGCCCACCAGAAAGGCTGAGGAACCTCCGTCCTTGCAGAATCGCAGCTCCCTTGGTTATGACACTCGGCAACCTGATGCAGCTTCGAAGTCGGCTCTAACTTTGAAGTTGGCCCTGTTTTGAGCAGGGTGACCTCCCTGTTTTGAGCACCAGATGACCTCCAGAGGTCCTGTCCAGCCCAAAGCATTGTGTCGTTTTGACTGATTCTCCACATAAGTATCCAGAGTCATGGGCTGGTTTAAATCAGTCTGCAATGAAGGCCTGCGTAGTCACATCTTTGCTCTTGTTGTAGGCTAGATAATCTTAAATTTATTTCAGGGAGTTTTCTTTTTTAATATATGCAGATCTATGGTTGCACAGTAGGCATAGTTTTAGTATTTCTACTTTCCTTTGCTTCTGCTTTCTGTGCATAGAGGAGTTTTATAAGAATATATAAACATGAAAAGATTTCTTTGATAGCTGGTTTCTATAAGAAAACAGTATGTTTCCCCTCTCAACACGTAACGGATACAGGCAAGGAATGTGTTTAACCAAAATTTTTATCTAAGGCATTCCAAAGAAATATTTCAGATATCTTCTGTACAGTTTGTTCCTACTTCTAGCTATTTACCATCAGTCCCAGAGCTTGAGGTAAATTCTACGCTTCTGGTTGCTATTAGAATTTCTGGTATCTGGAATTAGTGATTATTTTGACCATATCAGTTCAGCGGCTATGAAATACCCAAGTCCCTAACATAATCTGACACCATGGTTTATGATGAAATATCCAGTTTCCATCTCTCAGAATTATGCAAAAGATGTTTTTCCTCTCAAACAGTGGCACACGCTTCCATGTCTTTATCAGTCCTGTATACATTTCATTTTTAAGTTATAAGAAGCAAGAGTGGAGATAAAAATAATTATTACCACATATGTATTATTATCATATTAATAAATATGTTTATATGCATTAAATTTAGTTTCCTACATGCTATAAATGCATTTGCAAATGTTTTTGTTGTCACTGGTGTTCCTCTGATGATAAGTACATTTTCAAATTTAAAGATAAAGGTGACACTCAGCTGTAAAAATTTTATGTGTCCACATTTGTTTGTATTTTCATTTTTTATTGCATAGTAACTTTTGGACTGCATTGTTGTTTTTTTGGTTTTTTGTTTTTGTGTTTGTTTTTTTTTTTTTTAATTTAGCTATAAAAGCCTTCTGTGGTACTCTTTGCTTCCTGTATTGCCATGTATTTACTTAATGAGTTTGCCTCTGGTTTTTTTTTTTTCCCCTCCTTTTTAGATTTAAACAAGTTTTGATGTCGTTTGAATGATATACTATTTCAAAGCATTTTGCATTCCTTGTGATTTTACTGCCTTTTTGAGATCATGTGTTGTAATGATCGGCTTTATATTTGGTCTTGCTCAATTTGATTGTATCTGTAGAAACATTATCGATTTGAATGAAATGATAAACATATTGATGAGATTTGTTAACAGTATTGCTTTTCAAAGTCAATCATTTTAACAGAGTAGAGAAACAGTGAAGAAAATTGTATGGATTTACCAATCTAGGCAAAAAATATAATGAAATAGGGTTTTTAAAATTAAGGAAAATAGCTGAAGAAAAAAAAAACAAGTTGAAAGTGATACTGTGTAATCAGAGCAGTGACTCTAATACGAGTTTGCAGTATGTAAGGCTTGTAAAGAGAAGCAGATGTGAAGATATTTTACTTTATACGGTATACTTTTGTCTAGTGCTTCAGTATCAGAAAAATGTTGACCAAACGGTTTTCTAAAAAAGGAGAGGGAAGTGGTGATAACAAATATTCTATACAGTTTTCAATGTATGGAAGTAATGTGAATGGAAATGATAATGATTTGGAGGTTTGTAGGTGCATAATAAAAATCTTTTTAGAACCATTTCTTTTTTAAATCCTGCATTAATTAGATCAATTGTTATCAAAAGCATAAGTACCAGTATGCCAGTATATTGATCGGAAGACAGTGTCTGGGTTTGAATAGCATTGACTTAAGGCAGGAAAGTGCCTACGTTTCCTTGTGGATCAGAACAACAAAAGCTTTGTTTGCAAATTTCTGTGAACAATCTGCAGCTCCCTCTTAATCTTGAACTTAAAGAATCAGTGGTCTTGTGAGTAGTGCCCGCAGAGTGGAACACTGTCATTTCATTTAGGACATTTGTCATTTTAGAGCTGTGTGCTAAAAGCTAAGACGAAATCACCGCTACTCTTGGTTTTGGCTTGTGAATTGAAAGTGCATCTATGTATCAACACCGTGCTGTTTACAATTGCTTTTTTAAAATAAGTAAGACTTGAAAAGACCTCATCACAAGCCAGTTTCTTTAATTGTGGGGAGAGCTTTTATCTAAAAGACTTGCAATATAAGTAGATAATATTCTTACAATAGAAGCCTCTTAATTTCAGATTATTCTTTGTCCAGTGATACATTCCAAAAGGGAAACACATTTGTTTGGATATAAACAATAAAGAATGGTGTATGGAAAGTGGTATGTCCCAATGGACATTTTTTCACAGGAATGTAATTCTGCAGTAAATCTCTTAAGAATTGTGTCACCACTGTACTTGAGGAGATAACAATAACCATTACAACTAAAGTATTGCCATCTATTGTTAGGCTGTTGTTCCTGTTTTGACCCGTTATTCTCTTTCAAAACCATACCTGGTTTCTTTTCCTTCAACCTTTATTCTAATCTACTGTCTAAATGGACAGAAAGTCAGGTGAAGTAGACTGATAAGTCAGGTGAAGTCCCTGGTGACTGGAAAAAGGGAAACATTGCACCCATTTTTAAAAAGGGTAGAAAGGAAGACGCTGGGAACTACTGACCTGTCAGCCTCACCTCTGTGCCTGGGAAGATCACGGAACAGATCCTCCTGGAAGGTATGCTGTGGCACATGGAGGCCAGGGAGGTGATTCGAGATAGCCAGCATGGCTTCACCAAGGACAACTCCTGCCTGATCAACCTGGTGGCCTTCTATGGTGGAGTGACTACACCAGTAGACAAGGGAAGAGCTATGGATGTTGTCTATCTGGACTTCTGTAAGGCCTTTGACATGGTCCCCCACAACATTCTTCTCTCTAAATTGGGGAGAGATGGATTTGATGGATGGACTGTTAGGTGGATGAGGAATTGGTTGGATGGTTGCATCAAGAGGGTAGTGGTCAGTGGCTCAAAGTCCAGATGGAGATCAGTGACAAGTGGCGTCCCTCAGGGGTCTGTACTGGGACCAGTACTGTTTAATATCTTCATCAATGACATAGACAGTGGGATCGAGTGCACCCTCAGCAAGTTTGCGTACAACACCAAGCTGAGTGGTGCGGTGGACACGCCTGAGGGACAGGATGCCATCCAGAGGGACCTGGACAAGCTCGAGAAGTGGGCCCGTTGTGAACCTCATGAGGTTGAACAAGGACAAGTGCAGGATCCCGCACCTGGGTCGGGGCAACCCCTGGTATCAATACAGGCTGGGAGATGAAGGGATTGAGAGCAGCCCTGCCGAGAGGGACTTGGGGATACTGGTGGATGAAAAGCTGGACATGAGCCGACAATGTGCACTCGCAGCCCAGAAAGCCAACTGTATCCTGGGCTGCATCAAAAGAAGCGTGGCCAGCAGGTCGAGAGAGGTGATTCTGCCCCTCTACTCCGCTCTGGTGAGACCCCACCTGGAGTACTGTGTCCAGCTCTGGAGCCCTCAGCACAGGAAAGACATGGACCTGTGGGAGCAGGCCCAGAGGAGGGGCACAAAAATGATCAGAGGGATGGAGCACCTCTCCTGTGAGGAAAGGCTGAGAGAGCTGGGCTTGTTCAGCCTGGAGAAGAGAAGGCTCTGGGGAGACCTTATTGCAGCCTTTCAGTACTTAAAGGGGGCCTGTAAGAAAGACGGGGGCAAACTTTTTAGTAGGACCTGGTGTGATAGGACAAGGGGTAATGGTTTTAAACTAAAAGAGGGGAGATACAGACTAGATGTAAGGAAGAAATTTTTTACAGTGAAGGTGGTAGATGCCCCATCCCTGGAAACATTCAGGTTGGTCGGGGCTCTGGGCAACCTGATCTAGTTGAAGATGTCCCTGCTTATTGCAGGGGGGTTGGACTAGATGACCTTTAAAGGTACCTTCCAACCCAAACTATTCTATGATTCTATGAAATAGTTAAATAAGAAGCATATTGATTAAGAGAACATGGATGTCCATAGGAGTCCCATTCATGATACTTCTATTACTTATGAAAACATACTTGTTAGCCCAACATTTTCATTTCTCTCCCACCAAGATCTGTTAATTGCTTTATTCCCACTCTCCCACTGATTTAGAAAAGTAAATACATTATCCATGCTAATTACTTCTAAAGCACCCATTAAATTATCGTCATCTACATCCCTTTTTGCAGATATTTCACATTTTTGCTCCAGTTTTCTGTTGCTGTTGACCTTGCTCTTTTTGCAAATATTCTTTAGACAGTCAAACCTCAATTGCATTTCTCTGCAGGGATTTGTCTGTTCATTTTTGTAGCTGATCTTAAACGTGAGACTCCTAAACTGTTTCTGTGTTTCTATAGCAACTAGATAGGTGGAGACACAGCAGCATTGCTTTGCTTCCCAGCTAGTGTTTTGTGTTCTCAGCAAGGGGAGGGTTTGAGGAAAATAGAGAGGATATTAATTGGGATGTAACTGGTTCAAGGTTAACTCCTTGTTGAGTTAACTCATCCTTTACTAAGAAGTGAGTTAATGATTTTAAGCAGGGCTTCTCAAACTTTCTGTCCTCTCAGAAAGAGACATGATTTACTCTTAAGTATGTGTCAGATTTTGGTCTCTTAGCTGCTTGAGCCTTCATATTTTCTTACACCTAAAACCTCATTTTCTTCATCACATGGATAGCAGTAGGATTTGTTTCAGGAACTAGACTGGTGCTTATAACTCGCATGTAGCTTGAACATACATAAGGTACGGGGCTTTTTAATTTCTCTGATTCCCACTTTTTAATCTGATTTTTGCAGCTGTCCAGTAACTATATTATGCTAGACTGTAGTTCTCTAGTAGACTATTAAGTGACTATCTCAAAGTAAAATGTTTTGATACTTAAACTGCTACATATCCAGAGATTAGACTAACACGTTCTCCCTTCTCCAAAAAGCAGAAGTTGTTTGCATTCCCTTTAGCAATCCTATCTCTTACCTCATGGTGAAAACATTCATTACCTACTTTCCTGAGGATCTCTGATGCCAAATTAATCCCTCTGAAATAACCCAAAGCCTTTCCTCCATACCTGAGCACCTGAAGTTCTGCTACTCTGCCTTGGTGCTGCTCATTTAGCCAAGCACCCCTGCTCTGTGAGAGTTGGGTTGCTCTCAGCGTGGCTTGTGTGTCGTGAAGACACTGGGGAGGTGAGGAGTTTTACTTTACAGTGTTTAAGCCATTATTACATAAAACAATCACAAAACACATGACCTGTGTTTTAAGCTGCTCTGAAGCTGTTTATTTTTATTAAATAAAAATTCATAGGCACAAAAGCTGGATATAACTTGTCTCATCTCAGAAAGATGGGTCCTATCAGGTTAGTGTTCGTCTTCGACTGGTTCAGCATACATACAGTTGAAAATGCTTTCCTAACCAGAACAGGTCTGATAACAAGAAGAACTCAGAAAGTTCTTATCTTTTTAGTAGCCAGTAACCAAGTGGTTAATTTGCCTGTTTGGGAAATAAGAAGTTTGGGTGTGTACTCCTTCTCACTTAAGGAACAGGTTTGAACCAAGACTTCTCACCTCGCAGGAAGCTGCCATGATGCAAGCTGCTATTGAGATAGCAGCTGCAGATCAGTGGGGATCCTGCAGGCATCAGGATGCTTGCTGTCCATGAAATGTCTGTCATCTCCACATTGGTGGTGGTGCCTCAGGAGAAGCACTTGCCCTTTTGGAAATAAGACTAAGTTTTTGATTGTTTCACACTTTATTCTTTCTTTGTTTTCCCTATTTCCTCCCCTCTGGTGCTCTCAGAGAGATTCAGAAGAGTTAATGGATATGTAATCTGGTTAAGTTCAGCGTGCTTCTCTGCTGGCTGCCCGAGCAGGGTTCTGATCCTCAGTGGATTAAATGTTAGTACAGATTTAAATGTTAAATGGAACAACATCTCTTTAAAACGTTCTGGCTTAAAAATACATAAATGAGCAAGTCCCTTGCTTCCATAGTTTTTAAACTAATGTATCCCCTGTATGTATAGGGCCACTAAGTTGCTTAGGGGTTTGGGGTGTCTTTCTGAGGCTGAGCAAGCTGGGACTGTTGAGCCTCAAGAAGGGAAGTCTCGGGGTGGGGGGGAGGATCTTACCAATGTGTATACATACCTGATAAGCAGGAGTAAAGAAAACTGAGCTGGAATTCTCAGTGCTATCCAGTGACAGGACAAGAGGCAATGGGCATAAATTAAATGTACGAAGAAACCTTTTTTTGTTATGAGGGTGGTCAAACACTGGAAGAGATTTCACAGAGAGGCTGTGGAGTCTCCATCTCTGGAGATGTTTAAAACCCAACTGGACTCAGGCCTGAGCAACCTGCTGCAGTTGATCCTACTTTGAGCAAGAGGGGTGGACTTGATGATCTCCAGAGGTCCTTTCCGACCTCAACTATCCTGTGGATATTGTGGTTTATGTCAGCAGATAAAATAGTACTTTTTTCTATGAAGGAATCGCTGCTTGAAGAATCTTGTAATATTACAGATAAAATATGAATCTTACAAGATGTTTTGCGAATCCTGTTGTATCTGCTAGGATTTTAAATTTTATCTTAGTACATATCCTGGTGTTACACAGTTTATTTCTTACAACATAGTTCTTCTATAGGAAAAAAACTAACCTAGAAATCAGTGCAGTAACTACATTTTTGTCAGCTCTGTTCACTTGACAAATAAAAAGTTGCCTAAAATCCAATCCTGAACGTAAGGTCTATGGAAGTGATTTTGATTCATACTCAACTCTCAGTCAAGGTGACTAGGCAGGAGTTTAGGGAAGAATTCCGATAAGGGAACTGGAATTTTGCTGTCTCGATTGGGACAATTTTAGCTATGTGATTTCTAACAGAGGTAAAATGTAGTGTGAACTTGCATGCTTCCCTTGCTGCCTGGTTTCTGAATATGCCGAATGGGATTGTTCTGCTTTCCAGAATATTCAATTCAGGGTAATATATAAATGTGAAACCAGAGTTTGACCAGTTGCCTTGAAGTGTTGATTTTATTATCATCAAATATTAGCTAAGAGCAAGTATCTTTGTCTTTCCTAGATTTGCTGGTGAGTGTTTACTCAAGATCAATTAAAATAGCTATTGCATTCTCCAAGAAGGGAGTGCATATTCCCTCTTGAAGGGTTCCAAAAACATGTTGGGGAATGAGAAGTCAGGGATTGTGTTGAGAATTATCCTGAGATTAAAAAAGGAAGAGTGGAAGAGGCAATGGCACCTGGAGCAGGGTTGGAAAGAGAGGCTGTGGCTGGAGGCAGGGAAGAAGCAATGTCTAGCAGTGGGGGTGAGGTGGGAAGGGAGAACAGCTTCCTGGGGGGAAGGAGAAAGAGTAGGTAAAGTAGTGGGGTGTTTTTGGTTTCGTTTGTTGTTTTCCAAAAAAGCTAAGGATTTGCAATTCTGAGCCAAATTAGTAACCCTAGTTCAAGTGTCTGATTTCAGGTAAATAGTGGCGAGTGTGAGGAACGGAGAAATTAAGAGAGATTCTGATGTTAGCTTTCTGGCCATCCCTTTCAGATTCTTGAACAAAACCTCCTTGAGCAGACCTCTTCAGGCATTAGTGATTTTAAATATAATGAATGTTCGGATGAACATTCCAAAAATTCTGCTTTGAAACTTTGTTATGCATCTCTTCATTCAAATCACTTAATGTTTTCAATCTTGTTTACTTTTTTACAGCTGTTAACACAATAGGGGAAAAGCTTCCAAGGAATGACTATTGATGTCTGAGGGAACCTAGGTCCTAATTGCAGAACAATTGCTGTGATGTCATGTGCAGATTTTATATGGTGTTCACAAGCAGCTGGTTGCAAACAACTGCAGATTGCATAAAATGCCTGTAAAGGTTTTGTTCTACTTGTAAAGCTGCTGTCTACGCTGTCAAAAGCTTGGGGATGTAGCTGTCTGTGTATACTCCCATTTTAAGTGAATTCTCATAGCATGAAATCAACTTACTTTGTGGAAAAAATGCTTTTGCCAATGTGATTTTTATCATTCGTATACTAAAACCAACCACAGCTCTAAAAATGTAGTTATATATGATGATAACAAAAGCAACTCTCATCTGTTCATTTGCATACCAAGATTTGGCATCATTTTCAATAAGTTACACTAGCAGAAGTAGTTCTTGCCACATTATTTATTGATATGTAGCATAAATGTTAGCCTGGTATACAATTTTCCTGTAGAAGAAAATCTCGCCAATGAACGTGATCATCCTGGTAAAAATGGAAATGCAAATTTAATTAAAGATTGCATTTCTTTCTGTGAAATGTCAGAGTACTTTACTATTTTTCTGATTGTGAAATTGGTAACTAGGGATAAAAACTAAATGTCAGCAAAACCTAAAGATATGGTAATTTTAGACTTGTAAGGGTATTTATGGAAATGTTTTCATAATAAAATAAATGTACGTATTTTTATTATTCTTGAAGATAATCATCAAAAGCGGGTCAGCTAAATATTCTGCTTTTTGTTTTCCAGAAACCAGCAAACATTCTGGTAATGGGTGAAGGTCCTGAAAGAGGAAGAGTCAAAATAGGTAAACATTTTAAAAAAAATGCATCTTCAGTGTAAGATAGAAACAAATCTTCATTATTCTTTGAGTGTATGTATGCATAACATCTAGTTCAATTTTAAATCTCATTCACTGAGTTTACAAGCTTAAGAGATTCCAAACATTATTAGACATTTATAAAGCTTGCTGAGGATAGCTGGTGAGATAAAAGCATCTGTAAGAAACAAGAAAGTAATAAGCACATAGAACAATGGCCATGGCCAGGGGTCTTTTGACTTCTACTATGATGACTTAGTATAACATTGTTACTTATAAATTGTATTTGTTCTTAATTATTTTTATATAAACAACATCAATGCTCATGTTTGTAGAGTTCCAAAAGTTTGCTATGCAAAAGGCTATTTGGCATCAAGGTGGGAAACACATGTAACTGTGATGGTCTTTATCCAAAATCTAATTGCCTGGGCAGATCATAAGCCTTAGTCATGTGGATATAAACTTTTTTTTAATAAAAGCATGTGGCAGTAATCAAGAAAGAAGTAATATACTGGAACCTCTTTTCTATTAATTGACTTTTGTTGTATTTGAAAATGTTCAACTAACCATTTTTGATTCATACACTTGTATTAGTATGGGTAACTGCAAGAAAATTGGCATTTCATAACTTTGGAAGCAGAAAGATTTAGGTGAAGTTGTGTAGAAGAGAAGTTTCAGACTTGGATTAAAATGTGCGGTTTTGAATATACACCCAAATTTTGTACTTTCCTGTCTAGCACTTCTTCATGTTACTTACAAGGGTGTTCCTCAGAGAATTTTTGAGTTGTGTAAAATGAATGCTTACATTTAAAATACACCTCTGTAACAGTGTACACTCACTGATTTCATTAATTTCCAGTTAAAATTTTTTTCCTGATTCTGGAGTTCGTTCCTCCAAATCAAGTAGGAGGCATACCTTGAAAAATAGTGCAAACCAATCTACACTGCACTCATTTTGGTTTTGCACTTTGGGTAAATATATAGCAGTCACAAGGGCTCACAGTTTTGTAAACATATATAAAAATAAAAGAGAAAATGTACATTAGAGACCTACTACTATTGACTGTAGTTAACCAGGTTTCTGTTACAGTTCTATTTAAATACACAGGCATCTGTAGTATGTAAAGTTTTGCAATACCATAATGAAAATACTTAAGTAAAACGTCATCCTTCATAGTTGTATAAATGAAGTAAATGGAATTTATCCTTAGATAAATTTGGCCCATTATTGTTATAAGTAACTTGTTGCTTTCTTAGAAACTTTGATTTGTAAGTTTTAATGGTTTTGAGCTTTTGTTATAATGGCTTTTTGGCAATACTGTTAAATTCTGATGTATTTGTATTAAAGTTTTAAATGTTCTGTTCTTTTTTTTTTTCTTCTTTTGTTTTTTTCCTCCTCTCAGCTGATATGGGTTTTGCAAGATTGTTCAACTCACCTTTGAAGCCATTGGCAGACTTGGATCCAGTTGTGGTGACATTCTGGTACAGAGCTCCAGAGCTGTTACTTGGAGCCAGACATTACACAAAGGCCATTGGTAAGTTCTCTGTCAGAAAGAGGTTTACCTTTAAGTTTTGTAAAGGGGGGTAGTCTTAGAGCAGAATGAAGCCCCTGTAATCCAAGGGGAAATGGTCAGTGACCTGCTACGCCACCTAGATACACACAAGTCTATGGGGCCGGATGGGATCCACCCAAGGGTGCTGAAAGAGCTGGCAGAAGTGCTCACCAAGCCACTCTCCATCATTTACCAGCAGTCCTGGCTCACTGGGGAGGTCCCAGTTGACGGGAGGCTGGCAAATGTGACGCCCATCTACAAGAAGGGCCGGCAGGAGGATCCGGGGAACTACAGGCCTGTCAGCCTGACCTCGGTGCCCGGGAAGGTTATGGAGCAGATTTTCTTGAGTGCCATCACGCAGCATGTACAGGACAACTGGGCGATTGGGCCCAGTCAGCATGGGTTTATGAAAGACAGGTCCTGCCTGACCAACCTGATCTCCTTCTACGACATGGTGACCCACTTAGTGGATGAGGGAAAGGCTGTGGATGTTGTGTACCTATACTTTAGTAAAGCCTTTGACACTGTCTCCCACAGCATCCTCCTGGAGAAACTGGCTACCCATGGCTTGGATGGGCGTACTCTGCGCTGGGTGAAAAAACAGCTGGATGGCCGGGCCCAAAGAGTTGTGGTGAATGGAGTTAAATCCAGTTCGTGGCCGGTCACAAGTGGTGTTCCCCAGGGCTCAGTATTGGGGCCAGTCCTGTTTAATATCTTTATCAATGATCTGGACGAGGGGATCGAGTGCACCCTCAGTAAGTTTGCAGATGACACCAAGTTGAGCGGGAGTGTTGATCTGCTTGAGGGCAGGCAGGCACTACAGCGAGATCTGGACAGGCTGGATCGATGGGCCGAGGCCAATGGTATGAGATTCAACAAGGCCAAGTGCCGGGTCCTGCACTTGGGACACAACAACCCCAGGCAACGCTACAGGCTTGGGGGGGAGTGGCTGGAAAGCGCCTGGCGGAAAAGGACCGGGGGTGCTGGTCAACAGCCAGCTGAATGTGAGCCAGCAGTGTGCCCAGGTGGCCAAGGAGGCCAATGGCATCCTGGCCTGTATCAGAAATAGTGTGGGCAGCAGGAGTAGGGAAGTGATCGTCCCCCTGTACTTGGCCCTGGTGAGGCCACACCTCGAGTACTGTGTTCAGTTTTGGTCCCCTCACTACAAGACATTGAGGTGCTGGAGCGTGCCCAGAGAAGGGCAACAAAGCTGGGGAAGGGTCTAGAGCACAAGTCCTATGAGGAGCGGCTGAGGGAACTGGGGATGTTTAGCCTGGAGAAAAGGAGGCTGAGGGGAGTCCTTATTGCTCTCTACAACTACCTGAAAGGAGGTTGTAGAGAGATGGGTGTCGGTCTTTTCTCCCTAGTAACAGAGGACAGGATGAGAGGAAATGGCCTCAAGTTGTGCCAGGGGAGGTTTAGATGAGATATTCGTAAAAATTTCTTCACCGTAACGGTTGTTGGGCATTGGAACAGGCTGCCCAGGGAGGTGGTGGAGTCCCCATCCCTGGAGGTATTCAAATGACTTTTAGATATATGATTTAGTGGTGGACTTGGTAGTGATAGGTTAACGTTGGACTCAATGATCTTGGAGGTCTCTTCCAACCATAATGATTCTATGATTCTGTGATCAACTGACCAGCTAGTTTTTTTCCTGAAGTAGCAGCAGATGGAGTATGATCCAATCCATAAAAGATTAATCCAGTCCTTTCTGAGGACTGTGCTTTTATTTTTCAATATGAGTTGAGGTTAATGTTAGACATTTAAAATGTCTATTTATTTTGTTTTGTTTCTAAAATAAAAATATTCTTTGGTTTATATGGTTTTCTGATATGGGCTCAAAAATCTTGTAATCTTGTAAACCTTCAAAAGGGAAAGAGCTATGGCTCTAACAGTGGCATTCTTCTAGGGTGCTTCATGTCTAGATGCTTCTATGAAGTGTGTGGCTTGGTAAGGGGAAGGGCGTTCTCCTGTGCTGTGCACAATCTGCAGATCATTCACTCCTGACAACTTACGAAGCTCCATGTTCAGGAAATGCTGGTGGCCAGGCTCTTGTCTTCCTTCCCTCTTAGTAAGTTCCATAAGCACAATCAGCCTTGGTGCCTAGCTGTTTAGAGAGTAAAAACACTGAGATGCACAGGAGGTATCCTGTCTGCGTGATTAGGTTGTATATTGAAGAGAACCGCAAAGGAAACGGTGTCCCTCTGTTACCGGGGTTAAATAGTTCCTATGTGTACAGAGGGGACTTTCTTGGCAGTTGCAGGCATTTTCCTGTTACAGAAGTTTTCAGAGATGCTATGTGGGCCTTTGTTCAGAGAGTTACAAAACGCCGTGTTATACTAGCATCTCAGTTGAATGTTCAGTTGGGTGGACCAATGCTTTTAATTAAGTCTCACAGCCTGGCTTTTTCAAGTAACTCCTGTTTATCAAACTATCATATACAGCAAAAGGTTTAAAAAATGAACGAACTGTCACTTGACTACTTTGATGCAGACTTGCACTTCACATTTCTTTATTGCTCTCCTCTCCCATTTGGAATCCTCCAATGCAGGAGGACCTGAGTTGGGCAAAAAGCTGCTTTGTTTGTTGATCTTGCCTTGAATGTGCAGGAACTGTTAAGAAGGGCAAAAAGACTTCTGCATAGCTCTAGTGAGGATATATACGTTCAGTCTTTCAGGCAGGTAAAATGCATTTCTATCCTTGGACAAAGTTTGTCAGCATCAAAAAGCTAAAAAGTTGGGATTTATATGCTAGCATTCCTCTTCATCTGCTGAAATGGAAAAACATAACTCTTCAGATGGCAATGTCTACATTAGCAAGTAGTGTGACACAGTAGAAGTGCATCCGTAAAGCAAAACGGTACTGAGTCCTACCATCCACATTATATGTATTTTGGAGAAAGGGGAGTACTTTGGGCTTTCTCTGGCCTGGTCCAGTGGACTACTGCTCATTAGTGGCTGATGCACACCTTTTGGTTTAATTTCATCCCAAAGGAGTTTATTTTGTGTACTCTGAGAGAACTCTGCAGCTCAAGCTGAAGTGTCATAGGTATGGACAATCTGATCCATTTCCAAAGCAAACTCCTGGTCCGAAGTGAAATACTAATTGCAGATAGATTCAATCAGGTTGAAAGGGACCTTAGGAGGTCTCTCGTGCATCCTCCTGTTCAAAGCAGAGTCCACTCTGAATTCAGACCGGGCTGCTGAGGGATTTGTCCAGCCAGGTCTTGGAAAACGGCTTAGAACAAAGATTCCACACCCCCTCTGAATGACCTGTTCCAGTGCTAAATCATCTTCATAGTGAAGAATTTTTTCCTTTTACCTAGTCAGAACTTCTTGTTTCAGTTTATGCCTGTAATATCTCATTCTCCTGTTGTATACCACTGTAAAGATCCTGGCTCCATCATCTCGGTCGCCTTTCTGTAGGTACTGGGGAGGCTGCTCATAGGTTCCTCTTCAATCTGAACAAGGCCATGTCCCTCAGCCTCCTCTCCCAGAGCAGGTTCTCCAGCCTCTGACCATCCTGGTGGCTCTCCACTGAACTTGCTCGAGGTTATCAAAGTCTGTCTTGTATTCAGGTCCCCAGAGTGGCCCAAATGTGGTCCAGCAAGTGCTAAGTAAAGGGTAGTAATCACTTCTCTCAATCTACTGGCTGTGCTCCTGTTGATATAGCCAATACAGCCTATTCATGCTGTTAGTCTTCATCACTACCAGAGTACACTGCTGGCTCATGTTCACCTGATAGCCACTGGAACCTCCACATCCTTTTCTGCAGAGATGTTCTCCAGCCAGTCAGTCCCCCACCTGAACCATTGCAGCGGGTTAGTCCATCATGGGTGCTGGACTTTATATTTGTCTTTGTTGAATTTCGTGAGTTTCCCGTGGCCCATTCCTCCTGCCTGTCTAGTTCCCCCTGAACGGCAGCTCTACCCTCAAGCATATCAACTGTTTCCCCAGTTTTTCTTCATCCACCACTTGATGGGCGGGGTGTTCCAGCTCCTTCTCCTTGGTATTGGTAAAGATACTAAACTGGATAGGTCTCATAGGCCTCTGTGGTACTTCACTTGTAATCAGCCTGCAGGTTAGAGTATAAACCGTTAACCACCATCCTCAGACCCTGATGATCCAGCCAGTTTTTCCTGAAGCCCAGGGCTTGTGGTCTGCTACTTGCCTCCGCTACTCCAGTGTTTCATGGTTGTTACAGCCAAGGCTCCCATTTATTATGTCCCCAACCAGTTCTTCTTTCTTCCTGAGTAGCAGGTCTGAGAGATGACACATGTAGTATGTCTATGAAGAAATTTACCCCAACATCCTCCAGAAACTTTTGCAAGGTCCCTGAGGTGCCCCTGTTCGTGTCCTGTTTATTCTCTATGATGCTACAGAGTCTGTTCACCTCCTCTGACAACTCCTTTCGCTGGCAACTGAGTGCCCCAACCAGAGTGTATCTCCCACTGTGAGGCCAGTCTCACCCTGCAGCTTGAGTCCTGGGTGGCAGCACCCTCCCTCTGGAGCTCTGTCTTGGTTGAGGCTTCTGATTTCCCAGGGTATCTTCTCCAGTGGGTGCTGGGGATGGAGCCTCGTAGTGTCCCCCTGTGGTTGTGGCACAATCCCGTGTTGTCTGAAGCAGATTCTGAGGGCCTGCTTTGCATCTGCCGCCATGCAGACTGGGCTGGTAACTTCTAAAGGTTCCATTTGCTGCACCCTGTAGCGGGTGAAAACGGTTGCTAGAAGTGTTTAAAGAAGATACCAACAGGATTACCTTAAATGCTTGTAAATTAATTAGATGCTAAACTAGATGCTTAAACTGCCCTGACGGTTGATTTTGTGAAACGCTGATGTGAGCGGACCAGATTACTGAGTGACCTGCATGTGTGGTACTGGGAAGTTATCTTAACTGACAGTTACCTATTTTTGATAGATAGCATATTGTTTGCAGATTTAGGTGAATGATGTGTACCATTATCTCAGGATATCTCTTTGAAGAATGAATTAGTATAATGCCGTTGTTTTTTTAATTATGTCATAAATTACTTGGTTCTTGCCCTCAGGGATCTGTAGTCTCTCCTGAAACACAGACAAGGAGTCCCTATGAAACTTCAGAGGATAACGCTACTTCAGAGAGACCTGATTTTGCTGGTAGTTTCTTATTTCTGAGGCTTTTATTTCTTGTATCAGACCCACACCAGTGAATCCACAGGAAGGGTGTGAAAGGGTCATGTAGTACCCGGTGTGCAGTGTGAGTTCCGAGGGCACTGAAAACGCTTTGGGCAGAAAAGTAAAAAATACAGAAATGAAAACAAAGAAAGTTGCAAGGTGAGATTTGTAGGCTGACTGAAGGATTAGAGGAGCATGTGACTGAAGAGAAAAGAATAAAGGTACATGGAGGTGATCTATGTGCAGCTTTAAGGCAAAGGGAAGAAGTGAGTAACAAAACAACAGCGGTGATGTTCGTGCACTTTATGAGTCCAGACTTGTGTTTTGCTTCTGGCATTATGTACACTTAAAAAAAAGCAATCTTAATGAGCTAAGCACACTAACGAGAGCTTAACTTGAATGCTAATGTTTTTGGCAAAGGACACAACTCTTAAAGCTCTCTGTGCAAGAAACATAATTTTAACATCACTTAATATTACATAATTCTCAGGAGCCCTAATGTGTTGCTTTTAGTAATAACTCATAAATTATATAAGATTCTAATTTAACTGCTCTTCAGTTGGAAGTAATCATTTAGAAGAAGGGTGATTAGATATAGCAATTTATGGAAAAGGAAATGACAAGCTATTTGGTATAGTGGCTTATTTTCCGTAGCTATTTTCTTATGCCTTTTTTAATAATATATAATTTTGTATATTTAGTAAATATCAACAAAATCAGGCTAAAAGCAATGTCATGCCAGCTTTAGTCTATTCTCTTCCAATTTTGTCATTGAGAGAAATATTTTTGTTTGAATTTACTAGGAATGCATTGTCATCAGTTCTCTACTGCAACACACTGAACATTGTCCAACAGTTGCTACATAATTCAGATGTTTGCTTAGGTTTTTACTGGCTTAGTCTTGATTTTTTTTTTAATATATTTTCTGTATTCTGTATCTAATACTCTCTTCCTTATCTTAGCTTCACATATAATGTTAATTATTAGCATTGTATTCATAATATCCTGGACACTGTCTACTATAGTGTCCAGTTTAGTTTTGTTCTTGTAATAAAGCCTTTAGGTATCCTTGCTTGTATGTAAATAATTCTCATACATGATCAAAGAATGACATTACAATTTTACTTTTGTCTCACTCAGGATTTTTGTCTTTGTTTTCTCGACCTGATCTTAGTTACATTTTGTGGGTTTAACTTTGGGGAAAAATTGGACTAAATACAGTCTGTTTAGAAAGAACTATGCATTACACAAAACAACATATAAGCATATTTGATTATTTTAGAGGTAGTTTTTCAGTGACATTTTCCCCTTTATTTAATTTTTCCCTTCATACTAATGAAATAGTCTACTTTTCATTTATTCGCTTACAGAACAAGTAGTTGTTCATCACGTATATAACATCATGTTTTAAGGAGATACAGGAGTCAGGAAAATACTGTTGCTGAAAACCAGAAATAGCTTTTGCTTTCTGCATGTTAAAAGGATAGTAAAAAGCCCGTGTTAGGGTTTCATGGGGAATAATATTTAGTTTCCTGAACTGTGAACGTTTATAATCTAAGCCCTACTTGTTAATAAAGTTTCCTATATAAACTGCTACCATAGTTACAAGCAACTAATTTACCAGATGAATACAAATTGGGAAAATGGTATTGTAGAAGCTAAAGGTCACTTTCTATTCTGTTATCACAATATAAATCTGTGCTAAATTTATTGTAGCCTGTGGACATTGGTCTGCATTTCCAGCACCATAATTTAAAAGCAGAATCTGTTCCCTTGTGTTCATCAGATCCTAATAGTCTAGCAAAGAAGTAAAACATACAAATAACTTCAACAAGTTTCAGGTGAAACCAAGTAACTGGGAAAATGTAAAATGCTTGCGATCCTGGAAATGTTAATAAAATTACTGAACTTTTAGAAAGGCTCCAGCACAACAGAAAATGCCTTTATACTCAAAATACTAAAGAAACAAGGTTGAAGTAAGTGGCAAGGTACAGTGCTTCTTTCATTGATGGGCAAAGACCTCTGCACTATAATTTTAAGGAAAGTAAAGGAAATAATTGTGGCAAAATGAAGGAAAAGGTAAGCTGGCTTTCAGCTTGAAAGGAGACATTAGTTTTTTTTTTTTCACTCTGGGAACATCAAAATAGAAAAGAATGTTTTAGTAAGTAAAGTAAGTAGTACTTTTTCATCATAGATTTGTAAAAGTAACTCACTCTTTTTCATTATAGGTTTTTAAGAAAGCATGTGGCAGTCTCTACTATGATTCATTCTGGGGCATCTTGTAGCATAATATCAATGAAATAGCATAACTAAGACTTGTTTTTTATCAAGTTGCAGCTTGTATAGTTAGCAGTGCTATCAAACAAGAACATGTTATCTTACCTTTCTTTACCACTTGCCTTAATTAAAGAAATAGTATGTTTGATAAATGGCATCAGATGGCTTATAGTATTTTAGATTATTTGGATTTTGTGGGCAAAAGAGTTCTTTAGAGTGATCGGTCAGCCACCCCGTAAGCAAGGCTAAAACACTGTCCTGCACCAAAAAAGGATGGTGTTATTTGTTGTGAAAAAATAAATCTGAGAACCCAAGAAACCACTACTGCTTAGTTACCTTTCCTCATTTGTCTAGATTATAAATCAGCAGGAATGTCAGAAATGGCCATGTGGCAACTGCATTTACCAGCCCAAACAAGATTTAGGTATAGAGAAACTGTAATTTAAAGCTTGGGCAGTGCACTGTCACCTCATTCTATTTCCAGACTATAACATATGGTTATGGAAGCTGGAAGCGTGTGAAAGGTATAAGCAGATATCAAAATGCCTTTGAAAGCAAATGTCACAGGAAAATATTAGGTGTATCAAAGGGAATGAATTTATAATGAATGCTGGAATCCGTCAAGAGTTTCAACAACTCCATTCGACTTTATGCAGGAAAAAGAGAGGGAAGTATCTGGGGTGTATTATGTAGGATTTAGGATGGAAATATGTGCATATGTGTTCCATATTGCCTATGCAGCAAGTCCCACACGTTCCGAGTGCATCAGATGTCCTTACTGTGCGCGCACAGATTGTTGGCACGCTGGCCGGGCTGTGGGGCCTCTGGAAATCTTGGACCGATGCCTAAAGCTCTTCTGGGACAGTTGGGGGGAAGGAGGAAAAATAAGACCTATCTGGAAAATCTGGTAAACCAGGCGTTGCAAATGGGGCCAACCAGAAGATTGAAGAGTCCTTAGGAAAAATGCACAGAGGAGGTTCCCCAGATGTGGTCTGTGGAGCCATGGGAGTATGGGGACTACTTTTAAATATCCATGAGAGAGAGTTAAGAAAAGCAAATCTATAGTTAGCCAGCTTCTGTTTGTGGCATTGGGATCCACATTCCTGCTTGTTAGAGATTTTGATTTGCGGGGAAGGGGTTGTGGAAAAACTAGAAAAGTAGAGAAGTTTGGAAAATATTCATTTATGCACTCTGAAAAGAAAAACTCAAGCTACACCAGGAAGGGAGCCTTGTTCATGCCCTGGGCAATGTTACATGACATGGGAAGTAATTGGATTCAGATGATATTTTGCGGTAAACTTATTTTGGCATGTGCTAAATTTTCTTCATTTTGATTATCACAGTTGTTCTCATGCTTTTTCTGAGAGGCAAAATATTTTAATACCAAAGATTAATTGTTGCTCTCTTATCTAGTTATTGCAGGTGCTGGATGATTTACTGCTGTTTTTTCCTCTTGCTTGACAGTGATCTCTAAAATACGATACATGCTTTTTTTTATTAAAGAAGAAACATTTTCTATGCTCCACAATCTTATCACTGCAATCACCTAAGAAATGTAAAGTTTTATAAAGGATTATTAGGTTACTTAAATAGAACATTTTAAAGCTACATTAATTAGTATTTTGGGAAACTGGAGATGCTGACAGCAACTCAAGAAATATCATCCACAGGATTGTTACACACTTTAAAACATTAACTGTTTTGAGATCTAGCATGCTAGTTCCTGCCTTCTGACTGCTCTGTTGCTCTTGCTTCTCAAATATGTTGATGTCTGGAAATTAGCTGGTAAAGCTGGTGGCCATTGTCAACTCTAAAGAGTCTGAGAGGTGTGTTGGAGTGTGTACTAGCTTAATAGTCAGGAGAATGAGAACAATGCAGTGGGTCAGACCTGTCTCTGTTGTTGTAAAACCAGTGGAGGTACTCTAATGTGGGGCAGACAGTAAAGTCTTATCTCTTAGAACAGTAAGCCGGTCTCAGGAGACTTGAATTTAAATACTGATTCAGTCCCAAGTGGTATATGTAGCTTACAGCATGTCATTTAAGCCATCCTATGTGTTGTTTCATTATCTATGAAGTGGGGATACTACTTAATGGTATTGTCCCGAAGATAAAATCAGTTAATGATAATAGGGAGCTTCAGTACAAGTGTGTTACGAATTATTTTTGTTAACTCAGTGAATGGATTAATTTATCTGGGAACCTGGGATGTCACTTAGCATCTGCAATTAGCTTGAGAAATATACACATTCTGGACATTAAAAAAGAAAAGGAAAACAAAACCACCGAATCTTCAATCACAACTAGAATCTGCTAATTGTCCTGATTTAGATTGCTCTGTAGATTAACCTGTAAACTTCCACTTGTGGTCACCCAGTACTTTTTCGTATGTTCGTGATTCTCTCCTCTGGCAAAACATATGAAGGGAAGAATCAGGTGCTTTTGCCTTTTTATTCAATATTTTGGCAGATTTGCTACTGCGTGATGATTACTATTACGTAACGATAAATGGATTATTTTAGAGCAGGAAAAATGAAATCACATAAAAATACTCAGAAGGCAGAATATCCTCTATAGTAATAGATTTGTGATTAAAAACCACTTTGAACAATAGGTGCTTTCAAAGATCCATCTATGCTTAGCCCCATGTATATCAAAAACTGTCAATGATTTGTGGGCCAAAAAACCCTCCCTGCCGGTAACAGTCTTCGTTCCAAGTCTTTTTCCTTCTAATTATTTTTCCTTCAGAGTATCAGTTTCGTGTCTTTCCCATCTGTTAATAACTATAGAGCCTCTTAGATATGAGCACGCTTTTCCTTCCCTAGTATCTCAGTGACTTTGCCCTTTACCAGGCAGATGAGCTTTGCAGCAGCAGAATTGATTCTCTAACTTCCCTGAGCAACCTACGCTGTGAGCTCAGTTAAAAAAAAGATTTAGGGAAGTAAGGCAGGAGTTGTTCTTGCAGTATCTGTCATAGCCCAGAGCAAATAATGGATCCTAATGTGGAAATGGAACATGAGTGATGACATGAGAAAGCAAGACTCAGCATTTGGAGAAGGTTAGGAGATGTATTTTGCCCACTTTCTCTTCATATTCAATTCCATTCTGTACATGTCAGTTGGGATATATTGTGATTCTTTGCGATATACTGCAAATACATTGTTCCTTTTATATATGAGCAGGTGAATGGTTTGGTGCAGAGTTGAACTTGCATCTTAGAGATGTTAGATTTGGCTTTATTTTTGAAGGCTTCCATTACAAAGCAATGGACTAAAGGCTGATTTCATTTTCCTAAACGAAACATGAGGTTGCCATTTAAAGATCCAAAAGGTGATCTGTTATAAAACCTGGTTCCATAAACACTTTATCCTAGCTAACTAGTCTGGTAATGAAGGCTTTTAGTGTGCTCTATTTACTACCATATCTAAAATGTTCACTCACAAAGTTGGTTTTGGTTGAAAACCAAGTACCTACTGTCATAACAAGGTGCATACTTCTGGTGCAGAGGAATTTTTTTAGCTAATCCATCAGTTTGATCTTTAGGCACAATTATTTCAGCAATATCAAACAAAGCTTTCAACACTACAGCACTGATCAGTAGAATGACTTGTTCTCAAGACAGGTGGGATTGCTTCACAAGTAGACTTCTTGGTAATAGCTGTGACTGACAGCAGAATTACACTTCAGAGCAGTTTATTTTGTTGCCTATCCAATAGATTTGCTTATAATTATGTAGGAGTTATTCTCAGTGCCTTATTAGAAAGAGTTGTAAGGCTGAACCCCTTAGTAACTGAAATGTTAAGATATTGTAAAGCACTGTTTAGAAGGACAAATAAACCTCTCTGTGCTAAGACGCAAGATTTCTTTGTGTGCATTCCTCTCTGTTGACTGAAATAAGGTAGACATCAAAAGCTTTAATAACTCCCAGAAAAGACTGTCATGGCTTGTGAATTGGAACAGGCCAGGAAAGTACTCCTCACACATGTTCCTTGTTACAACTTAATCTCACAGATAGCAGGCCTTTTGCTCACCTTATGTTAGCTCTGAAGGTGTTGACATGTTGGACCTAGTAAAAAATTGTAATAGTTAATGGCACAAACCAAGTGAGAGCACACAACAGATTATAAACTCGTCGTCCCTCTTCATTTAGCACAGAGTTAACTTCCAAAGAGCTCCATTGTGTACAGAAAAGCTGTTTTGTTAAAATATTCTGTATTTAATTAGGAAAAAAAAAAGTGTATTTCCCTTTCAGAGAATTTGTACTGCTCACTTCTCATTTGTTACAGTTCAGAAGAGCACAGAAAATGGCAGCAATTCTCTAATACGCTGTGCTATTTGTACAATATAGATTGTATGATATTGGACACTTACCTGCAGTGATGGAATAAAATGGGGGGAAAAATGGAGGAGGAGGGGGGAAATTAATGATAAAGCACCATAATTAGTAATCAGGAGTTCCTGGCTTTCCAGTCCTATGATGAGATGATACTGTCAATCATTTTTTTCATATGATAAAGTGAAAATGCAAAGCTGTGGATGTTCCCTGAAAAGCTTTGTAAATACCGTTTTACCACATAGGGCATATCTTGCTTGTTCTTAATTCTCTTGTCATTACAGGAGGAAATGGTAACAGCTTCTGTGTTAGACCTGCCTAACACTTTGCAGTATGAGAGAGACTTGTGACCTTTGCGATGAGAAGCTTTCATACTTCCTTTACTTGCTGCAATAGTTTGATATTTGGTAGGGGGAAGTAGCCCTGAGGCTACAAAGCTGCCTTTTGTGTCACCCGTTACATTCCTTGTGCTTTTGATGAATTTTCATTGAAAGAACATTCTTCTTTTTACTTTTGTTCCCGTGAAAAGCTTTGGCAGCCTGCCAAAGTACCTCTTGGACCCTCTGAGGTATGAGTACTGCTGTTGCCGTAACAAAATTAGCAGTACGTGCTTTACTACATCTTGGAGGTACTGTAGTTGACATAAAAATAATAGCCCTCTGCTGTCTGTGACGCATCTGAAGGATTAGGATTAGGGAGAAAATGAGGCTGTAGCACACTTTCCTTGCCAGAACTCGGTGCTTGTCCCAGTGGCCTAATTCCCTGCCCTGAAGTGACATCACCTGAGGCTGGAGCCCACCCCAGTTTCTGGAAGAAGACCTGAGAGAAGAGAAGAAAGAAGATGGAACCATCATTCTATGCTGTCTCTCAAGGATGTTAGCCTGCTCTACTGCTAGCTAATGTAGTTAATCTGTAGTTTATATAGTAGTAGTGTTGGAGACACAAGTGAAGAGTTAAAGAATTGCTGATGAAAACGTGGAACATAGGATTTGGGGGGGGGGGGCGGGTGGGAGTATTTGGGAAGGCACTGAAAATCCTTACAAAAGTGGTATAATGTTGCTAAAAGTTCAATTCTCATGCTCTATGGTACAGTTATTGATAAGATTGCATTTTCCCTGCCTTGAGGATTCCCGTCTTCTTCAGTACATAGGCTGCACAAGGAAAATACAAGGCTGCATATAGAATCATAGAATCATAGAATTGTTCTGGTTGGAAGAGACCTCCGAGATCATCGGGTCCAACCATTAACCTATCACTACCAAATCCCCCACTAAATCATATAGAACCATAAACCTGGAATTTCCAAATTTTTGGATATGTGAAGTTCTGTAAATTAAAGATTTAAGTTCTTTAACAGGGTTTCTTTGTTTGTAATCGTATTTTTGCTGCATGAGAGAACTACTTAGGGCCTCTGATCCTACTGCCGCTCCCCATATTAAATCTATTGTACCTATGTTGTCAAGCTTACCACAGTAATTTTAAGTGTAATGTTGCCAGCTAGATAATGTGTGCAATCCACAGCAGAAGTCTCAAATCTCATGATCCAGGATCTTCATTTAATGGTGATGTACTGAGGAATAGAAATTTAAGTGGGAAAATAAATATTTTGGCAAGCTAAAATAACTCTCTTCTTTAAAGAGAATGAAGAAATCCTGGCTCATTAAAGCCCTATAGAAAATTACAGCTGATTTCAGTGAACTCAGAATTTCAGTCAAGGTGCCTCAAAATTTTTAAGGTGTAGTAATTGAAATTAATTAAATTCTTAGTACAAACATGAGAAAAGGGCAGCTTAGTTTAAAAGGCTAGGGTGGAGGCAAACAGGTGAAACAAAGTGTGAGGATTATAGATTTCATGACTGATACGAATTAATATGGTTTTGCCTTTAAAAGTTTCGAATTATCTTGACTCTACATCATGGCACAGTGTCCTGGTTTCGGCTGGGATGGAGCTAATTTTCTTCCCAGTAGCTACTGTGTTTTGGATTTAGTATGGGATTTGGTATGTGAAGAATGTTGATAATACACTGATGTTATTAGTTGCTGCTAAGCAATTAAGGACTTTTTTCAGCTTCCCAGGTTTTGCCAATGTGCAGGTCCAAAAAGCTGGGACGGGTATAGCCAGTACAGTTGACCCAAACTGGCCACAGAAAGTATTCCATACCATAGACGTCATGCCCAGTATATAAGTGGGGGTTGGCCGGTGGGCCGAGCTCCCTCCCTTTCTCTCTCTTTCTCTCTCTCTCTGTCTCACTCACTCTCGGGAACTTGGGGTTCCGAGATCACTCTCGGTTTCGCTCCGTGATCACTGCTCGGGATGGGCTGTATCGGTTGTCGGGTCGTTGGGCAGTGAGAAATTGTGCATCATTCATTCTGCATATTCTGTTGTTGTTATGTTGTTTATTATTATTATTATTATCTTTTCCTTTGCTGTCCTGGTGAACTGTCTTTATCTCAACCCACTGAGTTTTCTTTTCTTTCTGATTCTTCTCCCCATCCCACTGGGTGGGGGGTGAGCGAGCGGCTGTGTGGTAGTTAGCTGCCAGCTGGGGTTAAACCACGACACACAGGAGATTACACACCTTTGAAATAAAACATTGCTTTTAGATGCGTGTTTGGCTGACTGTGAGCATCCTTCAGATTACTGAGAGTTATTTTTTCTGTCTGCACAACATTCATCTTTGTGGCTTTACAGTATAAACTTGTGTTCTTCAGTCAAGTTCCGTTGAGATGCTGTTTGTTACAGATCAGTAAACATTGCCTAACTTATCAATGAATGATAGCAAGTTTCTGACCCTTAGCCTACTGACACCATTTTTTGCTTCCCCTTGAAAAGCCTGTCACATGTAAATGTTTGACCCCATTCTCAGTTCTTCATAGACAGTGTCAAATTTAAAAGGCTAGTAACCACTTCTTCCTTGACCTTCTGTTTTGCTGACTAAAGTTTAAATGAAGCATATAAAAATTGAGACCTTAACGTACGAAAGGGAAAACCTTTCCCTTGTGTCTGTGTGTGATAGCAACAGGTATGTTCTAGTCACCTTATCAGACCAAAGAAATGAGGAATTCCCCTTTAAAGGTGTATTATTATTTTAAATCTAATTTCTAGGTATTTAAATCCAGTGTAAAAATTAAACTATTTTTCTACAGTATCTCTATGCTCCTAGGTCACTGTGTGTAAAGATTCCAGGTAAGTTTAGAATCTGCTGCTGTGCTCAGCATGAGAAAGGCAAGATTTTCTTATCAAGAGGTTATACCTTTTCATTAGACCAATTGATATTTATTTGAAAAAATTAGACACGTGTTTGCTTGTGCAGCCACCTTTCAGGTTTCAAGTATGTTGGTGTATTTGTTGTCCTTGCCTTGATTTGCGCCGGGGGAGGTTTAGTTTGGATATTAGGAAAAATTTCTTCACCGAAAGAGTTATCAAGCACTGGAACAGGCTGCCCAGGGAAGTGGTTGAGTCACCATCCCTGGAGGCATTTAAAAGACGTGTAGATGTGGCGCTTAGGGACATGGTTTAGTGCTGGACTTGGCAGTGCTAGGTTTACAGTTGGACTCGATGATCTTAAAGGTGTCTTCCAACCTAAATGATTCTATGATTCCATGATTTGAAAGATTTGGTGCATCTTATATAAACATTATAGCTCTTTATAGGTGACCTGGATTGCCTTGTTTGGGCTAAGGCCATGCTAACTAGCTTTTGGTTACCCTGGTTGTTGCATTAGCCCTTGGTGGACATAGAGAAGCTGCACTCTGGCATCCATCTGCTGTTTGCTTCCTTTACCAGCATTCAGACGTGTCCTGGAGTCTAGACTTTGTTCAAACCGAAACAAAAAAAAAGCAGGTTGGTTGAAGCTGCTAGACTAAACTCACTAATGATGAATTCCACAGATCAATTGCAGCTAAATAGACGTTTTCCCATTCTTAACTTACTTTCTTTAACAGAAATTTATTAAAGAATTATATGAGGCTAAGAACTTGTTTATGTATTTCTTTTTGTTGGATATAGTTAAGAAGCATAAAGAATTTTGTCTTGAACTCTGTCCTGTCTTCAATGAAACATTGTAGTTAATATGCATGGGAAAAGATGTTTCGAGAATCAAGGCTATTGCTCAATAAATTGTCTTATTGTCTTAAATTGTCATAATATTCTTAAAGAATATTTCCAAAATATTGGAACAAATACAGAAATGAAGCTATTGTGCCATAGAAAGGAAAGAATACATGAGCATTTGTCTGCTTAATCAGCCCTATCATTAAAACAGCTATGTCAGCATCCTTTTGTACTTGCTCCTTGGCTACAGTGTGAAAGTGGAGCGGAACACGCAGGATTTTCTCAGCTTTAGTAGCTGACCTATAAAGCTATTAGAGTTACAGGTTTTAAAACCGGGACATGGACAGCCATACAAATATTCTAATAATCCGTACACCCACGCATATGTATGGAAAGTCTGTTTACCAACCACAAGTGACCATCTTTAAAAGACACTATTTTTTCCTTTTATAAAATTATTATGTAGTACTTGAGAAATATTGTTACAGTGGAAGGATATTTCACTGGTGAATAGCTTTGAATGGGACATGAGCAAGCTGTTCAGTGAGGAGTCTAAGGAAAGGAGTATGCTACAAAGGCCTTCACTCCCACTCCTCTTTCCAGAGCCAGGGAGCAAAACTGGCTTGTATTTAGGTTCAGTGTAAACTTGGGGAAAGTGGGGAGTCTGGAAGTCTTGGAGGGCACCGTAAAAAAACCCAAAACCAAAAAACCCACAAAAAACCCCCAAACAGTAAATACCTTTTACCACGGATCATTCCTGAAACCTAATGATAGTAGAGGAAAGCGTAGGAAACAGAACCATCCTTATAGGAATGGTTTTATTACTGTGGTATATTTATTAGGATCCTCCTGGGACATCAGATGGGAAAACATTCAGTATCCAGTGCAACCTTGTTGGATCTCTATGGCCCTGTTTTCAGTGGTTCTGGTACATAACATGTTAAATGGATACTGTCTGTAGTTTGCCTCTTATTTTTGGCAGTTGCTTTTAAACAGAAATTGTATTTATAATGAAATTGTTATACAGCATTATAAGAAGTTCCTCTTGTGCTAGAGGCAGATGTGCATTAGATTAATAATGTACTGTAGTTGGAAAATACTGCTTATGTGTTTTAAGCTTTGCCCCTGTAAATGCCCACTTCTGAGGGGTAGTACTTCTTGGTTGGAAAAGTTTTGGAATAGATGTAATAATCATTCATCTTTGTAGGGACCACAAACTGAAAACATATGAAATGGCACTGGATAGGGAAATTGCTAATTATTGACACATTTTTCCATAGTTAGAACTGAAGTTTGTATTTGGTTGACTAATATGAACAATGTAGGAGATAAATACCTATTAGGACTGCATGCATGGATGAAGCTTTTAAACTTGCCAGAATTTAACAAGGCTTTCCTGCTAGAAGAATGCCGCATGTGGTAAATAATTACTGTAAATTATGAATGTTATTTAAAAAAAAAAAAAAAGGACTAGCCAAACTTGGCAGAAAATCATTAACTGTGAGAATGGTTTCAATATGTGCCAAGGATGCGTTCGAGATCAGGTTACATAAAAGTTAGATTCATGAAGGGAAGATCCTGACCTGCTTGAGCTGCATGGCTATAAGGCCTTTTCCATCTGTTTAATCTTCACTTACGGAAATTAAAGCTTCAGATTTTCTGTACTAAGTATTTTGGGTTACTTTATATTAGTTCTTTGAAGCTGAAGAGTATCTGGCAAGAGACCTAAAGGGTTGAAAACCCCACCAGTATGAACTACTAGAGACTATAATAACTGATCAGAGCTAAAGTATTCTCATGCTTGACTTGTCCAGTAATGCCTTCCCATAGAAAATACACCACCAGCTTGGGAGCTACCAGTATTTATTCAGATGTAACTTCCAGTTGGTAAGATGTCTGTCTTTCTGAATTCTCAAAGGGTTTAAAATGTGTTCTCTGTATGAATCACAGAGTCAGGAGGTGGGAATGCGTTGCCACCGTGGCTCTGCTCTCACACAGTTCAGCTGATGAAGGAGGAACAAAGCTTTGAAGTTTGCTGTGTCACATCAAGGAGATTTCCCAGTACAGCTTTGCTGTCAACAAGAAAACTAGATTTTTTTTTTTTTTTTTTTTCCTTTAAGAGGCAAAGGTCAGTCTGGATAGAGCAGTAATGAACAGAATAATGAGCAGCAGCCCAGCCTCTCTCTCACTGTCTGATGGACAGTGAGCGCTGCAGAAAGCCATGAAAACCAAGAGTGCTGCAACTCCTTTTGCCTCTCGGTAAACCATCTCCAAAAGGACTTGCTATCTAGTATGAAAATGAGTGAATAGATACTGCTAAATGAAGATGCTGTTCTTCAAATAATAATTTCCATTCTGGAGTAGATAATTTATGCCTACTACCCAGGCAGGAATTGTGATTAATATGCTGCATTAGCTGCTTGAGCAGATAAAATCTGAAGAGCTAAAGATGTTGTTTTCATGCAGATAAGGCTAATAAGAAAATCAAAGGAAGATAAAACCCTGAGAAAGTGATGTAATGCATAGAGCAAGTTATACCCTGTTGAAACTGTAAAGTCTGAATTAAATGTTATCAGACTTTCCTGTAAAGGAAGTATGGAGAAAGGCTTATAAATTGGGACACCCCAAGCTCCACATCTGAAACATCATGGAAATGGAACTGACCTGTTTTGGTAAAAAGTGTGATAGCTCTTTTTGCATTCCCTACATAAAGAGAGCAGTGCTTTTTTCTTTCTTCAGGAGACCATGTGTCTCACAGGTGGCACGGGCCAAACACCACCACTGACAGCAGGTGAGGTTTTGAGTCTCAGATTAGTTGCAACAAACAAGAGACTTCTCTTAGTGTTCTCTTTAGTCTGAATCTAATAAACCAAACTCCAGTTAGGTATTCTTTTTTATCTCTTAGACCTATAAATTAAGGGTAAATTGTTTTCTATATTTATGTTATTAAATTTGATAAAATCCAGAAGGCTTCCCAGGGTCATCTTGTTTAACCTCAACTACTAAGCAAGTCTCCACACTCTTGTGTTCAGCAATCTATGCTCATTATTGATCTGATCTCAACATCTTTTTCCAGAGTTATATCCCAGACACGTATTTGTCAATGTAGCAAATCCATTATTTTTCTGCTAGTAACCTTCTTCTCACTGACAAATTCACACTTTCATTTTGAGATGCATAAAAAAGCATTCGGGTCATACAGAACACTAAGATGGGTGGTGATAATAGTAACTAGAACGAATCCATGTAATCTAGAAATTTCTTCTCCTATAAATGAAACTAATGTTCTTGTCCAGAATAGATGTAATTTTGAAAAAGAATATTAATGGGAAGTATATGAAATAGAGGTTGTTATTTTCTTTCATTAAAACATCAGTATGTCATGCTTTTGTTTTCTGTATGTACATAAGATGCAGATGAGACAGTTCCAGTATTGTTCCAGTGGGAGTCAGTTGTCAAGTTAGGATTTTTAAATTTTTTTTTTTTTTAAGTTTGGTAATCACTCTTCTACTCGTGATTAAAACTAGGATCTTGTTTCTCCATTTTAACTAGCTTGCACTATTTGGGTAAACACATGAGTCATTAGTCTTTTCCTTCTTAGTATTTATTTGGTTATCAATTATCTGCTTGGAATTGTTCTAAAATATGTGATAGAAGTTTTATTTCAATGTATCTTTATGGGCAATTTATGGTTTGGTTTTGATGGTCAGTTGAATGCCCTTTAAGCTATGTCGTCAGCAAATATTCTGTAGGTTTCTGCCGTAACTGTGAATACATGAAGTGCTGAACTGCCAGTGTACAACTTGAAACAGAATTTGGAGACTCTAATTTTGATTGGAAAAAAACCCTGTCTCTCCAGATTTTACCCTTTTTTATGTATTACATTAATGCATTATTTTTAAAGTACTGTATGTAATTATACTGTGAGGCATTTTATCTTACTGTGGTTATACAGGTTGAGAAATTGTGCAGAAACAAAAACCAGAGTGATGAAGTACAGTAAACTTGCATGAATTATCCTCCTTCTTTCGTAGATATTTGGGCAATTGGCTGCATATTTGCTGAACTATTGACTTCGGAACCTATATTTCACTGTCGTCAGGAGGACATCAAAACAAGTAATCCTTTTCATCATGATCAGCTAGATCGCATTTTCAGTGTAATGGGATTCCCCGCAGGTAATTTATTTTCATTAAAGCGTCATATGTAATGCTACTGAGTTGATTTTTTTTCCTAAAGGAAATGACTAATTGTTTGTATAGGTACAAAGAAGCTGTCAGTTTGATAGATTTGGAAATGCTGGCAATTATGGAACAATAGCGCTGGCCAACAAACAGAAAGTCAAACAACTGCTGTAGTTATTTCTTCTCGTGTATTGCTTAACCTACACTTTCAGAATTGTAAATGCTTCTCCTTTTTCTCCCCCACCAAAGATAAAGATTGGGAAGACATAAGAAAAATGCCAGAATATCCAACTCTTCAGAAAGATTTCAGGAGAACAACGTAAGTGATGACAGCGCAACAACAGTTCAGTGAATGTAGCAGATAGGCAGAAATTGACTCCTATCTTCTGAATTTTTGGGGAGGGGATTTTGGAGTGTTTGGGTTGTAACGCTGTGACAGCTGTCCTGTTTGAATTAGCTGTTTTGCTTGAATGGTGTTCTCTCCCTCAGCTACTTGTTAAAAGCATCAACTGAGTGGCCTCCTCATTTCTTGAGAAGGGGGCATCATAAGTGCCATTTAATCTATGGCAGGCACAGACAAATGAGCTTGCTTAAACCACTTGTATTAGCTGTTCAAGATAACTTCATTAATTTTGTGTGAAAAAGAATAGGGAAGCACCTCCCTGGTCCTTTTGACCAGCAGGTATGTGGAGACAGTAAAGTCGTGGACAGAAATGTCTATGGAAGGTAACATGTTCAGTAGGTTGTGATGCAAAGCCTATCTGGGATCTGAGAATTTTCCACTTTTAGGGTTTGCTGGTGCTTTGGCTAAATTAGTCAAGTGGTGATGATAGATCAGAGGATGTAAGGAGCAACACAGGCTCTGTTGTAAGGCAGAGCACATGGATTCTGGAGTTTTGGATTCTTTCTCCAGCTCTGCCATGGATTCATTACGCCGGCTTTAGGCAAGATATGAAGCTTATCTGTGCGCAAAGCTTCTTTCTTTTGAAAATGGCTATAGATAACCTCTGGATTTGTAGATTAAAGGCAAGGCACAGATCATGCATATTTAGGGCATTTTTGATCTTGGGAACTATAAGGACTGTATGGTTTGCTGTAGATTGGGGTCAGGGAGACGGAATGGTAAACTAGCTGCTCTGCCAAATTGCAACTGGAAACAACTTAGTAACTTAGCTGTTGCGCTGTTATGAACTGCTGTACACTTTCTGTGGCAGAGTTGCTTTAGAAAACTAGAGTATAAACTTCAAGTTTCTCTGTCATATGCCTATGTCAACAGCTTATCCATACACTATAAAAGTTGCATCTTCCATGGAAATAATCTGTACGCAGTTGGTATTACTCCTGTTAGTGAAAAGCACACTTCATGTGTGCAACTGCTAGATAAATATCTGACATGTTTTACGATAGCAGTTCTTTTTACAGTTTACTTATTAAGGATTGGTAAATGTTTTTGTGATCACTTGGTACAGTTCCATATTCTTCATGCTGTATTATTTCAGAAATGTCTGTCTTTTAACTGTATTTTCAGATATGCCAATAGTAGCCTCATAAAATACATGGAGAAACACAAAGTCAAGCCTGACAGCAAAGTTTTTCTTTTGGTAGGTACAACTTGAAAATCACTGTGATGATAGGAATGAAATGCATTTCTAATGGTAATATCTGTGTCTGTTCTTCTGTCTCATTCTAATCAACACTGACATTAAAGAAAGCTATTTATCACTAACTGGCCATTTTTGAGATGTGTTTTCTTCATATACATTCATGCTGAGAGTGTGAGTAAACTGTTGGTATTGAAGATCTGAAGGTCTTATCTAATTAAGATCTGCAAGGCATTTGTATACCCAGCCTTACCCTTAGGTCTGCTATGCAAGTAGGATAGTGAGTGTTATATATCCCTTGATTCCGTGTTGTTTCAGAGAGCTGGAGAGCTCCCAAGAACTAAAGATATTCGTGAAGAAAGGGAAGAAGAAAGGAAAGAATTACTTCCTGTAGTAATTTTCTTTCTTTTTTTTTTCCTTTTCTTCCATCTGCTAATAGTCCACCTCTGTTCTGTGGGTGGTTCCAAACAATATCCCTAAACATGTATTTGCTGTTTACCTAGTCGAGTCATTCATTGTAGGTGAACACAGAGTTGCTCTGTCTAATACAGCATCATTTCTGGATGCCTCTGTGATGACTTAGTGCTGCCTAAATTTAGGAATGAAGTTCAAAGTGACTTTGCTAGTGCTGTGAACAGGGAGTCTCTGTAATGAGGTTGTTAGTGCAGCTTGAGTTCTAGTGATCTGTTTTCATCACTAGTTACAGATTCAGCATAGCAGTCTTCTCTCTAGGTCCTGGCAAAGATTTGCTCTTTGACTTGTTAGTAGCTGCTGGATACACAAATAGCTGTGGAAACAGAATAGTTTGGTCCCAAGTGGGTGGAAGGGAAGCATTCACATGAGTAGTGTGAGACTTCAAGAAAAAATAATTAAAATTTCTTAAACTCAACTTACTGGGCACACATTGGAATCATCTGGAGGAAGAGTCTAAATGAAAAGATGACTATTGTAAGAGGCATCATTAGTTAGCACCTGAATTTCCTCCTGTTTTCCTACTAAAGGTGGAAGCCACCAGAAAGCCTGGTAGAAAGACAAAGAAGCAAATGAGTTGCTGTCAGCTTATATGGCTATATCATCAAGGCTATGAACACGAAGTTGAGAGTCACCTTGGGTGGGTAGGCTACTTTTCCAGGGGGGAACATTAACCAGCTCTCTGAAGAACACAAAACTAACCATATTTTGCTGCTCTATGCCATATTATATATGTTTTTATATATATAAACATGATAGAGAAGTAGTGAGACAAGGTTATTACAGGGGGACCGAACAAATAGATAGCTCTCTAACTATGTATTCCCTTATATAATTGTGAGAATGAGAACTGAGATTTCCAAAAGTCTAAGGTCTCTTTCTGAACATCATGAAGATGACTTAGTTCGCTTAGCAAGGTAGGTTCTCTTAGTCAAATTTTTGTCACTGTTCGTAATCAGGGATGAATAAGGGTGGTTTAGTGATCAGCCACAGAGATGGAGGCTGGTCTCAAATAGGTCAGTCTCCCAGAGCTCTGCGTAAGAATGCCCAGGAACATGGACAACCTTTTTGATGCCTCATTGCTGCACTGAGGAGGTCCGTGTACCTAAATTGCCACAGCCATGCTACAGCAAACAGGCTCAGTACCTGCCTGATCTTGTGAAAGATCCTAAAAAACAGCAGATCTTGAAGGAAAGGTATGCATTGCTCTCCCAAATCAAGAAATTAGAAATGTGTCTGCTAATGAGCTTGGAGGTACGTGTATTCTGAAGCAGACTCCCTAAAACTCCTTGTTCTTATCCAAGGTAGTTACGGTATTTTTTCGAGGTAACCTTCATCTTGCAAGGTAACCTCTGGAGACATCTACTTTGTAACCTTCATTGGTTAAGACTTTCTGCTAATTAGTACAGAAAGTGTGGCACACAGAGAAAATATGGCATCAAGTAGACCAGTGCAGGATAGCAAGTGACTCTTGACAAAGAGGAGGATATTGTGCCACTCTGCTGATTGACATTGAATGATAATGTCTACATGAAGGGCAGAATGTTTTCCATCCAGGAAGAGGCATCTGTTCTTGCTGTCCTGGAAGACTTACAAGCGTAATATTTATAGCTGTCATGTCAGGCCAGTAGAGCCTGACAGCAAGCAATCTTGAGAGCTGCTGAGAAGTATGAGACTGTTGATGAAGTCCAGTCTCGCAGGCTTTCTATATTGTGTTAGCAGCTGTGCTACCCTGAAAGCAAATTGTGTCCAGACACTTTTTATTCACTTTCCTAGAAGCAACAGAAGCTACAGAAAACCAGACTTTGTCAAAGAAAGTTGGTTCACAGTGGCATCACTGATAGGCAGAGTATCTCACTTGGGGTGATGTTGTGTGTGGTATCACCTGGAATGGGCAAACTGATTATATCCTCAGGGGTGGAGGGGGATTACTAAGGGAACGAGCGGATCATTAAAAGGTCCAAGATATCTTTAGATCTGCTGCTGTACATTAGCCTTATCTTTGAATGACAAAGAATACAGGTCATGTTTGGAGGCAGCTTGTGATGATGGTGCTGTATGGCAGAGGAGAGGAGGAGCTTTCTCTTGAGTAGCACTGCAGCAACCAGTTCTGAGCAAGGAGTCCGGGGGCAGAGGCTGATGTCCTGTACTCTTCTGTCAATGATGACATCTGGTACCGAAGACCAGGAGTGGCCTTATACAGAACATGAGTGTTTGTCCCTGCGGTAACTGTGGAGGACCTGGGGAGAAGAAATTTGTATCACCTCTAATGGTGTCACAAGCCACTAAAACCGACAGAAATTTTGCATGTAGGCAGAGATGGTGGTTTGAAATAAAGATACTGAATACCAAAACTGTTGGCTACATTTATTGTATTACGTGAGGTCACTGGGTAGAGAGCCAACAGCACATTAGAAGTTGAGCTTGTTAAGATGCACAGGAAACGTAGGGTTAAGGGTTATCTGACAACACAAAACACAGTAAATAAGTGTGCCATGCAGACTCTCCAGGTGTGTGCAATGCAGGACCATCCTGAGGTGTATTTCTGGACAAGCAGCAGGAATCAATTCAGGAGCTGGTTGCAAATGAACTGATTGGTTGAGAGACAGCCCAAATGGCTCTTTGTTGTGTTGTCAGTCTGTTGAGGTCCATGGCCCATAAAGTATGGGAATAAGGAGAGGTGGGAAGGAAGTGGCAGAAGTACAGAGAATTTTGTAAGATCTCATCTACAAAGTAGGGTTAACTACAACTATTGAGAAAGGAAATGCAGGGAATCATTTTTCTTGATGAGGATGACTGCTTTTACTGAGGCTGTTTACTGTACCATATATAGAGAGTATAGAATTGTATATCAGATTTTTGATTTATTGGAACAAAAAGCCCCAAACACCCATGCCAAAATCACGTTCTTTTGCTGAATATCTAGGGAAATTTTGCTGGAGGCCTGGAAGATAGAGTTTGAGCTAAGATGCCCTTTGCAGAAGGAATTTTATTTTCACTGTTGACATGAATTAAGAGAGTATTGTGTGAGAGCAGGATACTGTATGGTATAATTTGAACACCCAAATTTCCTACTCTGAGTTTATCAGAATGTGACAAATAAGTAGCTATTTTAAATGGTATATTATCCCTATAATTTCTGTTTTATACTACTAATGTATTGTAATCCTCTTTTATAGCCTGCTGCAGTCAAGATCATTCTAGCTAATAAATTTATTATTGCTTTCCTCCTAGCAAGGAAGAAAGGTTACTAGGAAGGGTCTGCTCCTCTTCTTTATCATTTCAATACCAATTAGAGTGGGATTGGGAGCTGTGTGAGTGGCAGAGTGCTCTGACTCTGGAATGTCGCCAGTGGGAGAAATGAAGATTTATTGTTTCCATCCCTAAAATGGTATCGAGAGTCCCGGTCATGTTCAGTCTCTTCTGACGCTTTTTTCCTGTTGTGTCAGCAGTACAGAACAGTATAAAAGCTCTACATGTGTCACAACAAAACGCCATTATTTAGAAATGATGCTTTATGAACCTGTAAAAGCTGAATTTAGTGTTGCTTTAGCACAGTGGTTCAGCCTTAGCAATTAATATTTCCTGATACACTTAACTATTTCGTACATGAGAAGTGCTTCACAGCCATAGTGCTTTGATGGATGTGCGTTCTAATTCTTGGGAACTTCACAGAACCAGCAATGCTAACTTAGGCTTGTCTGGACAAGCCACAAATGATTTAACAATCCAAGACATAACAGTCATAGTTTGAAAAATAATAGTTTGATAAGCTTTTTGCTGTTTTTAATGTTATGCTTTGCAGCTTCAGAAGCTTCTTACTATGGACCCTACAAAGAGAATTACCTCAGAGCAGGCTTTGCAGGACCCCTACTTTCAAGAGGATCCTCTGCCTACATCAGAGTATGTATTCCCTCTTCTGTGCTCTTCAGGGGTGTCTTCTTTCTGCTAAATGCTAATCCCTGAAATGAGACAACAGCTGAAAAATTCACAGATATCTACCTATATCCACTAGAAGTAGTAGCTCAGGCATGATCAGTAGAAACTATTAGTGTAGTACTGAAGTGTCTGTATCTACTGGTGCCAGAACTGAGTGGTCGTGGACAATAACCCAGTGCCGCACTAGCGTTGTAATTCTGAACCTACTACCAAAGCTAGTGTGACAATATTATTGCAATATTTAGAGAATTAATCTGCGCCCTGTGCTGTTCTGCCTTACACAGCCTCACAGAGCCCTCTTCTCCATTGCTTGGTTTCATTGTGCCTCTCCCTAGGACTAGGACAGTTCTCTGACCTACACCCCCTTCCCATGCCCTCTTGCAGAGAGTAACGCTATGAGGAGAGAAAGGTGAAGAGATCAATGACTGCCTAAAATCCCATCGGTCGCTTGTTCAGAAAGCTTGAGAGTACAGATTTTATATCTCTAGATATTTTACTGTCCTGAAAAATTCAAATGATATATTCAGTTCCTACTGGCAGACTTTCCTCTTCCAGTTTCTCTTCCCAGTTTTCAGAAGCATGGTGGTTCATAGTGTTATGATCTGTAGGAGCTGGATGCAGGGAAGCTTCCACCTTTGCTTTCCCTGCTTCCACACTAAAAGGAGGGAACAACCACTGGAGTGCAAAAGGAGTCTAGTTGAGACTAGTTAGGGGTTTTTTTTCTTTCTTTTTCTTTCTCTGTTTGGATAAGCCAAACACTACATAGCAGCTGGATTAGGAACTGTTTACAGACTTTAAAAAGTCATGTTACGTTGGTTGTTTTCTGAATGCTGGCACAGAAATCTAAGAAATTGATACCGGTCAAGACCTACCAGTAGTTTTCTATTTCGTGTTTATCTGATACTATCCTATGTAGAGCTATAGCTCTCCATGGGTTACAGGATAACATTATGATAAAGTCTCTGCCATAAACACTAAGGAATGTTCCAAATCCCATTAGCCAGCTGAATTTAAAAGCTATCTTTTTTTCTCTAAACAAGACCTCAGAAGCTAATTGAAAATAACCCTGCAGTTGTGATTGACAAATATATTTAAGCCTGCTGTAAGCCAAGGCGGGCTCATAAGACATTAATACTCTTTGGATCAGGCCCTTTATTCAGTGAGGCATGCATGTTCCAACTAGGTATTGTAGAACCTCTGACACTGTGTTTGTTCATTTTGCCATCTGGATCAACAAGTGGCCGTTCTGGCATTCGGGCGTGCTCAACCATGCCGTGATTTCTAAATGATGGTCTCATGCCAACAGCAAAGAGATCCGACATTATGATCAGCACCTAGCTGCTGGTATCTGCTGCTATCTTGGGTGCTCACAGTGCCACTTACTTATGGAAACTGGACTCATGAAATACAAGAAATTAAATTGTGTTACATTCACTTGCTTTTAATATAGCGTTAAGTAAATGTATGTCATATGTACGTATTTGTGGAGTGTTTACTGTTCACTGTGTTTCAGTGTATTTGCTGGCTGTCAGATTCCATATCCTAAAAGAGAATTCCTCAATGAAGATGAACCTGAAGAGAAAGGGGATAAGGTATAATAAACTACTTTTTTTTTTTTTTTTTTTTTTTCCTTTTAAGTATGCAATCAGAGCGAGTCATGGTACTACCAAATGAAAACTAATGAAACATGAAGAGTTAACCAAACATGTGTTTTCCAGGCAAGGCTCTCTTAAAACTGCTTCCCAGACAGACTAAAAGTATCAGATGACTTTGGGGTGTCTCAGGCGGTATCACCAGCACAGTTTGCCCTGACCTGTGGGGAATGAGCTGATGGGTTGTTCTGTCAGCAGTAGCCTGCTTTCAGCTGCCATCATTCCAAGAGGACCTTGCTACCTCCTCCTGCATCGCATGATGAAAATACATTGTGATCACATGAAAAGAATGGCATTTCCATTGTATGACTGGCATACATCCAGCCATTTGAAAGTAGATGGCTGTCAGGGTCTCAAATAAATAGTGGCAGCCTGCTTCTGGCACTACATCAGAACATTTCATCCATCTGCACACAGTTTCCTGATCATGTTTTAAGGGCCCTCAGACAAAGGGGTAATAAGGAGCGTGAACTGTTCTGGTAGCGACAATCTGCTCTGAATACTCTCTTTCCCATAGCCCCACAGACATGGGCAAGAATTTGTTTGTGTGCATAGTAAACTTTGGTGTGTTTACAGCATAATCGGACCTGCTCTGTGCATGTAGCTCAGCTGTGCTACGTGACCGCAGTGTTTGTCCCATCGTACTGTGAAGGCTGGACAATACTGCTATAGTGCATGAAACAGCTTGTTATTTTCCTTTAAAAGTGTACAGTGACACACCAAGAGTAATGTCTAGCTAGCAAAATGTGAAGAAAACAGCCTTAAACTGTAATTATCTGAGGACTACGTGAGAAGGACTGTTAATCTTTTGGAGAAACTGTTTGACTACATGCATCTTCTGTTTTCAGATTTTCTGCGTAACATGAGAAACTAGCTGAGTTTAAAAGTATGTCTGTCACAATACATGTCAGACAGCAAATTTTGGTTTTGAAACAGATATTGTAGATTCTTCTGTACTGAGAACAAGTGGTAACATCCTGGATTTTTGTGTCCAGATAGTTTTTTCAAAAAGAGGAAACAGACACCTAAGCAAAAATAAAATGAAAGTCATGATACTGATTTAATTGTAGTTTAGTTACTAGCTTTGCTTCAACTCTTACAGCTTCAAAACCAAGAGCAAACCTTATGAATTAAAATGACTCTGGCTTTTGTTAAGTCAGTGTATTTAAAAGTAAGTATCTGTCTTTTTCCTAGGAGTGTTGGGGGGGGGGGGGGGGCGAACAATGGCATGTTTATATTCAAAACAGCCATTATATAAATGGTCTTTGAGATTGGAGATTGTTGGGGACAGTCACGTATTTATGCATACTCCAAATTAAACTTTTTTTCAGACCATTTAGGTAATATAAGTCACGCATTACTCATTGAATGTGTTCCCACGGTGTAGAAAATGTGAAGGTAAAGGATATTCTGAAAGTTGGATCTGTGCCATGTTTTGTTTCTTTATGATGTTGTTGCAAGTGAAAGGATTTTTTTTTTTTTTTAATAGTGTTAGTTTCTGGTTTGTTTTTAAAACCATAAATATCTGTATAGTCCTTTGGAAACCTAGAGGAGTTCTCTGTGTTTTTTTATTTGGAACTTGCCTCTGAATTGAATAACCTTTAACATAAGCATCCGTTCTTCGAAATGGTTAGAGTGTTTGTAAAACAAAGTGAAAAGATCCTTTTCTCATTCAAATTCTGTTAGGCACGTTTCTGCTGGATTCGTTTCTAGGTAGGACTGGAATTTCATTTTGGTAATTTGTGCCTGAGAGGTGACACGTGGTAGTATGTTGCTAACTGTAGACCTTTTAAAAGTTTATTCATTTAGGAGCCACCATGAACTAGACTGACCCGAGGACAATGTTTTTGCTGGCGTAAGCTGTTTTTGTGTGCTGAGGTGGTGCAGCTAGACCCCAGCCCGAGTCTGACAGAGTAGATCTCAGTCTCTACCCAGGCAGTAGCAGTAGGAGCTGCACAGAGGAGCCAGCTCAGACTAGTCAGGTAAATTATGTGCTACTATCCATAGCTCAAAACACAGGACCTATGACAAACTGTTGTCTTTAATTGTGAGAGTTCCTGCAATATTTGTTTACACACAACAAAATTGCAGGTTTTCATCTCTCACAGTAGCGACCTCACGTGCATCCAAACACCCCTATGAAAACACAAATTTCGGAATTCTAGCACAAATACCGCCTTAGTTATTGGTGTTTGTTTGTATAAGTGAAGCTCAAACCATTATGAAAAGATAAGTTGCTTCTTAACAATTTCTTTTTACAAGCTAGCTTGATTTACTTTTAAAATTATTGAAGTTTAAATCTCCTGGGAAACAGAATCTGAGATGGGATTTGAGGGCTACAAGCAGGAGGATACATTATTGGTTTTGCTAAATGTGAAATGGAAATGCAAGCCACCTCTAAGTCCTTGAAGATGCAAGGCTTATTTGTAATCTTAAATGAATAAATCATTGCAAATTTCATCTGAATGTATCTTGGGAGACCGTTGTGATGAATGGCATAGATACAGATCTTTTATGTCATTTATCTGAGGTAACTAAATGCCTTTTGGTGACTGGGGGCATCAGGAATTTTCTGCTAGTGGCAACTGGTTGTCATGATTTCTGAGAAGCTAATAAAGTGAGATTTTTATAAAAGGATGCTGTACTAAAGCTTTGATAATTACATAAGGAGATATTCCAGGAAAAAAAGACTATTTTGAAATGTTCCATACAGTATATTGGGGGGGGGGGTAGTAAGGCTTTTTAATTCAAGCCATGACAATTGTAGGTTTTTTCCATGATGAACAAGCGACACATCTCACATTTGGAGTGAAATTGCTTTTCTTTGCAATTCTCTTATGTGCTTTAGTGCTCTGATGGAGGAGCCATCCCTGGTGCTCGAAAGCAGACAAATGGGTGGTCTTTCCTTGTAACTGCCTAACCGTGGAGGGCAGAGTTGCGCTCTGCTGGTTTTCGAACCTTCCCTCCAGTTCCCTAATACTCTTTTTAGACTGTAGCCCTCTGAAGCCAGAAGAGTACAGTGTCTTTTGCTCTTGTGTTCCCCTTCTTAACTTTTTTCTCCCTTTCATGGCACTTTTCTCTTTGTCTCTCTTCCTGCTAGGTCCCAGTGTCGTCTGGCTTCTCTTCCTTTGCTAGTCTTCTCCTTCCCTTGCCAGCTTCTCCCTTCAGCTCTTTCCTCCTCTTTTGTCTTCAACTATTTGTCTATGGTCAATTTTCACTTTTCTGCTATTTCAGTAAGATTTTCTGAACCTATACCTAGCGCACCATGCTGGACCATATTCCCAGCATACCACTCTTTACAAGGTACTTAAAAGCCCAGGAGAGCAAAACAGTAATAAAACCTATTTCTGGTTCTGCCATAGAATTTCCTTGCAACCTGGAAGAAATTATATCATCTCTCTGGTCTCAATTTGCTTACCTTTATGGCAGTAATGCTGCCAGCCTCCTTTGGGTTATTGTAATGCATCATTTGTGAAAGTTTGAGAAGTGGTTTTTGATTCTGAGTGAACAAGGTTGTTTCAAGCACTTAGAATAATTTACTGTGGTTCACCACATCTGCCACTGAGCACTAGTGAAATTTTGGGGGTTTTGATTGAGTTCATTAGGTGATTACTGCTTTATAAATGGTTCCTTCCATCCTCCTCTCTGAGTGCTTGGCTAGCTGTAGGAGGCACTAGGCTGTCCTTCCAGTTTTAGTCTAGCTTGCTTTGTTAAAAAAACAAAACAACCACAACAAAAAATAAAAGTGAACCGCAAATGGGATACCCCCCCAAAGTGTACGAGAGTGTACCGAGGACATGTTCCTCCCGACACGCAGCCTTGCTGTCTTTTCCCGTCAAGCAGATGGGCCTGCCTCCTCCTCCACGGGCACGGTGACGCCGGGGCTGGCAACTCCATAAAGCTCACAAACTAGTTCTGAGCAAGTGACCGTGTCGTGTCGCTTCTTCCCCTAGAATCAGCAGCAGCAGAATCAACATCAGCAGCAAACAGCACCTCAGCAGCAGCCGCAGGCAGCGCCGCAGCAGCCGCAGCCGCAGCAGCAGAACAGCACCCAGACCAACGGGACGGCCGGGGGCGCTGGCGCCGGAGGAGGGGGCGCGGGCGCAGGACTCCAGCACAGCCAGGACTCCAGCCTCAACCAGGTGCCTCCGAACAAGAAACCACGCATAGGGCCTTCAGGCGCTAACTCAGGCGGGCCTGTCATGCCTTCAGATTATCAGGTACTTCGTGAATTTTTGCTGCTTCTGAGACTGTAGGGCCAAAATGTCATTTTCCCCCTTCCCCACTGCAAGAACGAACCAATCGTGTTTTAATGAATTTCTCATATAAACCAAGTAGGCGTGCTCTGATATATTAGATAAAAATGTGGGTTTAAAGGTTTAAAGTAAAAAGGTTTTGTTCTGTGGTTAGTAATTTTCAACAGAATACCAGTACAAGTTGTATCTGCTGCACCCTGTGAAGTGTTGAGGACTCGTGCACTCCAGGAAAGCACTTAAATATATGCTTAACTTTATGTTTGAGAGTAATCTTACTGAAGCCAGTGGAACTATTTCATGCACGTAAAAGCTGCTTTAGATCAAGTTCAGGGTACTCGGCTCTTGGCCATATTAAAACCCGTGTGAGAAGCAGATCCTGAGAAGCAAAAGCAAAGTTAGAACCAGGCTCTCTCATTTGATTCCTGCTTCATTTTACCTCATATCATCACATGTATGGAACAGTTCTAGAGTTTATTTTAATATCTTGCTGAGTCTACTTCTAATGTTAAAGAAAAAAATGCATGTTAGCACAGCAATGATGTTTTGGTTCATCAGTATGATTCACGCTGAAACAGGGCACAAAGACATGCATTGTTTCTAATGTGACCAAAGTTGAATAGATTTCATGTTTTCCAGGCAGTAGCATTCATAAGTAAAAGCAGTATCACTGAATTATTTTTGGATTTGCATACTTGTCTTTACTTACTAAAATTATATTTTCCACTGAAAAAGTAACTTAAACTAAATATAGAAAGCATTGAACTTACCAGGCTCTTCAATACTTGTGAGCTTATACTTGCTAGGACAGTAATGAGTTGAAAGCAGAGTAAGAGAAAGGTAGATATTAAAGGTAGATTTTAAAAGATGTTAGGGATTCTGTCAGCGACTAGCGTTCAAGAGGATCCCACCTTGGAGAATGGTCTTTTCAGGCTACTTTAAACTTAAAATGAGCAGCTTTTAAAAAAAACCCAGCTGTGGAGTTGCCTTGACTTAGTCCTCCAGAGCTTCTTCACAGACAATTGATTTCTCAGTGCCAGACATTTTTCTCCCATTTCTGTTTTACTCTTTTAATTACAAATGATCTTGAAGGCATCGAGGGCAATTCAAGGGTAAAGACAACTAGGTTTCTTTTTTGAAAAGTTCCAGACAGGCTTGAGGTCTGGACAGATCACTACAGCTGTCTGACTGCACAGTATTTATGGCTGGCCTGTTTTGGTCTGTATTTTGAGGACTGGTGTGCTGCATTTGATGATATCCATTATAGAATCCTTATACAGCTCTCTGAGTTGTTGGCAAACTTCCCCCTTACAAGTTGCTAGGAGTCTAAATCTCATTTTTTTCAGAGGGTTAGATTTTTTGTTTTTACCCCCTATGACTCTTTCCTTCTAAACTTTAACAGCACAGGCATCAAAATGATGATCTGTATGTTTCCTTTACGTCACTCACTGAATTGTACAGTCTGATTATCCATTTTTACACTTGCATTTGGCTATCTGCCTTTAAATTCTAGCTGACTGTCTTCTGTTCCAGAAAGGAATGTCTGCAATTTGTCCAAATCTGACTTTGTTAAAAACAAATTCTCTTCTGTGGAACAAAAATAAGCATGGGCAAGTTAATGCATTCTTGTAGTCTTATGGCATTAATTTTACTCTATTATATCTTATTCAGAAGTAGGAATAAGATTCCCTTTGCTCTGAGTTGCATTTAGCTTGTGATCTAAAGTCTCCATTTAAATTTTTTTGTAGTTCACCCCAATATATGTTGCTTCCGCAAATGATAGTGTGAATTCCTTGTTGAATTTTACTGAGCATTCCTTATGTGATCTTGGGCTTTTTGCTTAGCATGGTAAGCTGATGCTTTTCATCCAGAACGAGTTCCTATAAAGTCATAGCATTTATCACAATTCTTTTTCTTTTCTGTTAGAAGTTGCAAAAACTTTCAGAATTTTGAGACGCATTCCAGGTTTCAGACACTCTGTTAACAATCTGACCACGCAGGCCAGGCGTCATCTGGTTATTAACAGCATACATGCTGCTGGGAGACACCTCTTCCAAAGCCCGTGTGCTGTTATCTCCCAAACCGACCCTTACAAACAAGTGAAGTTACTCCATACAACTATTAGTTATATTGATGTTATATTGAGATACAGAGGTCTGCAAGATTGGACTGTTATCTCTCTCTAGCCTCACTGCGCTTCACCTTGAAAGCAACCTTCATATTCCTACATTAGACAGAACACAGAAAAAGTAATGTGATATTTTTAGGGTTTAGTATGTTTTAAAATTTATGCAAAATTAAAAGTATAAAGCTATTTACAGAAACAAAGGGTGGAAGTGTTTTACGCTGCCTGAACTTCAGGTTCCTGCTCTTCATCATCCAGCTGAAAAGTTGTCAGGAAGGTTTCACAGCTCTCCGGGTTGGGATCCGATGGTTAGATGACACCATTGCTTTCACTGAGCGGATTCTTGGTCTGGGGAGAATGTTGTATTCTTACAGACCCGCTGTCTCCGTGGGATTTCCATGCAGAAGTCAAACTTCTCCAGAGGCTTTCTGTAACTTGTAATCCTGATATTTAATCAGAATGTAGGTTCTTAACACTTTTCCTAGACGATTGCCGTTTGCCACAGTGTTGCTGATGACCCTTGGACATAGCCAAGTAGAACCATCAACTAGACAGTGAACACAACTCTATTGAATTGCTGCCTGACCCTGCACTTAATTTGGCTGGAAACAAACTGTTTGCTGACTGCAAGTAGTTTGGGGTGTTTTTTTGTAGGCTCTCCTCTCTTGTGGGTTGGGATGGGGTTTACCTTGCTACAGAGTCTCCTATCCATTGAGCAGTACTTTTCATGCAAAGTGATTTTGCAGCTTGCATTTTTTTCAGCTTTACATTATTGCAGCTCATTATTAATTCTGGACAGGTATTAGATATGGTAATGAAAGGGCAAATTCAGCAGACTGGAGGTCGCAAATGATCCATGCGTTTCGCTTGCTGAGATTGGGGTCCACTGCAGGAACACCCCAAACAGTGGAGGGAAAAAAAGCATTCAGGAAAATGAGTGTTAGGTTGTTGCACAAACACATGCCCATCTTTAAGCAGTTGTCCTTGCTTCCAGTAGATAAGGCAACGCGTTGAAAGACTTACCTAAAATTTTATTATTTTATCCTACTGGACATTTTTTCATTTAGATAAATGGAGTAACTCCTGGGTCATGTTGTCTTCTTCTCAGGAACAGAATACATTGTTTCTCTGTAACATTTAGTATTACCTATCTCGAAAAGGGTGTTTGTGGACTTAGCAGTTTGGTTTTGCATTAATAGTGCTTACAATAATGATAGGTGTAAGTTTAAGAAACGGCTGAATTTTGAAATGGGAGTCTGCTCTCTCTTGTCTTGCGTATTTTTCCTTCAAAAAATGGGTGTGTACATGCTGTACTTCTAGGTGTCTGCCAGTGAGCTTGTGTATTTTGTGTGCTGTGTTAAGGCTGATTGCAGATCAGATTGATTTCTTGTTTTATGGGACCTTAAACAGTAGCACTGTTTAGTCAGCTTCTCTGACAGTCACATTTTAATGCACTTCAGAGAGGTTAAAAGTTTCCTGAGCTGCATAGTCCTAACAGGCTGGTTTTCATTCCCCTGATCTCACTCTCTTTTCCTGCAGCACTCCAGCTCACGCCTGAGTTACCAAAGCAACATTCAGGGATCTTCTCAGTCCCAGAGTACAATGGGCTATTCCACGTCGTCTCAGCAGAGCTCCCAGTATCACCAATCTCACCAGTCTCACAGGTACTGAGAGAGCTAACAGACTGCACTCAGAAAGGAACGGACTAAAAGCCAGAAGACTCCAGCAATATGAAGTTCACAATGATGAGAAGAACCAAAAATACAAACTATGATGCAGAATTAAAATTCACGATGACAAAAGGAAAACTTCACTCACTGAAGACTTCCCCCCCCGCCCCCGTCCCCCCGTCCCTTTATTGCCATAAAGGAGATTCTCGTGAGGTTTTCCTTCCTCCCTGCCCTTGCATGTGCTCCATTGTGGTTACTCTAATGAACCCTTCTGATCTGAACCCAGCACTTAACTTCTTTAACCTTTGGAATTTTGAAGGATTCCTGGTGCACCTTCCTTATGCTGTAGTGATTGCCATAATCTGTCTTTTCAATCTCTTTGATGGGATTTTAAAGTTTTAAAATCTTGAACTCCCAGGCTTTCAAGCTTGTATATAGTTAGTTTTATACTAGGCAAACCAGTTTAGCTATACAGGTATATTGCACCTTTTTAAAGCACTATGTTATTTTCACAGGATATTACTGTTTTGCTCATGGATGTCAAGAACAGCAAAATTTTACTGTTCCAGAGTATTTTACTATTCTGTTTTTATTAGTCTAGTTTTCAGGCGAGGTCTTAAAAATAAAAAATTTTAAAAGTAAAATAAAATAAAAAAAAAGAAAAAGGAAAAAAGAAAAAAACCCACCCAAGTCTGTGCAGCGACAAATATGCTTCATGCTACTGGACTGAACGCCAAACAGAAGATTGCTGATATTTCTTAACTCATTCACATTGAATTCTTGAAATCACAGTGATCATGCTCTGACTAGTTTTAAATGAAGCGTTATTTTAAATGAAACCAGGACAGTCACGTAAAAAGGAGATGTTTTCAGGATCTGTTGGAACAGAAGAATGGAATGTCTTCCCAGGCTGGACACCAAAATAGTCAGGAAAATGTATTTACTGCCCTCAAGTCTCAGTAGGAATGTGGATGACGGGCTTGTTTTTGTGTTAAGCAGCTGATTAATGTATGTGAGAGTTCTATAAATTTAGCTTGCTTTCACATTCCTGAGTCAGTTTTCTAAATATAAAGGTGACAGAAATACTAAGACTTGCAAAAACAAATGCATTTAATCATTTTATGTTAGAATTAATAATTAAGAGAAATTATTGTGCAGTTTGAAAAGCATGTTGAAAATTGTTCCTTTTTCATGTTTATAATGCATATTCTGTGTCCCTCACATTGCTGTGATTAACCCAGATTAGTTACACCAGATGCGCTTGATTGCACTGAAATGTTTCTTTTTCCCTAGAGCAAACATGTTTTGATTGTGCCTAAGGACTGTAAGTGGATGGGTAGCTGGCAGAAAATCCCCAGTAAATAAGCAAGAGTTCAGAAGCATAATCAGAGGATCATTGTCCAACTTCTGCAACCACAGTTATTCGGAGAGACACAACATGTAATTTGGGACAGCTTCGTTTTTCCTTCAGCCTTCAGAAATAAGGCTGGCTCTTGTTGCAGAAAACCTGGAAAAATGCGTGTAGAAAGCTACTAGCAATGTAACATCAGCGAGCTTCTACAACTGGTGTGCAGAGATGAGGTGATGGGAGAAGAGTTTATATGCAAACAGTTAATGTTACAGGCTTTTATACTGCAGTGTGTTCTCTTCTGTCCTCTGTTCATACAAAAATATTGTATATACCCGTACCCATTCACACTGAAGTTGTGATCAGACGTAGCAAGATGAGTCAATCTGTTTGCTCTGAGGAGAATGCTTTTCATCACAGCTAGACACGTACATGCTTCTACTCGATTTGATCTCCCAGTCACCTTTAGTGCCCCCTTCCCCCTCAAACACGTGTTGTTTTCATGCCTTTTGTGAGCAGTTGGCTTGCTTTGGCCATGTCTACCATCATGTGGTTTTGACAACACCCAGCTTCTCTGGAAAAGCAACTAAAACCTGCTTTTGTCATCAAATGGGTAAGAAGGTGATGAAAATGAAATGAAGCAGTTTGAAGGAAAAAATTATTTCTGCAGAAAAATAATCTCCCAAAGGATACTTTCAGTGTGTAACCCTTGAAATGCTACGTATTAGGTGTACCCTAGTAGCGTGTTTGAAAGAACAGATTTTAATTGTTCCTTTATTTTATTTCAGTGAGTCTGGGGTTACATTCTTTCCGTAAGTGGAATGTCTCACCTCTTACTGACGTGAGGATGAGGTACCTTTGAGCTAATGGATATTTGGCCAATGCCATAAAGTAACATTTATTTTATATTTTTGTGACTTGAATTTCACATTTCTGGGAATTAACCTTTGGCAGAGTAATTTTTCTCCCCTCCTGTTCTTTTCACCCTTCTGTTCTCTCAAAATCCTTTTGTCTTTTCCGTTGTAGTTGTCTAATATTTCTTCCCCCTGCTGTGACCTGCAGCTGATCGTCAACATTCATATAATGTCGGGAGGTGCCAGGGAGACGTGTTACCGTATGGTTAATTAAGATGGGCTCTTGTGCCAATAAGGAAAAACCATGGTGTAGATTAATCTGTGTGTAGAGTGTGAAATTTCACAGCACTGTAAGGTGCTTTCATTGAGTGAGCTTCCAGCTTCTAGAGCGACTGCCACGACCTCTCCCTAAGCTGAACTGGCCTTTCTGCCTTGGTTAGGTCTGATAGATGACCACATGCCGGTCCCCTCTAGCTTCTGTGCACATGCGCAAAGCCCAGCTGGTTTCCTCCGTTGCCTTCAAACTCACACCTGAGAGGAGAGCGAATAAAAGCAAAAGTGTTTGCTGCGAAACGTAGGCTGTGCACACCCTTCCAGTTCCTTTCTGGTGGTGAAATAGTTCGCCTTTCCTCGGGAGCTTGGCGCGCGTTGCCGGGGTGGGTGGCAGTCATAGCGGAAGAAGCCTTGCTTCCCAGGGGTCATCTCATGAGGTAAAAACGCTCTGCTTTCAGAAGTGAATCATGGGGACCCGGGACCACATCATTTTTATGTTATTTTTTGCCTGTGCAGTTTCGTTAATACTCACAGCTCTGTCTCTGCCCATAACCTTTACACCTTGACCAAAGCGTTTCGCACCGGTACGGAGAGAGGCAGGTGACACCGGCGGAGCTGTCTTCTCCGTCCTGGTGGCCTGGTGGGCGAGCGGGCTGCCGAGTACGGCTTTTCCCACGGTGGCTCGGAGGAAACAAGCGCCTGGGGAATGAATGGGATGAGCAGCCTGGTCCGCGTTGGTGAAGTTTATGTAGCACAAACTGCACAATGAAGGAAAACTATAGGGAAAGCTGCGAGTCCTGCACTGTATCTGTGACACTGTATCTGGGGAGGGGGAGGGAAGAGCATTCGTAGTGGGAGGGGTGGCGGGAAGCTAGAAGTGTTCGAATATGTATAATATTTTATATAAACATAATAAGCTTAGTTCCCCTTCATAATCTTCAGGAATGGTACTTTAACACCATTAAGCAAAGAATTGTTTTAGGATTAAATAAATGTATTGTACATAAGGCCATACGTAATCTTCTAAAAATGTCGCCAGACAGGAGCGATGTGTATTACTATATGAAAAAAAAGTCCTTAATGCACTGTTATCTCCTAAATATTTAGTAGTAAATTAATACTATTTAATTTTTTTTAAAAATTTGTCTTGTGTAGACACTAAAAAGTATTACACAAAATGTGGACAGAACATGTCCTTTTTAACAGCAATTTAAAGAACTTTTTATATATGTAAGGTAGTAACTTTTCAAATTGTTCTAGTTGTATTTTCCCATGTTTACTATTTGTGGAAGTGTGCCTGTCTCTGTTCAGTTACTTTTTTCCTAATAATTTCATGCACGCGTCTTTCATTTTTGTAGTTTTCATTAGGAATTATTATTGTGTATGCGCCTCATGCTGCCACAAAACTTTGCCGCTCTAGATCTGTGGTGGCCACATTCGGCAGCGCCTGTGCCAATGGGCTAGCAAAACCACAAAGCAAAATACTTGTTTCTCATTCTAGAGTTGAGAGTTTACTGCTTTTAAGTTGTCCTGATGTCACTCTTGAAATGACTGTTAAAACTAAACTATGAGTTCCTCGCATTTATTTTATATTCTTGGTTGTAATGAAATGGAATTGACTTTGCTTCAGTGTGAATTTTTTTAATAAAATAATATACATTTGTAATAATAATAAAAAGTTCAAATCAAATAAGCGTGCTGAAAAGTTTTTGTAAACATTGGCTTTGGGCTACCAAGAGGGAAAATATAGCCCACAAAATTGCAGTTGTAATTATATTCAGGATGTTTATGATATCATACACCACACAAAACAAAGCTTGCAAAACCTCAGAGTTGAAATTACAGCTTTTAAAATGCCCACGAGGATATTCATGGTTATGTGTCTATCAAAATAGAATGAAGCCTTATGGAAAACAGAATCGATGGAGGGGTTCTCTTAGGTTTTGCCCTCTGCTTACAAGTATTCTGACCTGCCATACCGATGCCACTTGTTGAGATTCATTATTACTTGCATGACAGTCCTATAGACGGGTCTTCTGAAAAAAAGCTGTGCACTGCATTCTAAAGCTACATGTCCCCTTACTACGTCCTCCTGCTGGACCTTGGAGGATTTCAAGTATTTCAGGTGACAACATGGAAAGCACAAGCTAGAGCATACTGCTGGGTTTTCGAAGTGGGATTTTGTGTGCTTTGCTAGTCTGTATGTTTATGTTCCATCTAACCATTCTTTTCCAGATGGATAGTTACCTTCCAAAAATCCCACCTGTCTTCATAACAGCTACGTGTGTAAGAATGGTGGAGATTTACTTGCACGACCAATCACGTTAAGAAAGAGGCTTCGGTTTCTGATGTGCCTTTTGCACGAGGGTGAGAACAGAAGTAGCCTCTTGCCAAAAAGCTTAGTCTGCGTCTCTGACACCTCACGGATAAAGAGCTGTTGCTTCAGCCTCCAGGTAACTGAGCATCCCCAGCTCTGTACCCCTCATGGTTTCCTTTCTGCTTCTGCTGTCCTGTTTGTTGGTAAGATTGTGCTTAGTCAGCAGTGTTGACTTGGATGTCCTTCTTAAAACCTCCTGTGTTGGCTCTGTCCCAATCTTCGTTCTTCTACATCATCTTTCACTGTTTTTCCTACCTGGTCATGCAATTTACAGTCTAATCCAGGCTCATCATGCTGATCTGAATGATAGTGTCATCTCTTTTTCTGTCCTTGACGGCTAGACAGCTTACATTTCGCAGCCATTCAGAAAGTTGCAGAGTAGGTTGTTTATTAGTCTCTTGCTTTGACTTGTTGCTTCCTGCATCACATTGCTGCCCTGGCTCTGCCATCTCTGTTGCATTAGGTGTAAAGCTGCTCTCTTCACTTGCCTATCACTGCCAAAGCCTGCTGTTACCCCATCCCTCTTACTCAAATCAAGAAGTTATCTAAGTTCTCTCCTGGTCTGATTGTCCCACCAGGTCAACCTCTACACCCCCCATTTTAGATTTCCAAATAGGCATTTTTATGCTCTGTTCCCAATTGCCCGTTGCTCCTGACGACCGCTTGCATAAATTTCTGTAAATTTCCCTCCTAGGTGTCTTCTGCATCCCTCATTAAAACCCTTTGGCTTTGATGTCTACAGAAGTTTAATATTTTAAGCTATTGGTGTGCGTTGTGTTAATGAAAACTGTCCGGTGTTTCATTACAGCCTGCAGTCTGTCTGCATCCATCCGTCACCTCTCTGTACACCTGACGTGAGCTGCCTGAGACGGGAACGGTTGTTTTGTCCTGATGCAGTAGCTTTATGACTGGCGCTTGCAGGCACTCTGTAATGCAAATAATCATTGCTGTAATATCACAGGTTTTTTACTACTGGACGATATGCAGTAGTAGTGTGAGGAGTAATTTCCATGTGCTGTTTGAACACAAAAAGCAGCATATCGGTGCCAAGTATCAATCTGATCTGGCTGAACACGGAACTTGAGCAAGCATTGTTCCAATACCCAGCAGAGGTTAATGACGGTTTACGTATAATGTTTTCTTAACAGGCAGGTACTGCTTTTTTACATTCCAGAGAACTTCGTGCCCTCGTTTAAGATCACAGAAAAACCAAAAGCTTTGGTTTATTTTGGTATTTTTATAGTAATGTAGAAAAATATTATTGCATGATTACTACAATGATTTTTTCATTTGCAAGAAATATTTATTAGAACGATAATTGTTCGAGGTAGATTAAAACCACCACCAAGGTTATGAAAGATGCGTGTACAGTCATAGCTGAGCTGCCGAAATGGCTGTGGGAGTACCGCAGCTGTTATGTAACAGATAGCCAAGATAATCCAGAGTAGGTGTTTAAAAAAATAATGATTGTTATTATTTGAAGCCTGAAAGTAATGCCAACCTACCTAATAATTTTTATATAATGCGCTTGCCTTGGAATACTGCTATAGGATTGTTTTTTCCAGCTTTGTATACCGGCATACTGGTAAGTGTATTGTATGGACTGCAACAGGCCACTTCTGTGATTATTTTGTAGCCTGTTCTTCGAAGAGGACAGAGAACTCGAGAATATGTAGCTTTTACATGCTCATTGCATACATTGAACACATGGCTGAATGAAATACTCGGCAATACATTCCTTTAGCTAAAATGTCTTTTGATGACGTTTAGTAAGAAGTTAGTGACACCTCCAACTGGTGTTTGAAGTTGTTGCAGAAAGGATACTTGTGCCCCAGTCCATTGTCAGAAGGGAGTTTTGCATTGCTTACGCCAGCAGTAAATGTTATAAATAAATTAGTAAAGGAGAATCTACGTTATTTTTTAAATATGAGTTTTTAAAATAAGGAACAAAAACCATCAGGTACTTGTTACTGAGTCTTGGGTGTGATGTAGCCAGCAATAATGCATTTTATGCAATCTCCATCCCACAAGACTAATTATGTGTCTTAAGTAATAAAAACCCCAATATGCGAAGCACTGAAGAAAGGAATTCTTCATAGCTATCATCAGCAGACAAAGTTTTAGTCATGGACCAGGTCCTGCCGAATGATGTATGGCTCAGACATCCTTTCCAAGGCCTGCAGTTGAGCCTGCATTGGTAAGATTCTTCCTTACATCCACAAATAGGAATTCCTTGGGATGTTAGGGGAAAAAAAAAAAAAAGCAGGAGTGGAAGTGTGCAGCCTTTTGATTTTGTAACAAAGTTTTAATGGCATCAAGTTTAGGTGTCTGAAATTCTCCAGAACATGATGAACTTTTCAATACATTTAAACATGTATTTTTAACATTTACATTCTTAAAAGTACTTTCTGTTGTTATCTGGGCAGCGTGGCACAGCGCTGCTCTGGAAGGATGACCTCTAACTCTGGATGCTTGACCCGGTCAGGGGCACGGTTGTCAATTCGGAGCCTTGCAGACAATTTACACAAGCGGACGCTGAACTTTAACCGGTAAGCTTAGGTCACGCAGGTCTATGCAAAAGCAATCAGCTTTTAAAGAAAACGTACTTCCTTGGCCAAAAGGTGAGCCAGAGAACTGCAAAATTAAAGGCTTAGAAGTCTTACCGCAAAAGGCTCCTGTAGTCCTCCAGTTTGACAGGTAGTGCTATGAGATGATTGTGAATTGTCAGATTGTATTATTATCACTAGGCTGTACAGTACAAAAACATCTGTTGTTGGTCTTGCCGTTATCTAATATGTAGAACGAGTAGTTTGCGAAATTGTGATTTTCTGTTTTCAGCCTGTTCTAATTGTATGACTCGTTCTTGCAGTGGCACAGAAGAAAGAAGGACAGTTTCCAATAGTCTGGTTTTGGCAGTAAAACTCAGAATGTTAACGTGCTGACAAAGAGGAACCAAAGGAGATCAGGCTTCTCCCTTGCTGGTGTCCTCCTTTCGCTGCAGCAGAGGAGATTCAAGCAGGCAGATCATATGGCATCTAGTAACTGCAGTTCTTGGGAAACATTAGAGTTTGAAAGAGAAATGTTTATCTCGTAAGTATAGCATCACAACTGTAGAAGGTATACCTAGCGAAGTTGACAGGAGTGAGTCACCTTTACAATATTCTCCGCACACAGCAAGCGGACTGACTCAATCGTGTCAAGAAGTTTATAGCCTTTGATCTTACCCACCCATAAATGCATGAATATCTGCATAGTTACGGTTTCAAAATAGTCCCCCTGGTAATAATGGAGCTTTTGTTTAAACGTTTAAAAGTTTTTTGTTGCTTGCAGTATCCCACAAGCACAGAAATAAATCCCTACCCATTTAAAAAACAATGGGGACATCTACTAACACACCCTGGTGGGTACGTCCCAATGGGGATTTTAAAGAGTTGCTTCTACATTATGCTGCTGCTGGATGAAAGCTGGAAGTCCTCTGTGACCTTGAGACAGTCGGTTCTGGGAAGCAGGAATGAAGTAACTTCTGTTATCATCCAGAGCAATATTAGAGCTGTTTAAGTGTATTTCAGTCATCTGAGATTGTGACATGTATCATATTTGCACAGTGGCCATACACTTTCATCTCCGAGAACTCAATCTCAGATGATAACATTTACATACATTCAATATCTGTGGAGAAATGCTCAACCATGGCTTGTTAATATAAATCTTATAAAATACTTGTCAGTGGATCATGTGTGCTGGAGGACGTAAGAAATGACCTGCCAGCTAGATCAGAAGCACGCGTGTTCTTTCCCACCTAACGTGCCAAACTCATATATCAGTTGTAGTGCGTCATGCCTTTATTAATACACAGGCGTTGTGCTATTCCAAGACTGCGTTATCGCTGCAGCTTCTCGTGTGTCAGAGTTGAGGTAATCCATTTGTATTCTGCCTAGCTCCTTGGTGATGTTTTGCGTATGACTGTGGGCAGACCAGCAATTCACTGGTCTGTGACTCCGGGTAATTTATACGCTACCTTGAAAATGAAATCAGAAGAGCTCCATAGCGGTGTCCAGTCTTGCCCTCGTACGGACTGAGATTCCAGTGCATGTGACATGGCGTACTTGTGGAGAGGATGGGGGAAGAGTGGGAAGGATCCCTACTTCTGTGGGATCAAGGATGGTCTCTGGATGTGCTGCATCTGAATGTCAAAACAAAACACACTTGCTTTTGGATTTCAGGATCTTGTCAGACAGGTGAACTCCAGCAGTATGCTCAGTTAAATTATTAGGATCTGTCCTAAGTTTGTTTAGGCCAGCATGGCTAATAAAACCATGTTGACATTGATAGTCATCTGTCACCTCTTAAATTAAAAAAAAAAAAGACTAACCAAGTTTCCTATGTCTTGTTCCTCTCATGCACATATCCAAATGTGGAGTTGAGGAATAATCTGTTTCCCAAAAATGCAGTGAGCAAACAGGATACCCTGGGTAGCCAGCATAGCTACGCATACTAAATATAACAGTGCTGAGCATTCATCGAGCAGGTTTCAGGTTTACACCACGTACCGCAGCTTAGGATGTCCAGGGCCAGACTTCCCCACCGCATAATGCGATCGCTTCCTTCAGCTGGGTGCGGGACCAGCTCCCAGCCCTGCGGCTGCTGGCGGGGAACGCAGTTACCCAACCCAGACCTACCTCCTCCCAGCCAGAACCATCCCTCCTGCAAGAGGTGCTGATCTGTGCCATGGGCAAATTTGTCAGCTCCTGCACGAACCATGGCACCCATCTGATGTGGATGTTTGCTACTGCAGATGTTTGCAGACTGTTGAGTAAGTCAGTCCTCTGGGAGGGTCTGGAAGCGGTGGGGTTGGCGCAGAGGTCCCCTCTCGGGTTGCAGCTGCGGCAGTGAATGCAAGGGGTGGTGAACGCAACGTGCCATCGCGGGGCGGCTCCAACTGCGAGGCCCACGTGCGGAGATGGGAAGGGAGATTATCCAGCCCCTGGGAGCAACGGGCCCACCTTACACAAGCTGTCAGCACACGTTGCAGGCAGCGGGCGTCTCGGGAAGGTGCCAGAAGCGCCTGGGGAGAGCCGGGAGAGGGTAGCACTGCTGCTGTGCTGCTCTCCTGCCTGGGACAGTGAGGTTCTGGCGCCGGGGCCTGCTTTCTTGGATGCTTTGCAGACACCGCAATGCTTCAGAAAAACTCTCTGGACCTCCCAGAGCCCGATGGCGATTCTCGCCCTTGCAAATCAGAGCGCAAGCAGTGGAAAGTGTGAAAAAGACTGGAGACATAAGTGAGGTGCCAGCCAGCGCAGCAACAGGCATGTTGCACGCCGCCTCTCCTCCCCACACACGCCGCTCCCGCTGAGCAATCCCTCGGCTCCCGAGGGCTTCCAGGCAGGAGAAGTAGAGGTGGAAGGTGCCACGTGAGGACCAGCTCACTCCTGACTGTGAAAAGGTGACGCACTGAGTTGCCACAGCTCCCTGGTTGCATGCCTCCTGCGGTACCCGTCTTCCAACGCGTTTTAGGCCCTGACGTTGCTCGGAAGGTCTGAGGAGTCCCACACGTGGGTGAGGGTAGGACTTTTGGAAGTTTTTTGAAGTATGTCCTCCTGCTTCTCTGCAGTGGCCCAGATCCAGACCTTGTTTGCTGTATTGAAGGTCTGTCCCGCAGGAGTCAAACAGTAACTGGCAATTCACTGGGTTCGGATGGCTTTGGGGGAGGTCTGATCTCCTCCAGTCTTCCCCACTCTGTTCTCACTTGCTAGGGCTGCTGTAAGCTTTGGCTAAATGCCTCTCTTCATACCACGGCTCAGCTTTGCCCAGTCCTGCTGATACAGTCCTACACAAACCCTCTCTTCTCCAGACCCCTGGCAGCCTGCACCTGGGGATACTGTTTTATGGCTAATGGTAGATGCATTTAAAAGAAAGACTATATTCAGAGAGCCCTTGGGTGGTTTGTTTCACTTTGCTTTTGCTGCCGGAGAGGATATTCTGCTGCCAATGCTGCCTGGGTTCTGGCTGTCTTGGGGAGCTGTCTGACAGCTCCGGTGTTTGTCTGTCAGGATGTCTAAAGTTACGGCACATATTTCAGAGCGCAGCCTGAGCCCTCTTGGGATTATTGTCTTCAAATTTTCTTACATATTGTACTGCTGTGGATGGAAGAATTGTGCACCTGGTGGGAGACTATCGAGGAAGCTAGGAAGAAAAGAAAAACCTGCATGGGAGAAAGCCAGCCGGTTCAGCAGTGTGGCAGACATCATCTGCCATGAAGCTGGATCTTCTGCTTGGAGGACGCAAGTCTTGCTGAGGAAATGCATCTCATTGACCTGCAAGTCAAACAGAAAGGACTGACGGAAACTTGGATTCCTTGGCCAAGACAGGCAAAAGAAAGTCTGCAAATGCTACGCTCCTGCCAGCCCCTCTGGCTTAGGCGAGGTGTGGTTCATGCAAGCCCTTCGCTGGCAAGAAGCTGCTGCCTCTGCAAATCATCCCGTGGGCCAGCAGCCTCGTCCCACCGAAGGAGGGGAGGCAGCAAAGGGGCTGAAGTGAGAAGGGAGTCTCCGTTGTCACGTTGCAGGGCTGCAGGATGACTTGCTGCCTCAAATGGCAAGGAGGGGCCTGGCTGCAGAGAGGGACCCTTAGCACCCCACCAGCATCATCTTCTTGGTCTCTTCCCTCTGCAGCCCTGCCTGCCCGCCCCAAAGCCCCAGGAGGCAGCTGCTTTGGGGGAAGACTACCAGCAAAAGCCCTGCACTGTCTCAAATGACTTTCCCACTCCAGAAGAAGAGGGCAAGAGCTGGACCTTTCTGGGGAAGCCCTTTAAAATGAACGCTTTTGCTTCCCTTTGCAGGTGCTGGCAGGGAATGAGCATGGGGTTATTTAGGGGGGATGTGAACAAACCCTGCCAGAGCCCGTTAGAGGGACTGATGTCCTGGGAGGGGGAGAGAGGTGAGGGAGGCTGTCAGGCCTCAGGGGGTACTCCTTTATGCTTCATTTATGATCTGTTGATTTGCATCTGGCTGGGGTTTGAGCCCACATGATTCATGTTCACACGGGCTGGTGGGAGCGGCTCCATTATTTTCTTTTGAATCACACCATATTTCTCTGTCACCAGAACATGCTTTACCAGCCATGTGCATGTGTGCAACCCAGCGAGCCTGGTGGGAACGGGCTGGGCTGACTTTGTCTCGGCTTGAACCATGAGCCAGTGCCATTCGGTGGGAGTTTCTCCCAGCTTCTGTTGTTCGCACAAGATTCTCCAGCGAGGAGTCTGGAGCCCCTTTTGACTCCTTTACTGGGCTCTTGGAGCATCAGCATCCTTATCCCCCTTGCTGTGTAGCTGGACAGCGTGAGCCTGCAGCAGTCACCGCTGTTGGACATCAGTGGTGATGGGGTCATCATGGACCCATGGTTCCCATCCACTGTCCAGAGACACGCAGACTAAAAATTTCTTGCCTGTTGTATTACAAAGTTTAAAGGGTGAGTCAGTTCTGACCTGTTAACATAAAGAGTAACGAAGTCTAACTAAATCTAGCTACACGTGAGCAGGGCCATGTTGGGCAGCAGCATGTCAGGAGGAGAATTTGGAGTCAGAAGACGGGATTATCATCTCATGCCGCTGTGTTTAGGGGAGCACAACTCCGAAGCAGCAACCCCGTGGGAGCACACCCAGGCCAAGAGAGGAGTTCATGGTGCAGACCACAGCGGCAATATGACAGCGTTCACCAGAAGCCACTCCATGAATCTGCTGCTCCGAAGCATGACTTCCCTCTCAGGAGGGTTGTTGGAAGCTCCAGAAGCAACCTGAGCCTGGGAGTGAAGGGCCTGAAATCTCTCTGAGCCGCTGGTAGCCCGAAGGCATAGGACCATCCCGTGGAGACAAGGTGTGGGGCTGCCCAGGGCCGGGCTGCAGCAAGTTCAGGCATCAGGACAGCAGAGCTGTCACTGTCCCAAGCCCCAGCTCTGCTCAGAGGAGGAGTGCCCAGCGGGCACTGCTGCAAGGGTGATGCCTGTCCTGGCTCCGAGGAGGGGGAACACGTGTAAAAGAGGAGAGGTACGGGGTAGCACGCACCCTGCACGGGCAGAGCCGGCCCCGCGAGGGCTGTGCCGTAGCTCCCGCCGTGCTCGGAGGGGAGGGCAGCCGTGCGGCGGCGCCGGGAGCGTGCCAGCCTGCGCGTGGTGTGTGCGCGGCCGGGGTGGAGGCGCCAGGCTGGTGGGTGCCATGTCAGCGGTGCCCCCGCGGCCAGCCAGCCCCTGGCAGGGCCAATGGCAGGGCAAAAACCCACTGGTCGCGCTGCTTAACCCGAGCCTGGGAGGGATGTTTAACACCTCCGAGCTGCTACGCGTGCCTCCGCAAGGGGAGAGCCGTGGTGAGAAACACATCCCAAATGCCAGAGCAGGAGCAACGTAGGCTACGTACGATGCCCTTTGGCAGCTGGCGAGAGTACGTGCGAGCAGGAGGAGGGGGAAGAGCCACGAAGCCCTCCTGCCCAGCCCAGCAGCCTGCAGAGCCGGGGCTGCTCAGCGGAGCCGACGTGGCCGCAGAGCCAGCGCTGTCCGACCAGTACCGGCCACGGCTCCCGATGAGCCCGGGCGCGCTGGGGGAGAGCTGGGGTTTGCAGCCCTGCCAAGAGCGGGGTTGCTCTTTAGGAAGCTGGTGCTGTTTATCAGTTAGGGGTTTTGTTTTGTGGGTTTTCCCCTCTTAATAGACAGCTACGTACAAATGTTGAAATTCACATTTCTTGACGGGAGTTTGGCTAAATGCTCTCCGTCACATAAACCGCAAACAATTTGAGCACAGGTCTGAGCCAATTCCTTTCCTAGAGCCTTTCGGAGCTCTTTGTCACTGGTTTCACTGGGAGGCTTCAGAGCAAAACTTTGCAGTCTGGCTTTGCTTTTGCAAACAGCTTCTTGAGGCTTGAAAATGAAATGTCTGTCCCTAGCCATTGCCGTTTTGTGCTTGGCAAGTCTCTCTGCCAGCAGCCTCCGTGGTGTTATGACGGGGTTTGTAAATGTGGCGGTTGTTTGCCTGTGTCCTGGGCAGACAGCAATGCCCAACCAGGGCGAGTAGGGTCAGGGACCCTGAATCTGAAGTCTGCGGTGCAGCGTCTGTTTGCTCCTTGGTGCTGATGCTGTCTCTTTGATAACGGGCCTTTTTTTTCCCTTAAATACGAAAAGAGAATTTAATATGAAAGGTTGAGCTGAACAGACAACGCTGCGTGGGGTCAGAGGCAGTGAATGTGGTATCTGGCCCGCTCTGTCTTTCTTCTAAATTTTAATGTAAAATTGTTTCTCTGGGCTAAATGACTGTCAGATAGCTGAGCGCGACTGTCTTCTCCGCGCTGCTGGTATTGAAGCCAAACACCTCCATCCACTCTTGGCTGAACGCTGGCTCTTCTTCGTCTGCCTCTTGAGGGCTGCAAACTCCCACGGGGTGTTGCTGCTCCCGCACGTCGGGGTGGTTTGGCTCGGTGCTGCGCCTGGTGCGGGCGCAGGCGCGGGGGTGACCGGGGAAGGGGCAGGAGAGCTGGGAGGAGACCTTTCTGCTGTGTGGATGGGACCGAGGAGCTCAGTAGCCAAGTGTGGCTGGGGCCAGAACCTCTGCCAAGGGTTGCCTGCCATCTGCTGGCAAATCCCACGGGACGGATGGAGCCCAGGAGGGAGCTGGAAAAGGAAAGCTGTTGTGGTTTGGTGGTATCACTCTGGCCAGAGACGATACTATGTTTTTCTGGTAGGACTGTGGGCCGGGGGCCCATCAGAATGATGCTTCCAGCTGGCGAGGCTGAAGGCTGCGTTACTGTCCAACCTGTTTCCATAACCCCATCGCTCTGGCCAGGCTGCAGAGGGATGTGGCCCCGGGAAAGCCAAGCCCTGGAATGCCTGACCTGCCATTGCCTGGCATCCACGTGCATCCAGACGCCGACATCTCGCCTCTGTGTCCAACATTTGCCCACAGGGCCTGCAGTGACCACTGCCTCAGGGTCAGCCTGTCCTCTGCAGAGCTCGTAGCCCCGAGCTCTGCTGGATTCAGGGCTATGGCAGTTCCTTCCCAAAGCAGATGCCTTTCCCCTGGGGCTGGAGGAGGATGAGACGAGGATGATCTCACAGTGGAGCGTTGGCTGCGGGGCCAACGGGACAAAACCACAAGGGGAAGCAGCCTCTGGGGCTGAGCCCCTCACTTGCCCACGCTGGGACCAACACCAGAGCCGAGGCTGATCTCCCGCAGGCTGGGAAGGAGCTGCCGAGCCGCCCGGCTGGGGCAGGCAGAGCAGCGAGGTCTGCCTGGGCGAGGGGGAAGCAGGCAGCTGGGCGCTTCGGCGATGCAATGGGGCAGGCATCAGTGAGTTCAGGCTGGCTGGGAGTTTTGCACCTCTGGACAGTGGTGCCTGAATCTATTTACATACCGTTCTTGTGGTCTGGGGCCGGATCTGTACATGTTCCCAGTTCAGGAAGAACAACGCTGTGATTTACAGCAAGTGCCTCCCTCCCCCGTATTTCTGCCATGGAGATAAGCGGTGTTTTGCCCGAGCCTTGTTGCTTGCACAGGGAACCTGTTTTCCAGATTACTGGGCACGTATTTTGGCTTCTTCATGTCTGAATTGTCAGATAACGCTGGAGACTAAGTTAATACACGGAGCAAAGGCACCCCAAGAGCCCAGCCTGCTGGGTGAAGCACCATTAGCACCGTGAGCAGGCACAGCAGATTTGCCCACATGCCACGGGGCTGGTGTAGCTGAGCTGGGACGCTCCATGCTCCCCACCGGCGGCTGGGGCTTCCCTCCTGAGCTGCCACGCTCACCTCCTCTGCTGCGGAGGCTCGTCAGAGCATCCTGCCGGCAGTGAGGACACCGGGCAGCCCCCAGGCAGCACGGGGGGGCTTCAGCAGGAGAGCAAGAACCAGCCCCTGCCCCAGCAGGCACTGCTGGTCGCGCTGTTGGCTCGGTCTTGCTTCTCTCTGCTCAGGATTTCTTCCCCCTCTGTGAAAAGCCGGGCTGGAATAAACCGCTCAGCACTGCCTGCCGTGGCCGTGGTTCTGATTTTTATTTCTCTGTTCCCTTCCCTTTTTTCCTACTAGGACTGGATTAGGCTGAGTTTTGTGGCTGGGCAGTCTGGAGTAGTGCCAGACCCTGGTTGTGAGCAGTGGCAGTTGTGTGGGACAGAGATTTTGGTGAGTTTTTCTGGGAGTCTGTAGCATTCCGGCGCATGCGTCCATGCAAAACCAGGCAGTGTGTCTGCTCTGGCCCTTCTGTACATTTTGAACCATCTCTGAATTAAAGCTATGTGTGGGCAGCTTAGAAATGAAGCTGGGAGTAGTTCTGGTCCCGGGACACAGGCATCCTCGGGTATCAGCTCTGGCTGCTGCGACAGTGACTTCTTTAGCCCCGAGAGTTACGGGCGCAGGTACCCGAGATGCTTTGTGCTACATCTTAACTTTTTGATTTTTTTATCCACAAATTGTGCCAGCCTGTTTGACTCTCTTGTCTCTCTGAGGTGTGCTAGCTATGCCTCTTTCGTAATAAACTTTTAAACACTTGCAAACAGGATTGCATCCCTAACCTGGGGAGGGGATTATTACCGGTCACGTAGAGTTCCCATCTGGCAGCGGCAAACCCCACTGCAAATGCTTTGTAACAGCACCTGGAGGCAGGCACGTGGCCTTAACGTAAGGCAGGTATTTGTAAGCGGGATGGGTACCGCCACTGTAAAAAGAAGGAAGACCCTGTTTAATGAGATGGCCTGTGCTATGTATGTGTGCGACATTTGCTGTAAAGCTGTAAAAACTGTCCATCTTTCTCTCCAAGCTAGTTTCTGGCTGTGTTGCTGTATCCCCCGAGATTCAAAGCTGTTGAAATAGTTCTAAACGTCAGGGGTATTGCACAACTTGAGATAACGCTGCCAGTCTTGCTCAATAGCAGAGGGATGATAATGGCAGGCTCTTACAAAAAATACCTGCAGGGAGAGATCCTGGTTTCATTTGCTTCTCTGTTGTAAGCTGAACTGCCATATTTGTATATTTGTCGATGCCAAATGCTTTTGCTCCCTCTGCCATGTAACTGAATGCCGGTTCAGTTACCTTAAAATGCAGCCTGCAACAATTCCTGTGCTTCATCAACTGCTGGAAATCACGCAGCTAAGGAAAACAGAATTCAGGCGTTTTCAGGAGATACTTCGGCAGAAAAGGGAAGATGATGCTCAGGGGGCTGGCACCTCACATGCAGCTCTCCAAGAAAACCCAGTGGAGGGGGAAAGGAGTGCCAGCACTTCTTTGCTCTGCTGCTGCACGCTTGCAGAGCTGCAGCCTTTTACTCTGCTTTACCTGAGCCACCTCTTCACCTACCTCGCATTAGCATTAAAAACCAGACCCTATTAATTGCTATCATTAAAAATAGAGGTTTTTCTCCTCTGTGCCAATAGAGAGGGTGTCTCTGCCCAGGGAGCACAGCCCTTGAGCCCTTTGGCGACGGTGCGAGGGCTCCCATCGACTCCGGTGGGTGCTGGCTCCCGGCCCAGGACAGCCGTTGCTGCCAAAAGCCCCGCTGCCACCGCTCTCCAAGCGAGAACCCGATATCAGGGCAAAACCCGGGACAGCTGCAGCAGTCACACACCAGCGCGCCATTTGGAGACTTACACAGGGGCACAAAAATGAGCTGCGCCTTAATATAACTTATTACAGCCAGCTAAGCCACGCTTTGCAGAAGAAAATTACATCCTCTGCTATATATCCTCAAGCCGTTGCTGCATCTTCTGTTCTGAAGGCACAATAAGATCTTAAAAATGCGTCAGACAGAATGAAACGGTTTTCTTATAGTGTCACAGTAATCCCAATTAGGGCTATAATGCACGAATGTGTGAGATACATGGTTTCTTAAACAGGGGCTGTTTATGCAAGCGTTTCCTTGCCGTGCCTGCTGGGAATACAGCCTCGACAGGAAAACGACATTTGCAAACAAATGAGCAGAGAGACACCAGCAAGTTCTCATCTCGGAGGGAAATTAGCATTTTAATATTCTGCACGGGGTTTTGCTAGATGGCCAGGGCTCGTAGGTGCTGTGTAATAATGACACCGATAATTAATAATAAATCTGATGCTGAAATGCCACGGAGTCGGGGCTGTCTGCATCTCTGGCATGTGGCAGGGGCTTGAGGCCAGAGCTGCTCTCATGGCAGATGCATCCCTGGGAGTATTTTACAAATGGGGATAGGAGACTCATGGCTAAAATTAAGGGATAAGAGAGCTAAACGGCATGGAAGTCAAGAGAAAACTTTGGTGCTGAGAGAAGGGAGGACGAAGGTATTGCAGGCCTGATCCTGCTCCTGATGTTGTGCTGGGACTGAGCATCCTTCAGCGGCGCCGGCCCAGGCTTTCCACCCCTGGCAAACAGCTGGTCCCCTCCGGGCAGAGACAGCGGGGACATGGGGCTTGTGGGATGCGGAGCGGGATGAACAAGGATTAGGGGCAGTGCAATGGGGTCTCTGCAGCCCACAGGTGACGAGTGACTCGGTGGGACAGGGGGAAGGCAGCAGGGATGGAGCCTGACCCACGGGACAGTTCCAAGGCTTCGCCCAGCAGCAGGATGGGCTGAGGCCCCGGTGGTGGCGGGCTCGGGGACAGCAGGAGAAGGCAGGAGCTGGTGGCTGGCAGGGGGAACCCCTGTGTGCCTGCAGGGAAGTGGCTGCAGCCGGTCTGAGTGTGAGAGCCTGGTCTGGGGCCACACGTTTCTCTTCCACAGCCTTGCACAGAGCTGGGAGGAGATGCTGCTGCAGCTCCCGGATGGCCCGGCTCTGCTGTCGATCGCGGCGTCGCACGACACATCTTGAAAAGAAAGGGTGCAGAAATTAGCAAAGCCAGGTGGAGCAGTTTGCATGGGGAACATGTCCCACGAGCAGCTCCTCCCGTGCTTGGGTCAAGACCACCTATTTAAGACACCAAAGGTTTGAAGCCTGCCCTGGCACAGGCTGTCGAATCTCTGCCTGCCCCAGTCCCATCGTGGGACTGCAAGGTCCAGGCTACCTGGGAGCATTTTTCCCATCAGACGGCTTGGGGGGTTTTATTCCCCAGCAAGCTGCTTGGAGGGATGCAGAGACTGAAAGTTTTTCACAGGCAAGACACACGTCTCTAGCCACGGTGAGGCGTTTCTAGCGGCATCTGATGCTGCGGCAATTAATTATCGGTGGGCACAGCAGGTGCCTCTTTAGCCCGAAGCTGCAATTTCACTGCAGGCATTTCCCCATAACCTGCTTCTGATGTGACTTTTCTGTCAAATGTATCTGTTGCTCTCGCTCCTTTTTTTTTTTTTTTTTTTTAATTTTAATGACGGCTTTTACTGTTCTCACCAGAGCCATTTGCCAGCTGCCGCAGTCAGCTATTCCCCGCACGCACAGGAGAGGCTCGGAGCGGGACTTCATTTCACAGAAGGTGAGAAACGCACAGGCTGGGGCTGCTGACGGGCGCCGCTCCCTCACCACGGTGCTCTCGGAGCCCCGACTGCTCTTTTCTCTCCCTCCAGGGCCTGGCCAGCCTAATCTCAGCCTTACTGCTCTGGGCAGGAGTTTCTGGGGACTGGTTGCACTTCATTGTTTTATCTCCTATTTCTGTATGTGTATTTTGGAGGTCTTTCTCTGAGGTCTGCCTGGGTGGCTTTTGCCTCTTTTATGGGATTCTAAAATTATCGGCTGATGCTTATTCTCTTCATTGGGTGAAATGTTTACAGCCTCTTGCTAAATCCGAACGGTTCCTCTCTAATTTGTGTTTCTGTCTTCTTCAAACCCTAAGCAGAAAGAGATATTTTGAGTCCAAATTAGTTGTCTGGAAATTGTACTTTGAGGGAAAAACCATACTGCTAACTGTGCGGTAGGTAAGGCTGGAACCCAACCGATAGCTACGTCCTGTAGCTGGGGAGATTTAACCGAGGCTGCTTTCTTCGCAGACGCCCATTTCACTGGGCTACGTGTACTGTTTGTGTAAGAGAGTGAACCGATTTTAGATCCCTGTCTTCATAATAATGTTACGGGCTCATATCGGTAGTATCTTAATCCCCCATGCAAACGATGACTGAATTGAGCCCAGCCTCTTGCCTTTTGAGTTGCGCCCTGCCCTCCCTACTGCGAGGTGTCCACACGTTTGGCATCTGCTGTTGCCCTTTGTAGGCCACAAGCTGGACAAACCCCACGCCGTGAAATGCCTGTACAGGCTGGCGGCACTGAAGCCACAACCCGGAGCACCTGTGGAGTGGATCCAGGCAAAACAAGGATGAGTTGGTGGGGCTGTAAAGTAATTTCTCCAGGCAATGGAGAGGGGAACATCTAAGTTTGCACCTGCAAAAATGGCTCCCAGCTGAATGGATGAGAGTGTGTTAGCAATGGTTTTAGGACAGACAAAATGATCGTGCATGTAACCCACAGAGCTTCTGGGAGAGGAAGATCAGGCCTGTAATTGGAGCAATAACAGGGGAAAGATCTGCTGTGGTCCATATTTTTTCAGTCACTCCTAGCGTGCCTGCAAGGCGGCCGGCCATGCCGGGCTTAGCATTAGGCAGGGCTTTTATATCCTGCCACCTTTTGCCTGTGCTTAGGACAACATCATTCACGACCACACCAGTCTTGCCTCAAAGTAAATGATATATCAATAAATCAGGAATGACAAAAATGTTGCCATTGCAATTTCAGGCAGCATTTAGCCAGATCTGCTCTATTTTTTCTTATGATCAGGTTAGTTCTTGCACAAGCGCAGCTCTGAAGGCAATTTGTAAGAGCGGGAAGTGCGAGAGTACATTTACCACAGAGGACTGCGCAGATCAGCGATTTACACTGTTTTTCACCTGCTGCAGGAAGAGAAGTCTGTAAAACAAAGGGAGCTTTTCAAAAGAATGTGATCCCCGAACACACCTCCAGGATTTTGCTTTGTTAGAGATGGCGAGGATGTTATTTACATTCTCGGCAATAAATACATTTTCTTCTGAGCTCTCTGGTGCCCAGAGTGGGCAGCTTCCACGAAGAGCTGTGCCTTCAGGCCTCCTCCCACGCGCTCGTTCAAACACACACAAAGGCTCACACCGGGAAGCAAGTGGTATAGTTGAAGTTGCAGTTTTTGGAGCTCTGGAAATCCAGTCAAGATCCCTGAGTGAGGCTGGGGATATTAGCTAGACCTCCAGAATAAACGTCTGCACAAGCAGGAGGTTGTCTGGAGCCTGACTTTCAGGTTTAGATGTATTTTTTATTTTTCAGTCTCTTCTAAACCAGGCTGTCGTGCTGCGTCCCTGGCTCTCCGGTGTGCACATGCATCTTGCATGGAGATAAAGTATCACCATCTACTGGTGGCCTAAAGGATAACGGCAGAAGATTTTAGAAGGTAATGAAATAAAAGGATCGGCTGTGCTTTCGCCAGGTACCCGGGTGAGGTGCTGCAGAGAGCCCCGCTCCAAGGGAGGGGAAGGTGGCTCACAGGACTGTTTTGCACCGCCTCGCCCTGCAGGTGCCCCCTCCTGAAGCCTCCTTGGCTGCATTAGAGCAGCTGAAGCCTGGCAAGGTATTGCTGACTCACCCTTGCTGTGGTTGCACCTGCCCTTTGGTCTTGTGTGCAGGAAAGGGTGGTGCTCCTGGCACTGTTTGCCCGGGGTCTGCGTCACATATGGGGTGACGCTTCGATGGGCTGGAGCCGTTGCCTGGAAATGGGAAGCGAAGGCTGTGCCTGTGACCCACGGTCCCCCAGGAAGCAGCCAGTCCTTCCCCACAGGAGCTGGGCTCAGGTCTCTGGGCCACGAAGGGCTCCGGCCAGCTGGGCAGCTTCCAGGCTGTCACAGCCAGGTGTCAAGTGCAGAAAAGATCCTGTTTCTGCTATGCCCTTTGCAGCAAAGTGACCAGTGAACCCAGCGCAGGGGTGTGTGAAGATAGGAAGATGCTATTTGCTGCCCCGATTCACCCGTGTTGATGGGTTGTTGAGATAAGAGAGGGACGTGACAAGCTGCCTGACCTGGAGGACAGGGAGGAGGTGAGGTCATCTCCTGGTGACAGGGTGGACGCTCCACAGCCCGTGACTTTGCTGTTGTCCTCGCTTAAAGAGTGGGGGGAAAGCACAGCCATAGCTTGACTTGCGCTCTCCAGAAATCCCCCAGCGGGAGGTGTGGGGTCCCATAGCCCATGCACAGCCCTCAGCAGGCGAAGGCACGGGTGACATGGCTAGAGACAGTGGTGGAGGTAACAGTGTTGGGGGCAAGATGTCTTTGCTCAAGGGCCCCCATAGCTATCAAGTCCCATCTGCTGAAGGCCGTGAGAGGCAAGGGTGTACAGGCATTGGCACTGAGGTGGACCTGTGGCATGGGCACGCTTTTGTTGAGCTGAGAGAGCGGGGTCCATGGAGCTGACCCCCAGCAGTGGGCAATGGATCACCCGCACCCACCTGGGATACCTTCCCCAAGGGGCTGCAGGCAGGTCCTAGCCCATCCTTGGCTCAGCAGTGCCTGCAGGGTCTGGGGGAGATGGACCGGAGGAGCAAAGGAGATGACAGGAGGAAACAAATGAACAAGTATCAGAAAGCAGCTGGGGAACTCACTGAGAGGAGAACAGCCAAGGACTTCATGGCAGTGGTGGGGAATGTCCTTCAGTAACAGCAGCTCTTACCCTGTTTCCCCATGGTACTTGTGTGACTTGGCCTAATAAAACCTTGCCTTTGGTTTACCTGCAGAGCGTGTCAAGGTGGCAGGCACCCTGGACCGAGCTTCACGTTGCTGCAGCTGCCAGCGTCCAGGTTTCAGTGTGGACGCAGTCTCTGCCGAGACAGCAGGATAGAAACAGTCTGCGCATATATTAGTGTCAGTTGTCAGTAAAGGTGCACAGGAGATGTGTCTCTTCTTCCCAAGTTACTTGGACCTGTTGTATTGAATACTCTTAAGAGGAATTCTTAGGAACACCAGCACCCAGCAGATGAATTATGTAGACTTCTAGGATAGATAGCACCAGGCTCTGCTAAATCTTGACTTTGCTTCTGATTGCCAGTTAAAAGGCAGTCAGAGGGAAGAGGGACTAAAGGTCACCCCATCTTTAGGTATTTTATACTTTTTTTTACTGAGGACATTACAACCTCTTTAAGCACCACCATCTTCCCCCTGTTTACAAAAGGCCATCAGAAAGCAAAGAGAAACACCTCTGGGTTTCAAGAAAATACTGTTCAGGCTGAGCCTCTTTGTCCATCCATCACTGCTGTTTCCCTCTCTTCTTCCCCCTGTACTCGGCCCTGGTGAGGCCGCACCTCGAGTACTGTGTTCTGTTCTGGGCCCCTCACTCCAAGGAAGACATTGAGGTGCTGGAGCGTGTCCAAAGTGCGGCAACGAAGTTGGGGAAGGGTCTAGAGCACAAGTCCTATGGGAGCGGCTGAGGGAACTGGGGTTGTTTAGCCTGGAGAAAAGGAGGCTGAGGGGAGACCTTATTGCTCCCTGAAAGGAGGTTGTAGAGAGATGGGGTCGGTCTCTTCTCCCAAGTAACAGAGGACAGGATGAGAGGAAATGGCCTCAAGTTGTGCCAGGGGAGGTTTGGATGGGATATTCGGAAAAATTTCTTCACCAAAAGGGTTGTCAGGCATTGGAACAGGCTGCCCAGGGAGGTGGTGGAGTCACCATCCCTAGAGGTATTTAAAAGACGTGTAGATGTGGCACTTAGGGACATGGTTTAGTGGTGGTCTTGGCAGTGCTGGGTTAACAGCTGGACTTGATGATCTTGGAGGTCTCTTCCAACCAAAACGATTCTATGATTCTATTCTAATTGACTGTTCTGGGCATTTGCAATGCGCCACAGCAGCCACAGCCTGCGTCCCTGCCCGAGCAATGCCTGTTGCTCACGCCAGGTTGCAAGTGCTCAGCAGCCGGTGGAGCAGCTACTGGGTTAGGGGGAAGCAGGTTGCGCTCGGGGCCTCCTCTGACACTGTCACAGGGCATTTCAATGTTTTGGTCTCGTTCCATCTAGCCACAAAATTCCAATATATCAGATTTTCTACGAAACGGACGGCAACCTTGGTTCTGGGGAAGGCAGTGAGATTCACACCCTGGAAATTGTGGGACTGGGGGCTCCTGAGGAGTTGACAATATTGCAAGTTGTGTTGCTGGGTGCATGAGTCCTTGTCAGGCGACAGGTAACAGTGCTGAGGGACTGCTTAGGACATGTGTGGGCTCTGCTGGAACTTTGTCAAAGTCACCACCTTTCCACAAAATGTTTCAGCATCACTGAATTGGCAGATTCTAATGAAATAAATATTTCAGCTGATTTTTCCCTACCCTTTTCTGGTGGGTAACACACGACACAAAGAGAAGAGGGTGCTAAATTCGCAAATACAAATCTATTTCTAACTTTAAAAAGGTGACCCTTGCAAGCACACACCGTGCATTATGGTATGGCATTTAACTATATGACTATATGACCGCTATACAATCAATTCCCAGGCCAAACATATAAAGGAGCAGGATTTAGGATGCGGGGACAGCTGTAAATCTAGTTTCTCATAATTTTCCGACTCTTAGTTTTGCAAAGAAAGAAAGTATCCCTTTTTAATTTCATGGGTTTACATGCCTGTATATGTAATAACACAAAACCAGGGTGGCTTGGAGCCAGCGCAAGAGAACAACAGTCCAGCGTACGAAGCAATCATCTTTCTGGGACAGCAGAGGAGGAAATGTCAGGCAACGGGGCCTTCCCCCAGGCTGGAAAGCGCAGCAAAACATTTCCTACCCCACGGCAAAGGCAGCTGCAGCAGCCGCCTGCCTCTCCCAGAAAGCAGAGGAGGACAGAGGTTCGTTTTCCTAGGTCACTGCTGCTATAGCCATTAAGATTTTTGTTGTTCTCGGATTATTTTGCTTCGACTTATTTTCGTTGGAGCCAAATGAAGACATTGAGAACTGCAAATGAGTAATGTCTGATCTCGAGGCCTGAGCTAAATGTCCGTGCTATTTTTACCCTGTACCACCATGAGATATAAGGGAGAATAAGGTTCAGCTTTGCGGTCCTTATATATGTCCTTCAATATGCCAGTGACTGCATGGGGAACGCTTGTGTGACTTTCAAGATATGTCCGTGGGTCATTTCCTTTGTTATTTTTTCTGATACTAGTGTTTTTGCAGTTTATTTTGGCTATCTCTTTAAAGAAAAAAAAAAGAAATCTTTCAAGTGTATCAGCAAATCGGGCATTATTTTGTGCACCGTGGTTATCCTATGTTTCTCTGAAGATTTCTACAAAATAAAAAAACTTCTAAGAAGGGCATTATGAAAATACCCCACGACTGAAAAAAAAATGTGTTTTTAATATCAAAATTTGTGCCTCAGCCATTTTTCACTGTTTTGTTAGCAACCACTGATGTTGGATCAGAGGGAAAATATGTTCCAAAATACATTTTGCAGTGACTATTTTGGATTCAGTTGCCCATTTGATTGTGCCAAGCAGATCAAAATTCAAAACACCTTATTAATAAAACTTTTTTCTGCTTGTTTGCAAAAGCAAAATACAAGACCTATTTATGGAGAGAGACACTTAAAAAAATATTCCATGCCCCTGAATCAGGTGCACGACAGAGCCAGTTGTTTGGTTAGTTCATTGTCACTTCCATGCAGACAACTTTGCTTTTTTTGGGGTATTTTATTTCAAAGAGTTGCTTGGTGAAATCAGTGTGCTGGCAGCCCGGGGTCTCCTCTGACAGTCTCAGTTTTGTATTTTTGTCTCTGACACCTGTTGGAACCAAGTCCTCTCTGTCACTGGGGAGAAAGCTTGGGCTTTCCTTGGCAATTACGGCTGTATTTACTGATGCGAGTCGAGGTACTCTTTTATTATTACCTCCTGAGCAGGACACATATTCCTCGCAGCCTATTTGTAGCCTCTGCAAAAATCTGTCGGAACTACTGTATCTAAGAGAGACCAGGTTTCCTTGTAGTTTTGCACCAGAGTTTTGCACCTTCTCTATTTCTTCTACTTTCAGTGAGGACTGGACACAGGGTGATTTTTTTACAAAACGTTTTTAAAGTACCTCCCTCATTCTACAGCAAATTAGAGACCCTTTGCTCAGTGACATTGGTCACGGCGGCCTCGTTTCACTGCCTACTGCCAGGTAAACAGTGCCATGGCATTGAATAGGATCGCTCACGTGGGGACAGGTTGCAGGATCAAGCCCTTGATCTAGACTCCAATATATTTTGAAGCTAATCCAAGAGAAGGCATTGATTTTACTATGTAAACTCTGTGGGTTTTGTATCAGCTGTGTAAAGGTCGTGGGCTTGCTAGCTCTAGAGCTGCCCAGTAGTGGTAAAGCGCTTGGTGGTTTACATCCGCCCCGAGCACCCCTGGGGTCCTTGGGACAGGCTGAGCCAAGAAACTCAAGATCCTACAGGTCTATCACAGAGGACCCATGCAACAGGACGTTGTCTCTGTTGCATCTTTGCTGAATACATAAATTCAAAAGGAATGTGGGGGTAGGGGAAGTATGGGGGGAAAAAAAAAAAAGATATAACAGCATTTGAATTTTTGCAGTGAAGAAGAAACTAAAAATATACTATAGGAACAGGATCATTTTGTCAGAGCTGGATAACTTGGAAATGACCAGCTGGAATTTTACCACGTTTCTGACAATACTGTGTTTCAGGAAGCCAGCTAAGGAGAGTTGCAGTCTAGAAATGATTTTGATACAAAGTTTTTAACAACTCAGTATACACTTAGGAGGGAAGTGCCAGGGGTGCCCGGCTGCCTCTGCTCCCTTTCCAGAGGAAGGAGGTGACCAATGCTTCCACGTTGGGCATGACCACGTGGTTAAGATTTACTTTGAAACTGTGGTCCATAGCTTTTAGCCAAAGCCTCTCATAGTTTAATAGTTAAAACAGCCCTAAAACAGTATCATCTGCCTTGCAGGACTTTTTATTCCTAATTGGATCTGTCATGTGTTTTTGTTTTGTTTTTTTTTTTTAAATTTCAAAATGCAGGGAGGAAGAATACTCTGGAGAGTGCTGTTGGGACGTCTTTCTCAGGGTACAAGAGCACATCTCACCTGAGATCCTGTCGTGGTTTAACCCCAGATGGTAACCGAATACCACGCAGCTGCTCTCTCACTCCTTCCTCCCCGGTGGGGTGGGGAGGAGAATTGGAGAGAAAGGAAAACTCGCGGGTTGAGATAAAAGCAGTTCACCAGGACAGCAAAGGAAAAATATAAAAATATATTAACGATAATAATAATATATATAAGGATAATAGAATATGTAAAACGAACAATGCACAATTTCTCGCCACCCGACGACCGATACAGCCCGTCCCGAGCAGCAGTCAGGGAACAGGGGTATTCCCCCCCAGCTATCCCAGAACAGCAAGTTCCAGAGAGAGCAGGCGAGGGAACAAACAGCTGAACAAATGAACGAAAAGGCCCAAATGAATGAAAAAAAAAAAAAAAAGGAAAAGCAGGGAACAAAAAGCAACCAGAAGGGAAGCTTAAGGGTTAAGGCTTAAGGGAAGTAGCCCACCGGCTGACCCTCACTTATACTCGCTTTGGCCAGTTTGGATCAACTCTTCTGGCTCTACCCCTCCCAAGTTTTCGCCCCTGCACATTAGCAAAACCTGGGAAACTGCAAAATGTCCTTGATTGTTTAGCAGCAACCAGCAACATCAGTGTGCTATCACCATTCTTCTCACGCTAAATCCAAAACACGGTAGCTGCTGGAGACAAAACTAGCTCCGTCCTGGGGCCGAAACCAGGACAGATCCTAACACTGAGCTTGTCAGCTCTGAGAGTGTCCTGGCAATGTGCTCATCCATGGAGCTATGGCTGGTGTTACTGAGACTTGTTATGTTTAACCAAAGCATTATTTTCACTGCGAAGCAACGTCCCCAACGCAAGGCTAATTGCAAAATGTGTAAAAACTTTCAAGCCCCAAGAACATTTGGAGTGTTCTGGAGACGTGGAGCCACCCCACTCAGTGCTTGGAAGGGAATCCAGGAAAAGCCTCTTTTTGGCAGCTTTTCAGCGATGTAGGATCCCGAGCCCTGACTAAAAAACGCTGCAGCCTTCCAGGACATACAATTTTCATTAAATGTTGATGGAACATTGTTTCTCCAAACACTGAAGCGCTTTTGGAAAAGCTGCCCTAGAGTACATTTCTGCTGAGTCAGTGGTTAAATCCAGATTCAAACTACACATCACAGTCTGGCAGAAGGATTTCAGGATTTCATCTGATATTTAAATAAATTTACATCTGCAAGAAAGTCTTCAGACATGTTATAATCCTGCTACAGTAGCCCTTATATAAATATTTATCTCCTTGAAACAGGAAAGCTGCAACAGCTGTAATATTATGAATAGAAATACACGTGAAAGCTTGTTCATTCAGTTAACAACAGCACCAGGGTTTATGGCCAGCCTGGTGTCAATGACTGCACTAGATATGAATAAGCTCAATAAATATGAGGCTCTGATTTGTTCTCAGCTGCGCTGTTATAAATCCAAACTATTTCCCTGCTAGCAGAGGAATTATCCATATTACTGTACTAGTAAGATCCATATAAGTAGCATTGATATAGTTATATCAAGCAGCTAGGATTAAAAATGTGCCTCTTACAGTTTAGGTTATAATTATGTACTTGATTTCTGAAGTGGGATCTAGTTCCATGCAGTGCAATTAAGAAGAGTAAGAAGATCCGAGTTATCTTACATAGTGTTGCCTTGCAGATTTTTTAGATACTTGGTAGAAACAGACATCCCTTTAAGTTATTTACAGGGATTTGCTCAAGAACTTGGAGACAGCTAGAGTCGCTATCTTTCTTACAGAGAGGAAAAATGGTGTTAGCCAGTTTTAGCAAGAAAATGCATTACTGAAATGTTCCAACACTCGCTGCTGCTACAGTTACTTGTTACCATCTTCACTGGAGCTGGGAAAACTGGTTAGCTCAGCCACCCAATACGTTTCCTATCAGATGTCCCCAGCATTTCCTATGAAGAGACTGCATTTGGAAAGATGGCTAAGAACTGTGTAGAGGCACATTAAGCCTTTCTTCAGAAGAGGCAAATCTTGTCACCAAATGCAAATATTGCATCTGTTATTTTGACAGATCCTTCAAATGTGTAAACAAATTCTGAAGAGGATTTTATTTCAAGCGGTGTATGGGAATGCTGTTTCTTAGTGGTCTCTAAAACACTATAAACACTGTAGATAACATGCAATTAATAATCCTGGTAGTGATTAAAATTGACTATACTTTCTTTCCAAACAGATATTTTTTTCTGGCCAGCTCATTTTCTACCGCTTCATTTAGATGCTATGAAAGTGAAGGAGAAAAGTCTTTCTAGACACGTCTCCCGGTCTGGTCAGGGAAGCCAGGCTCTGCAGAGGCTCTCGGTGCCTGTCTGGCCCTGTTCGAACAGTTTGCTCTAACATCGACAGAGCACTTCCGAGTTCCTTTAATGGCGTCTCTTTTCCACTTGAAGTGAAACAGCCTTTTGCTTCTCATGCTGTTCTAAACCTTTGGACACGTTCCTTGAGTGCACAAATTGAATGACACCGTTCACCTACGCTGTAGTTTGAGAATCTGAGTCCTTCTGAGGATAAGTGCAGAAACAGCTCAGTGACTGCTCAGAGAAAGATATGGAACTGGGAAAGAGTGCTGTCATGCAGGCAGAGAGGTACCATCTCCCTGAGACCCAAACCCTTTGGGTGCTTTGGTGCCTGCAGAGGCTAATGGCTGCTTCTACTCTACTCTTTAGGCCCTACAGCCATCCTCAAGTGTCCTGCTTGGCAGTGCTGCAGGGGCTGGCGTGGTTCTGCCAGCCTGGAGCACATTTTTATGGACACATTCTTGGTGTGGTGCTGGGACCAAGGCCTTGGTCTTCTACTTTCCCATGCGTGTCGTTGGCACCTAGTTATTCTCAGGTCGGTCTTTCTCCCCTTGGAGGTGTTGCGTGCGGTATGGGTGTTCCTCAGATCAGAGACTGGGGTGCAAAGCTGCTATCTGTGCCCTTACCACTGTGCCAAAAATCACTCACTCACTGATTTTTAGTCAAATATTTATCTACAGTGGGGGTTGTTAGACTCTTGGATACTTTCTTGAAAATGAAGCAAAGTGGAGATTTGCGTTTACAGCCGTTGAGTCCCAAAGTGACCAGGCAGCCACTAGGCATGTAATTATTTTGGAGTTCCTGTTTCTTAATAAGTATTAAAAAATCAGATGCATGCATTTTAGAAGCAATGTTGAAGGCTGAGAGTCCAAAATGGAGCCTGTTTCCTACCGGTTAACAGCTCGTGTGTCTGTTTCCTGCTCACATAGGCTGTTCTCTTTCTCGTGAGCCGCTAGCTGCTGAAACAGAAACCTTCGGGCAGACTTGTGGAGACTGTCCTACCCAAGCCTGGCAATTCCCCCCCGCAGCAGGGTGCAGAGTGGAGGGTGTCCCCCGTTGTGCCTCCTCCTCACGGGGTCCCCGCCGGGGAGCAGCGAGGCTTCAAGCCCAGGGGCAGGACCAGCATCTGCCCCCAGCTGTCAGCCTCCTAACTTCCAAATGCCCCACGTCCTCCGGCCAGGGGGGCCGGTTGTGCCAGGGGAGGCCAGAACCGTGCCTCGAAGGGCTTCTCAGACCTTGGCGTGGGTGGGCTCGGTGTGGCGCCCGTAGGCTGAGGCAGCTCTCCTGCCTGGGCGAGAGTGACCAGGGCCGGCGCCATTTGTTATTGCTGTTATTTTCCTTGTACATGGTAAAGAGCAGAGGATTCCTCTGAACAGCAGAACTCAGACTTGAAATGACTGGTTTGCTTTTGATATCAAAAAACTGGATAAATAAGCCCCTGAGGTCAGTGTTATAATAATATATTTCATTTCTTTTGAACTCATCTGTATTTTCAGCTGCAGCAGTGTCTCATTATAAGAATGCATTCTTATTTTAAAACTGCAATTTAATTATATGAATAAGTATTTCCACAAATTTGTTTTCAAACCTGATAGTTTCACTCCATGTCCCTATCTGTGTGTGATGAAAACTTGTGAATAATCGTTGCCTGTCCATCTTCTCTGTGGCATTCCTGATTTTATGGGCCTCTGTCATATCACATCTCTTAGCTGGGGAACCATCCAAGTATTAGTTTATGTAGTTTCCCATTGCATGGAAATTACTTTCTCCTCCCTCTTGGCTTTCATTTTCCCTCTGGTTCTAGTATGTCTATTTTGGGACGGGAGGACAAAAACAATGCACGCGCAAGACAGAAGCGCCTCATGGATTGGCACAGGAGTAGGAAGACTTTCTGTTTTGTTCATTCCAAATGAATCACAAAGTCTCTGATCGAGCACCTTGGCTCAGTGCAGCTCTGTGTGAAGGAAGAGATGAGGAAGTCACTCAAAAGCGTATTAGGAAGGAAGAGCGTCTCTCTGAAAGCGGTGCTGCCATCTGGAAGCTTTCCCTTAGCCAGTTAGTTCCCATCTTTCCCGATGATTCACGGGCAGCCTAACTCTTTCTAAAAAATCTGGTATGATTTATAGCTTAATCCAGAATTTTAGAATAACAAAACCTGGTATAACATGGGAAACCCAAGGGGAATCTCACAGAAAGGTTAGCTGTGCAGCAAGAGTGTGTGGGGCTGGAAAAGAGTGCAGGAGAAAGCTGGACCTTCACCTGCTTCCACTGTTCAAGCTTTTGCTCACCCTCATGCTCAAACATTGGCATCCTCAACTCAGACTAGCAAACTTACCCTTGTGCAATGACAGATGACAGAAAAACCTCATGTACCAGCTCAGTCTTGTGTTTTGTCTTGATTTTCATTTTCAGATGAGCTGTTTTTGCTCTGCATGTGCATAATCAGGGAATTATGTGGACACACAAAAGGGAAGGGAAGAAGAGGGCACTTGGCCAGGGAAGGGACACAGCTTGTCAGAACAAGCGCTTTGATAGCACATCCAAAGCCACAATTGGCTCTTTTTGCCCCCTCTGACTTTTTCATGTGTGGTTGAAATCAATCATAGTTTGATGTTTCTCAAATAAATGGAAGAAAATCCAGCGCCTCATTATTTTACTACTTTGATTTCACAACACTGCTCATTTTCTCCATCTGAATTGAAGCAGCAACAGAGGACAGGAGACCTGATTTCCCTTTACCCAGGTTTTTGTCAGGAGTAACTGTCCCGGGATGATTTGTGTTTGTATGTTGGGGAATCTCAGAGATGCATGAGATGTATAGTAAGTGAACAAAAATCACTCCTATAGTTTCCTGAGTTGCTGATATTACAGTTGTCAAAAATACTGAGTGGTTTGGCTTGTTTTTGCCATCAAGTGCTTATGTTAAGCCTTGCGTGTTTTAATGACGTCCTTCAGAAAATTCAGCGATGTGTCGTGTGTGATTTGTTCTGAACAGGAACAATATTTAGTACCTTAAAATAATTGTCTTGAGAGGCCTGGAAGTCCTTGAGCATGTGCAGGCTTAGTTCAGTCCCTCTACATTCAGCCAAGCAAATTCAAAAGTAACAGGAGCGGCATTCTGAGTAATCACTGCTTTCTGCTTGAAATCTCACATTGGCCACCGTGACAGGGTGTAGGAGGAATACTAAATAAACTGTTAATCCCAAAGGCTTGGCAAGAACTCGCTGAGCATACCTGCCTCACTGTGGTCTTTTAGCATATAGCAGGCATCAGCATATCCAGTAAAAGATAAACTGGGTCAACTGGGAGAAAAGCAACTGACAAAAAAAAAAAAAATTAGTGTAATCCAGGTCACTTCCACTGCAAGATTTAAAAGCCAAGTGTATTAAAGCGATAGCAAAGCAGCAGAAATGCTGTAAGGATATTGGCTTTGCTAGCGTGTCATCAAAGTTCACGTTGTGCTTTCACACCAACATTTGCCCAAAGAAGAACAGGCCTCTACAAATCTTGGAGAATCACAGGTACCAATTTCAGAAGGGAAAAGGAGGGACAGCTTCAGCTGGCACTGTGTTAAACTAGTGGTGGTTGTCGATAGCTCGCTTAAGTGAAAGGAGACACGGGAAATGCATACGTTTTTTGACGCAGGGTGTGCGCTATAGAGTGTGAAGTGCCATCTGTTGTGAGACTCTCTACACAGACACGGATAACCCTGTACAGGAAGCTAAAGAGTTAGAGTTAAGAGCATAATACCCCAAATTGCTAGCAAATTTTGCCAAAATGTGTAATTTTCTTGCCTCTGCTGTCTAGGAGTGGCGGTGTGCCTGCAAGGAGAGACAAGACGGTTGCTTGGTAGGACTTCTCCTGGGAGGTCCTTGCCGTAGTGTTTGCCATCTGTGCTGCTTGGCTTTGGCATCATCTTCATCTGCGCCTGCTTCCCTTGCACTACTGTGTGGAAAAACCCATCCGGAATACTGCTTGATGAGAGTGGCTGCTCCGTACCTCTTAAGAAATGATGGATGTGGCAATAGGACTTGGTATGAGGTTTTCTATGGGGTTGCGCTTGGACAAGGTTGTAGAACTAGAGTTTGGATTTGCTTTCTAGCCATTTGTGGATTTCACCTGGCTCAGCTTTGCAGTAATCTTTAGAGCTTTAAAGTGTTTACGTAGCCAATGTCAGCCTGAGACTAGACTTTTTGACTGAGGGATGCTTGAAGGTGTCTTTGGAAACTCAGCTAAACAAGCCTCTTTTTTCTTTGGCTCTTCACAGCCTAAATGCAATCAGTCCAGCGTAAGCAAACTCGCCCGTGGCATTTTGTATCCCTAACTGGTATGCAGAATAGGAATGATTCCATAATTGTGTGTAGCAATAGCTTTTGAATGTGTTGGCAAAAATTTTTGCCTTCAAATGAGACTTTTTGATGAGAGTATCTGACATTACCTGGCTGCATATCCCTGTATAGTCTCCCTCTGATTTTTGCCAAACACACACAAAATACGCCTCTCATTTTTAGTACATTTCTTGCAAGAAGGAAGTATTTTTTTCTCAAAATTTTCAGTTACGCTTCATTGCTCTTCACCCTATGTTCAAGTCATCTTACATTAGGAAATAAGTAGCTTGTACTGACGTATGGAATGTGATTTCTGCTCGTCTGCTTTATTAGCCGGGGTGCTATTTTGCAGTATACAGTGCGCGCAGTATGTATTCCAGATCCCTGAGGCGCTTGTTCTTGGCGTCCTTCCTGCTCTGAAATCTGTGCTGCCACTTCCTCGTTGCTGAGACCACCAACAGGCAGGATCTGGGAGTCCAAAATGCAGTGGTTTAAGACACTGCTGGCACTCACGTCCAACCCACCTTTCTGCCAGCATAGACAGGGCCAAATAATATGCAATCTGTACCTCAGCCAGCCTTTTTCACAGACCATATATTTGCTGAGGCATCACGCAGAGGGCCATGGAGCAGACAGCTGGTACTGGTATCATCTTCAGTCACTTCATCTAAATCTGTCAGACCTCTCTTGACTGCGTCCTTGGTTATTCATGCTAAATAGCTTAAGCTAACATGATATGCTGCTGGTTTTTCTGCACTGTTAAGAAGCCACAATGCTTGTCTGTGAGGTCCCAGAGAAACTCCAGTTTTCAGGAGGAGCTCCATACATCGGCATGGCAGCAGCGAAAGGAATTCAGTCATTGCCAGCATGGTTTAACTAATCAGCTGCAACATAAATTTCATCTCATCAGTTTTCTCTCTGAATACATTTATAAGCTAGAAAGCACTACTTGCATGCCTGGCCACTTGCATAGCGAAGGGTATAGACTTTCAACTTGTTTTATTACTAACTTATTTGATAAATATATCTCTATATGAGAATATCTATCGATCGATCGATCAATCAATCGGTCGATCTATCTATCTACCTATCTATCTCTAAAAGAGAAAAACATCTAATTTGATGATGTTTAGAAAATTTCAAGGGGTGGAGAATCCATCAGTGTCTTTGGCTGATGGTTCCAATAATTATCTACACTTTCTGTTACAGACATGGACCTTGTTTCTCATTTCAATGAATCTGTCTTTAGCTTTCAGCTTTTGACTTGTATTATCTCTATCTCTGCTAGTCTACGGGACCACTTGGTAATTGTATTTTTTCCTTCTTGAGGTTCTAATGCAGCATGAATTCCAGTAACTTCTTAATTTTATTTCTAAAAAGATCACAAAATTAAACTGTGAGCTCCCTTCCCCCTCTTCGATGCTTTTTCTTCCCAATATCTGTTATTTCCATCCTCCTCTATATAGAACATCATAAGAAGTACAAACCAGCAAATCGTAACTAGTACAAAATGCAGGATATTCTAAATGATGCATAGTCTAAAGATGCCTTGTCTGTTCCACAATTAAATACAGACTGGCAGAGAACAATTTTGTAACCCTGCTAACGCTGCTGTTGCAATCATGCGTGCTGCTGCTTTAGGAGCTCACAAGACCACCCCGCCACTCTCCTGGTCACATTAATGGTGAGGAAGTTGTGCTGAAAACCTTGGAGCAGACAGAGCTTGAGAGAATATTGCCCAGACTTTGCCGCTGAGCCCTGTGTCCCCTGGCAGGCTTTCCGATGCTCTGTCCTGGCTCGTATGTGATCACTGATCTTATAGGAAGGGAGGAAACATATTAAAAGAATAATAATTGAAACAAAATTAAAGACTTTGGATTTTAAGTGCACCATGTTACGTTTAATTAGAGTGCTCTCTTTGGAATTTCTCTTTAGATTAAACTTTTGCTAAAAGGTATTTTTAAGATGTCTATTGGATTTCTCTGATTTTTATAAGGCATCCCTGAAGAACTCTATTGTAAAGATATCATAGAATTTAACTTCTGCTTTCCCTAGAAGGCAAAGTCTACGTGTACACCCTGTAGGTGTAGTCCAAAACTGAAAAAATCTTCAGATAAATTCTCAATACCATCTTCCTTATAGACTAATGGGCTTCTGTTACCCCAAGGAGTCTAGATGGAGTAATGACCTGTAAAGCTCTCGTTGTTTTCCTGCACATTCAACTTGCTTTTCTGAATTTCTGAATTATTTTTAGATTATTCAAGAAGAGTGTTTATTCATATTGGACCGGTAAAGAAAGTTTCCATGATGAAGTACTCTGTTCATATGCATTCATCTGTATGGCTGGAATAACTCCAGACAAAAGCATGCAGTGAAGAGCTCTTGAAAATGTGAAACTGAAGTAGCTGCAATGAAGTATCACGGGTAGATGTAACCCTGCAGATGTCCACAGTACAACTAGGAGCCACTCGCTAGGCTTCCAAAATCCTGTTTGGGCCTTTATTGTGCTGAATATAAATCCTGAGTGAGTTCTCCAGAGGACTCTCTTGTGATTATTCCGGAGTCCCATCCTGGAGACAGTGGAAGAAAAAATACAGCCAAAGCCATATCGAATGACTTGGGGCTGCTACACCTGCCTCGTGCCTGCCTGGCCTGCGGTTGAGTAGCAGCAGCAGGGAAAAGAAGATATATTGAGCATATTTGTCCTGTAGCAGCTGCGGACAAACCACTCTCCCATCAACCCTGCTATCGCTCTGGTTCTTTACAGTTGATGAGAAAATGCTTGGACCGTCATGAGAAAACAGGGAATTGCAGCATTCCTTCCTTGTAGTTCAGGAGAATCCCAAAAGTTTTTGCACAGCTGTGTGCACGTGCTGGTCTGCTTTATCAACCTACTTGCTACACTACTGACCATGTTTTTAAGTCTGTTAAATGTATAATGACGCACAAACTATTGCAATCTAATTGCAAAACCCCCAAATCACCCAAGTAAAACTCATATAATGCCTTATTTTACTTTCCAGCAGACAAAAGTAACATTTGCATTACTTCCCTACTTTTTGTAAAGACAAGTTTTCTGCAAGTTTTTTCAGCACCAGCAATTCAATGGCTGACAGACATTTATGCAAGTAAGACCCATTTTGGGCTTACTCTCTAGAAGCTCCCATTGTGTTTTCATTGATAAATAAAAGGTTTTCCCTGGAAGGGAACAGAAATTGGTAACTTCAAACCAGGAGGTGAGAGAAGGTTACGTTCAAGCTATGTTGTGGTTGATTTCTGTGAGGTTTTTTTCACTAGTGTGATAAAAGCAGACATCGGAGACCACTGGGGGATGGACTCTACCCGCGTGCTTGACTTGAGTGCTGGTGGCAGTAGTTACATCGTCTGTGTTTCTTGCTTGACCCAGCAGCAGTTCCTGCACTCCCTGTAATACTGCTCCTCATCTGTGGGTTACAAGCCTTGTCAAAAGGAGTGGGGAAACATGGGTCAGAAATTGGCTCCATTTAAGAAGTCATTACCTGTGTCCACGGAAAGGTGTTGGCACCACTACCAGTTACCTGCCATCCACATCCCTTCGGTGTTTAGGGTTCAGCTGCAATTTGAAGCTCAGCGTGCATATGTGAACATATTAGAACCACATCACAGACATGTTCCTCATACGCCTCTCACATTTTGGTGACACTGTGATTTGACTTAAAAAGGGGGAGACCAGGAACAGCCCTTTCCAGTAGATGCCGGATTTTTCCTAGTGGGAATGACAAACAGAAAGAGATAATTTTGTAAGCCATGTCTTCTCCCATTACGAGTTGTTATGATCACTTCTTCCTCAAGGATTGTGCAATATTGAATGTCTCTGTTGAACAACAGCCTGCTTGTGAGTGCCAGAAGTGAGGTTAAACCTGTAACTGAAGTCTTTTGTGATGAGCCGTTACATATTCCCCTTGCAGGATTAAAAGACCAACTTTTTAAACCTCTGGAATACCCTGGAGAGTGTTGTCTGTTGTGAACACCCTCAATCTTCCCTGCCAGTGGTTTCCAAAGACATTATAGGAAAGGGATCACAACGTCCCTTCAGTTCCTTCTGCTAATAAAATCCCTAAAATTCTGAAGTAGAGCTTGGATGTGGATGGCCTCATCTTGACACATTTTAATGATAGGTATCTTTCATTTCTTCTTTAGATGTTCCCTGTATTTTCCGTAGCACAAGAGTTTATCACGCAGCACACTCCTTTGGAAAGAGAGCCGTGTACTGTACGTGAACAGTACTATGACTGTTTCTAGGTGACTCTGGTGAAAAACAACTCAGTGAGCAATAACGGTGACTAAAAGCACAGTTATTACTTCATGTAGCGTTGGTGTAGCAGGATAGGAGGAAGGCAGGCTTAAAGCATGTTGTGCGTCTTCTCAGGCTTGAAAGAAACAAGGCAAATCTGTGACCACCACGTGTTTAAGAGAGCAGACATTGCAGACATTACATTAATAACCTTTGGAAATGCAGACGTGGGCATTTGTTATTAACTTTAATAGGAGTGAGTGCAAATTTCCTTTCTTTACTCTGATACGGGCAGTAAAGTCATGATATTATCAAAGAGGCAAGCGTAGAGAGAAATGTGTGCAAGAACGCCTGCGAGAGATTCCACAAAGAGAAAACTATTTATGGACCTTTTTAGGTTTAAAAAATGCTGCTGAAAGGGATTTATCTATTTCTTTCCTGCTTGACTTTTACACCAAAAATAGATATTCCCTATACCATAATGCTGTTGAAAACTGATGAATTTACTTGTTGTAGGAGGCAAGACACTAAAAACAGGCACATGAACAGCAATGCAATATTCAGCCGGAATGTTTACTATTCATTGGTGTTTGTTTTTGCAAATAACTATTTAACTAGTGTGGCTCTTTGGAGAAAGAAATGCTTTGTTAAAGTACCAGTGCTGCATTCAAGCACACACCATTGGAAACCTGAAAAACATTCTCCAGAAAAAAACCCAGGACCATTAAATTTAATGCTGATATTTATAAGGTAAAACCCAAGCAATTCAAAAATTCTTACCGAAAGCAAACAAATCTGTCCTTAGACTTACTAGTTTACATATCCTAAGAAAGTAACTGCAATGAACTCTACACTCAGTGTTAAAAATGTCCTTTGCAGATGCCCAGAGACATACGGGGATCTTTGTCAAACGTAGCAATGCCTTCAAAACCGTTGGGTGAGGTGAGGGGCCTCACGACGCGCCAGCTGTGAGGAGCAATCCTCTGCTGAACTTCTGATTCCGATTCCTGGTTGTGTAACGTGATATTTGCTCATTTTGCTGGTCCGGTCAGGAGTCACTCGGAGCCAAGGAGCCTGACAAACATCTGCTTTTTCCAGATCTACGCTGGAACAGATTGTCACCCCGAAGCCCCAACATCTGCTCTGTGCAGAGGAACAGTTGTGGCACTTGCTTGGTGCCAGAGCCTCTTAAAGGCACATTTCCCTGTGAAATGGTGGAGCCTGACAGCCCCTGTGGTCGCAGAAGCAGTTGGGTCAGGTTTTGGAAAGGGAAGGTTGATGTCCAGTGATTTAACAGGGGTTTACTTCTCAGCTTTTCTGTGCTTCCTAAAAAATGAGGTATGCATATAATAAGAGTGAATTGATTTGGCTTTTTTTGTGGTGTTTCCCCCCTCTGCCCCCCTTCCCACCCCCCTCCCCCCCTCCATGTTTTTCAATAGAGCAGCCCAGAAAGAGCTCAGGCAATCTGCTGGAAATGTGTCTTTCACCACAGAATCATAAAATAATTTAAGTTGGAAGGAGACTTTGGAGGGCATCTGGTCCATCTCCTCACTCAGAGCAGGGACAACTTTGAACTTAGATCTACCCGAGAAGGGAAATCAAGTGCTCTGGGGAGGAAAAACCTTAAATATGAGAGCTGCACCTGCAACATTTTTTTCTGTATCTTGCCTAATTCTCCGAGCCCAGAGCAACTGGGCTGCTAGAGTTTATCTGTTCCAACGTACCCACTGCTAAGTTAATTACAAAGGTCTCCTGTTGTAACTCGCTTTGCTAATCCTCTGTCGTGGTTTAACCCCGGCCGGCAACCCAATACCATGCAGCCGCTCGCTCACTCCCCCCTCTCCCTCCCCAGTGGCGTGGGGAGGAGAATTGGAAAGAAAGGAAAACTTGGTGGGTTGAGATAAAGACAGGTCACTAGGACAGCAAAGGAAAAAAAAATTAATAATGATAATAATAATTTAAAAATATAATGATAATAGAATATACAAAACGAACGATGCACAATTTCTTACTGCCCAACGACCCGACAACCGATACAGCCCTTCCTGAGCAGCGATCATGGAGCAAAACCGAGAGCGACCTCGGAACAATCCTGAGCAGCAATCTCGGAACAGTGATTTCCCCAGCAGCGATCTCAGAACCCCAAGTTCCAGAGCGAGTGAGTGAGGGGACAAACAGCCGAATGAATGAAAGCCCAAATGAACGAAAGGCGCCCAGCCCACTGGCCAACCCCCACTTATATACTGGGCAAGATGTCTATGGTATGGAATACTTTCTGTGGCCAGTTTGGGTCACTGTACTGACTATACCCGTCCCAGCTTTTTACACCTGCACATCATTGGCAAAACCTGGGAAGCTGGAAAACATCCTTGATCTCTTAGCAGCAACTAATAACATCAGTGTATTATCAACATTCTTCACATACCAAATCCCATACTAAATCCAAAACACAGTAGCTACTGGGAAGAAAATTAGCTCCATCCCAGCCGAAACCAGGACATCCTGAAACAATTTCAAATTTATTATCTTGCCCTACTCTGGGTGAGACAGAAAATTAAGCCCAAAGATAATTGAGGCTTCATTACAAATTGGAGGACTAATGACAGTCATGAAGATATGGGACATATCACGTGTTTTACCTTTATTAAATAATAATACTATTTTACATTGTGTGCTAAAACTTTTTTAAAAACCCATGTAATATATCCAAATAACAGAGCAGATTGTAAAGCTACTAAAAATGATTCTTATTAATATTCAGATAATGTTCTAGGAAAAAATTGTTTATACCCTACTTTAATTGAAAACGTCCATATGAAATACGCTAGAGCCTAAATATATTAGATTATAAATGATTGCCACAGGAGGATTTAAGCACACAATTGCCTCCTTTAATTTAATTTTAATTTTAACGTGGAAAAAAGGAGCGCGCTGCAGAGGCTGCCCGGCGGGATGGACCGGGACGCATCTTTCAGGGGACAGCGCCCGAGGCGCTCGGTCTGTCTGAGAGATGACACCGCTCACTCGGGAACGAAAGCCCCGAAGCAGGAACGCAGGAATTACGCCGCCCCTCCGCCGCGCACCGCCCGCCCGGTGCGGCCGAGGAAAGCCGGCCCCGCTCCCCCCGCTCGGCAGGCGCTGTCCCCCCCTTGCGCCCAGGCGAGCGGGGCCGCCGGCGCTGGCCGTTCCGCCTGCCCCGCCGGGCGCCGCCTCCGCGCGGGGGGGCGGTTGGTTGGAGGCGGGGCGGCGACCGTTAGGCCCGCGCCCGCCCCCCGGCCCGCCCCGCCGGCCCGTCCTTGCCGCGGGCCGGCGGGCGGGGCGCCGAAGCCCGCCGGGGCCGGGCGGGCCGCAGGGGGCGGGCGGGGGGGACGGGACGGGACGGGACGGGACGGTGCCTCTTCTCCGCACCGCCGGGACAGCGACACCGAGGCTCCCGGCTTGCTGCCTCCCCGCCATGGCTCCCAGCTCCGAGCGGCTCTTCGACTCCCTGGGACACTTCGGCAGGTACCGGGGCAGCCCCGTCCCGTCCCGAGCGGGGACCGCTCGCACAGGCGGACGGACAGAGGGACTGTCACACGCGCACGCACACACCCCCATGCAGGGACACGCGTGCAGGGGCTGACGGACACGCACAGAGGCGGGGTGTCACAGCCCCACAGGGACTCACACGCACACGGGGGCTGACACAGGGAGACGTCCCTGTGCATCGCGTGTACTCACAGCGTTGCATATACCGCAGGGCGATTCGCGCACAGACGCGCAGACTGACACACTGACAGGCACGCACAGGGGGACTGACACGCGCACTACACACAGGCACTCACACGCACTGCACCCCGGTGTATAAACTCGGGCGATGCAGACAGGCACTGACACACGTATTCGCAGCACTCTACACACCCCCATATATAGTCTTCCATACACGTGCTGTGACCCGTGCATATGCTCACACACACTATGCACGCACATCTGTGTGTATATGCCACGTTCACATATGCACCCCCACACAACCCATTCACACATAGGCTTACGCACCATGCGCCTTCATATACACTATGCATGCAGTCACATATGTTCATGTACAGGCACTCTTAGACACTTAACATTCACACGTTTCTTGCACATGTGAGCGTGCACATGCACATGCACACACATGCACACATACACGTACACACACAGAGCCCCCGGCCCTGGAGCAGTCCGGGCAGTTCAGGGGTGATAGGAGGAGGGTACAAGCAGTACGTATAGGAGTGTCGCATGACACACAGATGGGCTGTTTCTGCATAGGGGCACAGGCTTGTTGTGTGCAATAGGTGGTGTGTTTTTACTGACATTGGGCTTGTTGCATGTGATACATGGCTATGGAGTATATGTATGCATATTTATTGGCAAAGGATTATCTGTATGATAAATGGTGTGATGCATTGTGGCGAGTTTTCTTCGATGTGGTTTGTGGCTATGATGTGTGTGTATACGGGCCTGGGTTTGTTAGATGGGATACACAGATGAGGTGTGTCTGTGCGTATGCTGCTGCAGCTGTGGATGCAGGGCTGGTACGTGAGGCTCTGCTTATAGCAGGTAATGGAGAAGAAACGTTTGGCAAGGAAATGGAATTTTAGAGGCTATGAGTTGTAAGACTAAGAGGCACTCATCCTCACAGTGGGTTCTGTCGTGTACTTTCACAATCAGCGTGGATTTTGCAGGTGCATACTCCTCTGAGCCGATGTCTGGAATAGACCCATGTGTCACGATTTGGCTACAAGTTTAAGCCGTTGAATTGCAGGGTTGCACTTTCTAGCTCGGTCACCAGTGGGCTAGCCTAACCCGCAGTGTTGATCTCCTCTATCAGGGGCGAGCAGGAGCGGCATTTTGAACAAAGCCTTGGAGCTCCTGTTAATGGTAGAAGTGCGTACCTGCACTCTGCAGCAGAATAGGCTCTTAATATCATGTGCCAGCAGTAGTGGTGGGTATCAATAGCCTCTGTAGATGGTTAGGATGGAAAGACTTTTTCTTTGCTTAACTGGGACCTGTGCTTAAAGTACATGTTTGGCCAAGTTGTGACTTACATGCACATCTGTCTGAACAGTATCTCATTCATTGTCAGTTCTGGGTCAGCAACAAAAATACCTTGTTCTGTGTGAACTAGGAGAGAAATCCTAGCAATCAGTTCATTTTGCTGTTGCTGTTGCTCTTCTGTCTTGCGTGCTCTTTGTGGAAAGCAGGCACTTGACACCGAATACTGAAATAACACAAAAGTGGTTATTCCTAGCTACCGAAGTAGTTTTCCTACTTGGGAACATTTCTCAGTACTTTAGGTAGAGTTTTCACAACTACTTCTTGCAATTAAAGGGAGAACAATTCTACAGTGATAACCTCACATCTAGGGGCCAGATTATTTGAGATGCAGTTCAACAGGGGTTGCTTTAGGTTTAGGACCTTTGAGATGAACCGCAGACTACCAAAATTTACAGTGTCCTGTTAGACTCATGGCTGTTCAAGATTTCAAAGACCACATGCTAAAAGTAAGTACAGCAATAGCTTATGGTGGATGCACCTATTTAAAAAATGTTGTAAAAACCTCTTTTTAATCCCTTGATACTGCTAGATAAATGATCATACTTCATATAAAAGGTTGCTCTTAACTGTAACTATGAAGTTAGTTCTGATCAGTTTCTATTTATGCCTCATCATGACTCTGGCAGATAATCAATCATTTCTTCAGTTCAGGCAATTCTTATAAGGCCCATATAACCTATGCACTACATATAGATTCTGTAGATTTGCCACAGTCAGATTCTGAGCAATCCAAGCATGACTGTTAGTATTCTGAGACTGTTTTGATTTTCTTAAACTCTGACAGATGCAGTAAAGAATGGCCAGCTGTTTATGTGTATATAAATACATGCACGGAGAGAGTATGTATGCTTTGTATATGTAATATATATTATGTATATATGTCTATATAAAATTTATTCATATACATATAATATATAAACCTTTCACTTTGATTAAGGTGGTGAATTTTGCAGAATTGGCATTCACGTGGATGCTGACAATATTTTGCTTTCCATGTGGACTCTCCTTCAGAAGTCTCAGGGGTGCTATAATTCTTACTGGGGTCTTGAGACATGCATGAACAACCATAAAAATGTAACGGCTTCTGTTTCCTTTACCATTAAAGGCAGACTTTATGCCTGTCTTTGAATTTGGGCATGGGTAGCACCTGTGGCCCATAAATTCAAGAAAGTTGCTTTAAACATCGTTCTTGAGTCTGTCTCTGGAGCACAAGATCACTGCTTGCTATTGCAGAGGTGAAAGAAAAAAAAAAATCCTATCTGCCTCAAAAGACCTCATCTCTAATGAGTTGCCAGGCCTCAAAGCTCCCAATTTACCTGCATCAAACTGCACCTTTCGCCCATACAGCAGTTCCTGCCAGGCTGTGCCTATGGGCTCTCCCTTTCTGCCCCCTGCCCCTTCGCCAGCCCCTTTCTGCCCAGCCACTCCAGCAGCAAAAACCCACCGATCAAGTAGAGAGGATATAGTCAGCCATTTGCCATCGCTGGCAGCCCCACGTACTGGGAAAACGGAGACCTGATTAACGGGCGTAAGGTTGGTAGCGCAGCTCGCTTGGGCTCTGGTAGACCTGCGTGCCTACGGAGGTGATGCCTGCTATATGGCCCGCAGCAGGTACGCCTCCCCTGGACCTGCTGGCCTCTGGCTCACCAGCCAGCGGTGCGTAGGTCTGGGGGGGGGCACGCCCTAGGACCCGGCTGGCTGGCTCACGCTGCCCGCACATCTGGTTCCCAGGTAAACCAAAGGACTTCTAACAACTTTAGTGACTTTAATCTACCAGCAGGACACAGAACTTACCTGGTTGCTAGTGAGAAACAGGCTACGTATTTTGCAGCTCTGATCTACACCGTGACAGAGTGCTGAAGAGAGACATGATCTAATCAGGAATAGCTGTCTAGAGAAAAATCTGGTAAGGTACCTCTTATCGTAAGCGTGGATGAGAGTAAGGATTTGATTTCCCAGCTGGAACGTCTGGTAGCCATGAGATGCAGTTTACATGGTATGTAGAGTTTTCCCTGTGATTCACAGTTTTCAAATCTTGGCTTATACTTTAGCTAAAAGCAGGTGGTGAAAATTGTCAGGGAGAGAGGGGAAGACGGGGTGTCACTGACACTATTTCCAGGTTTTGTAATGAAGTATTTCCCGAATCTTTTAAAAGATTGTCTTTTGAAGTATTGTGTCTCTTACAAAGTCGAGTAGGTTATCCAGATTTTCAAATGTTGGTTTATAAATAATGTATTTTACTAGCAGTTAGACTATTTAATAAATTAACAATAACTGCTCTTTACCTTTACGGAAATGTTTGTGTATTTATTCAGTTTTTAACATCTTTACATTGTTGCCTTATATGAACCTGTTGCCTGGTCGGTGGAGTTGCTACAATTTGGACTTTAGAAGCAACCAATGTAAGGACTAGCAATGGCTGCTAGTAAGAGGAGAGGAGCAGGACAGGCTGCCTGTTTGGAAAGGATGCTCACCTCTTGCAGCCAAACATGGCGCTTCATGGAGATTACTACATTTATCAACAGTTTCAACATTTTCTGTTAATTTCATTGGAACTTTTCTAGTGTTCATAAATAGATCAGAGACTATGCTTAGCTCGTAAAGGAACTGGCTTGACTTTTGTAGAGATTCTTTCAATGGATTTCTGTAATGCAGACCCTGCTGGTCAGTGCCATAGTAGCAATATTTGAACACTCAGTGCTAACGCCATTTCTCTTCTCCCCACTTTGTAGGGCTCTTGGTTCACTTCTAAATTCCTACACCAAACCATCTATCTTCTTTTCACATCTCAGAACTTTTCCAGGCTCCTATTTTCATGCTGATGCCCTTATCCTCTCTCTTGTTTCATAGCTCACAGCTCTTGTTGTGATCACATTACGTCTTCTGCAAATTGTGCTGTATACATGATACTTCCAGGAATTCTTGGGTTTGTATCAAGTAACAGAGTCCCAAGTATCTCAAAGAACATGCTCACCATTTCTTTTCACAAAAAGAAAATAAGAATACTTTCAAGCAATGATTTTTCAAACTCAAATATTTTACAGATATCTTGAAAGGTTCTTCCCCAACAAAAATACTTTTTTCAAGTGGAGAAGTGTTCTTGCTGGACATGCAAAGAAATTGGTTTTCCTTTTCCAAGTTAGTATGGAGAAACAGGCAACCTTATTCAGCATTTGAACAGATGATTAGCGTTAACTTAGAAAATAGAAACATTACAAGCTTTTTCTGAAATACTAACACATTTAGTGTTTAGAACATCCTGCACAAAATTAGTATTTGTAAACAATATAATGTGTATTTCTGTTTAAGCTTTGAGTAATTTCCTGAAGATGAACAAAATACTGTGGTTTAGAGATTGTTTTCAAAAAAACTTTTTTTCCCCCATATACTGGCTACTTTTTTACAGTGGAAAAGTTTAGAGCAACATATCTGTCATTCAGGTTTCAAAATGTATCAGTGGACAGCTGTTTGTGTTTACTGGAATGTGCTAGACAGAAGAATCTCAAATCTAAGTCCTCCTTTGGCTCCTAGTCAGGAGTAGTGGTTGACAGAAAGGCTTGATAAATGTTCTTCAACTTTGTAACTACGCTATATTATAACATCTGAATCAGCCTGTGCTCATCTCAGATGTTCACAGGCTAAAACAAGTGGGCTTGGCTGCATTTCATTTTTTCCTTTCTTTTATTGGGGGGGGGGAGGTCCGGATATTTTGCAAAGAGTACTTGATCCCTTTGATTGAATAGCATCATAATAGCCTCGGAGAACTGAGACAAGCCATGTGTTTTCACAGAGCAGACTCCGGCAGCTTAAACAAAGATCTTATTATCTACGCCTGACTGGGCAAAAGTAGAAATACTCTCAAGGCTCAGAACCAAAGCTGGGTACTGGCAAGTGCTCCTGGATAATGGTGACAACACATTAGCAGTGTGGTCTGCAAGGCGTACTAACAGTACTTGCTGGGATCTGGGTCATACTAGAGGTAGTTTTGTCTATGTAGACAAAACTGTACTGCATCAGAATGTGTTGGCAACCTCACCCTGCCTATTTCTGGATTGAAAAAGTAGATTGTAGTAATAGAAGTAGATTAAAAAGTGGGTTACAATAACAGGAAAATAACTAAATAAAACCAGGATGAAAATGCACTTGTCTATAGTACTGTCCATTACTTCTCTAAGGCTACAACCTGCAATACAAGCAGCACTCAGACTTTAAGCTAGTAAATCAATTATGATTTGTAAACCAGCTGCTGAGATTTAGACTGGACCTCTGAAATGTTGGCAACCCCCCAGGGTGGCTTCTAGACAGAGTTGTGAGCTTCTAGACGCAGCTGGTGAGGGAGCCCACGAGAGAAGGCGCCCCGCTGGACCTGTTGTTTGTGAACAGAGAAGGTCTTGTGGGTGATGTGACGGTCGGAGGCCGTCTTGGGCTCAGTGACCACGAAATGATAGAATTCTCGATTCTCAGAGAAGTAAAGAGGAGGGTCACCAGAACTGCCACCTTGGACTTCCGGAGGGCAGACTTTGGCCTGTTTAGGAGTCTGGTTGGCAGAGTCCCTTGGGAGGCAGTCCTGGAGGGCCAAGGCGTCCAGGAAGGCTGGACATTCTTCAAGAGGGAAATCTTAAAGGCACAGGAGCAGGCCGTCCCCGTGAGCCGAAAGATGAGCCGGCGGGGAAGAAGACCGGCCTGGCTGAGCAGAGAGCTCCGGCTGGAACTTAGGAAAAAAAAGAGAGTCTACCACCTTTGGAGGAAGGGGCAGGCAACTCAGGAGGACTACAAGGATGTTGTGAGGTCATGCAGGGAGAAAATTAGAAGGGCCAAAGCCCAATTAGAACTTAGTCTGGCTACTGCCGTAAAAGACGACAAAAAGTCCTTCTACAAATACATTAACAATAAAAAGGGGGCTAAGGAGAATCTCCCTCCTCTATTGGATGCGGAGGGAAACTTAGTGTCAAGGGATGAGGAAAAGGCTGAGGTGCTAAATACCTTCTTTGCCTCAGTCTTTAACAGCAAGGGAAGTTGCTCTCTGGGCACCCAGCCCCCTGAGCAGGAAGACAGGGATGGGGAGCAGAATGTAAACCCCGAAGTCCAAGGGGAAATGGTCAGTGACCTGCTACGCCACCTAGACACGCACAAGTCTATGGGGCCGGATGGGATCCACCCAAGGGTGCTGAAAGAGCTGGCAGAAGTGCTCATCAAGCCACTCTCCATCATTTACCAGCAGTCCTGGCTAACTGGGGAGGTCCCAGTTGACTGGAAGCTGGCAAATGTGACGCCCATCTACAAGAAGGGCCGGAAGGAGGATCCGGGCAACTACAGGCCTGTCAGCCTGACCTCGGTGCCCGGGAAGGTTATGGAGCAGATCATCTTGAGTGCCATCACGCGGCACATACGGGACAACCGGGTGATCGGGCCCAGTCAGCACGGGTTTATGAAAGGCAGGTCCTGTCTGACCAACCTGATCTCCTTCTACGACATGGTGACCCGCTTAGTGGATGAGGGAAAGGCTGTGGACGTTGTGTACCTGGACTTTAGTAAAGCCTTTGACACCGTCTCCCACAGCATTCTCTTGGAGAAGTTGGCTACCCATGGCTTGGATGGGCATACTCTGTGCTGGGTAGGAAACTGGCTGGATGGCCGGGCCCAAAGAGTTGTGGTGAATGGAGTTAAATCCGGTTGGAGGCCGGTCACAAGTGGTGTTCCCCAGGGCTCAGTACTGGGGCCAGTTCTGTTCAATATCTTTATCAATGATCTGGACGAGGGGATCGAGTGCACCCTCAGTAAGTTTGCAGATGACACCAAGTTGGGAGGGAGTGTTGATCTGCTGGAGGGCAGGCAGGCACTACAGCGGGACCTGGACAGGCTGGATCGATGGGCCGAGACCAATTGTATGAGGTTCAACAAGGCCAAGTGCCGGGTCCTGCACTTGGGTCACAACAACCCCAGGCAACGCTACAGGCTTGGGGGGAAGTGGCTGGAAAGCTGCCCGGCGGAAAAGGACCTGGGGGTGTTGGTCGACAGCCGGCTGAATATGAGCCAGCAGTGTGCCCAGGTGGCCAAGAAGGCCAACGGCATCCTGGCCTGTATCAGAAATAGTGTGGCCAGCAGGAGTAGGGAGGTGATTGTCCCCCTGTACTCGGCCCTGGTGAGGCCGCACCTCGAGTACTGTGTTCAGTTTTGGGCCCCTCACTCCAAGAAAGACATTGAGGTGCTGGAGCGTGTCCAGAGACGGGCAACGAGGCTGGTGAAGGGTCTGGAACACAAGTCCTATGAGGAGCGGCTGAGGGAACTGGGGATGTTTAGCCTGGAGAAAAGGAGGCTGAGGGGAGACCTTATTGCTCTCTACAACTACCTGAAAGGAGGTTGTAGAGAGATGGGGGTTGGTCTCTTCTCCCTAGTAACAGACAACAAAACAAGAGGAAATGGCCTCAAGTTGCGCCAGGGGAGGTTTAGATTGGACATTCGTAAAAACTTCTTTACCGAAAGGGTTGTCAGGCATTGGAACAGGCTGCCCTGGGAGGTGGTGGAGTCCCCATCTCTGGGGGTATTCAAAAGGCGTTTAGATGAGGCCCTAAGGGATATGATTTAGTGGGGGACTTGGTAGTGATAGGTTAATGGTTGGACCCGATGATCTTGGAGGTCTCTTCCAACCAGAACAATTCTATGATTCTATGATTCTATGACATAGTTATGGCAGCATAATGCAATTATCACACATCAAGGAGCTGATGATCCGCTGTTTCATCCCAAAATATTATGGTATGAATGAAAATGAAATACATAAGGCACTGCACAGTGTGTTCCCTGTAATACAATGCCTGGGACTGGGATATCACTCCTATAAAAGCTCTCAATAATTTTCTCACAATAGTCATGATTTTTGGCAGTACTAAGATATCTCAAAGTTGGAAGGAAATGTTTTATAAAGGGCCCCAGAAGCCTTCAGCACATGCTATGAAAATTTCTGTGCTACCATATTGCTATACACAACAAGAATGGAACTGAGATACGTACACAGCTGACATTTTATTGGAGGTAGCTTGAGGCATGAAGCTACAGCAGCTGAGCAAGAACAGGAGATTCTCAACTTCTCAGAAATACAGAAAAAATAGCAAGACAGAGAAAATATCAACTGAGGTAGCTCAGTCTCCATTGCAGCCAAGACTGGAAAAAGTGTGATGACAAACTGTACAAAACAGAGATTTACAAGTACTAATAATGATAGTTGATCTGTCAGATTGTCCATATACTTGGAGAGAGATCTCAGCTGTCTTTGAAAAATACTGAAATTACCTAGAGAGCTAATGTATACCTTAATATCATACATTGACAGCCAAACTATAATGTTCACTTCACTGAGAGCAGGTGTTCTCTGAAAATCACAGGCAATGAAAATGTGGTTTGAGGAATCTAGAAGCACCATCCATTGGATCACAGACTAAACCCTTTCCTCAAGAAAATATTTTCATTAAGAGGTGAAGTTGGGTTTCCTCTTCCTATTATTTGGAGGCATTACTATTAGGTAGCAGCATCAGAGGTGCAGCCCCAGCAGCGGTCTTGAGGCAGGAATAGAGGCCAAGGCCTGGGGAATAGATGGAAAATGCCAATAAGGCAGCAGGAAGTAGAAAACAAGTGCCAAAAAGGTGCTTCAAAGAACTGGGAATAATTTGCCGCTCTATGAAGAGCAGTCAGCACGACGCTTTGGATGGAGCTCAGTGCCATTCAAATGTGTTGTATCCATGATGGCCTGGACTTTTCCAGCCATGTCGCAACTTCCTTCTCCTAAGTTGTGAAAGAGATTTGGAAGGATCTAGGTTCCTACCTGATCCACCTGTATAAGTCTATGCTAGCTGTGTGGGGAAATTAGTTGTCCAAATCAAGGTGCTAGTGAGCTCATCTCACTGACTTTACAGGTCTGTAGTATAAACTTCAGACATCTGTCTTAGTCACCTTGTCAAGGGGGAGAATTAGATCCTTTAAGGGCATGATCCATATGTCTTAGTTTCATTGAGTGGTTTAGGACAAGATGAATGGTGCACCTAGATTAGTCTGTGCTTCCTCATTGAGTGAAAACAGGATCTGGAGAAGTAGTATAGATGTATATGGATTGCATACTGCATATAGTATACTGTATCCAAGTGTACAGTATACAGTCTTTACTTTCAACCTGTATGAACTAATTAAGGCTTAACTAGAAGGTTGGGATGTGGGAAATGCTTCTGGCAGGACACTTTCTGTGTCACAGCATTAGCTAGCATCTTACCCTCAAGACAACACGAAGCAGATACCAAGATCCTTGCATTGCTCTGCTGTATGTCAGACATCAGAGAAACTGTCACGTATGCAACAATACTACTGTTACAGTGCTTGCTACGTTATTGGCCTTCCATCAGCAATCCTTGCTGTCCGTTCCTTGAATACAGGTAATTCCAGGAAAGATTGATTTAGGCCAACTATTGAATTGAGAGCATTAAGATCAGAGAAATAAGAGATCAAGCCTGTTCTGAAAACAGAGAAATCCCAAAGGTATGGAAAGTGAGGGAATAAAACCTACAACTGACTTTCTGAGAAGGAAAAAGGAAGATTAATGCAGTCATTTAGAACTTACGAAGTAGGAAAAAATGCATTTTTTTAGCCTTTGAATTGCAGGCATAGATTTGTGTCCTTGATGAAAAACTAGAAGATATTGCTAATAATATTAATTTAGCCCTTGTTCTGTAAATAAGTATTATCATATCTATGATGTAGTATTTCATTTAGTGGATGTCTGTCTAGTGCTAGAGAGAAAGTCAAATACAAAGGGTGAAAAATAAGCAATAATAGCTAAGCAATATCAAAAGCATTCTCTGACACGAAGCCACTGGATATATGGTGAAATTATACTGATGAGACCACATTTCATTTAAATAACTTATATTCATGGCTCGTATTCCAGAACAAATTATTGGTTGGATTTTTTTTCTCCATCTTTGGAACTGGTTTAGGTCAGCAGAACTGGGAAATACCATCAACTTGTTACAGCTCCACCCTTTTGAGAGAGAGAATTCGTGTTAGTCCCAGGGTCAGAGCAACTGGGACCTTATCTCTTTTACACTTGTATTTTAGGCACTTTGGAGAACTGTCGTCCTTTGTAGATCAGTGTAGCCAAGCTTGATTCTGTCTCACTTATCCATTGAGAATAGAGGGGGCAGTTGACACAAAAATAGATTTATGCAGGAGGATCCCGGTAGGTCTGAGCAGAATCCAGCTTCTTTATTGGATTATTGTGGAGAATCTTCTAATGTAAGATTAGAAATCAGCATTATTCCAGATCATTCCCTTGTATGAGCTACCACAAGAGAAAAACTCAAGGAAAGAACCTGACACTACTGTGGAAGTATAAGCAGGTAAAAGAGCATTACAGAATATATTTAGTAAGAGGTCAAAGTGCATTCTTAGCCTTGGAAACAGTCGAGTCTGTAATTTGCATTTCTTTGTTTTTAATTTAAATTACTTCCAATTTTAACAGTTTAAAGAGAAAGGTAGTAGAATCATCTTCCTTGAATCACAGGAAATGAAAAGGTTGTCTGCTTTCCTTTAAGAAATCAAGAACAATATGGAATAACTTGGTCTGTTGGTCACAGAAGAGATAAATGACCAATAAAACTAATGAAAATATCTTTTCTTTGGGAAGATCAATAATGCTGTTAAGATTTTGACTTGCCTTCTTTAGAGAGGTTGTAGAAAAGCTCTTTGTCTAATTAAAATCAAAGGCAATATGTCAAATGTCCACGATCTATTAAATCAACTTTCGGCATTTCATACTATTTTATATACTCTACAATATGTAAATCTCTCAGAAGATAGAAAACAGAAATATTTTTCTTGTCCTGTGAAGACATAGACTAGCCAAACCAATAGCCAGCACTGGAACTGGAAGAGGATATAAGTAAACAAAAATTGGACAGAAGTTCATGACCAGGCTGCTAACCAAAACAAAACAAACCGAAAAGCTCTCCAGTGAGAATTAATCATTTAATAAGGTCTTATTATGGGGCAGATTCCCATGACCATTTGAGGAGAACGAGCTGAGGACTTCTAGGCAAAGAGTGGGCTACACGTTTGCAGTGAAGAGGGACAGTTTGGAAGGAAGGTGAGCTACGAACCTGCAAAAGAAGCTGAAAGTCCTCTTGCGCTCAGTAACCTCCTTTTATGTGGGTTTAGAGATAACCGGCCTTGCCTTGGAGAAGACAGCCGGTTGGGGATACTAACCTGACTGAGTGGGAACATGGGTGGGACAGACTGACCGACCTTGCAAGGGCCTCTCAACAGCCCTTGCAAGAGCTGAGGAACTATTGGCGGATCATCAGTGTAGACTCCTGAAAAGAGAGGAAGAAGGGAGCTATGTCTTACTCCTTTTCAGTGTCCTAACTGAGCTTTAACAAAGTCTGTAGAAGGTACTAGCTACCCTGTTACACGAAGAGAGAAAAGCTGTTGGTTTGGAGGCCGTTTTCCTTTTGAATGTGGAACATATAGCTGCTAAATATGGATGTACTTAAACAATTCATACATAAGCAAACCCAAGTTTAATAGCAGACAATACTTTGACCATACCAGATTGTACATTAAATCGAATCCCTTTCTTCAAGTTGTAGAACTGCAGAGTTACAAGTGTAGAATTCCATTCAGGTAGAATTGCAACTTGCTGTATTGTCTTTGGCAGCAAAGAATCTCTGGCTGGAATTGAGTTGCCTTTCCTAAAGCCATGCCTTGATTTATATGTTGACTTTGTCTCAAATTTGAGAAGGCACAGTATTATCTGACACAATTCCCTAAATGTAACATCTTGTTAAGTGATTCTTTTTTTTTCTAGTGAAATATTCCTAGAAAGCTAATAAGACAAAGGTGTCTGCTTCAGCTCTTCGGTTTTGCTCTTGATGAAGAGTCACTGTGGTGAAAGTCAGAATTAATAAAAGAACATTGTAAGAGTTGCAAATGGAGCCAGGGAGAGTAAAATCACCCATTATCCAGGTAATACAATGCTTTATGTAGCCCACAGAAATAGACCAAATCATCTTAATCATATTCTGGGCTGCAAAATTAACGCTATGGGTAAAATTATTGCTTATATTAAGGAAGAAAGAAACAATGGAGCAACCCAAAATTCCATGACATTTCTGTCAAATATTTGCAGAAAAGGTTTAAACATAATTTGATCCATAGAGCTAATACTCTTTATTATTTCTAACTGAAAACTCAGAAGATACTAGTATGTGCAGGAATGGTTACCAACGTGCGCTAGGAAAGTGATGTCCAGTATGCTTAAATTAATTACACAGATTTCTTACTTGTTTTAACTTTTCCCATGAGAACTTTCAAAAACCTATAAGAATGAGAAATTTTACAATCATCTTCCAAGCATGGAGCAATTAAATTTCCAATATAGAAATCTAAAGCCATGGGTAGTATGCCTAACAATGTGTGGCATGGCCTGAAGAGAATTTAGAGAATTCAAGCTGAAAATGAGCTGTCTGCATTCAGTTCTTCTTCGGTGTTACTACAAATAGGAAACAAAAAAAAAAAAGAGTTCTTAAAAAGCATCATTTAATAATGACAACAGTAAGGCTTAATTATTTTGCAAAAATAATCTTTGAAGAATAGATTGCTAGTTGCTTCAGAATTGATGGTTTTCACTACTGTGAAGTAGCTATTCAATCCATGTATTTGTACCTTCAGCTATACCAGGTTTAGAGTTTTGTAATAGAAATATGTAAATAGAATAACAAATAACATAATTCATATGAAAACAGATGAGTTTTATTTCAGGATTATAGACAAAAAAACATCAGATAAAATAAACGTTAACTTCCATAGTTTGAACACAGTTAGTGCAATGTGTCATCAGGGTAAATAGCAGAAAACATCTGATTTCCTAAAGGGGGAAGGAAGAATGAAATATAACAGTTTATACGTGAAATACTGCCTATGCTTATAGTTAGATGGAATCTTAATAAAAACATTTGAATTCTATTAGACACTTTACAGATTATGATGTGAAATGATTTGCTTACATAAACTGATGGAAACGCTGCAACGTAGACGGGAATTAAATATCTAGTTTGGATTTGTCCCCAAAAAAGAGGCTGATCAAAAGAAAACAGTGTTACCAAAGATACTGGAATTGAGTTTTCCTTGTGAGAGGTACTGCTAGTAATATGTCATGCAGACGGAGTACATGCTAATTTTCTAAATGGTACATGTTTATAAAAATGCTGTTCCTGGAATGGAAACATCCAAGTATAGACCCTGAAGTGTTACTACTGTTCAAGCATAACCACTCTGCTGTGTTTAGCACTGATCCAAATAATTCCAAAAGAAACTTGGCAGCACTAGGTTAACAGTTGGACTTGATGATATTAAAGGTCTTTTCCAACCTAAGCGATTCTATGATTCCAAATAACTTAAAAACTGCACGGTCGTGTTCTTTTTTAATTAAATTACCTGGTATATACCCTTGACACACGTAAAGCAGAAAGGACAAGTGGATCTCTAGAATGAAAGAGACTGCCTCCAGCTCTGCCATTGGAAGGTGCTGGAATTGCTGTTGCACTTGCAGTCCGTTCCTGCTTGCCTGCCCTGCTCCCGTTGTGATTGCTGCTCCGCTGGTAACTGCTGTAGCCCCACTTGGAGCCGTGACCTCACGTTTGAGGACTGCTTGACTGGTACCTGTATGGGTGCAAACGTACCAGAATTACAAAAATGTATTTCATACTGATTTTGATAATCAAAAAGAAGGCTGACCAGAAGAAGGTTAGAAATCAATGTGCACCATTTAATGTTTGACCATTGCTTTCAGTGATAGTTTTAAATGTCAACTTTTTTCTCCCTTTTATTGCTTTATTTCTACTAGTTATAAGGTAGATATACTATAAATATGTGAAGGAGAAAAACTGCAGTTGCTCCTCGCAGCAAGCAAGCGAGATGTTTGGTTGGCATTTGTTACACGGGCAGGTCTTGTGGATCTCTCTCTTCACTAGATAATCCATGGCAGGTTACACAGCATTTATCTTCCTTTCACCTAAGGAGCCTAGAGTATGGTGCAAGAGCTGTGCTAACCTCTAATAATGTTGCCAAACTGTTCCAAGTCCTCTGTTGACTTCTCCAGGCTCCCTTGTAGTTTACACATGCAGGAAAGCTAGTGGATATAGCCCCTGCAATTAAAAAGTTACCGCTCCCAGTGGTGTGTTCCCCCTCAACCAGGAGTTACTGTCACAGTAAAGTCAAGCGTGGAACACGTGTGCGTAGCTTGGTTGCTTGAGTGCAAATCCAGAGCCTTTGCGCCTAGTCCAGTTCCACTGTCAGTTGAACCAGAAGGCTGGGCATTGCGCTGAAGTGGCCGAGGTGTGAACCCACCTTCCTCCTGGCCAGCTCTCCCCTGGGGGCAGCAGCCCTCGGCAGAGGGGCGGCAAGAAATATCAGGACATCTTTAATGGCAGCTGCCCTTTCTGCTGTGCGTGTCTGTTCATAGCTGAAAGCTGTGCTACTAAACTGATAAAACCCGGCAATATTTACCAACTGGATTATTTTGTCCCAAGTGAGGACAGAAACCTCATGTGCCTGGTTTAGATAGCCAAACCGAAAACCTGTTGCATTAATTGCAAAAAAAAAAAAAAAAGGATTTTGAAAGTATGGCCCTTAATTCTGTAGCACTAATTATTGATTTTTACACTGATGTTACTTTCTTCGTCTAAGCTACTATACCAAATGTGCAGTAGTGAGCAGCTGAACAAATCCCAGGCTTGTCTTAATCGAAGGGAAACATGCAGAAGTTTAATGGGATAGAAGTGTTACAATTCTTCAGAGAATCAGTTTTAGATGATTGTAAGAATGACTTGGTAAGCGTCTGCTGTTTGGTGACTGCATGTTGATGCACACATTGTCACCAGTGTATATATATAATTCCTGGGTCCTTCCTGATCTATAGGCTTTCTTATTCCTGTTGCATCTGTGCTGTTGGTACGTTTAAACTGCCTACCCAACACAGCATGTTCTGCCTCTGAAAACAAATTCTGGGAATAACCATCTTGCTGATGTGACCTACAACCAAGTCTTAGCGTAGTTTAAACCGCCCTTAGGAGGGAAGTTAGTTTACTCTTGACAGTGTAAGTCAAATAAGGCCGTGTCTGTGATGTATTTAAGGCAGCTTCCAAATCTGCATCTCTGCACCATAGCAAAAATACTGCTCCTGAGTCTCATTCAGCTCCTTTCCTCTCAAAAAAATAAATGTGTAAGTGCATCACAGCTTTTTGGTTTAGAGTGGAAAGAATGCTGAATGGCTTTTCTCACATTAAAAAACCCCAGGATGGAATACAGAGGTGAAAGTGGTTACTGAACACAAATTCTTTCAGAAATAGTAAATATCTGGATTTTTTTTTCCACTGAAGCCATCCTGTTGAGTGTACACTGCACAACAAAAACATAGTGTGTTTTCTGACTAAGCAATTTGCTAAGAAGGTGGTAGAAAAGACAAACAGTAAAAATAGTTCTTGTAAAACCTGTGGAATAGTACAAATCTTTTGCTAATCACAGAACAGTCTTGTGAAGAGTCACTGACACTGAAAGGATTTTTAATCCGACACTGAAAGGATTTTTAAAGTTTTATATTAGCTTTTGAGGATTATCTAGTAATTCACCCTCTCCTCTCTTTGGTGGACAGACAAGGAAACAAATGTTATCAGAAACATATTTTATTTAACATAAAATCAGTGTCTAACAAGTTTTGTCCCATCTAGACACTGCAATAACTGACAATGGTAAAAGTACTCTAAGGCTAGGGATTTATTCTCTAACATATATGCAGCAATGTCCACTTCAGATATTTTTGCATGCCAGATGTACCACCTTTCAAATAGACTGGTGCAGATTGTTTGCATGGATGCAATATAAATTGGATCCAGCAACTGATCCGGCTTGTTTTATTTTTTTTTTTAATCATCATCTATTTTGACTTTTTTTTTTTTCAAGTTAGATCAGTTTCCCAGATAAAATTCATAGCTGGTCCACATAAAAAGGACCACCGCAACTGAGGGTAGAGTGCACTATGTCTCAGGGGATGAATAAACAGTGGGAAGGGAGAAGGGAGGAAATACCTTACAGTGAGAGTGCCACGGAGTACGTTGTGTCATGAGACTACAGCCAGAGCAACAGTGGTCTGAGATCTAGGTCATTATCGTTACGGAAGAACGTTTCTTCAACTCATGTACTGACATTATGATATTACCAGTTGCTTTTCTTACTGGTGAGATCTTAAAACTTTAGAAGAGTCTTAAAACTGGAAGAGACAGAAAATGTAAAAGACTTTTTTACTATAAGCTGTAAACTGAAAAAAGAATAACTGGGGAGAAATTTCACAGATATATTTTAAGAAAAACTGGTAGATTTTCATGTTGTGTCTTGCTCGGGCTTTTGTAAAGACAGTTTTATGCTCATTTGACTTCTGGCATTCATTAAGCATCTCTATACTGGAGCAGTAACCTACAAAGTCTTCATGACTTCTATATTTGACACTCCTGGCAAGAGTGACAAAATGTACTTGCCAAATAATTATCTCCCATGGCAAGTCACTGAAGAGATGGAAAAACACTGCGAGAGATGATCATACCTTTTAGGACAGTCATCATGTTCACAGATCTTAAAAAATGCAAAAAGTGTGCTTTTTAAAAAGAAAAAGGATCTGTGAAAGAGGTATCGAAAACTACTACCTGCAACAATATATGTTACATAATCTGGTGTGTGTATGTGAAGATAACTGGCATATAAAATACCCTTGCCCAAAAATGCCTTTTTTGAGATCAGTCCAGGAAAATAGATGACAGACTTTGCTGAAAGAAGCCTTGCTTTCTTTTGGTGAATTTCAATAGTATTTATTGCTACTGCAATGTTTTTTTCTTACCATTTTCATGCATGAGCAGCAGTATCTCTTTATTCGGGGAAATTTAACTTTTGAAATGGAGTTTGGTGAGTTTACTAAGAAGATTATATTACATGTTTGCCTGCAATAGAGAGATGGAAGCTCAGTAATAAAAGAGTTTCTTATCAGTCTGGTGTTCTTAAATTAAGAATTTGGGAAAAAAGTTAATCATTTACAGTGGGCAGCAAGGACAGCATAGACTTTAACCTGTGCCTCAGGGTCAGTGAGATGTATGACCTGTGCATGTTCTGCTGCGACCTCCTGCCCCAGTGCAGCCTGCCGCAGGGGCTGCTCCAGGCTCCCCGAGCGGGAGCGGCTGTGCTCCCCCAGCACCGGGTCCTCCCGCAAAGCGGAGAACCTGCTCAGCCGTTGCGTGAGCATGGGCGAAGAAACAGGCCCAGGGTTTTAAGACTGGGGAAGAGCGTTGACATGGCCACAGCAAGAGGGCTGAGATAAAACTCATGCACCCAAAGGTCCAAAGGGAGGAATGCCAGGCTAGCAATAGAGCAGGCAGCAGCTTTATGTTCCTCCTTGCTCAGCACTGTCTGCTGCCCCGACCCCTGTTCTAGCAAACCTCTGTCTCCCGTGAGGCTGGGCCTGTGTCTTCTCTCTCCCTTTCCAATCTTCAGCTGTTCTGGCAAGCAAAGGTCAATGCGTCTATAGTATTCTCCCGTCCCATGTATCATCCTCCCTACATACTTTCCACGCTTTCTATATGTTGTCGCTAATGGTCTAATTAACTCCTTTTGATAACTATGCAAGTTAATGAATTTCCTGACCTCCACGCAATTGGTCTTTCTAGAAGAAAAGCCCTTCCTACCCACAGGAGGTTCTCGGCAGCTCCTAAGGTTGGGCTTTTCAGTCTAGCATCGGTGGGGATGCTGTTACAACACTACTGTAGTCAGCAATGTATTTTGCCTTCACAGCAAAAGAGGGCTTTCAGGTTGTTTGGTTTTTTGTGTGTGTTTTTTATAAATATATATAGAGAGAGAGAGAGGCTTAGCCAGCTCATTGTGGAATTTCACTGGAGAGAGCAGTAGGTAGTTTTAGCCCATTAGTGTGGTGGCAGGGCTGTGGGATTCCTTCAGCCACTGGTGCTGCCAAACACTTTTCTAGCTTCACATCAGGCCTTATTCTTCCCTATTCCTGCTTCCCCTGCCTGCTCCTTGGCTTTTTTTATTGAGCAGTTAGAGGATAAAAACTGCAGTGCAATCCATCCTGCAGGGTTCTGCAACAACATGGCCATTTTGCTGTAAAAACATGTGTTTTCCTGTTCTTAAATTAAGTCATAAACAGCATAAATTATGTCTATTAATGTGTATCTGGCATTCTGTTTGACTTTTTGTGTTTGCTTAGCATAGATGCTGCAAATTAGGTAAGAAAAATAATGATACTACAGAGTGGATTTCTTTGTTGGAACTGAATAAGATTTTCATAACATTGAAAACGGAAGAACATTTTTACAAGAATCAGTTATTTATATCTAGTTCGAAGTTAAACTCTTGAAAGATGGGTGAAATATGGCATGACACAGATATTTCTTTAAAATAAATCCTTTATTGCTTTTTATAGATGTGGAAACTGTTCTATAGGACACAAAGGAAAAATGAAGGAAGGGTAGGGGGCTGTAATTCATACAGTTTTAGAAAGTAACTAGAGGGGGATAACTGATAATTCTGTACAACAAAGTGATAAAAGACAAGGAAGATTTATCCAAGGTGGCACAAGGATGTTTTGTAAGGTGCTAATAGTCTTACACTGAAAAAGGGGACATCAAGATTAGATTTAATGAGAAACTTTCCAACAGAAAGACTTGACAGTGGAGCAGTCTGTCAAAATGGTTATTGAAGTACGATCACGAGAAGTGTTCAGGAAGAGATAAGATAAAACTCTCAAGGGACCAGTTAGCTAGACCTGATCAAAGTCATAGCCCTGGTGATGCTCTTGGGATTTGGGTTTTTAAAAAATAATGTAATGCATTGGTTCATGCTATCTTCTCAGTCCGTATCCATACAAGTTGTTATCTTCTTTCAAGCCTCTCCAACAAGAAAAGGCATAAATATGTTTTTCTTGCTCACTCTTACTGGGGAGAAGAGAAATGATGACCCTGATATTTCTTGTATTGTGAGAGCTAATTAGGAAACTTAAGATGAATGTATGGGAGTTTGAAATTATTTAATTTTTCCTCTGTCTGGGAAATACCAACTGGGCTATCTGACACTGCAGTTTCCTGATACATAATGACAGATATTGCAAATACTGGGGGTGCTGGTTCCAGGTATGCTGCTTTTTATTAGCTAGTAGAAGATGTAACTGCACAGCTTCTAGGGATTAAGTTTGCTAATTTGCTAGAGGTCTTCTAATCCTGATTTCAGTCATTCTGCATACTGCAACAATAGCCCAAGTTGTTGAATTTGGTCTTGCTCTGCTATTTTTAAAACGAGTTTGTGTCATTTGATGGGAACAGTTAAAATGAAACTAGAGAAGAGGAACTAAAAAATGTTACTGACCATATTTGTCTGCATTAATAGGGGGACAAAGGTTACATTTCAGAATAATCCTTGCTTTTTTGTGATCCAAGATAGTCCAAAAGCTTTTCAGAGCAGGTTTAGCCTTGTTTTGATTTATGGCTAGTTACTTAGTCCTCAAGAAGCTGTTCTCTTGAGAGGGGATTGGTAGGCTTAAGGGATGCTTTGGTTGTATTCAGTTTCTCTTGACCATGTCTCACACGAGGTTTGTTGGGAAAGAGCAGCACAGCGCCTGTGTGAGGATTGCCTTGCCGAGCCTTCAAGAGGGAAGTGGAGCCAGCTTTTGAGCTGCCACGGTGGGTTTAGCAATTCAGCCCTCTCCTCAGACTGCTGTGGAAAAGTCAACGGAGATGTTGGCAAGAGAAAGGGGGATAAAAAGTGCTCCATCGGAACAGCAACAATGCCATTGGAAAGACAGGATAGGCAACTGGGTTTACATTTACCAAGGAAAGAAATAAGAATAACAAGATAAAAGGCAGAGGAGAATGAGGATGGTGAATGGAGTTAAGTTATACAAGAGAACTGTCTAATTGGAAAGGTTAATTGGACATTAAGACAATGTATCCAGCAAGTTCTATTTAAATACTTTGGTTATAGATAGTTTAGAAATTCATTAGAAATTGTGATGATAGATGATTTAAAAGTCCTAGGCTAGGTACCATTGCGGCCTTTATTACAGGAATTCAAGGCTAGATTAGATACATTTCCGAAAGGAGTCATCTAGAGGTCACATTTGTTACGGGTATTGGAATTGCTCTGACTTTTCCCACAAGACATTTGAAGGCAATTGTTTTTAGGCATCATTTCCTATAACTTCAACAGTGATAGCCTCTGATCATTTTTAAAAAAGCTGCTTTTTGTTTCGTACTACCAAGGCCCAGCGCATACTGCAGTAAGGAGGTATATATAGAAGCTCATTGAATGCTTCTTCAAATTAATGCAATTGATTGGCCTTCAGGAAATAAGAAGTGGAGGAGAAACCAAAGCTATGTTGTTTTTTCTGAACAGATGTTGTACTAATTATGTGCATAATTTTAACATTTAATTGAGGAAAAGATTCCTTATGCTTAGATTATCAGAAACTGTCTAGAATTTGCAGTCAGTGATACTACAGTTCATTGCAAGTCTTTCAAAATTCAGAATGCATGTGCAATTTATATACTTAGATTTACTTGCATCTCAAGCATGTTTTAAAAGCTATTAAAATGCCAAAATTCAGGCTATGCATAAAACGTTCTTTTACCATGTTTGTTTTATGATACAATCTTTAATGCATAACTGCACACCCTGTTTAAGCCAATACCCAACCCAGTTTACAGCTATGTTTTGGTACAAAACATTTCACACTGCTCAGATCTTCCTCCACATGTGTCTTCATGTATTCTGTCTTTGTCTTTTGGAGACAATAAAGAGAGATGGAAGAGAGATGGAATACAGTTATATAGATACCATTAGGTGAAATGAAGGGCGTAATGTGTTTGGCTTGTTTTATTTGATGCGCATATGTCTATCCCTCAGAACCTGAGGTTGCAACATTTTGATTTTTCTAACCATTCCAGTAATCTAAGGCCTTATTTTGAGGGGATGTAACTACACAAAATTGGAGGGTGGAAGGCTGCTTCAAACTAAGCACTTAAGTTCAGAATTGTTTCTTTTTAAATGGTCTTCTCTGTGTATGGCTAAACACATGACAAAGAGCAGCATGTATTTCCTGACAATAGATTACTTCTGCAGTGGGTCTTTTCTTATCTTTGATCTCTTGCAGAGCTTAACTGATATTGAAGCAGCCCTGTATGACAAAACACTAGATGCTTTAATGATGTCTCCTTTTACTGATCCTCGCAAAATAATTATGTTGATTTTTTTTCATGTATAGAGGGCTTTTCTTCAGTAAACGTTTTTCTTTCCCTTTACAGATTTCAAGCATGGCTTTATTTTGCTTCTGTCTTTCAAGCTATGTCATGTGGTATCCATTACTTAGCATCTGTGTTCATGGCTGTTACTCCTAACTTTGTATGTGGGATCCCTGGAAATGTGAGTAGTGTTCTTTTCTACAACTCCTCTGAATCAAGTATAGAGGACATCTGGACACAATGGACATCAACAGAAAATTACATTGTAGTCCAGCTGGAAAACGGAGAAATTTGGGAACTTAACCAATGCAGCAGGTCCAAACGAGAAGACAGTTTGGATCTGGCATATGGATACAACGGCAACAAGTCCATATTTTCTTGTTCGGATGGATTTCTCTATGATGATACAAAGTGGAAGAGCACTGTTGTTACGCAGTGGGATCTGGTCTGTGACAGAGAATGGCTTGCAAAATTAATCCAGCCTACATTCATGCTTGGAGTCTTGGTTGGAGCAGTGGTTTTTGGTGACATTGCTGACAGGTAAAGTGCCATCCTCTGAAAATTGTAGCTTCAGACTGCAGTAACTCCATGCATATCTACCTGCTTTGTTGTTTTCATTCATTGTGTATTCATAATTATGTGTTCACAATTCAGGAGGTTTGGATATTGTTTTATTCACAGAGGTGTTTAACTCAATTTCTTTTTCCAATAGCAAGTACTAATTTTAAAATGTATTTGCAAATAATTTGCTTTTAGAATATTTTTCCTACTTTATATCAGCCATTGTTCTGGGCCTTGATCCCTCAAATTGTCCTGTGCAGCTAGTACTGGCCCCTAGATTTTTTTTTTTTTTAAATAGGAATAGCAATGGTTAGTAGTAATAGCAACAGTAAAACTTGGGAGTAGATTTTCACCTCATTTTCCATGAGGAGATACTCCTCATGGAAACATAGATTTTTATTTCTGGTCATGATAAACAGCTGAAGGGCTACTGGAAAGTTAAAAATCATGTATTTTAAAATCACGTATTTTAAAATCACAAATTTCCTAACCTCTGTCATGAATACAGCTCTGTGGGGCTGATGCAAAGGCTTTGAGAGTTTGATCAGGCCCCACATTCTTAAAATAAACACCCATACACTATTTTTCCTTGCTGTCCAATTGTAGGTTTTCCCTGAATGGTTAGCTTAAACTTCAGTCTCTTGAAGGTTAGTCCAGATAGGAGGAAAAATGGTTGTCAGTGAGCTGAGCTGTAGTTTCATTTAGCTACTGGCATGTACAAAGTTCTGTTTGAGCACGAGAAGAGTCAGTCTGTGGAGGGACTCGACCCGAGCAGTCCCTTGCTCACGGTGCCAAGGCCCGCTCCCCTCCGACACTTCCTCCCTGGACGTTATCCCAGATCCCGCGCTGAGATCCAGCATCAGAGCTGGACTTGGAAGCAGTAGTGAGATCCAGGATGTAAGTCTGTATCCTCCTGCTTCTCTTGTTTTTCTCTCTCAACACAAACACACATACTCCTACACCAGAAGAATGCCCAGCCGTGCCCCTCTATCCATATGAGACTCAAACGCCTAAGCTGCGTTGTACTTGATTTTGTCTCAGGCGGTTTATGTACTTGTGTTTTGCTTTGAAGGCTGGTTTAGTGTTATTTATCTCTTTCTATAAAGGTGCTTGTTGACTAAAACAGCTCTGTTAGGTGGAGGGTGACGTTTTATCCCACAGCTAACAGTATAAGCAGAAAAAGGAGACCCGACGTGTTGTTTTCTGATTTTCCTTCATTCATTAGCACAACGGTACAGTGTGACAGTTACAACATGGGAATGCAAAAGTAAAGATGATCTTTCTTTAATTTGGCTTTTAGAACATATGGAATCAATCCTGCCTCCCAGTCCAAGGCTTTGTAAAACTGCATTTAATACAAAACCAGAATATAATGCCAACATTTGTTCTGCATCCCTTTAAATCATTCATAGTTTTATTAATTAATACTCAGACATGATTTATAAGGTTATGATCATATTGTTCTCATTTCCATTAATTCAAGCCATGGACAGCCAGTTAAGATAGTAAACACATTCTGAGTTGCAGATTTACAACTGTAGATTTTACAGCTGAAAGTTATTATTTTCTGACACATCCTGGCCAGTGGGAAATAAGTTTGTGGGTTCCTCCCATTCCCAATTAACAGATTTCCCAACAGAAGAGCTCCGACAGCTAGGATTCACTGGGATCTCTTCTGGCAGGGATCAGAGACCAAATGTGCATGACTCCAGGTCAAGGTTGAAGAAAAACAGGAGTTGTTTTAATGTAGTACCAAATACTCATGAAGAAAAACCAACAAATGAGCCCACACCCCTGAAAGTCCTCAAACTCTCTGTCTAAACGTAATATCCACATCTGTGAAAAGCTGTTCGCAGTGGAGTAGATAATAAGAGTCCAAGAGAATATTATCAGGGAAGAAAAACAATTCCATGCATTTTGTATTACAGAACATTTGTAGATAGAATATAATGAATCCTCAATAGTCTTGTATATCTACTGCAAATTTCTAGGTTTTCTCCTCAGATGAACTTCTTATTGATGGCATGTGCTCACTTGTTCAGGGACAACTGGCTCTACTTGGTATATTTGCTCCCTGAGATACGGGAAGAAGATAAACAAATAGGAGATCCTTTTTACTAAGTGTCCTTCTTCTACACTGGAAATTACTATGTTTTTGATGGGAAGCTAGTATTTGACGTGATTTTTTTGCTGTTAGTATACTAGCTTCCTGGATTTCTGTGCTTGTATATGCATGCGCGTGTGCTGTGATGCGATCAGAAAATTCAGAGGAACTATGTAATTGTCATTTATTAGAGAATTCAACTTTAAATAACTGGACAAAGATACATTACAGAAGCTTTTCATTACTGTCCAAATTGGTTGTTACTTTCACAAGAGATGGCATGTGTTATCACAGCTGACTTATGTTAGAAATTATCAACTAGACGTTACTTAATATAAAATATCTGAAAAAACAAGTCTTACCTACTGTCCTCATAAATAAGACAGAGTAAATTTGCAGATCAGTTACGTAGAAGTTAAACTTGAAACTGGGGGTGAGCATATGTAATGCCCACTTCTGCACATTGCTTCCAGCCAAGAATTGTGGAGTGGAAGTTCCATCCATAGGAGCTTGCTTTTTCTTGGAAGTTGGAATTACTGAAAAATTAATACAGGTAATTAAACCAGAGTTTCTGTGGTGAGTGAAAGTATTAAGTACAGTATTTTCAGACTCACTTCCAGATGGGCTCTCTGGAGTTGCAGGTGTATTTTAATAGAATGTTTGTGGTTTTTCATAATTTTATTACTGCTGTGATTTGCAGACTGGGAAGACAGCGTGTTATATGGTTCACAAGTGCTGGTCAGTTTGTATTTGGCATCGCAGTGGCCTTCACATTTGACTACTACAGTTTCGTGATTGTGCGCTTTCTCCTTGCTATGGTAAGAAAGGATGTTCACCCTGGCTCTTTTTATGTGTCATTTCCTACCCCTTCTCAGGAAAACCTCCCTTTTGTTATTATTTCTCCCCTACTTCATCATTCTAAGGCTCCCTCTGTTGCACTTACGTCAGCAGAGCAGGGAGAATCTGAATGTTCTTGACCCACAGCACTTTTCCCTTTAAATTAATAGAAAGCATCTGTATGAAGCAGTGTTTGGTACCTCTTTCATCCCAACCTCTTCTGGACTGGTAATTAAATACCACGTGTGAGCAGCAAACTCTGGATTCTGCATTGCAGCTGCCATTGCATTTCTCCTTATTGTTAGAAATGGAGTGTATTTTTCTTAAAATAACAAATAATTGTGATATATAATAATTGTGATTTTTATCTACCATTTTGAGTGATGGAGGAGACATGCACACTTTCTCTTCCATGCATCTCTTTGGTCTTTTAAGCTACATCTGGAATACTAAATACATAGGTAGACATATTTAACAGCTAGATGTTTATACTGTACTTAAGGGTATTTCAGTATACATGTTTATGCGTATCTATACACATATTTTTATATGTATGTATGATATATACCCAATATCTGATATATATTCAATATTTATACTTAGTAACCAATTTTAAATTACTGCTTTACATCCAAAAGTGTAATATTTGTAGTCTTTCACTATATAATGCATAAAGAAATTAGAATGCTATCACAAGAAAAATTCTGTAACTTATTTGAAGAGGTTAGAAATTTGAAAATAATCACATAACTTATTTTATTCCTGCTGACAGTGCATTAGTCAAGACAGGTCCTTGCACCTGGAGCTCTCTTTGCCTGATTAGAGCTCAGAAGGATTTCCTAGCAGGAAAAACTGCCTGGGCATTTCAGCCTCAAACAGTGAGAACAACAGGAGTCCCTCTACTGACTCCCTTGGCTGTTGATGCTAGGGGCTGTGGTAGTTTAGAAAAGCAAAAAGCTCTGACCAGACCAATGCTGTAGGTTTTAACTGCCCACTGGGACTGATTTGTGAGATGGAGGTGTAAAGCTCTAGCCCCCCGCCACTGAGATCAGCGCAGCTTTCCTATCAGGTTCAGTGGGTTCAGAATCAGAGATTATTAACTGGAATATTTGTAACCAGAAGATTGATTAATCAAAACAATATACTGGAATATTTTCTAGTCTAGATTTTCTAGCTGTGTTTTGAAATACCAAGAGTTTGACTGTTGCTAGAGAAATTGAAATATATATATTTTTAATAATATATATACATTCAATGAAGAAATACTATAATGCAGAACATGCCAGTAATTGCATTCGCTAGATAACGTATGAGAACCTATAACCATATATATGAGATTCTCCTCCAACATTGTAAAAATTTGATTTAAAAGATAATTTACAAGAGTGTGGAAGGTAATTCTCAGTAAATTTGCAGTTCCCTGACATACAGATTATTAATAGTCTACTTAAAAGCCAAGGTCAAGATTTTCAGAAGTGGCAGTTACTTCAGGGGACCTAATTTTCCTGCGTGTCCAGTATGCAATGTCATTAAGGGACCTGATTTTTGGAGGTGAAGGGCTTAGTGACATCAGCAAATTAGGCTCTTTTTCAGGTGTCTCTTGCTGGCTCTCCCCCACTACAGAGAAGCATCCAAAATCACTTCACATTTTTAAATACAGTGTCCGGGCAGTCTGAAGATTTGAATGAACTTTTTCTCCAGCTGATTTGTTTTCAGAGTTGCCTTTTTTTCTGTCAGTGTGGGACATGCCGGTGTGGTGGGAATTAAGCGTACACAAATGTGGAACACTGTTAGCTGTTTGTTTTTACTGCTGTTGCACAAGGAGAGTAGATACAAACCTCACTCTTTTTTTTTTTTCTCTCTCCCACCCCCCCCCAGGTTTCAAGTGGCTATCTGGTTGTGGCTTTTGTTTATGTGACTGAATTTGTTGGCATTAAAGCACGAACCTGGGCTTCTATGCATGTCCATGCTTTTTTTGCTATGGGAATTATGATTGTGGCACTCGTGGGATTTTTGGTTCGGACCTGGTGGGTCTATCAGATATTTCTCTCCATAGCGACTCTTCCCTTTGTCTTGTGCTGCTGGATGCTCCCAGAAACACCTTTTTGGCTCCTGTCAGAGGAAAGATACGAAGATGCGCAAAAAGTAATTAATACAATGGCAAGATGGAATAAAGTAAACACTCCCTGCAAAGTTTCTGAACTGCGCTCAGTCCAACAAGATGATCTAGTCGGTGGCAGAACGGGTGACAATGACACGTCCTCAACAAAGAAGCACACCATCTTAGACCTGTTTTGTAACTGGTACATTGCAAGAAGGACCATCACAGTCTGGCTGATCTGGTTCACTGGGAGCTTGGGGTACTACGTTTTCTCCCTCAGTTCTGTCAGTCTAGGAGGCAATGAATATTTAAATCTCTTTCTCATAGGTAAATAATTTTGTACTTTATTCTGCTTATGACGGAACTAGAACATAACATTTAGAAACGTCTGTAGATTTGACAGCCTTTTTTTTAACTTTGTTCATTCAATTATGAACCTTGTTCAAAAAGTTTCTTGCTAACTCTTCATAAGGTTGACTAACGCAGGAGTATCATTCACTCCAGATCTCACTGTTTCTGGAAAAAAAAGAGAATTTAAAATTTGTTGGTGTACAAAATTCTTCTCCATCTGTCTTTGTGATTGTAAAACCATGTTCTGCTTATCTCCTCTTTGCCCTGCAGGCATATAGCAGATCCACACAAACACCAAGGGAAGCAGACCAGCAACACAAAATTCACACGGCTCTGTTGAAGGCACAAACTAGGAAAACGAGAGAAAAAAATTATTCCTTTAATCACTTACAGACATGATATATTGAGTCTGTCTATGTAGAAAATAGATTCGTAATTCTCAGAAGCAAGAGTAATTTTAGTTTTCTCAAAAGTATATTTTTAATTTAGTTGTATTCTTTTAATTTTGTCGGTCTGATTGTAATCTGCCTCTGGTATGTAAATTGTTTATAAAGGCGGCTCAGTGCATTTAAGGCATGATCCAAAGTTTGTTAAGATCAGTGGAAATATTCCATTGACTTCAGAAGACTCTAGATCAGGCACGCAGCTCTGAGCCAGCAAAGAATTAAATCATGCGCTTTGCTTTATGCAACTGAGTGCTCTCAGTAAAGTGAATGTGACTGTTCATGTACATAAGCACACAGAAGGACTGGGGCTCTCATGAATTCAGTTTGTGCTGTCACGTATTATGGCGTATTGGTAGACTGACGTGTTGAAGAGTGGATGCTAGTATTGCCCAGATAACTGAACTGTTACGGTGGAGTACAGTGCGTAAATCACCATATCCACCTCTTCCAAAAATATTTTAGCAGACTAATGAACACTGAATAACTGCAACCTGCTTTGACCAGCACAGGCCCAAAAGATTGTTTCCCGATATTATAGGTGTATTGACATACTATATGTGCTTAGTAAAGGAATGCAGCATATTTGTTCAGGGCTGTATCTTATGTTCTTCCTTGATTTTACACTGGACATAGCAGCATTCTTCATGAGCAAGTTGGTTTAAAACATGTCCGAACTGGCTTAGGCTCAATATAATTTGTCTAAGGGCAAATCATGTTTACACAGGGCTTGTGAACAGTCCGAACGAAATGCCAGTTCCTTTAGAGCTGCAGAAGTTTTTCTGTGGAAAGAGAGAGTAGGAAGAGACGATCTGAGTAAGGGTGAGACATTGTAAGCAGCTGCCCTCTTTTTAATGGAGAAGAGAGAAAGCTGCAACTGCACTCTCTGTATTTGTGGAGCTCACTCAGAAAACCCGAGCTGGGGAGACCTTGCTTGCCTTTTACATTGGGATGATTTTGGGCTGAAGCCTGTGGCATCAGTTCTGTGTCCAGGTGGAAGCTGGCAGATCCCGAGAGGTGTGTCGGTGCAACACTAGCAGTATTCCTTGTGGGCACGCTTAAGCTGTTGATGTGACCATACCTGAAGCAGAAGAGCAGCAAATGGAGAGCTTTCAGTCAGAAGTGCCAGTGTTAAAAAAAGCAGAACTGTGGCCTTGCTGTTTTCTGTAATTTTCCACCCCAAAGAGAACAGCTCTGCACTGTGAAACCTGTTTCCCTTGTCCTTCTCCATCCCCCACTACTGTATTTCAGGCCATGTTTTCTGCCTTCTGTTGCCATTTCTGCTACCAAATGAACTAGCCCAACACACTGGTTATCTCTAGATTTCACTTATTTATTACCCCCTAGATTGAAGTAATCCTCATAAAGAGGAAGTTAGAGTTATAACATGAGTATGTGTAATCATGACTTAAAACGAAATAATTTCATACTGACAGGTGCTGTGGAATTGCCTTGCTATATCATTGCTTGCATTGGGATGGACAAACTGGGAAGGAGAAACACACTCATTCCGTTCCTTATTTCAAGTGCACTGATCTGTGTTTTAATTATGTTCATACCTCAGGTTAGTCACGTACTGTTGAAAGTGTTCCTATAGTAGAAATTGATTTTAAAGGCTCTTAAGTGTGTAGATGCAGGTGCTCTTTCTAAATCCTGTAGTTGATTAAAGGCTGGTTTTAAATTGCAGCTGCCAGCCTAAGATAGATTTCTGTATTTTCAGTACAGGTTTCACAATCATTGCTGAAGTCACATGTAAAATGTTCCTGAGGCTTCAGTGAACCAGGACTGGTAAAAAGTGATACGAACACTAATTACTTATTGAGACCGATTTTAAAAAAGCAAGCAATAAGTATTGCTTATTGTTTAAAGAAGGGTCACAACTTTTGAAGGATTTAAATTCAGTTTGGAACAGCGTTATTTTCTGGTGATTTATTTATTTGTGCTCTCTTTCAATAGGATTTCAATATATTAATTATCTTAGCAAATATGGCTGGAAAATTTTCAATAGGTGTGGCATTTGGCCTTATATATCTCTACACAGCAGAACTGTACCCAACAATTGTAAGGTAAGAACTTTCGCCAGTTATGTATTTTTCATTACTTTGCTGTTATTTCCTTTCCTTTGTCATGCTCCTGCGCCAGATCCAGCAGCTCTTGGCATCAGTGGCGGTGGTCTGAAAGACCTGGGATGGGATGAGTTCCTCAGCTGCTTCAGAGTTGTCTAGTGTTTGGCTATACAATAAATTTTTATTTATTTTTCATTCCATGTGCATTGATTGGTTTCATTGGGGAGCTAGAAGAATAGTCAATACTTTCTTAAACATTGTTTATGCCTTTCTTAAAAGTCCTGGTTGTTCATCCTGTGGTCTATGCTGAATGATGATTACATTTTTAATCTTAATTATAGAAGCAGCAGAATTTCACTAAAATATAAATTTACATTGGTGTAGCAATACCTTCCTAGTATAATTGCTAAAAGACACATATCCTACTGACGATTTAAGTGTCTGTGCATTTTTAATTGTTTCCTTTATCTGCCAGAATTCTTATCAAAGTCTTTGTTTTATGTGTAGATCACTTGCTGTTGGAAGTGGAAGCATGATGTGTCGTGTAGGAAGTGTGGTTGCTCCTTTCTGTGTATATCTGAGAAGTGTTTGGATTTTCATGCCACTTGTAAGTATTTATTTCACTGGTGACTGTTTCTGGTTTTGAAAAGGCATATGTGTCACTTGTTTTCTCAGGAACCAAAAGCTGAACTTTTATTTTGAAAAGGAAATGGAGCGAACCATTCTTGTTCTAAATTTTAAGTCTCAAAGATCAGTAACTTCATAGTGTTAAAAATATGCAACTAAAGCAAAAGGGAGACTCTGAGTCACTGAAATCTTCTGAAATGTTTTTATGATGGAAGACAAAAATACTTACACACTGAATCCTAGTATAAAATTGATAAAAATATTTTCCATAAAAACATGCTTCATCTACCATGTAACATTTAGGAAGTGTCTTAGTTCATACTAAGTCCATAACTTTACTTTGCAGGCCTAGCAGTTCTTGACCATGCTCCTGATTTATTTTTACCCTTTTTCAAAGGCATAGTTCTTTCATTCGTGCAATTCACCATGGATGGCTGTTTTTTCTTATATTATTCCTTAATCTTTTCCATGGCTTCCCTGGGACATTGCATCTTTGGAATAGCCTTCCAAAAGATCAAGAATGTCTTATGCTTACTATACTTGGTCTTCACAGCTGTCCCAAAGCTCCCTTTTTGTGTTTTTCATTTACAAGAACTGAACAAAACAATTCATGAGATAGAAAAAGAGAAGGAAATGGTAGATTGATGAGGTTCACGGTGACTTTGACAAGCAACAGAACCTTGGATTCATTAAGCACATCTTACTTGTAGGTAACTCCAGGTCATGCTACCATTAGGGGTTTTTTTCTACCACCAGTTGCCCCAGGAAAACAGAGGTGGGACCATTCCTTCGTGGACTTTGGGCATTTTGTCTGCATTGTGTAGCTTCAGATCCATTTTGGACAAAATATTTTGTGTATTTCCTGCTCACAGATTAATTACACTTCTTCATTACATTTCTGTTATGAGGCATTTGCTGCTTAGAAATCCTGCATCTATTCAATCCCTTTTTTCTCCTGAAGAATGATTTCTGCCCATATATGTAAAAACAGAAGGAATTACAAAGTTTGTATTAAAGCTTTAAGTAGAGAAGAGTTTATTAATGATTTAAAAATAGTTTGAATTCTTTCAAAAACCCCTTAGAATTCACTGTGACTAGCACATCAATGTTATGTGTAGATTATACATGTCAGAAGGTGAAAATGTAATGGGATGTGTCTTTAATCTGGATTCTTAGTCTAATTTTGTCTACCACATTGGAATTTCCTGAAAAAGTGGCATTTTGTCCTTTTGATTTTGCAACTATAAACTCTTCAATTATAGATGCTAGAGAGATTGGTTTCAGAGAATTCTTGGGAACTCGTTTCATTATTTAAATTAATTACTTTCAGTTGTTTTGGATGAAAATTAAGAAGATGAAGGAGACCACAAATTAATTCATTCCCTCAAGCTCCTAAAAATGTTTTCTTTCTTAATAATGGCCCCATACAAACCAAGATATCATCCCAGAAAAGACGAAGAAACATTTGCACAACAGAGTGGTCATGGGAGAACATTCTTTTTCTCTTGTCAGTGTTTTGCCTTTACTGGCTGAGATAAGCTTTATCTGTGCAGAAGTGCTGCAGTTAAACCACAGATGGGGAATGCTCAAACGTGCTGGAGAGCAGTGCAAACGGCAGTGTAAACAGAGGAATTATTTCAGCTCTGAACAACTCTCCGTGTACAAAAACTATCGAGAGTATTTGCAGAGTTGTGTAGTAGTTCACGGTGAATATGTTTTCATTATTAGCTCCTCTTATAAAACATTCGTCAGTTTATTAAATAGGCTTGTCTTGAGTTGGAGCATAGCGTGCCAAGTCTCAGGTCACTTAAATGTTTTGGAATGGAAATGAAATGAAATTAACTACATTTGTAAGTAAACCGACATACATCGTGTTGATCTATTGTATACACCACACATTGTCAAGCAGTTACTACTGCTATTTGTTTGACAGCCTGCCTCATGTACAGTTATGCCACCTCTGAGTAATGCAAGCATCTCATCTGAATGCCTATAAATCTTGAATAACTTGCCAAGTATGTTTTTCATGTGACAACTTTCTAGAAAACTTACAGTAAAGCAACTGCTCCATGTATAACCTATTTCTGTTTCTCAGCTGTTAAGAATTATGTTACAGTAGCCCTTTAACAGACTTGATTTTTCCCTCAGATAAACTATAAATTATAAATGAAAAAAACCCCTCCACTGAGGTCAGTAAAGTTAAATGAATGCAAGTCCTGTGTCTAACACTGGTGGATTTTCAGGACAAAATTTAACCTTTTTTTGTTGAAGGAGGAATTTTGTAAGTAAGATCACATTTTAGATTGGTTCAGAACCATCAGATGTGGATATAACTATAAATGGCAGACTAGAATAATCATTTGTTCTCAGAGGTAAAAGTATTATTTTGTAGGGATATTTAATTCAAATTATCTTTTGGTCTAGACTAAATATATTAAGTCCTGGTCTTAGACCACTGTGAAATTAAAATTGTTGCTCTGGGTAGGGAGGAGGACATATGAAAAATGGTGGTAAATCTTTTTTTTTAAGTTTTTTATGGTAGCTGTTAGAAGCTGCTGGCTATACGGAAGTGTTGGGAATATTTTGAGAGTTTGACTAAGCAGAACGTCAGATTTCAAATTAAGACCCTGAAAAAGCAATTAATTGAAGCAGGTACTCCTGTCAAATTAACTTCAATGGAGCTTAAACATACCTGAACGGTTTGTACAATAGTACTCTTTAATCCATAAGCATTTAACTCATTGATTATATCAGAAGAACATTTTCTGATGTTGAATTATATGTGTAAAATAGTACATACATACAAAATGTACACATTTGTTATGAGCAAGCAAAGGGCTAAATTATGTCAGATGCCTCATGAAGAAGTATGCCAAGATAATACTGCAGAAGACTTGCTTTGACTAAATGTGAGTAACTTCATTGTTAAGTGTGGTCACTGCCCTGAAAAGGTAGATGCCATTTGAGAAGTCCTTTCATTAATATACTGTGACTTAATTGTTTCATATTCTGTCTTTCGTAGGAAATATCAGAAAATGCTTTGTAGGGTTAGGGAGAAGGGAAACACCGAATTAGTTGGCATGCAGCAGCTTTCACATTGAAAAAAGAAAACTAACACGTGACGGAACAGAGTTAAGAGAGCTGAGATGAAAAGGCAGGAGAGATGGTGGCGTGTACGCTTACAGAATAGTGAGAGTTCGCAGGGAATAAGAGGTAGGTTCACGAGGAAGGAAAACATGGGAAGAATGCAAAGTGTCTAAAAGACTAACCGAAACAGAGAAGACACACATACTCAAAGCACACAGTGTTGCTTTACCCTTGTTCTGCTGGGCGTCAGTAGTGACCCTGCTCTCATAAACTCCAAATGTATGGGTGTCCATAAGCGTCAATATCCTTTACAGCCCTCAATATCCTCAAATATAAACTTATGACAGCCTAAAGGATGTGCATAAGAGAGGTTACTGTGGAATAGGTGCCATGTGTCAATTCATCCTGTCTTGCCATGGCAGAAAATAATCTTTTAATAGTGGAGAAGAGTTTTGACACTCAGAGGTGAGACTTTAATGTTTTGGAATATATTTTTAAATATCACTCCTGCCACATATATATGTCTACAAGGATTTCGCTCAGTTTGTCACTCAGTGCCATTTTCTCTGGTCCTATTACTGCTAGGATTTTTTAAAAAAATTTCATGGTAAGAGCCTGACTATTTTATTTTCACTGTAGTTTGTAGTATTCAACAGTATTTTGCTTAATTTTTTATTTCGTCAGCCTCTAATGCAAGTGCAAAAAGAGGAGCGTATGCAACAGTGTGAATTCTGCTTCTCAAAAGAGTGCTTGAGACAAGCTGTCCTTTTGGAGGGGAGGAGAAGCAAAAGCAGCGCGGTGCATGTGCATGAAAATAGCACTGTTCAAGGTTACAATGGAGAATTCCAATTTTAAAGCACCTTTCTGACTTAAAGAGAAAGTCTGGCTTAGCTGCAGATGGTAGCTGGCCAGTTCTTGTCTCAAGCTCTGTGTGAGAGACATAGGCATAGGAATTCCAAATGTTCTCTCTCACACTTGGAAAGAAAGTACTAAACAAACAGGAATCAGCATAGGGCAAGATAAGGATAATACAGTATCAAAGTGCACAGTCATAAAATGGAAAAATACTGAGGCCAGGCATGATGTACTGCGTGGAAGCATTTCTATCAAGAGAGATTTGGGCCATTTATAACCTGATGTTGGAAGAATGTCAGGGTTTTAATGCTGTTCTGTACTTCAAGGGAGGAAAGCATGAATTGTTCTCATTGAACAAGACACAGAAATGAAGGGAAAGAAAAGGCACTCCCGGAGCATGTGTGTGTTTCTGTATCCACCCGACATGATCCCAATCCTTGCACCACTCGTGCTGAAGTAAGCTGTTGTTATGGAACTGTGTACACCATGGACAAATCCAAGATGTGATCCCAGTGCAAATGTCAGTAGATGCCTGCACGCCTAACAGCTCTTTGAAACTGAGTTTAGCAAAGTGTTCCTGGTGAGAGCTAGCTCATTATCTGCTGAAGAGCTCCCCTGTGCAGGGATGTGCACTTTTGTGGCTCCAGCCGAACGAGCCATACCAAGAAATTCTGATCTGGCTGTGTGCAGGAGGAACAGGCACACAGGCGCAGGGAGAATAGGTTCAGGAGCTGGAGTGTGAATTGAGACTACAGGTGGCAGGGAAATTGTAGCTCTATGAACATGCATGTAAAAATAAGTGTATGAAATCCTAGAATCGGTTCTTAAATACATACCTGATAGTAGAAATACCAAATGAAGATATATATATTGTTTTCTCAAACAGAATTATTCCTGCTTGCACTGTATTGATCCCTTGTGTATTGATCCCTTGTGAACAAAACACTTCACTTGCTCTTCATTAATGCTGCTGCATAATCCTTCATTTATGCAACGAAAAGACAGATCTTCTATGCAGTCAACAGTTAAGACTTACGATCTTTGCTTTACATTACAGTTCCTTGTGCTTTATTTTGAATGTACTCTCAAGAAAGATCAAAGATATGCCTAACTTGAAAGACATTTCTACCTTTACAGCTACTGTTTATTTCTTCTAGTTGCTTGTTGGAATCATGGCTCTTCTGAGTGGAATATTAACAATAATGCTTCCAGAAACACTGGGAAAACCATTGACTAATACTTTGGTGGAAGCTACAGAAATGGAAAGAAACAAGAAAAGCTGTTCAGGAAAGACTCCTCCAGCACACAGTGGTGCAGCATTAGAAAAGATAGAGATGATTGGTCAAGAAACAGTCAGCACTGAGAAATAAAGCAACAGCAACATGGCTGTTCCCAATTTTAATCATTACCTAATTTATAAGGTCTTTTTATTCAAGAAAGGTGACTGTTCTATAATGTCTGTGCCTTTTACTTTGTATCCAGTCTTGCCTTTTCAATAGAGGAAGTATATGAAACCTTTTCCACGTGACTGAGGTACTGCAGAAAATTTGATAGAATTTCTAGATCCCTTGTCAAACTTACCCAGACTTTAGAAAACTTATCTGACTTGCTGTGACCAGTTGGAATGATTACTTTAAATGTTGGAACCTACCCGATTACACATAAGTAAAAAATATGCCAATTCTTTGCTTCACATTTTCTGCAGTTAGATTTGTAAACCTGCCACAAAGTGCCCTGTCCGCTCTCGTCCTGTTGCAGCTGACAGTTACAGGCTTGAGACTTCAAAACACGGTAAACTCAGACAGTTATAATTCAAGAGAGAAGCCTTAACATTGCATCAAGTCATATCAATAATTTTAAACCAACTTACTCTTTTTTTTCCAAGTTTTCTACTAGAAAAGGTGCCATTGCTAACAAAGGAAAGTATTCTGTGGAACAGCCTCTCACTGAAAAAATAGCACTAAGTTTGCAAAATGTGCAAATAGTTTGTATATTCATTCTGTTGAATGGCAAATGTATTTTTATTAGTAGTTTAGAAAAAAATGTTCACTGGATCTACTGCTGCCTTAGTAAGTTCTTTTTAGTTTAGGTAAAACTAAAATGCCTGATGCCTGTGAAAGTCATATTCATTCCAGACCATTATTTCAGTGCTCCCCTTCTCACTTATTTCAGCTCAGATCTAGCACCAGATTCTTCATAACTTTTACGAGCTACACCAGCAACTTTGCCAAATGTCTCCATCAAGGCCTTCTCAGTCCTCAGTGGAAAAGAATAAACGGTATATGGGTCTTATTCAGGCTCTCTGCACAGAGGTGGACTTAGGTATTAATGAATGTTTAGTAGACACAGTATCTACACACCATTTTTCTCATAGATCAGCTGTCTGTAGCTCATTTTTTCCTTCTACCACACAAAATCAGTTAGAAAAATAGAATTTAAAAAATGGTAGCTGAAGGACACCAATCAATAGAAGAGTTACCAGTTACTCTAATAGTTTTAGTCAAAGTGTCTGTAAATGTCCCACTGTTACTACACCTCATGTGCGCATCAAGATTTACTTGCTGGTGCAGTGATTCTGCCTTATGACTGTGGACCACAGAAAACCGATAGGAATGCATCATTCTGGCTGCTACTTTCATGGCTTTCTGTCCCACCTCCCCCTTTTCAGTCTACCTCCAGACCTGGGGGGGGGGGTTCCTTGCCTGAGGATCTGTATCCTCCTCGCTTGGCCACCCTTGGTTTGAGGGGAGCAGCACAGGAACCTTCTGCGTGCCAGGGTTCAGACAGCTCGCTCTCCCCTGGGCTGTGTGAACCCTGTCATCCCTGGTTTGAAATCAGAATTTTTCTCATCTTAGTCACCTACTCTCATGCTAGCTGGTTCGACCTCATCAAAACAAGTCTTCCTTGTTTACTTCTTTGCCATGCACCCCGAAATAAGACATCTATATTACTGTAGATAAATATTCTATATGCTGTAGAGCTTAATGGTCACATTTTCAATTATATCTGCACAGTCATATTAGTTTCAATGACTTCTGAAACCAGAATAATGGTTTATATCCCCTTATAAAAGATTTTTTTCTTCACTGCACTGTCCTAGAGTGTCAAGTAGCATTTTGGTCCTGGTATTAGGAGAAAATCATATCCTATATGAGGACTAACATGCTTCGAAGCAAGAAAAAATGAGTAAGTTTAAGTTCAGGGAGTTTCTGTGTGATAATTACATGGAAAGCAGAAAGGAATCTTTTGCTCTCTTCAATTCTGTGAGTGTTTCAGTATTTGCAGAGAAAACCTCCAAAGAGAACTGCGCAGAATACTATGGCTTCTGTCCAGATACATTAGTTCAGCAAAAGCATGTGCTTAACCTTACCCGCGTGAGTAATCCCATCATTATTCAGAGAACGACTTGAATACATACTTTGATGACTGAAGATAGGATTACTCACACGCTGTGGCTTTTTATTTTGCTGAAGAGCAGACCTAGTATTCTTCCACTGCTTTCAGATCCCCCTCCACTTCCCAGAACAGAACAACTCTCCTTATCTGCAAGATCTGTTGCCAAACCCTGCATGCCCTGCCTTAAACAAGGGTTTAACCATGCTAAAAAAGCATGCAATACACCTAACAAGGAATTAAACTGGTACCGTCTGACATTACAACCACCCTCCCCCTGCACAGACCTCCAAGTAATTGCATTATTTTGAGATTCTTTCACACTGATACTCCATCTTATATAAGTACAAGGTCCTATCTTAAACTCCTTAGTCTTGAGTGCCGGGGACAGTACAGTCTATTATTTCTAACAGGTACTAAAGAATAGTTAAAATTAATTTTTTCTACTTCCTTACCTGCCAAATAACTGATTTGGGGGTTACCCTGCTAAGAACAGTCAATGCATGTTCTGTGTTCCTTTGACTTGAGGGATTCAGGACCTGATCATCTGTAATCGGTATACATAAGGTAAAGAAAAAAAGAAAAAAGAAAACATTTATATGCACAATGATACTGAGCAATGCTTACAGGCTAAAATTTAATGATGATTCTAAAACACAATGTAGCTTGATGGCTTTTGACTCCAAAAGCCAGTTCCTCCTGTCACTGAAGTCAGTTGGTATTTGGTCTTTGACTCAAACGAGACCTGAATTTCCCTGAACTAATGATGTTACTTTTTTTCCCTGGAAATAAAAAGTTTATTGATCTACAGGTACACCTTTTGTGATTTTATGCGTGAATAGCTTAGAGGATGCCTTGGGGTATCCTATTCTTTAACCTGAGGAAGCATATTACTGTAAAAAAAGGAAATAGCATGTGTCTATATGTCTCTTCTGTTTGCTTGTTTTTTCCATATGGACAAAAATATGTTTAACACTAGTCATACATTATAAACATAGCATAGACAGGGTGAGGTGATTTCTTTCTCTTAAATATTTATAGATTATCTAAATCTTCTCACAAGAGAGCACTGAGTTTGAGAACAAATGCTGCTGTTCCTGTGGGGCATATTTTCCTCTCGTTGCTCATAAAAAGAATTCCTTTTCATAGTTTCTTATCTGAGTCTTTAAGTTCTTTTATGTTTGTATTTGTCATCTCTGTCTTAGTGCAAATTTATTGTGCTGATCAATGTCTCTGGAGTTACATAATGGTTTTATGAGATACTGGATTAGAATGCTTACCTGTCTTAATTGCTGGTCACCTTTGCACAATGACAAGTGTCTTTGTCCTAAATTTGATATCATACTTTATTAGACAGTCTTGCAGTTTGTTAAGGACATACTTTCCGGGTTAAATATAGGAATGAGAGCAATTATCATTAGTTTAATGATAACTAAGGAAAAATAGTAAGTAAACGTGTTTGATATTTTGAATCTGTATTTTAAAACTGTGAAAAGGTGTATTTTCTACTTTAACAGCTCACTTCAATTTCTTTGTGCAAATTTCTATACTTTAAATAACTATGTAGGAAAAAAAAAAGCTATGCAAACAATGTGCAGTCCGTCAAATGCTTTGGGTGGTACCCTGGATGTCTGAACAAGGGGGTGAATCCTGCCTCAAGGATGAGGGCTTTTGTGTAATGGCTCTGTGGAAACAGAAGATGGTCTGACATCCCAGCTCTGGGATGGAGTGAAGGACTCATTGCCAGTCTCCCGTATCTTTCAGAGCTTATTTTTACCAACTCCTTAGGTGCAGTCAGTTAGGAAGCCTCCGCAGCATTGGGCTCAGCAACATGCAGGGCCTGTGAGTCCCTTTCACAGGGGCTTACAAAAAGGTGAGGTCACTTGCGCCGTGGAGGCATGATGCCAGAGAGGCATTTGTGGCTGCAAAAAGGAGGGTCTGGATTCATCCCGTGCCCTTTACAAACATCTTAAAGGTGCTTGTCTGAATCCCAGAACAGATTCATAGGGGAGAAATTAAACTCAAAGATTAAAAAAAAAAAACAACGAGTGTTGACAAAAGAACAAGTTTATTCTATCAGGAAAAATTCTAGTAAATGCAGTCAAGCAGCATTTGCATTGTTAGATCTCTCATGAAGAAAGATTAAAGCACATCTATGTACTGGTAACCTAATCATTTTGTACAAGATTCTGTACTAGGTGGAGTGTGCATTTTGGTAACATGGGGGAAGTATGTACTCATAGGAAGGAGTTTGTTTGCCCAGAATATGTGGATTTAATACAACATATGTTAATGGTGTTTTAAATGTGTATTTATTATCCGCAGTTACGTGCAAGAATAAAGTCAAACACATGTTATTAAATCTTTACACCTTTACAAAATTTAATGAACTCCTATCACCAACTCTTGGTTTGGTACATACTCCCTTGTAGGAGCTGGGCTGGCACTTCGGCGTTCCATGGAGATCCCATGGTTTAGGCTGGCAAGTATCATATGTGTGTCTTTTCCCTGTTTGTGTTTGCAGGTGCAAACCAAGGTTTGGGTAATGTGTTAGGTGGTGACTGTGACAAAATGTGCATTAAAAATGTGACATGTTTTGCATTTCAGTTGCAGGAAGAATATGACTCTTTTTTGCCTTTATTTGCATAAGCTGGCTGGGGCAGTAGTCCCTCGGGCACATTCAGTAGTGGCAAAAATAGCTGCAGATGTTGTAGAATGGGTATGAGTTGATCAGAAAAGTGAGTAGGTGACTATAGGAATGACAAAACAATATGTAACTTGTAACCACTTGGTGTTCAGTGAAAACTAACTAACTTCCTCGTGCAGGAATTGGAGTGCGCAGACAGTGCAAGGAAAGTGAGAACTGCAGCAATTTATAGCCCTATTCTTTGTGATTTGTCCCCTTAGCCCTTCTCAGGAACCTATTTATTTTCCACTTCCCTTAAATCTCTAATTAGTGCAAATTACTCAATTTTCCATGTATATTTTATTAATCTTATGTTTTCTGATCAAGTTACACCCATCATTTGGCTTCATCATTCGTGTTTTACTGGGTTTATATGTCCTTGACAGACGATTTAGGTTCCTCCCTGAAAGTAACCATAGTGAATGGTTCAAATATTTGTTTGCTAAAGTTGAGAAATCTGAGTAATCCCTGATATACTGATTTCAAGAGCACTGAGTTCAATCAAGCTGAGAAAAATCAAGCCTAAAAAGTATATACCTCAAATGGGGAAGTACCCTTTTTTTTAGTGACTGATACATAAAAATGATTGCAGAGAGGTTTGCACACAAGACCATCTCTTTCAAAGAAATGACTGACCTTGGTTTATAAATAATCAGAAGTAATGGAGAATATCTAATTTAGTGACAAACCGACTGTTCTCTCTCTGCGTTCCTGTCTAACACACAGGCTTGGATACTGCTCGTGTGTTTGTTGCAGATGAGTAGGATCCAGCCATGGAGTGCTCACAGGCATCTAGTTAGTAACGCTGCCTCATAATGTTCCGTGTGGAGATGAACTGACTTGCACAGGAATAAGAAAAAATCAGCACCAAGGGGTGATCCTTGTGAAGATTCTCTCCACAGTCTCATTGCCAGTGATGAGAATGAAAAGCGGTTTTGACTGAGGTGATCATGAACATAGCAAAAGAACCAGGGATAAATGGGCAGTCTCTCAGTAAATATTTTCACTAAGTTTTTCAATAGGAATGTCAGTACTGCCGGTATCTTCCTCATATTGAGGGAATTCCCCCAGAAGTAAGTAAATAACACGGGAAAACAGCAAAATGAGGAGCAGCTTAACCTCTTTGCTGAATTGGTAACTTGCCATGGACACTGATGCTTGACTTGGTCTTTGAACTGATTAAAGAAGTGGCTGAGAAGTGATCCATGTCATTCACAAGATCAGAAACAGATCAGCCCTGCTGCGTTCACAGAGTTCATTTCTGCTTATCGTTACTGCGCCATTCAAGAGAGTACACGAAGCAAAGGGGATGCTAAGGTAAAGGGAAACGCTTCTTAAGCACTGCTCGAGCTGGGCTGGTCGTGTGCTGGGATGCCACTGCCGCTCGCTGTTCAGAAACAGCTCCAAGTACGGTCAGGGCTGTGTTCGTTCTGCGCCAGGAGGCTGGCGTGCTCGTCCCGAGGGACCAAATCATGACTCGCACTCGGTCAAAGGATACAATAGCCACTATCACAGAGTTTGTCAGGAGTGTTCTCAAAATACAAATAGGCGAATGTTGCACTTGGAATACTGTTTAGCCAAATACACAGAATAATACATACACAAACATCCAGGGGGTCTTGAGCAGTCGGGCTGTTATGCAGAGCTTCTTGTCTGTCCTTGTGCTTGTTCCCATCTTTCACGAGAGAGCACCAACACCTGTAGCAAAAAACTTCTCATATCTTGAAGGCTTCAATACAGAATGGCTCATCTTTGGTTAATCAGGGCTCTGGGTGCCCTTCATTTTAGGGAAGAGCAGAGGTAAGAAAAACAATGGCAGCACTAAAGAGTTGAAATTGTGTCCCCTCATAGATGCCTGCATGGATAAACAAACATTTGTGGTGGGAAGTCACACATCTAGATTACATAGAAAGGACAAAACCAGGATGAGGGGAACGGTCTGTACACAGTGTCCTGCTGAGCCTGTTCAGAGACGAATGCTCAGGCTGTCAAATATTAGCCAAGATGTCCTGCCAATGGCAAATGCCCTGGAGCCAAGAACCCTGGTATACAATTTCATCCTAGTGATCCTGCAGACAGGTTTGGTTTTGACAAACTTGTGTTTTTCTGCTGAAAAAGGTTAATCTGAACAGTCCTGCCTGGCTGTGCTCATTAGGCATTTGTGGTTTAGCAGGGACTCGCTCTTCATCAAGCTGTGATGCCTGAAATGACCAGGCCCACGGACACGCTGTGTTACTGCCATCCTGACTGCTAGCACGATTGCTCAAGCACTATGGCAATCTTAAGGCAGCTTCAGAAACATTCAGAACATAATAAATTGCTCGTAAGAGAGGAAAAAAGACAATATATTCTGTGCAGGACAGCGGGGCCCCTTGAGCCTCCTCTGGAGCGCACTGGGGAAATCACCAAGGAACAAAGTTATCGGCAGGCAGCGAAGGGCACGGCTCCAGCAGTGCTAACACGTGGCTGCCGGGCTGTCCCGGGAGAGGTGCCAGCGCTGGAGCTGGCCTTTGCCCGGGCACAAACAGCTCCTTCATTAGCAGAGGGACGCGGAGCCGGGCGCTCAGGGAGCAGCCTCGGGGAAGGGGAGCAGCTGGCAGCCCCTGCGTCCCACCCCCCCAGCAACGCGCTCCGTCCTCTCCTGCTCCGCTTCCCCGCGCTTCCTGGGAGGGTGACTCTTCCAGGCAGGACCGGGGACCTCCTCCTCACCAGGTATTGCCTTCTCTCCCCGCTTGGTTTTATTTTTTTGGGCCGTACTTCCAGTCGAAGAGGACAATGTTAGACGACGGAGCCCTTTTGCTGCCAAGGGCCGGGGAAGGCACCCGCGGGGGCTGCGCAGGGACCTAGCACTGCCCCGGGGCCTTTCCACGGGGCACAGACCAGCTCCGTAAGCTCAGGCAGGGAGGGGTTTAGGCCACAGATAGAGGCGGCCGCGCAGCGTAAGCGCGGTGGCTGTCTCGGCTGGTTGTGGCGTCAGCAGTGAGCCGCAGGGTTTGGCCGGGGGGGCTGTGAGATCCCTGCCGCCCAGGGGGCAGCTCAGGGCCTGCTAAACCTCAGCTTCTCCCTGCCTCCCCCCTCCCCGCACAGAGAGGACACGGGCTCAGCAACCCTCGCCCTGCGGGGAACAGGGATCTCAGACCTCTCCGGTTTTGGAGAAAAGCAAGAGCATTGCTCAGCGCGTAGGTGCTGCTGGTGGAGTTTACTATTGTTGGTAGCTGATAGGGTGGGTATAACCTACCTTCCTTTAGGAGGTGTTGCCTGTGCATGCATGTGCAAACAGCTATCTGAAAGAGGAGCTGAGGTCTCCCTGTCAGCCTCGGGTCTCTGTGTCGGTGGCTCAGGGACACCCGCTTTCTGGCAGTGGTGCTGTATGTGCACCCAGCAGAGAGGCTGAGGGGATCCCAAGGAGCCTCGAGCCTCCCTTGTTCGGTGAAGAGAGAGCATCCTCGCGTTCCTCCTGTGGCTGCTCCCCCATGTACCTCTCACAGAGCAGCCCAAACGACAGAAGTGGGACCAGGCCAGAGTCAAAAGGCCAAAATCAAGGGCCTCTACCTCAGCAAACCCCCAGGAATGGATCGAGCTCCATCAGCGTCTGTAACTATTTTTAGCAAAGAGCCTGGCAAAAGCCCTCTCCGAGGTCAGGTGAAGGGAAGCAAAACCAAGGGTGCTTGTAAACTGTGGAAGTGAATAAACAGAAGAGTGGTCTGCAAAAAAAGGAAGGGAGAAAGCATTCCACATCAAGCACAGAGCGGGACGGTGGGCACAGGTGGATGAGGAGCCCCTTCGGCAGTTCAGAAAGGCTGGAGCCTTTGCTCCCCAGTACCGCAGGCTTCAGGCGATCCAAAAAAATGCTTCAGCACTTAGACATGGTGAGAGTTAGTTTAAAAAAAACCACAGGACTTCAAACGTAACAGGTTTGGGTTTTCTTTAGTTACATCCATTTTCTGGTCAACAGTTCAGTTGGGCTTTTTCAGCTCTTCATTTGGGTGCGTAAACACACTTGGTTTGGTGGGTCGGCGGGGTTGCAACACAAGCCAAGAGCGGCCAGCCTGCCGGGGAAGCTCGCACACGGAGTTGGGCCATAGGGGGAAAAGGGCAGGGCGAGGGGCCGTGCCTGTAACGCAAAGATGCCAAAGCAATAGCGGTCGTGCGGCTCTTCCAGCTGAGGGATGCCGGTTTCCCAGTGTCCGTCGCAGCCTGAGGGCAGCCTGGAGGGACCACGGGCCAAGAGGCTACAGCTGCAGCTGGCAGTGGGTGTGCGTGTTCCTCCGTGTGTGTGTGTGCACGCATGTGTGCTGGGGACCAGTGTATTTATCCATATCGATCACATTATCCACTGCTAGAATGATGTTAAGGCTGAAGGTTAGTGGCACTCAGTGGTGATACACAGCTATGTGAGGCAAGAAAGAACAAGGACCGACCCCCTTGCGTCACATGAGGCTGACACTGTCTCCTCAGCTGTGGGAGCTGGAAGATTGAGTCACATCACAAAACATGGCAATATTTTGAAAAAGAACTTGTTCTGGCCTGGGAGGAGCAGGAGGGTGCAGGGGCACAAAGCCCACATCAGGCAGCCGGTATGCGCTTTGCTGGGGAATTACAGCTCCAAGTGGCTCTGTCTGGCTTCTGTCCCATTCTTCTGACACAAAGAAAGGACAAGGAGCTAAACAGTACCTGACACCCTTCTCCTCCCTCTCCACCAGTTATTGCAACTGGTTTGCCTTTTAAATGCTGATTTTTGCAAAACCCTCAGACAAGGCAGTCTGAGGGGGTGAGAAGTGTCATCTCCACTGGCCCTAAGCTGGCCTGCCACATCAGCTAAAAAGAGTTTCTCCTCCTGCAAGGTGTGGGGCTCCCTGCCGAGGCAGACTGCGCTGCCAGGGCAGAGCTGCAGGTGAGTCTTGCACTAGTAGCGGGGTCAGTGGCTCTGCAAAGCCCGAGCTGCGCTTGCTCATACAAGCTGAGCGTAGCCTCTGCTTTGCACCTGGTTAATTTTTGGCACATTAGCATATTCAGGCTTGATGTGCTCCTGGATTGCAGCAAGTGCTAGAAAAGTGGCATGTTTGATGGGTGCCTATCATGGCCTTTTGAGCCATTCCCACAGGCTCCAGCATTGCCAGCAGCCCCTTCCCACCCCCCCTGGCTTTTGCAACATTGGGATCAGTTGATATCGAACCGGCTCCTCTGCGAAAATCCCATCTGAATTGGGAAGACTTGTGAAACCTGAACCTCCACCGAGCCGCAGCTCCCCTTTCTTCCCCGGCAGTGGGGAGGTCAGTCAGGAAATTCAATCTCCATCACGGTCCAAGGGCTTCAGCAAATGAGAGCAGTGAGGGGCAACTGAGAGCGCAACTCTGGTAGATGCGTAATGTACCCGGTGCATATGTTCCAGCAGGACTGTGGTCGTCCGTGGACTGCTGGGAGGCTCGCTGGGCGTGCTGACAGCCACACGCGACTTCCACAGCTGCCAGTGCTGAGCCAGAAGGTTTGTTAATAAAAATGTGTTTAGAGACCTTTCTCAGAACCAGTTTTCCTAACAAAAGTAATTTCAGCATTATTAAAACTCCCCTGGTTTCTTGTTATGCCTTTTTTTTCCCTTTTCTGTGTTTTGGGGGTTTTTTTTAATAACAATTACCCGTACAGAGTATTCTGGAGACTGGTAGGGAAGCATATGCTGTCCATGCTCTGACCCTCCACAGGTGATCCCGGTGCGGGTGGCTGAGGCAGCCTGGGGCGATGGTAGAGCCGACGGGTGCAGCTCCCATTCAAATCAGCATTTTTTCAGATTAGGTTTGTGGGTAGCGGTGATGCAGGCCAGTGATTCTGGTTCAGGGTTCATATTTACCACTGCACTGGGTCCTCTTTCCCTGCTGTGTGGGCACTTTTATAGTTTGCTTGTGAAAGAAGATGTAATAATTAACAGGAAGAAGCTTAAGCGTTGCCCTGAGAGGAAGAAGAGGGGTTGTAACAACCTTTGGCTTTGATGAAGAAGGAATTCAGTGATGGGCAACAGTGCCTGGTCCTCTCTCCCTTTCTACGTAGTAGGGACGTCAAATTTTAAGTAACAAAACCTCAAGGGTAAGTGAGAAGCTGTGTGAAGAGCTATAAGCAAGGATCTCATAAATAAACCTGACCTATCATAATCCCACACAGTCTGTCTTGCCTAAACTTACATCAAAGATGCCAAAAGCCACAGGAAGATGGGAAATCAGCCCATCCTTATAACTGCAGGCACTGGTTTCCAGAAAAGGTTCTTGGAAAGCAATTAGTGAGGCTGGATTTCTACAGTCAAGGACGAGCGAGTCCTGCAGGAGAAAGCAAGACTGCAAGGGAGCAAGACTAAAGATCCATATCACTCGGCATCCTCTCCAAGAGTGAATATTGGTAGATACTCCAGGAAAAATGTAAGAGCCATAGGCAAAAGAGATTCTCCCCCTACATCCCTGCTCAGATTTTGGCAGTAACCCCTCAAAGGAGTGCCTGAGCCAGCAGGTGCACCCCGACTCGCTTGTTTCCAGGCCACTGAAGGATTTATCACTTCTGAGGTTGCCCAGTCTCTTTCGGGCCCATTTAGTTCCTGGCTTCGGGGAGTTTGCAGGGCGCACCGAGTTGCATAGTTCAGTTGTGCTTCATGCCTCTGCCGGTGTGAAACCTGTTAGCTGGCTGTGGCCAGGCGCACAGGCTGGCACCTCGCTGGGATGGGCAGCCAGCTGATTATCAACCAGGAGCTGTGTGCCACTCACCAGGGCGGGTGCCAAGCTCCGAAACTTGGCTAGACAAGGGAAAATAGAGACGCTGCACCTCCCGGAGTAGCAATCAACAGTTGAGGATGCTGATGAGTGGAGCGGAGCTGCTCCAAGACCCAAAGTAGGTTATAAAGCAGGGCAGAGAGGGGCAAATATACAGGCTTTTGGGGTAGTGGGGCTGGCTGGCTCCTGGGGACCACTGCATGCTGCCGGGAGAGTGTGGCAGCCTTGGATGCCCACGAACCCATCCGCAGCAGCAAGTCATTCTGGCAGGTACAGGGGCTGAGAAGCGCCAGCTAGAGAGGGAGGGTTGGAAGCCTCGGGTCACTAGGGGCACAAGATTCATAGAATCATAGAATTGTTTTGGTTGGAAGAGACCTTTAAGATCATTGAGTCCAACCGTTAACCCAGCACTACCAAGGCCACCACTAAACCATGTCCCTAAGTGCCACATCTCCACGTCTTTTAAATACCTCCAGGGATGGTGACTCAACCACTTCCCTGGGCAGCCTGTTCCAGTGCCTGATAACCCTTTCAGCGAAAAAATGTTTCCTAATATCCAATCCAAACCTCCCCTGGTGCAACTTGAGGCCATTTCCTCTCATCCTGTCCTCTGTTACTTGTGAGAAGAGACCAACCCCCACCTCTCTACAACCTCCTTTCAGGTAGTTGTAGGGAGCAATAAGGTCTCCCCTCAGCCTCCTTTTCTCCAGACTAAACAACCCCAGTTCCCTCAGCCGCTCCTCATAGGACTTGTGCTCTAGACCCTTCACCAGCTTCGTTGCCGCACTTTGGACATGCTCCAGGACCTCAATGTCTTCCTTGGAGTGAGGGGCCCAAAACTGAACACAGTATTGAGGGTGCGGCTTCACCAGGGCCGAGTACAGGGGGACAATCACCTCCCTACTCCTGCTGGCCACACTGTTTCTGATACAGGCCAGGATGCCATTGGCCTTCTTGGCCACCTGGGCACACTGCTGGCTCATATTCAGCCGGCTGTCGACCAACACCCCCAGGTCCTTTTCCGCCGGGCAGCTTTCCAGCCACTCCCCCCCAAGCCTGTAGCGTTGCCTGGGGTTGTTGTGTCCCAAGTGCAGGACCCGGCACTTGGTCTTGTTGAACCTCATATAGTTGGCCTTGGCGAACCTCATATAGTTGGCCTTGGCCCATCGATCCAGCCTGTCCAGATCCCTCTGTAGTGCCTTCCTACCCTCAAGCAGATCAACACTCCCACCCAGGGTACAGGTGGCTTCTCTTCCCACACTTCTCCCAGCCAAGGTGTCATGGCCCAAACAATTTCTGGATCTTAGAATCATAGAATAGTTTGGGTTGGAAGGGACCTTTTAAAGGTCATCTAGTCCAACCCCCCTGAAATAAGCAGGGACATCCTCAACTAGATCAGGTTGCCCAGAGCCCCGTCCAGCCTAACCTTGAATGTTTCCAGGGATGGGGCATCCACCACCTCCCTGGGCAACCTGTTCCAGTGCTTCACCACCCTCATTGTAAAACATTTCTTCCTTATATCTAGTCTGAATCTCCCCTCTTTTAGTTTAAAACCATTACCCCTTGTCCTATTGCAACAGACCCTATTAAAAAGTCTGTCCCCATATTTCTTATAAGTCCCCTTTAAGCATTGAAAGGCCGTGGGAGTATAAACAGCCAGGCTGTACCCCGTGAAACTATGCATTGCGTTTCACAGCTAAAATTCATGTTTTCTAGGACAGAGCTAAGCAGGTAACCCAGTCCTCAGGGTCAGAGGGGGAGCCCTGCACAGCAGGGGAACTAAGCTGCATGTTAAGAAAAACACCTCCCACAATGTGCCGGACCCTTTGCTCTGCGTAACCAATTTGCCTCCTGTGCAGTTTGCTTCCACTGCCCAGGCAGTGACAGACCTCATTGCTGGAGATCCTGATGTTCAAACAACCTTTTTGCTCATGGTGCCTAAAAGCCAATTTCCTCAGAGCTCCAAAGGCACTTTTGCACCCGACACGATGGAAAACTTGATGGGTGCCTCACTCCCTCGGGTTTTATTGAAAAAACCTTGCCCCAGATTGCTACAGCCCAAACACCAGTGCCGTATGTACAGATTGCTCTCTTGCCCTCTGCTCTTGTGCTGTGGATGGGGTAGTGGCTTTTGAAACACTTCACAAAAATTAGTCATCATACTGAAGGCTGGTGATTTTTTTTTAATCCTCACCTCAGTCTTGGTTCTCTGTGTGCAGCAGTTAGTCTTCAATTAGCTGCCCCAGGGGGTTATGTTACGTCTTGTGTGGGTATTTCATAGCCTGACGAGGGTGTCTGGCACGGATATTGATGACACAGGATATGTTATTTCCAAATGCACATAGGTGCCTCTCTCTTCTGGCTCTGCACCCCGGAGATGGCAGCACCCAAGGTCGCAGTGGTTGGCGCGGGAGTCATCGGCCTGTCCACAGCACTGTGCATCACAGAGACTTGCCCCAGCTGCTCCGTGACGGTCCTTTCAGACCAGTTCAGCCCAAACACAACGAGCGACGTCGCAGCCGGGATGCTCATCCCTCACACCTACCCAGGTGCGTGCAACCTGGCGTGGCATTGCCCACGGCACCACATGCAGCTGCATGCCTGGGAGTGCAGTGATGCAGAGGTTCGGGAAAAAATGTACCATGCCCTGTGTTCCCTGTCTGTCCCGTCTCCTTGGAGCTGGCTTGCACGCTTCTCTTCTTTGCATTTTCCCTCTCCGCATGTTTGGTTTTGTTTACATGCAGGCACACCGATCCACGTGCAGAAGCAGTGGTTCAAAGAGACCTTCAATTACCTTTTTGCCATCAGCAACTCTGCTGAGGCATCAGAGGCTGGCATTCACCTGGTGTCTGGGTAAGAACAGCTCCCCGAGGCAGCCTTTGGTATGCGTGTGCTGCGTGTTGGAGCAGGCAGAGAGGTTTTCCTTGCTGGAGTTCAGGCATATTCCCTTCGCGGCATAGCTCTTATGCCCGTATTCCCAAGAAACTGCATTGCAGCTGCTCAGGTAGGACATATTTTCAAGCAAAATTCATGCATAGATGTGCACAGAGAAACCACTCAAGACTGGCCTGCACTAGAAGTGTTTTGGTAATTGATGTTTTCCATACTGCCATCCACCAATTGCTTGCAGTAGGGTGGTCCTCATAGGGATGGGACTGCAGGATCCTCCGGCTTCAGCAGCTAGGTATAGGGATGCAGTTGGGATGTGTGTGCGTTGGGGGTATTTTATGCTACCCATTATCTACACAGAAATTCAGCTTTTGGGAGTGTTGACGCTGGGCACTCTGTACCCAAAAAAATGTGACCAGGTGTGCAAGTGGCTCTACAGGAAGGTCCAGCCAGGGTGGCCACAGCCATAGTGGGGACACTGAGTGAGGGGACTTTGTACTTCTACAGCTGGAATTTCATACAGTATGGCTGGAAGAACTCTCTCCAGTTTAGTTACCCCAGTGTGTCACCCTCAAGCTCGGCTGCGGCAGCCCTCTGCCTGTTTGCCAAGGCGGGTATTGCAGTAGCAGGCAGCTATGTTTCCCCGGTGCTGTGAACCCTGCAGAGCTGCACCGATGAACAGGTTCCTGCGTTCTTGGGTTTGTGCTAAGATTGCCACGACATGTGACGTGGCAAAGCAATAGCACCCATGTTTTGCAGCTTTTTAACTGTGTCCTTTTAGCTGGCAGATCTTTAAAAACACGCCTAAGGAAGAGTTGCCTTTCTGGTCGGACATCGTCCTGGGATTTCGACCGATGTCCACAGCAGAACTCCAAAAGTTTCCGCAGCACAGATTTGGTCAGGCCTTTATGACGTTGAAATGTGACTGTCCGCCCTACCTGTTGTGGCTGGAGAAAAGGTTGGTTTTGCCGCAGGCTGGGCATGCAGAGAGAAACCCAGGCAGAGGGACTGGAGGGGAGCTGGGGACTCCTTGAGAGCCTTAGGTTTGAGCAAAACGGGAAAAGGCTGTTCCTCACTGGGGAAAATGCAGCGAGCTGTTCCTTTGGGAGGAGCACTAGGAATAAATACCCAATCTTTCCAAAATGTGAAAGGCTCCATTTATGCAATATCCACTTTCTACCACTGTGGCTGTACAGGTCTTAGAGTGGGAGCACCTCTGGGCACGGGACCGACACAGCCACAGGGGCCACGCTTGGCCAGGCAGACCTTGAAAGTACGTCGGGAACATCTCCTAAGAAAGTGTGTGGGTGCTTCTCATTTGCCAAACTTCCCAAATACATCCCTCTGTTCCTGAAGATAAATCCAGCCCCTGGGAGAATATGCATGTCTGGGAAGGTGTCTTATTTGTGAAGACTCTGCACTTAAGAATTAGCTGGACTGATTCATCTCAAATTTGGTCAAATTTGGAGTCATTTCTTAATCCGGTCAGGTGAAAAACAGTCAAATAGCATCATCTTGTAACAAACCTTTTGAAAACATTTGCCTGCATGAGATGGGTGATGCACTCACTCCGAGGAGTTGTGGCTTCAGAATTCATGCCTGGATTGACATGAAAATTAGAAAACTGAGCAATTTCCAAATTTCCAAGTTTCCCCAAAATACGTGGATTTCAGAGAACCGCAGGAGAGTCAGGATGCAGATCTAAAAAGGTTCTGACACCTGGGATGTGCATTTAATCCATTTAAGTATCCCTAAAATGAGCAAATAGCTGTCTGCACTTGAGAGAAAGCAATAGGCTGCAAGTTGATTTGAGGTTAAGTAAAGAGACGTGTACCGACACCATGGTACAAATTGCCAGCTCAGCTGGTTGCTTGGATGCCTTTCATCTCACTGCAAAATGCGAAAAGCCATTTCTTGTTCTAGCAGCCAGCCAGGCCGGGAGTACTCCAGTGGCACGAGTGCCACGTGAGGTCTGTGCTGCCTCCCCGGTGCACACGCACGGTCATGTTTCATTGCCTAACCGAATCGGAAATTTCTGCTGAAGCACAACTAAGTTGTTCAACCCATTTAGTATCTGCCACGTGATTTCTGCTCTTTCCTTATTACTGCTGTAGACTTCTTATTTCTCAGAGGATGTAGTCTAATAAGATGATCAAGCTCCTTTCCTTTCTCTTCTCTCTGGTGATGAGAAATGAGAGCATATTAAACATGTAACTAATTCTCAAACCCCTAGTGACCTGAGCAGTATTTATTGACCATTCTCTTGGCAATCCACACGGAAAAATGTTTTTGTGCCCACCTTGCTGGTCCAAAAATGGACTCCAGGAATTTTTCCTGCTTGCTTGCCTGAATTCAGGAGTTTTCAGCAGGTTTTTTTATTGGTGTAATTTTTATGGCATGCTGGCAGAGTCCCAATTACAATGCTTATGAGCTCTCCCAGCAATTTGCCCAGCCAGAGCTGCTGCACGAGACCTCCCCTCTTCTTTCCAGCCAGCCTCAGTGTCCTGCTGCACCCAAATCCCAGTCCCCAGAGCACCAACTGTGCCCCGGGTCCTCGGCTCACTCACTCACTTTGTGGGAAACCACTGCCTTTAGAGTGGGGTTCATCACTTTGCCAGCTGCCAGAGTATTGCAAAGGACAGGATTTCCCACTTAGTGCATTGTCATCGCAGACCTGTCTCCTGACCTCCTCATGCCAAAACCCCCACCAAAGACCCTCAGCAACTGGATCCAGCTGACAGCATGCAGTGTCTCCATCTCATGCCAGCATTTTCCCACGGGGAAGGGCTTCAAGCTTCAGGCAAGTTCAGGGTGGAATTTGGCTTGAAATTGAGCTCAAAGATGAACCTCAAGAAGGGGTGAATTTTGCTGAAGAGCAGACATGGATGTATAGTGCTCTGAGCTGTCCTGGGTGACTCCTGGCTGCTGCTCTAGAAGGGTATGGGTCTCCCGGGGGTCCCATGCCACATCTGCCCAGCCTGCAGGGACGTCTTGGGTACCCCAGGGCTTCGCACATGGCACTAGATGACTAAGTGGCTCCTGGTGTCAGGGAGGTGAGTTGGAAATTAATTTTTAATTAAAAGGGGTGTAGTACGATAACACTGTCACTAGCAGAAGTAAGTTGGGGAATAAATCTGACATTTTTCAGCTTGCTTGAGCTGTTAAAGCTTGGTACTGTTATAGAAATGAATCAATGAGACTGTGAGGGCCTGGCTGTCTGCCTAGGGTCTTATGCCAGACCATTCTCTAATATTGATCAACTTACTGTATCTTTTCCAGCCCAAACAAGCTAAAAAATAGCTTTGATCAGACCAAATCAGACAAATCACAAACAGAAACCCCATGGCATTTTCTTTGCTTTTTGTCCCATCTGTTGTTTGGTTTTGATCGGTATGTTAAAGGCAATCTATCTATCTCATTTACTTAATGTGCATAATAATCACATGAGGTTTTAGGAGTTTCTTTTCTGCCTCACTTCTGGAGTCTTTTTGCAGGTTGAAATCAACTGGCGTCCAGATGTACACCAGAAAAGTTGCAGACTTGTGGGAACTGCACAGCGAATATAACGTCGTCGTCAACTGTGCGGGCATTGGAGCCCACCGGCTGGTGGGGGACGAGAAGCTCTTCCCCGTCAGGGGACAAGTACTCAAGGTTCATGCTCCTTGGGTGAAAAACTTCATCCGGGATGGGGATGGCTTAACTTACATCTACCCAGGGATAGACAAGGTAACCCTGGGGGGAACTAGGGAAAAGGAGAACTGGAGTCTCTCCCCTGATCCTGGCACTACCAAAGACATCTTTGACAGATGTTGCTCCCTGGAGCCCTCACTGTGGGGAGCTCAGGATATCAAGGTGAAGGTGGGCCTGAGGCCATCCAGGCAGTGCGTGAGACTGCAGAGAGAGGTCTTGAGTCAAGGAGGAGTTAAGCTCCCGGTGGTCCACAACTATGGACATGGGGCAGGTGGCTTTTCAGTGCACAGGGGCACAGCCAAAGAGGCTGCTCACCTGGTGGGAGAGTGCATTGCTGCCCTGCAAGGCACTTCATCGAGGGCCAAGCTTTGAATCCCAGCAGCTCCTTTTCAATTTACAACAGGCTAGTGTTGCATCTCCTAATAGCAGCTTTGGACTTTTATTCCATCACTGGATAGATGGAACCTAAGTCAACAGCTTGTGCCATTGCAGATGCTCGGTGGTATCTCACCTGGCTTCCAGCTGCCACCTTGGAAAGGCATGATGGGTTGATCCAAGTATTAGTCCAGCTGTCCTTCTCCTCCATCTGGCATTGTTCCTGCCCTGGGCATTTCTCCCAGCCTTGTGTTGAGGAGGAGGCAAGATACGTAAATATCCTTCACATATCAGGGCTCAGATTGCTGCAGTATAATATAAATAACATCAATTTAGCATTTCTTCATCTGCATCTAAAGGGTATCAAATGCACTAGGTTCAGTGTCAGTAAAAACTAGTTCTCTCCCCTTGTACCACATCTAATCTAATATTCCCTCTGCTCCTGCCATCTTGCTAACAAGCTTCACCATTTTCCATATGATTTACAAGGAAAAGAAAATCTCACGCAGTGCTGCATTACAGTGCTCCAGGTCAGCTCTTACAGAAAGCAATGTCAGGTCACTGTCACGCACAGCGACCAAGCAAGCACGATTTTAAGAGCAGGTCTATGACAGTGATCACTGCATTTGCTCATATTACACCTCAGGGAACTTAACACAAAGTTTCTGCCAGAGGAAGTTGCCCCATATGAGCTACAGTTTTGTGCATCTTTTCTCACGCTTGTTTGCAAATCCCTTTTTTTTTTTCTCTGAGCCCCTCAGACTTTGCTCTCAGACACAGACGATTTCCCCCCCCTTCCCCCAATAGCAGCACTGATATAGCCTGTGTTCTACAGAAGAGGATTTTTCAGGGTTGACTTGAGAGTGCAAACATCTCTTTTCTAGTTGGCATCAGCACTGGCTGCTTTCCTTGCAACTGCTGATATGAATAAACCAGTGACAAACCAACAAGGATCTTAATGCCAGCTTCAGTTTCATAAGGGAGAGAAGAGCCATTTAAGACTAGATAAATGCTCTAAAGACAAATTTGTCTATAACTGGACGTGAGTGAGCTCCTCTGCCATAAGGAAGCTGAGCCACCGGTGCCCAGACCCTCACTCCATGGCAGAGGCGGAGCTGGGCTTTACACTCCCCTCAGCAATTCAAGCCTTTTGATGCGGCTGAAGATAGTCACTCCCCAAAATTGGAGCTTACTGTCAAAGTACAGGTCTGACTCTTAGTGATTAAACCACTCATTAGATCTTAAATGGCTCATTCAAGAGCATTAGTGTCCACTTTTGCTCAGGTTTTTTGTCTTTACAGTTACATAACAAATCAAAATCCTTCAAGAATTCACACAATTAAAATGAACTGATAAATAAAGTTCTAATAACAGAGCAAAGATCACTTCTGTCATGTTTTCTTTCACAAACAAGGGGTTTTCTTTCACTCAGGAGGGCCCAACAGCACCAAGAAAGGCAATATTAAGACATGGCTGCCAACCCCTGCTATTGTCAGGGGGAACGAGGACAGTTGTCCTTCACAAGGGACAGCTGTTGAAAGAAATGTCGTCAAATTAAACTATAGGTCAATTAGTGCCTGGGATCAGCCTAAACCAGCCCCGCCTTCAGCAGTCCTGCCCTCTTCTCCTCAGCTCTGGTGGCTAATTTTGTGGGGCCCCCCCATCCTTTGTCCTTTCTAGTGGTACGAGAGGGCAGAGCTGCTGCTTTTGGTGTAGGGCTTGTCAAACTGCAGCTTTGTCCTCAGCTAACATGGAGCAAAAAAAATACATGGAAAAAGAACGTGAGAATGGGCTATTTTTTCTTAGTCTTGATTTTAACCTTAAAGAGTAACAGACACTGTAGCTTAGCCTGGAACAAGAAACACTACTAATGCTAATGGGGTGTTCGTAGCCCCATGAGACCAGAGCTCTGGTTGTGCACTTCTGCTCCGCAGGGTGGTGAGGTTTGTTCTAATTTACTTCTAAAAGTTGTCTAGTTGATAAAAAACGTCAAAATAGGTTCAACTGCAAGCCCCATCAGTCTGGTGTCCTAGCCCTGGCCACAGCCAGAAGTGGAGAGGGCCACTTCTAGCGGCCCAGGGGCTTCCTCAGCTGAGGGTAGCTTAGTGTTTCATGGCCTTCAGATGATTTATCTTCCACACATTTGTTGAATTGCTTATGAAACTACGTATGGTGCTTTTGTAGTCCCTGACATCTCATAACAACAGGTTCTATAAGGGGAGACACTTTGCCCAGGAGCAGAGCTCCTTGCCTTCATGTTTGTCTTGAACCTGGAAACATCATTTGACGTCCCTTTCTTGCATCTTATGAGAAGCAGTGACTAGTTATTCTCCATGACCCTTCTTGAATTTATAAAGCTGTATCATACTCCCTCTCGGACTCTTCTTTCCCACCTTGAAGAATCTTGATTTATGTAGCTGCTACCCACACAAAATCATCCCATATATTTGGTCTTCCTTTATACTTTTTGTCGCTCTAACATATCCTTTTTGAGATGGAGGGACCAGAGCACATAGTAGTCATGGTAGGAGGTGAACCCTGTATTTAACTAACGACATCTCTCTTCCCTTCCTAATAATTTCTAATATTCAATTGCTTTATAGTCACTAATGAGCTTTTAACTGACATCTGAATAGAACTACCTAATTCCAAGATGTCTGTCCTGAATTGTACTAGGTGGTTCAGAGGCCATTGCTGAGACTGGGTAGCGAGGGGTCTTCCTCCCAGCTCAGCCATGTGTTTTTCTCTGCTGTTATCCACACTGAATTTCACCTGCCACTTCATTGCCCAGGCTCATGAGATGTTTTTTTGCAGCTCCTTGCAAGCAGTTTGCATTTTACTACCTTGAATAAGCTGGTACCACTAGCAGTCCAAGCCTCTTCACCAATTACCGCCTGACTGATGGATATGTGGATTAGCACTGGCCCTACCACAGATCCCTCACTGGGGTCGCCCCATCATTTGTGACCTCCCTCCACTGTGAAAAACAGATGATTTGAATCATAGAATAGTTTGGGTTGGAAGGGACCTTTAAGGGTCATCTAGTCCAACCCCCCTGCAATGAGCAGGGACATCCTCAACTATATCAGGTTGCCCAGAGCCCCATCCAGCCTGACCTTGAATGTTTCCAGGGATGGGGCTTCTACCACCTCTCTGGGCACCCTGTTCCAGTGCTTCACCACCCTCATTGTAAAAAACTTCTTCCTTATGTCTAGTCTAAATCTCCCCTCTTTTAGTTTAAAACCATTACCCCTCGTCCTATCGCAGCAGGCCCTGCTAAAAAGTTTTTCCCCATCTTTCTTATAGGCCCCCTTTAAGTACTGAAAGGCTGCAATAAGGTCTCCCCAGAGCCTTCTCTTCTCCAGGCTGAACAACCCCAACCCGCTCAGCTTGTCTTCATAGGAGAGGTTGTAAGAGACTGAAAAGCTGAAAGAGTTAATGTCTCAAACATTCGGCAAAGGATGACCTTGTGGGTGGTGTAAGAAACTGAGAAGCTGAATGAATTATTGTCTCAAACACTCAGCAAAGGAGGAAGGAATGTTAACACACCAACAAGATAAGGTGCAACTGGAAAGGAAGATCTTGTGGAGGCAGGATAGTGGTTTTCTGGGCCTTATCTTGGGTAACTGTTTCAAAAAACGAACAAGCTTGAGACAGCATCACCCCTGCATCCCTGACAGGAAGGGGTGGGAGGCACCGAAATCACTAGCCTCAAACTCCCCAACCCTTCAAACCCTCCAACCCATTTCAAGAAGGTTCGAGAACAACAGACTACGCATGGGAAGTAATTAGCACATGCAGTGGGACTGGAGCAATAAATAGCACAACTCAGAGGAGCTGGGTGTGCGCGCCCACCATCCGAAGGAACTAGAGCAGAGACATCGCCGGAACCCAGGGTGGTGATCTTTCCTTTATCTTTCCTTTACCTCTATCGTTCTATCTTACTCTCTCTCTCTTTTCCGTATGTTACAAACCATTACAGTCCTTCATATGATTTAAATAGCTTATCCCTTTATATGATTCAACATTTACATAGCTTCTGCCATAAATAAAACTTTTCTATTGATCGTTTGGTGTTACGTCACCTTAATTTAGCCCAAGGTTATCCCGAACATCGGTTATCTCAAAGTGAGTCATCCAGGACGGCCCTCTCAGGACATGATATACTCCTTTAGACATAAACCGTTGACCAAGTCTGGGACTAGGATTGGATCCAGCCACACCTAGACTCCTCTCTGAAAAGGAGTTTAGAAAGCAAGGGGGTCCTTTCCGAACCTCATGGCTCAACGGGATGGTCTCCCTGAACTCCGAGTGAAGTGCACCACTCGGTCTGTGACAGAGGTGTTCCATGCGTCTCATCATTTTTGTGGCCTTCCTCTGGACCCGCTCCAACAGGTCCATGTCTTTCCTGTGCTGAGGGCCCCAGAGCTGGACGCAGTACTCCGGGTGGGGTCTCACCAGAGCGGAGTAGAGGGGCAGGATCACCTCCCTTGACCTGCTGGCCACGCTTCTTTTGATGCAGCCCAGGATACGGTTGGCTTTCTGGGCTGTGAGCGCACATTGCTGGCTCATGTCCAGCTTTTCATCCACCAGTACCCCCAAGTCCTTCTTGGCGGGGCTGCTCTCAATCCCTTCATCCCCCAGCCTGTACTGATTCTGGGGGTTGCTCCAACCCAGGTGCAGGACCTTGCATTTGTCCTTGTTGAACCTCATGAGGTTCACCCAGGCCCACTTCTCGAGCTTGTCCAGGTCCCTCTGGATGGCATCCCGTCCCTCAGGCGTGTCCACCGCACCACTCAGCTTGGTGTTGCTGGTTATCTTTACCTTATCTCTCTATCCTATATGCAGTTGCTGACTCATGAGATGATCTTCCCTCTTATCCCATGCCAGATTATCTTCTTTACGAGTCCTTGGTGACAGATGTTATTAAAGGCTTTCCAGAAGCTGAGCAGATCATACTGAGCAGATCGCTCCAGTCTGCAGCCTCACTGTTTCCTCTGGAGCCGTAAGAGGATGCTGAAGCACAGTTTCATAGCTTGTCACAGCAAAGCTGTGCCAATTCTTCCCTCTCAGTCTGTATCTGTCCTCGCAACTATTCTATTATGATGGCTTTTACAGTTTGCCTGCTATGGGTCTCTGATTTAGTGGTTTGCATTTCTCCAGATCCATCACAGCACTTAAAAGAAAACTGTCACGTGCCATCCTCTTTTTTTCTTTGGCTGTTTTAAGTAAAGGGTTATACACCAGCCCTAACAGTGCAACAATTTCCCATTAGCGTTCCTTAAAAACCCACAAGCGAGTAACATCTGCTTCTCATGAATTTGTTACTACCCGTTGCATCTATTTGTTCTAAAACCTCATCTAATGGCCTTTCAATCTGAGGCAGCTTCTCTGCATTATCCCCTTAACAAATGGCTCTGCCGTGGGAATTTCACTAAGCTTTTCTGCGCTGAACGCAGACACAAGTAATCTGTTTAGCTGTTGTGTTAGGGCTTGCTTTCTCTCAGACTCCTTTGCCACCCTGATCGTCTGCTGACTGCCTGCGCGGCTCACCTGCAGACCCTCCGGCCTGCTCCCCGCTCCTGCCGCGGCAGAGGACGCTTTTTGCCTGTTAGCAAGTTATTTCCTCAAAATCTTTTTTAGTCTGCCTTTCTGTTTCTGCTTTTAATTTGACAGAGTTCATGTCCTTTTCCATTTCCTCACTTGGACGGGACCTATTTCGGTTCCTTCCCATAATTTTTATCATGCTATTACAATGAGCCAGTAATGATCTTTCTTCTGGGAAGTCTCTGATGTTTCAATACCCTTATATAAAAATCAAGCATTTTAGTCCCATATCTTATTTTTAGACTTATAGCAAATAGAAACAAGCATACATTCAGCCTAATTGCTCCAGCCTCTGTGCCCTGTTAAAAGGGGCTTTATTTGTCCAGTTTGCACCTTGCCATTTCCTGCTTACTTGTGGTTATAAAGTGGTCAAAATGGCGCCTTTAAGGACATGCCATCATGAACCCCTGCTCCTCTCTGCCTGCTCGCTCCCCCCCAGTCTCTAGCTTGAAATGCCTTTTGTATTTTACTCTTTCTTGCAGGGGCTTTCTTCCCCGCTAAGGTCATGCCACACAGAGGCTGAGCATCCTACTCAGGAGCCTCAGCTTTTTGTTCCGGAAACTTTCAATTCGCCAAGAATATGTCCTAATATTTTGGGAATAATTGCACATCCCTCCTTCATTTGTCTCCCTAGGCATGGAAAATTTAAATATTCTAAAATATATCCATAGATACATAGCGATGCTGCCCTGTGCCAACTATGTACCTACCCACAAAGGGGAGTCACCCCATTTCGATACCTGCAAGCTGGCTCAGTGACACTGACCGCTTGGCTTTTAGGCAGCTGAAGTCTGTTGAGATGAGCCCTTTCTTGCTTCAGCTGCCCAGCCTCAGGTGTCAGTCTCGGGCAACACCTCATCAGCCATGCCTGAGCTTCTGCTCCTCACCCACGATCCTTGCCAGGAGCTGAAGCAAAGATGTGGCCGGTGCTAACTCTCCAGCTCCAGCTGAAGCTGAGCCGGCAGCTGAGGAATTTGCAAAACTCTATTTTGATCCTAAACGTGTCCGTGCTGTTGCGTTGGCTCCGTAGCCTTCATCTGGAAACGCAGAGCAAATGTCAAGGAAACACTTGCACGTGGGAGAGGGTTAACAGCGGAAGGTCCTTAAACCTCCACGACTTTCCATGCTGATGAAAGGCGTCCTTAAAGAAAGACTTAGCTGTCACCTGTGCAAAGCATTTTATCCTTGTGCCGCTCCTCAAGCCCATGCATGCCCGGACAAAAGTTAACTGGACCGTACTCGAGTATTTCCTTCTTATCTGCACTTGCTGATCTACATGGAATAGGCACCCCTGGCAGATGGCAACTGATCTCTCACACTCACAGAGAATTTCAAAGGCCTAATTATGGCATAAGAAAGGGAACGATTATACTTTGAGACATTTCTCTCAATCCTTGCAATTGCAGACAGCAGATGGGCTGTATGATGGATTTAGAGCTTGAGCACAAAATAATAGTTTTCTGCAATAGGGAATTTTGTTGATTTTCTTCATAGAAACAAAGCCATAGAGACATATTGTCTCGATATAGGCTTTTGCCTGCATTTAAAACAAATTTGCCAAATTTCTGAAAAAAATACAGGAAAATTGGCATTCACCATTCACTATAATTCTTTTCCGGTCAAATACTATTTGAGATAAACTTCAGTGTGATACATTCGAATTCATTAGGAATAAATGCAGTAATTAGAGAGAAAATCCTGGCCTGGACCGAGATTTGTATTGTTTTCACAACTATCTTAAAACAATGCATATGCTGTACGAGGCTTTATTTTATCCTGCTTTATTCCCTGTTTTCCACCAGAGGGAGATGTTGGATCAAGCAGTTACTGAAGGAAACCCACACACTCCACCTCGAAGAGCAAATGCAGTCATGCTGAACTCAGTGGAAATGTGGGTGCCTGTAGGGCTCCCACATACCTGTAAGGCTTGGAGGACTTGGGTGCTGCAGTAGTGCTTAAGAAATAATCGTGAATCAGTTTGGGCCATCAATTGTCACGGGGAATGCTTAAAAAAAAGTACATTGAGGAAATAGAAACAAGAGGGTTGCAGCACACCAGAAGCTGTTGTTAATAAAAATAAAGAATTATAACCCTAGACAAAGCTGTTGCTATTGTAGTAGGTCTCAGAGCTTTTTTCCCCCACCAAAAGGCTGGAGGGGAAACCACTGTCTTGGGTCCTCGGTTCCTCACGTCCCTCAGCCCCTCGAGCTGTGCCTGGGTTAGACATCCCGGGGGGGTCCCTGCGGGGCTGCAGCCCAGCCCGTGCCCCCGCTGCCTGGGCTGGCTCCTGGCGAGCTCACACGCTGCTCTCAGGTGCTCAGGTATAAGAAACTGTCGCTGATTTAAGGCTGATCCCAAATGGTCTGTTTTCTTTCTGGGAATTTTCCTCCCCACATGTCTGTTTTTCTCAATGAAGAAGTCAAAGTTACATATTTTGGAGAAGGAAAAGTGGACACGAGTCAAAACTCAGCCTTATAAGGAAAGGGAGCAGCTGGGGAGAAAAGAAAGCGGAAAGAAACTTTTCTGAAATTGAACAACTTCCTAAAAATGGTATTTCCAAACGTAAAAGAAATTTCAAGGCAATTTTTCCTCTGTTTTGTTGTTCCTCCTTTGAGACTGTCTCACACCACTGAGCAGCCAGCACTAGGAGAGCACTGTCCCTCATTGCTTTCCTCCGTTCCTGTTCATGTCCACTACCTACCCGCTACGGGGACAATGTATTTCTCACATTGTAAGAGGTGTGCACCATGTGCATCATGTGCTGTGCTCCTGTCACTGTCACCTCTGCTGCCTTCTTATTCAACTTCTGCAAAGTCTCAGTCGACCAGCTGATATCCAAGCCTTACATTAGCCTTTACTTACATTTATGAGCCAAACAGGGGAAAGGAGGGGAGGTTTGTTTATTTGCTGTATCACTGGAGAATTAAGCAACCGAGCCAGCCACCGGTGTTTCTGAAGCACCTGGATGCGCACCTCCAGTCAGCATTTTGGCTAAAATGAGGGTCTGGAAAAAAACCCTTCCCTCCGGGAATGCACTAGAGCCACGGAGGAAGCCTTGCGCTTGCTTTCCTCCTCGCCAGATGAGTGCAGGGTTGGGCTTCGAGGAGACGAAGCCTCTCCTCCCCACGCGCCTTGCAGTCTGGTGAGCCGAGCGGTCTCCTGGTCGGTGGAACAGCTGGTCTCCTTTGAGCGTGCAAGGAACTGGATTTGGGCTTCTCACATCCCGTACCACTGAGACAGTGGCTACAAGAAGAGCAATCTCACTTTTAGGTGTGCTTTGAATAAAAAAGCTCCTTTCAATTTTTGAAAGAAAGGGGCTGAGGCACCTAAAGTCCAGGAAAAGACTCCAAGAAACAACCCGCTTCTCCACAGAGGTAAGGCGTAAGTTAAAAGACCTTGAGAAGCACTGGCTACCCTGCTTCCGAAAATCCCTCCATAAGCCTTGGTGGACAAGGTCCGTGCCTTTTTTCCATGCGGTGAGCGTATCTGCACAGTGTCAGCACTCCATAATCATGGGGTGAATTGCCACAGAGATTTGCAGCAGGGTAATTGCCTCAAACAGAAGGATAAATAGCTTTTTCTGGCATTTAATGGGCCTCTTAAGTGAATGGCAATAAACTCTATGCGAACAGATGTTTTCCCTCTTTTTTGTCCTCTTGCATCTCATCCATAATTATGCACTAAAATGTTCTTGTCTGGGTTGCTGAGAGCAATCTTGCCGCTGTTTGTCTTCGCAGTGTAAGTCTGAGCACTTCAGCACAAAGATTGAGCAAAAAGCCCTCGATTCCTAAGGGCTCCCGTTGCTGTATATCAGTGACCATCTTCTTTCCTCCACGTTAAGCCTGAGGGCGGACTAAGAAGTTAGTGGGAAAATGTGCCTCTTCCAGCCGCTGCTCTGCAAGTCCCAGCGCTGGGGGTCTCTCCCTGCGTGCGCCGGTGCCCTGGGCTCCAGCCAGGAGGTTCCTGCACTCGCCTGGCTTCGGGCATGGACCCAGCTAACGCTCAGAGTAGTTGCTTCTCCTTTGCCTTGAGGGGGAGGTAAGTGCCCTGGGAGACAGTCCTCCCTGGGGAGAGACAGCAGGGCAGGCTTCCCTCTGTAGCCGCTGGCTTTGCCTCCAGCCTTGCCACCGGGAGAGTGGCAGGCACCATGCAAGCTTTGCAAAGAGCCTTTATGCTTTCAGGAGCATGTACTTTACCTCCTGACAGAGTACAGAGAAATGACCTTGCTCGTGAAGAAATTCAATGCATTCTGGCACAGGGATCTCCTCCTAACAAGGAGCCTGCAAGCGAGAGGGGAGCTGGGGCGCAACCACAAGCATTAGCCTGACGGAGTGTTCGTCACCTGGAGTGGTGCCTGGAGGGGTGCCTGCATCTTCACAAACCCACTTTTTCCTTCCCAGCTCATCTTCAAAGCGTCTGGCTGGCCTCTGCTTTCCACGTCCATGGCTAGGATGGAGGCAGAGACACGCTGTGGGAAGACACATGCCAAAAGGATGCCCCCTGCGGTAACACCTAACCTATATACAAACTCTCGGCTAAGGAGGTTATTCCACTTTGAATCGATGCCAATATCTCTGCATCACTGATGCTGGTCTACGTGGCATTGAGGGCAAACTGTCTTGAAAGGAGCCTGCGGGAAGAGCACTGAGTTTTATCCTCACCGTCTGGTCCCGCCCAGGCTGCTCGGCTGCAGGGGAGCTGTGGCATCTTTTCTGCTGAGGGCAAGGCCATTTCTCTCCTCCTCATTAGGATTTTGTTTAAGACATTTAAAATGCAACCAGTTGGAGGAGAGGATTGGCTGACCACATGGTAATAATTCAGAAAAGCAACTTTTTTGTTACAGGTAAAGACAGTGATACTGAATTTAGTGTCCTGCAAAAATGGGACACTTTTCAGACACGTGGGTAAGACCTTCATTAAAGGTGGATGCATATTATTGAATTGGCCTGCATACTGGTCTGGGACATTTTTGCATGCCTCCTATCCTACGAAAGCTGCTTTTTGCCCATCAGGTCCATCAAGGATGCTGCCAGCCACTCCCAGCTTTTGTTTTAGCCTATTGCCTTTAATGAGGCATAAACTGTATGACACATGCCAGTACATCAAACAACATTGCGAGACAGACTGTAGAAAAAGCGCACAGCTCATTAATTATGGGTCCTCATTTGTTTGTGAAACCGCTACCTGGAACAGGTTGCTGCTGTTCTTCTCCTTCGCAGCCCTGGGGCTCTGGCTTCCAACTCCTCTCTTCTTGGGGAGCCCCTTTCTCCGAGTGCTTGCAGATGAAAGTCGCTCTCAGTGATCAAATTGTGACATCTGCTAGATTATTCCAGTGCCGTTGCCATCCCCTGTATAAATACTTTGGCATTTGTACTGTACTGTGTAAACCCACTAAAAACATGTCATAAAAAGGCTTATATAACTTCTTAAAGCCATAATTACTACTCCAGCTGTGGTGTTTTATAGAATTCTGAGCATTATAGATTAATCCCTTTGCCAAATTACATTTTTTTAATGAAAGATATTCATCCTTGAGCTTAGAAGTGTAAAAATGCCAGTAAAATTGATTGCATCCAAAAAAAAAAAAGAGAAGGCTGAGCCCAGAGTAACACCAAGGTAATCTTTAAAACATACAGAAAATAGGAGTTTGTAATAAAAACTCAGGGTAATCTTTAAGCAAAGCTGGACATCTGTCTGGGATTACAGTATAGATACAGGGGAAATACAGACAACAAACTAATATCACAAAAATCTTTGTGCAGTAGCACACGAACTGCATATGAGCTATCACTGCTTAATTCCTGTAAACTGGAACGTCTTTTTTTAAAAAATGGCAATACATGTTTTCAATTTTTCTACCGGTATCTGCTCAAGAAAATTGCCCTTATTTTAAAAAAGTAGGCAGAGTTTTGCTTGTTCACAATGATTAGATAATTTAGTAAAAAACAGACTGTAAAATCACTGTTCTTCCTCTCTAGGAGTGAAATACAGCTGCTGGAGGCAATAGTCGCACTTGTAGATACCACAAAGATTAGGGTTAAATAAATAAAGGTAAGGCCCAGGGACAGCAGACAGCTGCAGAGCTGAAGGACTGTCTCATTCCCCTTCCTATTCCTGCAGCAAAAGTATGCGCACAGGTACAGGTATGTATGGGTGCCAACGCACAAGAGCGTGACTCAGAGGCAAATCTTGATCTATAATCCCCTCTCCAGGCCATTAATTATCAACTACCTCTTTCATCAGGTTCGGAGCATGCGGCTAGGCTGTGGTGTTTGAATCTCTCCGTAGCTGGAGGGAAAAGAGCTTCGCCTGTGCCTCTTGCTGAGCTGCTGAACAGCGAGATCAATCTTGTGTTAAGCTGCCTAAATAGCCCGCGAGCTTGAGGAGACCTAATGGGAGACTGCATGAACATTTTTTTTTTTATCTGTTATCTTCAAACCTACCAGTGGTGAGCTGAGAAGTGGTTTTAATGATCCACACAGCTGAGCTTTAGCTCTGACAGCCGTTCAGACATGTATTTTAGCAGTGGTAAGTGGGTAATAGACCAATGAGGCCAATTTACTTCTCCATCGCTAACATCTAAAAGATAACAGAAAGGGATTCCTTCTCTGAGTTTTCAGTGGGATTTAAGGCATGGGAAGAAGTAAGGGCTGTACGTGCCTTGCAGAGCTGCTGGCTGCATGCAGGCTCCAGGGAGGTCTGCCACTTGGTGCACAGAGAAATACTTCCAGGATTTCCAGCTGCAATTTTAAGGAACAGAAGTGAGACCAGGCTTGCGCCAAAGCAATCACTGAGAAGTCACCCGGGGAGCTATAAACATTTCATCCCGCGTTCCTCGGGGCTATGGCAAAGCTTTGGCCCGTAAATGTGCAAGGCAGTAAAACAGACCCAGACCAAAGCTCTGACTCCTGCAGACTCAGGATCAGATGCGCATGCATCTTCTGCAGGGAAGGACACACCGTGCTTCTCTTCATGTAGCCACTTTTAAAACGACCTTGTGAAAGTTGCTGCACAAAACCTCTTTGTTTTCATGTGCATGGACCAACGTCACTCTGGTTTTCAAAGCATTAGCCAGGAGTGTAGGAGGGAGGAGAGGGAAAAAAGTCTTCCTTTGCTCCGTCCTGTAGATTTCGGCAAGTGGCTCATACCAAATCCAGCAGGGTTGTTAAGCAGAGTCAAAAAGAGCATTTTTATTCATTTACTCATTTTATAGGAGGAATGTTTGACTTCCATTAACAGCCCTTGGAGAATCCAGGGAATTCCCAGTGGTGTTTTTCCTGCCTGGGGTTTAATTTTGCACAGAGATCTAGGCAGACATTTTGACTAGCCAGAAGATAAACAGAAGCCTTGACAGTGGGTGGAGGCAGAAGATGGATGGTGGTAGGCAAGATGTTTGAACTGAAAATGGCCATAAGAGAGATCAACATTAAATAGCTGTTGCAAAGGAGAGATTTTGCTACCAGCATCATCCCAGGCAAGATGTAATTTATAAGCAGCAGACAGCACCGAAGCAATGAACTTCCATTGATGTTAAACTTTTTTCTTCCAGAGGTTTAGCACTGTGCTCTCACCATAGACAAATTTGTAAATGTGGGAGGAATTTTACATTTTTAAAGGCTTTTCCTGGAGAAATTAAGGGAGCTGTAGAAATCTGTGGCACCTACATAAAAAGTAGATACAGTAGGATCGATGCCTGATTTTGGTTATCAGGGCATAATGCTCGCTGCTCTCAGTAGAAAAGGCATGCTCAGAGTGTTTTGGTTACTCCTTACATTACGTGGCAGTACTTCATGCTCTATTGGATCCGGCATGATATATTTTCCTCTAACACCATCCATCTTGGTTTGGGGACAACACGGAGGGGAGGCTATTTGCTGCCTGACTCAAAGAGTGAGTGTGTTTAGCAGAAGCTGCGAAACTTTGCAGAAGATGTATTTCCCAGCAATCACTTCAGAAAGGTCCATCCTCCAGTCGCACTGGAGCTGCATGCATTACGCTGCAATTTTGATTTGCTTTTCTTCTTAACAGGCATTGCTTACATACAGGTGTCTTTGCAGCGGATTCCTGGGGGAAGAAATTAGTTTATAATTGACTTGTTAAAATGAAGAGGATGCTGGAGAGGTGAGAATGTTTAAGGTACTATCTTAATTCCCATTGATTCTCATGCTAATCCAGATAAAATTTCTCATTGTTCCTGAGATTTCCTGAGGTCTTCTCTACCACTGTTCCCTTTTTCTCTATCTTTAGAAACCCTCTGTTGTGTTTTAACAAGCAGACTTACTTACATTTGAAAGAGATGGGGGAGAAGCATGAGAAATTCAATTGTTTGTTAAAATACAAAAGCAAAATGAAAACACTGAGTTAAATTCACGAACTGCTCTTTATCCGGATCACTCTTAGCATGCTCACAAATTGGGGCTGATTGGCTTTCTAAGGAAGGGAATGTCTCGTACGAGGTCGGCATTTACAGTTACAGCTCAGTGATGACAAGAAGAGCGGCTGGATTCAAGTATTTGAGCTTTCTGTTGAAACTATACAATGAGAGAAGAACAACAAATGAACCTGTGATGCTAAAACCAAGAAAGACCTTGTGGTTTTTATTCTGCTCAGTCAGACCTCTTTATTTGAATATGCATTGTTCAAGCTTTGATTTCTCAAGGATTAAACTTCAAGAGAGAGTTTTAAAATGTATTTGGGAACTTTATACTTTTTGAGTCCTGACCTTTACACTCCTGCCGTTAAGATTTTCTCCATAACCATACAAACACAAACTTCTGTTTTAATAGGACCTTCACACACCATTATTGACCAGATGCTGATACTCTAAAACAACCGTGGTGCTAAGAATTTGCTGATATAATGATTTTTGCTAGCAGTACTGCAACTCTTGTGTCTTGTCACATTTATCCCTGCATTTAGTGTACTCGACATATGTCTCAACCTCTCTTCCCTGAGCAGTGGCATTACTTCTGTCCTCCAGATGGATGATGCCATTTCACTTGGAGGAGCAGAGTGACGCACAGGCACCCCCGTGCCAGCCCGAGTGACCTTCTGCTGACGAACTCCAGGCGATGCTCATGGATGGAGCTGGGCGCCCGTCTCTTAAGCTGATGTCAGTTGTGGTTGTTGCAGTCACACTCTCCCTCTGCCCTCATAAATGTGTTCCTCCCTTGCACTAGCACCGGGGCTTGTCTGATCCGCTCGTGAGCCACCTATGGGGGTGGAAACAGAGGAAAAGCGTGTGGTTGTTGGAGAGGTCAGCTGCCAGAGCCAACTCGCTTCCCTGTGGCAAGCACCAGAGCCTACCCAAGGGAGGGATGGGGACCCCAGAGCAGGGGCAGGGGGAGAAGCGCTCTGATCTGCACTGCATTTCCCTGGAGGCATAAACCACCCAGAGGCTGTCCCATGCTGGCTGTAGCCTGACTAAAAGACGGGATGGTACCGAAAAGAGTGTCCAGGTCTACCAGGAAACTACTCCAGATAGAGTTTTTCTTGAGTTAGTTTTCATCTGGGTCATTGCCCTGGTTTGGCTTAGCTTAGGACAAAGGAGCCCCCCTCCTGCTACAGGAACGGCAGGCAGGACTGCCACCTATCCCCTTCCAAGACGAGCCTGCATTTAGGGTGGTTTAAAACAACCATGGAATTGCTTTAACCTACTTTAGAAGAATAGGTTACCTAAAAAAAAGAGGACAGCAATGTTTAAATGGCAGGGAGCATGCACCTGGCCTGCCAGTGCATCTGTGCTTGGAGCCATGCTTGAAATCCCACTTCTGCAGACAGATCACGGCTCCCTCCCTTATCTTCCTGTGTGCGGCTCCTCCGTCCTGCTGCCAGCGGGTCTGGTTGCTCGGCGGCTGGCAGGCTCCGCTTCTCCCAGTGCTCCTCGCTGACCTGCTCCCCAACAGCAGCCAGCTCTGGCTCTGCCCCAGGCTGTGAACAGACAGGAGAGGTCAGACAGGAGCAGGGCAGGCTGCTGCCAGGGAGAGGACAGCGGAAAGGAGGGAGAAGGAGCTCAGTGCAGAAAGCCTTTCCCTTGCCAGCAGACAAGGCGCTGGAAGCACAGTACTGCACGCAGGGGACGAGTCACAACCGCCCTCCCCTATTCGGTAAAAGAAACGGGGATTAGGTGTGTGTCCGTGTCCTGCACATCCCACCTGGGAACACATTTACTACTCGCTGGGCTGCATGTGCAGCAAACCGACTGCCATTGCTCTCCTCCCCGTTCCCGCAGAGCCTGCCTCCTGCCACGGTCACATCCTCTCACCTGTGGCTCCTGCTTCAGAAAATCCCACCAACCACCACCACCTGCTCATCGCTCAGCGATGGTTTAGCATTGTGGCTTAAGACCAAAGCCAGCCTGCACACTTCAATATTTCTGTGTAGTGTGTCCCCGTTTTGAGACCCGTGGAGGCGAGTGGGACCGCCTGTCCCCGCACTGCCTCCTCAGCCCTGCTCAGCTCACCTGGAGCGTTGCCCTCATGGGCGAAACCAAGGATGTGTCATCAAAACTCGCAACTTGCTGCTTGTCTATTGATCCAGACGTCCCTGGAGCCAGCCTTGCTACTTATCTGTAATGCCAGACGGTACTGGGAGGGTTTCAAAGACGTGTCAGAGGGGCTGGGATGCTGGTGTTACCTTGGCTGTCCAGGGGTAGCCTTTATCCTACATGGACAGCTCTAACCTTCCAAGAAGCAAAGTCCTTACTTCCAGCGCTGGGCTGTCCTTTAGTTTGTTTTACTTAAGCACGAACGACACCCCAGTCTCCAGTAAAATTCCACTGCCTCGTGACATTACAGTGTGTAATGTGAACTAATATATACATATTAACAAGTTAATACACTTCCATACTGTAAAGACGGGTTGATATAACAGTGAGGGAGGGGAGTTTTCCTAACAGATGTCGTCTCCGAGGCCCGGCCTTTGCGGGGAGCGTGGGTCCGGGTGCGTGCACGAGTGACACGCACGTGTGGCACGCTACGCGGCAAGGACCGCGGCCGTGAAGGCGCCAGCCCCACACCCGTGCCCGGGCACTGACCCACGCGCCGTGGGGCCGCGGGGGCGGGGAGCGTCCCGCGGGCCGGCCGCAGGCGGGCACCCCCGGCGCCCCGCAGCCCCCCGCAGGGCCGGGACAGGGGCAGGGGCATCCCGGCCCCTCCCCGGCCGGCCCCGCTCGGGGCGGGGTCTCCCAACTTTCGGTGCGGCCGCGGGGCCCGGCCCGCCGGCGGCATGAGCCCTGTGGCGGGGCGGGGGGGCGGCAGCGCCGGGCAGGGCGAGCCCCCGCCGCCATGCCCAAGGAGCGGCCGCTCTGGCGGGGCCCGGCCTTCCGCCTCTGCGTGCTCTCGGCCGCGCTCTTCCTCTGCCTCCAGCTGGGCATGAGGCGATCCTGGTGCCCGGAGGAGAAGCCCCGGGCGGCGGCGGCGGCGGCTGTGGGGCGGGCGCCCCCGCCGGCCCGCGGCACGGAGCAGCACCCGGGCGCAGCGGCAGCGGCGGCGGGCAGGCGGCGGGTCACCTACGTGCGGAGCGGCCGGCGGGGGAGCGCCGCGCCCGGCTGCTGCCCCCTGCAGCCCCCGGGCGGCCGCCGCAGGAAGGTAGGGCGGGCTGGGGGGGGCAGCTCCCGCTGTGTCGCGACAGGAGTGCCGCTGCGTCGCGAGAGGAGGGGCGCCACGGCGCCCCCTGAGGAGGAGCTGAGGGTGACCGGGCTCCTGGGGTCCCTGTGCCACCCCGGCCGGGGCTGGGCTCTGCGGCCGCTGGAGGACATCCGACCGTAGGAGACCTGGTTCGCAGATGTGGCCTCTTCCCGTTGCTGAGGTGTTGCTGGTACCTTGAGAAGACGTGACTGAAGGGTGGTGGTGAGGTGAGGTGAGGTGAGGTGAGGTGAGGTGAGGTGATGTCGGGTTCCTAGGAAGGCATCTCGTGGTCAGGAGATTTTTTGAGCGATGCCGTTAAGCTGCAGGAGAGATGGAGTGTGCTGGTGTGGGGGCTGAACAAGGTCAGACCTCGGTCTGGAAAGGTAACCTTGGCCCGGAGTCACCCGGCTTGCTCAGCAGGCTGAAACACCCCAACAGGAGCAAGCTTGGGAAGAGTCCTTGGCCCTTGGCATTCTTGGCATCTGAATGCCATTTCATTCGCTGAAGGCGGTCAAGAAATGTTTCTAAGATATGGTCCGCATGAGAATTAATGAGTTAGTTAATGAGTTGGTAAATGGACCCGTAATTAGGTTCAGACGTGGTAATGATTGTAAAGCCTTTTGGAGATGTGAGGACCATCATTAACATCTGGAGTTCAGCAAGAGTGAGGAGTGCCAGTACTAACCTCTTCCCCCCAGTTCCCCCAGTTAGCTGCATGTGTGACCAGTAGCGGAATGCTGCCTTCTTCAGCAAGCTCCATGCCGTCTTTGGTTTTGGCAGATGCCAGTCTCTCCGGAATCACTTATAGATTCAGATGTTTATTTTGTGGAGTTTTCCTCACAGCCTCTTTCAGGGGGAGAAGAGCCAGCTTTCAAAGGCTGGGAAAGAGTAGCGTATCGCCTGTTTTGAGGCCCTGCTGTCAGGGTGTAATGGTCTGCGCGGAGATGTGCAGATACTTAAAGAAGCTGGAATGACCATGAAGAGGGGCAAATGGGATTTTGCTAGAGATGTGACCAGCTTCCCGGTCAAAGTAAATAACTGTTTCTGATGTTTGCCTTGATAAGAATAAAACCAGAGTTACTTGTGGAATGGCTAAACCTTCTCCTGTCCTTAAACCGAAGCTTTATCTGGGTTTGCTCAGACTCCCTTGATGAAGAGACCTCTTGCTAACGTCCGAACCACCATCGGAGCAGATGTCCTGTGATCATGGGGTCTCATTTGCAAGTCTGCTTTCTTTTCTTTGCCTGTGCACCCCAGTAATTTATTTTTTATTTAAAGAGGAGATGGAAAATGAACTTACGTATAGTTTGAATTTTAGATTTGCCTCATCTTCCGTGGAGAGCTGTGATGGAAAAATAAAACTGCTATTTTCTGCCCTGGGTTTCCTGAAAGGTTTAGGAGGTGAAATCATATAATCCCTTACTTCCTTCACCGCAGGGGCAATGATGAGGACAACATTGTCACATATTGCTTCAGCATAATGACTGTGTGGCGTCCTGATGTGCTGTGGTATTGATACCATCTTGAGGCATCTAGATCTTGCAGCATCAGTTTTTGTGATTTTTGTTGTCAATGCTATGTTACTTGGTATTCTCCTAAAGCCCAACTTTTAAGTGATTGTAATTATGGAAAAATTAAAGCATTCATGGGGGAAAAAAAAATTGTAATCACGTGCATTCAGATATTTTCTTGAAAACATGTGCTAAGCATGGCATCAAAAAAACAGGAGGCAAAAGTAAAGTATATTCTAATTTATTTCATGATTTTTGAGGAAATCCTAGCAGAGAAGTAGCATCAGGAGAAGCTGCTTGTCGTACCGGAGAACTGGCAGCGCCTTGCGGTGTTGGTGAGCTCGAGGCTCTGGAAAAAGCCCACAGTACGTTTTGGTGCGTCTCCAGGTGAAGCGTGTGAAACGTCACTGCTGTGGTTTGTGGTGTTTGGCACCTTGCTGCTGAGGTCTCATTTGAATCCCACTAATTAAGTCAAGTGAAAAATATTAGTAAATGTAATACAGGGTGGGGTTGCCAGGTTAAGTTTGAGACCATCAGGTGTCTTCTGTGTTCAGCTATTTGACTTGAGCATGTTGCTTCAGGCTAAGAAAAATCTACTTGAAGTGAAGAGAAGGCTTTGGGGATAGTGGGACTGAAATTCTGGGACTTACTGGGTTTGAAATAGAGTTGTTAAATAAAAACATAGGGGGAAAAAGTGATGGGAAAATAAAGTAGAATTGGTCTGAGTACTGCCTTTTTTTCTTGTGGAAGTGGTGATCATGCACGATAGCTAAAAAAAAAAATGGGTGATTAGTCTGTGATTCATTCTATGATTCTGTGATTAATTTACTTTAATTTTTTTCATCAGGAAGCATTGTATTTCACTTCAGACTGTTTTAAGGCAAGACGGGGGGCTCTTATCAGAAAAGGCTGCTTAAATTGGTGGTCTGTGGCTTCTGGCAGCAGCTCTGGAGAAAGGCGGCGGCGTGCAGCTGCTGCCAGCGCGGTGTGCTGGTGTGTGCAAATGCTGCCCGGGGCAGACGGACAGGCTCCTTGCGCAGATCTTCTGTGCTCTACCGGGTGGGGATTGCTTTTTGCTGTGGGTTTTTTATGTTTTCGTGTCTTCTGTCTGTCCATAAATCGTTGTCAGTCCATTTCTGAAGCCTGCAGAGGCTTTCAGGTATGGTTTTTTTTTTTCCCTACTGCTGATTATGGTGGTGGTGGTGGAGTATGTTGCGATATGTGAGGCAGCAGGACGGCAGTAATGAAAAATCAGCATGGCCAAACTTTGCTCTGTTTTCCTAGTGCCCCTTGGTTATAACTCTGCTTACATCACTTACATCGCTAAATTAATGCAGAAGACTGATGAACAGAGTGTTTCCATAGATCAAGTTGAATACCCTACTTTGTGGCTGTATTAAAAAAAAAAAAATTGCAAAAACACACAAGGAAATTATTTGATGCCTCCTTTGAATCACCGTAAAGTTTCCTAAAGCAGAGTTGTGTTATTTATTTCCCAAGCACGACTGCAGTCAACCAACCAACAGCACCGAAAGGGGAAAAAAAAAGACCCAGCCGGGATGGGACAGACGGCGACGCGTCCATAAATGGCCCTTGCCTCTGCGGGAAGCTGCCTGTGCAGTCCTGCGCTTTCCCTGACCGCTGGTAAATCTCCGGCAGCGGAGGGAGTGACTGCGCGGCAGATGGGAGGGTTCGACCACCAAGGTTACAAGTGTCTGTTCGTGCCTTAAGATGCGTGCATAAAAAATGCTAACTGAAAGCAGCAGGGAATAAAGTAATTTAGCTATGTGACAGCTCTGGGAGCTGCCGGAGCTGCCTCTTCTGGTGCCTTTGGGAGCTGTGTTGCTCCCAGCTGTTTTGCTCCCGGTGGAGCCTACCAAAGAGCAGATGCTGCTGCTCTTGCTGACAAATAATAAACAAAATTCGGCATTGAGAGCGTATGATGGTCATGTGAAGAATGGGAAGAGTTATATGTTGTGCTGCAAATGTAAAGCAAATGGAAGTTTGTAATCCCATTTGTATCTTGGTGGGAGTGCTTAAAACTGTGTTGTTGCTAATAAAATGCCCAACTATGTTTGTAAACAGTGATTCTAAACTCTGGTTGTGTTAGGCACTGGTCTGGTAACATATGGAGCAGATAAAAACTCCAGCTACCTGGAAACATGCAAATTCTACCACGTGTACCCGCTCTCGCAATAGGTATTAGTGAGGTCTGCACCTACATAATGCTGCAGACACGAGGTGAGTTTTAAAATGTTATTACAGGGTGTGATAGTAAAAAAAAAAAAATTGTTGCATTTGGAATTTGAAATAACAGCAAATTCTTATCAGAGTGATTGCAATAACAAGGTTATGTTGGCTCTCCTGCTCTGACATGGGGAGGAGCCCTCTCCCAGAGTCTGGTTAAGATAAGCTGGGGTCCTTTGCCTTCTGGGCAGATTTATTTCCATGGAGGAGGAGGAAAAGTTTTATATGGTTATGCATGAAAGAAAAAAGGCCGATGTTAGTCTGGGCAGGCGTTTTAATTTCCTGCAGTTCTACGTGCTGATGCAGCAAGTGCTGTGACTATGTCTCTCCTAAAAACCGAGGTTCAGGGTCTTGCTTTCTGCGTGGGCGCAGCTGGGCTGTGCAGCGGAGGACGCCTGCAAGGCAGGCTTGGAGGAATGCTTGAGGCCGCTCGCTGCAGCCGCAGGTGCGTCTTCTGAAAGTGTGCCTGCTGCAAGGCAAGCAGATTACTACGTTTAGTTGAGAATTGTAATATCAGCGGGAAATCACTTCCCCTGTTCTTGTGGCTGTCCAAAGGTGGGGAGTGCGGTGCACGGCCAAAGTTAACCTGATGTTATTTTGGATGCTCTTTCACCTCGTGTCTAGGGATATAAAAATTGTTAGCCTTCAGTGATTAAAAGCTAAGAGTTAGAATTTGCTGCTGGGCCCATTTGTATTTTGTTTGGGTTTGTAACATATTTTGAAACATGAAGTGCCATCGCCTAAAACAGAACAATCTTGTGATATTATGTTTTTATAGGCATTACTTGCACTTGTATACATTGGTATTCTGGTTCTTCGTAAATACAGACTAATTGTCTTTTGCTGTTGCTTGTTGGATTGCAGGTTTTGTTTTTCTTTAAATAGGAACTATTTCGAGAGGTTACTGCATCTCTGCAGTAATGACTGATAACAGTATCATCTTTAATGTAATTGAAATCCGCAAATTATTTTGGGGTGATATCTTCAAAGTTATGTGGAATAACTGTTTGGCAGTTAATAATATGGCAGGTTCAAAATAACCTCATGCAATTTAGCATTACGTTATTGCTGAGATTTTACTTAAATTTTACATTTGATTTTTAATTTTAAAATGACAATGCTACTTATGTTTATGCCAGTGATACGTAGGGCTTATGCAAAGAGTCCTTTTTAATTCTTCTACAAATCTGGTAAAAAATGCATCAGATGTTTGCATTGCCTATTTGTATGTATAGTGTTTCCAAGCTGACTTCACATCTTTAAAAATCTGGTAAGCTTTGGGTACTACTTGAATAGGAAGTTATACTGCCTCTTGATGAGCAGGAGCCAGAATTCTTGGAGAAAACTTGTTTTTTCTGAAGTCAAACGTATCTGTCTGTTTTTCCATATCCCACGGTGTAATAGCTGGCCTGTTTTGGATTGGGACATAACTTTTATGGCAGTTTATTCATTATGTATGCCTGGAGCAATGTTTTGACATTACGGCAAGGTTTAACACGACCGAGCTGTGGACGCTGTGCAGCGAGTCACATCAGGCTGCGTTCAAAGGAGCAGAGCTGCCCAGGCTGAGCCAAAACAAGGGAGGTGCTGGGGCAGCAGCATGGGTCCAGGCAGTCTTTTGGATCTCGGAGTTAAGTTAAATCCAGAGCTTGTCCTGGTCACCTCACCTGGGTATCAAGTGTGACAAGCACTGTTTTTTAAGTGTTACGGCAAGGAGTGAAGAGTGTTCTAGCTTTGATGACCGTGTGTTGCAGAGAAGCAGCGTAATGCTGAAGAGCTGGATGTTGGTTATTCTTTTGAGCGTGCCACTTCTGAGCACCTCCTTTAATAACAGGTAGGCAGACTGGAGAGAGTCTCACTGGGAGGAAAAAAGCACGGAGAGGTGCAGGAAGCCTGGCCTGCAGGGAAAGCCTGGCAGAACTGGTACTTGTTTTGAATAGGGAAAAGTAGGTTTTGAGAGGAATGTGCCAAGACTCTTCAAACTAAAAAAAATAATTTTTTTTGAAGGGCATAATGACCGATTGTTCCCTAGGTCCACTGCAAGTAGGACAAGAAGTAGCTGGCTTAATTTTCAGGCAAGATAGTAGGAAAATCTTTTAACTCTGTGCTTGGGTACGCAGTGGAAAGGCTCCCTAGGAAAAACGTGAACTTTGGGTAGCCACACAGGGAAGGTCTAGGTATCATTAGTTGTGCTTCAGGGCAGGGAGGCAGAGCCGAGTCAGCCTCCTGAGGTCCCTCCATCTACATTTAGCTGCTCTGCAATTAGAGAGGCAGTCTGGCAGGTAGGATGTGATTAACCAAACTGGAATGTAGCCTGAACAATGGTCTAACATCAATGTAATAAAAAGAGGTAATGGGGCCTTAATGGCTTAATACCTCACTAGAGAGACCAAACCCCACCATAATTGTCCTGTGATGACTTAGTGGACCCCAGAGGAAGGAACATTACACGACAACTTTTTCCCTCCAGCACTTGGAGGTCTCTTACCAAATATAAACGGAATCCAAGTTGCTTAGCTTGTAAGATTAGCACAAGGTAGGAGCTTATAGCTTCAGGCCATGAGTACCTGAGGAACAGCTGTGAGAGCCTTGGTTGGTTTTTGTTCAGATATTTGGGCTAATAGCACAGACTGAGAGAGGTTATTGTGTTTGGAAGAAAAGAACAAACTTGTATTGATAGTGGTTTTCAACAGCAGACAACCAAATCTGGGGACCACCAGCCAGCTCTGCCTCTAAATGCGGGCAGCTGAGGCACCAGAAGGTACCCGAGCATGGGAATCCTTCTCCAAGTAGCCAAGCAAGGGCAATACTGGCCTTTTGCTGTATTTTAACTGCAAATGAAATGTGTTTATGGTAGACCGTAAAGAGGAGATTGTAATAATGTTTCTGACAACGATGTCACTTGCGAACTTGTGAGGTAAATGATCACTCAGAATAACCTTGATTCTTACGCGCTTTTTATTACCTAAAATAGGTTCCTCCTTCATGAATTTTTGAGAAGCAGCTGGGGAATATTATCCTTCAGAAAGTCATTACAGCTTTATGAGACTTAATTACATGCAATAATATAGATTTCTTTCAAATACCTAGTAAAGGCTTTCTTTCAGCATACAAAGACAGGGGAATAATATTTTCTAGATAACTGTGGCACAGGAAAAATGTTTTTCAGGGTGTATAATCTTTCCTGCATAAGGACATAACCCAGGGACCGAGGTAGTAATTTTTTCTGCAGATACCTTGCTCCATGATTTGCCGTTGCACTTGTGCCATCTTTTTCTTGAACCAGGCTAGACGGTCCACAAGCCTTATACAAAACATGAATCCTTTATGACTGTGGTAGCGGGCGCAGACAAAAAAACCCCCATACTGATCCAGTCCCGTTTGCTGTCTTCAGCTCAAACTGTTGAATGGGACGGCTGTGCGGGGACGGGACCCACGCTGCCCTCCTGCCCGTGCGGTGATGCTCAGACAGCGGCTGAGCAGCTCTGGCCGTGGCCTCTGGGTCCCGCTAAAGGGCAGCAATTCCGTAAACACATCCTCTGCTCTCACCTCTTTCTTCGCCCCTCCGCAGGTCTCTGTGTTTGGGGTACGGGATTGTGTTGCCTGGTGTACTGCTGGTTATCGGACCTTACTAGCGGTGAACAAGCAGGACCCCCTTTCACGGCTCGGAGGAGAAAGGATGTCTTCTGCACGAGAGCAGCTGTCAAGCAGGAGGTGGGAGGAGGGGAGCGCTGGTATGAATGTCAATTGTACAGCAAGCCACAGTCTTGTCATGGGAAAAGAGCAAGAGTCCCTGCAAGTCGGAAATTTTGACAGCCTTGAAGACAATGAGCACAGTTAGTACCAGAAATGATCTTTTGTCACAGTTCATGTTTTATACTAGAAATAATAGAACAGTTTTGAACACGCAGTTTTCCTTGCTTAAGCAGTTCTCAAGGTGGCCAAGCTTGCTTCATTCTTTTCTAAAACTTCTTTCTTTGGGGAGAGGAGAGGCCAGAAAGAGAGATCTGGGACAAGTAAAATTCTCCCAGAAAGCCTTAGGGTTTTCCCTTTACATCTCTGACCTTTAGCTGCCTTCTTATGAGACAAATATTTAACTTCGTCGCTAGTAAGGTTTTCATCCCAGTTTGTTCAGTCAATTCACGTCAACATTTACCCATCCAGCCAGGCAGTTGACAGAGAGGTGTGTCTGCTCCAAAGCTGCACGGTATCAGACATCTCTCTCATGCCACTTTCACAGAACTGTGGGCACGGTTCAGACTGAGGTGCAGCTGGTGGATCTTTGGTGTGAACCCAGAGCAAAACTCCAGTGGCCCGTGACAAGGGATGCAGTACTGAAATCCAGCGGTGAAGAACAAAACCCTCTAACAGCTGCCTTGGAGACTCATCCAGACAACGTGACAAGTGCATCATCTCTCTTACAAAACAGGTGTAGAATTTGGAGGTTTAGATAGTATTAGTGAGGGACCTCCAGTCCTCACACAAGAAGTTTGGTCTGGCTGTGGTAGACCACGCTGTCCTCCTCCTGCAGCCTGGCAGTGACGGCTGTCACTCACGGCACAGCTTAGATAAAAGACTTACCACGTAGGTGAGAAAGTCTGTGTGAACCACCGCTAATCTTTGATGGCATCCGCAGCCACCCCCTCTTATCGCTTGTTCTAATATTAACTTGGAGCCGTGTTTGTCTTGGATGGCTGTTCAGCTCTCCAGAGCTGTGTGCGATGGATATGAGTCATTTAATCAACTTAAGTGTTTTTGTAGCTAGCAGATACGCACCAAGATACTTTTGTGTATGATGAAACGTTGTCCAGAGCCCTTCCGTGCTGCTGAAGCCTAAGATGAAACAGCATTCAGTTCAGTGGAACAAGCGGGCAGGGAAGAGATTTGATTTTTCTTTTAATTGTGGTATAGCATGTATATCCTGGAATCTGTAACATATATTACTCAGCCCAATGTTGTTTATGTTAGTGTTTCTGTATACAAAAGTGACAGGGTGACACGGTGTCCTATTTTGAGTTAGCAAATCTCTAAGAGTAATAGAAACCACGTGTGCAAATGGACTGATGCCTTGGGTAACAGATAGATGAAAGCCATGATTTTGAACTCGCTCTTACAGCAAGAACTTGGTCAATTTAAGCAGGAGATGGTCGAAACGTTCCCAGCTGTTTATGCAGTACTAAGTGGAAGAGTTTGGATCTTGACTGACTTGTGTTTTCCCCTGCCTGATCTTCTGTCCCGTCTTTGGTAGTCTTGCTTTGAGATGTACCATCAGGCTCAGGTGCCATCAAGAAGGGCGCTGGCTGTGAGGTGCTCATGGACTGCATTGTTAGGGAACGGGTGGATGGGGTGTCCTCTGGTGACTGCTGACCCCTGGAAGAGCACAAGTCCTGGGCCTGGCTCTGGGGGAACCCCTTGGTGGTTATTTTGCTTTCTTTTTCATTTTTTTCAAAACATTTAAAAACCATCCCTGTAATTTATGTCCTCCCTGACACATGTAGAAATACGATAAATAAACCTCTCCTTATGTCTTTGTGTAATGATAAATGCAATAGCTCCAGCAGCTGTTACCGCATACACAGAAATCTTGTTTCTCACCAAACGTCTTCTCCAAAGGCTCTGCAGACAGGAACAAAATGGCTTTGCAGTGTTCTTCAAAAGTCAGTGCCACGGAACTGTTTTGGCTTTGCAAATCCCAAATCTGGGGGACCCTTGTGAGGAGCGTCCTTCCTGCTGCCACCTCTCCCCATCACGCAATGGGGGCTTCTCTTGTCTCTGGGAATAGAGGACCAGGAGGACTTTTCAGTGAGCTCTTGGCTTCTGAAGTCACTTAGGATTTTCAGGTCAAGCCAGCTGCCTTAGGTTTTAGATGCAAAACATCTAGCTTTACATGCTTGTTGCAGAAAGAGCTAACCAACAGCTCATTTAACAAGTGACCTGCTGAAGTTTGCTTCAGGTTCCACTTTCTGATAGATTTAAGGTGCAGCTTCAGGTGCATTTGCTGTAGTTTTTTCTGGAAGTCACAAAATTCTGGGTTGTTTCCAGGACTGATCTTGTGGCTCTTGCAGACGAAAGGAATTGAACCCTCTGCCCTTCTTGGGGTGTGGAAAACAAACTTCGTGGGCCTTGAGAGCTTTATCAAGGAAAGGCCTGCAAAGAGCCAGTTAGGCAACAACTTGTTTCTCTTCGGGATATTGCTAAAACAGTGGATGCTCTGTGTTCGTGCTATCGGTTTTGACAGGTAATAAGTCGTTATTTTTTTGTGTGTGTGTGACAAGGTGATCTGCTGGGGAAAATTAACCTAGGCAAAAAGTAAGCAAAGAAGCAGGTATCGGTGATGTGCCAAGGGGCTGGACCAGGTTGGGAAATGCATGCTGTTGAAAATGATGTTAGAACCAGTGAAGACTGACATCGTAGAGTTGTCGTCGCTGCTTTAACCTCCCCCCCCTTTGCCCACCCCATCCCCAGCCCTCTTCCTCATTCCTCTCCTAGCAGCTGGCTAAGTCAAATAATTAACTGGGAGCTTCAAAGTCAGTGCCCTTTATTTAGCATCCTCTTTCATATTTTACAAAGAGAAAGTGTTTGAAATGCTAGGGGGAAGAGATGGTAATGTCTATTGATACAGCATGTAATGTTAAATAATACTTGCCACTTAGAAGCTTAAAAATGATAAGAATCAGTTTGAGATCCTTCCTACTCCCTGCAGAGTTGACGGCACTAGTGGAGGATCGAGATTTATCCCGGAGGTGAACGCTGCAGGGCAGGAGCTGCCTGAAAAAACCCCAGAGGAACAATAAAATTTGTTAATACTGATGTCGTGTCTCTTTTGGGGCTTTCCTCATGGTTGTTTTGCGGCACCAAAACTTCCAAAGAAGTGAACTTTGTTTCATCCTGAATAGAGCAAAGCAACGTCATCTTGTTCTTTTTCCCTCACTCTTTTGAGAAAATTAAACAAGAAGCAATTATGTGTCAATTGGCTGCTGCTGAGCTGATGTGTTTCTTCTTAGTTAGATGTCTTGATTAATGGTTTGATCTTGCAATTATTACTCATTATGAAATCTGTGGGAATTCTGGGTACATCAGGAGTTCAGGGTCAAACCGTGTAGCTGCTCAGTGCTATATTCTGAATAATGCTCAGAATTAGTAATAAAACATTGGAAAATGTCCTTAACTAAAGAGGATGGTGCATATTTGCCCAAGCTCATCCTCCATGGGCTTATGATACTTGGGTCTATACTTGTCTTGAACAAAAAATATTTCAAAACTGTGTGCTTTGAAACAAGCTTCATTTTCTTCTTTATAAATTGGAAAATAAACATATCATCTTGTACTTAAAATCATAACAACTTGTAAGCCAGCTCTCGTTCCTTTTCTAGACGTGGGGAACTAATTGCCCAACACACTTTTATTTTGCTTGGAAGACTTTTACATAGCTCTAGACTACGGACAATAATCCATAATCGTAATAAAAACAAGAAAGGGAGTACGTTTGTAGACATTTAAAGCTAGTGTACATTTTATTCTGTGGAGCTCCATTACCTTGTTTTATTAACTAATGGTTGTGTGAATTAAGGAGTTGAAGAAGGAAAAAGTGAAGTTTGGCTTTTTAAGTCTTCCCTGACTGTCCAGTTAAGCCCGGTATGATCAAGTGAACCGATGGTGGATTGGAGGGACGGAAGCCCCTAGGTACCTATTGTGAATATTTGCTATCTTACCTTAGGTTTTACACTATGAAATCTAAATATCCGTGGAAGCCACTCAGCCTTTCAGTTTACCCATGGATAAGAATTAATGTTTACTTGCTTTCTGATACTATAGATGCTGAGTGACAAATACTGCCCTCTCCTACTCCCTGGGCATGGAAGGGATGGATGAAGGGGAAGGGGTTTTCTGACGCTTCAGATCTCCCTTTAGGCTAGAAGGTGTGATGGACCATTTCTGTTTAGACATTTGCGTTCCACTTGGGTGAGAGAGAAAGCTGCACAAGCGTGAAATGCTCTTATTTGTGTGAAAGTATTGAGTTTTACTTTAAAGCACCTTCTTTTTCCCCGGTTCTTAGCCTCAGGCAGAGCCTGCTGAACTCAGTGGATGACTGCCAGAGGCATCCCTATCTGTGAATCACAGTTAGAGTGCTGGAATTTGCACAAAATAAACTCGGCTTATCTGGCTAGCTGCGTATTTACTGATGAATTCTGTTTGTTGTATGTTGTGGTTTGAATACTGCGATGAAGTCGATCTAGAGGAAAATAGCTTTTTTTTTTTCCCTATTGTATGGATTATGACATCTCCCATATTTTCTCAACCAAAGCATTTCATTTAAAGCAGTTATGAATATAGGTTGAAACAATGGTCTTGCCTCTGCTTAGCTAAAGTCTGAATTTGATAAGCAGTGACCAGTAGTTGCTATATGTGTTTCTTGCTGCTATCCTTAAGTGTTGGCAAAGGCACGCAGGCACTGGAAATAATTCAGCTGATTGAGTATTACACTGCTTACGCAGTTTCAAGAATTTGCTTCCATAAATTTCAATCTGTTCTGGCTCCTGGTTTTATCTCCATCAGATATAAATTATCACGCTGTCAGCCTCTGGATAGCGCTGGAATGCCACCTCTCTATTTATTTATTTTATTTTTGTACCATAACAAAGAAATCCCACTCAACTGTTTTTAAAGCCATGTGTCTCTTAGCAGAGTAAAATCAATCTCTCTTTAATAAATGTGTATTTTCCCGTGATGTTGCTGGGATTTCTGGTGGCAGAGCTGTCAGTCTTCAGTGACCTTTGAAGGTCCAAGAAGGGGTTCCCAGTGCAACACTGCCCTTTCCTACCTCCGCAGAGACTCCCAGTGCTTTCGGTCGTGGTGGATTTCTTTTCCGTTCCTTAGAGGTAGCGAAGGGTGGTAGTAATGCTATGTAAATAATAAATTAGATGCAATGCTTACCAAATTCGTAAGTACCTACAAATTAGTATTTTGGCAAGTGTTCTGAAACGTGTGCTTTCTGCAAGTCACAAACCTGCACCCAGGGCGATGTACGTTAGTCGCTGAAGCCCAGGTCTACTGGTGAATTTACAGGGGGATGTCCACAGCAGCTAATTTAAACCCTGGTAAGCTGGTTCCCAATATCCATTTCCCGCAGAAGTCGGGGTTTTGATTTGAATTCAATGGAGCATTAGTCACCTAAAATCCTCTGCAGATCTGGCCATGTCATATTAGTTTTGGAAAGGGCTCTTTGTTTTTCCAAAGCCATTTCTTAATTCTTAAAGTGATATAAATTCTGTCACTTAAAGTCAGTGCCAAGCATCCTTTTTTTCTGCGTATGCTGTATCATACGAGATGCTTGTTTGGGGGAAAAGACACAAAACTAAAGGTGGAGTTGGAGGGAGCTTGAGCGTGGGCTCTGCATGTGAAACGCTGAACCTCCCAGGGCAGAGTGGCATTTTGCATCGCAGTCATTGGCATGGCTTGCCTGCGGGTTAGGCCAGCAGTTCCCCTGCGAGCGCGAGAGCTGTAATTTGTATGCGTGTGGCTCCATTTCATACCGTCATATGGGAAATCAGAAGCAAAAGGAGCAGAAAATAAACATGAATATTAACAAAAGGAGAGCAGAGGTGAAACGCTTGGTGATTGCTGCCTTTCCAGGGGTTGTTATGTATGCATGTTCAGACTGATTTGCTCTACAAGGGTAAAAACTCTTTTGGTTTCAATTACCGTGCAGTGGCTCAAAGCTTTTCTAATGAGAATTGAAGTCAGAAAATTGTTTTCTTCATTTCAATGTTAAACTTTGCATTCAAGACTTATTGCTTTTTTACTTTCCCCTGCTAAGCGTAAGAATTTTACTTATGGTGCAAACTGCAGCCTTGGGAAGCAAGCGCTGATAAACTGCTCTCAAGCGAAGCCCTCTGGGTGATGCTTAGAGCTGCCTAAGTTGGCTCTCACAGCAGTCGCATCGTGCTCCCAGGCAGACAAATGTGTGCTGCACTGCAGAGGCTTGGAGGAGGTGATGCACAGAGAGCAAGGAGCTAGGGGAGATTTAAGTGCATCCTAGAAGTTTCCTCTTCAATAAAATAAAACACATGTGTCCAGACGTAGAAACACTTCTAGTTATTAAAATTCTTAATACACAAGTCATGTTGAAAACTCATTTAAATTGAAGACACCCACTTATTAATGCAGAAAGCGCCTTTATCACAACACTGTTTTCTGTGGGCAGAATTTAATATGGTAAGTAGCCTTGCTGCACAGGAGAACCTGGCTATACGTGTTACACTGCTTACTCATCTGGGCACAAGGCTTTTGTTCTGCAGTCAAATCTTCTGATAAGATCATGGAGCAGATACTCTTGGAAGATATGTCAAAACATACTGAAGACAGGGAGGTGATTAGAGAGGGCCAGCGTGGCTTCACCAAGGGCAAATTGTGCCTAACTAATCTAGTGGCCTTCTATGATGGAGTGACTGCATCAGTGAACAAGGGAGGAGCTACAGATGTCATCAGCCTGAACTTCTGTAAGGCCTTTGATACGGTCTCTCCCCGAATTCCTGCCTCTAAATTGGAGAGATATGGGTTTGATGGATGAACTGTTAGATGGATAAGGAACTGGCTGGATAGCCACCTTCAAAGAGTTATAGTCAATGGCTCAATGTCCAAGTGGAAGCCAGTAACGAGTGATGTCCCTCAGGGGTCCATACTGGGACCAATACTATTTACTTCGAGCAACCTGATTCAGTGGAAGGTATCCCTGCCCATGGCAGGGGGATTGGACTAGGTGATCTTTAAAATTTCCCTTCTAACCCAAACCATTCTGTGATTCTATAACAAACACTCTATGGTTTTACAGTGCTGGAGTTCATCTGTGGGAGGGACTCCCTATGTGGCCGGCTTGTCCCACTGCACGAACCCGATGCATGCAGAGGATGGAGCAGTCGTGTGGTGGCTGGGCACGAAGAAGGCTGTGTGCTTGTGTGCAGTCTTGTCAGAGACGCCTCTGCTTTAGAGAAACTCGGAAAAGTAAAAAAATGGGGAAATAGAAAGATTTCCTCTATTAATTTTTTCCAGTTCATTATGTGCAGTGCATTAAAGTTTGACTGTTGGAGTGGAAATTCTCAGTTTAGGTGGCTGCAGGACTGGATGTCAGCTGCGTTTCCCTGTGGTCCCAATGCCTGCCACCTCAGCAGGAACCACTGCTTTCCTCTCAATACGTGCACACATATACAGAGCAGGAGCGTATGTAACGATCTCTGCAATATGGTTTCTTAAGCAAAAACCTCGTATGTTTAAGAAAGCCAAACTGCAAAGAAAAATAGAAAACAATAGTAATAAAAAAGAAGAAAAAAAGGGAAACAAACAGTTCAGATGTGTAGGGATGGGATACCTATAAAGCCAGCCACATTAGAAATAAATTCACTCAGCTTTAAATATGAGTCATAGTCACTTTGTAAGCCTGTATTTTAAATTACAGCTTACTGAACCTGTGCATGTCCCCGCTGCTTCTAAATTAACGATGTACTGCAGCATGTTTTTATGGGCATACTTCTTGTGAGCGCTCTGTATAATGCTGATTACATTTAGCTAAAAGGGGAGCTTATGAATTGACCTTTCTCAAGGAGGTCTTTGCCGAGGCTGAGGCATACTCGTTCTTTCTTATTGACACCTCCACTTTGAGGTGGAGTTTGTTTTACTTGTGCCACGTATTGCTGCTCCAAACATAAAACATTCGGAGTTAACTCAACCCTGCTGAAGAATAAAGTGCAAGTAAGCGTTGCTTGAGGCTCACAACTATGGAGTAGGCTCAGCTCTCTAAAATACAAGCTTTTCTGCAGCATGGCGTGTATGATATTCTGGTCTGGGGTTCCTCTCCTGTCTACGGTGAAGGTCTATGGTGTAGGTGCATCTGAGCCCGTCCTCCAGGCTTCCTTTGCAGATCATGGAGAGACATGGACATTTCCAGTGCGTGACTCATCTTACTTAATTTAGATGTCTACTCCGTAGTGAGATGAATCATACCCTTAAAGAGCTCTGACCTGTCAAATAATGTAGCTCCCCAGCCCACTGTGGGAGCTTGGTCCCTGGTTGTCCTCACTGCAGGAATGTTTTTTCTACTCCTGGCTCTCCCTTGGAGCCGACCAGCTAATTGCCTCTGAAACTAAATGTGGGCGTTCACAAGGGATCGTTTGCTGCCAGAGCTGCTCCGTGTCGTCAGCGAGAGCAGCAGCGTGCCAGGTTTGGCCGCCTCCACCCTCAGCAGCCTTCCCACTCATCTCAGCAGGCTTTCCACTTGTTGCGTGTCCCTTGTGAGGTGTGCTGGCGTGCCCCGTAAAGCCAGTACTTGGGTGGGCTGCAACGCGCTGCTTTCACTATTTAAGGTACTTTTGAATGGGGGGAAAGAACAAAACAAGAAGACCACTACAAAATAATATGCTTGAGGCCACAGGTGCTCCAGAGGGAGCCCAAAGAAAATGACGGCCAAGCCCTGTAAATCATATCTAGGGGCAGTCTGTTCTCACGAGGGCTAGCCTTCAGGAATGCGATCCAGTAAGTATCTGTTTGCTTTGTAGACATCTGAAATTTTGCAATTTGAATCCCACCTATTGCATTTTAACTGATAAAACCCCTGCAAAATTTCACCCATGAGCAAACTCTGTTCCGCTGTACCCTTCCACGAGGGGTGAGCGTGGTGGTACACAGAGTACAGCCAGAACGGTTGGAGATGAAGATGTGTATGTCATTTGTTTCTATGGCTAGCAAATATTTATGGTTATTGATGGACTTTATTGCCACAAGTGCTTTTCATTCACGTTTGGTCCTGCCTCAAATGTAAAAAAAAATTGTTGCACAGTTTAATCGGAGGATTTTATATTTTTCCCTTGATTAAGACGTCTGTGTATGTATTGACACGTCTTTGGTTTCTTCATTGGAAGCAACAGACTGCTTGGCAGGGCAATTGGATTCTCAAGTTTTTGTTTATAAACATGGCTAATATGTTTCTGTATTTGAATAGGCAGCTGAAAAGGAAGGAGATTTAAAGGAGGGAAAAAACAGTTACTGAGTGAAAAAAGATGGAAGTATGGAAAACTCACTAATTCCCTTTCAAATGTAAACAGAATGGAAGGGAGGGCTTGAGCTGTTTGCATTGGTGCACTGGAACTGTACAATTGATCTGGAAAGAATTTAATGATTTATACTTCTGTGTTCAAGTTTATGCTAGGAAAGCCAGAAATTTTGCAAACCTACAATTTTACACCTGCTAGTTTGTGAGCTTTTCGCACACATTGATTTAAACTTCATATCATGATTTCAGATTTCTAGTACAAATGATACCATATGTATACTACAGATTATTAAGGGATTATCAGATGACTATCACAGATGGCTGGTGATGGAGAAAAATCTAGAAAGAAGTGAACCAGAGAAAAATCACTGTGGATTACTGTCAGATTGGTCTGACGGAAACGTCAGTCCGTATGTGTGAAGTACCTGAAAAAAAAATCAGACCTTCAGATGAGTCCTAGTTTTCTTAACAAAGTAATGGCATTGCCTTAAGATTTTCTTTGCTCTGTGGTTCTCTCATCTAGTGAAAATCTAGACATCACTCTGGCTAACAGTTTCTGGATATGCGTTGCACTTCTGGGGTAGCTGAAGTCAGTGTCTGACCAGTGCCTGGGATAAAGTCTTGCTGAAAGCTGATTTTTTTTACAATGCTAATTTCAGGTAACGTGTCTATAAGTGAAACAACGTAAATATAGGGATACTTCAAGATACTCAGTAGGATATTTTTTTAAGTAGCATTATAAGTTTCCAGGTACTGTCACCTCTTTATGTTGTGGTATCAGGATATATTGGTGTTTGGGAAACACAGTCATGGTGTCTTGTTGGATGTGTCCTTACCATAGGGAGAGAGCACAGCGATGGCGATAGCCAGAGATGCAGGATGTCTCGACTGGTTTTCTGGCTCCGCCTGGACAACCTTGGGGAGATCTGTCTGAAATTCATATCCAAAGCTGCGTAATATGGACTGTAATACCTCCTCTACTCCTCTTGTGTACTTGCTGTAGAAGTCCCCTGTGAAAAGAGCTGCTCCTCAGCCTGCTTTTGTACAGCAGCCACAAGGACTTGCTCTCACTTACTTACTCCAGAGGTTTCTGTGAGACGAGTGAGAAAATCCAAATCATGATGCCGCAGTCAGGTTTGCTTTGAGGAAATAAAATTGCAAAGTCTAGAGGGGAAAAACTCCTCAAAATAAGGAACGTGTTTATCAGGAATAAACCTGATTTTCACAAAGCAGTTGGTTCACAGGGACCGGGTGCATTTTATCTGCAGAGTTTCTTTGAGAAGGCTTACATGGAAACACTGTGGAACAGGCTGAAAATTACCTGAAAAACTGTAAACAAAGGCTACCGATGTACATAGGGAATAACTCCTTCAGGAGGGTATTTTGTGAGTCCTCAACATACCCATACCGCATCACCGACATCAGTGAGTTACCTGCTGGGAGGGTGTACCTGGTCCAAGAGATGCACTGGATTTTCACCCCCGTTCATCGTCTGTGAATCTTATTGTAATGTAGCTATTGAAGTGCCCTGTAGGGGTGTTCAGACCTCTCTAATGTGTTCGTTAGTGAATGGAAATGGGCTGCTGCTTAGTAAGGAGCCAGGGACCAAGTGTGAAGTTTGAGAAGCTGTTCAAAAGCATTGCTGTCAAACAGGAGCTCAGGTCTGATCTCTGTCACAAAAGTAGCATTTATGTAGTGCTCCCAAATTTAAAGAACTATATAAAAGGTTGATCTCTTTCTGTTTTTTCCTTTTTTTTTTTTTAAAGTGAAACTGCATTATTAAGTCACTGGGGTTTTTATCTTCATTTTTGTGTGTTTATTGATACATTTTTGAGTCAATGGGAAGGCAGTTTGTCATCTTTAAGATTGTAAGAACCTGAGAGTAAGCCACAGTGGCTCTTTGATATTGCACTCTGCTGAAAAAGATCCTCATTCACGTGGTTAATTATAGGTATTTTTTTTCTTTTTCTTCCCCGTCAACTCTGTGCAGAGGGAATTCTTGCTGAATAGTGCCACAATGGCCACCCTGCAATTCCCTTACTTAATGAGCTACTTCTCATACAAATAGATTTCAGAATAACTGGGCACAGATGTTTAGGTGTTTCGTTTTTTTTTTTTTTGCCTGAAAATGATTGTCAGTCTTCATTTTCATTTCAGCTTTCAAGCCTGTTGAAACGGTAGCATTCCTGTCATTGCAAACGTTATTCAGCCGTGTGAACTGTGACTCATTCTGAAAGATTACACACATTTCCCTCCTTGGCGTGCACCTATCCTCCTGCTGTTAGCTGTTTGCAGGCTGCCTTCCGCAATCAGCGGGTCAGGGGTACGTGCTGCTGCAGAGCTTGCTTGCTTGCTAGCTTGCTTCCAGCCTTGTGCTGGGCAAGGCATAGGAGCCCGTGTCTGCTGCAGGCAGCAAGTTTCGGGGTCGGAAATGCTACTTTTGTCTGCTTCTGGGAAAAAAAAAATCTCAAATGTCCTTTTCAGCATCTCTTTACAGTAAAAAACCCTCAAAGAGCAAACCCTAAAGGAACAATAAACCTCATACAGACCTCCTGGCTCATGTTCACTCCAGACTATGTTTACTTAGGCTGCAAAAATACCAATTCATGATATCAGCTCAAGGAAAACTCCATCTGGTCTGGTGGTCCTCTTTAATCATCTTTCTTTTCTAGTTTTGCTTTCTCTTTTTCTTTCCTGCGCTCCTCTCTGGCATCAGAGGATCCCCGCTGTCACCGCGCTGGCTCTTCTCCTGGCGCTGCAGACCAGTCCTGTCGGGGGGCTCAGCACCTCGCCTCTCTGATCTGCCTCCATCCCCTCTGGTTAATTGCTACTTCCAAGTTTTCCAGGGCTTTGTTTGAAATAAGGTCCTGTGGGAATCCCAAATGGGGTTTCTTTTTGTTTGGTAGTTTATTGAATGTCAGCGTTTGTGGGTATCGGTCTCTTTTCCCAGGTAACAGGCAACAGGACAAGAGGAAATGGCCTCAAGTTGTGCCAAGGGAGGTTTAGATTGGATATTAGGAAAAATTTCTTCACTGAAAGGGTTATCAAGCATTGGAACAGGCTGCCCAGGGAAGTGGTGGAGTCACCATCCCTGGAGGTATTTAAAAGACATGTAGTTGTGGCACTTAGGGACGTACGTGGTTTAGTGGTGGACTTGGCAGTGCTAGGTTAACGGTTGGACTGGATGATCTTAAAGGTCTTTTCCAACCTAAATGATTCTATGATTCTATGAACCTATGGAAAAAAAACCCCCATGCTGTTCATTATGGAAGCTCAGTTAGTCAGAGATGATTAAAGGGAAGCTTAATACTACTGCCCAGCCATAGAAGTGAGTTATGGCGCCTGAAGATGAAAAGCCATGAGGAATCAATCTTAATTTAGTACAACTTAACACCGTGCTTGTATTTTTATCTACTTGAGGGCAAGAGATAACACGTGTGAACTTCCCAGCGTGACAAAAACGGGCAGAATTTGGAGAAGGTGGCGCAGATGGGAGTGCAGAGCCGCGTTGCTCTGCAAGCACGTGTCTGAAAGACCTTTTCTGTCCCACTCTGTCTATGTGGGAAGTGTTGCTGGAAAAGCTGACAGGATCCCCGAGGTTCAGAGCTGAGGGGCCTCGCAGGGAGTGCAGAAAGCATCCACCAAAGCTAATTCCCTGGGGCTGTGAAAACGAGGAGTGGTAGGGCTACCAGCAGCCACACTGCTGTTTTTTTGGGAAAACAAATAATTCTGGTGTATCTCGTCAGGCAAGTGTGGGAGAGGAAGAGGACTTTTCTCAAAGACCACAAGAAGCTTGCTTTTCTATTGAATCTGGATTTTTAAAAAGGAAGGAGATTGTTTGCAGAGGTTTCCTTTGATGATTAGTGTTTGCAATCCAAGTTCTTGTTTCAGTGGACATTCAAGCGGAGATATGCAATAGATATAAAATTAAAATTGTTTCACTATTTTCAGATGTTTTGCTAGAGCATGTAGTTATTCAGATCTTCGTCTTCTTCATGTGTTTCTACAAGCCAGGACTTACCTGGGTGTCCTAGAACAACTGTGTTGACACTTGTATCCTGGATGAAGAGCCCTTTCTTTCTGAATTACCTACATCTGCTTTCAAAGCTGATCATGATAAATCACAGTTAGATGCTCTTTCACTGTAGTTCAAACCCTACTTTATTCTGAAATGGCTTTGATGTGTAGACAAGCCCTTAGGAAACTCTTTTTGTTTGAAATGAAATCTCCTTAATTTATTAGCCCTTGCATTTTATGCTTGTACCGAGAAATGAATCCTGTTCCTTTAAGGTGTTGTTTTGTTTTGTTTTGCTTTGCAGACTGTAAGATGGCACATTGAACTACAACCATGGGCAAGTCCAACTCCTTCCCTCAACTACGAGGCCTTGAGGTTCCTGAAGTACATTGGCACTTCTCAGGTGGGTTTTTCATTTCAGTCTCCATTTAGAAAACAGTTTTCCTGGCACAGGCTGTTCCCTCTCAGGTAAGGAATTAACCTTGCACCAAACTGTTTTCGGAACTGCTTTGGATATATGCTTTATTTCTAAAGTTGCTTAACCTAGCAGTGATGGTCAACATGAATGTAAAGGTCAAAACACAGGGTAGAAAGAATGCATTATTTCATTGCTTTTTATTTCCAGATGGGTTCGTGTCCTGACAGGACTATGATATGGCTGGAATTCCAGACACGGTTCCTCTCCTGGTCTCTCTCTCGCTCTCTCAGACACAGAAAAATGTAGAGCACTCTGTAGCAAGAGAACTGTGTATTCAACCACTCCTCAATAATAATGCAATAACCAGGCTCATTTTAGCTAAAAAGGATGCATTTGAGGCTCCTAGTAAAATGAAAACAAGGCATCAGTCCCTAGCTTGGCCACGTTGTCCCAGTGGTACCAATAGAATCCTGATATAAAACTTACAACCTGGAAAATTAGTGTTTTTACGTGCTGTTTCAAAGGTGACATTTCCAAATCCCGATTGCGTTGACAGATAGTTCCAGGGTTCAGCGTATATGGAATTGGTCTGTCATGTCTTAATGGAGGCATCACTTCTGCACAACAGCATTTACGCATGCATTTCCTGTAATGGAAAAGGTGCTGGACGCCCACGATTCCGACAGGGCGGCTGCTTTCGGTACCCAGGTCTATCAGCAATTGACCCTTGAATACAGGTTTAACTGCACCACCGCTTACACTGAAGAACAGCAAAAAGCCTCAGGTGCTAATGTCGCTAAAATGTCATTCACATCCAAAATTCTTTGTTAATGCAATGCTTTCAAGGCTGAGACAAGAGATTCATTTGAAACATGTCTAAAAATATGCTGCTGTGCCGATGGTGTGGTAACTGGGAGGGTAGCAGAGTGTTCACTTACCCTCCAGCTTGTGGGTACCCCTGGCTAAATGCTCAAGAAAATGACATCTCTGCCTTCACTCGTGCCAGCACTGAGAGGACAGGAGGCAAGATGGTGCGTGTGGAAGCAGCAGGAGATGTGTGTAGAGCTGCTTGTTTTGTCGTACGGAAGTTCAGGCTGCGGCAGGCATATTAAGCTGAAAACATCCTTCATCTCAGTGACTTAATAAACAGTGGCAGATGCTGCTAAACTCCACTAGTTGGGTCAAAGCCTACAAGGACATCAATTAGCAGAGAGTTTATTGCTTCCGACACACTAATCGAGAAGTTTCATTCCCAGAGTAACTGACCCTGGTGGGGGGGACAAGCATAAGTGAAAACAAAAAATGAGAGAAATCCTTGTTCCTGACCTGGCAGATGTTACAGGATTAGTAACTGACGGGATAACACCATGACTGGTATAAGTACTTCTGGAAATGGGATCCTGCTTATGTAGATGAGTATGGGATCTCATTTTCCTAGTTTGCTGAGCAAGTGTCTGCTAATTACTGTGCCTGAGTTCAGCTCCCCGCCATTAGTGTAGAATGGCTCGAACTGCTGGAGGGGGAAGATGCCATGTCAGCAGGGTCGAGGTGTGGCCAGAAAAAGCTTTTTCAATGCTGGTATCTAATGATCAGAAGAACATCTTACATAGGCTATTGTCTGTGTGACAGTAGCGAGTCGAAGCCCAGAGCGGGATGTGAGCTCAGTGCATCAGGGACTGTAAATCACACAACAGACTGGTGATGGTGCTAAAGGCAGAGTTCAGGGTTTTTTATTTTTGACAGCAAGAGCTGTTAAGTAGCAAGAGCTATTAAAATTGCTCCAAATTCTGAGTGTTGTAATTGCTTATAATGCCATGAGTCAATTAAGTGGCAGCATTGCAGAATCTTACTTTTCTATAAAGAACACATTATTCTTGTGTCTTAAAATTAGTGCTTGTTATTGCAATGCAATTTATTCCTTGATTGTTATGTGACTGAAGGGAAATGGGTAGTGGGGTGCAGTGCAAATCATTGCTTAAAACTTAGCGAATCCTGAGAGCAGCATGAAGAGATGCTGTATTAGCTTTTATGAATTTTCCATGGGAATTATGAGCGGAGGAGGAGCAGGGAGGTGGTGATGCAGCGTGCAGCTCTTTGGATGTAATGCTCCAGATAATGATCTTACAGAGCTTAATCTTCTTAAAGAATGAGAGTTTTATTTACTTATTATAAGGCACATGGTGGAGAGTGCCTACCACAGCAAAGGCTGGGTTCCAGTTTTTACTCTCACCCCTGTGTATAATTGTTCCATTTCTGTGGTTCTGGGTGGGGCCAGACCTGTACTTTTTAGTTTGGCTAAAACAGAGCTGAGCCTGGGCAGTCTGCTGTAGAGGAGGGAAGGAGCAAGATGAGAACAGTCAGTTCAGGACTGGTGTTTAACCTGGTTTTGTCTCTACTACTGTTCTTTCCACCTTTTTTATTGTTGGCTTTCTGGCAGTGCCAGCTCCCATCCCTGCAGCTGGGGTTGGTACTGGGCCCAAAGAACAACATTTCGTCATGACGGCTCAGCTGGGTTCCTGCAGCTCTTCTCAGTCTTTGCTTTTGTATCTGCGTGTTAGCAGCCTGTGCCCTGCAACCCCTGAATTTGATGGCCAGGCTGCACGTGGTTTGAAAAGCCCTTCAACAACCAACTGTAAGCTGATGATGGTGCAGCGCGGCACAGCCTCTCTTGGGCAGAAGCAGCCACAGCTTTGGGGCTTACTTCTGCTTCCCGTTACCTCCTCACCACTGCTACGGTGACAGCCGTGCCAGTTGCACTGGCTTTCCATCGCCTGCTGTGCCCTGGCTCCCGAATGCTGGAAAGGCTGCAGCACCCCCCAGCTCCGTGCCTGCCTTTTTCCAGAGCGGGTCTGGAGGAAGAGGATGGTGCAGAACGGTGTGGCAGAGCCTGGGGGTGAAGCACTGACCCGAGCTGCCAGGCAGAGCCGGTGCTGCAGGCAGGGGCTCCTCCGTAGGCTGTCACTCACAGGGCCGTAGCTTCCTTGGCTCAGTCACCGCTGTGTTTCAGCTGTTACAGGCTGCTGCTCAGCTGCTGGCAACGCTGAGTTCACCTTTCAGTCGAGTGATTTTTGACATTTACAGGTTTCTGATGAGTCCAGCACTTTTTAGTCCTTGCTTTCTTGGTCTTTACAAGGACTTTGACTTAGAGTGTTCCTCCCTGCAGGGTCTTTATCTCTTCTCCTTTTGCAGTGTTTTTATCCTGGCTTTAGACTCTAGAAGTCTAATCCAGCACAGCATAGACACACATGGTATGATTCCTTTGTTTAGTTAAGCACTTGCTTAAATCCCTTTGTTGTTGGAGAGGGGATGTGTTGGGGTAATGATTAAATCCCTTCTGGAACTGAGATCCAGGACACTGTAGGTAAGGTATACAGTGTACATTGCAGTGACACCGCAATTTGTGATTACAATCTTGAATCATGACCTGATTTTAACATTATTCAGGATGCAGAATCCACTCCAAGGTTTGAAAAGGAAAAAAATAAACATTTTAATGCCAAAATAACTTGTTCTCGGGAAAATTGATTTTTGGGTAATAGCACTAATGCTTACTTATTTGCTTTTCAAACTACGTTACTCTGAGGGATTATGTAAGCCTTAAATTTCACCAAGCAGGACAGACGACCAAGGAAAAAAAAAAATCATCAGATCTCCATACCTGTGGATCAGATTGACAATCAGATTTAAATGAAACCAATCAACATTTTTCTTCTTTCCACTCTTTCCCCAGAAGGCAAATTAAAAACAAATTAAAAGTCATGTCTTAAAATGAAACATCCTTTGATTTCAACAGATTTCATGTGAACACATGAACCTGAACAGCATGACAGGGTACTCTGAAACCTCAAAGAAGCCCTGGTCAATCTGTCTTGACGAGAGGTTTAGCCTCATTCATCGGATCAGAAGCAAGCAATGCCGTCTCTATTCCCTTGGGTAAGTACACTCTTGAAAAGACAGCAAATTGCTTCATGGCACCTTCTAGCTTCAAAAAGCCTTGTAAATGCAGCACAGGCTGCAACAAGGTTGTCTTTTAAAGTATGAACTTTTTTGAGTGTGTTTGTTACGTGCTGGTGTGATTCTGTAAACTCTTGTTTTTAGGGAAAAAACCTTTCCCCGCGAGGGTCTTTGTTTTCCTTCACTTTTCTAATATTGGCATGAAAACAAATTGCTTAATGGTGGGTAGTGAGTGGTAGTTAACATAGAGGAAGATGAAAATTAATGAGATAAACTGAGAAGCATACAGCATCTTCCCTGAGCAGAAATGACTTGCATAATTGCCAGGTACTTCAGCAGCATTACTTATAAAACTTCATTAACTACCCCTGGGACAAAATAGTACATTTCCATATGAGAGTGTGTTTGCTAAGCACTTCAGGGGTGACATGTACCGAAGTGATAATAATAAAGGCAGTTGCGGCTTTATTTTAAAATGTTTGTAGTGTTTATGATGTTTACAGCATTTGAGATTGAAGTTTTCACTCTTCACAGAACAAGTGCTTTCATGGGTAGTAAAGCCACAAATGCAGCCTGTTTTCCTGCTAATAAAACACTCTGCTTCCCAGGAGGACAAGGGAGCTCAGTCCTCAGTTTGTCAGGCCACTGGCCTTTTGCATTACCCATCAGCGCACAGGTGCATTTGCAGAGTGATCGCTGGGATGTGGAGCTCGTTTCACACCAATCACCACATGGCTGCAGCCTAATAAAACTGTCTTTGCTGTCCTGGGAGCCAGCTTTAGGCTAGAGGTATATTGAAAGGCTTCATCTCTCTCAAACTAGTACGGTTTATTTCTGTGATTTTGCTGCTGTGCGTGTGGAAATGGTGGATAGCAAGGAACTGTGTCTGGGTGGCATTTCTCAGTGATTAGCGCATGACAGTTAACACCAGCAATTAATGTAAAGTGGATGCAGAGCGTGCTGCAGTCAAAGGGAGTATTTTCTGTTAACTTGGGTGGACTTATATTTAGCTTGAGCTTATGTTGAGCTGTAAAGACCAAACTCCCCAGAGGGTGAGGGGCTCTCGGGTCTTGTTGAGCTGCATTGCTCTGTGGCAGAACAACAATACCATGCCCCTTAGAGACAAGTGGCATCTATGGAGAGCTAACTCCTCTTGACTACTGTGGCATCTTATTTTCTGAATGTTCCTTGCAATCTATTTCAAATTATATTTACCTGTTTTTAATGCAAAATACAGATTTACATGTGGGGGGTTTTTTTGGCTCAGTTTTTCACATTCCTGTGAAAGTTAGGAGAGATGCTGTATTATCCCACACTTAGGTCCAGACTACCTGCTCAGCTGTAGTACTGGCTCATTGCCTGAGGCTCCTTCTAGAAGTGAGAAGGGAGGGGCAGGCACATTATGTGGAAAATCAGCTAAGCTTAACAACTTTCTGGAAGTAGGTATAGCTTTCCTTTGATTATAGAGGAAGTCTGTGATAATGTGCCTGCTGACTTTAGGTGTCTTGGCAAAGTACCCGAAGTTCAGTGGAATTAATCTACACCTTGCCCTTCAAGTTACATTATCATTAATATTAGACCTGAGCTCTCATATTAATGTCCCTCTTCCCTTTTGATATGGACCAAGTGTGCGTTGAGAACGGTGTTTTTGTTGAATTGGCCAGTAGACACAATGCGGAGTTGGTTTCATCTGTGCTAGGAAATGCAGATTTGGCACGAAGCTGACCAGCACAAAGGTAACTTGCTGATGGTTTTGAACAAATCTGAGCTAATGCATGTATACCAGTGCTTTATATGTGGTGCTGTTTTGGGTATGGTACAGGGAGCCTGAATGCCAGATTTTCTCTACTGATGGAACAGTATGGCTTAGCAGAGATTGAAATTGAAGTTGGCTCCCCCATCAATCATCAGATATACGTGTGCAGTAAATAACCAACCGTGATGCATCACATAAAACAGCTAAAAAATAAAAGGGAAATATTTGAGGTTAAGGAGGAGCAGTCTTCAATCCTTCAGTTTACTGCTGTAACCTTTGGAGCTCGTTCCTGCATAATTCTGTCAGACTCACTTCCTTTAGCTTATGACAGGCAGAAAAGTAATTTTGTTCCAAGTAAGACAAAAATCTCCTTTAAACATTTTTGTTATCTCATACACTTCATAAAGAGCGAAGGGGGAGCAGCTGCTTCCAATGAAGAACATTCTCTGTGGAGAGAATGGATGGAGGACAAATGTGAAAGTTCAGCGTGAGTGTTACTGGGAATCCTGAATTAAATCCATATATCATTAAAAATGGAACAAAACATGCTGCTTAGGCTTTGCCTTCTTGAATGCTATAGAAGAGGTTAGTTGTGAATGGGAGCGCGCAGTGTCTGAAACGTCTGGAGATCTTTTATATTAGTATTAGTTGCTTCCACTACTGGGAGGCAGCAATGTTTTTGCTTGGGGGACAGGATTTCCCAGTATGATACATAATTGCAATATGCATTAGTGAGCTCCAGTTATTAGTGCTAAATCTGCTTAGATTAAGCTAAATCTGTTACAAACACCACAGGCAGGCACTCAAGATGGGATAATTTAAATGAATAGGATTTCAGAAACCTACCAGTTGAGGTTTAAAGAGTGTTGCTGCAACACTGTATAGAAGCCCTTTCAGGTGGATCTTAAAGTGTAGGGGCTTTAGGATCCAGGCAGGGGATGCTTCTTTTTTCCTGAGCTGCAGAGCTCGGTTATCTTCCTTTGAGAAAAAAGAAGGGGGGGAAAAAAACCACAGGAAGGGAAAGCTGGACTTTGACATGTGTGTTTTTACAGCTCTGTCCTGTGGGAGCTGGAGTACCCGCAGCTATTAGGCTGGAATAGCTGCAGGTGTCCACGGGAGCTGTGCTGGAGGAAAAGCAGCTTTTGTGCCACCTGTGTGCTCGCTGCGCTCCAGGGTGACGCGGGGGCCAGGGCGATGCTCCGTTCAGCGCAAGCTGCAGCCCAGTGTTTATTCCGAGTGCGAGGCTCTGTGTACCATGACCCTCCGTGAACCCTGGGAGCAGGGAACAGCCAAGGGACGCTGCTCCCTGCTGTGCTGCGCTCTGTCCTGGGTCAGCGTCCCTGCCCTGCTGCCGGCGGGGAGCGGTGCCAGCGAGCCCTTCCCTCCCGCTCGCACGCAGGCTAGGGGAGCCGGTCCCGCAGGTGCTGGTTCTGCCGCTTCGAAAGCCCACCTCTGCCCCCACTGCAGGGCACTGCGTGCAGCCGCTCACTCCGTAACCAAGCTCTCTTCTCCTTTACGGCACAAATAGGTCGGTGTCTTTAGCATCATTTATTTTGCTGTTGCTGGAGGCAGCAGCCACTCTCTCCTTATGGTGGGGAAGGGCCTCTCTGGTCTTCTGCGACCTCCACACCTTTCTTTTAAAATCATGGTCCTTTTTAAGTAACACAGCGTCTTTCTTAGGAGTGCTCCTTTGTTTACTTTCCTCATGCTGCGTTATCCCTTAGCATGATCACATATGAGCCTAGAATTTTTCAAAACAGTTATTTTGCAGATGACCATATTCCCTCTTCTGAATATTTGTTGTTGGTTAGATCTCTCTTCAGGCATAAATTTGAGCTGTTAGCTAGAATGCCAGAAGATACATCAGCACCTTCTTCACTCTCATCTATATTTTTTTTCTGTTTTGCACCACTGTGAAACCTCCCTTTGCAGTCCACACGAGTAGCAATCTGTTTGGAGGCAGCCTGAGGTTTGTCTGCATCAAAAGCATCTGGCCCTCTGGATTGTACCAGCTGGTACAGTTAGAAGTGTGTCACGGATGCGTGTGTCCGTCAGTCGCTGGTAGGCTCATCACTCTGACGCTGTAACTGTCCCCAACAATTCATGTGTTGTTCATTTTTAGCCAGCTACTCATTCCTAAGGGATTACGCTGGTCTTTGTTCATCAGTGTCCCTTCTGTAGAAAGCCACATGCAAACAAATATGTCGATTCACTTGGTTAACTTCTGAACTTTTTTCCTAATGTGTGTTGAATGTATTAAAAGAAAACTTCTCTCTTTTCCTCCTACACGGCTGTACGGGCTGGAATCCTGTGAAACAGAGTTGTTCTTATAAGCACACTGGGCTGTTTTTGCAAACCCTGTCTCCTCCTACTTTCCTAGGATGCCTGAAGGGGAAGATGGTTGAGGAGAAGACCTAATAGGGCATGATTACACTGTGCTTAGCCAGTATTACAGCAAGCGTCGTACCATATTGGTAACTTCCAAAACGTATGCTCTTCCAAACATTTTTTCATGAGTAGGATTCATTTTAGTTTGCCAATATGTCATCTATGTAAAACATTTAGTGCTGGCTTAATGTCGTACCATAGTGTAGCATGATTTAAAATGTATCGTGTTTTACATATTGATGTCCCCTGTACTCGGCCCTGGTGAGGCCGCACCTCGAGTACTGTGTTCGGTTCTGGGCCCCTCACTACAAGAAAGACATTGAGGTGCTGGAGCGTGTCCAGAGAAGGGCAACGAAGCTGGTGAAGGGTCTAGAGCACAAGTCCTATGAGGAGCGGCTGGGGGAACTGGGGTTGTTTAGCCTGGAGAAAAGGAGGCTGAGGGGAGACCTTATCGCTCTCTACAACTACCTGAAAGGAGGTTGTAGCAAGGTGGGTGTTGGTCTCCTCTCCCAAATAACAAGTGGTAGGGCAAGAGGAAATGGCCTCAAGCTGTGCCAGGGGAGGTTTAGATTGGATATTAGGAAAAATTTCTTCACTGAAAGGGTTATCAGGCACTGGAACAGGCTGCCCAGGGAAGTGGTTGAGGCACCATCCCTAGAGGGATTTAAAAGACGTGTAGATGTGGTGCTTAGGGACATGGTTTAGTGGTGGCCTTGGCAGTGCTGGGTTAACGGTTGGACTCGATGATCTTAAAGGTCTTTTCCAACCTAAACGATTCTATGGTTCTAAATAGCCAGAATTATTTCAGACTCTCACTGTTTCTAAGGATAGTTGTGGTGTAGTGTAGCAGGTGCTCTGACAGTACATCTAAGTAAGAGTACTGCCCTGTAATGGTTTGTGTATGATAGATAAATGCCATGCTGTTAGTACATAGTGGATATTCTCAATGAGTACAACTGGTTGAAGCTCTGATTTAAAAATCTTGATTCTCTTCCCAGCGCTGCATGTGTGTATATCCAACAGCATAATTTTGATTAAGTTAAAGGTTTAGTGCGTGATTTGAACCACGTTTGGAACAAGCTTGGAGGGGTAGGAATGAGGAGGAGATCCTATTTTATGCAGTAGGAAAGGCCTGTGGTCCAGACGTGTGATTGCAATGATAAATACCAGAATTTTTTAGTTTTAATGTACCCTATGTGAACCAATGGGCTGTAGGAGGTGGGAATATGGCACAGCCTTGTAAAGTATGTCTTCTCCTTGCGGAGGCAGGGACTGAGACTGCTGTACGATGGGACTATTAATTTTTCTTCTTCTTTGGGGTCTTTGCCAAATTAGCAGCAATCTTTCTCTTAAGTCTGTGTAAAAACTCTGCTACTGTTGTGAAGGGGTTATTTTTAAATTTGCCTTTTTATCTGTGTCTTCCTGTGCACCGAGAGAGGCATTTGGTTCTTGTGTCTTGTCCCTGTTGGTGGCCATTGTGGTTCATCTTTGTAACACCAGATTATAGACACAGTGGGAAATATGCCAGATTTTTACAAAACAGTATTGTATAAATTTTAAATGTATTTGCTCTTCTGCTTATGGCTTGGTTATTGGAAGTTTGTGCAGTGGGGACCAAGGAAAGTATTGTAATCTTGTCAAGAAAAAGCAAATTGAAAATAGAGGAATATGTATAAATATAAAATAGAGGAATAATGACAGCACAAAGGTTCTAATGTTTAATTTATTTTCTTATAAATGATGTTAACTTCTGAACTAAGAAAAAGCTCTTTGGGAAGGTTAAAAGTGGTTTAGTTCTTGCCCTGAAAGGAGCCCTTCATTCTAATCATATGCAGTATATTGCATTGAGCTTGAATTTTCTGGTGAGGTTAGTTCATCCAGTCTACTCCAGTAGTTTCATTCCATAAATTAAAAATTTCATTAAAAGTTTCTTAAGGTCAATGATGAATGTGACATTGGGAAAAAAACCATGTTCCTTTAAATTTCCTTTATCTAACTACTTATTCCAAATCTTCAGCAGGTATTATTGTGGACCCTTAGCTTTATTTCTGCTTATCTTGTCAGAATTAGGATTAGATTGCGGTCAGTGCTGTGGATATATCCCAAGGATGAGCACGACAGCTCCTCCACTTTGCTTCAGGAACGAATAGGTTGGATTTTACCTTCTTTTACCATGGATGTCCTACTTGCTCTTTTTGCAGCATTAATAGTTACGTCTTTCTTGTTTCGTAGGCTGGGCAACGATGACAACCAGTTTGAGATCAGCATGGCCAACAGTGGATGTGAGGTGCATCGCTTTGACCCCAGCATCAAGTCAGCACACATTCAGGAGGGCCGGCACCTCTGGTATCATCGCCTGTCCATTGACTGGAGGGATCCCAATCCGGCCATTGCTGCTCATAAACTTCACAGCAACACAAAGAAGCTGGGCACAATATTGAATGAATTTGGACATCAGAAGGTAAGGACTTGAGCTTCAGGTTTCTGACTGCAGGATTAGGTGTCGGGAAAGCTGCAGAACTTCTTCCTTGCTGTCTCAGGAGCTCGGGCACTTCCCAAGGTTATCTCCTGACAATGGGTCTTTCTTCAGAAATACTTGTAATGCATTTCTCGTAAGGGTGCCTTGTCTGTCTTGCTTTTTCTGTGTGCTGATAACAACCACTTTGATTTTAAATCACTAGCCATATACGAAAAACTTTCCTCCTCCTCTTTCCTTTTCCCTTCAACTAGCTGGTGACATTGGGTGCTAGTATTTTCAGTCCTGTGGAAGTTCCGGTCATTGCCTGAGTATAAGCACTGCACTACTCGTAGAGCCAAGTTTATAAAGAGGAAAAAAAAAAATATTTGTGACAATAATTAGAAGAGAAGAGGTAATGGATGGGTTGTTTACATTTTCAAGGTCACTGGTCCTAATTACAGTCATCAACAACAAAAACATCCTGTTTTGAAATTGGCAGCAATCTCTGGTGTTTTTTTACATTTCCCAGTTTGTTTTTAAGGAACTGTAAAGACATCAGAAGTCTTCAAGTCTTGAATAACTGTTGCCAAAATACATTTGAGGAAGTTCTTTAGGTTGCTTTCAAGAGTTTTTCCCTCAGAGGATATACAAGCGTGAATTCAAATGCTAATATACTTCATTGCCTGCAGCTAGTTCTGCTTGTCTTTGTTTTTTAAGAAATAGGCAGCCTGAGCTAAGGAGGAGCTTTTCTGTAAGATTTACAAAGCAAGCAGTGCAACGTTTGTTTGGTTTGTTATTATAAAATGCAAGATGTCCTTTTCAGTTCATTTCTTGCTTTTCTTTAGTATTTTCTTTTGGTTCAGCTCTACTGATTGGACCATTTTGAAGATAAGAGCAGAAAAAAAGAAGCTTTTTCCTACTTCTTAGTCATACTGGAACTATACTAGGCTGTGTATCAGTGAAACATCTGGGGAGAGAGAGAGAGATGGCTTTCCTTTGACATGTGCCTTACATTGATTGTTTTGATTTTAGAAGAATTAGTCACAGAGCAAATGGTTAATGACCTGACCCAGAAAAAGCGTATGAGTCTTGTGAGATACCAGACCTGCTGAGAACAGTCAGTTCTCAGGTTATCATGGTAATATGGAGTGATTGTAAGACCTTCTGTGAATGACAAGGGTATAGCTATGAATTCTGAGTATATAACTTTCTGGGTGAAAGTTGTCTTACAGGAAAGCAGCCGTCTGGAGGGCAGCCAAGGAACATAATGCACATGTAACACATGCAATCAGGCTTTCCTCTAGCTGTGTACACATGGCATAGGATTTGGTTAAGTGTGTTGGCCCATTATGAACAGTGTATACAGCCTCTTACTCTATTAGCATTCGGGTAGGACCCCTGTGCAAAACTATGGCATTAGTGAGGTCAGGAGCTGACTTTCTTCCAGCGAGGATAAAGGCGTTAACACACTCTGCAGTCTTCTGTTATTTCCTATTTGTGAAATACCTGAATGGGCTGACTCTCCTCACATTGTTCTGTTTAGTTTTTCTTTAATTGGAAGGCAGCCTGAGAAGTTGTATGTTGCATAAAGACACCGATAAGCTCCACTTTATGAAGAGAACATCAAAGTAAATACTGTGACATTCAGGTTTTCATTCTTCCCGTGAATGTGAGTGGAATGTTCCCTTGACTGAATAAATAAGTTAATTCAAAACAGTTTCACAGAATATTTTCCAAAGCACTTCTTTCAATTAGAAAGTTAACACATGATCTTCATCCCAGTCTTTTTAATTTTAAAAATCCTTCCGCCTACCCTCAAAGTTGTTCTGTTCCCACTTCAAGGCAGGAATTCCAGGCAGCTGCATTTGAAGCTAATGCCTCGTTTTCTCCTTGCTTTTATGCTTTAAGATTTAGGACTTGATCCAAGACCTTCCAAGTGATTGAGACTATTTCCACTGACGTCAGGGACTTTGGATCAGGCTGATGAAGAAAGGACAGATAAGGCCTCCTGGAGTTCTTGCTGTGGTAGCCTTGAAAAGAAAACATGCAATTTGGGGGTTTTGTGTGCAAGGGAATCAAAGAACTTGGATGGGCTCGTTTACACTCTGGCTCGAGTGAGAGCACACCTGCTATTCTGCAGTCAGTACTGGGACCTCATCCACAGAAAGGGAAACCTGTCCTGATATTATGGCGAGAAATACAAACAGATTTTGGTGTTAGAGTGGATTTGAGCAAAGATTAAAAGAACTTGATCTTTCTAATTGGCTATGTAGCGTAACAGTCCTTAGTTCTCTGGGAAGTGTAAATAGCCTGGAGGTAGAGGACTTAGCTAGTACTATATTAGGATGAGACTGACAAAGGAGACGTAGTCAGAGTATTTTGGGGAACTGTTAGAGTGTGAAATCTTTTAAGCCCTGGAATACTCTTCAAAGGATGTCATGAGAGTCCTATTTCCTGGTACACAAATCTAAACTGAAAATTTAGTGGTGTATCTTCTGAGAAGAGCAGTATTTTATCGGCCACAGGAAAGGATAACGATGTAAAAATTGATTTTGCTCATCTTTTTTTTTTTCTTTGCTGAGCATGTGCACTCTGTAGCACACTGCTGATGAACAGTGGATAAAAGGGAGAAAGCCACTGAATGCATAAGATTTTCTTTTTTATTGAAGTGGAGTTTAACTTTGTGAAAGCTTTCACTTCCTTATTCTCTAACTGTTGGGGTGAGGATGCTACAGTGTTGGTGTTCCCCATGGATTAGAGATAGCTGGATGGGGAACTTCCTTCATACAGGGTCACCGGGTAATTCAAGTCAGAAGGGATCTTGAGAAGCCTGTAGTTCAAACCTCCTGCTCAAAGCAAGGCCAGCTGTGAAGTTAGACCAGGTTGCTCAAGGCTTTATCCACTCTCATCTTGAAAACCACCAAGTTTTCTCCAAAATGGAGACCGCACAACTTCTCTGGGCCAACTTTGTCCTGCTTGACTGTCCTCATAGTGAAAAAGTTTCTCCCTATAACTGAAAGCTCCCAATTTCAATTTATGCCTGTTGTCTTTTGTCCTCCTTCTATGCCCTGCTGAAGAGCCTGTCTCTGTCTTCTTGATGACCTCCTCTTAGGCTCTATGGGCTGATGTTACTCCCCCTCACAAAGCCATCTCCTACCTAGGCTGAACAAACCCCATTCCTCAAGCCTCTCCTCTCAGGGCAAGTGCTCCAGTCCCCAACCATTGTGGTGGTTCCCAGCTGAACTCACCTCAGTTTGTCATTGTCTGTCTTGCGTTAGGGGACCAAAACTGGATGTAGCATCTAGATATTCTCTCACAAGTGCTGAGTACAGAGAGATAATCTCATGCCTTGGTCTGTGGGCCATGCTCCTGCTAATGCATCCCAGGATGCTATTGGCCTTCTGCACCATGACCCCCAAGACATTTCTGCAGAGCTGCTCCCCAGCCAGGCAGGCAGTCCCCAGCCTGTCTGGTTGCAGGAGGTCCTTCCTCCCTAGGTGTGGGACTTGGTGTTTGTCCTTGTTGAATTTCATCAGGTTCCTGTTGCCCCATCACTCTAGCCTGTCTGGGTCCCTCTGGATGGCGGCTCTGCCCTTGAGTGTGTGTATTGACTGTCTCACCAATTCAGTGTCATCCACAAACATGGCAAGAGCCATGTCGTCCAACACCTCCTCCAGATTGCTGATAAAGGAGTTAAACAGGACAAATCCTAGTATAGACCCCTGTGCCACTCTACTTGTAACTAACCTCCAGGTAGAGTTACAACCCATTAACCACTGCCCTCTGAGCCTAACCATCCAACCGGTTTCTTAATTATCTGGTTGTCTGTTCCTCCAGACCATAACGTTTGACTTGGATGCAAGACTACTGGGGGAGACAGTGTCAAATATATACCCCAGTGCTCTTCTACACTAGTCACAGCTGGTTCCATGGTCTTGCAAGGGGATCATCAGTTTGAATTTCAGTTACAAGGGGGACAATTCAGCTATCTAAATAAACCATTCCCCTGGTCCAGCATAGATTTGCATTGTATATGGTATCGGTGTCCTCCTCAGAAAGTTGCTATGTTCCACGTAGCCTAGATTTTAGTATGCAGTAAAATTATAAGGGAAAGACCATATTGAAACGGGAGGGGAGCTCCCTTCCCCAACTCCAGTATTATCCTCTCCACAAAACGTCCAAACCCTTAACCAGAAATTCAAGCCAAGCTACTGCATGTATTCTGTGTTCCAAAGGTTGTGCTATAAAGCAAAATTAAAAACCTTTGACAGAAAGGCCCTGAGCAGCAGAAGCAAGCAAGAGTTCATTCTGTCCTGAATGGGTATGCATGAGTAAATCATGCATGGTCACACGTGCAAACTCTTAATTCAGTAGTAGTTTTCCTCCTTCTGGAGCTCTGCAGGTCAAATCTCGTGTGATGCCATCAATAAGTGCTATGAACTTGCATGCCTTGGTGGTATAGCTCTGCAGTGGATGAGATGCTTTCTTGGAAAACAAATTAAGCTGGAAGGGAGCATCTGAGAATGCAAAGTATAACCTTTATTTAATCAGGAGGTGCTCACAGGCATCACTTTCAGTGGATGGCAGAGTTGTGCTCGACTCCTTCCATTCAAGCCATCTTGAGCAAATTGTGTAAGAGACCAAATTGTGTCATTGTTTATTACGAAAAGAAACATAAATCAATCTTTAAGTCCCAATTTTGATTTGAAGACTTTAACTTACGCTGGCTTCTTCATGAAGAATTGTTTTTGTGACAACCTGGCTAACAGGTGTCTGCTTCATTTTATTGAACAGGCTCAGATTTAGGGTTTCAAAAGGAAAAACCTCCTCCCTTTCACCTGTTATTTAATACTCAGCACAACTTCAAAACACTACACCCTGAAGCCATGTTGATTAATAACCTCATCTCCTCCTAGGCAAGTAATTTATCACTTGTTCCTCTCCTAAAGCAGATGCTATAGAGCCTATTTCATGCTGCACTTTCAGTTTTGTGAAGACTGGTGTGAAAGAGCAAAGATTAAAGAAAACTGGTTTACTGTTTTGGTTTAAAATCAGCTCTGTTGGCAGTACACAAATAAATATAAAATAAAATCCCAGGGAAAACTGTATAGCGACTTAGTTGTGCATGGAGATTTGATTAACAAAACAAAAAATTAACTCTCCAGGTTGGGAAAAGCCCACCTTCAAGTTTTGGAGCAACCAAATCCATGCAAGTACTCTTTACTACATGCACCACAGGACTGCAGGGGCCAGAATAGTCTTTTGAATTCTTGACCCTGTCTCTGACGTAGACAAAATCATTTAACTTTGATTATCCCTTGCAAGGTTAGACTTCGGTATGGCACAGGGAGCCTAGGGGTTAGTTAGTGTAAGTTACATTCACTGAGAGGCTGCTGTGCCCAAGTTCAATGTCTGGATGCCACCGGTGTTTATAAAACTGCTTAACTGCCATCGTAACTCACAGAAGGTCCTCAGTACCTGCTGATGAGTGCCTGCAGACCGGTCTCTGTCCTGATGTGGAAGCCTGAGCTTGGGATGAGAAGCCAGGAGCTCGGAAGCCCCGGAGCTCTTGCAGGGAGGTGAGTCCTTGTCGCCGCTGCTGCTGCAGCTGGGGAACAGCCCCCTTCACCTTGCTGGAGCGGGAGGCACAAGGTCAGATCTGCACTCTGCTCTGTTTGGCTTAGCGTCAGAAAGACCAAATGAGACCACATCTCTTGGATTGCTGCATCATACAAATCCTTAAGTAAATGTTTGGAGTTCTGTCTTGAAAGGGCTTAATTTTTTCTTTGCTTTATTGTGCTTATTTGGGGCTTTTCCAGAATCTCAATTCTAGAAGGAAAAAACCCACCCTTCATCTGATTTTTAGCCTCATTATTTTCACATCCAAGTTTTCTTGTGTAATCACTGATCTTTAGGCTTAAGTGGCCCTTTTTCTGCAGCTGTTATTTACCATCCAGATATATTTGTGAAGAACAGCCTTTGCTTTGGTAGGGTTATCATACCAGCCTCTCTAAGTCTCCTCCGATACGAGAGATCCTGCATTTCCCCTAACATCTTATTAGTGTTTCGCTGCCCCTCCTGCAGCTGGAGCATCAGCAATCAGCACTATTCAGAAGTCCTGATGGGGTCTCAGCTGAGGCTCAGGCTGTGACTGCCATACTCCCCTTCCTTCTCTGGAAATGTCTGTACTGCTACCACGTGTCATCTTGTTTGCTTTTATGTGGACACATCACACTGTCTCTTTGTTATATCAGTTTCTGCATGGCACAGGATAAAGGGTTTTGTCCCAGAGCACTGATTTTTTTAAAGTGCAAATGGCTGGTCCTGGCCTATTTATAGTAGGAGTAACTCTGCACTGTGAAGTCCCACGTTAGCACTGGACCCTTTTGCACCAGGCAGATACAATACTATAGCTGTAAGAGCTTATAGTCTAAATAAATGACCTGCCAGGGGATGGAGAAGTGTGGAACTCACCTCCATTAACTTATATTTCTACATTTGAAATAGCTGCAGAGGTCCTCATAAACTCAAGGGAAACCATTAAGGTGCAGTTCATCTCATCCAAGGGCAGATGTTTAAAACAGGCTGGATGATGTGAACTGCCCATCTCAGATTGCCCTTCAGAAGTTTCTGTTCTTCTCTGTGGTCTATAAAGGGAGCCTGCAAGGCTGGTTTGGGTTTATATGTCTAAGGCTGGGTGAGGTGCATCCCACCTGGAGTGACTTGCCCCGGTATCGCACAGGGACAATCCAGCTGAGAGTGGTGGCCACCTCTTCCTATTCTTCTCTTTTTCTTAAATAACAACATATTGGAACGTCACCAAACACCAGTACTGCTGCAGCGTAAGAATCATAGAATTGTTCTGGTTGGAAGAGACCTCCAAGATCATTGGGTCCAACCATTAACCGAACATTACAAAGTCCCCCACTAAATCATATCCCTTAGGGCCTCATCCAAACGTCTTTTGAATACCTCCAGGGATGGTGACTCAACCACCTCCCTGGGCAGCCTGTTCCAATGCCCGACAAGCCTTTTGGTGAAGAAATTTTTCCGAATATCCAATCTAAACCTCCCCTGGTGCAACTTGAGGCCATTTCCTCTTGTTCTGTCATCTGTTACTAGGGAGAAGAGACCGACCCCCATCTCTCTACAACCTCCTTTCAGGTAGTTGTAGAGAGCGATAAGGTCTCCCCTCAGCCTCCTTTTCTCCAGGCTAAACATCCCCAGTTCCCTCAGCCGCTCCCATAGGACTTGTGCTCTAGACCCTTCCCCATCTTCGTTGCCCTTCTCTGGACACGCTCCAGCACCTCAATGTCTTTCTTGTAGTGAGGGGCCCAAAACTGAACACAGTACTCGAGGTGAAAGAAGATGCCATTAGTGATGAACAGAGAGAGAAATACATTCCCCAGACCTGCAAGAAGCATCGCCCCTCTCAGCCACGCCGTAGGAAATTATTGGGACACCCAGAGAACCGATACGTAGTTCCCACTTTTCTGTCTCATTTTCCTGGCAGAGAATTATTTCAGCACCTCTCAAATTGGGTATTTGGCGTCATTTTTAATTGATTTAATCGATTAGGAGAGCGATTTGCAGTTTCGTATTTACTGCAGGTTGGTAACTCCTGGAAGTCAGAGTTTCTTGCCACTGTGAGCAGCATAGGTCTGTTGTAGTGATGTACTGTATGTGTGTATTCGGGCTTTTGTTTTGCTTTGGTTTTAATACGTAGTGGGAAAATACTAGCAGATGTGACCTGAGCCACACTGATAATGTGTGCACGTGTAAGTGATCCACAAAAGCCAGAAGGGATAAGAAGTGGAGACTGGGCAATGCACGCTGCGACCCGGCACAAGCGGATGCGGTGGGAATAGGAAAGGGGACCTGAGCAGTGAGGAGGGAGTGCACCCTTAAAAATTCTGTGTGTTAATTCCCCCGTTTGGTTTTTTGCTCCAGCTCCAGCCTCCTATTTCTGTGTGGGACCAGAAAGATAGGAACGAATGCAGGAGTTAGGCCTGCTGTGCAGGTGTACGGTAACCTCAAGGCAGGCACAGAGAAAAAGCTGCAGGATGCAGGGAGCTGTGGTGGTGACTCCAAACTCAGCTCTGTGCTCAGCATCTGTCTGTCCGAGATTCTGTCTGTGCTCAGCATCTGTCTGACAAGTCCTGAGATCAAGACTTCAAAGTTCTGCAAACCTGCCTCACACGCCTGATTTCCATGCTGGTTGTGCTGAAAGGGAGAGCACCAGAGATAATAACATTGGGCAAGCTAGCCAGAAAATGTAAAGTAATATATTTTTTTTAAGTCATCCCATTAGAGCAAAGGCTCAGAGTGCTGGAGAGCATGTTATTCTACAATAAGCATCTGCCTCTAGCTCTGTAATTTGATTTATGAGTTCTCGTGAGACTTATTGCCCGTAACACAGGCATTCAGTCCCTTTGAGGTTATGTTTGTACGTGCTGGGCCGAATTCATTCTCTGTGTAATGTGACTGATTTCCTTGGAGTTACAGCAGAGTTGCAGTTTGAGCACTAACCGTTGCCGTCTGTGAACCTTTTGTTTGCGGGTGCGTCAGTGAGTTAGCAAATTTTATTCCAGTTGCTGAAAAGGGGCAATCAAACCGGTGCAGATGTTTCTAGCTGCAGTTGGAGATGCTGCCTTCTGTAACCTTGTAATGGTTGCCCCCGAGTAATCTACAAGCTGACACACAGTGTTTCTTTCCTGGATGTATGTATTTTTTAATCTTAGTGTTAATGAAATCAAGGTGGTAATTGCTCAGCATTTGCTTAGTCAGCTGAGGCTGCTGCTGCCTAAAGTATTTTAATCGTAACTAGATTGAAGAGCTTGGCTGCAAAGAGATGTGGGCTTGACAACCTCACGTTTCTGGAAGCAAAGATCTTTGGGCAGTGATTGACTGCTCACCACCTCTCCCACTCTCTGTGTTGTATGCAAGGAATGCCTCATACACATTCCTTTATGGGGTTTTCTCTTGGTCCCTTTCATCTCCTTTCGCCTTCAGGAGCGGTTCTCAAGATATTGTTAAGAATAAGGGTGTTTCTAGAGCGTGACCTGAAGGTGCTGTTTAATACGCAATTGTCAGGCATGGAGCGAAGATCTTTTTAATGATAACGTGGGCTGAATGTGATCCATAGCCTTTTCTTCCCCTAGGAAAAGGGCTAGTGCAATGCCGGAATTGTAATGAAAGTATTTCGCTGTTGAAACAGAACATATGCAGGTCTTCAAAAAAACACACTTTCAAAGCATATTATTGTCTGCTAAAAATTAGAAAGGAAGGAGGGTTTTTGTAAGGGTTTTCTTTTCTTTTTTTATTGCCTTATTGTTGTTGTTAAGGAAGACAGTTCAGAAAAATCAGATATTAAAAATCTGCTTTCCCCCAGCTTTACTAGAGGACTGCACAAGCTGTGTTCAATTCCCAGCACCATTCTGTGCACTAATATGCCGTTCCACCTTCTTTTCGACATCATCCTCAGCATACCACTATTTCAGTGTCAAACAGTTGCGTTCACAGAAGAGCATGGCACTCGCTCCAGGCACCGTGGAGTCATCGTTGGTATGCTGCCGCTGTAAGAAGCCAGTCACTCCTGGTTCCCTCTTCCTGCTGAAAGTGGAGTTCCGCAGGAGCCTGGGGAACCTGCCCTGCTTCCCAAGGTGGTGCCAGATGCAGGGCACCTGCTGAGCTCAGACCCGTATTTGTGCTCCCCAGCTCCTGCTCGATGCTGTTAACACAAGCTTAAGCACAGTGCTGTGAATCTGTATGTTTTAATTTGGCCAAGGTGCTGCTCGGGGTGGTGGTCCGTGACATGACATTGGTTTTATGAGAATTGAGAGCAACCCCCTTTCCGTAAGCATTCTGTTTTTTCTCCGCTACTCATCTTTCTCACAATTTCCAGGGAGTAATGGACATTAACAAGCTCTTTACATAAGTGCCCTATCCAGAGCACTTAGGAGCTCCGTAAAAAAATGTAATTTTTTTTTCCCCACATTTGTCCCTAGTGGCCTGTCCTTCCCCCCCCCATCACTGTTTACAACTTCTTTTCATTAGAATTGGCCATCTCTTGCTTGAATACTTTCACCTTACTGTCTGGATCCTTTCTGGTCTCATTTTTGATCTGACAGCAGTTTAAGGTATCCCTCCATTCTCAAAAATTTGAAATTCAGAGGTCAAAGCCACAGCAGCTCTCCTTTCCCCTCCCCACTGCCCGTCCCAGATGAAATCTGATAGTTGTGCAAGCAGTTCAGGGTGTTCCTTATTCACATTTTCAGGAACATGCTGCTTTCTTTTACTCTGTTCTGGTGAGACCCCACTTGGAGTACTGTGTTCAGCTCTGGGGCCTCCAACACAAGAAGGACATGGACCTGTTGGAGCAAGTCCAGAGGAGGGCCATGAAGATGATCAGAGGGCTGGATCCTATGAAGACAGGCTGAGAGAGTTGAGGTTGTTCAGCCTGGAGAAGAGAAGGCTCCAGGGAGACCTTCTAGCAGCCTTCCAGTACCTAAAGGGGGCCTACTAGAATGCTGGAGAGAGACTTTTGACAAGGGCATGTAGTGACAGGACAAGGGGTAATGGGTTCAAACTGAAAGAGGGTAGACAGAAGGAAGAAATTCTTCACTGTGAGGGTGGTGAGGCACCGAACAGGTTGCCCAGAGAAGTTGTGGCTGCCCCATCCCTGGAAGTGTTCAAGGCCAGGTTGGATGGGGCTCTGAGCAACCTGGTCTAGTGGAAGGTGTCTCTGCCCATGGCGGAGGGTTTGAACTAGATGATCCTTAAGGTCCCTTCCAACCCAAACTATGATTCTATGGTTCTTCCTGCCACCGTTGCAAGCAAATAGGGCGGACAGACAAACAGTGAAGCAGAAGACAGGAAGGTTGGTGCCTTGGACCAAGTTGGCACCATTCGTTTCCTTGAAGTGAAATGAGTAGATCCCCATGAAGGGGTGTAGTCTTAAAGGACTTCATCGTACTGGCTGGTGCAGATTGAAACCAGGTCCTCCACCAGATTTAATTAGAGCTGCTCAGTTATACTGAGGCCAGGTGTTATCATTCTGCAAGAGATGTCCTTTAAGGTGTGGTGAACATTTTTTGAAAACAGGACTCTGAGCCCTCTCTTCAATTACTTATATTTTGCAGGCCTCTGTGGACACTGTATTAATAAACGACAGTAGCAGGTCTTGCAGCCAAAACGCTGTTTACTATGTACAACCATTTTACGGTAGCCTAAGCCCTCTGTCCTTTGCACACGTGCACACACTCGCAGGTCTTGCTCCTCTGGGCTTCAGGATAAATTGCTGCTTAACTGTTTGCCTTCTAATGCAAACCTCCCACGCCAACTGCCCCCTCGTCCCCTCGTAACACGTTTGTCGTACTGCTGCTGGCTTTCACCTTTAGCAAGACCGGGATAATGTGGCCTTATGTAAGCGCAGAGCTGGGTCCCTCTGCCCTTGCTTGCTGCTGGGGTAGCACAAACAGGCTGCAAATGTTTGTTCCCCTTTAATGAAGAGACTTGAGGGTCCAGAATACAGCATTTCTTCTTTTGAGTAAACATCCGTTCCCATAGGCATCCAGCAGCGTCTGGCAGAGAAGATCAAAAGAACAGAAATGAAAGGATTTTCCCCTTGTGCGGGGGGAGTGGGCAGCGGGACATCTCCTGTGAGATTAGATGGCTGAATGGTTTGCAAAGCAACTCGTGCGCTCGGCCAGGGCTGCGTGCGGAGCGGCTGCACTTCCAGCCTGGGCTGTTGGGTGCTGGTGGAATAAATGCAACATTTAAAACGTGTGTTTGCAGCAGGGGCTTCGGCAGGCAGAGTTCTTGGTGATGATCAAGCTGATAAATAATTTAAGATCAGGGTTTCTGCAGCTCCCTTGTGGGATTTTTCCCACTTGGGCAATCTAGCCATTGGATTGAGGGACCTGGTGAGGGGATGTTGTTTTCATCTTTTTCTGCACAACAGAAGTGCTGTGCAAACTGAAAAAGGTAACACGGTGCAAATGGGAGCTGGAGCACAGTGTTTCTGAGCAGGGATGCACGCTTGTGAGCTGCTGCCACTCTGAGCAGGCAAGGAGATCACCGTTTGGGGGCTCACGTCCTCATGGTGGCTCTTCGCCCTGTTTCCTCTCAGAAAGCATCATTTTGAGTCCTCAGCTAGTGGTGAGGTTCCTGTTGCCTGCTCTGGAGACTGGTCTCGGTTTAAAGAGATGGAGAACCAAGATTTTTGTGAGGGGAAGGTCCTCTCCCTCAGCATTGTCTGTGGGTAGTGCCAGCCTGCCACGTGCTTAGGGCTTGTAGATCCTGTTCCCTGGGTCACTGGACAGGAACCTTGGTCTTAACCTATGCTAAGCACAATTCCTCTAGCTTTAAGGTCATTATAGCGTAATGCTAGCTAAAACCGTCAAACCTGTCTGAAAATCAATTCAGGCTTGGGGACGTGTATTATTTTATGACCAGAAGATGATTAACGAGTGAGCTGCCATCTCTGGCTGGTCCAGTGCCCAGCATGAGTTAAGATGGGAAGATGCCAAGAACTAATCCTATGGGGAAGAAAGATGTTCGTGATGATGGGAAGGCCACAGGTGAGACCCTGCAGCCTCCTGACCAAATGCAGCCAGGGAGAAAGGATTTCAGGCCGTGCTGATCTCTTAACTCCAGTGGCTGTTGTTTGTCCAGAGATTATTTTGTCCTCTGGTAAAGTAGCGTTGAAAAAACCCTCCTGCCAGCTAAAAGGCCTCTTCTTCTTTGCCTGTCCACTGCAGTAAGTGACATGGCTTAACTGGGCTGGACTGGAGTGGGGGGGTGAGGTGTCTCTTTTTTTGTAACGAGTCTGCAGAGAGAAATTGCTTCAAGATGGAGAGGGTATGTGGGAAACATCTTGGCATCAGAGACCAAGGGAAGAAGTGGGGAATAAAAGTGCCACATCACCCCCAGGCCTGAGCCCTGTGGCTGTGGGAGGGAGTCACTTGGGGTGCCAACGTGGGTCCTCGCTGGAAGCAGTTCCCTGTGGATGGCAGGGGCAAAGTGCTCGTAGTGCTCCTGAGTACTCGGCTGAGACTGATGCCTCCTGCGTGTACCGGGTGGGCTTTCCGGATGGGTACGTCTGGGGCTGTTACTGCTTCTGGCAAGCTGTTGCTATACTGACAGTTGGCCGTCAGAGAAAGTTAAATAAGTTTTCTTAATATGATTTTGAAACATTTTCTCCAGCTTAAGTGGTAAGCATAGAATGACTGTTAATATCCTACCCCTGCTGTGTAACACTTTCAGGGAAGCACATCACCAAAACTGGGAGAAAAAAGACTTCTCTGTCACTTGCAAGGCTGCGGAGGATCAGCGGTGAGAGCAGAGGAGCGAAGCTCGTCTGCACTCACTGCCGGTTTTCTGTTTCGGTGATGTGTATATTGTATGAGTGACTTCAACTGGGCAGTTGCCCTTTACTGTAAAAAAAGACCAAAGACCATGTAAAAGCACCCAACTGCACAAACTAGCTTTGTGGCTTTAATACCTTAAGCAGATACTTAAAGATGTGCCCAATCTGTCATGTTGGGAGTGAATAATCTCAAATGACACACTTGTCCCAGAGTCATTTTGAAGCTGGCCATACGGACCATCACGGATGGGCATGTAAATGTGAGTAGGAAGGAAGGGAGGTGATGTGAAGGAGAAGCGCTGCTGTTTGGAGCTGTACATCACTGACCAGTAGCGATTGACTTTTCTCCTGATTTCAGTATCCGTCTTGCTCAGACCGTGCCCACAGCAGTCCCCATCTCCCTGCCGGATGGCTCAGAGACAGCCGGGATGGTTCCCTTTCCCACCGATCACAGGGAGCACGAGGAGAGGCAGTCGCAAGCTGCTGGGAGTGTGATTTGCTGTTAGGCTACGTGGCATCCTGTCTGCCATCAATTACAGCCTTGGCTCAGAATGAAGGGGACTTAACATCCAAGCTGTCGCTGGCTGGTGAGGAGGGGCTGGATGCATTTTGAAAGGAAAGAAAAGTGAGGGAAGTATCATGCGGAAAGGTTGCAGATGGGAAAAGAGGGAAGCTACATTTTAAAAAAATCACACTCTAGAACCTGTTTGTTACCTGCGAAGTCGTGTGCTATCAAAATATGAATTAAACAGCTTTTTCTAGAGTTTTGTCTGAAAACAGAGAATGGTACTTAGGTGGAGAGGGGAAAAACTGATGCATAAGCAAGCAGAGTTCGTCTTGCTGTACAGCTGGTGTCAAAATGGTAACTCAGTATTGGGGAGCCAGAGCAAAGGATTATTTGCTGGTCAAAATCCCAAGTGCAGCACTGTGTTCAGGAGGACAGGGTGGTTCTGAACTACGCTCCTCTGCTTGAAAGCCATAACCAGCTCTCCTCTCCCTGCTCCCAGCTTACGCTGCAGAGCTGCTCCTGCGGAAAGGGAGGGATCTTCCTTGCCTGACCTGTACCGGTTTTGCCTTTCCTGGCTGCCGCTTCTACATGCTGAGTTCATGCTGGAAGTAATACAGCTAAATTGCTTCCTCCAGCTACTGGCTCTCAATTGACTCTTCTCCACGGGGAGCTTTAAATGGTGCCCACAGAGCAGCGCAGAGCCTGAAATCCCCGTTAACCCTGGTATTTCAAAAACGATCAAGGCAAACAGAGCTCTGATCTCTGCTTTAGGAAATGATGCACAGTTGTAACAAGTCATTACCCTAAAAAGAGGAAATGAGCCTTCGTACAGTATGTGTTAACCTTCGCTAACTAAAACGCATTCTTTTTCAGCTGTTTTATATTCTTGGTTATGCATGAGGAAAGGCCTTTTTTTTCCTCAAAGTGTAACTGCTCCAATGCTGCAATGCTTTTTCCAGGGAGCTAAACACTGAGAAAACATTAAAGAAATCCCCATTTTTTACTTTTCTGTGATAACCTAGTTAGTTTGTGGAAGATAAGAGGATTTGTGGAAGATAAGAGGAACCAGCCTTAGTCTGTGAGTGCTGGAAACTGGCAGGCAATCGACTGCCATCCTTTACCTTCAGGCACTGTAGATTGTAGATCTTCGCCCTCCAGGATTTACTCTCAGCAGCAGACTCCAGCTGCATTCCCAGGTGAATTAGAGCTCGGAATTTATAGATTTGACCACTAATCCTTTCACTGGCACTTTGAATCAAGGCATCTGGAAGGTGGTAGTGCATTTCTTATCAGTAGTGCGCTGCTTATCACTGAGGGTAAATATCTCCCAAGCAGCCTAATCATCACAAAACTTGCGTTCGGTGTTAGTAGGACGCTTGTTAGTTGCTCAGATACTCTGAGACAAAGCTGTTCTGTCGTTTATTTTACTCTATCCGTGGCATAAAATGGAGACTCTGGGCTGAGATGGACCCCCTGCCTGGAAGGCCATCATCACAACAGTTGGTGGATAGAGACAGGTACCTTCCTCCCTCTGGGTCTCTGGGCAGTGCAGGGCACTAAAGGCAACGAAGAGCCTCTGGTTTGTGTATGCAGCACATCCCCACTAGCCTTGTGTTTCTTTCCTGGTCATTTCAGTATGTGTTTAAGCGATTAGTGCGGTAATTCGTTTTATCCTGCTGAAACATTGGTTAGCAGCCACTTTTAGGATCAATTTTGCAAACACAGCGCAGAGCGTGCGGAGTGCCTGCTGAGCAGCCAGAGCAGCAGTTAGTGTCACAAGAGAAAAACAAACCAACCTGGATGATGACTGGAAACATTACCATGGGAAAAAGATGTCCTACTGTTGCCACGAAGCAAAATCATGGGAAAACAAAAGCAAACGCTTAGAAACATTTCTCCGCCCCACCCCCCAAGGCTTTGAATAATTTGTCTCCTTTCAGAGTTACAGAAGTCTCCCAAAGACAAAAATCTATGGTTTCTGAAGTGTGACAGCACGGTCCTGTGACAATTGCACCCATGTGGAATCAAAAGTACCTACAAAATTGCATTACAGGTAGAGCTGCGAGTTGCTATCTGAAAAATAAGTAACCTATTTAAATGTATAAAGGGAAACAAGCGAGCTCAACCATGAAGTAGTTCTTAGCTGAAATGTCATGAGCCACATCATTTACATTCAGCCTCCCCTTGAACCCAAAGGAGCGCTATGCTAGACTGTTTCGCTGACCCACGTATGGACAGACTGACAGGCTCTTTGTTGCAGAGTCAAGTTAGGAAATACCAGAGCTAAGGTTGTCTGTGCAACCTTCCTCTCCCCTCCTCATGTGGACGTGCCACAATACGGGCTTTAATTCCATAATCCCTCAGTCATTTTCCACTGGCCCCCTGCCTCCCTCAGTGCAGAGGAGGCACAATGCCGCCTTAATGAGCAGATAGGCAGCAGCTTGGCTTGTCATTATTCGGTCTGTGACCATGGACTTCATTCAAGTCCCAGTCTCCAAGTCCTGCTCTGAAAACGCAGTGTTTCGGTTTCAGCTGTTTTACAGCTTGTCCCACTAAAGTCTCACAGCCCTTCACGGGCACAACCCTTGCACCCTGCCGAGGGAGTTCAATGGTTAATACCCTCATTTTACAGACGGAGACCAGAAACGGTAAGCGTTTAACACCTACAGATTCTTGCCATCCCATGCCCATCCAGAGCGCCAGAGTACAGCCTCTGAAGAAGACTGACGGGGTTGTGAGTGCTCTGCACCTCAGCAGATCAGACCCTGGTGCCTCCAGTCAGCCAGCCAGAGAACAAGGGAAGGTAGACGTGGCCACTCCATTGGAAACTAGGATGTCACCAAGTCCTCCATGGCAGCTGCCTTGCATAGGGTCCTCAGATCTTGGTCTTCCCCTCCTAGCCAGTCCCCTTCTGATGCTTCACCCTGTTTGTCTCTAATGACCTCTGTTTCCCCACTGGTAGCAGCATTATCCTGCCCACGATGTAGCTCCCAGTTGTAGTAAAAGACAGAGATGGGAGTAGCCATACACTATTCTAGCCTTACCCCATTGGGAGCAAGAACAGCCCTTTAAATGATCCCAGGGCCCATTGCTCCTCTTGTCTCCCTTCTCTGGGTTATGCATTTGCAGATGGGAAGCACTGAGCTCTTCACCTTCCATTGGTTTCTTCTGCCCTCTTTCAAAGACCTGCTTAAAGCTGAGGAAGGAGAGCACTCTACTCTTGTTTTGCTGCTACTGTGCTCTGTACGTAGCTCGTTCCTAGAATATCCTCCTCCACTTCCTCCAGCCCTGCCTCTTAAATCTCTGCCCAAGCTCTCCATCATACTCCTTTTGCTCAATGTCTTTCACACAACCCAGTCCGAGGCTAACTCCATCAGTCTCTGGTCCCAGCCTCTTCAGCCTCTGCACTTCTTGTCTTAATGTCTCTTCTTCCCTCTGCTACCAGCCCTGCCTGCCTCTGTTTGTCCCTCAGTCAACTGGTAAGCACAGACTGCAGACCTTTGGGCATCCAGGAGTGATCAATGCAGGTACTACAGGTCCAGGTAGACTGGAGGGACCTTTGCCATAAGGCGAGAGCCCCTGTGTATGCAGCCCATGCAGTAACTGTAGTTAACTTTTGATGAGTGGGGTTGAAATTTGAAATGCGTTCATTAACTCTTAAAACTTCTTGTCTGATGTCTTTTGGCATAGTGGTTTTGGTCCTGTTGTCTGGCCACCCCAGGTTCGGGATGAGGAAGACAGCTGTATGAGGCAGCCTTCCTCCTCTCAGCTGTGCCTACCTATGGAAGCAAACAGCCAAGGTATTTACAGCCCTGGCCCTGCTCCCTAGGCTTTAGACTAATGAAGGGTATTTATGTGCATTTATAGGTGAAGTTGAGGAACGAACAGCATTTCCCTTAGCCAAGGCACAGCTGAAGAAGCCCCTCACACGGTCCTGGCAGCTCACCTCTCCCAAACCTGGCCATGGCCTGTGGTTTCTGGCTACGGCCCCTGTGAAGCAGAGCTCTGGTCGTACAGGAGAGGTGCTCACGGCACAACCCCTGCCCTGCGCCCCTGGGCAGAGGGGTCCACGAGCCAGGGCCCCAGCATGGCTGGACGCCAGCGAGGCGTCCTGGGATGGTGCGGCTTAGGGAAGTGGTTGCCTTGGCAATACTTTGGTACCACCTGCCCAAATTTCTCTCCTATATCCGCATAGGTGCCTTTTCTGACACCGCCGCGAGGGTTAGGATAGGCTGCTGAGAGAGTCTGGGGTTTTGGACGGAGGGCATTTACTATTCTTGACTCTAAATATTCAGTTTTCATTTCAAACGCATCTTGAGCATGAGCAGATGGGCAGAAGCAGCAGCTCAGGTGGAACCGGCACAGGCAAACCCCGCTCTCACGGTGGGGAGTTCCCCTGTTCAGCTGCGGGAAACACAGGCCTTTGAGCTCTGCAGCTTGTGAGCGCTACTGCCGTCATCATTTTCTACCAGGTGTGAAATTGTGATGAAATGCTCTTTTTTTATTAAAGCATACAACTCCCCTCCCCCAGCTAATCTCCAAGCAAAGTCAACCTGCGGTTGTGTTGGGCTGGATTGCTGAATATCTTACTACAAAATCAAATAATGGTCTGGAACTAAAACGCTTTTTAAGTAGTTGCATTTTTCCTTTCAGACAACTTCACGGCTTCTTTCCTGCTATCCCTTTTTCTTCGGAGGAGCTGCCCTGAAAACCCTGCAGAGTCTTTGCATAATTCTGCTTTGAATTGTTCCTCCTCACTCGGCATCGGTAGCCATGCCTGCAAAAGCTTCAGGCAGCAGCTCGGCCCTGGGTGGCTTGTGACCTGGGCTGCTCATAGTATTAATTTCACTTTGGCCTTCTCTTGCACTCGTGCGGTGCATGTAGCATCTGGCACGCGAGGACCCTGCTCTGCTGTCGTGCAAGTCACTGTGTTTTGTTCTGTCGCAGGATTTTGTGATGGAGAAATAAGGAACAGTAATGCCTTAGTGTCTTTGTTTAGTGAGGTGGGTTTCTTTTTTTTCCAGAGCTTTAATGCCACTACAAGATTTGTGAAGGAACAGTAACATGCTTTGGTTGTAGGACCAGCTGCATCGGACACCTCGGGGTACAAAGCTTTTCAGACCGGGAGTTGGAGGCGGGAAAAGGGCTGTGAACAGGCAAGCGTGAAACTTCATGTACTGTCCATGTTAGCCCTAGGATATTCTGAGATGTTTAATTTCTTTTTTTTTAATGCAAAAGGAACTGTACATAAGAGCAATGACATATATTATAAAATAGACAAGCCTGGCCTCAGATGTTACTGACAATAATTGCAAAGCCTCTCATTTTCCCACAGTAATGATGTTTTTGTTGCAGATTGATGTCCTTAAGGCAGATGTGGAGAGTGCCGAGTGGAAAATTCTGGAAAACCTGATCCTGGAAGATGTTGTTGGGCAGATAGGACAGCTGGTCTTTGAGGTGCACGTCCATTGGCCTGGGTTTGAGGTCAGCGGCAATGACAGCACTGTGGTGCGGTACTGGTACAGTCTGCTCCGAGAACTGGAGCTGAAGGACTTCAGGCTTTTCCATACCTACAAAGACTTATCAAAACCACAGATGTTTCTGAAAAAGGAAGCCTTCAACGCCAGTAGCTGTTACACACTGAGCTGGGTAAATACAAGATGGAAATAGCAGAAAGGAATTTATGATGTGTGACTGTGAGCCATCTGGCCCCGTAGCATCATTGAAGAGGACTTTGGCGTCACTGGCTGAAGTTGCTACATACGCACGCAGTGACTGCTAACAAAATGGACTGGCTTTTATTTTTATATGTCGTCCAAAGTACTGGCGCCAGGAGAAGATACATGCTGCAAATTTGTATAGCAGTATATTTGCCAGCGGGTACTGTCTCAGAGGACAGAGGTTTCTGTAAAGGTTTGTCTGGGGGGCTAACAGCGCGGTGTTCCCAGGCTGCCCCGTGCCTGAGCATGCCGGCGCGGAGGGCATCCCTCTGGGGCTGCCCCGGGAAGCTCTGCACCGGCCCTCGGGCAGGAGAGTGCTCGTGAGGAGGTGCCTTTCTCAGGAAGGGTCAAGCGTTACTTCTCTGCAAAGCAATCGTCTTTGATTTGCACCTTCTTTACTTTGTTTCCCATGGAACAAATTTGAGGCAAGCACAGTGTGTTCTTCAACCCACTGGCAAGTTTCAGCTGAATTTGGCAGAGGCAGAAATCACCATCAAACTTAAATTCCTACCTATTTCGTTGAGCAGCTTCTGAGTGCTCTGACTTTGACTCTTTAAGGCAGTCTGGCTGCGGGAAGCAAGTTCAGCGCTTCTGACACAGGAGAGAGTGGGACAGAGAGACTTGGCTGCAGGAGCAGCTGCCGCCAGTGCTCCCCCTCCTCACCCTCCGGAGGCTTCAGCCACAGAAGACAGGGCTTCCCTAGTTCATCTGCTCAAAGAACGGCTTGTTCTTAATTACCCTTGCAATGGCCGTAGCAAATGGTTTTTCATCTACCGAGGTACTTATTTAAAAGAGCTGAAAGTGAAACCTGGTCTTTTTTGTTCGTTTGTTTTGGGGTTTAGTTGAATGCTTTGCTGCGTGCCTTCTCCAGCGCTGCGCCTGGACGCCTGCTGCCTCCTCACCACCGCCCTGGCCTGGCCGCCTCTCCCTGGCACGAGCAGGCCAGACCCCGGGTCTGCACCGATGGTGACAGAGGTGGTGGCGCAGGCAGGCGCCCTGGTCCGCAGGCGTGCTGGGGCTCTGCAAGCTGGCGGGTGGGTTGTCTGCCCTGCGCTCCCAGGAGCCAGCCTTGGCCATTCCCTGAGGAGCTAAGGAATGGGGGGAGCTAAAAAATATATAGCGGGTTGGGGTTTTTCTTCTCTTGAAAAGAATTTTGACATTAAACTTTGCATTAAAATACAAGATGACACCACTTCAATGTCTTTGATATACGGCCTTTGTAACTGCCTTTGGTTTCTGGGGTTGGACTAGATGACCTTTGAAGGTCCCTTCCAACCCAAACTATTCTGTGATGCTATGATTCTGACTTCAGCAGGGCTCAGCGTTCCTCCCCTTGGTGTGCCTCAGCCCAGCATTGCGTTTTTAAGAAGTCTCTTTCTTTGTCCCCGTGTTGCTCCTTCTCTTGTAGTCCTGGCATTTCCCTCTTGCCTTTTATACCCTCCTTTCCTTTTTCACCCTCTCTGCTGCCTCAGCTCCCTCATCCCCCCCTTCCCAGTGCAGGGCCCTGCGTTGGACCCAACTTGCCCACAGGATCTTGGCAAGCAGACAGAGGTGAAAAAAACGAGTAGGAGCTCTTCCTTCCAGCCAGGCGAGTCAGCTTTCTCCCAGCGCCACTGCTTTGCCTCACAAGTGGAGCGAGCCGTTCCCCTCACCTTCCCCAGGCTTCGCCCCAAGCCAGGCATCTGCTTTCCTCCTCTCCCACCTCTCTGAGGGCTCCTGCTGCCCCAGGGCGGGCAGGGACCGCTCTCCCCAGCAGAAACTGCTTCAGCCCTTCGGCTTAGCTCCCTTTCTCGCAGAAGAGGCCAGCAGGCGGGTGACCCTGCTAGGGTGACAGCCTTCCTCCCGCTGCCCGTGCTCTGGGGCTGCGGGGAGCCGCCTGCCCTGGCCCCAGCACCCGCCTCCCGCCGGGACCTGCAGAGCCCGTCGCGGAGCTGGAAACTGCTGCAGTCAGTCCGACTGTGAGCATCCGTGGTGGCCACCATGGCCGCAGACCTCGGGCTGCTTTGGAAGAGGCAGAAAAACCCCCTCCCTGCTTCGATGGTGAAGGACTAGGGTGGTGAGGGGCTGGTGGAAATGGGGGGGATTTTAATCTCTTCAGTGAAAGCCAGCTCTCTGCCCTTGTGCATTCAGATTTGTATCAGTCTTCCAAATCACATTTGCAATTTTAACTTGTGGTTAAATGTCAAACCCTTTCTTTTTTGACAAACGCACGCTGGTTTTCAATCATCTACTGCCTTTCAGTCGCGCTGACAGTGCCTTGTGTTGTATGGAGTCTCGGATTTACTGCCTCCCTGTTCTATTTTCCTTTTCAAAACAACTCCATCTACTTCTTTAGTTACACTGGGATTTTCTGAAGAGGAGTTTAATTCTAAGGGGACTTAACACGGGCTTCTGCACATCAAATGCCTCGTTTAGGGAAGAAGGAGGATGGTGCAGCCGGACTGGGACTACTGACCAGGTGACGATCCCAGCTGTGCCTGTGCCAGTACACAAAGCAGTGGCAGGCAGCGCGCACAGGCTCTGGGAACAGCTATCTGGTTATTTATTGAGATCCCTGGCACAATTTTGGCTCAGGCCATCTAGGACTCTCCCAGATGATTCCCAGGCACAGTCATGGAGTTAGCCCAAGCCAAGGACAGCTTGGATGCAGCCACCTTGTTTGGGAAGCTGAAAGAGTTCAGTAAATAGATAGACATGGCCAGGCCATCTTTGCCAGTTTGCCCGAAGGCTGGGGAATACCTCCTGGCACCGTTTTATTTTCTGATATAAATGTAGCTTCTGTTTCTGCTCCTGCACATCCCACCTGGACTGGGGGGCGAGGGGCTTTGCAGTCACCCCGAGCAGGGTGCTGTGGAGGCCCGCCACCTCCTCAGCTCTGCGGCGCTCAAAATCAAGATGACATTGCTGCTGTGTTGGATTCCCCATGTCCAAGACGTTGGGCAAAGTGCTTTGCACAGGGCCAAGCTACATATTGCCTTCCCTGAGCAAGGTAATACACAACCTAAGGGAACCGTGACCTTTGAAAATGGGTAGAAAATGCCTTCTCTGTGACAGCCATGCTTGCTGCAAACCCTCCTACATTACGTACAGAGATTGTTCAACGATGCAGGGCCATGAGGAGATTCACTAAAATGCAAGAGGGAGCCAGGATTTCCTAAATGGATATGTAGCTTGTTGGAATGATCACGCTTGCTGCACCGCAGAATGGCTCAGCTCCCATTGTTCAAATAATGGGGTGGCAAAAGCCCAGCTGCGAGTCCTGATTTATTAATGAAGCATAAAAATAGGGGCTCTAGCGCTGCACAGGTTTTTCCTCCTGATTAGTCTTAGAGTAACTAGCCTAGTAGCTTATTATCATTTGTTTAAGAAACCGATGGATAGAGGTTAAAAAACAAATTACATGCTCTCCTTCAGATGTTAAAATTCCAAAGGGATGCACGTCTTCCATCGTTTATTGCCCTGAAGAAAAAATGATGATGTGTATGTAAATTATAGAAATGGAGTGGAGGTCCATCCTGGTTCTTCTTTGCCTCGGAGTTTAGTAAACCCTCAGCTAATCTCTTGCTCAGGATTGCCAGTAGTGTCAGCAACAATTCAGGCTGTAGCAAATACATCTTCTGCAAGGAAAGATTCCAATAACTATGGTAATTTTTAAGGAAACCTTATCTCAGATGATACAGTATAGATAAAAGCCATTTATCATTCTGGAGGCAGTTATGTGATATTATGGGAGAAAATGAACAGCTCTTATTTTATGCACTGTGCCTTTCTGCTTAAAGCAGAGTTACAGCCTTGCTTTCTGACGTCTTGCTTTTGTGCGCTTACCCCTTCTCTTTTATTGATCTCCTTTACCTAAAGGAGAGACTCTTAAATGAACGCGGTTCCCATCTCCTAACGCATGGGCCTTACATAAATGCCGAGAGAGCAAGCGCCAAACCTCCAGCAGAGCCAGCAGCACGCCGCCGGGTGGGTGCGCGGGGCCACGAGCCCGCGCAGGGCCACGAGCCCGCGCTGGCAGACTCCGGCACAGCGGACAGGCTGGCACTGAGCGACGCCGCGTGGGGTAAGCCTGTGTCCCCCCACTGCCGTACCCAGGCATGATCGGCCCCTACCTGCTGCGGGGCCCCAGCCGTACACCTCGCTCAGGTGGTATCTCCAGCCCGTTGGGGACGGTGCTGGGAGAGAAGGGCAGGGATCCTGGACTGCTGGCACCCACAGGCTCTGGCTGCTTCAGCCAGAACTGAAGACCCACGAGCCAGCCCCCCCCTCCCAGATTTACTGCTACGTGCCAGCTCTCGACCACACCAGCTACGCCGGGGACATGCGCACACATTTGGCACCCACCCGTGTTGGAGCCTGCCTTGCTCCTGTAGGATGGCTCCTTGCAGGGAGCATTGCACTGCCCAGGAGCAGCTCTGGAGGAGAGGGGACAGTTAGAGAGGCCGTGAAGCAGGTGAGGAGCTTGTTGAGATGGTCTCCCTCCAGGAACCACGTGCCAGTGTTGTACTCTGCATCTCTTCCCAGACCAGACCTGCACAGAAACTGTGGTAGCTGCCCCCTTCTTCAAGTACAGAGTGCACCAGTAAAACCACTGCGGGCAGGGCATTCTCCCATTATAGCTATGGCCTGGAGACTGGTAACTGCATGGCCATGCCCAGGCAGGAAGAAAGGGCCACTGGCCTGTCCTGGCCACCCCAGGAGCCGCCTTACTGCCTGCACCTCAGGTCATTCACAGCAGCCCCAGCTAACAAGGACATAATGACCAAGTCTTGCTCCTGAAGTGGAGCCATCATAGTATTAGTTGGACATCTCTACCAGGAGATGTTGCAGCTGGGTCTAAAATGGATCTTTGCAGAGATGACCTGTGTGTAGAGGCAGTTTTATTTGCACAGATCCTTCTGGGGGGAGGGGGACAGGGGGAGGGCATTCCCCTTTCAGAGAGGCCCACAGTGATTTATAAATCACACACATTTGTGATTTAGAATTTACAGGTGCTGCCCATCACCTGGTGAAGATGAAGCAGTGACAGATTTGAATCCCCCAAACCATCACCATTAATATGGCAACACAGGCTTTCCACAGGGAATCCATGGCAGCACAGAGAGGGATGTGTTAGGATGCTAACACTGTTCTCCAGGGGAACCGGTCCCTTTCCGAATGCCACGCTGGCTTCCTTCGAGGCTCCAAGATTTGACCAAAGAAAGGTCTGACCTCCTGCCCCACTCCAAAACCTGATGTTTATCACATGCACTTCTGGCCCCAGGCTTTGATCCCATCAATGACTTGTGAACGGTTGCTCTTCACGAGCGACTCTCAACCGTGAAAGATCAAAGAAAGTGTAAAGGGAACATATGTCTGGCCTTTCTTGGCAGATGCCAAGAGGACATATCACCCGGTAGCACACCTGAAGAAATAGCACTCATTCTCTCTGGTGAATTATTCAACAGCTGAGACCATCTGGTTCATTCAAAACCTTTGATTTCATGAGCTTCATTACCCGCTCCCTTGCCCTTGAAAGGCTCCTCAGGGTTATTCAGCAGGAGATCACTCTTGATTTCTTCCTGCTTGTTAACACAATGTGACATTTAATTGCAGTCAGTAGAGACCTGGTTTAGTGCCGGTGGAAGTTCAGGGCTGACCTACATTCAGAGACATATTTATACTTGCCTCCCTCCGCTGGCTTTCAGGGGCAGGATCTGCAGGGCAAGCCTGGCACAGGAAGGAAGGAAGGAAGGAAGGAAGGAAGGAAGGAAGGAAGGAAGGAAGGAAGGAAGGAAGGAAGGAAGGAAGGAAGGAAGGAAGGAAGGAAGGAAGGAAGGAAGGAAGGAAGGAAGGAAGGGGGAGCTGCCTGTGATAATGAATGGATCTCTTCCCTTAAACAGAAGTTCCTGTTCACAGCAGAGTTTCACCTGCCTGTTGTAAAGTGTTTCAGCTGGTTCAGAAAGAGACCTTTGCAGAGACAGCCCGTGCTCGTCCCTTATCCTGATGGGCAGGACCTTACACAGGGAGAAAACAGGAGCCTGCTTTGTGCTGCGTAGAAATGACGACTCAGACATGAATACCGATGCAATGTCCCTGCTATTTTTGGTGGATTACTACCATATGTGCTTATTTTTCAGCAATTTCCTGAAAGAAAGCTCAGTCGTGTACACAGTACAAAACTTCTGTAATTAAAACGCTCCTGCGCCTCAGCTGGTATTTCTCCCCCTATATTTGAAATTCCATTTCTGAATCAAAACCAAACAATGTGAATCCCACCTGTGCATCCACCTTCAGATACCTACAGTGGAGCCACCACCCTGGGTGCCGCCACCGTCGCAGGGAGGTGGGGACGGCCGCCTGGCCGGTGTCAGACCTCTCACGCAGCAGCAGCAGCAGCAGCAGCAGCAGCAGCAGCAGCAGCAGCTGTGTCCCGGCGGTACCCGCATCCCTCTGCTGACACCAGCCAGGAGCAGCCATGATGCAGGGGCTGGGAATTCATCAAACCCCACACTGACCTCCCAAACTGACTTACCAGGCAGGAGAGGCCCTCAAACGCTGCCTTACTTCTTCTTTGTGAAGGGAAGGAAAAGAGCTCCAAGACATAGGAGAATTCAGCATCTGAAGAAATATTATTCCATAATGTCATTCCACAATATTATTCTACCTTTTTAATATTGGAGGAATTATGACAAAAAACCAAACAAAACCAACTCGCCCCCCTGCCCCAAGGTACTCCCAAAGGGTCGGCACCGGGGGAGAGAAAGAGAGGAGCTTGCTGCAGAGAAGCTGTTCTCGCCAAATGCAATGTGGTTTTGAAAACTCTGGGGAACGGGGCTTACTTTTTTTTTTCCTGTAGATGTCTGGCCTGACAACTGACTTCATTGGGAGTCCGATTTCCCTCTTCATCTCCTGAGCAAGGAATATTGGAAGGGATTACGTTTTACAGAGTATATATGGAGGAGCTGAAGGAGCAAGGTCGTACATGGATGCGGAAGCAAAATAAAACCAACTAGCCTGGGCGAGCAAAGTCACAGCTGCGTGGGGAAATTAGCCTGGTGCAAGCTAAGGTAGGAAGTTATACAGCTCTTCTAGCACAGGCCAGTTTTGCATTTTTTTTTTTAAATGTTGCTTTGCAAGAGTTGAAACTCCACCAAAACCCCACTTCTTCCACAATTGAGATGTTTAGCTGGTGAGTTAGAGCAGGACACCAACTGCAGGGTAATTACACTGGGAGAACTGGAAAGATTTGCAGCTCCCAGAACCACGTCCGGGTAACCGTCAGTGGTCTTGAAGCTTCATAAAGTTCCTATTACTGAAATGACTCCCTAGAGGATTTGTGGTGTTGTCTTCCTTTCCCAAATCAAAGAAGCAGGCTCAGTTAGTCTCGACATCTTTCAGACTAACCAAAAAACCCCAAGGCCTAATGAGAACCTCTTATTCTGAAAGACAAACCCAATGCATCTGCAGTAACATTTCATTTTAGCAGCCTCCCAGCGGCACGAAGCGCAGCAGGTTAAAAGGAGATTCAGAAAGGCTCAGTGCTTTAACATTTAACACATTTTATATGTTCTATCATACCACAAGATAATAAACAGGTCTGAGGTCAAACTTCCAGAGTACCTGGCGAATTTAGAGGTCCATGCCAAGTCATTGCAACTTGTTTCTAAAAGCTTTAAACTCTGCAAGGAGCTTCTGTAAATGTAATCCTGCCACAAGCAGTTTTCTCCGAGCGCTGCAAGACAGCCATAGTGTATCTGTTTGGTTTTTTTTTTTTAATCAGCAAGCCTGACAGAAAAGACATATTTTACTGCTAGATATGAGACTTAAATTTTGAGTGTATGCTAGTGAAGTCAGCCTACAGTAGCAAGTCCTTAAGTAGTCTCCAGAGGACCAGCCTCCCTGGAAACCGATTTTTCTGGTGTATAGGTTCAACCGTTTGAAGTCTTCCAAGCAAAACTCCCCTCCCTCCTCCACTCTCCGCGTGTTCCCCCTCATGCAGGCTGCTTGTCACATGGAGTCTTCCTAGCAAACGGGAGCAGGGTTTTGTAATGACCAGCTGGTAGAAAGAAGGAAAGTACATTGTGTTGCCAGGCTGTCAGATCTGCAAAGCTCACTGTTTAAATCAGCCTTTAAAGACCACACTGTTAAACAGTATATTGAACATCTGCCTGTTGCTAAAAATTGGCTTTTTACAAGACAATCTCGGACTTTTCTGGATGTACAGTAATTTAGGTATCTTCCTCGTAATGAGGGCAAAGACTGAGCAGCCTCATCTTACTGGGGACAATTACAAACTCTGTGCAAGACAGATGCCAAGACCATCTGCTTCAAGAAAGACAGCCTTCTTACCAGCAAGTTGCTTGAGGATATGTGGGATATTTCCCCCTCTCGCATATGAAAAAAGTCCAAGAAAAAGATGGCACAAGGCCAAAGGAACTATCAAGTTTCCCAGGCAGAACTCCAAGAAAGATGGAGATACTTATCTGTACAACCCCCACTGTAAAAGTGATTGGTATTAATAAAAGTGGCAACATATTGGCACATCATTTCTGAAAGTTACAGATGCGTGATCAAGGGGAACACAATTACGATGCCGCGACAGCAACCAGCTTGCACGTATTCCCTCCCGGCAGCGCGACACGCTTGCCTCCAGCCCTCCCAAGAAGCTCCTTTCGGCTTGAATCACTTTGTTGCATTCTCTGCCTAATGTTAGAGGAGAATAAATTGGGGGAACTCAAAACACGCTCTTCCCTTTTCTCCCAGCGCTGCCTTTTCCCTCGCTCCGTCTGCTCACGTGCCAAGTTCAGCCTAGGGGTCTCAGTCTAGACTTGTTCTGACCAACATTTCTAACAGACCAATTCCTGGCGAAACATGAAATTGGGAAGATAAGAGAAGGACATGATTCGAGTTAATTAGCCCAGCAAGAAATCTCTTCCCAGGTGGCTGCTGGAAAGACAAGTCTAGACTCGCACCACGCAGACACACGCCTCATGCACAGCAAACCAGCTGACAACGTGAGCTGTGGAGTTTGCAACTCTCAAGCCGACAAGAGGGAATTATCCTCATAAAAATTCCCCCTGCAGGCTTCAATGCAGATGTGAGAAATTCCACAAAAGATTAACACGGTGACCAACTGCGAGGGACAAAGGATTTTATCTGAAAGTTTCTAGGGGAATTTTGATTCTGGGCTTGTTGCAAACATTTAATCCCAGTCCATCAACTCCAGCAGAATTTATTGAGTCAACATTTCTTATTTTTGTTCCCCAAAGGCAACACTCAATATATTACTACTAAAGTTTATACACTTGTTTTTATACTTAGTATATACACTTGTGTGTATATATATATATATATAAAAAAAAATAAAGTTCTGCCTAGTAGGTGACACATGGAAAGGCACAGTACCAACTACAGGGCCAGACATTTTGTGTATTATGATTTAAAGGCTTTTAAGCATTTGGGAAAGATGTTTCTGATAGGGAAGCTAATATACATGCCTGTGAGTAGTTTTTGTATCTGCTCTATTCCTCCCCAATTCCCTGTACTTATAAGCTGTTAATGGTCAGGGCACACTGCCACATACCCATTTAGGAAATGTATTTGAAGGAAGAAAACTGTTCTTTCAGCCCACTTTCTCCTGAAGCGGCACCCGGGGCACAGTGCATGCCAGAGCTCAACTCCCAGCTCAGGAGTCAAGTCTTCCCCGCGAACAGAACCACGTCGGAAATTCACCCTCTGCGACAGGGCAGCAGCTCGCTCCCACCCGCACCCTGAAGAGCCGAGAAACAAGAACAGCCTCTTCTCTCCCTGCAGAGGGGACGGGCCCCAGGACACACCAGACCGGCTCTTTCCTCTCACTCCGGGCTCTACTGTTTCCTACCTCAGGTGCTTGCACGGGTGCGAGGCTGGGCAATACCCGGCTACCACCAGTACGCCGCTTGTGAAAACAGCCTGTGGGGTTTTTCAGGTACACAAGGCTACTGAGATGGGAAAGTAAACAGAAATATGAACGGACAGCGGGAAGGCTCTCAAGCTCAGCTTTAGAGAGTTGGTCTAAAAACATGTAAGCTCCATGTTCACTCACAAGGGCCTAACTTTAGTAAGTACTCTTTGAAAGAACAGAACTGTCTTGTTAATCAATCAAAAAACCCCAAACCAACAAAACCCCCAACCCATTTCCTTCTGTCTGCTCAATCTGAGATTCTTTGCATCTCATCTACGGAAGTGCCTTATCCTCTATCCTGCTGTCAATTAAGGCAATTACTCCTTTGCTATTGTTTATAATTGATGAGCAGTGATTGGATTTATAGTAAACAATATAGCGTAATTCAAAACTGTAATTAAAGACTGATCAATGGGATAAATTCGTTACACATTTTTATTTCCATTATGTGCTCAGAAAGAGAGTGGAGAGGGAGTTGAGAGGATTTTTTTCTCTTGCTTCCAGCTTGCATTAGTTTTGTATGAACAGTGCAAGAGAATGAGTTTATCTGAACGCTGGTACAACTGCAAATTAAAATACCAAATGGTAAGAAATATTTTATATGGACAGTGCTAGACAGAAGAATTGATGAAGATAAGCAGACTTTTTATAAAAAGATTTATTAAAAATAAGTTTTTTAAAGAGAAAAAGTGTGACATGTATATACATTAAATTGTCAAAAACTTTATGGGGCTTATAATACAATGTAATCCAAACTGAACAAGAGACGTTCACTTTTTTTTTTTTTAAATGTCGTGCTTATTGGAACTTAACAGCATATGGGAAGAGAAAAAAACAACACTTAACACACAACCATTACGAGCAAAATCTTGAAATTGAGGAGTACTTGCAAAGATGAAACTCAGTGATCGGCATGATGCTATTGTTAAATAAAGACAGAAACCAAGAGTTTATGAATACAGTCTTCAGTTGATCTGACGACTGCTAGCTTCTGATTAGTTCTCCATTTCTACTGTAGAATTAACAGATCTTAGCAAGTGGCTTTGTGTTCTACAAAGGTAGAAGTATTTTGGGGACAACAAAATACCACCCAAACCCAGGTAAACAAATGCATCTTTTCCAGCTCTACTGCAGTAGATATTGAAGATTTCTTCTTAGGAAGAGAGTTACACAATTGCTGGTTTTGTCCTTTAACTCCCCGTATCTCTGACAGCCAGAACCACAAAAATAGTTCTTCTTAAAATTATTTTATTTTAACGAGAGTGTTTTACACAAACAGTGACATGACAAACTAACACTTGATTCTGCATGCTTCAGGTGACCTCAGCTTCTCATACTCAGAGGTCCTATTTGGAACTAAATCCTTTCAGTTGTGTCTTCTGAAGATTTCCCATTCTTTAGTGCATATATACAGCTAGCCGAGAACTGCAGTATTACAAATGTCTACCCATCCTTACAGCAGAATACACTCTAATCTCAGATGTATGCAGGACTTACATCTTTAGATCTTCGTAGCCTCCTCTTTAGTCCCATAGTTTAATAAGGCCATCCCAGCCGCATGTAATGACTTTAGATGTTTCGTGTGGATGCCACACTGCACCGATGCAGACTTTATCATGTGCTTTTAATCTGCTGTAGAGTTTTGTTGTCTTCCAGTCCCAGATGTTAAGTTTTCCATCTGCATCTCCAGATATCACATAGCTATATTAACAGGATTAAAATAAAAGCTGTTATCATGTGCGAAGACTGCTTGTATTATAATACTTTTACATTGAGCAATGGAAAAGAGCTTCACCCAGTGAGCTTCCTGTCTGACAGTCTGCAAACATACCTACCAGAGAATTAGCATTCATGCTGCGCTCTAAAGCGCACAAGTCCTGCAGAAGGTGATTCATCAACTGCGAGGTAAATGTGCTAAGCAATGCGATTATACCATACACTGTGTTACTGGAACTAAAGAGAATACATCAGAGAAAGTGCCAGAAGTTTCTCTAAAATTTATAGACACTTCTCTCCACTTTTTCCTCCAGTTTTGCTGAGGTTATTCTCCGGTTTTTATAGTAATGAACATCTTATGTACATACAGTGGTAAATGTAGGGGCATATTACTAAGCAAATAGGATGAAAAAGATGGTTCTCTGAACAATAAATGAGGATACCCACACCAGACCTGCAAATTGGGAAAACCGGGCAAGTCGGAATCCCAGGTATGCTAGCCAAGTGCGTACTGCGGGAATAGAGCCTGTGCTGCAGACCACGCGCAAAAAGAGCCAGATGCAAGTCAGAAGCGGAAGGCTCCTGTGCTGCACCAGGGCTAGGGAAAACAAGGGGAGTCTCTGGATGGTTTAACCGCAGTGTAAACCATCTTTGCAGAATGGGGAATCTGGACTACATGGACTGTTTTCTAAATGTTGCTCAGAGCAACTGCTGAGTATAACTTAGTCCTATCGAATGACAAAAGCAAACTTTCCATTCTGCTGCTTGGCTAGGGAACTCTGTCTGATGCCGAGTTAACGGGATGCCTGTGCATCAATGAATGTTGCAGAGGATTCAAAAAGAAATCTAGTGTCTGTGCTGGCAAGTTTTCAGATGGAGCTCATTCCCACAAAAACTTACCTCATGTCAGGTGAAAAATCCACTTGACAAGCGTAGCCAGCTACCATGTGACCTTTGAAAATTTTCTTTTTGTTTAATCTGAATCTGTTCTGAGCTCCAAAAATCAGAATTTGGTTATCCATTGACTGGCAAGCCAACCACTTCCCTATAAATGCAATAAACAATAAATACATATCAGAGTGGCGCATCTGAAGAAACAGACTTAACTGGAAAGTTTTAAGAGATTTTTATAACTTTTCTTGCACTATCTTAATCCAGATTCTCATTATGTATCACGGCTCTAGGTAGCAGCTGATATTGCTTCTGCCTGGTACAACTGCCAAGAGGCAAAACCTTATGTTTGACAAGATTTGGGATGCCTATTCCTACAAAATGCACTCGGGACTCTAGAAAAGCTCTGGCTGTTATAACAACGTGCTGCATCAACCCCACTGACTTACTGGTAAGTTTTTAAGCTACTGAGTAAGCTTGCTGGGGCACAGAATAAAGTAATCCAGATGAGGTGAAAAAAACCCATCTAGCTGCAATCTATTCGATTATCTGTTTTGTGGGTACTCTAAGACGGTCACCTTTTATTTTCTTTATGGGAAAAAACAGGTCTAAGGTAGACTCAGGAGATTGAAAAAATCTTTAAATTTTTGCAAATATTTAGTATTCTCTGCCCTAATGGAATACAATTTAATAAAGATATTTTAGTGAAAGGAAAAACCCCAGGCTTTTCTAATCTTATATCTATCTCATTTTGCATCTTGGCAGTGCATTAACTCCTGCCTGAGAATCCAATGAAGAAGATGTGCTACAGAACACCAGAGAACAGAGACTTCTGTCCTGAACTCTGCATATTGTCACTGCCTTTACAGTGTTTTACACAAGCAGTGATAACATAAAATGTGCTGACTTGACTGTAAATCTGATCACACTTCCAGCTACTAGCTTGGAATTTGAGGATTTTCTTCAGCCTCCCAAAGAAACGAATCAAGCGTGTACCCCAAGCATGCTATTCTCCTCTTCTACTTTTTAAAAGGTCTGCTTCCTGCATCACTCAGGAGGAAGATTTTAATTGATGAGATTCATAAAACAGTGCCCGTAAGCAGAAAAGTTCCACATCTGTAAAATTTTCAATTTACTTTTCCTTTAAGGACTCATTTACCTCCAAAATGATGCATGATGTGTCTGGCACAATCTGTAGCATAACTATTCCAAAAGAACTTGTTTTATGTGATATTGGACTACTGTAGGTCAAGATAGTGTTAGTTAATGTGACAGGTGATGTCTTGAGCTGAAAAGATGACTACTTCATTCCTAACATCATTTACTGTCTCATCTCAGAAATCAAATACTCAAATGCTGGCCAGTCAGAACTGGAAAAAGAATGAGAAATCCAGTATTTCAATGTGGAAGAATGAGATGAACTGAAAAACTGGATCGCAATACAGCAAGTTGTGCAATTTCAGAAACAGGGGTTGAAATAGGCCAGCTTGGGAAGCTAACATTTTTAAATGCCGCTATCTCCTTCTCCAGAATCTTCCTTTTTATATTAGAAACCCACGTCTGTTGTTAAGAGTAAAATATTTACACTGCAAAGCAAATACAATTTGATGCTGATAGCTGGCTGAAAACGTTAGCTGTGCAACAAGTTGAGTAGCCACTACTCAGCATAATGTTAACTATAAATCTGGCACCACTTTAATAACGTTGACACTAAAGCTATTTAATTTTGGCCAAAACAGATAACAGACATTTTGTCCTGTTAGAAGGATTTTCACTGATTACTGGAGGTACTAAACCTTTATCCTCCTTCAGTTTGTTTCTAACTGAAGAACATAAACACCAGTGAAACATTAACATACAGAAACAGTGAGATAATTTGGGATTTCTCTTATGCAAGAGTTACTTGGGCTATATTCAGAACAGAAAGGAACAGCATTAACAGGATCATGTACAACATCAGTTTCTGCTTTAACGGTGGCACCACAAGGACTGCTGAACTTGCTTACTACTTTGCAGCCATTGTCAGTTCCCACCATTGTTTCTTTTTAATATTTTAAATACAGCAAAGAGCACATCATAGCTCTATGAAAAGAAAGAGTCCTTTTGCCCTGTCTGGATGAAGGTTTAAGTTTAAATTGATACAGTTATCCTGATAAAACCCCTCATTTTGACATTCTTGTTCTTCTTAAGACTTTTAAATCAAACCCAGATCCAGTCCAACCTTGGAATAAATGCACACATGGATTTGGGGGCAGGGGGTAGTGCGCAGCGGTAGGGGGATGCAACATGGCAAAATTACCGAGATAAAATCAGTAAGAAATGCCTACGTAAACTAGGCCTAAGAAGGCAGTAAAGTGTTAACCTACCATTTGGAGACAAAGTCACGGCTGGCATCGAATGCATACTTGGCTCAGCTATGTACTTGAAGTCTACAGGAATGTCCCTGCAAAAGGAAGAAGTATGTGTTTTATGAAGACGTGGAGATTTTCCAAAGGGCTGGCTGCCTCCAGTCAGCTGATTTACTCAGCCACTGAACCATGGAGAGCGTATGGTGGTGTCCAAGGAAGAATGTGCAAAAGCTCAAAAATATTATGAATGCCCACCTAGAGAGCTCCAGCTGTGAAGCCATCTACAGGATAACCTCTAATAGAGTGAATTTACCCCAATCAAACGACCCAGAGTCTAAAGCAGAATAATAATTCCAATTGTTAAGAGTAAAACTAACACAAAGATACTCTATTGCCTCCAGTTTAACTGCAGCTCTTACAAAATTCTTATATAGGTAGCAAGAATAGGCTGATATATGCATTTGTCTTATTGGAATGTCTTACTGACTTGAGTTTTGTTTTAACTAGAATATTTCAGCTTTTTCTTTTTTTCCCCTCTCTTGTCTCTCTGACCAATGTCCTTTTCCTCCTGGTCTCCCCAAATGTGATGCCAACCAATTCCAAATGTTCACAGCTGAACTGAACCGTGAACTCTTTGGTCTCGATTCCATGCAGGACTGTGCCAGTGTATGTTAAGAACATACACTGTCCTGTACAAAGGCATGTGGACCTAGGGGGAAAACAAGTACAGTCTAATCCTTACTCTGCAGAACTGTCATTTGGTTTTCACTATATAAATTGAATTACTAACAGGCCATGCATATTCACAGTATTCCTCATACCCTACACTAGAAGGCTGGTAAAAAGGGAAGGCATGCACGTGTCTTTCTCATTAAGCAAAAGAAATCTCCAGCAGTAAATAGATTTGATTAATGTATTCAGCAGAAAACACATGCAAAATGTTCTGTAGCAACATTAATTAATACAAAGGGGATGGTTATGACTTCATTGTCTAATTCACACAGTAGAAGAGCTGCTGGGACACTATCAGAGCAGAAAGCGTGGGTGGCTGCCTTGTACTCGCTGACCGAGCCTTGCTGGATGGCAATAAGGTTGACATCAGCAAGGTAATTACAATTCTGTTTTATTGTGGAGTAAGTTATTTCCTGTCATCCTGCGTTAAGTAATGTGCACATGGGCAGCGGGGTAAGAAGCTGCTCTGTTGTCAGGAAGCAACACAAATGATCCCGTGAGTTAAATGTTAAAATCATTTACCCTTCTGCATAAGAAGGGCAACCCACTTAATACACTCTGTGGATAAGAGCACACGCAGGGATAACTGGCTTCCAAACAGGCAGGCCTAAGACTACTGTTGGACAGTAAATCTGTAAAGGAATAACAAAAAGTCTCTACCAGGAACGATGGAGAGAAAAGGCCTGCTGAGGGGTATAGCTTTACAGAGATGACAAACCTCCTAAGCCTGCCAGGATAGTAACTAAGCTACCGATGTACAATTCTTGCTTTGCTAGCCGACTTGAAGATAAAAGGAAATAAAAGCCTCCAGGGTCAATTGCCCAAATAATTTCACTGTTTATCTGAGTAGGATCAGACGCATATGAAGCAGACAAAGACAAAATAACAGTTTGCATTTCTAGAAGAAAGAACGCAGAATATGATACCCATGTCAACTTTAATATCACCGCTGTAACGATACAGTCACATGAAATGCAAAAGCAGACAAATTTTAAAGTACTCCCATTAAGACTCCTAAAGAAACCCTTTAGTAAGAATCTGTCCTATACTTGCAGTTTGAACTTTCAGCAACCAACCAACTGCAATTCAGTGTACAGCACAGTGAAATCTACGCATGGGATGAACTCCTGGGAAAAAGAGATTTAAATTCTCAGGGGAGAAGTTCCTCACTGTGATGAAGTCTGACATGGCATCCCATTACCAGCTCTGGCCCAGTCAAAAAGTGTTTACAAAACATACTACAAAATTCTTCTAGACAATTGAAACTAAGCAATTAGACCAGCTTTAATTACTGGCTTTTAAGGCCATACTCAGGTCATAATTACTTCTGCTTCATTTCTGTAGGAGACTGAAGAAATATTGTGCTGAAGAACATAAGAAGAAACATGCCAAAAGGTGCAGCAACCAAATCACCCTAAGTTGCAAATAATTCTCCTTATGAACTTAGGCAAAAAGGATTTGAGGTGCAGCATGAAATAATTTGCTATGGAAGTGTTCAGGCTCCAAAAGCTTCTGTACTGAATACATTTAACTTAGTTTTAATGCATTGTAAAAATCTGAGTCTTCAAATTATAGAAATGTGCCTACAGACCGATTAACATATATCGTGGCACGTTGTGGAGAAAGGTTTTCAAATCATGCCTAGGAAGACAGCATTACGTTTGCTTTTCATAAAGCCAAAAAAAATCCCCAATAACTGTATTACAGAATATTGCCTACAGTTGAGTTGCCTGTTATCTGAACAAGGGAGCTCTTTCTTTAGTGTACAGCAAGCTCAGTACATATTTTTTTCTTCAGAAAGAAAAAACTTCTGCTACTGGAACAATCAGGTTGCGATGTTCCCGTGCCAGAACCTTTTTGCCTTTCCTGTTCTTCCCCACAGAGTGACTAAATCCACCCACTTCACCATTTCAGCCATCAACACAAAGCTCACAAAACGAGGGCAATCCAATCTCAAGGAAATAACAGATTTGTGCAAGTGAGATCCTCCTCCCACTCGCCAGAGGAGACACTCCTTAGCAGATATGATATTGTGAAGATTTTTCTTTAAGGAGCTCAGTAAATACATGGGTCTAATTATGAAATACTGAACAGAGGCTCTCTTGGAGTGACATATGGTGACAGCATTACATGTCTAGCCTAAGCCTGGGTTCCCAGACTTTGGTCATTACCACCGCTGCTACTGGCAGTGACAGCAGCCGATCACAGACATGCTGAGGGTTTTACTGGCTGCTTGGGTAACATTCAAATACCACAGATTGGAGTCTCTCGTCTAGTTTTTGTTTGTTTTTTGTTTTTTTTTTTTTTTTTTTAAAAGCTAGGAAGGAACTGATTAGTCACAGAGCTGTTGAACTAGCGTCCATATTGTGCAACAGCTTTGCATGTGTGAACAGCAAAATGAAATGGATACCTAAAGATATGGGGGTGATTATTTCAAAAAGAAATTTGAAATGCTAGAAAAATCTTAAAAGTCCTAAGCTGAAAATCTTAGTACCTAGAACCTTGTGGAAAACATTTCAGATAGGAGAGAGATGGTTTCTCCCTAGATACGTTAGAAATTGGAAGCCATTTAAAATGATGTTTTTATGAGTTTTTCTTAGATAGACTTTCATTTTTCTGTCATCTGTTGTATTCATACTGTGGGTATCAATGATTGCCAAAAACCCCAGACTACCAGAAAACCAGAAATGAAGCTACACTAAACTAGCTATTTCATACATGGGCCAAATATTATAGAATACCATGCACATCCAAGTTCAAAGCTTTCAAAACTGACGCACACTAATGTAACAGAGCAGATGTTTCTTTAGAAGGTTAATTTAAGGGCTAATACACCCTTGGGGAAAGGAGAGAGAACAGAGATCACTAATAGAGTGCAGCGTGCTTCAGGCTGACAGGGATGTTTTACGCTTTCTTTGGGGGAGAAGGAAATCTGTGAAGTATCTCAAGCATTAAGCCAGGGTGGGTTGGTTAGTATTCAGCAAGGTGATAGGAAACAACTGGTTTTAAAGACTAAAAGCTCTAGAGAAATGATTCTAAAAGATATACTATTAAGATAAATTATTAATAATTAATGCTAAAAATAAATACAGCCCAATGCCTATATAAAGTTTGCACCAATAAAACAGAGGCTATTTAAGACATTTGACTTTGCATACAGTGATTTAGGTTTTGTAGGCTTTACAAACAGTTTTCAAATATTCCAGTACAGTAGGGCAGTAAGCTAGGGACAGTAATTCACTATGAGACATTAAGAATGATTTCAAAGACATGGAAAGTATTACATTAAGATTTAGAAGGGACGTTTCCTTTCACTGGACAAAAATGTTTAAGAACTATGACCCATACTAGACTGAGCAGCAGTATGCAGGAGTTTGCAGAATATATGCCCAACTTCAACAGTTACCAGAAATTAGCAACAACAATAGCTGAGATTGTTCTGGTTCTACTTTATTGTGAAACATTTTAGCTACTGCATATATAACTACACAAAAATTTGTAGAACTTTAAATCCAGCTCTTCCTCAGCTAGCTAGAACTCAGTACGCTCCAGTGTCCTATGTGCTACGTATACTTTTAAAAATAAACTCTCTTCTCAGTTTGCTCATAATATACTTCAAGTTAAAATTCAAATTTTTAAACTTACCATTCCCAGACTCTTAAACTCTTGTCATCAGATGTACTCACAAACCTTCTATTTTCATCCACAAACACAATGGTGTTGACAGCTCCCAAATGCCTATCGTATTCCTGCACAATCTCACCACTTCGAATATCCCACTACAAATAAAAATGTCAGAATAAGACCTTGTTTTTTACTAAATATCATAAATTTTAGAGGAAGAGATATTAAGTAGACATACCTGCACTATTTTCTTATCTGACATTCCTGCAACAAAGAGATTTTGTTTATCTTCGTCAGGATTGAACTTGACACAATAAGGAACCTTCCTGTTTGTGAATCTTGAAATACATTGCCCTGCAACAGACAAGCCATTCATAGTGCGTCAGGCTGGAAGTTCTGTGGGCTGATTAGTTCTTTGCAGATATTGAGAAAAACCAGTCATTTTACTTTTACTCTACTGACAGCAGGAAATACTTGTTTTAAAGCCCTTGAGAGGATTAGAGGGTAGAATTTGCCATGCTCTTTGATTATACTTTCTTTCACATCTGTATGCACGCACCTGTATAAACATATACACATACAAACTGTTCTGTACCTTTACTACAGCTTTCCAAGCAATGTAACTGCTCAGTACCCTGTATGTTATCAGGGCATATCAGGGACATCAGGACTGGTCAGGATATCACAAGCTGACCACTCTCTTTGCATAGCATCACCTCCTTGGGATCAGAGGTCTTCTTGACAAGAGACTTAAACTCGGGCAAGAATTCCTCAATCCTAAGCTTAGAAAAGGATAACAGTAATGCAACTGCAAAACAAACCATGACCTCTTCTCATAGCCTCAGCCATAAATACCCTGATTACACGTTATCCGTAACTTACAGGAACCTGTTTTAATCCAAAAACTCAATACCTTTTTCAGGTGTCTAAATAACAGTTCAGACTCCAGTCTGGAGAATTTGACTTATACCTTTCTGGCTGTCACCTGTATGAGACTAGTGGCGCTGCTAACCAAGAAAGCTAATGTCTTTTTCAAACATGGAAACTTCATCTCCAAATACAAGCCTACCTGTTTCAGTGTCCCAGAGTTTAAGATAGCGGTCATATGCAGCACTAAGAAACCGAGTGCCAGCATTATTAAAACAGATGTCTCGAACAGCTTTACTATGTCCTACAAGATAGAAAAATATTTTATCCATTCATGCTTAGAATTTTTTTTTTTTTAAACATTATTCAAGTTTTAACAACGCGAAGACAACAAGGAAATTGCTTATTGAAGTTCTTCATGAACACTAGTAAAGAATGATTCAAGTGAGAAAGAAAAAGTAACTCCTAAAGAACAATGAGAATAAAACTCAAAAACCCCCACACCTCTAAAGCACTGGAGAGAGAAACAATAGCATTGCACAGAACCAACCACTGTGCATCATCAAATTGATATACAAGCAGAACTTTAAGTACTGTTGGCTTCAAAGATTGTTCTGGTCACAGTTAAGAGCTGCAAGAGAAGTTTAAAACACTGTAATAAATGTCAACATCTAATGAAAAAGAGGAGACACAAACACTACAGGAGATACATTTAAAGGAAAAACATTTAAAATTAGAAAGCAGGTACAAAATATGGGAAATATCAGCTCAGAAAATTAAGAATGCTTTCATCTGGTGTTAACCTTGCTACCTCTCAACCCCAACACTTTCATCTGGCCACTGTATCAGACTTGTGGGAGATCTCTTTAGTTAAAATATTGGCACAGTAACTTAAATACAGCAAAATAGCAGATGAATCTGGTTGATAATAAGGACCCTTTGAGAAAAACAGTCAAACTGTTCAGAAAGAGCAGTCTATTGAGAGAGAACCTTTTTTGAGCCATCATCTTCGCCACACTGCTGTCATCAGAAATATTAGGTGAAAAAAGACTTCTTTGTTGTTACTCAACATATATTCACTCAGTGTTCTAGAAATGTTCCCATTTCAAAAAAAAAGAATCAGCTGCTTTTGTTCTGCATTCAAGGCTGCTAAGAAGTTTGTATTTCTCTCTCTCAGCTATCCGCTTTAAAAAGTGCCTGTTATAAGAACAAAGACAGAATCTGAACCTAAAAAAAATTCCCATGCTTTTGCACTAGAAACTCAGCACAAAAGAGACCACCTATTTAAGGTGGGATCGCCAGACCATGAGATGCCCTCACTACATAAATACAGAGGGCTGCTGTTCTCAACATGAAGATGGGCCAATTTAATTTCACAATTTTGCCTTTGGAAAGGAGTCTTGCATAAAGTATGGATGATTGCAGTACACTAGTGTTTTGTTTTAAGGGTCGTAAGGTGTTGTGTTATACATCAACATTAAATTGCTTGGAATAATGACAAAGGTTCACTAAAAACTTGCACCTTTTTCAATTCTTATTGCCAAGATTATACTGAATACCATTTGCCTTGGATGCCTACAGGTCCTCTCTATGGTAAATTACTAAGCTAACCTAAATCATATCCTTCCATGAAGTTGTTTTAAATATACATCAGTTTAAAAAAAAAAGACTATTACCAATAAATGTTCGTAGACATCTTCGATCACCATATACTTCCCATAGCTTGGAAAAAAAAAGGGGGATGGGGAGAAAAGAGGTCAATTGTTAAACAATAATGATGCTGAAATTAAGTACAAACATATACGGCAACATCTTTTAAGAAATTAGTTACAAACATATGACATCCACTGATTAATCACAGCTATCTACCCAGGAATTCACAATGCTCTGTCACCATCTTGTTAGCAAAACCCCCTTAAAATAACTAAAAAAAAAAAAAAAATCACCTTTCTAATATAGAATCATAGAATAGTTTGGGTTGGAAGGGACCTTTTAAAGGTCATCTAGTCCAACTCCCCTGCAATGAGCAGGGACATCCTCAACTAGATCACGTTGCCCAGAGCCCCATCCAGCCTGACCTTGAATGTTTCCAGGGATGAGGCATCTACCACCTCTCTGGGCAACCTGTTCCAGTGCTTCACCACCCTCATCGTATGATGTATGCTGGACTAAAATGAGATTAGTTCAAGACCACAAATGCTTCAGTAAAACACTTCAGCAGAAACCTATTGCTAGTTGTAAAACTAGGCTTCACAGAAAATGAATTATTATAGTAACAAAGGCAATAACCTGAGGAAGTTGTGACCTCCTAAATGCTATTACTAAATGATTAACACTAACACCTACAGTCTTGTGTATCATTTCTATCTTTGCTCCAAGAAATTTGTAATTTAAAAATCAAGTGAGAAAAATAAAAGTAACACAGACAAAAGGTATTTGGTAGAAGTACCAAATGTTTAAGTATTCTAAAATGCATTGCCTGTATTCAATGATGATATAAAATATATACACGAAAACAGAAAAATAACTCACCTTAATTTTGCAATCCATAGAGCAAGACAACAGTATATGCCCAGAGAGAGGAAACAATCTAACTGCACTGACACCCTGTAAATAAAGGCATAATTAAAGAGTAAGTGGAGCATCTAGATATTTCCTTGGTTCACTTGCCTTCTTTTCTAAGCAAAAAGCTAAAGCTTATCTTCATAAAATACACAGATACCATATCTCAAAAAGAAATAACCTACTGACATTCCATTTCAGAAACAGCAATGCGTTTTGAACAATTATTACTGGCAACAAATTGATTCACTTCAACAGCTGTATATATATCCTCCTTGAACACTCACACCATTACTGTGGTAAATACAGCAAAGAATTACAAATTGTGGGTTTGGGCGACCGTTTCTGTATAACAAGCCTTTTCAGGTGGGGCAGGTGTGAAAGTTTTCCACAAAAAAAAATTTCTGGCCAGCTCCATTTCTTACTTATACTACCAGTGGCTTCTACCCACTGAACTCAGATTCCCTGGGCACAGCATCTGCCCATCTATGCATATTTCAGGTACTCCTTGCAGAGGAAGTCCAAAGAACTGCCAAGTACTCATGGTTTGATGTCCCTTCTTTCCATTTCATGTCAATTACTCTATTCATATTCCACCCAGTTCCTTCCACCCCTGGTTGGAGTTGGGTGCTTTATCCTCCCTATTATTGCCTACTTATATCCCCCAGCTTTTCTAGATTTGTCAGTCCATCTTTCTTTTGCTTCTCTCATCAATATCACTATTTATCTCTTGTTTGAAGGAAAAAGCTGTTTTATGCCTCAGTCTGTTCTAACAGGATAATAGGCAGAGGAGTGACTAGAGCTTTGGGGAGGAGATGTTATTCTGGAAAGCACTTATAGTTGCAGCTACAAGCTCTTTGATGCAGCAATCATTGAAGAAGAGTTCAGAGCTGTCGCTCAACTAAAAATGGGTAAAAGCAAAAAGTGTTCTCTGTGTCCTCCTTTCCTCCATCTTTTAGATATCATTAAGGTGCTGTCCATTGCAGCACAGCATATTCCCTCAAGCAATACTGAAATTAGAGACAAAAGCAGCAGCAAATTGACTATAGGCTTTACAAATCTGATCAGTGAAACATTTTTTTAATACCAAAATTATGTATATAGTTATGAGCTCTGGCACAAGAAGAAACTGTAAATGTTAAATAGCATCATCAAAGAAAACTCCTAACAAGGCAGATACTTGGGAATCCTATAATGCTGATGCTTCATAAACACAAAACCTATGTAAAGTTAAGTATGTTTACTATAAAAAAAAAAAGAGCATTTTCAGGGATCTCTAGAATTAGCCTTACTCTTATTCATGTGGTAGTTTAGGAAATAATTCCAAAAGCCACAGAAGTCACTGAATAATATTTGTCCCTTTAAAGGAGGTCATGAAGTCACTATGTCCATGAAAAAGTATATGCAGGTAAACAACTGCATTTGAGCAGGCAAACACCTTGTGAGAGCATGTAATGCAACCAATTACATGTAGAATATGGTAAAGACGAAAATACGCCTTCCTTCTAGTGATACTTCAGTTTTATACCAGTTACAAGCTTCAGACACAAAGCAAAGTGGGTTTTTATGATGCACACTCACAAACATGACTTCCTACCTTTGTATGTCCAGACCACACATGGATTTGTTTCTTTGGAAGATAGCACTTCTCAGGTGGCACTGTAGAACGCAGATTAACTCCAACATCTTGAGGTACATGAAGATAAGATCTCCCCTGATAGTCATACATTTCCTTAACTGAAAAGGTAAACACAGAATTCTGAGAATCCAAGAACCTGTATTTTAAGAGGTTATAATCTTCGAAAGGCTCAACAGCCACACACAATTAAGGTTTCTCTCAACACAGCTGCTCTGCTGTGAAGAGGGGGGGAACCCACTTCATAGGGCACAGATGTTGAATGTTACTTGACATCAGTTGAGCTCAAATTAAGTAATTTCAGCTAAGTCTGCTTGGAATCTGATAATCTGAACTTTAAGACAATCTCCCCCCTACACATCTTACTCATCATCAAATAGCAAGAGAGTTCCTCCAGCCAACAAGGGTTTGCTTACTCTACACGGATTATAATGTGCAACTCTAACCCTGGCAATTTGCTTGCAATTCACATTCCAGCCAGCTCTGTGCTGTGTCAGTCACATCAACAGAATTACAAACCAGAGAAAAAAAGATCCATTTGGCCAGTGTGAACCAATATTGGTCAGCAGTAGCCAACAGCTGCTCTTTAACTAGATTTAAGAAGTGATTGGACAGTCAGACATGCAGGGATGCATTGTGCATGGAAATGGATATTTCAGAGTAGACTTGTGTTGGATAGCCATGACATTAAGCCGTGCACTGATTAAATTAATTTCTCAGTTTCTGGGATATTGTTATGGCAGCTTTGGTTGTACAAGTGACCTCCTGCACAGTATCAGTGTTTACACATGTCTACCAAATGGCATATTTCTGGAATGTTTGTGTTTGAGAAGATTCAAGTTTATCTTGTAAGGTCCTTCACTGTGGTACTTCAGGTAGAGACCATGAAAAGTTGGATATAAAATCATTATTCTATGGGAGGCTCAATGGCTAAAATTTCAGGTTAGTTATGCTCGTCAGTATTCAATAAGTATTGTCATGATCTACTACATATAAACAGAATGAAGTACTAATGTCAGCAACATATCTCATAGCCACTTCTTTAATGCATATAAGAAAGGATGCTCCAGCTTGTGCGTGTGAGCCTGGCTGTACAAAGTGGTAAACAAAGAGAGACTTGGTTTACCTAACTATCTGTGCCAAGCAATATAAGGCAGGACTGTTTTGCATGCAGAGAGTTTGAAATAACAGTTTCCAAAAATCACTTGATTTTACTTACTTACCAAACCATTTTCTTTGAAGGTACCACATGCTATAAGGCTTCCATAGACTAATTATTTGATACACAATTATTCATAGTATGACAGCAAGAACATTTACATTAAGAATTGAGGAAGTATAAAGTCCAAGTGATTTTCTAAATTGTATGTAAGCCGTAACTCAAAGCACTACCTGCTGATGAAAGTACTGACACATAAAACTGCAGTAATTCTGAAGCTGAAACTAAGCCAAACTCATAACTTTAAATATGTTTGCTCTGTAAAATAGGAAAGGGATATGTGTGTCTAGTACCATAAAAAATAAATAAATAAAACCAGTAGCCTGAAAGATGACATTTACACGCTGCTCTTCACAGTATGAAGTGGAATGAGTCCGAGTTTATCTCCTTCCCTGTCCTTTACGCTTATGCATGTGAGCGCTATTATCTCCAATACAGAAACATCAAGGTGCCTCAGCAAAACTGCTGAGGCTGTCTGCCATCCTTACTAATTAACACAGTAGGCAAGAAAACACAGTGAGCAAGAAAATGAGAACAGGCAGGAAGATGCCATTACCATGTAATATAGTCTTCTCCTCTCCAGGTTTATCATCTTCTAGTTTTCCTCTCTTCTGCCTCTTAGCTGTTATTTCATCCAACTCTTTCTGTTCTTCCTGGAAAAAATAAAACATGATCTTGACTTTTAAAAATTCAGTGTTCAGAATCACGTAACAAAATCCAGAACTGCACTACCATTTACTCACTGTTAAGAACACACTTATTTGTTAAGTGAGATTAGAAATATTTCTAAGCATCAATAAAGAGAATACCTTTATCAAAACCAGAATAATTTAAAAAGCTATGTACACGGAAAAGAGTTAAATACTATCTTTTCATTCATAGACTACAGCTAAGCATCACTGACTGAACAAGAAGGGTGTTTGATGGTTGGAGAGGGTTTTTTGGGGGAGGTAATTGGTTTTGTTTGTTGGGTTTTTTTTTTTTTCTTTTTATAACAAGTTTTACTTTCAGTTCTTTTCAAGCTGCTTCTGTTTATAAACATCTTTTAATCAGACTCTACACACTACACACAGATACCATTAATTTTATTTCCAAACAGTCTTGCAAATAATGGAATGCAGAATATCCAGAACACCTTATTTGAACATATCATCTGAAATGTTTCTATTACCCTAAAGCATAGCATGGATCTTCTGCTTGGAAAAACTGCTAGTGCAGCTGGATCTCTGTTAAAACCATTGCAATGTACTAACAATTCATATCTATTATGTTAAAGTAGTACTTACTTCTGAGGGTTTTGCTACTTCTTTTTCATCAACATACTTCGCCCATGGTCCCAGAAAACCATCAATATTAGATGCATCATTCTCCTTGAATTTCTTCCTTTTTTCAATTTTCCTTTGTCCCGTTTCAAACACTGTTAAACCTGAAGAAAGAAACAATGCACTGCCTAGCTGCTAACACAGAATACAACATCATAGGTCACATCATAGTCAGTTTAAAAGAAAAAAAAAACACCACCACTCCTTCCAATACACACAGCAAAATGGAAAAAGCATTTGAGCAAAATTGGCCAAAGCGTTGCTAACTTTTCTAACTACAAACATTGCTAACTATGTACAGTAACAGAGGAACCACTTAAACTGTGTGTCATGGTTTGTTAGAGTATTTGACCATGCATGTACCCATGCATTTTTAAAAATAAGTCTGCAGACTGTATGAATACATCAATTTTCATACTTTAAATAGTGCAGTGTTTGAAAGAGTAGAGTCCTAACAATTGGCTACTGATCCCCCTCACCCTTCTCAGTCTGTAAAAAAAAACCCGAAACAAGACAAGTCTCCCCAAACCCCAACCAAAACTGTGTATTTTAATTTAGTAAAAAGTCATAGAATCATAGAATAGTTTGGCTTGTAAGGGACCTTTAAAGGTCATCTAGTCCAACTCCCCTGCAATGAGCAGGGACATCTTCAACTTGATCAGGTTGCTCAGAGCCCCATCCAGCCTGACCTTGAATGTTTCCAGGGATGGGGCATCCACCACCTCTCTGGGCAACCTGTTCCAGTGCTTCACCGCCCTCATCATAAAACATTTCTTCCTTGTATCTAGTCTGAATCTACCCTCTTAGTTTAAAACCATTATCCCTTGTCCTATCGCTACAAGGTCTATTAAAAAGTCTGTCCCATTGACATGCTCATCTACCTCCAACCACTATCTTGTTCTTTCATATAAATGCTAGCTTTTCACAAATGCTGTGCCCTCAGAATTCCATTTGTCAAAACCATTAAATAATATCGATATGGGAGGAAAAAAAAAACTTAAACGATGTTAAAGTAATGACTTTAAAGTTTTTGAAAAGGTTTTATATACAATTACGTGCAATTTTCAAACAATGTTTTCGTACAGCATCAGTAATACTCAGCTAGTGCAAAGGGGAAATAGGCAATGTAAAAATTAAAGTAATCATATGAAGGAATCATACATTAATGAAGATTTTTCTTAAAATAAATAACTAAAATTACATTATGAAAAGGTTATTTTTTTATTTTTGAAATGATTTAATCTTAGACATTTCTGTCTAATATCTGTAGCTGCAATACCAAAATAAGTCTATTTTCTTTATCTTACTTTGGAAGGAAAGAGTGAAATAACCTTGGATATATTCCATGGAAGAGGACACAGAAATAAAGAACCTCTGTATACACATGTGAGTAAGATGTTAGAAAAAGACATGCAAGGGAAAGCATCACTGTAAAGTTTACACAGGTACAATTTTCCAATGCAAATAAGTCACTTTAAGTGTTAAATATCTTGTATCAAAGTATTAATTACAAACCCCATGCCTCTGGTAGTCAATCCTCCCAGTGGCACGCTATGCCTTTACCATTTGGCAACCTTCCAATGGTTTTTCTTTTCCACATAACCCAAACAGATTAACTCTGCTAAGCAGAGATAACATGCAATTCCCAACAGAATGCTAGAGCTTGCAAACAGAGTGATCAGTTTGCTACTCAGTAGCATCGTTAAAGGGATTAGCCCAACATACAAGTACCCTAATGCAGATGTACGACAATTGTAGCTAAGAAAGAATTTAAGAGGACCAAAAAGCTGTTTCAAATACACAGATCAATTCTGTTCATGTAATGGCACATGCTAGGTTCCAATTACAAATCCTAATTTGAAATTTGACATAATGATAGCCTGAAATATTTGCTACTTCAGGAAAACAAAGCCCCCCAATATCTCTCTTCCCTTTTCACGTTACAATTCAACACATCTTCATTTATTGTGTCTTCGGACATGGGTAAGTCTCTCATAATTCCTCCCTTTGCTGATACCTATTCCATTTCTTAGTGAAGAAAAAACGGAAACAGTCATGAGTTGCAAGTTATTTATATGAGATCCTGAATTATTTTACCTTGATTTTTTTCAGCTTCTTCTACAGAACCAATGTACTTGGTAGCAACTTCAGGGTTATCTATAGAGGGATCTAACGCATAACCTAGAACAAGAGGAGAAACAAAATACTGTTATTTCAAGTTTTTTAGTTTTGTACAACTTTTATTACTCTCTCTCCCCCACTACATTCCTTTTTTTTTTCCTGTTGGCTCTCAAGGAGCTAGGGATGAGGAAAGGTTGACACTTTGAAATCCCATCCACTTTTCACTTGGCCTGGGTATTAGGATTACTACAAAGTATTACCATAAGGTCCTTGAATAGGCATTGCTGCCAGAATTGCACAAGATAGAGAAGCAAATAAATATAATAGGCAACAGTGAATATAAGACACAAAGGGAGGGTCACAGGGAGCAAAGTCACAGAATCTTTCTGGTGGGAAGGGACCTCAGGAGGCCCCTAGCCCAACACCCTGCTCCAAGCGAGGTCAACACTGAATTCAGATCAGTTTGCTGCAATACAAACATTAGATTTTGAAACGCCATAGCAACCTCTTCTTGTTGTAACATGGCATAAGGAAAAGACTAGCTCAAAATCTTATGCTAGTGACACGTGACTTTAAACAGATGCTGCTTTAATTCGGGGCACTGTTCCTTGGTTTGCAAAGGAGAGACCTCTGGCTTCAGCAGCAGCCTCTGGCCCCACAGCCCCCTGCCCTGCCCACTGCCTCCACTGGATCAAAGAGAGTGCTACTCATCTCTGCCAGTCCTGGGGATGGCAGCAGCTGCAAGGAAGAGGACAGAGATGGGGAAAAAAGGAAAGCAAATGAAGTTTTCTAGGGCTTTATGCATATTCTGTCTCCCCCAGAAGAAATTATTTCATCCTCTTCCTGCCAGAGTTGGGAAAGCTCGTTCCTTCAACTTGAAAGCAGTTGCTATAACTAACGTGGATGGTATCAGAAGCAGCAGCAATGGCCTTTAATTTTTATAAGAATTAAGTATTCACATCTTCATTTCCTGATTACAGCTATTGAGTTTCATTAAAAAAAAAACACAACTGAACTGCTGCATTTACTTTTATAAATAATTTATAAAGTGTATCAGCATTTCGTAGATATTCAGGATATTTACAATTTTTGATACTAAGGTTCTCATTTTAATATGTATATCTTACAGTTTTTCTCCATTTCTCCTGAAGTGGATAGCATGATCTTATGAGAATAAGATAGACAAATAAACTCCACTAGTTTCCAAGGAACAGGTGCACTGCACAGTTACTGACCACCATGGCTTTTTTTTGGGAAAGACTGCACCCTGGTGGACATAACACCAATTTTTATTAAATATTATTCAAGTGACAAAATGTCCCTCGAGGACCCAATGTGAATTTCTCCATATCAGAAAGGAAAAAAATTAAAAAAAGCAGCAATGAAGATATTAAACCACCGGTAAAAGTAATCACTCACACAAAATTCAAGAAATCCTACAGCATACAATCTAATTCTTATATTTTTGTTGATTCACAGAGACAATCATGAACAGTGGGAGATTACCCAGTCCAGTCCACCCCAGAGACCAATGGCCCATAAAAGCACTTGGGTGCATACAAGTTGAGAACCTATCAACATCATCCCAATAGCCAAAGAACATCATCTCCCCAACCATTTCTCAGAAAGACTACTGTCCTAGAAGATGGTCCAGTTCCTTTCTTTTTAGATGCTGGAAAAAAAAAAAAAATATTGAAATGAGTAGAAGAGCCATTCTGAGAACACAGCAAGTGTTCCCATACAAATGGAGCAATCCACCTTCAGATCAACTCTCGAGCTTCATACCTGGTAAGACCCAGTCATGGAACAACATATGCCCAGATGCTTCAAGAGTATGATAGAGGGAGAGAAATATATACCAATGTCCTCTTATGAAATACAAATTCCCACTATACCTAAACCAAACCCCCCCCAAATTATTCTAGACTATTATTAGGATTTACTTCCATGGATAAGCAAACTGAGCAGACACTGCAATTAGACCTTCGCTAATTTAACTGCCTGCTTTTATTAAGCCACTATTTCAATGAGTTCTTTTCCAAGCTATAAGGTTTCTGTTAACAGCAGAGAGATATTACTTTGGATTTATGTCAAAATCAATACAGTGGTTTACTTGTCCTCCAACTGTATTGACACAGTCTCTGGGACTCTATTTGCTCGGTACTTGTAAAAGAGGGACAGTATTCTAATGAATAGGGCCCCTGGGCCAAGCACAGCTTCCCGTGGAAGCGAAGACTTCTTATAGCTGGATTGAATTTGGTCCAGCATCATTCTCATACAAAAGCTCTGAACAATTTCTACTTTCTAGTGGATATGTGAAAGAGAATCTTTTCTTTCTGGCTGGGACTCCTAAACGCAGCTGCAAAAGACAGCTTGCTTTTATCCTACTCAGCTGGTATGCCATATAATGTGCCCTGACTCCTACGTCTCCTTCAGTTTTATTTAGGAGGTAGATATTTCATGCTACGTTTTAGCAAGGAAAGGTACAATTCCACCTACATCCGTAATTTCAGTGCACCTGAAAATGGTTGGTTAAATAACCAGACTTTGATGTGCATTCCAGAAAGACAACTAATTAAAGTATATTTACACCGTACTGTGCAATGCAGCATACAGAGATCCAAGGTAGCTCAGGTATGCGGAACAATACAGCTGGACTAACCCATTCTGACTGCACTGGCCTCTCTGCAGAATCAAAGTAATCAGAGAATAAAGTGCCTACAATTCTAAGAGGTAATAGCGACTGTAGGTGTTGCATGTAACATGAGTAGATGAAAAAAATCAGAAGTGTTTATTTCCAAGTCAGAGACATTTTAAGCTCTTAAAATATCAGTCATTGATGAAGTAATCCTGTTATAACCAAGTTACTGCATACTCATAAAGAGCTTTGAGATTCATGGACAGAAGACTGTTTCTTATGAAATAAGATATTAATATCTTGTGAAGGAGAGATTTTAAAATACTAAATGCTGCATGAATGAAGCAGTCCACTTCTAGGATCAGTACTGATGCTGAAATAGCTATGAAATTATTTTTCTACCATATTCATCAACAGTTTGTGTGCAGCATGTAAAAAATAATTCGCAATTCTGCCTCACACTGAAAATTTATATATTCCCACATAATTAAGGAGAGTATATTGCCTTTTGTTTGTTTGTTTGTTTTAAATAATGCTCAAAAGGGAATTTTAAAGAAAAGAGTCTGCTCTTGCTGAGGGCAGAGATATAGAAGAATAAACAAGCGCTTGTATTTTAGGACTTCCTGGTCTTTTTAGCCATGCTCCAAGGACTACAGAGAAATTTGTTCTCCTAGAGAGAAAGCCTTCTCTTTAATAGCTGAAATTATATAAGAAGGTTGCCTTACATCAATGGATTCAAAATAGGGTAGATTACCTACGACTGCAGATGCAAAACTGGTTACCAATTAAAAAAAGGTCAGACACTCACAGAGTAATTATTAATGGCTTTCCATCAAACTGGGAGAGGATCTTATACCAGATTATAAAATGGCCTGCCTGGACTATTTTATTCACTATTTTAATGGATTATGTCATCAGCAAAGGATCACATATCTGTAAAACCTGCAGGTGACACCAAAGACAAGTGTGAAATATTTCACTTCAGCAAAGACATGCTGAATGACAAATACCAAAAAAAAAGAAAATAACTGATTAGGTACAGGGGAGAAAAATACTGGCTGCAAGGGTAGTGGTGTTGATACACTTAACAAGTCTACCTTTCACCAATGGGGAAAAAAAAAAAGAAAAAAAGAAACCTGAGATTTATTGCAAAGGAAAAACTATGTAAGACGTGGAACAGCACTGGCAAGACCTAATCTGGATTGGCGTGTCCAGTTTTAAGCAATGTATTTTAAAGAAAAATTTAGATAAAAATTGAGAGTAACAAGAATGATAAAACATTGGGGGTAGGGGGAAGACCTAGAAAAGACTGAAGAAACATACTTGTCAGTCTAAAGAGAGGTGAAGGACAGAAGGCGAAAAACTGATGGACTCAAAGGTAGTTTCAATATGTGAAACATTAGAGACAACCATGACTCATGGCTTGATAGGGCTGCTGAAGGGAATATGAGAAGTAGTGTAAATTTGCAGCACAGAAGGTTCAAGGTGGCATCAATAAAACCTCAATTATCACACCTGTGAAAAAAAAACACAACTAGAATATTTATGTAGATTTTAAAACCATGCAAAATAGTATAAAAATAGGAATGACCTTGAAGCAATTCTGACTCAATTCGAGAGACCTGGCTACATCACTGGTTTCAAGCTGTTGCCTGTGGATATAGGACCTGAATATCCCCCGACTCCTTCTGGGGAGTCTGAAAGACAGGAGAAGCAGGTTTGCATTCACAAACACAAGGGTTCACTACCTCTTAGGGGTCAGGGACAAAATGACAGCTTAAGAATCCACTGGGAAGGAAAAAATGGAGAACAACTACAGCAGCCTAAGATTTGGCTTTTGCTTGTGCGTATTATATGCCTGAACTACAATGTTTTGTATCCTAAAGACTAAAAAGACAGCAGCAGATATCTGACTACTTCCATGTGCTGGTATCACAGAGACATTCTTGGTAAAGAAGCTGAGGTCTGGTTGATCTGTCAGAGATCCGAGGTTGCATTTGGCATGCTCTTCCTCAGTTTTCCATGGACTGAGGGATGGTACAAAAGTGACTCAATTAAGCTATGGTATTTTTGAATTTGTATAAAATACATTCTGGAAGGGCAGCTCCTTCTCAAGAGGTTGTTTACTGCGAAGAGAAGCTGCAGATATTAACCCTAATGTGGAAAACATCTCCAGTGCTTGTGTCAACTCTACCTCTCTAAACCTCTGGAATGAAGGGAACCTTACTGAGATGGGTAGGTCTCATCTAGATTTAAAAGGCTGCTGGTACTGAGAAGGTTCAAAGAGTGCTTTTTGATTAAATAGCTGGGGATAGCCAATAGTTAAAGAAAAACAAGCAATTTGGAATGACACACAATCTTAAAAAACCCAAATCATTAAGCAAAAGGTAGCACAGAAATCTGAAACCTCAGATAACAGGGACAGCAATAACCACGAAATCCTACTTAAACAGAAGGCAGAGAAATGGAACACCCAAGCATGCATACAAAATGGCAGAGGCTAAAAATAATACATACTAAAATATGAATATTTTGTTTCAAATTCAGAAACTGAAGTAATTGGTGGGACAATACTGACATAATGGGACAGAATACACTCTTTACCAAGTAGAAAGAATACAGAAATAAGATGGTCATACCAGTGGGGAAAAACATGCTATATTCTACAGAAAGCTTAAAGACAAAACAGATTGACAAGTTAATAGTGTTAACAAGCATTGAAGGATCCTTTGGATTGAAATTCCAGGTTTAAGTAGTGGTGAGTACAGTTGCCAGGACTCCCTTACTGACTGTTCAGCCAGAAGATGCAATAACCATGAAATGGTAACAGACATTAAACGGGTGCTAGGGAAAACAGCACAGTAATAATGAGATATTTTAGTCACCTCCTTGTAGTAGACTGTGCAAATCTCACACCAAGATGTGATTTTTACACAATGTACTTATACCATGAAGCAGTCATGTTAGAGATTCACATGAAAAAAAGCCAATTGAGCAGTGCAAGAAACTTGATTTTAAGATATTTTTTCTAAGGATACACATGTTAACAATGACCCTAATGCAGTATAAATCAACATTGTTGAGGAAGCAAAGGAAGCCATAAAAACATTTACTACAATGATCTCAATCTCAAAGCAGGAGGGATATATTAAGTAAAGAAGATTTTAAAAAGGAACAGAAAGTGAGCACCAAAGGGTAAAACCTTTTCCAAATGCAGAGACACTTCAAAGACACAATGTAGGAGAAAAAGAACTAATGCCTGCCAGCTATTTTTCTGTGCACGTAGTAACCTATTGCAGGCAGTTCTGCAGCTTACCAGCACCTAACAACTCAGTGAAAAGTAGCTATTAGCTGTAACTGTGTAAAGGAAAAAACCTGTCTTAAATCTATTTCCATTTTTAACATTTACAAGAAAACCTCTAATAAAACCTAAATGCAAAGAGAAACTGAGGATGTTATAGTCTCTGATTTTACATATTTTTTTTCTTCAAGGTTTCACTGTAATACATGGCTCCCACAGATGTTAGCAATAAAGTCCCAACCTCATCCATCACAGAATGCAGTAAGTGAATTCATGCATGCATAGAGCCCTAATGAAGTTAAGAGGACTCATGTGTAGGGAGGTGATTTTGAGGCATGACAGTTTGCAGGGAGTAGTCTTTTGAATTTAAATACGAATAAAGCAAGCCGTGCGTTTGTTGTGCAAAAAGTTGAGTGTTGTGACACTTTAAGTTTACACAGGAAGAATCAGAACTTGCCTAATAGACTGAATTTGAAGAATATAAAGTGATACTTCATCTGAAAACAAAGATTCATATTTGCAAGACAAGCACTTGCAGTCAAGTTTAAAACAGAAATGAAAGCTTACAATGAAACACAGAAGAAAAATTAACCACTGTTATATGTAAATACATGGCAGTTTTATTCTTTCAAACGTGTCCAAAACTATGCTTAGAATCCATAGTCTTTCCACATTCTCCCTATTAAAAAAAAAAACATTTTTCTTACAAACCATAAAAAGTCTATTTGAAACTCCAAAACTCAAATGTTTCATTTTTCAAATGCAACTATTTATAAGTGAAAAGGTTCTTCAAGATAAGAAAGCAGCAACTATAATGACCACCAATACAGAGATACACCTTTGGGTGTGTCTTTGCTAAGAATATTTCAGTAGATGTATTCCCACTTTCTTCAATTCCCATTCATTCAGCTTGTATCTACAGAGGCAACCACTCTGAAGAACCTGACAACTCAGTAAGGCTGCCTTTTGGTTTTGAGAGAGCTACCTTTAGTTCGAATCACATGAATGAATCTATTTGCATAACAGATCTAGTTATTTGTCATATTAAAAGTGTGAAATTTTGATTTGTGTTTTCTACACTGATGCAACTAATGGAAGTATTAATTAAGAGGGGTTTGGTAGGAGGTCATACACTTGATTACAATTTCAAAGGGAATTACAAAATGAGATTTCCCAAACAAATACTGTGATCTCCAGCCGTATGGATTCTCATTCAAAGACCTTTCCCCATTTTAGTAAGTCTTTTAAAAAGTAATTTACGGAACTTGCAATCCTATTAACTGTTCTATAGAGAACAACTTATTTTGTCCAACCTGGGCATAATAAAGGTGGAGGTGAATTTCACTGTTAAGGACTTACCATAAGTTGCAAATGTTCTTCTTTGTTGTTCAAACATGAAATCATTGATGTGAGCTGGTTCTGCATATCCAGAAAGCATATTTCTAGGTGCAGCCATTTGCTGAGTCCTAAATGGGTTTTCTGGTCCAAACTACATCAACAATGTTAAAAGAAAGTATATCAGAATTACTAATTTCTTATTTATATGCGTGTACTTTTTCAGGAAGAAAACACATGAAAAAAAAGATTTGTCTTTCAAAAACTGTAATGCAAAATCACTTCAACTTTCTACTTCTTTATGACTACTGAACAAGCTTCTTGGTCTGTTATTTTACACAGTGATTGCTTACACTGTGGCTTTGAACAGCTTGTTTCATGATTGAACTTTCTAGCCTGTATTACTGGTACAGAGGACAAATCAGTATCAAGTACTTGACACAAAACACTGCCATTCAGTATGTGATCAGTACAAGCATTCAGAAGACAAAACCACAGCGTACTGTCCCTTGTAAGGGGGAGATAGCAAGAAATAGATATCAGGTCCTACTAAACTCTTGTACCAACAAGAGTGTATGCCAACAATACTTTTGTGCATTTTAAAAGCAACTGGGGACTTGCTGTATTATTCCAGGAAATACACTTAGGAAACCCTGTCTTGCTTTTCTTCTTGCAAGATGACAAAAGCCAGTCTTCCTGGCCATACCATGGTTAGGGAAAACAACAGTGAATACAAACAAATGCAATACACTGAGGCTAATCTCAAACTAAATTTAATTGTAACCCCTATGCTTGTCAGCCATATTTGCAGACACCTGAGACTGTCCCACATTAGGCTTCCCAAACTAAACCAGTTATACAAGGTAAACACTGTAGTAAGTTTAAATCAGTATTTTTGCTCACACACTTCGTGGCTTTGGTATGTTGCAAAATGCAAGCTTGCTATGAAAAGGCCAATTTATGTGGTTCAATGAAAGGTTTTCTAAACATAAAGCATAACTAATGTAGAAATTTCAGATTGATGCAGCCTTTGTTTACATGGAATGCTAACCCCGGTCTAACAGCAGACAAATTGTACAAGGAAGTTAAAGACTGAAAAAAGTTAAATGCTTGAATGGCTATTTTTATCTTTCAGATAGCCTGTCAGTTATAATAAAATAGGAAGTGGTTCACATGGCATCAGGCAGTCCAAATTCAGCCTAAAATGGTTTTTCACTACACACGTTTAGCATAGCTTAAGTTACTGAAATACTTAACACTGACGTGAATAGTTCTACTGAAAGTACTTGGATTTTGATTTTAAATCTTCTTCTTAAAAGCCATATATCCGCAAGACTTACAACCATTCATTTTGCTCTAAGGAGCATGATGAGTAAATAGCAAAAACGTGAAAATAGTAAGAGACTACTTTAATGCAGTTCATGTTTTTTTCAACATCTTTATAATGCTATTTTCCTAGCTTGACTTTTAATTTCCGTAGCTATAATTCTGATAAACACTTTAAGATTCTTCTTAGAACAGCTTTATGCAGAATATTAAAATTCAAGCATTAAAAACACCACCACGCCTGTGTAGAACCTTTTTTCAATTTGCCCAAACTAGATTCCAAAATACAGCAAGCATCCAAAGAAGATATATCTTATATGAATTTCACACAAGATTTATAGAACCTCTCTCCTTTTAGCCAAAGGCATTTCTGCTCTAAAGATCGATATTATTTCTTACCTCAGGTGCAAACATGGTATCATAAGTGGGATTGTATTGAACTTCCTTGATAGCAGGATCAAGGTGGACTCCTGTTTCCACATCTTCCTGAAATAAAACAGACATATTAATAAATCATTTTTCACATACAGACTTTTAAATATATGACATTACCCCATTTCAGATCAAATTAGGGCTGTAGCTCAAGTTGACACTTTTAGCACTATGAAAGGAGAAAAGTGGCTTGGCCAAAATTTCTATTTTTAAAAAATATTGATTGCAAAACCAATGTCAGGCCCTCACTGAGAAATTCAGTCTAAGACACATGCAGAATTTTGCATGTGTATTATTACTCTTTTTTTAAAAAAAGACTTCATGCACACATTTTAAAAACAGTAGCAAGATTGGAGGCAAGCTTATTTTTTTTTGAAGATGTTTGAAAAACAGACCTTGTAAGGAAGAGCCAATTAAAATGGCCACCAATTTAATATAAAACTGCAAAAACCAAGATTTCTACAAAAGGTAGAAGGCAGAAGTCACAAGTAAATGCTTTGAAAGATAGTTAGGAAAAAAATATTAGACATCAGAGCAAACATACATATAAAAATGAGTTTCAGAGAATCCAATGATTCCTTATCTCCAAGGTTTTACCGAAAGGTATAAATGTAATTTATCTTCAGTATTTAAACACATTTCCAAGCCTGTTGTGATAGAAGTTTAACTTGATAGACGAAGGGACAAGAAAGAGGGGCTAACCAAAAGAATAACTTCTCAAGCAACTCAAAGGGAAAAAACTCGGAAGGGCGCATGCAGCTGAAGTAGAAGACAGAGAAGATGAGGAAGAAAAAGGCTGATTAGGGGGCAGTGCTGAAAAAGGCAGGGTTTCACAGAGCTCTACAAAAATGCTCATTTACATTGATCCTAAATTGACACCCTCCCCCCCCCCCCCCCTTACGGGCTCAGTTAATGAAGGAGAATGTTATTTTGCAGTATTATTACTGGTATTGCTCCTGCATCTTTGTTCTAGAATAAATGCATTTGAAAGGGATTTACAATGTGCTAGTATATTGATAATATCCCTAGTAATTATACTGAAAAAGCTATCTTAGCATCAGTGTTTAATCAGTGCTTACAGGATCCAAAAGCATTTGCAACTCACAGAAGGAAGTGGCACAATAGAGCATGGAATTTTAGCAGTCACTTCTTTAATAAAATATTACCTCAAACAAACTCAATCTTGCTTTATATTATAGTATCTTGAAAGAGCAAAATGGCATGTTCTTTACTTATTTAACATTGTTAGCTATTCTCTGACATGCCATGCCCAGAAGCTTTTTTTCTCCCCAATTCAACGGCAGGTCAATTACAAACAAATTTGCTTAGGCATGCAAGACTTAAAAGGTTTTAAAACCTGGTTTTCTAGAACACAGAAAAGAAAAACAGTACCTGAAGACTTTTGGCTTGTTACCTGATTATATTCAGTTAAAATTGCACCAAAAAAAGAAAAAAAAAAAAAGAAGAAAAAAGGTGTCTTTTTTTTTTTTTTTTTTTTTTTTAGAGAGAGAGAGACATCAGTAGAAAAACAATTGATGGAACTGCTAAGACACTGTCTTAGTAGAATTGTTAAGCCCAAGTAGAAAGCTTTACTCTCACCGCGTACCAATTATTTGAACAGGCAGGTCCAGCCACGGCACTGCCCTTGCTTGAGCCCTTAGCGCTGCCAGTTCTTGGCCTGACCTCCTTTCTCTCATCACACGACCTTTCCAATTCACCGGGCTTGGATGACAACGGCTACCGGTACATTCACAGCCCTGACTTTCCTACACTATGAACTTGCCTTGGAACAGCACAGCAGGCCTAATCCAGTCATTCAGCAACAAAACCAGACCCCCTCCATCCCCAGCTAGAATAGGAGCATATCAAAAACATTTCCTAACCTGTATAACCTACACACTTACATTTTCTTTCACAGCTCCATGACCTGAGGACATTTTCCACAGACAACTTTTTCAAGTCACATCATACAGCTTGCTCTGCCAGCTAGACTTCACATCTTACCCTCTAACCTTATAATTTGAGAAAATAAAAATTAATATCATTGATAATACGGCAAAATTTATCTGATCAGCTGTCAGTGACATTTAAACAGTTATCGGTTTACTCAAAATTAAGACACAAGTTTTTTCCTGCTCTTTAAACTGAAAAAGTGAGAAAAATCCAGTTTTGCAAAAATGCCAAGAATTTTTCAGTTCTGCTATTTTTCCTCCTCTTTTCTCCCTGTTAAGTTCTATTATATGCTGCTCGGTAACTGAGAAAAGAAACAGATTGTGCCATGAAAGCTGATCCTCCGCTGGATGATTATAGCGATTCTGGTTCTACTTCGCTGCTGGTGGAACAGTGCTGAGTCACTTGGAAGCCACACAATATGTTCGCTCCTAGACCACCACAGGCACAGTCTTTCTGCGTGAAAAGCACCGAGCCTTGAAATTGAAGCACATGTTATATTTATCAGAGCTACACTCCCCGAGACCTCCAGTCTTATTCATGCTTTCGTATATTTGGGCATCAAATGATGATCTGTTAATATGCTGCTGAAGCACATAATGGTTATCTTCTCACTATGCCATTTCGCTTTAAACTATATAATGATTTGAATGTGTCCCAACTCCCCACTTTACCTTCTCAGTATTTTAAAGAATCGAAATCTTGATAGGAAAATAAAGTATTAATACAACATATTCTTAAATGTTAGTCTACGGCAAGAGTTCAAATTGCAGCAGACAAGTTATCCTTTGGTCAACATCTGATAAACGTGATTTTGTACAGCATCATGGGACTCTGATAGGTAGTAGAAACATTAAAAATATTAACCTAGTCCATCAATCATTTCACAAATTGGCAAACTATGCATCGGGACATGGGTTTTTTGGCTTGTGGCTTTTTTTTTGTTTGTTCGGTTCTTTTTTTGTTTGTTTGTTTGTTTTTTTAATGAGAGGAAAGAACTCATCAGCAACCTCTGCACGTGGTGAAGATCACTGGGTACAATTGCATGCGTTGCCAAAAGACCATTTTAGCAGAACTCATCTTTCCAAGACCCAGAAAGCGAAAAAAAGTAAACATACAGGTCTGATTCTGTCCCCTTATGCTGGCAACAGCCAACAGAATTTAGCTGCATGCATTCTAGATGCATTTGTCATGGCTACGGCAAACAGGGAAGGGATCACAAGAGAAGCAGCCTGGCAGAGCTGTGACTGAGATAAGGTAACCTAAGGGATCACATCCCTCCGCTGTGCTGTAGTTTTTTTCCTTTGGTCACGCACAACATATCTCGATTTATCCGAAAGCCTAAGGTGAGCAATTCATCATGTAGCTTATGTCCCAAGTGTGCCACAAGTGGCTCTGCTCTGTGGGATGGAAGACTAGCAGTAGCCAGACTGAAAGAGAAGGGAATCTGTGAATTCAATGATGGGCTAAGTATTACTCGACATCACTTCCCGTTCAGAAAGGCACAGGAATCATAAAAAGGGGGGGGTCAAGATGCTGTCAGTTTAAACAGATACAGTGTTCCTCCGCAGAAAGCTACAAGTTCGGCTGTAGGACTGGCAGAGAAGCAGCTTGTGTTTGCTGCAACTCGGAAATTGTATAAATACGGGCTTTATGGCATGCTGCAATATCATTAAAGGTGGTACATCCCATATAAGCTGGAAAAGAAGAATTACAGTTTTAGGAAGTTATGTTTTACTGAATATGGCTTTCTTGGAAGACATAACAGAATGGAGCTCCAGCTTCAGCTCTACATGCCACCTCTCTGCTTTTCTCAGCACTGGTAGGAAGAGCCCAACTGAAATACAGCGGCCACATTAGGCACCACATATCAGGTAAGACACATGCTACTGAAAAGGGTCAAAAAGAAAAAATCAAGAATGATCAAATGTCTAAGAAAATATGACCTGTATAGAAAAATTCAACAACCTAATTCAGGCTAAAAAAATTGCACAACTTAGCAAAAATAAGGACAGCCAAACACTGAAATTGCATGGTCTGTAGATCTACTAAAGTTTGGTACACAGGTTAAGTGAGCATCTGTCCAGACAGACACAGGTATCACTCTTGATGCAAGTCAAAAAAGAAGCAGGTGATGTCTTATCACTGAATTACTTAGTGTGTCGGTTGGGGCTTTTTGTTTTTTAAATAGATGTGATTTTTACTTACTTGCAGTATCAGGTTGATTTACAGTTCAGATATGATTTGATTAGGTAAAAAAATTCTTTGATACTTAAATGCTCTCCTTTTGCCTCTTCGGTGTTGTGTTTCATCCTACAACACAGTGTCACACTATCATAGCAGAATGGCACTCAGGGCTGTACTCTGGAATATTAGCATTTCCTAAGGAATCTACCATCAGACAGAAAGAAGCTTTCGATGCTAAGTGTAGACAAGCAAGTGCTTCATTATAACTCCCTAGAGATCACAGAATGTCTAGCTCCTACCAAGGTGTCCTCCTTTAGTCCTCCCGTAAAGGCCCTTTGGCCAGTTAAAAGTCAGCATAGGAAAGAGCACAGGAAATAGAAGGGATTTTAGACTATAAATACAGTAAATCAGATCAGCTTTCCTTCTTACTGTTTCGCTAAACATGCCACAGGCCTGTTTTTCTTTGGAAAAACCCTACCTAAATACTATAAAACAAAACCGTTACCATCTATGAAAAGTACTTGATTTATAGAATGAAAAATAGTGCAATAATTAAAAAAAAAATCTGAAAAGCAGCTTGCTAGAAGTTGTCTTTTATATGTATGCAAGACAAACTTCTTTGAATTAAACACAGGCCAAATCCCTGTAATAGGCATCAAAGCAAAACCTTAAATAAAAGAAACAAGCTGCAGCATGGACTGCAACACTGGATGCTGATTCTGTTCCTTAGAAAGAATATAATGTTGTTTACGTTAAGGCAACTCACAATCCTTTTAATATTTTTAAATTTCAGCCAAATTCTGTAATCCTCACTGTGCTAATATGTGGCTACTTGTAAGTTTAATGAGAGCCAAATCATGCATTTAGAAGCAGAATTTGACACCTAAATCTCAAGTGTTTGTCTAAACCTGAAGTTTGTTAGAACAAAGCAAAGGTCAGAGTTTTCCAGTTTCATATCATGCAAGCAAAGGGTTGTGATGTCTGTATGTTTTGTTTTGTTTTGGTTTTTTTTCCTGGACATTTTACATAATAAACCTACAATGTTCCCTTCTCCCCAGGTAAATTTATTACTAATTAGCCAAATAGCTAAGAAGGGTAGCCTGCTTTGCATAAAATTGAATTAGTTTTAATTATCCATTAAATTAAAATGTGGTAAATTAAGACCCCATCCCATAAGCCACAGAGGCTTAAGCAATTTGTCACTTACCCATTCTTGCATAAACCACTTGGGCTGTCAAATACGCAGTATTATCTCATTCCAAAGATTTTCAGATTTATTACCAAGAGATGAATGGCATTTACAGTGAAGTCCCAACTTTAAGATTTCGTTGTTACCAGCTTTTAGTCATTCTACCCATTCATTCACTCTTAACGGTAAATGTCCACCCCACTAACTTCAACAGAATAAAAATAAATCAGCAAGAAGAGCATATGTTTAATGGTTTTGTTGAAATAGGCTAGATTCCCAGCGTCTTGCATGATGGTAAGTTCTAAACATCTATTCTCTACAAGATATTTTGCGTTAAAGAAAGCAGGAAAACCCACCATATTAAAAGAAGCCAGAACACTCCTAACAAATAACACCCTCCAAGTCACTAATGTTTATCATTGCTACAGAATGGTCACATGCTGACTTTGTATCTTTCCTCTCCACAGCTGGGCCGGGATTAGGTTTTAAAGAACATTAAGAAATGTGACTGAAGTCTACTTCTTCCCCTGAAGTAGTATTTTTCTGGACACCTGCGTAGTGCCAAAGGTAAACTAGATTCAACAGAAAAATAGACCTGAGATTTCCAACCTCTTCCCACATTAAAGACAACACAAACCCTCCAGCTCCTGTACTGGGCCAGGCCAGCCTAGTTTATTTCAACCCAGTTGAGTATCCTCTCCTCAAAACCAGTGAACGAGACACTGTACGTAAACATTGTAAAATCTGCTCCCATCCAAGTCTCACCCTGAATCGATAGAGATCAAACAGTAAATCTTCTCACCAAAAGCAAAGTTTGTAGCTGCAACATTTCCTGTGAAAGTGATTTCTTCACAGAATGTGCAATTTCCTGAATTTCCTTCAGCATTTTTAATTCACTAGTGAAGGTAAATAGTTTGTGAGCAATCTTAGGGTGATTTTTTCATATCAGTAGAAGCTGTAGGAAAATGAATTATAATTGGTTTTGGCCATGTCTAGCAAAATATAACTTAGAAAGAATCCTAAAATAAGAGGGTTAGAATGAAAAAAGGAAACCACTATGTTACAGGACTTGAAACACATGCTGGCCTCTACTTTCAAATTAAAGTCAGCATTATTAAAACACTGAACAAACACTCACAATGCACTGGTGTTAAGGACCAAGTAAATGAGTGTCTGCATTTGACTTTGTCAGTTTATGTTCTTAATTAGCTTAATTCACTCCACACATAAGAGCCACCACTAACAAACACATCTTACCTAGCCAGTTTCTGGATAGCTAACAGCAAAGGAGCTCTAGATCATCAGACTTCCATTACTTAAACATATTCTGGGTTTCTTCTCACTGCGTTAATCATAGTTAACCAGTTCACAAAATTGATTGCTGTAAGAGCATAAGAGACGAAGAGCTTGCCTAGTCCAGCATCACGGGCACAGCCATGCTGGGGAGGAGATCTCTGTGGTCAATTCATACCTAGTGCCTCAAGTTCTCAATAGGTTCATACCCCACAATAACCAGAGTCAACACAACTGTCCTGGAGCTACCCATCCTGCAGCAAGATGCTCTTAGAGAGCAGAAAGTCCTCAGGCCTTACTTCAGGTGGGCTCTATTTCTCCTTAAAGTAGGCTGGAGCAATGGACAACAAGAACCACTGCCTGCATGGGGCCTGACTAGTAGCAGAAAGCACCAGGGTTCCTGTACGGGAGGGAGAGAGGGAGGTAAGCCCCCCCTTCCTCCGGATGCCACATGGGTGGCTCATAGCAGACATCACAGAGGCAAAATGGTTGTACCTACTATTGATTTTAACTGCCTTAAATCTCACCATGAAGTTGATTAAGGCAAAAAACATCCATAGAAAACCAGTACCAAAGCAGCAGGATGGTGCATGCTTAGCCAGTGCAGTTACTACAGAGTCAGATGGGATGGATGAGCTATGCTTTGCGAAGATCTGCTTCTGCCATGAGTGGAGGAACCTTCTGTACCTTAGAGACAAAAAGGAGAACAGGACCTTATTTTTTCTGTACAGAAAACACAGCTACCAGCAGGAATCTGAGAAGAGCTGCATCTATGCCAACAAGTCAATGAATCGACACAAATCCTTGCAGAAGTCACAGGACCTGACTTTTCCCTGAACAAAAGTCAACTCATGATGGAATGGACAAGCAGAAGTACTGAACCTCCACTCTCATGGTGCAAGTGCTGAGGACACCACAAAACTATTCCATATGTCCTGCCCCTCACGATGACCACTGCTGGAGGGAAGACATTTCCTAGCCCTGGCTGCTGGTAAGTGGGCTCCCTTCCCTTTGTGGAACAGCCTCTGTCAACAACACTGGCATGCTTACCTGCTACCTGACAATGTATCTGGAGTAAGAAAATATCTTGATTAATCTACTCACCCTCCGCACAAAAGAAAACATCAGCCTTACAATAACTTGACACCTAGGGGAGAGTAAGAACACGGCAAGTGTACATGATACTACTGCTGCACTCTCCCAAAAGCCATCTATTTTCAAGTCAGAAGACTTCGTGAGCTTGAAGAAATCTGTGTATTTACTGGCACCTCTTCCTTCAATGGATCTCTTCAGAGTACTTGTCCAGACTCTCCTTGTAACAGTGTAAACTTCTTGCATACACAGTATTTCTTAGCATGGGACTAGCCCTACTACATGTTGCATGAAGAACTGCATCCTACTCAGCTCCTACTGGTTAGCTTATAGTTGTTGTACTGGAAGAGGCAGCGAGTATCCAACCCCCTCTCCATGCGTTTAATGATTTTGTAGGTCTCTGTCACACTTTTCACCTCAGTCATCTCTTTTCTAGTTTTGGCCGCCTCAATAATTCCTCAAACAGAAGCAGCAGCTTTCTTCAACCCTGTTGCCCTTCTCTGAACTTTTCACAGTTCTAATGTATCCTTTTTTTGGATGAAGGGACCAAAAGCGCACACTTTCTTCCTCTGTTGTCTTCCCTCAGGTACTGTAATGTTTTCAGCACTTTAGTGGTGCTAAAAATAGTAGTAGAAACATGCACTTTCATCTAGTTGGCTTTCAAATTTAAAACTAGTTAGAGTAGAAGCATTACTGGATTGAAGTAGCCAATAATTATAACAATGTTATTTATTATGAGTAATTTAACATTGAGACCAACAATAGGCCCATTATAACAAGCAAGCTGTAAGAAGAGGGTATAACAAAAGCCACCCCCCCCCAAACTTTTAGAACACAGTTACAAGTCATTAGTACAATTCTCAATTACAGAAAAACTATTTTCACAGCAATAGGATATCAGATATATATCTGTGATGTACTTTGAGGCAAGAACTCAGGAGATTTCTGTAGAATAAAGAAATACATCTTGGAGTAACATCTTAGGGCTATATCTGATATGCACATTTAAGTAACAACAAAAAACCCCAAATGCTGTGGCTGTATGCTAACAATTATGCCTTGCTAATAAAGAGAGTGAGGAACGTATTCCTCTTTAAAGTACACACAAGCCTAATGTCTGTGCAAGTTAACACGCCAAAATTCTGAACCAGAAACAGGTACTATGATTAGAACTAGGATGCAGAGCACCAACCACTTAAGACTTACACTCTCAACCACCAAAAATGCACCTGTGTGCAGCTGTCATTTACATTTATTGTATGACTAACCCTTCTAGCCTCCCTTCTTACCATCAACTTTTCTTATCCATTCTCGGTCCCTTGTGTAATACATATCCATGCACTTAAGAGTACTTGATCCTTATTGATGTCAAAACAACATTTGCACAAGTGAAGTGATACTAATGAATGGTAACTCTGCTTTCTTCCTCACTCAGCTTGCTGTTTTTCCAACCGTGTACTTAAAAGAATTCTTGTGACCTACACTCAAACACCATGTCTTTTACATTTGTTCAGTAAGGGCTTTCTAATGCTAAAGAATTAGGGTAAATTCCTGAGGGGGTGACCAACAAGCTTTCACTGCTGATTGGTGGGCCACTATCATTTTTAGACACGGAAGGTGTTGAGAGTGTCTTCTCTATGAGAACAGCGCTTCTTTCTTGAACTGTAGAAGTCTGAAAAGAAGGCCCGACTTCACTCTACAAGGAAATGATCTGTTACTCCTCAAAGAAGGCTGTGGTGCTTAAAGAAGCTCCAGTATGCTGTGTATTCAGAAAGCCTCAGCTTGAAGTCATTGATCTTTTCAGTTACATGCATCTCATCTATGATCTCAAATCAAAATGATAGACATCATTTTAATGAAACGTCTTGGTACTCAGAAATCTCACTTTTTATCTTGGTTAGCAGAATGCCTGTGGCAGAGACAGTCCTAGTTGTACTGGTGGATACCCCTTTCAGGGCATAGCCTGGTGAACAGCTTTGAACAGAACGTGCTACTGACACTTAACACTCTCCTCCAGCTGCTTGTTCCTACTCTGGCACTGGGCATTTAACAGTGCCAGCACAGCATTTGTGCAGCAACATTGCAAACCAGATTGAGGAACGGATCCCAAGCACAAATAACTCCACCAGAATTATTTGTTTTTAAACCCAGATCAGTTTCCTGATGTCAGCCACCAAGCAACCACATAACCCTTTGTGCTAGCATGGCAAAGGGAAAACCTGTTGCTACAGCCTTAAGAGTGGCAAAAAGCACAGCCAATGCTACTCGCCACTTATCATCATTCGCACTCAAAAGATGTTACAGATGTCAATTAGCATTGCTTTCAAAGCATGTAGATGACAGTCTGCCAGAGGCTACAAATCAATTAGTTAGATATTTCTAAGACTCTAAGGGATAAGAAAATGCGCATCTAATCAATACATACAATATAACACCCCCACACAAATATGATCAGTCGCGATAGCATATGAATTAACTAATGGCAACAAAGGGAAAGATTCCATCCACTTCTTTGTCACAAAGCAAGAAAATTTTCAGAACAACTAGAAGCAACACGATACTACAGTGACAGTCATCATGGTGAGATGCATGCTTTTGATCAGAAATTAGTTGGCTATAGTAAAATCCCAAAACAACACTCTCCCCTCCTCCTTTCTGGAATCACAAAAGCGAACCAATATGACACTGAACTTGGAAAACGAAGGTTTGCCAAGGAACACTGGAATGAAAACAAAAACACTGATCAGCTTTCAGGCTGCCCCTTAGGACAGGCTTCAGCTGCACGCAGCCTATCAAGTATCGAATTCACCCCACCACCCAGGCAAACGACACAGAAAAACACCTTAAACCCCGAGGAAGAGAAGTCAAGAGTATCTGAGGAACTCCAAGCAAGGCACGGCTTATTAGATACCGATAATAGGCTTTAATAAGCTTAACCACCGCGGTTGGATGCACCGACCGAGCTCCCCGGCGCACGCCCTCCCTCCCCAGCTCTGGCCCCCACACCGCGGGGCAGGGCAAGGCCAGGCGGCGGCAACGTACCCCCGCCGGCCCCGCACCCGTCCGCCCCGGCACCCCGCCCTTCCCGCCCCGCTGCCCTGGCCCGGGGCTGCCCCAAGGCTGTGCCCAGCGCTGGAGGCCGACGGTGCGGCTACAGCGGCGGGAGGGCACCGCGGGCCCCGGTTCCCCCGGAGGCGGAGGGGGCGCCTACCTTCACAGCCACTTCCGGGGCCGCGTCGACGGCCAGGGCCGGGGGGGCGGCGGGCGGCGCCCGGAGGTGCAGCACGGCGTCGCGGCTGGCGAGCACAGCGGCGCGCTGGGAGCCGCCCTCGGCCTCGGGATCCGAGTCGGGCTCCGAGTCGGAGCCGCCGTAGGAGGCGAGCGCGGCGATAGCCGCCGACATCTTGGCGCGGGGGATGACGGGACGAGCAGGTCCTGGCAGCTCTGGGGAGCTCGTCGTGTACCTTCCCCCGCAGAACGAGCGGGGTGGGGCTGTATGTTAAAAAAAAAACTCAGTAAAACGGAGAATACGCTCTAAAAGATAAATCATGGTCTTCTATGGGATATACAGGCGTTTGAAGGGTGGAATCATCTCCCTTTGTTTCTGCTGGTGCTTAACCTTTCAGGACTCCTGGCCGGGACTACAAGCTCCAGCATGCAACGCGGCCCCGGCCGGGCCGGGTTTGGGCACAGACGACCCGTGGGGGTGGCGAGGGAGATGGCCCGGCGGCAGGGGTGCTATGGCGCGGGTGCTGCCGTCCTGCCGCCCGGGCAGAGCAGCTTTATAGCACCGCTCTTGCCGAGGAGACGAACGCGAGGGAGAACTTCCCGCTGCGTGTTCCCGGAGAACGCGCGCCGGCCGATGACAGGGGCGCGAGCCTGACCGGTCGTCTGCGCCCGGCGCTGTGCTCCCGCCCGGCGACTCGGGCGTGCACCGGGAGGGCGGGAGGCTACGGCCTGTCGCGGGCGCTTGCGGTTTCCCCCGCGCTCGCCGGCACCTCGCGTAACGGCAGGGGAAAACATTCAACAGAGGGTGGGCGCGATAGCTCCTGGGCGCCCGCCTCCTCCAGCACACAAAGGGCTTTCGCCATCTCTTCGGCAGGGAGGCGGCTGCGGGGCGGGTCGCTGCGCAGCCGGAGAGCCCGGCACCACAGAGCTGCCGCCCGGGCCCGGGCCCGCCGCGCCCCCGGCGCTCACCGCCGAGCTCCCACTGCCTCGGCCCGGACAACCCGAGGGCGGGCTGTGCCCCAGGGAACACCGCCCCCTTCCGCTGATTGGCCGCCAGCAGCCGGCTTTGGGTACGTCACAATGGCGGGCCCCGCCCCGCCCGTTCTGGGGAGGCAGAGCCGGGGGGCCGGACCGTACCACCTGCCGCCCTTCGGGTGGGGTGGGCTCGCCTCCCTTACGTCGCGGGGTTGGGGGGCGGTGGCGGCGCATGGACCAGCCCGAGCATCGGGCGGGGGAGCCGGGGCCAGCCGCCGGGTAAACAGCCCGCCCTCCCTCCCTCCCGCCTCGGCGCGCCGGGAGAGGCCCCTCCTCCCGCGCGCACACACACGCGCGCTGTCCTGTGTCTATTGTGAAGCCTTTGGGGGAGCTCCGCGCCGCCGCCGGGGCCGCACGCGCCCCTGCCGCCTCCCCCCGCCCCCACCCCCGGAGCCGCCGGCCGGCCGCGGCGCGCGCGGAATGGCAGGCGCCGTTTGAAGTTCCAGCGCCCAACGGCCGCGGGGGCAGCGCGAGGCGAAGGCGGAGGGAGGGGCTGAGGCGAGCGCCGTGAAGGTGTGAGGCGAGGGGAGGCAGCGCACGGGAGCCGGGCCGGCGAGTAAGTGCCCCGCACCCTTCCCTCGCGGCCCCTGGGGCGGGCGGGCGGGCGGCCAGGACCGGCCCCCGCCGCCGAGCCCGCGCCCCCGCTCCCCTTCCCCGGCGCTGCGAGACGTGCCTGCCCCACAAAGGGACCGGCCCCCGCCAGGTGTTGGCCCCCTCCCCTTTGTCCGTGCCCGTGCGGGGGGCGGCGGCGGGAGGGAGGCAGGCACGTCGCGGCCGCGGAGCCCCTTTCCCCCCTCTCCCCGCCGCCCCCGCTAGCAGGGGCAGGAGGGGGCGTGTTGTGAGGCGGAGGAGGGGAGGGGGCCGCACTTGTGCCGGAGCGCGGCGCTTTCCTCTCCCTCTCCTCGCCGCCCAGACCGCTCGCCCCGTGTGCCCGTACCCGGCGCGGCGGCGGCGGGATCGCCCGGCGGGGAAGGTGGGGCCGTGCGGGGCCGGGGTCAGCGGGCAGGCGGCCCGGGCGGGGGGCGGCGGGGGTGACGTCAGCCGCAGCCAGGTGCGAGCGGCTGGCGCCGGGCCGGCCTGAGGTGAGGCGAGGCGGGGCGCTCTCCCCTCCCCGCCGGCCGCCGCCGCGCCGGTGGGGTGACTGGGGCTCGGGAGGGCAGAGGTGGGGACGGGCGGCGGGTTCGCCGTTCGGAGGCGAGGGGATTCGATCCAATTGCCGGCAGATCTGCCCGCCGGAACACTGCTACCATTGTTAGGCTGGCTTGGAGATCGCGGCTGGCTGGGAGCAGGAGGAGCACGTAGGTTCCAACTTCTCCAGCCAGCAAAACGCCTTTCTCTGCGCCCGCTCCACTCGCGGACAGAATAAATAGAAAGTACAGAGCGCTGAAGGGCTAGCTTTAATGCTAGGCATATACGTTGCATGCGCTTGCACCTGGAGCGGTACATTGCCGTGACTTCCTTTCGTGCTGCATGTGCTTTCAGAATTAAAGTGAACATACAGTGACATCTAATTGTGACACAGTGGCATTTAATCAGATGAAGTGCTCTAGTTTGATTTTCCGCCCTTTTCAGCAGTCACGGTTTTAAACAAATACTTGGCTTGAGAAGATATAACTTGGATTCTTTTTTGAAAAAATGATAGAGTAAACGTAAGGGCAACTAGAAAGTGTTCATAGCGTGGAGTGGAGCAAGGTGCTGCATTTAGATCTGTTTTATTAAACACGGACATGCCTCCTCTTTGTATGCTAGAATCAGGATTTTAGGTAAAAGTCCCACATTTTCAGCGCTGAGACCTTTTGTTTGCATCTCCAACAGCTGAAATACACTACGTTTAACTAGTGTTTCATATGGTAATGAGTTGACTTTTTCCCTTAAATATATTGATGATGAATCTATAAGCAAGGAAAGCTATATGACGCTTCACATGAATCACTGCTTATTAATATCAAAAGTGGATCTTCCACTGCGGTCGATTTGTTTAGTGGCTGTAATTGTTAACTGATTCCATATGACTGCATTCCTTTTTCTCTCGGCATGCAGATGCTGGGTGTTGTCTGAAGTTGAAAGGTGTGCTTCCTGAAAAGTGAAATATTTCAATATCTATTTGTGCAACCACTCTGTGATATTTTATCTGGAGAATTGTGTTGAAAATAATTAAACTAGTTCTGCTTTGTTATCCCTGAATCTGAAATGTTTATTTGACAAAGCTTTGGTATTTGGGTTAAGTATGTTCAGCTATGTTATGTCCAAGCATCCTAGATCGCTTGCCAGTAAAATTTAATCATCTGGGCTTCTAGATGCTTTCATTGTAGAACCTATGAAAATCATTTACTGGTTTAAATTAGTTGCCTTTCTGATACCATCAGGCTAGTATATAAGCAAGCACACAAGAAGGCATTCAGTGGAACACCATCTGAAGTTTCTCTTTGCTTGAATTGTAGCAAAGATTAATTTTTAGCAAGCATGCAGATGCCATTTTTGAACATGAAATACTTTATGCTATAAAAGTGTAGATGGATAGTATACATGGTTGTCTAAAATCTTGAAATTTTTATTGAAAAAGCTGAGGAATTGCTGCTCGTCATTTGTGTCTAGATAATATGTTAAGGCATAGTGACTATTAACTGAGTATTTGTGAATTCAAGAGGGGTTGATCGGTATAAAACAAATCAAAAGAGTGACACATCTTTTAAAAAAAGTCTTCTCATTGATTACTGTATGCTGTAAGTAGGTTCTGTTTTAATTGGGTTCCAGAAAACGTATTATGTTATTCGTTGGATGCTGCTGGTTCTGAAGGCAGACTGGAGTAGTGGGTGGAAGGTGATTTGGGTTACTTGGCTTTTCTTTCCATCCAGCTTTTCCACTGCTGTTTTTCCTTGCAGTCACTTTGCCTCTCTTGCTTTGATTTCTCCAAAGGAAGATAAAAATGTCCTGCTTTGTACAGCACTTTTGCATATATAAAAAGGGCCTTTTGGCACTTGTTTGTTACTACTCCCAATGGTGAATACTGTACCAAATATTACCATGTCTTCCTTTTTTCCCCAGGTGAAAGAGGAAGAAGTATTTTAAAAGAGTAGCTCCTTAAGCAGTAGAAGCCTGACTTTTTACCCTTTTTTTTCTTCTTCTTTTTTTTTTTTTTTTTTTTAATCTCACAATGATTGTAAGCTCTAATGGATTTTTTTTTTTCCTGTTGGAAACACTTAGAGTCTCATACTTTTGTGAATCATCTGATGTCTAATAGGGTCTTAATGCATACTGCAGCCTTCCTCTTAGTCAGGACACTCATAGCATCTTGATTTCATGAACTTAGCATTTTCTTAGGCAATTATCTTTGAGACCCCTACCCTTCTGTCAAATCTGATTGAATTCAGCCAGCCAGTTTCCAAGTGGGGAACCCTCCCCAACACTTCCTGCATGACACTAATTTCCTTGAAAAGCTGGGGTAAAATATATTATGTTTTAACCCAACATTTCACAATTTTTCCTTCACATCAGTCTTTTCTTCCCTATAGTAGATAATGAAATCTGTTTCCCCGTGCTTTTAATGTGTTTTATCCTACTTTTTTTCCCCTTACTTGCTCTTTCGTAGTTCTTTTTGTCGCTTTCCATGATGGATGTGCTTTGTCTCATACCCTGTGTTTTCTGTTGGTTTTTCTTCCCCACAGAAGATGATGCATATAATCCTGCTTGTTCTATTTTTTCTATATATTTTTTTAAACACTCTTAAACCGCTGTCAGCCCACTTGCATATACACTCACTTCTCATCCACTAAGATCTGCAAGTCTGTGGTTTGGAGGGGGAAAAAAAAAAAGCCAGATACTTATCAGACAGAGGATTGAACTAAAATATAAGGCTCTATTGTCTGTGGGAAATACAGAGTTTGAAAGACAACGAGTTTTTTTTTCTTTGTTCCTATGCTTTTGGCTGCTGAGAAAAGGTATCATGATGGAAGTCCTATCACTTTACTGTTACTGCATTCGAATCGGGCCTTTTTATAACCTTCTGCTTGTGTGCCTGATGCATCTTAATGTACTCTATTTAATTTAACTTCTTGGAGAGTGAAGCACCTTTTATAACTCATGCTCTGCTTTTTCTACCACCTTGGAGCCTCTGACTGCGGCAAGGGTGATAATACCTCTTTTCCAGTTTTTGTCTTTTTGGACTATGTCCCGGATTCTCAAAGATATCAAGGCGCCAGATTGCAATAGGAGTTCTGTGTTCCAGTACATCTGTGAATCAGTCTCTTAAGTTTTTTGGGAGGGATCTTGAGGTCGTCTGACACAGATTACAGGCTATATATTTCGTGTTTACAAGACATGGTTTCAAAGAAAAAAAGATACAGGATAGGACTGGGACAACTTGGGCTGTCTTACTTATTTCAAATGACTTTGCAAACAAAATAATTTTTTTTGCAGAGCCACCTCCTCCCTAGAGGTCAGGACCTGTGTAGCCTCTTCAAACTACTCAAGTGCTTATACAGTGCTGTGACCTGCATCTTATAACACAAGTTGAACAAAGAATGTGTCGGAGAGGCAGCAAAACATTAATTATAGACTTCCAGGAAAATAAACTAATTAGCATAATTAGAAATTCTCATATCCTTAATATTGGATTTCTTAATTCTCTGTGGTTTTTTTTTTTATCAATTAAAGGACAGAAAATGTCATCAAAAGTGTATACATTTCTAAAAATATATTTATTAATTTAGGTGCTTATATTTTGGGAGGGGTGGGAAGCTGAATTGAATGTTAGCTTACGTATGCTAGTGTGTTGGTATAATAAATTACCTTATGCATGCAAAAAACTACAGAATAACAAAGGTAGTTGCATTTTAACAAAACACTTAATGAAGAGCAGAAATAATGGATAGTTTTCAATGAGTTTATACCTTGCTGTTGATTGACTTTTTAGTTAGATGCTATGGTTGCAACATGAATGTAGTCTTCTGACAGCAGACTCCATACAGAAGTAGATTATTATGAATGCCATAACTGTCTGACACTTAAAACTTATTAGAAAACAGGAATCTATTCTAAACCCAGGTGGGGTTTTTTGGCATCTAATAAAAGGCATTAAATTCTGTTGAAGCATTTCTTATAGCTAGGGCATTTGTACTGTTTTTTCCCCCCTTTTTCCTGCTCCATGCTAAGCTGCATTCATTTACTGGGAGTATTAATAGAGTCTCTGTTCTCTATCTGGCTCTTTTTTCACAATTTTGGAGAACCTCAATGTACTTGAGTCCAATTTGGTAGAAATTGGTCAATAGATTTTAAGTTACTGAAGGGGAGCTTCCAACAAATACTCTGCAAGTGTTCTCATACACTTTGTTTTCATAGGAGATGGGTCTGAAAATTGTTGGGACCTCTTAAAGAGAAAACATGCACATGTAATTCTCATCCCTTACAGTCGCAACTGCCTGTAGATAGAAGTATATGATGACAACAAAAGCTCATGGTAGACTCAGTATACTAACTAGTATTGCTAATGTAGTTAGTACTGCTTCTGCAAAGACAATTGTGCCTCACTAAACTACTAGGGTTTTTGGTTGCAGTAATAGCATAGCAGATTAAATTTTAATATAGTTCTAATTTACATATACTTTTTAAAGGTGTAATTGAAGGTTCCTCACACCAGGCTATTAAATAAAGAAGCCATCATGTGAAAGGTGAAATATTTTCATGGGTCACAAAAATCTGAGAGGAAATAAGAAATAAATGTTAAGTTACAGGAGGCTTAATGTTTTGTCTTAAATCAGGAGCTGTTCAGTATTTTCTATTAATCATCTGTAGAATTTGATTTATAAAGCAGCAGTATTTATTGAGGATTCAAAACTGTTTAATCAAATTCAGAAATACTGGAAAGGTCACCTGAGAAGTCTAAGCAAGCTGTGTGAACGGACAGCAGGATGACAGGTAAAACCGATTGCTGGTATATGCAAAACAGTGTCTTTTGGAGGCAGAAAATAAGATACCATTTATATGTCTTAAAAGTTCCTAAATTAACCGTATTAATATAACAAGAAAATTTGGGCATCATTGCAGTTTGCTGAAGTATCATTACCCAATTTATAGCTGTAATCAGAAGTGGGGAAAAAAGCACAGAGAAGGAAGTGTCATTCTATACAAATTCCTTAATTCTTACCTGCTATTCACAGTGTGTTATGAACTGTCAATTAGTTTAAAAAAGATAAATCACAGCACTGAGAGAGTTTGATACGAAGGATATGGCAGAATTTTTCAAGGGATTGAAAAGATTGGAATTATTTACCCAAGGAAATGAAATGCAGATCAAACCAGTGAGGAGTGGGAAGTTATCAAATAGATGTGAATTTATGCACTCCCATAGCAGATGTAAAAGAAAAAAAAAGCTGCATTCAGTAAAAGACAATTTATTGAAGCCATACTTTTTTGCAAGGAGAGGGGAATTTAGGATTTTTCCCTGCTTCCACTCAATGTACCTGTATTTCTGTCCATATATGTATGTATGCATCTGTCTGTCTATCTTTTAGTGTTAGACTATTTCTCTTGAATACACAGAACCAGCTTAAACTCCTTGCTTTATTTGCTTTAAACCAATAGTTTGAACTTTGCTCTTTCTCATCAGAGATGACTGCTCAAATAAATTAGTATTCATTGAAGTGAGGTATTCTCAATCTCTTATAGCTAAAATGAATTTTGTAATTTCTGGGCTTTGGAGTAGTTTTCTGACTGTTTGATGTAATAAACTGTTTTACACAAAATGAAACAGTCCAAATCAGGGGCGTAATGAGAGAAACTCTTACATCAATGTGTTGAATATGGAAATGGCTTGTAGCATGGGGATGGCCAGTTTGAACACAAACCATAGATTGATGTTTAGGTTAATCCAGCAATCTTATAGTGAAGATGTATGGCAAAAGAGCATGAGGGTCCTTTTCAGGGGTGGAGTCTTCTTTCAGATTAACCCTTTTATTTAGTGTCAGCACTGCATAATAGATGCACAGGTTATGGAAAATTGGAAGAGTGATTGACATTGAGGTACTTTACTGGTAGTACTTACGCTAAATACTGTATTACAGTGGCTTGTCCAGCAGCACCCAGTTGCCACCTCTAATGGCTATGGAATGGCCAAAATCAAAGTTGTCAGCTGTAGTTCTACAACATGATACTGTTTGTGGTTTGAGGGTCTAGAATCTTTTACCTTCAGGCACATACAGGATGGAGATGTGGGTTCAGATAGATTGTCCACCAGATCAGCTATATCAGATATGCAAGGGTCACTATTGAAGAGCCATTGTTGGTAGTTGAGAGCAGTTTTCCACAAAAGATTATCGTAAGACAAAACAGCACCCTCCACAGTGATTTTGGCACAGACCTTCAAGTAATTAAAAAAAAAAATCAGGAAAATAACAAGCCATTTATAACTTGATAATATGTGTCAACTTAAGTAGTTCAACCAGCTCTTGTAAAAATGGCGTGCAGAGTCAGCTTTTCCGTAAAAAAAGGAAATGCTTAACTTGTTAAATCTTGTTCAGCCACTAGCCACTGAATGTGTGTGTAGAAAGATCTTTTACACTCAACTGGTTCTGCCTTTTTGTTGATACTAAAGGAGAAGGCTGTGATTAACAAACTTTTCCAATTGTGATTCATAGAATCATAGAATGGTTTGGGTTGGAAGGGACCTTAAAGATCATCTAGTTCAAACCCCCCTGCCATGGGCAGGGACACCTTCCGCTAGACCAGGTTGCTCAAAGCCCCATCCAGCCTGGCACGGAATGCTTCCAGGGATGGGGCATCCACAACTTCCCTAGTCAACCTGTTCCAGTGCCTCACCACCCTCATGGTGAAGAATTTCTTCCTTCTATCTGATCTAAATCTACGCTCTTTCAGTTTGAACCCATTACCCCTTGTCCTGTCACTGTAAGCCCTTGTCAAAAGTCCCTCTCCAGCTTTTTTGTAGGCCCCCTTTAGGCACTGGAAGGCTGCTAGAAGGTCTCCCTGGAGCCTTCTCTTCTCCAGGCTGAACAACCTCAACTCTCTCAGCCTGTCTTCACAGGACGGGTACTCCAGCCCTCTGATCATCTTTGTGGCCCTCCTCTGGACTTGCTCCAACAGGTCCATGTCCTTCTTATGTTGGAGGCTCCAGAGCTGTACGCAGTACTCCAGGTGGGGTCTCACCAGAGCAGAGTAGCGGGGAGAATCACCTCCCTTGACCTGCTGGTCACACTCCTTTTGGTGCAGCCCAGGATACGGTTGGCTTTCTGGGATGTGAGTGCACAGTGTCAGCTTATGTCCAGCTTTTCATCAACCAACACCTCCAAGTCCTTCTCCGCAGGGCTGCTCTCAATCCATTCTCCGCCCAGCCTGTATTTGTGCTTGGGATTGCCCCGACCCATGTGCAGGACCTTGCACTTGGCCTTGTTGAACTTTGAGGTTTGCACGGGCCCACCTCAAGCCTGTCCAGGTCCCTCTGATGGACATCCCTTCCCTCCAGTGTGTTGACTGCACCACACAGCTTGGTGTCGTTGGCAAACTTGCTGAGGGTGCATTCCATCCCACTGTCTGTGTCACCGACAAAGATGTTAAAAAGTGCTGGTCCCAATACTGACCCTTGAGGAACGCCACTCATCACTGGTCTCCACTTGGACATCGAGCTGTTGACCGCAAGTCTTTGAGTGCGACCATCCAGCCAATTCCTTGTCCACCGAGTGGTCCATCCATCAAATCCATGTCTCTACAATTTAGAGACAAAGATGTTGTGCGGGACAGTGTCAAATGCTTTGCAGAAGTCTGGGCAGATGACATCAGTTGCTCTTCCCTTTTCCACCAATGGTGTAACCCTGTCGTAGAAGGCCACCAGATTTGTCAGGCACGATTTGCCCTTAGTGAAGCCATGTTGACTGTGCAGCACATTCCATGTGCTGTTGTGAAACTTACTAGGCTTGAGAACATGACCAAAATACAAGTTGAGTTTGTCATAGATACTCTTTCTTTGGAAGCCTCTCCTCAGGAACAAGGGCTTTACAAAAATCATATAATTTGTAGGGAGAGAAATCTTCTGTGCCTCCCTGCTCCCAGTGTGGCAAATGTGAGTCTCTGCTGGTAATACAAGACAGTGGTATTTATTACATCTTAATACTCTGAGCAACCTGCTCTAGTTGATCCTGCTTTGAGCAACCTCAAAAGTTCTGTGATTATATGATCTTCATAGCAGGAGGAAAAAAAATCATACAAATAATTCAGGAGAAGTGATAGGTGGCCTAGACTGCTGTAGAAGTGGCAATGAAAGTTTCTGGCATTGCAGTCTGGTCTGAATTTGCTCTTGTGAGAATACATAAAGTATTCAGTGTTGTACAACACTGCAGCTGAAGAATGGCATTATATGGCAGAATACACATATGCATATCATTCATATACAGAATGAATTGATGTTATTCCATAGTCTTGAAGATTCAAGACAATTACACTCTGGAAACTTAAGATTTGTCTACCCACTCAAACGACAAATGTACATCTCTTTAAGATCTGGACAGGTTTATATTCCTTCTGTACAGTCATCTGTCAAATCTGCAGGGAAGTTCAGATTGGGGCTTCATTACTCAAATCTTTACGAGTATTGGCAGTCTTCGTGAAAAAAATTGATAGTAGTAATAACATCGAAGGGGAAAAGGAACTCTTACGGCTCCTCCATCCTTACTTGATGCCTTATATACCAAACTCTTTATTGCAATTGAGGTAGATGAGATTGGTTCTTAAGATCTACCATATTTGATAGGTTCTTGAAGCAATAATATATTTATAGGCTTTCTTCTAGTAAACTCTAGGTTTCTCACAAGTTTACTATGTGCTTATTCATTAGAAATCTGATCAGTATTGCCAAAAGATTGTTCTCTTGGAACCTGTGGACATCCCTTTGAGTGTCTGTTGATTTGTTTAGTACAGCATAGCATGCTATACTTGGAATGACCTTCTTGTGGTGGATCAGTGTGGTCCCATAATGGGACATCTTGATGAATGTATATACTTCTGTGGCCTAAAATTTTTCTTAACTCTGAACTTCTGACAGCAACTGAACACAATCTCTGTCTAGATGTTAGGGAGTTCCCATGGAAAATAGCCACTTAATGATTAGTGTTGTCCTAAAGCAAGACTTGGTAAGAGGTTTCATGTAGAATAACCTATTGGTAGAGAAAATGTTTGTTACTTTGAGTACTTTCAGACTCTTGCCCTGTCACATAAAATAGTCCCTTAATTCTGTCTTTCATTGTTTCTGGGAATACATTGAAAAGCAAAGCTATTTGTGTATAGAAGCAATCTAAATGGGTCATTTTCTGTGTCTGCGTGTTTTCAGAAATGTAAGCACTTTCCTCTAGCTTAGCGCTTGCATATCGGGCATTGGCTACCAAAGCTGATTTTTGAGCATTTACGTAGCATCCAATCCTTTTTATGTGGTAGGAAGCAAAATGCTTCAGTTTTTCAGAATCCCAAATTATATACTTCTTGTAGATATTCTAGTCCATCCTTGATTATAATGAGCTGCTTTACTTATAGTTATTTTTCCTTTGAAACCTTCTGTATCATTAGAGAAAGAATCTTTTTAGAAAAAAGATTAACTTTATTAAGCAAAAAAATAAGGATATGTTTTTAAAATGGAAACAGCTAGAAAAGAAAATCATAAAAGCTGTATGTTGCTGTCATAAAATGTGTTGGGTGTTGATTTACTGTTCTGGTTGTTGGTCCGTTTTTGTTCTGAAGCATGTTAGCTGGAGAGACCTGAGGACTCTACTTGATGGAAACCTTCTAGAAGGCTGAGAAAGACTTTGAAGGACAGATTCTTCTCTACCTGTTTTATGCCTCCTTTTTCAGGAATTCATAAGCTCACGTTGCAACGCTTTCAAACATGCACTGTAAGAGTTTTTAATCTTGGTTTCCTACCTTCCTCAAAAGTCTGACTTTTCATATGTTTTTTCTGACTTGCAACTTGCCTATATACCATTTTTGCAGGTTAGCAGTTTATGTTAATTTTCAATACATTAATGTCCATTTAGATCCCAAGACACATCTGTTAGCCTTATTTTTAGAATACTCAGCTATCTCTAAGCTTGAGTTGCCGACAAAATGATAGATGTTCTTGACTTCATGTTGAAACACGAGGGACCCTTTGGACATTGTTGTTGAAAAGGATTCTAGAGAAGCCTGATTCACCTGTACTTGGGAACAGTAATTCAAAAGATACACTTCAGAAAAATATATATTGTGTCAGGACCTTATTTCTGTGAGACTGTAGGAATGTTGAAGTATCTGGAGTCTTACAGAAAGAAAATGCATGTTCAGTGCACAGAGTTATAGCCCTTTAAAAAGTGCAGACATTTTAGGATGCAGAAAACAGACAACGGAACATTTGAATATAATGATGATAATCATGTTGTTGTTCAGAGTGTTGTTTTTTCTTCCTTAATGAAAATTTTTAACTGGTACATGGTGGTCTCACTGTAGTGCATGTATTAATTTTGGGTAGAATTACGCAAGCTTTGGAGGTAAGATTTAATAAGTGACCTGCAGATCTATTTAAAAACTATAAAATTGGAACTTAATTTCTAGATTTAATTGGACAAAACAATGCTAATTACTAATATGTAGTCACTTTTTTGTTACAAGTGCTGTGGGTTTTGTTATCTAGATGTAATTACAATAAAGTGCTTCAAAATCACTTGTTATCCAAAGTTAGTGAAATTTTATTAGTAAAAATGAAATACATTGTAATTATTACATATTTAGAAAGTAAAAGTATTGATAATACTGTTTGCTGTTGTGCAGCTGTTAGGATTTTAGAAGTATATTCTGTAATTATTGGATACCCTAGGGAGAGAAATTTGTCTATTAAATATAGTTAGCTAGTGCATGAATTGGGCACATGAGCAAATGGCATCCAGTTTGACTGTGGTCCAAGGCCAATACGAGCCAAAACTTAGTATTTTCAGTGGACATGCTTGTGCATTATAAAGCTCATCATCAGAACTAGCATTATACTACCACAGATAAACAAGGAGTACATGGATCTAAATGTGTATTAGCTTCTTCTATTACATTGTTTAACTCTTCTATAAACTGACTACTTGTGTTCCAGACTTTCCATGTCAGAAGTACAGATGAGTCATACTCTTGCAAAGTGTTGAGTTTCAATTTTTCTTGAAACTGCATTTATTTTTAGCATATCAAGCTTATTATGGAAGTGTATTTTGAAGAATATCAACATTTAGAGAAGCACAGAATGGTAGGGGTTGGAAGGGACCTCTGGAGATCATCTAGACCAAATTGTTAAAGCATGAGCTTTAACAATTTCCCCCCTACATACACTGCTATTTCTTCTTCAATTTCCCTGTGTTAATTATATGACAAGTTGTCTTTTGTTGATGAAATCAGAATTGGATCACGATACAGGACTCCTGCTTAATAATTTTAGTGTACTTCTGCTAGGATGCCACTTTCAGGCTTTCCTAAAGATTCAAAAACTAGTACTCCAAAATCTAAGGTGACCAGTATGTATTTATGGGAAAATAATTTTTGGTAAGTTTGATTAGTGTTGGAGAAATTAATGTACTGAATCTTTGGTACAACCAGCAATATTAAGAAGATACCTTACTTGTCAGTAAACATTTAGGAAGTTTCCCTTACTGAATATGAAAACCAACCTAAAGCTCAGTAAGTTTAGAATTTATACTTTCAGTTATATAGCTATAATTTATCAAGTATTAATAGAAGATAACAATAATTTTTGTCCTGTTTAATACACAGTGTGTTTCAGTCCCTCTGCTGCAGCTTGGATTTTGTCAGAAAGTTGCAGAATGAAATTAATGCCTGTCAGCTTGGTTGAGATTTAGGTACATTCTCATCTCTTCTGTGTAACATGCATGAAAATGAACGGAGAAAGTAAGTGGTTTGGCCTTGTTTTAGTGCTAATTGAGATACGGTCTGTCCAATATATGAGACCTTGGGATCTTGTTTTTCAAGAAGAGAGTGGTGGATTGCTAGGCTTTAATCGGGGAACTGTAACTGAATGTTACTGGTGGTGGACCTTACCGTTTAAAAAAGTTGTCAACTGCTTGCTGCTTTGGACTCTGGCTGAAAACTGTCAGGCAAATCATCAGTCCTTGCTGTTTTGTCCTGTTCAGCATCTACCTACTTTTTTCTAACAGATAAAATTAAAATAACGATGTTAAACTTCCTGAGAACATACATTTCTTTTTTATTCAGTTTTTAAGGATGTTGCCTGTGTTCTGAGTTTGTAACGGTTTTTTTTGTTGTAATAGCAGAATTTTAGACAGTTATTAAATGAAATACAGAAGGGCTCTCTGAAGGATGTATTGTGTCTCCTACCCACTGAGTCATACAGTAATGCTTGCTCTTTTTCTGCTATTGTGAATCTTGAATTGTTTTGTGGTTAGTGGAACAACTGCAAAGAGAAGGTGAATAGTTTTCTAATTTGTGTTTGTTTATATTCTCGCCCACGGGAAGTAGGAGATATGCTTTTGATCTCCCACAGAGCCAAGGAAGCTGTTTCTTTTTTGTATGGGACAGACCTAATATCAAAGATGGGCACCCTCTCTCCTGGCCACATTTTATAAGAGAAAACAAGGACATCTATTTCATTCTTTGAAGGAATGAATGTAAACAGCTGTGTTCATTTTCAGTGGATAAAGAAGCTGGCTTATAGGTTTGAATCTGACAGATGAAATCTAGAAAAGGAGTGGAATATACAATTGACCTGTCTTCACTGTCATCCATAGATTTATTTTAGATTATACCTTCTCCACATCATACTGCATGTGGGTAGTCTAGAAGCCTAAATGAAGATTCTTCTCTGAAAGGCAGTCCATACTGCCGTGGGCATAGGATGGGGCTGAGGCAGTCCTGGCTCATTGCCAGACACCTTAACGGATAGCTGTCTTCAGCTGTCCAGGTAGACATACCCTAAATGTTTTATTAGATCTAGGCTTTAATGGTAGGATCAGATTTGACTGAATGGTATATCATGCAAAATTGGTTGACACAACATGTAAATAAAAGCAGGTTGTTGGGGTTTTTTTTGTGTGTGAGTGTGAGAATAAAGCTGTCTATGCAGTACTGAAAAATGTATCTTAAATGAAAGGTGACACACTTCTACCTGTGCAAATGGAGTCATAGTGTCTCAGTGCATTTCTTAGCAAAATGAAGTATGCTTGAAAATAAACACTTTTTAAATTTTTTTTTTTTAAATCCTCCCCATATTTCAGTAACGAGCAAAGCAAAGTTGATAGATGCATTTTGGGTAATTCAAGTTTGTTTTACAGCATATTAGTAATCTTGAATGCTGTTTGGGGACAGATAGTAAAAATGAAGCTGACCAGTAACTGTCATATCATGTTTTGTTAGCGAAATAAGAATTGTTAGGATGCAGAATCATGTTTCAGATGTGATTACAACCTTTTCTTCCTCACCCAAACTCTAGTCTCAGAAAGATCATGTTATGTCCTTTCCTGGACGAGTGAAGTTTAAAGTCACACCATTTTCCTTTCGATCTTCTAAATATGGCACCTCCATAAATGCTGATTTCCTGTCAGCTTTTTTTTTATTGCAATGGAGCATGAATTTATGAAGGTGAACTATTTCTATAGGCAACAGAGAAACACTGAGCAGAAAAATCAACACCTACCAGTGGTGTTCCACCATTTTCAGTGCCTGATATCCTTAATCTCTTCTCCCTGAATCTGGTGTTGTGCTGCAAACCTCCATTGCTGTAAGGCAGCTAATAAGAATATAAACAGAACCTTTTCGTAAAGTAGCAATTTTCAAACCTTTTTCTTTGATGCTCCTGAGCAGTCAGTTTACTGCAGTTTGAGAAGCGCCAGCTTGTTTTGTCTATCCCTGCTCTGTTGTACCTCTGTGTATACCCACAGAACACAGCTGAGAATAAGGAATGCATAGAGGCAATAGGTTCACTGACTGCTCTCAGTGGAGAAAGGAAGGTACCTAAAACTTGCTTTTCTAAAGGGCAGCGATGAGCTTCCCTTAGAGAATGCTGGCTAATGCCTTACTTCTCACCTCAGAGCTTTGCCATGCATGGTCTGTCATACCTACCCAGGGTGGCCCTAGGGAGAGCCTTGTCTGTAAGGGGTCACCCCTTATACCGTGTGCTTCAGTCCAACATTAAAAGCCCCTCAGATTGACAGCTGCTGTCATGCAGAAAGAGATCTCTGCAGATGTTGTGTGACTGCTGCTTTTTAAGAGCAGGAGAACCTTTAGTCACTTTAACATTCTGTTGTGACATGTAGATAAGGGATATGTCATGGAATTCATAAGTTACTCTTTTGTCGGAACATTTTGAACTTCAGGTATTAGAAACTAATTGAAGTGAACATTTCACTTCATCCCTTGCCGACCTCTGCAATCCACATTACTGCTTGGGACAGTAGTTGCACTCACTCAGCCGTTAAACAACTTCTAAAGCTCTAATCTCTGATCTCAAGAGTGTAGTTTTCTTAATGGGATTATTTTTGAAGGTGACCATAAAAGAAAGACAACAGCTACTGGCAGAAGTATTAATAAGTAGTGTGCAATGTGAACAAGCTAGTTGAACTCACTTCTAAATATAATTCTTCTAGATTCTTCTAAAAATAACTCTCCTTCAAACAACAAAAATTGATGTAAGTTGACAGCGTGCTTTAGCAGACGTTGACGAAATGTTGATTTCTGCTTTTTGAGCTTTTAGATAAAAAAATGTAAGCAAACAATAGTTTAAACTCTTAGTAGATGTTATTGCTATATTACACTGTCCTTGTCTGTTTTGTGTGTCATATGAACACTACATCTCATTTATCTTCTGATTTTTTCCTCATCTTGCCGTTCTCCTCTCCTCCTCTTCTCTTTTCTGCAAAACTGCTACATGTTACTTGCTGAGGTAGTATCTAGTTTGAGCAAGAGACAACAGCCTCAGTTTTGGAGTATGTTACTGTTCACAGTTGTTACCTTTTCGATCCTTGCTAAGTGAACTGGTAACTGAAATGCTTTGTTCTCTTCTTGTGGTGGAGGTAAGTCTTCTCTACATGGTAAAGCGGAATGATGACGTGCAGGACTCATTTTAATGTGTAGATACCCTACACGAGGCTAGGCAAGTAAATGTATTCCAATTACAAACTCTTACAGCAGGTCTCAAGCTATGCTTATTTACATTCGTGGGTCACTTTAATATGAGTATGTGGAAGAAGGCTTAATCATTTTAACAGCTTAAATAATGAGCTGTAAATTAAAGATTATGCTTGGATTTTTTTTTCTAATTGCTATAAATTGTAATACTTAATTTTCTTTCCATTGTTATTCTAGTTATAAGGCATACCACTTTTTCAAATATTTTAAAGGTAGGAGTGCTAATAAAATGTGTTATACTGTGCTTATTTTCATAAACATCAGTTTATCATTATGTACCTAAGCAAAAAACTGCATTTAATAGCAGTTGAATTTTAAATTGGAAGCTAGAAATCTGTACCAAGATCAAGAGGATAGCAAAGGAATCATGTTTTGACCAGTAGATTCTAGAATGTTAAGACAATAATTATTTTGTTTTATTTGTAAGAACTAGTATAATTTAAAGAGCTAGGGATATGAAGAGAAGGTACAATTTACTGTCAGAATTCTGAATTCCTTATTTTACAGATTAAAAAAAATTATTTTTTAAAAAATTATTAGCACCTCATGCATGTGGGGTTTTTTTGGGGGGTGCTTGTTTTTACATTATGCTATGTAAAGCTTGCTTAGGAGAGAAATTTTTAACTACCTTGATGCATTTGCATATACCTAGGACTTGAGAAAATACCTTTCTAAACAAAACTTTGTGGTTACTGTTAAAAAAAGTTGCTTGTGCTTTCATTGTAATTCTAGGCAGAACTGTATTTAGTGAGAACAGAATAAAGCCATAATCCTGAGTGGATTTTTTTTTTGTTGTAACAGATTATTAAAATAAAGAAACATGCATAGGTTCAGAGAGACCAGACATCTTTGGTGATGGGTGATGTGTGGGTGAAATCCTAAAGGATTTCTGTGTGACCATTCACAACTATGATAAATATAAATATCATGTAACAGCTCATGGCTTTTATAGTTGTTATAGTAAAAACCAAGCAGAATTTTTAGAGCTTCTCTGTTCTCTTTGAAGCCTGGGCAGCAGTGTTACTGAGGAAGAAAACTATTTGGTTTCATCCTATTACTGTGTCAAAACTGGAAGAAACCAATAACTAGGAATGAGGTTTAACAGGTAAAAAAAAGAGGATGTGGAAAAGTGGAGGAAATTACTAGTGTGAACAGTGAGCAGTTCCAGGATCGCGTGAAGCAGTTATGTTCCGAAAGAAATTTGCTCAGGCTCCCAACCGAGTCTTAAAAATTCTGCCACCAAATTAAAGGAAACCTCAAGTGGTGGTGTTGTCTCCAATAATAGTCTTATTTCTGAATATTGCTAAATCACTGCTATAACACATAATTTATGTGGGCTTCTCAGGAAACAATTTTTAAAGTGTTACAGCTTTTTGGAATAAGCCAGATTTAGCAAAATAAAATATGCTCTTGGAATCTACTAAGATGGTGTACAAAATAAGCTCTTTACTCTCAATTTGTTCTATCCTTATATGTCAGCTGGCATGTTCAAATGAAATTTTGTCTGTCATTTAATAAACTTGTGCTTTTTACAAAGAATACATAATTCTTCCAGTGAAATGCAGCTTAATATTTGCTTGCTTGACAGTGTAGTTGTTTTTTTCCCTTGACAGTTATTAGAAAATTTCGAAGTGGAAGGTCAGACCCTAAACCTTCTCATACTCTTTTACTTTCCAGTTACAGACTATGAATACAGCAGTTTTGTCACAAGATGAAAAAATTGGATTTAAGGGCCTCTTATGCTATCACAACCACTTAGCTTTCTAGCATAGGGTGACTGTGGGTGGGGATGGGGTGTGGAGATTTCAAAGTTCTTTTCCCAAGCCTGCTGCAATAGGCCTTTGGGAAGGAAATGGATGACTACTAAAGAAGAAAAAAAAAACAAAGAAAGAGGCGAATGAAAACTTGCAGCTAAAAAAACCCCAACACTGCCCCACCCCCCACCCCCCCTTTTCACCTGAAAGGCTGAAACAAGAACACAGACTAGTCAGTCATGCTTTGAATCCATTTATTTGACATTTGGTTTTATTTTCAAATAATGTTTTATCTACTTAATTTCTGTCTCTCCTTGGAGAAGAGCTAAACCTGATAAATGATGAGGAGTATGACTGCTGTCATACTTAGCAATTTGTCCTACTTACATCAAGAAGGCAACAGTTTTGAAAACATGAGGAGACTCCTGTTGTCAGTCTCCCATGTGTGCAAAACAGGAAGATTTTTGGTTCTTTTCAGTATGGAATGAGAGGGATTATGTTCATAGTTGTGTGTGATCACATCCTGGTGTGATGGAGCTGCAAGACATACGGATGAGTGGGATCAATAGATGGCATTATTTGTGAAGGCACAGAAGTTAATCAAGATAAGATGGGTGAAGCAGTGCAGCAAGAAACTGTAAGGAGGAGTTAGACAGAATAGAAAAAAAAGAAGCATTTGTGATTTTTCAAATACCTACTGAGTTTGAGGGGCACTGGAGGCTTCTGTGTGATTTTTCTCCTTCAGGAAAATTCACTTTAAAAACTGCCCATTTTTCTGTTAAATTATTTAAAGCCTCAACCCTTTCAAAATTGGTAGTAATATTCTCAAGGTTTTATTTAATGATGTATTGAATGTTGATAGAGAGCTTTATGTGTGTGTGTGTGTGTGTGTATAGATTGTCTACACTGGGAAGAGTTGAAGAGTTACTGGAGAGGGTTTAAAGGATAGAAGATGTACTAGGAGGAGGAAGTGACTCTGGGAGCTGGAAAAGGGAGAAAGGAAGATAAATCTGGTGTGTAGATAAACAATTTAGGAAAAAGTAAAAGGTGAAGGCGCTTTGGAAGAAAGCTCTGGCATGCTGATATATACATTTGAGACAAAATAGAGAACAGCAGTAAGGGAAACGAAAATAACCTTCTGGGAAACAAAATCCTGTATACAAATGTAATTGGTGGAAAATGTGACTGAGAACAGAAAGTGGAGGGAGAAAAGCAAGCAGAGAAAGGTAACAAAAATACTAAGGATGCAGAGGATCAAAGTGCATATCTATCCTAAATCAGGGGCTTATTTAAGAAAAGAAAAACACCTGAATTTACAAAAATATGAGGGAGGAAGAGGGATATGGGATACAAAACTAGGTTAAACTACAACTTGAGGTTAGAAACCCTATGCAGATCTGAAGGGCATGTAGTTATTAGTAGAGCTTCTTTATGGGCCATATTTGTTCTATTCAAAGAAACATCCAGACAGTCAGACTAATATCTTGTTAGCCATTATCACTCATCCTATAACCTTAGAGTATCAGTTAGGTTTTCATCTTGCTTTCTGGCAGGTGCTTTTTTCCTTAAAGACAGCAATACAAGATTTTGCGGAGCCAGTTATTTAAGTTGTGGGTATGAGGCTTCAGTGCCTTATGTTAACAAACTGCACAAGGCCTCAGCAACATCTGGTTTTAAGAACATTATACAATCTGAAACTTCATGACTAACTTAGGGTAATATGTTGTATAAAATTCTTGCACTATTGTCACAGAACTCGAGGCAGGAACCCTGTTTCTGTGTCTGCATTTTGAAAAGGTATGGATTTTATATGGATGTAATATTTTAAGTAGGCTCAGTGAGTTTTACAAATGTGCTTGTAAGAATGTAGATTGTCAAGAAATTCTCACGGTACCGATTTTGTTAGGCAGCCCCTGCTGATGGTTCTTGCATTCACGTCAGCCTGCAGTTGTATGGTCTTATAGTAAGCGGGACTGGGTACTCATCCAAGGTCTTTTTGGTTTTGTTTGCTGGATTACGTTTTGCTTGGATTCATTTTCTGATCTTCTCAGACAATTTTACCTGCGTGCCAGGGGTAGAAAGATAGGGGAAGAAACTGCAGGATTTCTGTCTGTGCTGCTTAAAAAGTGGTTATCAAATTATTACCTAAGTATTCATTGTAGATTTATGCAAAACTTTTCCAAGAATTCTCTTCAAATCTATTTCTGCACTTGTGAAATCAAGGGAGCTTTGCAACTGATTTCAATAGAATCAGGCTCCTTATAAAAAGAAGTGGACTGGGGAATCACAGAATCACAGAATGGCAGGGGTTGGAAGGGACCTCTGGAGATCATAGTCCAACCCCTCTGCCAGAGCAGGGTCACCTAGAGCAGGCTGCACAGGGCTGCGTCCAGGCGGGGTTTGAATATCTCCAGAGAAGGAGACTCCACAACCTCCCTGGGCAGCCTGTTCCAGTGGCTGGAGGGAATTCCTGAGGTTTCTCTTTCAAGACACAAGTCATCTTTTCTTTTCCGTTTTCATCACAGTATGCTTAGTTTTAAACTATCAGAGTAAGAAAATAAGGCGTCTATGTAGGTTTGGAATTGGACTTTACATATCAGTTGGGCTTTTGTCAGAAATAATTATGATGAGTATTCTACACAGTTATAACATTCTTTCTAAAATCATAGCTGTAAACAGTCCTTATTTTTCTTAAACTCGGGCCATTTTTCAGAAGAAAATAATTCTGGCAAATATGTTATTCCAAGCTGGAGATACCCTATTCTGTGAGTCCCTTAAATTAACATCTTAATTGAAAGTGAGACATTATGGGTGGGGAAGCTTTATTAATGAACTTGGGGATGAGGGAGTTTGGAATAAAATAGCCAATAAGGGTGACAGTTAAAATGAAACGAGATTTTGTGCTGTCAGTTCTGTAAGACAGTAGAAAGAGATTGTTCTAAAATCAAATAAGCAGTTTGCGTGCATAAGTTAGTTATCAGTAATCTGATGCCATGTCAACCAGACTTCTGTAATTGTTTATTTTTTCCCAGAAGAATGAAATACATAGTTTATATTAAAAAATTAAAGCAATGCGGGACAGGGGGGAAGTTTGTTTTGCATGACATTCTCACAAAATAATCCTTTAATATAGCATCAGGACTGGTATAGTTAAGACCATTTCTTTGTATGTTACACGCTTCAGGTGAAAGGAACCATTTTATTTTAGTGGTAATTTCAAACTTCCTTCCTGTTTTATTTTGTATTGGATACAACTACTTTAAGGGGAGATAGTCCTACAATTCTTAGATAATTATCATAACACTAGGAAAATTAGGTTCGATTTTCTGTATCTGCCTCCATTTATTCTTTTAATCCCTTAGCAGTTTTAAAGTCTTCATAAAATAAAACCATAGACGTGATGACTAGGGACCTCACTTTATCTAGTGCAGACACCTGCTCAACTCAGAACTGTGGCCAGCACTAAGCCAGGCCAGGTACCTTTGTCTGGATGAGCCTTGAACACTTGCAAGGATGGAGCTTCCACAGGCTTCTCCATGACCTGTTCCAGCCCTGCACCATCCTCCCATGGAGGAATTTTCTCCAGAAGTCCATTCTGAACCTTCTGAGTTGCAATTTATAGTCATTCACTTTTAACTCTCTGCTACTACCAAGAGGAGTTTGATTCCATTGTTTTTGTAACTCCCATCCAGTCGTCGTCATTTGCTGTTATGAAATTGCTCCTGAGTCCTTTTGTCTGAAATGGTCTAGCTTGCCTAGTCTTCTTGGAGGCTGTGAGTTCTCAGCCCCTTACCATCCAGGGGGACCCTCTCCAGTTTCCTAATAGTCTTTTTGAAATGGGAACCCCTAAACCAGTGTTCTAGGTATTGCCTTACTAGTGCTGAGTTAGAGGGGAATGGTGACTCTTCTTGTTCTGTTTGTTCTTGTTTCAGTCTTGTTCTTTTTCTTCCTAATGTATCCCAGTGTGCCATTTGCCTTATTTGTGATGAAAAAGCACTGTGGACTTGTCTTCAGCTTAGGGTCCGTGGTAACCCTCAGGTCCTTCTCAGCAGGGCTGCCACTCAACCAGTCAGCTGTCAGCCTGTACTGACGTGTGGAGCAACTGTACCTCCTTGTACTTCTTGGTGAACTTCACAGTTTCAGATGACTCGCTCCTCAAGTTTCTCCCTGTCCCTCTTTTTACTGTTACACAATGAGTTTGGTTGTGGGTTTTGGGGGGAGTTGTTTTGGTGGTTTGGGTTTTTTTTACTGTGTCAAAACAGGTTCAGAGCTAGATGTTCTGTACAGCTCTGCTTACAATCTGTGTAATCTAAAGATGACTCAGGAATCGAGGACTCATCAAAGTGAAAAACGGCTGTGAACATCTTGAAGGCCCAGTCCCCAAGGAAGGGCTTTTTTAGATTTTTATCTTAGGAAAAAAAGGCTAAATTTCCAAACTTGTAAATGAAAGAGAAAAGGGACATTTCTATTTTAATTTTCATCTTTGTAGTGATGAGAAGGTATTGCTACTGAACAGTTGTATAGCCGTGTGCCTGAAATTTCTTAGTAGTAGCACTAGCAGTGGTTACACAATCACTTTAACACGGTATTAGTCTGTGTTGGCCTTCAAGGATGTCATCCCAGTAGACTGTCCATCTATATACTACATGTGTTGAATCTGTTTTATAGATTAATAAAGACCTCCTTTTTGGGGATGTAAATACAAGCAGCTTTCAAAGGAGGAAAAACGGACAGATATTTCAAAAATAATGGTACAGTCGCATTGTGAGTATCTGCAGTAAAACCTGCTTCATACCTACGTATTTCAAAGACAATTATTGAGATACTTTGTTTTGATTAATACAGTTAATATTGGGATTCTTTTGACATAAATAATGAGGTCAAACTAAGCCTCTTTCTTGCCACTTTTGTATTTAAGTATTTCTTTTGAAGATATAATTTGAACAGGAAGTGGAGGAATGAGGTCTGATATATTTGTGTGTGAAGGAATTAATTTTTGTTAATCTGTTCATTAAAATTTTAAAAGAAAAAAACTTGAAAGTTTTTCTGACAACCTAATCTAGTAGTTTATTTTTTTTAATACTGCAGCTGAAATTAAAGGCATCCATCATAGTGATGTGGATAAATAAAGAAATATTCCTCACAGAGTTGTTATTACAGGCTAATATTCATCTAGTAATAACATAGTTAATAGCAAATAATTTGAATAGTGAGTGCGCAGAAAGTTAATGCGACTGAGATGATGAATGCAAGAGTATTCCTGTCTGGAAAATAGATACTAAGATGTACACAAATATAACCTTCCTGTGATTTGGATGATTTTGTTACTGTTTTACCAGTTAAGACTGCAAGGTTAAGACCTAAAGTGCTTATATTCAGTAGACACACGACAAACTGTGGTAGTAGCAATGCAAGCCTCCTGCCCACACACCAAATGCTATTACTTGCTTTAAATTCATATACAACGTAGTTGCTTTAAGGATGTGAAAGGAAGCTGGGTGTTCCGTTCCTTCTCCAAACTGAAAGGTTATTTTCCACCTTTGACAGCACTTGTTTTAAATTAGAGGTGCACACATACGAGTGTGGTCTCTTGCATTCTGAAAAACTGTCTTTCTGAATTTTAGTGCGTGTAAATTGGAAGACAGAGGCCTGTTGTGATTTCTCTGGACTTCTACTTGAAATCCACATTCAATTTTAGGTCTCTGTGTGCTTTGGTACAGCAGTAGTGTATTGCAAGCAAAAGACTAGGAAGTGTGGTGCTTCTGATTTCTGGGCAGGGGGTATTTTTGATTGATACTGAAGGTTGGTTTTGTTCAGTTGTTTTTCTCAGCTGGAAATGTAGCGTCCATGTGTGTAAAATCTCGGAATGGAGTGGTGAATTCCCAATATGCTAGTGGATTTCAAACAGAGAGCCCCAGGTGGAGTTACTTATCCGTCCTACCTATTAATTTGCCACGAGCTGGCTAATTTAGGCAAAATTGTAATCCCTGTAGGTATCATGACAATCCAGACAATAGTGACTCTGGAAATAGATTGTAGGACATTGTGTTCTCTGTATTTTCTCATTTTTACTGCAGGGCAAACAAACGCGTATTCTTCTGCTTACAATTAGTACACCTGCTGAAGTGCAGGACCTTTCCTCAACACTATTGCTCTGTGACAAGAGCATTATTATAACTGTATTTTTTCAGTCAGAAGAGCAGTGGGAGGAATAATGCATTTAAATATACCAAATCATATTTAATTTGTTGCTTAGCAGCCAAAGCAAATTATGGAAATCTCTGAGACAGATCAAATATTGCTGTAGTAAAGGGGTTTCAGATCAGTTTCTCCATTTTTGTTGTTATTTAATATTACACCAAAGTTCAGAGTTTGAGGGAGGGAGGTATCTTTTCCCAGTTACTGATGTTCTCATTAGCCAAAATCATTTTGAAGAACCCTGAAAGGGCATCAGGAGAAAAGCAAAAGTGAGTATTAAAACAAAAAAGGGAGTGGAGAGAAGAAAAGAGGCGAAAAAGAAAAACAGCTCTGCCTTTTGAATCTCACCAGATGAGCACCTTAGTTAGGTACATGGATGAGAAAATGTAACATATCCCTAGTCTGGAGATGTTTACGGAATTCCCTGGATGCCAATTTAATTTACAAGGTTTTTCACCATCTAAGTTCAAGCGTATGGAAAATACACTAACTAGTCTTTGCTATTTTGAAGGTACAGGTGATTCAATTTCACATTGTGCATAGGGCAAGCTATGTTATGTGTGAAATTTTAATCATTTGATCTTAATTTAGTTTACTATATGTAGTTGGATACAAAGGATAGTAATTACCACAGCAAAAGCAAACAAAAGCTTTGAGCACATACAATTCTTTCAGTGTTTTTCTGTTTCCAATATTTTGTGCAGGAAAGAATTGCTATGAATTGATGTTTGGGGGTTGGGATGTGGAACATAAAATTTGTTTAAAGGTAAAAGTACCCTCAGATTGATTCAACAGTAAGATACATATGTAAATACACACAGAATAAAAATAAAATAAAAAAAGATAGACTTTAATATACAAGTAAGCATTAAGGTGTATGCAAACAGAGCCGAACTGTTCCAGGTTGACTGAGGAGCAGACTGAGCTGAGCAGAGGATGTTCGTATGTGACTAATGTGAGATCATCTGAGGGGCTGGTATAGCTATAAAAAACCCACCAAAACTCATGCAGTGGAGAAGGGTAGAGATTGGGAAATCCTTTTTTTTTTTTTTTTTCTTTTTTTAATTTTTTTTTTTGGCTGCAGTGCAGTCTGATGGCCTCTCCTGTGCTCTGTGATCCCAAGCAGCAAGCAGTGCTGGTAGGGCTAATCGTGCCAGCTAACGGCATCTGAATTTGGGGTCTTGGAGCATGAAGGAAGCAGCTGCTGCAGTGCATGAGAGCTGGGTACTGTAATGGGAGGTGTGCGTGTATGTGTGAATAGAGGAAATTCCTAAGCTTAAAGCATGAAAATGGACTAATTTTGAGTCAATGTTTTGTGATCGCAAACCTGTTGCTGTCATGAATGATTCTTCATAGAAACTTAAAACCTTTTGGAAAGAAAAATCCTTTTGCTTGGAAGCTTGATGTATACTAATCTCTTTGTTACCCAGCACACAGGCCACAGTCCGTTTTCTTTGTCAGTAAGGAAATAGAAGCTGAAGTTCTCAGGCTATGACCACAAGTGTGGTTTTTGACTTTTACCTCCTCCAAGTCTTTAGGCTTTTTTTCTTTAAATTTCTTTTGGTATAAAGATAGTGTTTACCCTTCTTTTAAAGTTTCTCTTTCTGGTTTAAATGAGTAATCATTATGTGTGGGCAGCATCATTTTGAGGGTAGCTTTTGATGCATAAGCAACTCTGCAGAGAGATACTGGATATTTATGGAAGTGTGGTGGGGGTTTTTTTGTTTTGTTTTGTTTTGTTTTTTTAAGTGAGCAGAATATTTCTTATCCTAACGTAGAGAAGGAAATATATACTTTTCAAAATAAGATACAGAAAATGTTAGCAACTTTTCTATCACAAATAATTATTTTATAAAGAAAAAAACAAACACAGTACAACCTGAATGTTTAGTTTGTTCTTTACTGTGAAATATTTCTGCAGTTCATATGGTCTTCCAAGAATTCTGTTTACACAGCATCTTTTGTTTAAAGGTATTTATGTATTTCAAGGCTTAATTGGATTTAGGAAAACATGTGAGAAGCATGGGAACTATCTGTTTTCTTTCATATCGAAAAGCTAAAGGGATAGAGAATCTTTGTGGACTGCTTAAAATTAACACAACGTGAGAAGCTTGGAAAAAGAGACACCACCACAGACTCCTTATGCCCTAATCTCAAAATTATTCTCTTTCCTTTTTTTGGCATTCAGAATTTCATTTCAAAATGTAATTTTAGGCAGTTGCAAAATTCCAGGTTACAGAACAGTGCTGATATAAACATCATATTTCTCAAAAGATACTTGGATACTAAAGCTGAAAATTGACAACCTAGTTTAGTTGTAATTGAGGGAAGGGGCTCTTACTGTGTTGTGTTTGTGGGGTTGTTTGGTTTGGTTTGGTTTTTTTTCCTGACAGAAACAGGTTCTACTATTATAGTCTACAGTTTCAATGGCAAAAAAAACCCTGAAAAGCATGCAGGGAGCATCACTTTGGTGTTTCACTGATGAAATTCAAAGATAATGTTACCAGTCAACAGTGGGCATCTAATGGACAGTTTGCTTACTGCCAGAAGCCTTAAGGGAGGTAGTCTACAAATTAGCAATGAAATAGTCAGAAGTGATCTCTTTCTGTAAGGTAGTAGAGTTTTTAGTTTGAATTGTAAGACAAATGCCTTTAGCTGTACAGGACCTCTGTTTTTTCCTCAAAACATAGCATAGCTAGGCTTTTCTCCATGTCTTTGCTTCAACTATAGGCATTAAGAGGATGTTTCTCACAGGCACCTTCTTGTCATATGCTCGCTTTTAGGATACACATAATCTATATATTTCTGACAGGACCAGTGCTTATTGCACATGTGCAGTACAGCAAAAGCACTGACATAGATTCCTGCTTGTGTCTATTGAAAAGGCAGCATCCAGAAATGGCACCACAACAATATATGTAGTGTACTCCCAACTGTATTCTTTCATGAGGACCGGCAAGAATATGTTGATGACGAGTTAGGCAACTGCAGTCTGTTTCCATCTTCTCTCAGTCTTCTGGAGTCTCTACCCTGTTGTAGGACTGAATGTGCATCTCTCACATGGATGGAGTGAAAGACAGGTGTCAGTAAGGAGCAGACTGCAGCTACAGAGCAGTTTGGTTCATCGGCAGCCCCTTTCCCCCTACTATGTTTGAAAAGTCCTAAACAAAGAGCATGGACTTCATGTCAGGTGAATTGGGATGGCAGGTTGCATGTGTATCTTGAACTATGTAATTCAGGAAATGGTATTGTTCCAGAGAGGCTGAAAGTATTCTGGTGATCATGGTTTTCTCTCTTGGTGTTTGGATCTAACCAACCACATACTAGATTTGCTGAGTTGAAAATGATTTGGCAAGAACAATGTTGAATCTTGTTTTCTAGCCTGTGATCCTGCGGTCAGGGCAGAGACTTGGGATTTGAGGAGTTTTTGTGTACATGTGCTGATACTTGGAATATAAACCTGTGAGAAATTGTTTTATCTTGATTTGCATTGAAATGCATTTGCAGATTATATATTCTTGCAGGATTGGACCATTAATCTTTATTGCTAAGTTTCTTCATTTATGAGCTTGAATAGCATCTATATCCCTGATGCAGATAGAGTGAATTTGTCTGCCTGCCTGCATTTATGTTCTTAAAGTAATAAATTCTAAGCAAGCAGAAGATACCATGATGGTTGATGTTATTCAGAGCTGCAAAGTTGTGGTTGTAGCAAATATCTAAAATTGTGTAATTTGTACAGAGAGCTTTTGTGCTTACAGAACAAAAAAAGTGCACACTTTTTGTATGTTTTGTGAGCTCAGGTAATATTTTTTTTTCCCTAATGCATAGCTGAAGTTTACTCAAAATTACCAAAGATAGATCTTTTTCCTGCCACTTCCGGGTAAATTCATTGTAACTGCTTGTCAGGAATGTAAAAAATTTGCTGAAGGCTTTCTGGGGAATTATAAAGAATGCACTACACTTGCTCATTCAATGAGCGTTAGGTTGGCATTATGATGCCATTAGAAGTCTCTGAATATTGTAGTAAATTGAGATGTTCATTTTCATTCTAATGTCAATAAAAGTTTCTGGAAATGTGGACTGTGTGAGGGTGACAAATTTTGGCAGATTTGTTTTTTCTTGTGTAATCATTTAGATGCCTTTTTTACTGTTGTATTTATTTTAACACTTGGGTATAAATAAGAATGCTACAGTCACATTCAGGTGTCTTCAAACATGAACACTTTTCCAGCATTCTTGGTACTCTACTGTGAGAAATTCCTGTATACGTTTAGATTAGGAAGAGCACTGTATTACGATATGATAGATCATATTATATCACAGAATAGTTGAGGTTGGAAGGGACCTCTGGAATCATCTGGTCCAATCACCCTGCTCAAGCAGGGCCACCTAAAGACAGTTGCCCAGGACCATGTCCAGACAGCTTTTGAATATCTCCAAGGATGGAGACTCCACAACCTCCCTGGGCCACCTGTGCCAGTGCTCGGTCACCCTCGCAGTAAAAAAAGTGTTTCCTGATGTTCAGAGGGAACCTCATGTATTTCAGTTTGTGCTCATTGCCTCTGGTCCTGTCACTGGGCTCCACTGAGAGGAGCCTGGCTCCATCCTCTTTGCACCCTCCCTTCAGATATCCATATACGTTGGTAAGATTGCCCCCTGAGCCTTCTCCAGGCTGAACAGTCTGGCTCTCTCAGCCTTTCCCCGTATGTGAGGTGCTCTGCACTTCTTGTTGAACTTCATGAGGTTCCATAATCTATTCTTTAATCTTGTATATCTAATATAATGCTTTGTCTACAAAATCTTGTGTATTCTTCATCTGTTTTTCCATCCAGATTTTCAATATGTAAATGGAGATGACTTTCTGAATGCATTTATGTTCTTTAATTGAGCATTCTCGAAATTGAGGGAGGAAAAAAAAAATGTTTTCTGCCAGCATCTCTTTCATCATCTCATTTTATTCCTTTTTTGAGATATCATTATTCTCTCCAGTGTCCAAAGACAACATCTACAACTTTACATGTGTATATATTCAAGTATCACCTCTGTGAAACTATCGATGTCTTAATGAATTTAGCAGATTTTGTTGTATTGTAGTGGGTTTCTGTGGCAAGGTTTTGGTAGCGGGGGGGGCTGCAGGGGTGGCTTCTGTGAGAAGGCACCAGGAGTTGGCCCCACGTCAGATAGTTTCAGCTGGCTCCAAGACTGGCTCCTTCATTACCTGTCCCATTTTAAGGTTTTTGGAACAAGGAGTAGGCCACGTATAAGTACCAGGTGAAAATTAGAGGATAAATACATTGTAAGGTGAGGCAGCATGGTGAGACACTGGAATAGGTTGCCCAGAGAGGTTTTGGTTGCTCCATCCCTGGAAGTGTTCAGAGTCTGGTTGGACAGGGCTTTGAGCAACCTGGTCTAGTGCAAGATGTCCCTGGCCATGTCAAGGGGTTGGTCTAGATGATCTTTAAAGGTCCCTTCCAACCCAAACCATTCTATGATTCTAAGAACCAGAGAGATTTCTGGTAGATGTACACAATAGAAGAAATGGAGACAGTCAAATTACGTTTGTTGACTCAATGATCTTATCTTAATCTTACCTTAGAAAATGCAGATAAAGAGTTTTTAACTGTTTGCACTGAGAACTAATAAAAGCTATAATGTAGTCTCTACATGTATTGTGGTGACTAAAGTACTGTAGTATAGTTACAGGGAAAACACTGAATTTAATAATACTGCCTGATGTTTATATATTAAAAACATGACATTTTTAAAAAGCATTCTTTAATAACATTTAACCAGTTGCTGTGTTCCTACTGGTCATATGCATTACTGTAGGCATATTGAGCTTTGCAAAAATGAATATAAGAATCAAGTGTATTTTAATTTAACGAAGCACTTGGTGCTTGAATGTTTTATGTTCAGAAAGAAAATAAGTCGAAAATTACTTTAAAATAAGTCTGTATTTTTTTCTAAGAATAGATAAAAAAAAGGTATATGTGTGTCTGATGTCTGTGGTGGTGGTTTTTTGTTTTTTAAATTTTTTTCCTGAACAGTGAGGAGAATAGGGAGGGACAGGGAGCACCTGCAAAGAAATACAAATCTTACTCCAAAACCAAGAAGCTTCCCGGAAGTCTTTCTGCTCTTTCAGCTGCCTCCAACTGAGGAAACCTTAATTTAAGAACCTTGCTTTTTCATACCTAACAAGACCATTGAGGTATTTGGAGTCGATAGTGCTAGAGACTTTAAAGATTAAAGTCACTATCTTTAACTGGGTCAGGGAAACAATTGGTGGATTTGTAGAGAGAACAGAAGCTATATTATGATTGCCTCACAATAACATTTATGTAGAAATAGATGCAGTTCTGTTAGTTCCTGTCTTTTGGCCTAATGCCAACTGTACATGTAAACAGAGAAACCACCAGAGTATGTTTACACATCTGTCCAGCAGGCTGTAACAATTTATTAAAGAATAAACACTAGGAAAAAAAAAAATCCAGAGATCACATGATTCGTTTAATACAATATATAAAACTATTTCTGTTTTGTACTCAAGCATATGGTAAAGTACACGTGACTTCTAATGGTAGTTATCGTTTGCATTTTACTTATTGGATGGAAAGAAATCACAATCATAAAGCTCGGCCAAATGCCTCTGTGTTAGTTCTTAATATTTTCGTTCTGTTTCTTCACTGTGATTCATACAGATTTCAATATGTCTGCTTCAAAAGATCATAAAAAAATGTTTGATGGTGTTAACAAAATATATAAAACTAGGAGGAGTTGCTGATACAGCAGGTGGTTGTGCTGCTGTTCAGAGGGACCTGGACAGGCTGACAGGAACCTCATGAAGTTCCACAAAGAGAAGTGCAAAGTCCTGCACCTGAGGAGGATCAACCCCAGGCACCAGTACCTGCTGGGGGCAGACTGGCTGGAAAACAGCTTGGCAGAAAAAGACCTGGGGGTGCTGGCTGAACATGAGCCAGCAAGGTGCTGTTGCAGCAAAGAAGGAGCTGCATTAGGCAGAGGGTCACCAGCGGGTCAAGGGAGGTGATCATTCCCCTCTACTCAGCACTAGCAAGGCCACATCTGGAGTGCTGAGTCCGGTTGTGGGCCAGTGCAGAAGAGACACGGACGTACTGGAGTGAAAGGCCACAAAAATGATTAAGGGATTGCAGCATCTGTAACATGGGGAGAGTCTCAGCGAGCTGGAGTTGTTTAGCCTAGAGAAGAGAAGGCTCGGGGGAATCTCATCAACGTGTACAAATGCCTGACAGACGGCAGTAAAGAAGGTGGACGCAGGCTCTTCTCAGCAGTGCCCAGTGACATGACAAGAGGCAATGGGCACAAACTGAAACCCAGGAAATTCCGTTTAAACATAAGAAAAAACTTTCTCTCTGTGGGTCTGGTCAAACGCTGGAACAGATTGTCCAGACACTGTGGACTTCCTGTCTGTGGAGGTACTCAAAACATGACTGCACAAGGCCTGGAGCAACTGCTCTAGCTGACCCTGCTTTGAGAAGGGGATTAGTCTAGATGATCTTCAGAGGTCCTTTTGAACGCATTGATTCTGTGATTTATTGGCCAAAGTTCTTCTGACTTGCTTTTCTACTGAACTGAGCTTTTACGACTTCAAATGTGTGGACTTTTTTAAACTTTCTGGAAACATTCTAGGAGGATAGTGCAGCACTGGAACAGGTTGCTCAGAGAGACTGTAAAGTCTTCATCCTTTCAGGCCTCTAGACCATGATGAATCAAAGCCAAGGCTGCCCTGGTTTAGTGCTGGCAGTAATCCTCATTTGAGCAGGAGAGTGGCCTAGATGACCTCCGGAGGTCCCTCCAACCAAATGTCTTTCTCATTCTGTGTCTCCCTGTGGATTTTAGATCCACATGTTCATCGGACTTAATTTAGAAAGTGAATAAGGATTCTTCGTAATCACCGTGAATGGGGTCAGTATGATGAATTGATCCAAGCAACTTGCCCTCCTGTAGCTGCAGTTCTTTGAGGGGCTGTCATTATGCATGCGGTGACCTACCTTCTATCCCTGATGTTTGGAATTTCTGCAGCTGAGGGTTCCTGCCACTGCACATGCACAAAGAACAACTTCATGTAGTGTACCTGCAGGTGTCGTAACATAGAGACGGTGCAGCAAAAGAAAATGTTTTTGGTTAAGAAGTAGCCCAAGTTTACTGGAGTGCTTGCAAACCAGCAATGAAAGGTCTGTGGTCAACACATCTGAAGTAACTATGGTTGCTTCTAGATTAGTAACTGTTTTCTGTTTATAAAACAAGTGTAAGTTTATACAACAAAAGTACGTAAGTCCCACTGCGCTCTCTTCCTCGGCAATAACATGGAGAGGTTGTCATTGGGGTAAGGATAGTGTGCCTCTATGCTGATCCCTTTTGATGACTCTCCGCAATAAATGAACCGTATTGAATAATCAGATCCCTTCGTGTTAGCTGCTAACTAGCTTTCGCTTTAGTTAGTGTCACATTGGCTATACTATTAGATAATGGTAAATTTTCATGGCTTTAAATACCTATGCTAGTTATAGCATGTGGGCTTGTTTTAATTGGTTTTAATGCTGATTATCAAATGGAAGACTGTCCTCACTATTCTGTTCTGTATTTTCTCCTTCTCCTCTCTTAGGAAATGGGTGGGAGGTGGGGGAAGGAAGGAGGAATGAGGCAACACTGAAAATTGTGTTGCAGCACATCATCTTCTGGAATGGTAGGTGGTTTCAGGTTGTGTGCATCTTATAAGAGATGTTTTCAGAAGTTGACATAAAACCATGCAGCTGATGAAATTACGCTTACTTCACTGAGTGATCTAGTTGCATAGTTATGCACACACTCGCACATAGGTCTAAATTTACTTGTTCTGTAATGAGTGTATCGTATCAGTATATATGAAGTAAAAGACATAAAAAATGTTTTCACATTTACAGCTAAGTACAGCTAAGCGTACTTTAGTTTCAGACAATTATTCTCAGTGGCTTGTTTGGAAACTTGAAAAGCAGGGTTTGTATGTGTTAGCAGGTGTTCCTCTAAATATAGTAAATAGTTCTATCTAAATATTTTCTGTATTTTATGCAATGGCAGTAACAGTTGTTAAAATACATTTGAAATATCAGAAGTTTTGTAGAATTCTGTCAGGTTATGTAAATTCAAGACTTACTTTCCTCTTCCTCCTCCCGTTTCTTTGCAAAGAATTTACTAGTTACTCATCTTTTTATTTCTGCAAACAAAAAAGTTATCATAAAGTATATTCAGTACAATAAAGATGAACATTTGCATATGAAAAGTACTTTAGTAAATGCAACTTTAGGCAGTTTACATTGTGCACAATGTTTGTTAATCTTAAGGTTGTCAGGCTAGTTTAAACAGATAGAGGACACAGGAAAAAACTGAGTAGTTTAGAAAGTTAAGATCTATGTGTATATACACGGAAAATGTTGCCAGTAGGAAAGCAACAGGTGTCTTTAAAAAAATGATCCCGTTTTCCTCTCCACTTTTTGTATTAGTCCTAATGTTGGCTGCAGAAGCTCTGACAACAGATCACAGACGTAAGCCTCTTGTCTGTTCCTTTGGCACTCTGGGTGAGGTAATGCATTCTCTTCACCCAGCAACGTGTAGCTTTTTGGTGACTGGAAGAAGGAACAGTCGGAGATCCAAGCTGCCAAAACAGAATTGAAGTGCAGAGGAGAGACAGTTACTCAACTAAAAAAAAAAAAAAAAAGAAAAATAAAGGAGAGAATACATGAGGAAACAAGATGAAGAGACAAATGGATATAAGGATATGGACAAAGGAAAATTAAATAATTTGATCTCAGATCAGATTTATCATTCTCAAGACAGATGAACACAAGCTGTTGGATTTAAAAAAAAAAAAAAAACAAACACAACAAAAAAAGCTAAACAAACAAAACCCAACAAACCAACCACCACCAAATAAAACCCCTCTTTCCTCATCATTGTCTGTCCCCATGAAAGTTGTCTCTGATACTTCTCATTCTAACCATGGGTTATGTAACTCTTCAAAAATGGAAAAAAAAAAAACCCAACCAAACCCAAAACCCAACATCCTGAACTATTGTTTAAAAAGATTGTAAATACATTCTCTCCCTTTTGATGATATCAAATAAAAGAGACTGGTTTGACATCATCTGGGGCCATAAAGAAAGGAAACTTACCAGCTGTGCTTGAAAACATAGTTTATGCTCTAGTAAAAGTGGTTTCACTTTTGCCTTCATTAAATATAATAACGGGGGAGTCAGGAAGCTAAATTAACTTTTAAATCAATGTTGTCTGAGTTATTTTGAAAATCAGCAAATTAGTTGCATAGTTGAAGACCTGAAGTGGGCAAAATTGCATGTACAAGGAAACTATTGTTTTGAGTTGCACAAAGCACTTCAGTTGCATTTATATGCAATAGTAGAATTGGAAGGCAGAGGGAGATTAGGACTTACATACTTTAGCACAAAATGAGAATAGTTGTATGTAATTTACATGCAGATATGGGGTTTTTTATCAGTTTTTCAAAACAGACACAAATATGGAAACTAAGAATTTTTATAGTGCCTCTATACTGACAAGGTTTAAGGTTTATAAGGGGAGGTAACCTGCTGTAGAAAAGCTGAACTCCTGGATAGTCCAAAGGCGATAGTTGTGTTTCTGATTTTTATACTCACAAAATAGTAGAAGCAATTAATGTTAGACCATGCTGTTCAGCCTGAATTAGTTATTTAATTCTAGGTGAATGGCTGGATTTTTAGTTGATTGAAAATCCTTAGAGAAGCATAATGATTTGAAATACATGGATTTTGTCTTTATTTACAGAGGGGTGTTTTATTTGTGGGGTGGTTTTGGTTTTCTTTCAGTTCTGATTTTCAATTTACTGTGCTCAAAGACTGGAAAAAGAAAGGAGAGATGAGCAGCTGGGAGCTATGCATAGCAGGAAGAACATGGCATTGTTCCCTGTAAGAAATACCCATGATTCGGTTTGTACCACTTGTGGAAAAGACGGCATGCTTCCGTTTGATCTTGCTTCTGGTGCTTTAATAAAATCATGTATTATGTACAGAAATGTACAGACTCACTGAGACATAATGGAGTAAAGAAGTGAGGATGGTCCATTAAGCACCTCTCTGCCCCCCAATCATACAGTATTTTAGTGGAGGGGAGGGAAAAACCCACCCAGATTTCAATCTGAACATGTGGTGTCATTATATGTTCTGGTTATTTGCTAATGTGGATACAATTTATGATTTACGGAGTACCTAAGTTGCTGGCACTGAAAAGTTGCTAAGCTACGTAACCAAAGTGTGTTTTCACTTGCACTGTTCTTAGATGGCTTCCTTAGACATTCATAAGTAGCCACTCTCAGAAGCAGGATCCTGAGCTGGGTATTTTGAGAGCATATGACTGTTTTTCTGTAAAAGGCCTTAAAATAACGGAAAGGTTCTGCACAATAAACAGTGATATTAAAAAGCTTGTGTAAGCTTTTTTTTTTTGAAAAAAAAAACCGCCTAAACAAACAAAACCCCCACTACCAAACAAAAAAAACCCAACACCCAACCAACCTGCCTCTGGAGGCTTGTCATAATTGTGGTAAAATAAAGCAAAAATATGAACTACTCGTCCTGCAGATAGAAGGTAAAAATCAGATACAGAGGGAGAACTAGTGCTACCTAGGAACACCGGACCCCTGAATATAATCTCCCCCCACCCCACCCCCCTTTTTTAACCAAAACAAAACCCATTGTCATTATTGCCTTGTATGTACAAAATGAGGACTATGTCTATCTTGACCACAGTATTAATTCCTTTTTAATTCCTTCTGTCTTTAATAAGTTTATATCTGTTTGACCTTCAGTCTCATTCCTACAAATTATTTTGACTATAGTAGAACTACAAAAGCATTCTTTTTAGATCAGTTTGTAGGATTGGGATTTCCACAGGCTTTTGGGATAGGGACTCTCTGATCTCTTATTTATAATTGAGAGGCTTCCTTTCACACATTGTAGTAGAACATGAGGTTTTATTTTAATATGATAGTTGGGATCTCATGCATTCTTTTTCTTTTATATTTAAATAATACCTGAGTTAGCTATCTGAAGTCTTCAGCTCTCCTTTGCTAAAAGGAGAGCAGGAAGAAAAAGGTAGGTAGTCATCTGCAAAGGTGCCAAAAGCAAACTTCAGTATTTATTCTCTGGAATACATACCTCATATTTTATGTGACATGGTAAATATATCTTATTGCATGGAGTGAGTTTTAAAAAATTGTACATTATATGTTTTTGTTTCATGATGATTTTCATCATGACTTTATCTTAATTTAATTGAGCTGATAACCTTGTCCTAGACCAATTTGGGGTCTGTATTGCAACACTGAATAACTGCGTTACATAATGACTTCAAAAAAGGTACATACAGCCTTCACATCTTTTATTCTTTGCATAGTATGTCCTATGGCAAGCTTATTATTCTAATTGATTTTTTTTTTAAGTAGTAATTTTAAAAGCAGTTTTATACCTGCTAAGTTAGCTATGCCATTTTAAACTTTTTTTTTCAAAAAATATATTTCCTTGGCTTTTAAAAAAATGTGATGTAATCATTTTACATGCTTTTAATCTAGCTGCTTGGCATGATCACAGTCATAACGCTAAGGTCTCTATGTACAGACTTATGACTACAGTTCTGGTGTGTGTGCCTTTTTTTTTTGTTTTGTTTAGCAGAATTGGCATCTAGGCTATGAAACAATCTGTGAGCCTACCCTCCAAGTTATGCCAGTAAATACTAGTGTCTTAGAAAAATTTTAGCTAAGCATGCATATCAGTAACAAAAGAGAGTAATTGGGATGTGACATTGATGCTGGTGCTTTCTACTGATGGGAGCAACTTTCAAAGAGAAGGAAGTGTTACTTTTCCTAAGCCATTTCATTTCAGGAAGGTTTAGAAACAGTAGCGTTTCCTTTTCTTCACAAATTCTTATCTTTGTTTGCTTTTAAGATTACATAAGTGCAACGCAGTTCTGTAGGATTGGCTTGTAATGGTGTTTTATCTTGGTAACATCACCCAAGGAAAGGATGAAATGGCCTTTTATAATTAGATATATTATGATCTACATGGAAGAAGAAAAATTAAATGTGGATTCTATTAGTTCATCTGTCTATAATCAACTAATTAAGGTAGAGTGACTGTGATCTTTCTATATCAGTTTTCAGAATCCACATTTTAAGATACTGTTTCCCAAGCTGTTTTTTGGTGGTTTTTTTTTTTTTCCTTATGTTGAGTACATCATTGGCAATGGAAACCATGATCTAAAACTTCAGCTCTGTGTTGGACTGTGTACAGCTCTCAAGAACTGAAGGTACTGTAAGAGGTACATGTACCATTAATTGGGAGTCTCTGTTCTTGACGAGACTCCTTCCACTGGAGGCAGGTTGAAGAGCACCCTGCCAAATCAAGAGTGAAAAAGCCTATTACCATCACTAGTTCACTATGTATTCTATTTTTGGTATTAGTTGATAATCAGAGGTATATGCCTGAGTCCGGAACTTCTGTAAAACTCTTTCCAAATACATATGTTGCCCAGGGTTGTTGGAATGGTTTGATTTAGGATTCTGAATTTGTCTGAAGTAAAGATAAATTCACTTTTTGTGTTAGCCGTGAGATCATACCGTTTTCTCAGTTGTTCAGAGGTCTGACCAAATGCTGCTTTCATAGTCTTAAATTAACTATCAGTTCTTTTACAAACTGTGTCCCTTGGACCTCTCTTCTAGGGAAGAGGAGCTTCATAATTTTCCCTTTCTTTCCTCCTCGGAGTCAGCTAGGGTTTCTTTGCCAGAACTATTGGGAAAGTTGCTCCACAGAAAGCTCCCAGATGTTTGTGGAAGCAGTAGCACCGCTTCCTAAACAAATGTTAACTTTATCCATGGAAACATTTTATCAGATGTGAATATTTATTCATTTTTCATTAATCTGGTAGATATACAATGAATATTTAAGACAGATTGGTTGAAATGTTCGTTCCATAGTGCTGCTTTCACTGCTAATGCTTATTAAAGGGAAACTGCATTTTTAAAGTGCTTGAAAAGAACTTTCAGATTTTTTCAGGCAAGAAGATTAAGCCAGATTTATTGTCACAGGGTATGCCTCCACAAGTCACAAATCAAAAATATTTTCTCTATGCCTTGATCTACACTTGCTTTGTGTTTTGTTGTTTGTTTGTTTCAAATCTACTACTACCACCAAGAAATGGTATTAATAGATGGAGTGATAAAAGTGAATGATAGAAGCATTTTTACTTCCTAACAGTAAATAAAGTGCGTTGGCACTCACTTGTAGAAAACCTTCTAACCATTAACACAGCTGCACTTTGGGAAGTAAAGTGAAGAGTAATTTGTGGTTTTGTTGTTTTGGGGTGTGTGGTTTTGTTCTTTTTGTATTTCAAATGTAGACATAAAGCTCTAGAATTTTGGATACGTATAGGTGGCAAAAAATTGACCAAGACGACTCACAAAACTATCTTGTATATTAAGGGCTTCAATTCACAAGCATAGTACCTTGTTGTGACAAGAAATCTGTCCTTCACCTGATTTTGCTTGTGTTGTGTGTGTGCACTTGTGTCTGTAGGCTTATATATATATTCTGTGTTGCAGAACTGGAGAATGCCCTACAGTTCTAATGGAACAGCTTTTATTATCCTGCAGTAATTTATTTTCATAAGCTTTAAAAATTCCTTTATGGTGTAAAGTTGCTTTTGCCTGTTGATAGTAAGCTCCATATATTTCTCTTCATGAGAAGGAAGAGGGATGGAAGAAATTTTTTTATATGCAACTGTATATACAATACATGTACAACCTTGACTTAAGATAGAAGTAGCCACAGAAACTGTCAGAAGCCTTGAAAGCATATGATTTTGTTGAGATACACCTTACAGTGGGATAATCCACTATAGCAGGGGGGATTAGAGAATAAGTATATTAAAAATAAATGGTGCTTTAAAATTTTAGAGGCTGTGTTTGATTGAGCACAGGTATATAAAAATGTGTATGTTTGTCGTATGTTAAAAGAGTATTCTCTAAAATACCTTCCCAGCTTTAAGTTTGTATGGGATTCAGATTTCCAAGGTCAAGAGAGTGATCCGAATAACTGAAAAATCTAATTAACTATCACCAGTAAAAACTTTCATAAACTTTGAAACTGTGCTGAGCCCAGGCCTGGAGGTGCAGCTGTCTGCATGCTTAGGTGTTTAACTTCCAGCAAAGGCTGTTTAGAAACCATGGGTGGACATTCGTACTATTGCATTCTTCCAGGAATGGAAACCAAGAGGAATAAGCTGAGCACATTTGGTGCACATAGACAGTAGGGAGTCAAACCCAAACCACAGCTCTTTTTTCTTTGCCAGATTTCAGAAACATATAGGGTACCAATGCCTGTATCCTGGTGCTTAAGGCATTCTCCTAGAAAGCGAGAAGGATGGATCTGAATAGATGGGGAGTTTCTGCTTTTAGTGAATCAGTGTTTCCCCTTACTGCTTTAGTGCCTAGGCTGTTATGTGAGAAATGGGCAACAACACCAATTAATCCTGTTGTCTGGATGCAGATAATATAGCTGAGAAAACTAAATGTGGGAAATGCCTAACATAATTTGAAATGTAGCTTAGGTATCTAAATCCATAAACGAGGTAAAATTTCAGAAACACATTTCTCTTGCACATTTTGTTTTGGTGGTTGTAGGTGTTTCCTCTACTCAGGATACTGAGTATTGTGAGTACTATTTTTCTATTCCTAAGGCTATACATATGGCGTATAGACAATGAAGCTGCTTAATGGAGCCTGTGAATTCCATCCCTAGAGCCAGCCGCCTGATTTCTTGTGTTCTGCCCTTTAGTGCTGAGTCTTACTTTGGATCTGACCTTTGGATACACTTTAACAAGAGCAGTTAAAACTGGTACAGTTAATTCAATGAGATCACTTAAGGCACGTTTATTTTTTTTGATAGTTCTGTACACAGAGAATAAAAGATTTTTCAGTTATATAAAAAATTCGTTTTAAACATTCTGAAAGCAGCCTTATCTTTGATTCCTGATGAGTGTATCTTTAATGAAAAACAAACGAGCAATGAAAAAAAAAATTTTTTTAAAGGTTTTCAGTGCACAGTATATTACAAAATGCATACGTAAAGAAAACTTTCCAGGTGCAATTTGCATGCATAGTCATACAGAACTGTGCTGCTTGTCATGCTTGTGTTAATGGTACTTACTATTTAATATCTGTAAAAATATTTGATTATACTCCATCAAAACCCTCCTTATAATTTGTTGTCAAATACCTACCTAAACAGGCATAAGAGATACTAATGCCAATATTTGTGCCTATGTTCTTCTGTCTCTTATTTTCTTGTCTCCTATTGTAAGTTTCTTGGAGATACCAGTCTTAATCAGTACACAGAAAGTGGGAAGATGTTGATGGCATCTGTTGATGAAATCTGTAGATGAGACAGTGGAAAGCATCATTAAATAGTGACAGATCATGATACTATAGAGGAAAGATTAAATAATTCTGAAGACTGAATAGAAAGTGCAAATGTCAAAAAAAGCGTTTTTACATTTATCAGTAGGAGAGTGCATGAGAGAACCTGAGAAGCGCTAGCTGACCCAGATGATAATTGCCAAGCAAAAATGAATCTGAATTCTGTAAAAGGCACATTTGATATTAGGCTGCATTAGATGAAGTATTTCTGAAACAGCTAGAAATAAAATCCTGCCATTTTACAAAGCACTGGAAAGATCTAACGTAAAATTTTGTATTCAGGAATGATATATTATGATTGTAATACATGCAGCTAAGGACTAGGAGAGTGATTTATTTGATGTACAAAGTTAAAGTTTAAAGGAGCTGTGACCCTCTCCCCCTCCTGTAAATACATCAGAGGGTAAACACTGAAGGAAGAAGAGTCACTTAAGATAAACGATGGTTCTGGCAAAAGAACACATATCTATAAGGTGGGGCATGAATACATTTAGGTTGGAAACTGGAAGGAATGTTTAACTATACAGAGTTGTGTGGTTTTGAAATAGCTTTCAATTAAAGTTTTATCTTTTATAGCCCTGCAGTAGATATCAAACGGAACTTGGTTAAAGAAAAATTGTATGACAGGGTTGGCCATGTTGGACTTTCTTGCCTAAGTCTGGCTGTATGCTGCTGTTTGAGCAACACAAGAGCAGCACGATAGAGTCTTGGTCTACAGCTGTGGCTCTGAAGAAGTGTACTAACAGAAGGAATTATGAACATCACCCATATTCTATAAATTCTTCCATCTGAGAGGTTTACTCTAAAGTAAGTTGACTTTCTGTGTATAACCTGAAGGAAGTTCAAGTTCTGGTTAAAATATTCCCTTCTGCAGAATGGTATGTCAAGTTTTTCAGTGCCAGTATAATGGTTTAGGCTTCAGTACTTTCTTTTTTTAAAAAAAAAAAACACGCAACCTTTTCCCCTTTGTTGACCATTGGATATTAACTTGGAAAATACAAACATTCAAAGCACCTGTCTCAATTGGACTGGGCTTTCATAGCAGATAACAGGAATTTTATGTAATGTTGTACTTAATAGTGCAATCCAGTGGAAAAATAGGAGAAGAATACAGCTATGACAAATGCATGTGCTACAGTAATATACAGAAAGTATTTAGAAATTACAATTGTGTTGATAAAAGATGAGAATAAATGTACATGTTTTTTTAAAAGGAAGTAAAAAAAGGAAAATACCTAAAATCCAGAGGAAAGATTAATTCAAATAAATGATTATAGATAAACGATATACTGTACTAGTAATCTTACCTAGCTTTCATAGGTTCAGCAATTAAGTTGCAAGAAGGGTTTGGGCTTCTAAAGATAGGAACTTCTGCATGAACATGAGTTCAAGGACGGTGGAATGCAATTTGAGTGTTTATCTTTTAAATATTTAAGTTTACGTAAGGTTATTAGATATGATTGTACCTCCTTATCTCAGCCTTTGTAATGTGAATTGTTTGTTAGGAGTTTGCAGAAAATGTTGCACCCAAATAGCTAACCAAATAATGTATTCTGCACCAGTCTGTTTCGCTCCGTATTCTTAGTTCAACAGTAGCCACCAGCAGATGCCTAGAGAAGAGTAAGGATAGGATTAGCCCATATGATACTTCCTAATATTCTTTCAGCCTCTGAGCATTTTCAGCTTGAAGGTTTTGTAAACCTAATGGGGTTAGTCTGTTTAGGTACCTGCAGTGAATCTCTCTCACACGTGCTTGCCTGGTTTTTCCTTCACCTCATCATGTGAGCTTCTTGCATTCAGTGTCCCCAGCACAGAGTCCAGGGGGCTGCTGCTCATTGTCTGAAGTCCTACCACGTTTGCTTTGAACTTGCCTCCTCCTACCTTTATGTGATATCCATTTGCTTGTTTTATTGGAAGAAACGATGAATACTTAATCTCTATCATCTAAGGTGTTGCCACTGAAGATTTTGTAGATCTCTGTCATAGCAGCTCCCAAGCTCACATTTTTTGCAAACAGAAGTGTGCATTTGAGCATTCCTTGTATGGGGACAATTCATTCTTGCCCTCTCAGAACCCTTTCCACTTCCACTGTGTCCTCTATTGAGAGGAATAGGCAAAAGCTTCATGCAATATTTAAAGCATAGAACAAACATAAGTTTATAGAATTATATAGAATGACCTTTTTCTGTTCTATACTCTCTTCCTTTCCCAATATCTCCTAATTTTCATGATGCTTCTTAAGTTTCCAAATTTGCTTTTCTAGTATGGCCAAGCACTGAGCTGATGCTTTAATGGAATTATCCGGCATAACCCCACTCTTCTGCTCCGTAGTGTTACTGGTGTACTCAGAGCCTCTTGTTTTATATATGAAGCTAGGATTAGTTTTCCATACATGTATCGTTTTACATGAATCTAAATTGAATTTCACCAGCCATTTTATTACCTGATCACCCAGAGTGATAAGGTGGTTTTGCTGTTCTTCAAGGCACTCATCCTTACTACCTTGAATAAATACGTGCCATCGGTAGATTTTCTCATCTCACTGATGTACTGCCATCCCTTTCTCCTTCTCCCTTGCCATGTTACTTCTGCACATGTTAAACAGGACAGTTCCCAGTACAGACCCCTGTGCAAATGACTTCCCTCCATTGTGAGAGCCGAGTCTGAACTCCTGTCTTCTGGTTCCTCTATTTTTATCAGTTATTTTTCCATACCACAACCTTTGTTTTTACATCTTAGCAGCTTAGTTTCCTTAGAAGCCTCTAGTGAGGAATTTTGTCTAAAGTCTTTTTGAAAAAGTGAGTAGGCTGTGTGAACTGGATCAGCCTTGTGCATGAGTCCGTAACCCCTGCAGAGAACTTCAGCAGGTTTGTAAGGTGGGACTTGCCTTTATAGAAGCTATATTGGCTCTTGACAGATGGATTGTATTTTGTGAGATGTCCATTAATTCTGTCCTTTATTATAATTTCTACTATCAAACCTCAGGCTTACACAAATGTATTCCCCAGAACTTTCTTGTTTCTCAAGCTTGGCATTGCATTTGTCACCACCAGTGTGTAGGTACCACAGAAGTTGTAGTCATTTGGCCACTTCATCCTGTATTTCATTAGAACGCTTGGGTGAATACCATGGAGCCTCAGTGATATGTTAATTTGTGTGTTTGTACCATTGTTTCTTCCATAGTTACTTTCGTTTTGAACCGAACCTCTGCTTAGTGACTTAATGACTGAGTAGTTTAGTCAGCTGATTACACTTTACCCTCTGCCAGCATTTGCTTTAGTAAGTTGTGTACTCTGGCACTCCACTTCCAATATGATATCCTTCAGTAGTCTCTACTCCTGCCTGTAGGATTCAGTTGTTCTAGGAGCCCCTTCTGGCTTTTTTAACGGTCATCCTCATTTTTGCATACTTCCACCTTCTGAAGATTAGCACAACTGCGGTGATTTTTCTTGGCCTTTGTTGCTCATGAAGTGATACTGATTTTAAATACATTATACTCACTGCTTCAGTGGCACTTTGACTGTGAGGTATTGGACTGGCTCTATGCATTCCTCAGTGCAAGCATGTCATGGGTCAAAATATCATATTTATGATACTTGTTCCATCTACATAATATCTAATACAATTGAATGCTCTGCCTTTGCTACATCTCTGATGTCTGTTAGCAGGTGATGCTTCTGTTGCGATTGGTGTCACTGTCACAGTTGGGCAGGTAGCAATATGCAGCAAAACTTTATTTCTATCTGAAATTTCAACCCATGCAGCTTCTCTGATAGTCACCGAAATGGTAGTTTGTTACTTAGACTTGATTTTAAACACTCTTTTTAATACATAGTTCTGTTGTGCACGTAGCACAGTTTACCGTTATTTTTATATTTTGTGTCCCCGGTCTTCCTTTCACAAAGTTTCCAATATGCCTGGTATATTAATGTTTTTATTTAGGACAAGAAATTGATGGAAAATGGTCCTTTGAATTTTGAATTCCTGTTCTAATGCTGAAAGTATAAATGATGTATTCTGAATGATTAATGCATTTCATAAATATTGAGACATAGGCATTAATAATTTGATAAAATTAAGCATTTAAAACATAGTTTAAAATGTAATTGTATATAAAATGAAAATTAGAAAAGAAAAAATGGCATGGAAAAGAACAAAATGAAATGTCTCAAGTGCTATGCACTAAAAGTATGAGCTGTATAGTACATGCTTTTAATGTAGAAATGCTGGTGATGTAGAAATATGCAAATGTGTACTTTTTCCAGCTCTTCTGTTGAAAGCCCAGAATAATAAAATGGAACAAATAGCTGAACAGATCAGCCAGAATAGTAACATTAGAATTATATACTTGACAGAACATTTTTGTGTTAAATGTATATCCATCTCATTTTAAGGGGAAAATAATTTATTTTGTTCAAAAGAAGGAAATAGCATTTTCTTTTAATTAGGAAAAAAAACCCCAGCCAAGTCACATAATCAGCATTTCTTCCTTCTGATCTCTAGTATTAGGTGAGTCTGGTACCAGTAGGTCAGGATTCCACAGTTATTTGGGATTTGACGTCTAAAACTATGTAAGATCTTCAGGGCAGGAGTAATGTCTTTATTCAGCATCTAGCACAAAATAGAATCTCAACATGATACACAGTAAAAATAGTAATAAGCACAAAAAGAAAACCTTTGCAGTTTTCATGATCACTTCTTTGCCCTTTGTTCTGTATGTTCTGCTATGAGAACCCACACAAATCAATTGGCTTCCTTTTTTTTTTTTTTGTGATTAATTTTATCTAAATTTAACACCCTGGCCAATTTAAAATTATCCTAGCAGAATTTGTAGAGATTGTTCTCTACCTATACAGATTTAGTACATGGTGTTTTGAAGCAGTTACCCCATGCATGAACTAGGGATGCCTGCTAAAAGTTCTCTCATCCGTGCCTCAGAAGACTTTTCAGCTGATCTGTGGAATTTACTGAATACCTAAGATTAACCATCCTCATTTCAGTGAACAAGCTCCAGGAAGCTTGCAGTTTAAATAATGTGAATAACCTAAGTACTGTCTGTGTTCCCCCTTCCACTCCCCAAATTCTTTGTCTGAAATTCAGCAACCCTTCAGACCTGTACAATGAAGTCCTTCCATTTTCTTTATATTTCTGTATTGTCAGAAGGAATTAAAAATAGAATTATGAATGCAGTAAATAAGCTGCTAAAATATGTAACAAACTGTTTCAAGATTTTCTAATTGTCTTATTTTTTTTATATATTCCATTAATGCATGAGGAAATCTTTTGTAGCCCATAGGAACAAGCAGTTACTTCATGCTTAATTTATATAGGATTTTGAGTCTATTTTAATACTAAAAAAGTGAAATGCTTTCTTTAACACAGAAATGTGGCAAGTGTAACAAGAAATGCGCCCAGCCAAAGATGATAATTTAAAATGTATTAAATACTGAATATAGTGTTTACTTTATATACTTTCTGGTAACAACTTTAGCTTGAATTTCTCAGAACATTTATACAGCTTTAACACTTGCTGTCAGTCTTACTGTGAAATTTGCCCATTCTTTGCTCTTTTCAACAGGAAAATGTAAGTGAAGAATCAAGTAAGAAGAGTCAAGTTAAGAATTACATTTTTGTGTGTGTACGGTATTTGTAATTATTGACATTTTCCTCCCAGGTAGTGCATATGTTTATTTTTGAAATAATTTAGTAGATGCAAAATTTAATTTTTTTATTGATGTACTGATTTTTTTCCTTTGAATTATTGTAATTAATCCCCGAAAAATACTTTGAATATTTTTACCACTTTTGCTTATTGCTTTGAATTGGCCCCATTACAGTCACAAGAACTATCAGGGCCTTCTTTAGGAGAGGGAATCTAGAGGTGGGTTAGCAGTCTAATACAGTTCTGCTTACTTTCTGCCCTCCCTCATGAGGTTTCTTTATTTGGAAATTATTAGGAGTATTTCTTCTCTGTGTGCATTTCAAGGCTTATTACAGACTCGTCTGAGCTCCACAGTTTCAGATGCTGTTGCAGTAATGACAGGAGAGCGACTGAGTGATAGGGTTGTTCATTATAATGTCAGGAGGAGAACCGGGGACCTTGCTGCCGGGACAGCAGTGCCAGACAGTGTTAGCGTGTTCAGTTAGAAACAAGCACACTCCAACTTCACAGGATACTGCGCAGCACATAATTATGCTTGACAATAACCTCTTTCTCTCCCCATTTCAGTTTACAGAGGTGAATAAAATGCATCTTGGTATGGAGTACAATGATTGTATGCAGTTCTTTACAGTGCTGCCTTAAAAGCATTCACCTTTAAAGTGACAAATCAGAGAGCATCTGATTGTACTCTGAATGCTGGAAATTGAAGGCAGCACACAACTAGAAACTGAAACTAACACTGGAACTTTGCATGTAGGAAGTGGTCTCACAAACAGAGCTTGTATTAAAAGTTCAGAAATCCTCACCATAAAAAGACAGGCTAAGCTTATTCATCCGGTTGCCTTTCTTTTCAGGCAGGTTTTCTTTTTCAGGCTAAGGTTGATATTTCTATGTAAGAGGTGTTTAAGAGATGTATTAGTAAGTACAGGCAAACATGTTCTTTATAAGTAGCTACCCTAAGGTTGTTACACCAACATATAAGAGACTCAGCATAACTGAGTTTCTGAACAATGTCCTTAGGCTGTGACTAAAACCATAATTCTGCTGTTTTCATAGGGGTCTTTCACCCTTGTGTAGGTCCCCTGATATGGTCAGTTGTGGATAAAGTTGGAGGTGTGATGGAATTTTATCATCTATGCACTTCGTTAATTGTCTGTTTCTTCATAGGTCACTGAAAAGAATTACACAGAGGTTATTGCCAGTCACTTCCAGGCTAGCCTGGATTTCAGCTGAGAGGTGGAAGATTCAGGAACCATTTATCCGTTCCACAAGCTGTCCAGCAATCTAACTGAGAAATGAGTTTGATTTGGGTTAACAGCAGAACTATTCAAATTCTGTCATATTTAGCTTGGACTTAGGTGTAGCTGAGATTTATTTTTTTTAAGCTGTTGAATAAAAACATAATATTTTGATATAAGCTATCTTCCTTATGTAAGAAAGGGATAAAGGACTGTAGATTTGCTATCATTTTGGCAGTTACTTGGAGTCAGTACGAGTCCTAGAATGACTGGCATTTGTGCACCTGACATAGATGACTGAGACTTGACAAATTCTGTTAGAGTTTGTTATGGAGGTTTAAGATGCTGCTCTCTGCTGTCTGTCTCACCTATCTGATGCCTCTTTGCAAGGGTGGAACAAAGTTTGTCTGCTTTTCACCTGTTCTTGGTTCAGTACACTAGCAGGCATGACTGATAGCTTAAGCTAAATTTGCCCGAGTTTGTGTGGTTGAAACTTTGAGACAGGCAGAAAACCAAGGTACAGTTTTCTGGAGGTTAGATTGTTTCCCTAGAAGAGCTATTTTTGCTGTGAGAACTGTTCCCCCCACACCTCCTTTTCTTCTGTGTTTTCACAGTATTTTTATTTGGGATGAGTAAGACTTATTCCCAGGTATAATGAAGGCTGCTTGTTCTTAAGCATGCAGGTGACCTGTGGTTTTTGTGAAACACGGCAACAACTTTCTTTGGGAGTTCGCCAGACTTTCTGAGACATTGGTGGATGTTTTTAAGGACAGGTTAACTGATCGTTTGCTAGCAGTAACTTGCGTATAATTGATCCTTCCTTAGAATGGGAGGATGGACCGTAGATGACCTGAAACTTTCCCTGCTCTTGTACTCAACTTTATGATTCTTAGTCTTTTAAAACTCCCACAGGAGCACTCTTGGGATTTGCTCATTGAGGATTCCTGCAGTCTTCAGTCTCCTGAGCACCTGGATGGGGTTCAACACAGAGACAGATCTTCCTGAGTGACCTCTGCAGGGTGGCAGACTGAAGAGAGGAGCGCTTTGGCAGAAGGTGCCTTTGCTGCCTCCCTCCCCCTTGGAAAGCCTGGAGGGGTTAGGAAAGCAAACAGAGACACTGGGCTGAACATAGCTGGTTAAAGAGTCCAACCATCGAGTTGGTGTCTCTCCAAAGTGACTCAAAGCAACAGGCTGCCCAGGGAGGTGGTGGAGTCCCCATCTCTGGGGGTATTCAAAAGGCGTTTAGATGAGGCCCTAAGGGATATGATTTAGTGGGGGACTTGGTAGTGATAGGTTAATGGTTGGACCCGATGATCTCGGAGGTCTCTTCCAACCAGAACAATTCTATGATTCTATGAAATTCTGCCAGCTGTCCCTAGGGGAGTCTCCTTTGGGAAGCCCTGGCAGAGCTCCTGGTGCTTTCTGCAGTGGAGTGTCTTTATCTTGCAGGAGATGTCAGGGCTTCCTGAAGTGGAGATGGAGTCTCTGGGTAAGACCATTTTCTTGGCCAGGAATTCACCCCGCGGAGCCATTTCAGCAGGCTTTGTGCTCTTTGTACGCGCCTCGCGTCCAGGGGTGCCCAATATCATATTTTCAGTACTATTTCTGCAATCCTGACCAGAAGCTGAAAGGCGATTTTTAAAATTGGTGTTCTCCTCTACAGTTATGTTTAGAAGGACCAGGTGACCTTTAAGCAAGTTGAAAGTGGCAGGTAGGAAACTGGAGCCTCTTGAAGACATAAAAGATATTGGTCTTGTGCAAACTTCTGAGAACTGTGGAAACTTATTTTCTCCACATTCTGCTTATTCATTGTCAGCTATTAGGAATCAGTAAAAAAATATGGCAGTGATTGAAAACTTAGATTTAAAGGAAACATTCTCAGCAAAGTACCCTCAAAGTGAAATTATCCACTTTTGTAGTGAGAAAAGCCTGCTCCTAATGCTTTTTTGTTTCAGTTTAATTGTTACTATGCTGTTATGTTGACTGGGTCTACAAAGAACAAGAACCTCTTCCTCTTATCCTTGGTCTCAAAGTTAACGGTTTTGCTCTAAGTGTTGTGTAATCATTTGGATATTTTCTCTAATTATGTGACAAGCTGCTTCTCTTTCTTCAATAAGTAGTAATATTTTTGAGTTACAGCAATAGTAGGGAATAATTTCTTTATGGGGAATAATTATGGCTTGGTAAACTTACAGCCTTCGTTATGAATGACTGTATGACTACAAGTGCTGGACAATCACTTCCAGCCTTTTTATAAGGTTGTCTAAATATTTACACAATGATAATTTAATGGTATTACTGTAAAGTCTTGTACAAGGTTGCTTTTTGTTATTTTTTCTTCCTTTCCTCTTATATTAGCAAAATATTCTCCCTGTAGTGGTGCCTGATATAAACTGGTATTGGAAGAAGATGCTTTGGACTTGTGGTGTAGCTTAATAGCAAAACAGAGGGATTTTCTTCTTCCTATTGTTTTCCTTTTAGTTAGTTTCTTTCTGGTTAGTTCTCTGGAGGAAAGTGGGTTCAAGGTATGATTGGGATATAAATTTTGAAACACCTCCTTTCTTGTGGCTTTAATACTACAGTTACTGTGCCCTTCCCTCCCTCTGACTCATGTACATTGGAATGGATCATCTCAACACTAACAGAAGAATAACTGCAAGCACGTAGGAGTTGCCATGTGAGTTAAAGCTTAGTTCATCTAAACATGTACATGACAAGGATCATCTCAGTACTAATAGAATAACTCCAAGCATGTAGAAGTTGTCACATGAGTTAAATATTAATTATCATAGAATCATAGAATAGTTTGGGTTGGAAGGGACCTTTAAAGGTCATCTAGTCCAACCCCCCTGCAATGAGCAGGGACATCTTCAACTAGATCAGGTTGCTCAGAGCCCCGTCCAGCCTGACCTTGAATGTTTCCAGGGATGGGGCATCTACCACCTCTCTGGGCAACCTGTTCCAGTGTTTAACCACCCTCATCATAAAAAAAAAAAGGTCTCCCCAGAGCTTTCTCTTCTCCAGGCTGAATAACCCCAACTCTCTCAGCCTTTCTTCATTGGAGAGGTGTTCCATCCCTCTGATCATTTTTGTGGCCCTCTGGACCCGTCACAACCCCAAACAACATAAAAGCTAAAATGAATATTCTTTTTTAAACTGTCATATTTCTACAGATATGAAATTATTTACTTGTAGTAGTATTTCAAGCTTAACGGCACAAATAAATTCACCAAAATGTGGTAAATTAACAATTTTTTTCTTAATTCCTTTGAGGTATTTCACTGGTGTTTCCCTGTTGGCTCCTATTACCCCAGGAGCCCTGGGCTTATCTCTGTAAGACTTCAAGTGTGCTGCAGTGCATCCAGCACATCTCAGAGCAACAGTCTGAGGGCCCTCACTAGCACCCCATCGCTCTAACCTTGGCTTGTCATCCCACAGCTTGTCACCAGCAAGCCTGATGTTATCCCCCTCCCCCTTCAAGTCTAGTTTAAAGCTCTGTCAATGAGCCCTGCTAGCTTGTGAGCGGATGGGGCCGGCTCCGGAGCAGCTCCCCTTGGTGACTAACTGGTATCTAAGCAGGTACTAGTCTTCAGTTATAGCCAGGAACTTAAATTGGAAAAGAAAATGTAGACATGACATAACCACAAGAGGTGTATTTATAACTGTTTGCAATATGGCGTTTTTCCTGGAAAATTAGCACATGTGTGTATTCCATAATTTGAGGTGTTCTGTTGTTTGTTCCACTTCTTGCGTGCATGTAGTTCAAAGCAGAAGTTCTGCTGTTGGTACAAAAAATTTAGGAGCATTTCTACAACCTGTGTGCTGCAGTGAGTCAAAGTAGGTAATCTTGTTAGTCTTTTTAGTCATTGTTTCAGGTGTGAATTCTGGTAGTATTTTTCCCCACATAAGAGTCTAGCCCTTTGGGAACGCTACTAAATTGAGGTTATGGATTATAAAAACGTAGATAAAGTTGGCATGGTTTTTGAGAAATGTGCAGAAATCATATTATGCCAAACCAAGTTAAGTTTTCTTTTTTAAATCTGTGCTTTTAGATCTCATCTTTGGGACCTTTCATTGTATCTATTAATATAAAAATATGTGTTTGTTTAGTGAATAAGCAGCAGTATCAGTTTTGTCACCAATGTGGTATTCTCTCTTGCTTACTCTTGCAAAGTATCTCCAGACCATTAGTAGGAATTTCTTATCTACTCAATTGCATGCATAGCCATGTCTATTTTCTTCTGTAGTATTGATCTGGAAGTAATACAAATGGCATCTGGTGGCTGCTTTAGCTTTTACTTGTTGCTGTCAGCAGCATTATTTTCTTTCGGACTGCAGTAAAGGTAGTATTTTTTTGAGCAAGCTTTTACTTTCCTTCTTGGTTATTTTCTGGCATTTTGATAAAGATTTTGATTGAAGATCTTGCAGAACAGCCAAGCAGTTGTTTTTTCATTGCATCTGTCATTGTGGTATATAGAGTAAGGCAAGGATTTTATTTACAGCTTATTTCTTATATTTATTGGGAAAAATAGAAAATCTGTCTTTTGCTTCTTTTTAGATTATTTCAAATTAGTTGCTAAGAATTCTAGTGGTATAAAATTATTCTGTGCTATGTCCTCGAAATCAACAATTTACTAGAGAGGAATATTTTTAAATTAATTTCATTTTGTTATTTTTTACTGACAAAAAGACAGACGACTATCTGAATTTGCTGTATGAATATTCCACTAAGCTTTGTATGAATGTTTCCAATTTGTGTGAAAGTTTGTGAAACTTTCCTGGAGATGCTAGTCACAGTGATGCCTTTATACTCTCATCCCCCAATGCCTCTAAGAGACAGTTTAGGTAGGAGTTGTGTTTTAAAGAGGAAGAAAACTTCTCATTTTGTTTTTATTAGTCTCCTGGCATTGATCAATGGAATTCTCCCACCTGTGATACAATAGATGAAGTAATATTTGCATAGGTATTTACATTTCCCTTTCAAAAATTGGCTGTGGATATGCCAAAGTTCTCAAAACTGAAGATGTGTTGATCTTCAGTAGCACTCTTGAGGGTAGTGTCAGCCCTTGCACACACCATGCAGAGACTACCCTGCTCCTCTTCGCTCCTCTCAACTGTCTGGCCAGGTCAGAGCTTCAAATGCTTATCTACAGTGCCAGAATAATTTGTAGGTAGTAAACTAGCTTTTGGAGGTTCCCCCTTATTTTTTAGCTTTTGTTTATTGCATTCTCTTTTGTGCTGTAATTTTTATTGTTTGTTTGTTGTGGGGTTTTTTCTCCCCCCTCTCCCTTTTGTCTGTTTGGTTCTGGATCTTCTACTCACGGTACAGTTTTCTGCAGGGTTCACCCTTTTTTTTTTTTAAGAAGTTGGATTTTTACTGCTGTGAAGTAATCTGCAGCTATGTCCGTGAGCTTTAAAGTTTGGACATTGAGTGACTGCTACATTTCATTATTGGAACAGACATTTCCATGTCTGTACCATGTCGTTGTCAAATGCATTTGGAGATGCTTTGAGCCAGATGTAAGAGAAAGGTTCAAGGAGAAGCTCTTGATGTCATCTTCTGAGGAAAATCCATTGTTTTGGGCTTAGATCCTAGACCTTAACTGTTCAGAGTTTTCTCACTTCAGCCAGACTTTTCATCAAGGACAAATAATACTGCTTCTGATTATGAGACCACTGTGCATTTCAGGAACAAGTTCTCAACCAAGCTGTTTCTGTTAATACTTTAGCTATTTTCTACTAAGTATGATGGCTTTGCTTTCCTCATCCCATTAAAAACTGCTCTAAGACTTGTCAGCTTGCAGAGAGCCAAGGCAGGGAATTCCATGGCAGGGAACTTCCTCACTTCCAAAAATTTTGATTGACACTCTCGTATACAAGCCAAAGAAGGGAAAACTTTGGGTTACTCTTGCTCAGTAGATATAGGTGATGCTTTTGGTAGCCCTGTTACTTGCTCTGAAGTTCTTAGTATTACATCTCAGTGCTTTACAGACCTTGGTGCCATAATATGCATGCCATACCTAGAGCCACTTTCTTGGTTGCTCATACTTTTTTCAGTTCAGTAGTTACCCAGAGTTGAGAGAGTTGCTTTTCTGCTGGGACTTCAAAGCCTCCAGTGACCTACTCTGAAGAATGCTGCAGGTTGGTTGTCTCAGATGTCTGTAAATCAGAGACATAGAGTATGTTTCATTCTCTGGTGGTACTAAGGCAAGGACACTAGAAGAACTTGTAGCTACCCAAATCCCTAGTCTCCTCTTCAAATAATGTTAGTTTTAAACCCTCTTGAAAGCTTTGGCCTAAGCAGTTGTCATAGTGTGAAGGAAATCTTACAGCATAAGACTACAGCACTTTAGGAGTGATTCCACCCAGCGAGTGAGCTCAAATGGCAACTGTTCTTCTGTTGTCGCCTGGGTAATAGACTCTGTCTTATCTCAGGGATATGAGAACTGCTGTAAGCGAAGACTAACCCTTCTTCAAATTCTTTGGCTTCACATATACCTCAAAGTCAATCTGTTCTCAGCAATACTTGAATTGGGAAGTCAGGGGATTCCTTCCCAATTGCTGTTTTTTGTCTGCTTGTTGTCTTTCACCTTCTTTTTGTGTCACCAAAAGTGCAATGAACACTGAGCACAAAAATTATCTGCTGCATAATAAATTTTCCTCTAACACAAGGTCTCCTTTTTAGAGACATATCTCTGGAGCTACTCCCCACAATAAACATCACTTGACTTTGCTGACATGGCTGTTCATCTAGAGATGTGCCACTAAAAGATGTCCTTTTTTTTTCCTCCCTTTTTTTTTATGGAGGATATTTAGTTGGGTGCTGTTTTAACTTTCTTTTTAAGAATTCAGTGGCTACCTTGGTTCTAACATTATTTTTTCTGAATGTTTTCTTCAACCTCCTGAGTTTCAAAGGCATATTAAGACTTTGTAACCCTCAGTGGAGGAGACAGCAATTCCACTAGAGCAAACAATTTTTGTGCTCAGTGTCCATTGCACCTCAGACATCACCTTGGATCTTTGCTTAGGAGATGCTTCCTCTTAGCTCTAACTTCTTCCTCTTGACTCCTCTTTGGGATCAGGCCTGATGCAGTTTCACCTTGAAAGGAAGTACTCAACATCATTCTGTTCAGTAACCCCTACATCTAGTCTGATTCCCTAGCAGCCCTTAGCTTTACCATCTCCATCTCTTTTCAGTTACCTTTTTTTTTTAACAAAAGACTGAAATAACAAGAAGCTACTCTTCTAACCAGAGAGAGAGGGAATTAATCCTTCCCATCTCAAGAAAAGAATTTACTGCAATTGTTTTCTCATGCCAAAGAGAAAGAGATCTTGGATCAGAGAAGTCTGGATGCCTGTATTTGCTGGTTCAAGATAATATGTAAGACATGATGATACTGTCTCTTCAGCAGAGGTATTGGCCCAAATCTCTTGGTTTTCAGGCTGCTTACTTCTATATCCTCTGTCTGGCAGAAAACACCTTGCAGTCTATAGCGATCTGGCCATTATTGTTGTGTGCCGTTGGGGCTGTTATGTTCTTATGCATAAAGTATCCCTTTAGTGATGTAAAAAGAATAGCTCTTTTCTCTTTATTAGTTAAAGGCTCCCTGCAAATCACTTTGTGATATTAGTAAATATGAAAAGTCTCCACTAACCCCTATGCAAACCCTTGGAGAATAGCAGAACCATTCTGGGCTTGGTTTCCACCTATGCTTACCTTCTCCAAGCTGTGATCTGTACAATGGATTTTTCCTAGTGTTTACCTACATTCTCTTCCCGTATACTGGCGAGCTCCTTAGGTATTCTGGGCCACATATCAGCCTGCCCCTATGCTGAATCCCGTGCTAAATTCCACATCCACTCCTTTTCAGGCATGTCTCCGGATTATGAGGATTCCTGACTGGTGTTTCATCAGCGTACTAGTTACAGTCTCCTGGACAGTCTTCTCATCTGTAAGTTAATAAAATAACCTGAATCAGTATCTGAAGAACACCTCTTGACTAGAACCAAAGTCCATGTGATAATTAAGGTATTTGAACTTCCTTGACTATGCAACTTGTCCTTCCATCTGAAACGTGTGTTGTTGCCTGCTTTTAATTATCTTAAATTTAATTATAATGTGTTCTAGTTATGCAAAACTGAGAAGATAATAAAGGACAGAAGTACACTTGGAGAGACAGAATTTTCTAAGGAAAATGGGCAATGAACACCACTTCTAGAATGGAAAGAAACTAATATTAATCATAAATCTAGAATACAATTGGCATATTGTCTCCTGTTATCTAAAGAGTGAATTGTGCTTGAATTTAATATTGGGGCAAGGATTTAACTAGATTTAAGATGGAGCTTGATTTGTTTAGTTCATGAATAGGATTATACAGTGTTGTCCTCTGCATTGCATAGGATTAGATTTGTGGTTTAAGGATGACATATCCTACCCAAATTGCAATTTAGCCACTCAAAATACATACTTCTCAGATAGTCAAACCTATTTATTTTCCAAGACTGCTTAACACTATGTGTATAAATAGATTAGGCTCCTCCCTGAGACATTTAACTTGCGTTACCCACACATGCTTAGAGGTGCTTAATTTGTCTAGATATCTGGACAGCCTCCTAAACTCTCTATCATTCCTAGGAGAAGCTTGAAAAGGTGAGCTGGGGATTAGATCTATGACTGATTTAATCTCATGTGAGAGTGATCATTACTGTCCCTGACTGATAGAGCATTCAGTTGATTATGCCATATTAGAGCACTGAGAAACATGGGTGCAGCACTTAAGCTGGGTGATTTAAACCTCTGTCTCCCACCTTCTAGGGGAGAAGGGACTAGGCAATAGAGGAAAAATGCCTTTCAAGTAACTAGGACATTAAACTGGAAGGACGCATATCTAATTTTCTAATCAATAATTCTGGAGATGGTTTTATCTAATGACAATATATATCTTTTTAAATGCATAATTATTTTCTGGGGTTAAGATCTGGAAACTTAGTTCTGCTGCTTGCAGCTAATATCCCAATTTCTGGATAAGATTTGGCTTCCTTATTTGCTTGCTCGGTTTCAAGTGCTTTCACACAAAATGTTCTGTGGCTTAATGCTTTTGCTTACTGCAATAAGGGAGGCATGAATTTATTCCTCTTAATCTGGCTTCCATCCTTTAATCAGTCTTTCCATTTCTCAAGTGAGTTCTCCAAACAGCAGGCTGTTGTTCAGGAGGCAAGAACTATCCTTCCTTTGGTGCCAATAATTCAAATACGGTAGACAGAGTTAATCTGAACTATGTGGAGGCCTTTTAGAGTTCCTGTTGGTTCCATACATCCTCGGTAGAAAAGAAAATAATAATGTAAATGGGCTGGATTGCTCTTCATAGGCATCTGTGATTTCTGTGTATTCTGTGGAAGCACAGACATATAGCTAGGTACGGTCTTTTCCCACTGCTGTCCTCAGAGACTGCTAAAGTGACTATGTTGCTGTCTTCCCAGCCATGCCCATTTCCTCCCTTTTTCCATGCTTGAAACCAACATTTTGATGACAGCACCAATATTTGATAATTACAATTTTATACGGTTTTATTCCAATATTGTGTCCTAAATTCTCTTGAGTACAGTTAACATATCTTAAATGCAGAAGGAATTACTGGAATTATTGAGTTCCTTGGTTCTTATATTATCTACCTCTGAGGCAAACAGGTATCTTTATTACTTGATAATTATATGTACTAGTTCAAAGTCTAACAATTCTAAGATATCTTTTCAGAGCTCCCTGTAGAGACAGCTAAAGATAATCTCATTTCTCCATCCCTATTCAATCACTATCTACCCTTTGCTAAATACTTGTAAGGAGCCAACTTTATTAACTCCCTTACTAGGTCTGCCCTTCCTCTTGGCTGGCTGGGCTAATCTTTTTGCTGCATTGTAGAGAATAAACAGATTCACCTTCTTTTCTTTTCCTCTTCACATCTGTAGTCCCTTGACTCCCTCAAAGGAGCCAGCAGAGATCTGTGTTTACTCAGTGTTTCCCTTATCACAGAATATATTATAATTGTCAAATGTAATGGACCTGAGGGCTGTGGATGTTTTCCCTGAAGACTGAGAACACCTTATTTTCCCTGATAAATATGTACATGCAGGTTTTTTTGGTCATAGTGATTTAGTAATGTTGATGCCATAAGCCTTGTAGGTGTACCTTTACTGTCTCTTTATTAAGAAGTCTGATGTAAGAGGAATGCACAACTGAAAACAGTCTTCTGACCCCATGAAGGTAAGTTCCTTTGCAAAGCTTCCAAATATGAATAGTTTGTCTCTGCTTGAAACTGAGGTGGCATCTCCAGTTTAGTGACTGCAGTTTTCATTCCCATGGATTTTGTATTTCCAAGCCCAAATCAGAAAGTACAAGAATGTATGAATTTCAAAATGTTCTTATTTCATGTTTGTGCCTCCAGTTATTTAAGCTAGTAACTTTAAATAATTGTTATTTGAAGCATAGCACAAAACCAAGTTATTTTAAAAATCAAGTTTCCAATCCTGGGGTCAAGAAGAAGAGGTGGATGCAGTCATTCTTTGTCTGTTTGTCTGTGATTCCTATTTCATCCCAATAATTTATAAACTGCTGTATGATTTGAGCCAAATTTCATAGGTGAACAGGTATTTGAAAGATTGTTAAACTCCTGCACATACTATGAAAACGTATGTCTTCGCAAATGTTACAGGCAATGGAAAGGTGACAGTGTTAGTTTACATGTAAATAGATCATAGAATCATAGTTTGGGTGGGAAGGGACCTTTAAAAGTCATCTAGTCCACCCCCCTGCAATGAGCAGGGACATCCTCAACTAGATCAGGTTGCCCAGAGCCCCGTCCAGCCTGACCTTGAATGTTTCCAGGGATGGGGCACCTAACACCTCTCTGGGCAACTTGTGCCAGTGCTTCACCACCCTCACTGTAAAACATTTCTTCCTTATATCTAGTCTAAATCTCCCCTCTTTTAGTTTAAAACCATATACCCCTTGTCCTGTTGCAACAGGCCCTGCTAAAAAGTCTGTCCCCATCTTTCTTATAGGCCCCCTTCAAGTACTGAAAGGCTGCAATAAGGTCTCCCCAGAGCCTTCTCTTCTCCAGGCTGAACAAGCCCAGCTCTCTCAGCCTTTCCTCATAGGAGAGGTGCTCCATCCCTCTGATCATTTTTGTGGCCCTCCTCTGGACCCACTCCAACAGGTCCATTTCTTGTGTTGAGGGCTCCAGAGCTGGACGCAGTACTCCAGGTGGTGTCTCACCAGAGCGGAGTAGAGGGGCAGAATCACCTCCCTTGACCTGCTGGCCACGCTTCTTTTGATGCAGCCCAGGATACGGGTGGCTTTCTGGGCTGCGAGTGCGCATTGCCAGCTAAACACCATCCAGATATTTAGACTTGTTTAGGTATACTCATGTAATACAAATGCATCCAGAATGCTGTTTTCACTTTTGGATACCACATTGCTAGAATAATGCTGATAAATTAGATGGTACTTGAGTAAGAGTAATAAACATTACTGGAATTAGTGACACTTTAAATTTTTTTTTCCTCCTAAATAAGAACAAAAATGTCTAACTTGGTAGAATTGCAGGCAAAGGAAGGGTATGACATCTACAAATACCTGAAGGTTAAAAACAAGCAATAAGAACCAGTATGTGTAATCTGACAGTATAGGGGAACATAACTGAGAGGGCAAGAGGGAGAATTGACGCATTTTCCTGTCTATGAGATGTAATTGGTTGTAGAAGAGTTCACCCAAGAAGTTACTGGAAACCTCCTACCTAAAATCATGAAAATTGAATGGGAAAAATACTGGAAAAATTACTGTCCCAAACAGCACTGCACAGGGTAGGAAACAGGCACATCTGAGTCCTCCAGTCTTTACTTAGCATATCTTTTATTTACTTCAGTGGGGAGTTTTGACATTATACTGAGTGAAGGATGAAATGATCGGTTTCTAGCCTTCAACAATATAAATCATCAGTGTTTCTGGACTGTTGAATATTTAATAACATTTCTGTTCAAAAGTAAACAACTTCTCTGTGAATGTGAATACCTTTTTCCCGCACCATGTCTGTTCAAACACGTTAAGTAGCATAAATGGCAGTAGACAGAGCAAAATGTTGTTTATGCACATTCACATTTTTTTGCAACAAATCCTCTTCTGAGGAGTGTTACTGTTCACAAGGGGGGGGGAATTCATCTACAAAGAAGCTCAGCTAGTAATAATAAGGTGTTTATTACACATCTGAATATCCCACTTGATAGTTGGTATATCTTAATTCTTCCTTTAAAACTGTGAAAAAGAAAATCAAACCTAATAATCTGTTGTCCATGGGTTTGGTATCATAGCATAAAATGCATTTAGGCATTTGGTATCATAGCATAAAGTGCAGTGAAAATTTCATTTTTAAATACATGGCTTATCTCTGGCTCTTGCAGTGCTAACATCACTTCTTCAAATCTCTAGTAATGTTTTGAAGCACCAAAAGCTTCTGATAGTCATTGTTGACACCTGTTATTTAGTTTAGTAAGTGAGTACTAGTTAGCATAGTGTGTATCACTGGTGGATTAACATACGGGAACTGCATAAGTAGCTCCTGCATTGTATGAGGTTTCTTAGTCACAGCCCTCTGTACATTAGTCTCATTACTACTGTAGATTCCCAACATTATTTATTATTTCATTAGCATCCAGTTTCCTTCTTGGATTCAGCAGTAAGGTCAACATGATGAAAGGCCCAGGCTGTCGTATTCCCCTTCCTTCCTTCCTAACCTCACCCGTGCACAGCCACTCATTTCTTTCATTTTTGGCACATCATAATTTAATATTTACCAGTTGTAGCTTGGTACCAAAGGAGTAATTATTTCTTAATCGCTCTGCCTTCAGGGGGTTCTCCACTTGTGCCTGGGGAAAAAGGGCAGGCTTTGGTCAGCAGGGGTGAGCGCTTCTGTGTTTCCTTTGTAAGGACAGCTCTGTTGTTAAGGCAGGGCACTGTGCGTTGAATTCTAATGTCTTTGTGCGAGGGCCAGCCTGTTTCGAAGCGGGCCGGCGCGGGAGGTGTTGGCTGCGATTAATTGTGCCACAGCCCGGCGGCTCCCTCGGCGTGGGGAGTTCTGGAAGTTGGCAATGTACCGCTGATGGGGAGCGCAGCAGTTCAGTGCCATAGCCAGGGTGGAACACCTTATCTTCCCAGTACCCGCCGGTTTACTTTTCTTAGCAGCTGGGAAGTTCAGGTACCTTTTCTTTAAATACTTATTATTTCCTGCCACGAAATACTGTCCATTCAAAAGCAGGTGGTTGTATCTGTGCAATAGAAGTATATTGGCATTCATTTTATATGCATTTGGTAAATTTTATAAAATTAAAAAATTGACATGCACTTAATAGATCTTACCCTGAACTGGTAAAGGACTGTGTAACAAAGGTAACTATTAATATATAGAATATACATTTTCAAGAAAAATTGTAGAAAATTTTCAAAGGTAGTATGTTAACATAGATAGATATGCTGAAACCATAGAAGCTGTACCCTTAGTTCTGGTACTAAGGTTTTGATTTTAAATTAACACTGCATTAGTTATCTGTCTCTGTCAAGACTATAATAAAGAGCTTTTGTTGCAATCCATCACAGGGCTTTTGTGTTATACACCGTACGTAGAAACTGTTAACAGGAAGACTAGATTAATGCTGAGAGAAAAAATGTCATCAGATAAAACATAGGTCTCAAAAAGCAATTTCAAATCACATAGTATGTTATGCATTAATGCATTTTTAGCCTTTGGGGAACAGAGGAAAACTTGTAATCAAAAATTAATTTGAGCATTCTTGGCTGTACCTAAATTAGAACCCAGGATACTTCCAAAATTGTTTTTAATCAAATGACCTGACAAGAGCTCACTAGGAGAAAAGTAATGAGTGCAGGGTAATCTGAATAATATTTAGTAATGCTCATAGGAAAATTTTGCAGCTCTTTTTTCAAATCTTACATGTAATAATTTAAAAGGTTTCTATTTAGAGGTGGCAGTATGTGGGTGTGCATGTATATAAGGCAAATATATTGTGCATCTGTTTTATATTTTGTTAAATTAACTTCTTCAGAGAGCTTAATAGAAATACAAGTGCAAGGAGTCACTATTTTTTTTTCCTGATTGATATCCTAACAATAAAGTGCAATGTGGTTCCACATGACTTAAATATTTTTCCATTAATATATGGACACATATGATGAATTTCATTAATCCTTTTTTTTTTGTAGTAAGGTATCATTAGAGCTTGTGCCTGTTTGGGGACAATGATTCTCATCTTTTCTGTGAACTATTCACAAGATTGGTTTTGTAAGTCTTCACTGTAGTTTAATACTGTAGTTTCAATATTAGAAGGAAAAGAATTGGTGATTAGCATCTTGTGCCTTTAAGATTTGTATTTGGATTTGAAGAATGCAATTATCTTCTGTTCAGTTTCTGATTGTTTACTGTTTTGTAAACTTAAAATATCACAGGTCATGAAGGGATTGAATCATCATATATGTAACAAAAGTTTTAGTTTAAAGATACTGAGAAGTAGAATAGTAAGGGGAAAAAACCCCAAATACCAATTAATTCTAATCTAACATCTGGAAATCTTTAGTGTTTTGTTTGTGTTGTGTTTTTTTTTTTAATACACTTAGGGATTTTTTTTTGAATCAGAAATTTTATTCTTCATGTGTTCTGTGTTTTTTATATTATATATATTTTGGAAATAAGTTGTTATACCAAAAAAAGTTCACTATCTTTTTTAATTTCCATTTTTGCTTAAAATACTTAATGTGAAGGAAGTTTGTATGTGTAAATGTTTCTTGCTGTAGACATGCTAAACAGTGTCATGTCTCACTTTGTTCGTTGAATTTTGTCTATGAGCCAGAAATGCAGCTGGCTTAGTGCCTTATTGCCCCCAGCAGTTCTACTGTTCAGGGTAGGTAGTGTTCAACCTGATTTTTTTTTTTTTTCCCCCCACGAGCAATTTGATTTAAATAGTTTCTTTATTAGAACAAACAAATGTTTTTGCAGTTATTAGCAAGACACATATAATTGCACTTATGGTGGCTGGATTTTTGTTTTTGCCTTTGCTGTAGATTTGTTAAATTTTATATAAACAACTTACACTTAAAAGACGCCATAGTAAGATAGAAGCTGCTGGTAGTGGGGAAAAATGAAGGAGGTAACATGGTTAAAAGAATCGATGCTTAACAAATTGACAAATCAGTAGGTACTTGTTTATATTCCAGAAAATCAGAGATGAAGACAAAGGAAAAAACTTCAGTTATGTGAAATCAAGCTGAGCTTAGCCTTGTAGAAAGAAACTATCTAAAAAAGCCACAGTTTGTAAGCTGCTGTGCTCTGAATTGTTTGTGTTTGAATTTCACTTTGTTAATAGGAATTCTGCTTAACAAAAGGGAAGAGATTTGCAAAATCTGCATGCTCTTTATATAACCCGATTGTATTTTGCACCTGTATTGGGAAAAAGAAACCAATATTGAGCTGGATATTCTCTCCGTGTATTTAGGATACCTTAGGTTTTTGCTCTGTACACATGATCGGAGTGAAATCTTTCCTTAGGGCTTGAGGGACAGAGAGGACTGTATAAATAATGGTGACAGCCTCCGTCACCTGCATACTGGGACAAGAGGGGCCAGTGACAGCGCAAACAAAACACAGGTGGGAGAAACTTCAGACAAGTGTAGGGACCCTGAGGAAGCTCAAACCCATACAACAGGTTGTAGCTGGAGTCAGGCTTTAAAGATCTTTCCCAACAAAATTGGAAGTGGTATGGAAGAAGCCCTGAGGGCTGGACTCAGCAGAAACTGGTTGTTGCATGCTATGATGCTATATTTTGTTTCATGTAGCTCGTTGACTTGGCCCAGATTGCAGCGTCTCGCTTACTGAAAATACGCTGTTGACTCCTCTAAAACTTGAGGTGGCCCCTGCAGTTATGAATTGGTATGTCAGCTTTCTCCCCTGAAATACTGCTGCTGTTTCTATTAGTGAAGTTGTAATTGCTGCATTAGCAGTGCTGCTCTGCTGTTACTAAGGGGCCATATTTTTTACAGTGTTGTCTATGCTGGGAATTCTGCTGTTGCTGCCATCACTGGAGTTATCTCAGTGACAGTAACTATTTAAGATTTTTTGGCAAAAACTAATTTATCACAGATAAAGCTCTTAAAAGTCAGCATACAAATAATTAATCAGTCCATTTCTTCTCACCCATAACTTTCCAAAATTGCCTTCATTTTTATTATACTGTTTCATGATAATCTCAACCAATATAGAGCTGAAAATACAAACATGTTTTTTTCCAGTGTAAAAAATTATTGCCATTTTTTTCATTTGTTTAGCTGAATAAAGGTGAAACTTAGATATTTCAACAAGGAAGTAGATGTAGCTATGATTTGTGTCTATAATCAAAGCCATAATTTTCAAAGGTTTTTTCCATGTGCTTTAAAGATGAAGGTGCCTCTGTGTGTGCAGGTGTGCATGGGGCAGAGGTTGTAGTCTTATGATACACATCTGGGAGAAAATTGACTGGATGGTAGTAGCTGAAAAAGTAATTTTTTAGCACTGTCTGTAATTATGGCTTAGAGATTGAGTAGAACTCAAGTCCTACCCATTTTTGTGACTGCATTGTCTGTTTTCTGCTCATCTGACATGACAGATGTACTGAGGTGGTAACAGATTGTTCTATAGGAAGAAAATAATAATTGTCACAGACAAAACAATACAGAAGTGAGTCAATATTAAATACAGAATAAAAATTATGCGTACATTTTTAAATACATTTTATAATTTTATGAGTTAGAAATCTGTTCATTATTATCGTGCAAATCAAATACTTTTCTATACAACATTACTGAGAGAGAGACTTCAGTGGCCCATTGACATATTAATCCATCCCTGCATAATCTTATCTTCAGTTCAGCAACAGAATATTAAGAGAACATTTGAGAGACTGTTATTGGTATTACTTCAGGAACAGTATTTTGTATATTTGTGACTACAGATAAAATAAGAAATATTTTATTAATGACTCTGTGGCTTGGTTAAAAAAGAAATAGACAATCTAGTATAGGAAGTATTAAGATGTAAACAGTTCCTTTTACACTCATTCTTAAACAGCAGTGATGTCAACATCACTTTCTAGTAATATATTTTGCATTTATTTTGTTTGACACTGCTTTTTAGTTACAATAAGGTCATCTTTTCCTAGTCATCTGCAGTTAGAAAAATTTTTGAGAGCAAGTTGCAGAAGACTGAGATTTGAGGGAAGTGTTCCAAGGAGAAGATCTTTCATTCTGTGACATGGTTCATAACAGAAAGGATTGCAAAACTGTAATTTTAACAGATTTCTGTTGGATTGCCAATTTAAGATGTCAGTTGTCATCTTGTCAATTCCAAGATGTATCCTCTAAGGGGTGTTAATTGCCTTTAGAGTTTTAAAATCATTATGTTGACTCAGCAGTAGGTGTTAGTGGCCTACTTCCTCGAAGGACACCATACTGTTGGTGTCTCTTTTCTCTCAAGCTTTTACCTGGACCTTGATCTTGCAGTAAGAGCTGCAGAGAAACAACCTGTGTGAAGTCTTTGCACATTTGCCTTTTCATAGTAGAGGTGTGTATTATAAAACCTTCATCCTTGGATTTTATGCAACTAGTATAACATGATGTCTCGTAGTATAATTAAAAGAAAATTTGACAAGAGAATGGGTTTGTTTTGTTAACTGATACAATTCTGATTTTACCAGATTCATTAACACATTTGAGGATTTTTATTAGCTACTTTCATTCTGTCCCAAAGTCTGTATAGTGTAGATGCAGTTAGTACATGATTATATAAGCAAATATGAAAACTATTGTACATTCTATTTCTGTTTCTAAGGGTGGGTGGGGGAAGTGTTAAATTGATGGTTGTGTTTCAAACTGTGGTCTGTTCTGCCAGCAGCTAGAACGTGATCAATTAAATGAGGCATATGAAAGGCATTGCTGTTGCGCATTGTTAAAGGAAAATTACAAGAAGTATGGTAATATTAAGGCATAAAGATCTGCTATAGAAATGGTTGGAACTAAATTTAACCCTGTGAAAGCAAAGGCATTCAGTGCTGCATTATTGGTAATTATATAACAATTATAGATGAATGTCTTCCGTTAATGCTAAGAAAATAATGTCAAGTTTAGTAAGGACAAAGTAAACGTTCATTAAAAAAGACATATGATTGTGAAATTTCATTAGTCTTCTGAAAGTAAAACTGAAGTATAGTTTAACTACCAGTTAAACTGTTGGGCAGGTTAGTTGGTTAGTTTTCCCCACTTTAATGTTGTGCTTTCGTTCCTACTTGTCTTACTGTGCTTGCTAGAAAACCTGAATCGTTACTGTGACAACTGACATTTCAAATTTTTCACAAGCTTCTAGTAATGTAACATTTCTCCGCACATTTGCGCTTCTGAGATGTTTCCACAGGAGCGAGTTGAAGGGCAAACGGTAGTGGTTCCCTACACGGGGGCTGCCCAGGGCCTTTTCTCGGTGCCCGCAGCGGGGTGAACCCGTCCCGGCGGGAGCGGTGGGAGCAGGGCTGCCCCGGGGGGGCTGCGCTGTGGGCAGGGGGCCGAGCCCCCAGGGCAGGTCTCTCAGCTGCTGCCGGCAGTGTTTGGGAAGTATGAGACAGAGATAGAAGAGTGTTACCCCTAAGGCCCCTAATAGCTGAAGAGGGCTGTGCAGCACATTGAACAACTTGCCTTTTGAAAAGAAGCAGTCAAATCTCATTAAGGCTGTTCTTCTAAAAAGGTATTAATTAACTTTCATTAGTGCCATTGTTCTGCAGTTTTTTAAGTAATAGGAATTAATTGAAAAAGCAACCGGAGCATTTTACCTAATTCCTAAAAAATCATGTATCAGAGCATGGTAGATTAATAAAAACATTAGACCATCATTATGTACACACATTCGTATTCTGTACTCATACTCGCAGCATATGTGTGGGGGATGAGGTTGTGCCAGCCATTGTGCAACTGAAGTAGCAGAGGGGTTTGTAAAGAAGATTAGAGTGGATTCAGAGTGCTTCAAAGGATGCATAGGAAGTGGGGGAGAAGAGTTTTCAATAGTGGCTCTGCGAAAGAGATCGGCATCTCTTTGTAAGGAGGAGTTTCAGTTTAAGATCACTATAGAGTAAAGCACTTCCATTTAACTCGAGTGTAAACTAGTGCCGCTTCCTAAGAAGTGCCTCAAAGATTTGTGTGGGATAGTAGGGAAGAGGAGATGGTTGTATTTGAGGCTTGCCTTCCCTTGCCCGAGCGTTGAGCTGGGGAGCAGCGGGGCTGTGGGGAGGGAGAGCTGTGAGACAGGAGGAGAACTGCGAGCCTCTGAGGAGGTGTCATGTAGCCTTTCTGCCTGGGGATCCTCTTCTGCACCGACAAGCTGCTTCTCTCTTCTGCCTGGTTGGGGTTGTGAACAGTTGCCAGGGCTTACTTGGGAGCAACGTGGTAACAGGGTTTTATGATCTAGGAATGAAGTTTTCCTTGGCTGCCCGAGTGGCTTGGGTAACGTATGGTTTGGGAGCAGGGGGTGGAGGGGTGTGTATTTTTTTGCTTTTTAACCTAAAGGATATACTAGATTGTAACAATACCTTTTTTGGTTTTTCCTCTTTCACAGCTCTAAAGCTGCATAATAAATATAGTGATTTCAGAATTTTTCAGCTTTCTTGATAAGAACTGCGTTAGGAAAGACATCTTTTATAGGAGCGAAGAACTTGTTTGGGTACAGCAAAGTTCTGTTTGCTGTTGCACACCTGTTGCTTCCCGTGCTGGGATCGCTAAACACGATTGGGGAGGAATCATCAAGACCTTCTAGTGGTTGCAACAAACTGCAAAGAATATGTGGTCCATAGTGGACAAATTACTGGCAGGTACTTTTGTTATATACAGCACCCTGTGGCAATGAGTTCCACAATTTATTAAACATTGTGTGAAGTGCCTTCTCCTTTGTTTTAAGCGTGTTTGAGTGATACTTTCCTTCATTGCCTCCTTGTTCTTATTTCTGTGGGAAATGAGGGAACGTTGTCTGTTCAGGCTTCGCATAGTTTTCAGACAATGATGCAGAATTTGGAAGGTGTCAGTTATATCTTCTGTTGTTTGTTTCCCTTCCAAGTTTATTCTTGTTTTAAAACTATACCTTTTACCATACTTAGTGTTCCCTCTGCTGCCTTTTCTTGTTATACTATATCTTTGGGTAGGACAGCCACAACTGCATCATTCGGATATTAGAAAATGGTATTTGTGAGGTTTGGGGGAGAAAAAAAGGTCAACAAGTAGATTTTCTGCAAATTCTGGAGAGGTCAAAGCAAGAAAATTTCCCTTGTCTAAATGGACTTCTGTTGAGGTCCAGAGCTGTATATTGTGAGGTCCAGGGAGTTCTGGCTTAATCTCTGCTTGTGCGACATCTTTTTATGCCTGTTTGGGCCAATACTGCGTATTTTCAGCTATTTTGTTAAGTGTTCTAATCTAGAGACAAATCAGACCAGTAAAGGGCAGTACACACTCAAATGCTGTTACTTAAAATCTAGCTAACAGTTGGCTGGAATTACTTTTAAGATTTTACTTTTTTTAATTTATTGCTATTACACATGGTTTTCTAAAGAATCTGTCACTTGAGCATCTGAAGCGTTATGATCTATACCTGCTATAAATTGGGCAAATTTTTTCATGAATGATATACAATCAAAGAGGGAGAGCAATATCATCACTTACTAACCTCTTGATTATACAAGATAAAACAAAATTAAAAGTGCACCAGCCATCAACTGCTTTTATGCTTGTTATTTACAGATTTGTTTTTACTTTTATAACCCAAATCTATATTAGATAGGTAGAAATAAGGACTAATTCAGTTTCTTTTATATGTAGATTTTTACTTTTTCTGTGAAAACATTTCTTTACGTACTTGTTTGGACCTCTTTTTAAAAGACTTGCCTACTGTCCTGCTTATACAACAGTATCATTAAAGCGGTAATCAAGAAAGGGCTTAACTCTGGAATTAATATTTAATTGCTTCTGTAGAACATTGCTCACGTATCATTTGTTGTGTTTCTTTTACAGTGACAGAGTGGTTCCTTTATTTTCTGTTGGGGAACCGTGATCACAAATCTGTAGTTAAGGGTTTCTTCAGGGGCTTGTCACTGGGGGGAGAGGGGTTGCGCACTCCTAAGACAGCAGAAGCTCTGCTGGTGGAGCCCGTTTGATCTCCCTTGCTTTGTGCCACACCTGTGTCTTGTACCAGCAGGTATAAAGTCTCACTTCAACTATAAACACTTTCTCATTGCCTCTATCTGAGACAGTGTTCAGATTTGCACTTTTTAGTTCATTTAGCTTGTATGTAGCAGCTAGCTTTTCAGTACTTAGGTATTTAGGGACTAGAAAGATTTGGGATATTCCTAGAAAATATAAATAAAAATCTGTTCTTATAATTTATCGCTGCCCCATGCACACTTTCATGATTTTTTTACTGTTAATATTGAGAAACTAAATTACAAAATTTTAAGAACTGTATAATCTTTCCCTTAAGCCAGTGACTAGAAAAATTATTTTCATTGCATTTTATCCCTCAAAACCATAAAATGTTTTTGATTGTTCTCTCAAGAAAATAAGGGCAGTAGACATGGTGTTAAAATGCAATGAATGAAGTCTAATCAGATCCTGGAAACACAGAGGTGTTTCTCAGGTAGACTTGCCTGGGTCCCTCAGCTGCGAGCACTGGCTTCAGTGAAAGAATATACTCCCAGGAAAAATGGCAAGGAGAAATCTAAGCAGTGTGCAAGAGGAAAATACTCCATTACAGTCATCTTTGGCTCTTTTAATTCCCTTTGCCATTCTAGGTCAGCAAAATTTCAGCTCTACCACCATGGCCTTACTTTATTCTTATCCAAAAAACCTCTCCATTTCGACCAAGTAAAGATAGAATCATAGAATCGTTCTGGTTGGAAGAGACCTCCAAGATCATCGAGTCCAACTGTTAAACAGTGGCTAAATAGATACTGTAGGGAAGATGCATTCTGTGGTGCAACACGAAGCCCTCACTGCATCCTGGGAACATTTTGGGATAAAGCTTCTAAGCAGAGGACAGATGAAGCTGTGGCAGGCTGTCCAGCTGAGGGACTGGGACGGCAGGATGCGTTGTGGAAAACTGCCTTGCCGTCTGGAGAAAGTGCAGTCTTCCATGATGGGAAGGGAGGCTAAGTTATACCAATGCCAAGTGTATCCATTCTCTGTATATCAAATGGGAGTTTTGCATTGGTCATTCAGAGTTTTACATGACAGATGATGGACAAATTACAGAATTTTAGGGGATCTATTTTTCATGAAGAAAAGTTTTAGTAGACAGATCTTAATAAGCAGCACTAATAAGATGAGAGGCATAAGTTGCCCCCTGGGAAACTCCTTCCAATCAGTGCTGTGGGTGCAGAAAATTACAAGCCTGGGATTCACAGCCTGAGATGATTCTTACGCTGTCTGCAGAACTAATAAAGACTTCCGATTAATTTAACATACGTGGATTTAGAAAGCTGTGGAGGGGTAGGATTTCTGAGTCATGGAGGACTTTGCACTACAAGTTGACTGAGGAGACTTTTGTATTTGGAAGATGCATTCTTAGCTGAATTCACTGCCAGTAGCAGTGTAGGTGGAAGGGAAACATCATCTCTTTTCGTGCCTTGATTAGGTATGATTTAGTAGTGATGTTTAGACTAGAAGGGTGACTCCTGCTAGTAACATGACAATACATAATGAATGGATCATATCTACCTTTCAGGTGGAATAGGCAACTAGTTTGACTTTGACCTCATAACAAAGGGCATTTGTTGTTGGACTTTGCCTGGCCTGAATAGGGAAGTAGTCCTTCAAGAAAGAAGTCATTCGTTAATGTTTTTGAACTGCAAAGATTTTCCTGTCTTTTTTTTCAGGGGGGAAAAGAAAAAAGCATGAACTGTAAAAAAATTATTTGTCACTTCACTGGCATCTGATTCAGGTAAAGGTTTAAAGAGAGAGAATGAAATAGTCTTTCATTGGGCAAAGAAGAAAAGATTTATGTACTCACAGAGCAATGAATTCTGTCAGTACTATGGAGGTATTTTTACCTTGTTAGGATTAGTCAATTTAACTTAGACAGAATCTGAATTTAAAATATAATTAAACTTATAACAGTATTTTGTCTCCTTTATTTACAGGTTTGCCGGTCCTTTGATACATTTCAGAATGCCGCTGGTAAAAAGAAACATAGACCCCAGGCACCTGTGCCACACAGCTCTGCCCCGAGGTGTCAAGAATGAATTGGAATGTGTCACCAATATCTCCTTGGCAAATATAATCAGACAACTGAGTAGCCTAAGTAAGTACTTTGTCCTAATAGCTGTTTAGAACTAATATATTTTACAGTCATAGTTTTTGTGGTTGAATTGGGAACGCCTTTTCAAATTCTCAGTAGAAAATTGTGGCTGAGCCTTGAATGTACTCCTTTTGTGGCTAGTGACTAGCATGGACTTCTGTGAAGGAAAGCTAGGAATTTTTCCAGCAGCACGTCTTAACACTGCTCAGCCATATATTTCTGTTACCAGTGGAACATGACAGAAAAAGATATCTGGTACTTAATGAAGTCAGTAGTTGCTAACCTTAGAACAATTCTTGAGTAGGGAATATTGACATAATGAGGAATATATCACTGGTTGTTTAATTCTCTTAACTTAAACCCTTGGTCATATTGTGGTTATGCGGAAAAAAACCTAGTTGTCTTTTAAAATAATGTAATTATTACATAGTGTTTCAAACAGCTAAAGATTTTTCTTCCTTCTCCCTTCTGTCAACAATTTTTCCCTTGGTGCATTTGAAAGGAGTGAATACTTCTCAAGCTCTAGAACTCTGTAGGACTTCTTCTGAAAACGCTGGTTTCTGGGTTGCTTTTTCTTTAAGTTACAGCAACTTTAAAAAGTTGTCAGATAAACCAGCATGATAGCATTTTGAATTTCCAATACTACAGGTGCTTTTTAACCACTAGGACATTAGTATTTTCCAGACTACCAACACATTAAATATTAAAATGTGCATGTATATACATCTACAATGAGAAAAGCCTTTCAGCTCCATCGGTATCTTAGGGTCATAGGTGATGTAGCCTAATTTGTTAATTAAATTGATTTAGTTATTGGTTTGATGGTGTACTGTATGGTGACTCTGTTTTGGCAGCCTTTCAAAGCTGTTACAGTGCTATTAAGTTGAAGACTCTAATTGAGGACACTGAATTATGCAATCCAAACAGCAATGCTTACAGCACATAAATATGAACATTATTAGTATAGCTGCTGCAACAGCAAGGAAAATAACTATTTAAATTCTTTTCAGTGAACCAAGAGCATATCAGATTAGGATGCAGTATATGATCACCATCTGTGGTCTTGCTTCATTCTACCAAAAGCCCTTCTCAGACTAGCTGCTCGTGTACTAGCCTCCCCTTCCAAGTAACTCTTATTGTATTCATTTATTTTAGTTTTCTTGTTTTATAAATTCTTACTTGATTATATAGTCCATCTAGGGGAATTTCCTTTCACAGATGGCATACCAAATTTATATTTGATGTTTTCATTTGGAAGTTTCATTTGACCTTAAAAAAAAAATCACTTAGTTTTTCAGTTTTAAAGAACACATGGTTCTAACTCAACATCATGGTCTTAGTGTTTACCTATTGAGATTCAGCTGCCTTTGCTATGTTTTCTTGGTATACAGAGCTTATGCCTGACATTGTATACATAAACTGCTCAGGAGGAGGTCAGGATGAAGCGATACCAGAACAGAAAGAACTCAATTAAGAGAGAAAAAAAAGTATTGAAGAATATCCACTGAATGCACCCACATTTGTTACATGGCTTGCCTAACGGATAGCACAGTTAGAGAGACACTTTCAAGGAAATGTAACCATAATTATGTAAACTTCTTTTCTGCAAAAGGAATGTGGTTCTACGTGAAGCATACATACATAGGGATGAGCCCTAAATTAGCTGTTTTCACTTGAGAATGAGTTTCCGTCATGAACTTGTGACTCACTAGTGGTCAAAAAGGCATGCGATGTTAGAAATGATAAGGAAAATACACCAGTTGACTCTGCAACAGCAAGCCCAGAATAGGTCATTCAAAATTTTTTATAAGTAAGTTAAACACTGATGAGCAGGACCTGTTATTTAAATCTTTTGTTCTTCCCCCAAATAATATCATGGTGTTTGTAGGTTTTCTATGGGCAGTGTTTATACCAACTGAATTACTGAATGACAAATACTCCTCTTCTGAGTTTCATGCAATCAACTGACTTAGTTCTGCAACCTGTAAGTTTTTGGTTTATACTGTGTATGTTTTCAAGAAAAAAACATTTTTTCCTACAATTAAACAGAACATGTTTTGCAAAATAATCCTTATTTCTCAGCAACGTTAAGGATTGCTGTATAAAAATGGAGATTGTGTTACAAAGGTATGAGTACCTGTGAAAGTATTTTATTCCAGCATTCTTTTAGCTTTTCAGCCTGTTTGTGCGAGTAGCAATACAGATTCAAACAGATCTAGGAGTTCTGGCATAGGAATTTTGTCTCCCACATGCTTAAACCCAAATAACCAGTCTTCATTTGGTGTGTCACTGTTACCGGTGTACAGCGAGGCTTGCTGACATGCAGATAAATTTTAGTAGTTGCCTGTGAGTCACAGCCAGCGGGCATGGTTTTGCAGCAGTCCCCTGGCAACCAGCTTCTCTGCAGTCCTTCCCTTTTTGTTTTCTGTGGGTAATGTATATGTTTGAGAATCAACCTTTAAGCTGTAGACGAAATGAGGCTTCACTCTGAGAGTGGAAACTGAGTGTTCTGGTAGGGTTTCATTTCCTTTAAACTAAAGGTGCTCTCTCTTTTGACAGTAAAGTTACACAAATTTAAATGAATGGTCTTTGACCTGATTAGCACTTAGTCATTTCTGCCTCTAAGATTTTTCTGTTACTGGCCCTCAAATAGAGGATTAATCTCCTGCCATTATGACTCTCAAGACCAACCATTCTTAACCTTTCTTCTGATACGATGTGGACAAAGAGCACTGTGATGGAATTAGAGCCTCCAATACTTTAAGTGATACCGAAAAACATTATTTAAGAAAGCAAAGTGTAGAGTTTTGTCATGCATGTGGTTTGATCTCCATTCTTGGAGATATTAATAACTCGACTGGATTAGTCAAGCAAATGGATCTAACTGGATCTGCTTTGAGCAGGGTGTTGGACTAGGTGACTTCTGGAGGTCCTTTCAACCTGAACAGGACTGTGTTTCTATGATCTTGGATACTACGTATAAGTAGGACATGCCTGCAGAAACAATACCTATAAAATGACAGGAATTCTGTTTTCCTGTATTTTAATATAAAATAAAAAGAGCTTTACATTAGTATGTCAGCAATAGCTGCTATGTGTCTCCATACAAATTCTCAATCCTTTCATACTTTATTTGATGTGTTGCTTTTAATTGTTCAGTTCGAGAAATTTTTTGACCTTTAAAAGAAGTAGAGATGAAAGGACAAAATATTTATTTCTGCTTTGAGTGATAGTCCTTGCCTTTCTCCCTGGAGCATGAAAACACATCAGTCTGTCTTGATACAACATTCAAAATTGCCAGTAAGTAATTTTTTTCCCCTGTCTATTCCCAGTCTTCTCTAACTTCATAAAAGGATCTGTCTTCTGACAGCTTTTCTTAGCACTGTGGCAACAGAAGCTCTCTGGACAACAGCAACAGCTGTTTTAGTTTCCTAGCCATTCTTCTCTGTATTGCTTGCTTTCTGACTGTATCTGCTTTGGAGAAGTGCTTACCTATTTTTTTCAGCAATATTGAGGATACATTAGGACTCCAGTACTGCCCGAGTTGATATATGTTGGTGTATGTCAGGCTATAGCATTCCAGCATATGTGAAACATGACTGATAGCACTGTGCAGCTGTGCCATTGTTAGAAGACGGATAAATAGTTCTCTTGTGTGCATGTAACCTCCTCATTTTGTTCACAGCTATTGACCAATCTTGTTTTTCCTTTTATTCAGCTGTCCCCTGTACACAGAATCTTAGTAACACATAAGAAACCTAACTGATGGGGTTTGTTCTTGGCCCTGGTCTCTGCCACCTCCATCTGGGGAGGAGAACATTTCTCCTTTTGAGTATGTTCCCTTAGTGAATATTTATATTGCAGGCATTCAGACCAGAACTTTTATTCATTCGTAGCAAGATGTCATTTCCCTTTTTTTCTTCTACATCTGTATGAAGAAAGAGAACACTGCATAACTCTTGTTTGCTAAGGTGGAGTGCCTTTTATGTTAGTGAAAACAATTTTCAATTAACATTGAACCTTCAGTAGCCTTTCCCCTTTTTTTGTCTTTTCTTTGTACTATTTCCTGTTTTTACCATGTTCTCCTAGTTAGTTATTTCTTTTCCTCGCCCCTTATTTCTTAGTTTTCAGGAGTGAGACCCTGACTTTTGAGCATATTATTTCTCCCACTTTTTTTTCCCTCTCAGATGCTTTTACCTTTTCTTCCTTATTTTTTGCTTACCATGCCATTCCCTAGAGGGTTTTAAACACTGCTTATCTTGTGAGAGACATTTTCTCACCTCAAGAAAACCTTCAGTTTGCCCTGGCTTCGGGTGTTAACATTCAATAAGTGGGAAATGTTTCTCCAGAAATACTTAGCAGCAAAGTGTCTGGACTGCAACTAATCTTTAGAACCAGGCCTCTTCAGCTCAAAGACCAACCTCTCTCTCTCTCCATCCTGTCTGGACACCATCTTCAGCACATGGCAAAGCCCCCGCATGTTGCATGATTGGAGGTAGGTCTCTGCAGATCGTCAGCTTCAGTCAGTATTCCTGAACCAGCAGGTTCACTGTGGCAGATCCTGCCCTGGGAATCCTTCTCACTGTGCTCCAAAGCATATTCAATATTCTCTGTGAATTTCCTTCATGAATCACCCCTCTTTCTTCATTATTACTGTGATTGCCAGGGAACACTAGAGAGTATTCTTATGCACGTGGGGTAAGGGAACTGATGGACTTAAAAACTAAAGGCTTACTCAGCTGTTCAGAGACACCCATCATCTCAAAGACTTCTGTCGAATTTCTTGATGTTGTCTGCCCAGCAGTAGCAGTATTGGCAATGTGATGCTGTTTCGTCTCCACGTCAAATGATAATGAGAGGATGAACAAATGGTCAGTAATTTCTCATGGAAAACAACTGTGTGTTAGCAGAACAAAATCTTACGTGTCATTAATTCCTTGCTTATATAGAGCAGTGAATTCAGGTGATATTAAAGAAGAAAAGGAAGAGCAAGGCGTCCCTGTGAAATGATCTTTAGGAGTGGTGCCTTCAACATCAGGTTCAGCTCTCAGCAGTCTCTTTCACAGATTTCTGAATTCTTAATGGATATTCTCAGCCAGTTTACTTGATGGTGTCCTCAGTGGGAGATAGGAAATAATATCTCAGGCCTCCATCACTGGAGATTTTTGAAGGCTGACTTTTTCTTCTTGGATGTGAACAAGAAGCATCAGACCTCTTCCAGAGCTGGCCTTTACTAGAGTTTATTTGGTACTTTTGATAGCTTGGTCAGGTTGTCTGATAAATGCCTGGTTCAGTTTTGCTGGCTAAAGGAACTAAGTTCTCTCTTCAATACGCTGATGTTCCTGTTAAAATCCTTAAATCCAGTCCTTGTAGACTGCCCTGACACCTTCCTAATGATAATTAGTATCACTGAACTATATTTAGTACATCATTTTTCAGAGCTCACTCAGCCATAGCTACTAAAGTTCTCAAGGATCTACCAAGGTTCTTGTCTCCAAGCCTGGGAGACAGTTCAGTCTCCTAGCTTTTAGTCCATCTCCTAGCCACTGAGCTGCGAGATTGAAATGATCCTGATGAGAAACAAGCCTAGTGTTTCAAGTGGAACTCTGATGTACCTTGATTTTGCTAAAACATTCAATAAATAAAATTAATGTAGTGAAGATCTGAAGCTGAATCAACAGGCAATGGATATGTTAAATTATGCGTCAGAATTAAAGGAGGAGGAAAAATGTATTAATAGAATAACTTTCTGTTTTGCTTTATAAAGGGACGCTGGTTATATATTGTTAGCAGCTTATGTAACTAATTATACTGAAAGATTATTTTCTAATATATAGACTATATTGTGTAGGAAGGAACTACTCATTAGTGAATAATGTAATTTTGCATAGTGTAAGTGTATTGGGAAAGGATTGTGCAGTAGGACATGAGACAGGTTCTACGGCTGCTTTTGTTCTATGCTTTTCTTTTTTAGAAAATGTACTGGACAAAAATATTTAGTGTGTGAGTGGGATGGAAATAATAGAAATCAAGCAATGATAGCGTATAGGTGGGTAACAGACTGAATTCTCAGCTTACTCTTTCTGATACTTTTATCAATTTCTACATCGTTTTAAAAAAATCAAATTGCCCAACCTATATTTTTAAACTGTAATAATATTTTGAGGTTTGTATGTTTCAATATATCAACATATTTACTATTTTAATATTAAAATAACATTTAATAATATGAAATTTAATGATATAACACCTCATTATACATTGCATTTAATAATGTCATGACATATTTAATATATTAAATATTTTTACAATGTAATCCCAATGATAAGTATGTTGGACTAGATTTTGTTTCTGTAGATGTTAATCCCACCCTTTCCCTCCTCTGCTGAGCTCCAGAAGTTTGACGAAGTAGTTAAGGCTAAATTAATTAAGATTAATACTTTTGGCAACATTGAAGAATTGTCTTATTTTGATTGTCCCACTTGATGCATCTCGCATTGGCCTGAGATTTACCAATCATCTTGAATTTCCAAAAAGGATGTTGTTTTATGGCATTGAGCACTTCAGGTGCTCAAATTATTTATACTTAAAATTTAGACCATGGTTCCTAGAGGCTGCTGATGCCGTCCGTAACTGATCTGCAGGATGCTGTTTCAGCTTTAGGTGCAGCTGAAGGGTTTGGAACTCGTTTTTCTTTAAAATTGGAAAAGGATAGTAAAGAAGTGGCTTCTTCCACAAGTCCTGCTTCAGGACTCATGTCCCACTCCTTGTCTGAGAGCCTGTAACTAAATCCGATGGTAACTGATCTGGTGTTGTAAAATGATTAATTTAGATGCCCTTTTCTTAAGGTTTGCTAATGAACACAGCATAGAGAATGCAGTAGTTCAGGTGAATTTAAGGACTGGAGTTTTGAGGGGACTGCTAATTTATGTCCTGATCCTGCAGCATGTTAGTGTGGTTCTAGGAATTTGTACAACACAATACATAAGACTTATGAGACATCTCTTTGCCACACTTTGTTTAATTAGCCTGAAATAAGGTTCAGAACCTTACGTGGTGATTGTAGTTGAGTTCAGTTCATCTGATATATACCCAGTCGCCCAGAACAAGACAAAAATAACCTTTCTTTTACCTTAGTATCCCTTCATATTTAGTGTATTGGATGGTTAGAAATTATTAATTTGTGCACAGAAGGCAATGCTGGACAAATGTTTAAGAAATTAGGGGGGAAAATTAGGAGATAAAGAAATAAAGAAAAACAAATGGTGAAAGAGGAGAACTGTAAAACTGATCAGTCACTTTTTGAGATTTTGTAAGCCATTATACACTTACTGCCGTGGTCATGAACAGGATGATATATGTTTTGGTGTTTTTAAGTTGAAAAAAAATGAGGAAGACTGTGAGCAGTACTATTTTTATTCTATTTTCAGATGGTAGCTACTAGCTAGTATTCTATTTTCAGCTCATAGGTCTGTTTTAAATGTCAGGAAAATAATTGTTCAAAAAAGGCTATCAAAACACACGCACATTCTTGGGGGAGGAAGGACAACACAACGCTTCCAAGACATTTTATTTGGCTGTCACGAAAAAAGACATTGACTGACACCAGAGGGAGCTGCATTCCTGTATCCCTTTCTTACTGAAGGGTTAATTGTGAATAGAGCCCTTTGAGACAAGAGAAAAAGTTGTGAAAAGAATAATGACGTGAATAATACATTCCTTAATTAAAAATAAATAGAAAGGTATCCTCTTATGTAAATGAAAAAAACTGTGGCTCTGTTAATAAAAGTTAATGGCAGTATGATGGACTGAGAAGAACAGCTAGTAATATTGGAGGGAATATGACTTGCCTTTTGAAAATGACAAATTTTTGTGTATTTCTGGTCAATTAAGTGAGTTTTGCAAATACAGTTAAATAAGCTTTTCACAGATGTTAAAATAATTTATTTGCAGAAGTCTATTTTGTCATTTAATTTAATAGGCTGTCCCGATCCAATATCGGGGAGGTTTCATTACGATCCCAGGGACGAGATTAAGACACCAAAACCGGTCAGATATCGTACAACCTTTTGATTTTATTTGTAACAAACAGGGGAGAAAAGCGGGGAAGAGGAGAGGGATAGAGGGGAAAAGTTAGAGAGAGAGAGTTGGAGAAAGGGAGGGAAAATAGCTACCACCACTCCGAGTCCAACGATGTTCTCCTGACTCCGTCTGAGGTCCTTAATCGCCGTAAGCTTCGTCAGGGCCGGGATCCGGGAGAGGCACACGGACGGCAGGAGGCAGGGAGGGAAAAGAAAAACCGCGCGCCAGAGCGCCCACGTGCTTCCTTTTATAGGGGCTCCCCCTCCTGCGCATGCGCAGACCGCGACCGCGTACGTGCCACTCCTGCCAGGCGCGCTGTCCCCTTAAAGCCGCCTCCTGTTTCGCGCCGTTTTCTTCTCTTTTCGCGCCTCTGGCCGCCGGCGGCAAGGGAGGGGGGCGTAGCCGGGATGGCAATGTCGAGACAAACCACGTCCATTATCGGTCCTCGTCGAGATAAGCCACATCCATTATCGGTCCTCGTCAAGATAAGCCACACCCATTATCGGTCCTCTGCACCACCCCGTGGCTCGACATTGCAGCGTGGTGGCAGGAGAGAGAGACAGAGAAAGAGAAAGAAGGAAAACGCAGAGAGGAGAGAAAATTGGGGACAGGGGTAGAGGGAAATTGCGGGAAGGGGAAAGAAAAGGGAACAATATGGGTTCGGGTAGAAAAGTGTTTTAACGGGGGTTAAACAAAGATGTTACTCAATGCAAGCTCGTTCTCGAACAACTTTAACAACATTTAACTTTACAGAACAAACTTGGAAAATTAAGTTAACAAGAGGGTTTCAAACATAGAACAACTGGTGAGTATGAGAGGGTTCAAATAATAGCCACTGCTGTTGGCTGTGGCTGGTGAATGGCACGGATCTCTTTTATGCCGTCAGATGAGGTAGTAGGAATAAAGCGCATATTAGATACAACATGTCGGATTAGTTGAACAAAGCAAGGGATCACACAAGGTAAAAACATTAAAGCAGCAACCATGAACATTAAGTACAATAACAACTGCTTTACCCACGGCGCCCCTGGTAACCAAGACCACAAGTCGCCGCTCCAACTGTTCCAGGTTTGGACGGGGACGTGGGCTATTCTTCGGATGTGTTGGGTTAGCTGGAGAACCACTTCTCCCACGTCATCTATTTCCAGACAACAGTTGGAGATGTTCAGTTTTCCACACACCCCTCCCTCCTCAGCTAACAAATAATCTAAAACCATGCGGTGTTGAAGGATTGCCGTGCGCATCTGTTGGGACTGCCGGGTCAAGAGGTCTATTGCATCAGCAGTTTTGTTAGTGATAATTTCTAGGGCTGCTTGTAACCTGATTATCCGATTTAAATTATAAATTGGTTCTCTTGCCCCTGATATTGGCTCATTGGGATTCCAAGTTGCAGGTCCGTAATATTGGATTATTTGTTCAGGGGGCCATTCATTGTCCCCCCATTTTTGTGTCCCACCCAAATCTACCTTAATTGATCGCGTCTTACGGGCAATACCTCTGTCCCCCAGGTTATCGTATAGTCTTATTCCCAACCGAGGTCCGCCTGTCTCTGGTAAGAGGAAAAATAGAGGTCTGATAATTCCTATATAGCAAACTCCCGACCACCCCGCGGGTAAAGATTTGTATGCAGTATGCCCACAGATCCAATAATGCCCCTTTTTTGCTCTGACGCCCTGAGCAAATGGTCCATTGGCTCTTTTTGGAAATGGAAAGTAAGTTGTGCCCCTGTCACCTAGGGGGCTGAAAAATGAGGTTGGGCGATCATTTATGCGGCCAGTGCAATACCAAGCACCAGAGTTGCCTTTCCATTCGCAAGTTTGTTCATAACGGTGATGATCGGATCGTGGGATACTTAAGGTTTCATTTCTGTTTGACCAATACCCCTCAAATCCCCGACTGCGCCCGGTTTCGTCGAGCCACATCCATGCGTAAACATCCCTGTGTTTATTGATTACCTTACGAGTGAGTGTCCACCGGCATTTACTTTCCCCCACTTCGATCCCTCTCTCCTGAGTGCGGTTCAGACAATATTCCCCCACATTTGGAAAATGAATTGGCCATGTCTCACTATCGTCCCATGTGTCGTTTGCGGTTTCACTATAGTTGCTCACGATCTGGTCCGGGGTGAGGGGCGTGGATGTCCATGGCCAACTTGATAATCCCAGAGGTCCTCCGCAAACCCAGCAACGGCTTAAATTGAAGGCTCGACTTACTGCTTTCGCCAATAACACAAATTCGTTGTTCTCGAAGGGGTTGTATGGGTTGAGGGTAGGTAAAGGGAGTGGTTGTTCGTCGCTTTCATGGAGACATCCCTGGGTTAAGATGATCCAAAGTAGCAGGTACATCGTGGTCATATCGCTGCCCCTTAACACAGAAGGAAGAGAAAAAAAGAAAAAAAACACAAAACAAAACAACAAAACAAAACAAAACAAACCACCAACCTCACTTCTCAGGTTAGAAGGAGGGGATAATCCATTTTGTGTGAATTTTATGGGTTTTCCCACTGGCATCTTTTGCTTTCCAAGTGTACTTGTTTAGCGGGGTGTCTAGTACGAGCGGTACGGCTCCCATAGTGGGAAGCTCGACCAGAACAGGCTGGCCAGGGGAATGGGATGGGACATCGGAGGGATCGGGGCCTTGGGAGGTAGATATGATGGTTGGGGCTTGTGGGCAGAATGCTGCAATTGTTGGGCACCCATTCATGCCCCAGCGACTATTGACGCTGGTCACTGCCTCCCCCACCCGCTCAGCCCATCCCGGCTTGTGTGGTTTTAAGAAGCGTTTGAGCAGCCCGTTCGTCCGCTCTACAATCCCGTTCGCTTGTGGGTAGTATGGGGTGTGGAACACCCACGAAATTCCTTCCCGAGCCGCCCACTCCTGGACTATTTTGGCAGTGAAATGTGAGCCGTTATCCGACTGAATGGCCTGTGGTTTGGGAAAGGTCCCGAACCACTCTTTGAGGGCCTTCACTGTGTTTTCCCCGGTCGCCTTTGCACAGGCCCGGAGACTATTTCGACCCCCACCAGCACGTAACACTTCCCTGCGGACTTTCGGAAGGGCCCAATGTAGTCGACCTGCCAGGCTTCCCACAAGCCTTTCCCTTCCCTGAGGTGCAGGGGCTCGTTTTCCAGGGGGTGCCTGTCCAAACGGACGCGGCATTGTTCACAAGAGGATATGCAGGTTTTGCACTCCTCTCTGGTGACCGGCCATCCCCGAGCTTGTGCCTCACGGAACAAGTCGTTGGTCCCCGAGTGCCTCCTCTTTACGTGTAGCCACTCTAGGAGGTACTCCCAGTTCTCTTGCACTTGGGTGCTTTGTAGCGGAGCTAACCGGGCCAACTCATCTGCCTCAGCATTCCACCGACCCACCGGGGTATCAGTTTGTTGATGGGAAGCCACCCACGCCACCGCGAATGTCCCCCGTTTCGCAATTGCAAGGATATCTTGCCACCTTTCCTTTTGCCAAATTGGTATTCTATTGACTTCCCAGCCATTCTGCTCCCAAAATGGAAGCCATTCCGTACAGCCTTTAAATACTGCATAGGAGTCTGTATAAATGTGTACAGGGGAAGTAGTCTGGCTTTCACGTTGGAACACGCTCCACACAGCAACCAGCTCTCCCACCTGTGCACTTCCCTCTCCCTCTGTGATGATCTGCTCCTTAGTTTCTACTTGAAGGGCCACCGCCCTGTATTTCCAAGCTTTCCCTTCCCACTTTGAGGAAGCGTCAGTGAACCATGCGTTTAAGATCTGCTCCGAAAATGGGGGAGCTACTTGAATTGCAGGGGAAAGTTGGGGGGTCTCCTTATTCATGTCTGCCTCATCTTGTATATTTAATATTTTAGCAGCCCCTTCCGTCACAGAAAAGATCTCGCAATAGTGCTCAATTTGAGCATACCACTTCCTTACGGAGGCTCGCTGAGCCACCCTGTCAGAGGGCGGGGTCCCTGCCAGGACCGCTTTGGTCACCTTGAACGGACCCCGAAGAACTATAGGATGTTTTCGAATAGTTCGTTCGGCCTCCCTTAAAGCTAAGCTGACTACGAACAGCCCCTTCTCCCAGGCAGTGTACCGCTTTTCCGCATCTTTGAAACTGCGCGAATAAAATCCGATGGGCCGGGTAGGTCCCTCGGGCCCCTTTTGCCACAGATGGATGGAGAGCCCGGTCCGGGCAAATCCCCACTCGATTTGAATAGGATCAGTGGGATGGATTGGCCCCAAAGCTTGATAGGCATTCGCCTCAAAAACCAGCAGTCGTAAGGCTTCATCATGGACCGGGGTCCACTCCCAGTGAGCTCTTTTCCTGAGTAAATCATATAATGGCCTGGCGATAATGGAAAAGTCAGGGATGTGTTTTCTCCAAAAGACGAGCAGCCCCAGAGCGTGTTGCAAGTCCCTTTTGGACCCTGGCATTTTGATGGTGTCCAACGAGGACAGGGTATCTGGGGGAATGCAGGTCATCCCCCCCCTCCACCAAATTCCTAAAAACTTTACCTCGCTGGAGGGAGTCTGGACCTTTTCGGGTGGAATCGTCAGCCCTATTCGTTCCAAATGAGCGATAATATCGCGTTGCGTTTTTTCAACGTTCTCTACCTGGCTCCCTCCCACAAGCACATCATCTATATATTGGTAAATTTTGACCCCCACTTGTATGGGAACAGCCTCAAGTTCTTGGGCCAGCGCATGGTGGGCTAGTGTGGGGGAATGCTTATATCCCTGACGCAGTCGAGTGAACGTATATTGTTGTCCCTCCCACGTGAAGGCAAAGCGCTCTTGGTCCTCGGGCTGCAGCGGGACCATAAAAAACATGTCTTTGACATCGATGGTTGCCATTACCGGGTGGGACTGTTCCTGAATAGTTGCGATTAATTCGGCGATATTTGGCATGGCGGCTGTTAGTGGGCCCGTATTGCTATTTAGGCGCCGATAGTCTACGGTTAGTCTCCACTTACCATTTGGTTTTCTTACTGGCCATACAGGAGAGTTGAAGGGAGACTGTGCCGGAATTACGACTCCCTGCCTTTTCAGGTCCTCCAACACTGGGGTGATACCCTCTCTCGCTCCCAGGGGCAACGGGTAGGGCTTCACATTAGTCAGCCGGGAAGGGGGAAGGGGAGGCACCGCTTGTAGCAGGCGCACTGCTGCACCGAAATTCCCGGTTAGTCTTCTAACCTGAGGAACACCGAAAGACCACGAATTCCCCTGGGTATCCCGCCTCTGTTTCCCCTTCAAGACATCTATACCTAGAAGGTTCATTTGAAAAGGCCCCACAGCCGCCATAGTATCCACCGGACTCTCTTCCCCTGGTAGCCATAATGTCACCGAGGTCATAGGCACAGATTGGGTTTTCCCCAGGGCATTTAATACTACCAGGTGTTTAGATGGGACTGGGATGCCACACCGTTCCGCCTCGCTTTGCTTTATAGCTGTAATTTGGGCCCCTGTGTCAATTAGAAAGGTCACAGGCCTCTTTTTCGGCCCCACCGCCACAGTAATTAATAAATCTCCCTTATTATTGCAGGTGAGTTGTCTAATAAACATCCACCCTCTGCCTCCTCCCTCACCCTGAGGGGGCGGAGGATTTAGTTTCCCGCCGGTATCTCATACTTCAGTTCCTCCCTCATGTTTAACACTGGCGCGGAAGGTGGGTTCGGTTGGGGCGGGGATCCCTGCCCAGACCACCTCTGTACCAGGAGCTCTAGCTTTTTTGTCGAGAGCCCGTCCATTAAGTCTCGGGGCACTCCCTTTTGCAACCCCTCTTGCCACAGCCCCTGTCGGGTCAGGGGTCTTTCCTTTTTGGTTAACTCGGGGCTTCTCCCAGAAAACACCAGCGATTTATTTGCCAGCTCCACCGCCCGCACGGCCCTAGCTTCTACTTTTTGATAAGTCCGACCTATGGGCCCATATTTTCTCCCGTAGTTTATTAATTCCTGGGCTATCTCTCCCCAAGTCCACACCTTTTTCCCCCACCGCCGCTGCTCAGGAGTTACCATCCCCTCTAGGGCAGCCGCAATTCGTTCTTCACGAGGCACATTTTGAATCCTCCCCTGCGATTGGATTCCGATGAGTTTCAGGGAGTCAGGGAGTCCCCGTATCAAGGGAGTCATTCGCTCAGGGTCTACTGGCAACAGCATCGGGGAGCTAAGGCTTGGCTTGAGCTCCCGATCATATATCATTTGTAGGCAAGCCGCCTTCTGCACACTTTCCAGCAACTGATCAACTGAGCCCGTTATAGCTAGGGGATCCCCTCTTTCTAATGGGTTCAACCCCCCTGCCCAATATGCAGCCCTCTGGGTCAGAGACCATGGGGCTCGGCGATCACCCGTTGTAAGGAAGACACCGGAGCCCCAATATCCCTCTGCCTCCTTTTCCGACAGCATGATCCCGTCCCCTCCCAACAGAGATACCCTCCACACATATTCGGTTTCGGACTCTCTTGCCGTCCTAGCAAAGTCTTTTCGCAGTTTAGCTAATTCAGTGGCAGTAAAGGGAATTTCTTTCGTGACAACTTGGGGGCGGTCATCGCTGTTATCCTCATATATATATTCTGTTTTGACCAGTGGGCACATATGGGGGGGGTTATCGGCGGCCTCTTTTAGCCTTTTTAAATCCCTCTGAGGGTAAATCTGGCGTACCCCTTTTCCCTCCAGCGACACCCCTGTCTCAGCGAGGGTGTCTGCTTCCTTTAGAAGCTGAATTCTCAGCTCCTCTTTCAACATTAGATTTTGGCGTTTCTCTTCCTCCAGCGCCCGCCTGGTCTCCTGTAATTGTTCTTGCAGCGGCATTATCGCCGCCTGCAGCAAGGCGACCACAGCCTCCGCCTGACAAGGCGCCCGCTTCCTGTCCTCCACCGCAGCCGCCAAGCACGCTCCTAGCACAGCACAAACAATAGCTTTTCCTTTTCCCTTCTTAACCCTAGCTTCTTTATGCAAGACCACCATTCGGTCTATAACACTTTGCAGTTGGAACCAATGGTCCCGTGCCCAATCTCGTCCTGGGGGCGAGAGCGGTATGTTTCCAAGAAATTATATAGTTTCTCTGTTTCTTCACAAAAATCGCCTGCCTTCTGGGCGGCCATGTCCTACAAAGGGGAGTTCGTCCCAGGAGGGCCAAACCTTAAAGAATCCAAATTTCCCCTATACACTCCCAGGAGGCCAAACCGTAGCCTACTACAAAAAATAAAAATGGCCTACAAAGGGGATATTCGTCCTGAGGGGGTCACACCGTAAAATCCAAGTCTCCCCTATACGCCCTCAGGAGGCCAAACCACAAACTAGTATACAAATTTTAACACAAAGGTCTCAACATTCGCTCTTTCCTTACGCTTCGTTCGTCTCCGGCTGCTTCCCTCGCAGGAGAGCAGAACCGCGGGTCAGAACTCCGCACTCGCTTCGTACTTATTCGTACGTCTCGTTCATACACAATCATTCAGCATGCCACAAGGTTGTATGACACTCTCATAAAATGTCGTACTACAAACAAATAAAATAGCCTACAAAGGGGATATCATCCTGAGGGGGTCACACCGTAAAATCCAAGTCTCCCCTATGCGCCCTCAGGAGGCCAAACCACAAACTAGTATACAAATTTTAACACAAAGGTCTCAACATTCGCTCTTTCCTTACGCTTCGTTCGTCTCCGGCTGCTTCCCTCGCAGGAGAGCAGAACCGCGGGTCAGAACTCCGCACTCGCTTCGTACTTATTCGTACGTCTCGTTCACACACAATCACTCAGCACGCCGCAAGGTTGTACGACACTCTCATCTGAAGGGATCTTGTCCGTGACGCCAATTAAATGTCCCGATCCAATATCGGGGAGGTTTCGTTACGATCCCAGGGACGAGATTAAGACACCAAAACCGGTCAGATATCGTACAACCTTTTGATTTTATTTGTAACAAACAGGGGAGAAAAGCGGGGAAGAGGAGAGGGATAGAGGGGAAAAGTTAGAGAGAGAGAGTTGGAGAAAGGGAGGGAAAATAGCTACCACCACTCCGAGTCCAACGATGTTCTCCTGACTCCGTCTGAGGTCCTTAATCGCCGTAAGCTTCGTCAGGGCCGGGATCCGGGAGAGGCACACGGACGGCAGGAGGCAGGGAGGGAAAAGAAAAACCGCGCGCCAGAGCGCCCACGTGCTTCCTTTTATAGGGGCTCCCCCTCCTGCGCATGCGCAGACCGCGACCGCGTACGTGCCACTCCTGCCAGGCGCGCTGTCCCCTTAAAGCCGCCTCCTGTTTCGCGCCGTTTTCTTCTCTTTTCGCGCCTCTGGCAGCCGGCGGCAAGAGAGGAGGGCGTAGCCGGGATGGCAATGTCGAGACAAACCACGTCCATTATCGGTCCTCGTCGAGATAAGCCACATCCATTATCGGTCCTCGTCAAGATAAGCCACACCCATTATCGGTCCTCTACATAGGCAAACAAGATCACTGGTCTTTCTAATCTGGTATTATGTATCCCACTGTGACCAAGATCCTAAGGCATTATTATTTTAATTGTCATAGTCATCTGTCATTCTCTTTATTGTACTGCATGAAACGAGTAAAGTTTTTCATCAAGCAGTCCCATAATGATGTAAATTTTCTGAAGTGTTAATAATATTTTGGAATATTCATTCTATATAATGGCATTAATTTTGATTCCTTACGCTTCTAACATATTACCCATAAATTAAGTGGAATGAGATGAGCTTTATTTACTAACGTATTTTTTTCTCATACATCTTTTTAGTTTATTTGAGTTTGTGACACTTTGTTTAGTGTTATCACCTGTAATCATATCTTTTGTAATCCATTCAAAATGGAAGATATATTCATATGGAATACACACAGAGATGGCAACATAAACAAATACTGGATTATAAATGTTGCATACATATATACATTCACACATAGTATTCTTTTGAACTGAAGTTGTACATTTCACTAAAAGTAAACATTTTGCTTTGCTTGAAAAAGCATTTAGTTAAATATACTTCAAGCTAAATAGAGAGACTGCCAACAGGCATGTAGGTAGAGACATGGTTGGCATACCACTTCAAACGTGACAGGTTGTTTTTAATGTATTTCCCATTTGAGGATTAGTGTTCATAAGCGTAGGCAAATTATTCCTTGCAATATGTTTGTGGCTGTATGCAACATAATGAAAAGATTTTTGAGACAGATTATTTGCAATTGGAGCTCATTAATGAGGTAGATGAATTGTAAGCCTGATGAAATGATATAGATAAAACAAACTGTAGCCTTAAAATACACCTATGAAAGGGAAGTTGTTGGATTTGAGAACCTTGCAATTTACTTTTTATTCTATACATGAAATTTTACATTTGATTTTAATTTTCATTTGCATGTCTGAATATTATGTGAGTTGTCTGATTAAAATGAATAATATATCTGAATATATTATCTGAAATACATTAAATTTGTAGTCAATGTATATTAAAAGTTTAGTAATCTTGCTCTTAGTGGATCACATTTTAAAGTAATTTCTCTTGCTTCAGATACAGGTTAAGGAACATAAACTTTTCAGAGTTTCAAGACGTATATTAAAAAGTCTTATGTTAGGTGAGTTGCCAGCTAAGTAGACTTTATTAACTTTCCGTCTCCATTTTACTGTGGACTGGTACTTAAAGACAAAGGTTCTAAGAACGGCTGCACCTTTGATCTGCTTCCCACTGTGGCTAATAGCAGATGCTCCAAGAATGAGAGCAAGGCAAGCACGTACCACACTCCTACTAATCTCGCAGCCTCCAACTCTTTCCAGCGTGGAAGCCTCTTCAACCAGCAGGGGTTTCTGTGTATTTACTAATGCTCAGTTTGTTTCTTTTCCATGACTTAGTATCGTTGGCAAACTTTAATCTCATTTTTTTCAGGTCATTTACAGATATCTTGAATAGCATAGGTCCCGGTACAGAAACCTGTGAAAACTCACCTTTCTCATCGGTGAAGACTGATGGTTTACTCCTATCCTCTGTTTTGTACTTTTTGAGGAATTATTTATCCGTACCATGTTGTTTCTTTTTTGTGCCCCATATGTTAAGTTTTCCTAAAAAGCTTTGATTAAGGACTTCCAGAACTCTCTTGGAAATCTAACTAGATCATAGCTCTCCATCTCTGTGCTTACAAACCCTTCAGAGATTTCACTTTACAAAAGCTGTGTTGTCTCTTCTCTAAGAAGTTATCCAGGTGTCTGCTAATAAAGTTCTTCATAATGATTTATACTAATTTGTCTGGATATTGGGCTTACAGGCCTGCAGCTCTCAAGATGTTCCATGGAAAAATTTTTGAACCTTACTGTTGTGCTTGCCACCTTTCAGTGTGTATTAAGGAGATTTACAAATTGTTACTAATATTTTACAGGTCATTTTGTTGATTTAGTTTTGTAATTTTTATATAGTCCCTTCAGTTTCTTTGAGCCTCCCACGAAGAAGAGTTCTGGCATGAGGGTCTCTCCAGTTCCTTTCACTGAAAACCAGTGGAAAGTGTTAAATTAGCTTGTCCACAGGGGTCTTGTCTTCTCTGAGTATTCCTTTATACCTTCATTACCAGCTGGCTCTACAGACTCTCTGGCAGGCTTTGAAGAAATATTTATTATTAGTTTGCTAGTTGTTCCTCTGGCTATTTTTTTGTGTTATGTTTAATATGCCAGAATTTATGATCCTTTCTATTTTCTTCATCTTTACATTTCTTCTGATAACCCCTTTTCTATTCTGTTGTTTATAGTCGTGATGGTTTTCTATTGCCATTACCTAAGTCTTAATAAATGGTATGCACTGGCCTTGTGCTTACTACATAGTATCTTTAAGTAGTTTCCACAGTACCTGTAGGGATTTAATTTTTGTCCTTTTGATGTGTCTATTTAAAAATGTCCTCATTTTTATGTATAATTCCAGATGCATTGTTCACCAAAGGCAAAATGTTCATAACTATCCTTTCCTATTGTACCTGTTAGAACTTGTGTGCAAACCAGGTAGCTAGAAATTTGTGAGATTTATACTTCCAAAACCAACGTAAGTGCACAAACAGTACACAAATTCCATATGCACAGTATGGTAGAAAGTTTTAAAAGCTATGACGTGGTATTTCAGAAATGTGGATACAAATTTTGCTAGGCAGTCTGTGGGTTTTTTCAGTGGCATTGGCAGACAGCTCAAGTTGAGTCCAGGGGGCGTTAGACGCACTATATGGAGTACTCCGTCTGTAGAAGAGAAACTCATTACTGATCCTTTTCTCATGATACTTGAATCTCCTGCTCTTTTGGGCTAAATGTGTGATGTTCATTGACATGAACAAAGGAGATTCTTCTTTTACTTCAGTATAAATTCGTCAGTTCCTAGAATTTTGATCCTTCAAAGTAGTGTGTATTTTAGAAGAGGCTGGTTCTAATTTACCTAGATGTAAATATCTGATCTTTCATTTTTGAAAGGTCCTCTGTACAGTAGTAGTGGAAGCTGTGCTTCATTTTGAGAAATGCTGAGATAAATTTCACTTGGAAAGATTAGTTATTGCTCATACAGGAGCAGCTTCAGATGCTGGAAATCATCCTTTTATACATATCCAAGAAACTAATCAGCCTAATTCCTTGCATATCAGCATAGTTAATGCTGAATATCTGTCCTGTAATGTATTAAATAATTTCATTTCTGATAAATAAATTACAAATTAAATATTTTAACTTTTATTTACTTTTCTGAAGCATTCTTAATGACCTCAGTAAGTACAGGTTGTTACAAGTGATACTCATGGTTCTTAGATTTACTTACTTAAAACAGTTAGAAGTCTTTTTCAAGGCAAACTCATTTAGCTGTCTTGTGGTATGCTTGATTTTTTTTTTTTTTTTTTTTCCCAGGTAAATATGCTGAAGATATATTTGGTGAACTTTTCAATGAAGCACACAGTTTCTCATTTAGAGTCAACTCCTTACAAGAACGTGTAGATCGCTTATCTGTCAGTGTTACACAACTTGATCCAAAGGAAGAGGAGTGTAAGTTAACTTCTGCATTGAAGATTTCTTATTTTGTCACCCAGACACCACTGATACGTGAAATGGAAATAATAATAGTTTAAATTATATTTATAAGAACACAGAGCAAAGCATCATGAGAAAGAGGTCCATTTCTGTTTCTGCTACAGGTTTCTTTTATAGCCTTGAGCAGCTTTCTCAGCTCAACATTTTCACGGTTACTAAACAGTACTGTTACCGATGAATTTACATAAAAACTGCTACAGGAGTATGTGTCACTTAAGTAGTATTATGTATTAGTGTTAATAATATTATATATTATGTGAATGCTTGGAGATAAGTCTTTACTCTTTTTTTTTTAACCTTCCTACTAATTCCCATGGGATGTAACCATTTGTCCAAGTAGGGTTTTTGCATTTAACGTGTTACTTTCTGTATGAAGTCACAGTTGTATAGCTCCATTTATTGATGCTATATATCCCCTTGGATTCTTCCTAAATAGATGTAAGTACTAGAAATATTGGTTAGCACTGAGAAAACAAGTACTTCCAAAAGTCAATCGGGTAAGGTTCATGCCTATAAGATAGAATTTGTATGGGATTTAAATGATGCGTAGGCTTTGTGATGACTACAGGAACATTAACCACCTAATAAGTAAATGCCATGAAGCTTTTTTGCCTTCCTGGATATCTGTTGGTTACAGGTGGAACTATGAAAGGTCTTGTAACCCCAAACAGTTTTAGGGTGTTCTAGACTGTATGGCTAAGACCTAGAAAGTAGAGAAACATCCTATAATGAAAAATAACTTCAGATTGCTTGTGGGATCCAATTTTAAAGTATAGAAAGCTGGTTCAGTTCTCAATGTCCAGATATAATAGTTGTGTGTCATTTGGGAAAAATGAAGTGTCCGACCAGGAGCATAGTCTTCAGGCTGCGTTTATTTAGTTACTGATGTCGAAATTTCACTAATAGCAAAATTAAGGTAAGGAAGTTTTCATTCTGTATTTTGTGTGACATTAATTTTAGAGCAGGTTTCAAAAGACAGCTGTTTACAGCTAGTAGCAGATTTTCCACGACATCGTGACTTGCCTAGGGGAATTCTTACATTAATGGGATTTTCCAAGTCTCTTGACAACTGAGCATAAATGATACACATACACCTCTTTTTCCAATAAAATACCATGTTTACTATGATCGGATAATGACAAAAATCCTTTCTGTGTACAGTAACAAATTGTCAGCAATTGCAGTCTTGTAAGAGTTGTAATACTCCAGAGTGTTAATGCCATTTCTGCGTTTACTCTTGACAGCCTAGTTTTTGGTTTAAATCAGAGTGGGATATATGTTGATATGGCATATCTACTAAGGCAACCATTCACATTTCAGGAAAATGGAGAGACCATTTTAAGTCATTGAGTTAAAGCATCTAAGGATGTTACAGGATAGCAAGATGGAAAATTGTACTTTCCTGTGTAAATGGGCTTTGACAAGTTTGTCTGTAGGTTTCAGCACTAAATATTGATAACTACTTGATGTTAGAGAATTTCTAGAAATATTTTTAAATAGTATGTAGTCCCAAGTGCTCCAGATCAATAACTTTTCACAGTACTGCATATACTGTAGGGTCTAGAGCACAAGTCCTATGAGGAGCAGCTGAGGGAACTGAGGTTGTTTAGCCTGGAGAAAAGGAGGCTGAGGGGAGACCTTATCGCTCTCTACAACTACCTGAAAGGAGATTGTAGCGAGGTGGGTGTTGGTCTCTTCTCCCAAGTAACTAGCGATAGGACAAGAGGAAACAGCCTCAAGTTGCACCAGGGGAGGTTTCAATTGGATATTAGGAAAAATTTCTCACCGAAAGAATTGTCAAGCATTGGAACAGGCTGCCCAGGGAAGTGGTTGAGTCACCATCCCTGGAGGTATTTAAAAGTGTAGATGTGGCACTTGAGGACATGGTTTAGTGGTGGACTTGGCAGTGCTAGGTTTACAGTTGGACTTGATGATCTTAAAGGTCTTTTCCAACCTAAACGATTCTATGATTCTATGATTTGGTAAACTGTATAGCTAAAGAAAGGGACACACACTGCAATTAAAGAAAACAGGGCTGAAAAGAGGTCTACTTGATCAAGTCCAGAGTGGCTAAGTGCGACTCAAATCTGATACCCTGCATTTGTCTCTCATGCCGTAGAATAGCATGCTTCAGAGGAACACGTGCAGTCCTCAGTGTCAGGAACTATTAAATGAATATTAGCCTAAGAATATCCAGTCCTTGAGCCAATACACAGTGTTCCTTATTCACAAATGTCTGCCCAGAGTAAGTCACCAGATGAGGGCAAAGGAGATGAGAGGAAATTCGATATTATATTTCCTTAAAAATTAGGGATCAGAAAACTGTTTCTCCTTTGGTATCCTATTTTGGGCTTGAAATTTAGAAATTCATCACAAATAGTTGTGGTTTAGTCCTGATCTGGGCTAAAATAGCTGGAGGATGTTAACTCATGGAAGTGTGGGGGAAACATCTGGATTTACCTTTCTTGCCTTTCTTAACCCTCTATGCAAGAATTAAGCAAATTTCAGTACTTCTGCTTAGCTAACAGCATGTGTGAAATGGGCTATACTTGTAAAATGAGTCTCATTTGCTAGTTCTTTGCCAGCAGGCAGTAATAGAAGATTTAATGTGTTCCTTTGGGCCCATGCTATTACACAAGAGGAAGAAATTAAGATTCATTTAAAGCTAAGTGGCATGAACACAACCAGCCCAAGTCAGATTCATTGAACGAGGTGCAGATACTTGACAAGATGTTTCTGGTAGAGTCAAAGTAATGAAAAGCTCTAAATTTTTTGAATAATCTGTGTGTTTTCTCATTTTGAATTATTACAATATCTCTGTGAAAGAATAAAACCAAATGAAACCAAGGTTAGAATTGTATCCTGAAGGAACTAACTCCTGGTGCACAATCTTTCTGTCACAGAAGAATTGCTATGAACTTGGTTTGGTTTGAATTATTATGCAGTCTTCAAATTCTTGATTTCACAGAATTATTAATTTCACATTGTAATTGATTTTTTTACATACTTTATTCTTTTTGCATACATGTGTTTTTTTCCCCTCAGAAGAGATACTAAACTTGCATACAGACAAAAAGAAATCCTCTGCTTTCCTTTAGTAAACTGAACTTTATTTCAGTTGTATGGGCAACTAGCCATTATGTATTCAAGAGTTACCATATCTGGGGTCTTTTTAGGGCTGGGAAAACACATTCTTGCTATGGAGATGAACTAAGGTTGATGGTTTCAGTAGCCCTGCAATATAAGATATCCTCATAGGTCAGAAAATAAACCCTAAGAGTATAGTTTCTTTGCAACCATTTTTAATTTCAGTATTCACTTTATAAATAACATTACTATCTCTGTATATATGCAGATTTTCTAAGTATAATAATAGATTTTTGTTAATTTATGACATTTTTATGAATTTATTTGTGCCATTAAGCTTGAAGTACTACTACAAGTAAATAATTTCATATCTGTAGAAATCTGACAGTTTTAAAAAGAATATTCATTTTGGCTTTTATGTTGTTCAGGGTTGTGATGAGTCCAGAGGAGGGCCACAAAAATGATCAGAGGGATGGAGCACCTCTCCTGTGAGGAAAGGCTGAGAGAGCTGGGCTTGTTCAGCCTGGAGAAGAGAAGGCTCTGGGGAGACCTTATTGCAGCCTTTCAGTACTTGAAGGGGGCTTATAGGAAAGATGGGGACAAACTTTTTAGCAGGGCCTGTTGCGATAGGACAAGGGACAATGGTTTTAAACTAGAAGAGGGGAGATTTAGACTAGATACAAGGAAGAAATTTTTTACAATGAGGGCGGTGAAGCACTGGAACAGGTTGCCCAGAGAGGTGGTAGATGCCCCATCCCTGGAAACATTCAAGGTCAGGCTGGACGGGGCTCTGAGCAACCTGATCTAGTTGAGGATGTCCCTGCTCATTGCAGGGGGGTTGGACTGGATGACCTTTAAAGGTCCCTTCCCACCCAAATCATTCTATGATTCTTTTTTGAAATGCTGATAGACAGCACAGCTCTGATGTACAGTGTAATGATGTATTAGAGAATAGTTGCATATCACTCAGAAATAAATGGTATCATGGCAGAAGGAGAATTCATCAACTAAGAGTTTATATGCATATTTGGGTATTAATTTAGTGGTTCTTTAATATGAACTGACTATTTAAATTCTATTTCAAGCTCAAACTGGAGAGGATTTTAATCTCAAAGGCAGTGTATCAAATTCTTGATTTCTACAGCATATCGGTTACAACTGTGAGAAACAGCTTAAAAAACTTCATGGGAGATGTGCTATGGGTGAGCAGCCTGGCATACTTGGGGAAAGGAATCAAACAATGTTGTGAATTGTATTTCAGTAGGTTTCTGGCTTTCAATACATGTGCTTGTTTTTTTCTAAACATTCTAGAAATACTGGCCTGTCATAAAAAGGATAGCAGTTCAGAATTTTGCTGGATTAATGCTAAAGGGAGATTTGAGGTTTTGCTATAGGTAAAAAAGGTAGCATCTGGTGGGGAGAAACCTAAAAAGCTTGACAGCTGCTTGTGGTCTGTATACTTCTGAAAATGGGAGACTTGGTCAACTTTCAAATCAGGATACTCAGCCCATTGTGAGACTTAGAAGAAAGAGTGGTAAATCCCATTTTAAGGGGCAGCTCACTTACCATCTCTAGCCTCTGAAGAGGAATTTGGTGACTTGAGTATAAATGTAGTCAAAGTTAAGAACAGGGAGCACATGAAAATAGGGTCATGACCTCCACGTGTAATAGGTTAATGTGGAGAGTAACACTTTTGTCAATTCCTTAATAAGAATTTTTACCCCCAAAGTCAAATAAAGAAAAAGACTGTTAAATTAAATTAAAGCAGGTCACTTTTCCTGGTACATCTCCACTGAACTGAATGTTGGATTTGAGTGCGTCTCCCTCTCAAAGATCTGTGCAGATGGGCTGAGCTCCAACTGCTCTCCGTGCTTTTTCTTCCATTTTTCTTAGCCCTCAATTCAATTTATGGGTTATTTAGTAAGTCAGTCAGTTTTAAATTAGTGTGTCCAAGGCTTAATAGTTCAGTGGTAAAGCCATGATATTGCATAATTTTTATTTTGTATATAAAAGGAGGGATCTGGACAAAATGTCATTTGCTAAATAATGTGGCAGTTTTGTTGAGACTTACCAGCAGATTTACTGCTTGATGCAGCTGGGTGATTCACGTCTTCCATAATGGGCTGCTCGAGGCTCCCTGGTTCTACACACTGCATTTAAAGCATCTTCTCAGTCCTCTTTAAATGATTGCTCTAACATTTACATCTTCTCTTTGTTTACCTGTAGTAGTTAAGCAACATACATTCTTTATCCAAAGAGTGCTTGAGCTGTTTGGGTTTTTTTTAAATCAGTATTTCAGAAAATTTGAATTTCTTGTGTTGAGGACAAACCCAAAGGAGAGTAGTTTCTGTTCCGCAGAAGTAGTCTCTCTGCTTAGCAACTATTAAACCTGCAGTGACCAGTCAGAAGTATTCTGATGGCAGAGAAACCTAGTATGTGTGTGATTCTAGGCATTGTTGAATTGGATAATCATTAAAAAAAAATATATATATATAAAAAGTAGAAATCAGACTTCAAGATTGCAGTGTCTTTAGGAGCTGAATCACGCAGATCTTTATCTGAAGAGAATTTTCACACCTCTCCCCAATTAATTACCTTCAATTGGAATCTTATGACTATGTTGTTCATTTGATATTGTCATTCTTTCTTCCCTGCACTTTTCAAATCACTGAGTAAGATTTTGAAAAGAGAAAGGGAATTGTGGGCAACTGAGTCCATTCATTTGTATATAATTTCCCATAGTCATTCAGTTCTGCGAGGAGTCATAGCTGTGGCATTCAAGAGTTCATGGTCTTAAAAGTTGTCAGGATGAAATTCTGCAGAAAGTGTTGAGAGAGCAAACTTTTAAAAGGAATATATATTATTTATTTATTTACCACCTTTAGGAGAGCAGTATTTTTTGGCCTAGAACCTCTTCATAAATTGTACATTGGAGTGAGTTTAAAAGAATGAAAAAAATCTAGTAACAGATTTTTTTCTTCTGGTGAGGCAAAATAAAATGTAATATTTAATATCTTTGAAATGTAGCTACTTTCTGTCAGCACGCTGATGTGCTCCATACCTGACTTTTACTACAAATTGGGGATTGCAGTTTAATGAGAGGCTTAACAGGAGATAAAACTTTATTATGTATGTATGTTACTGATGTGTTCTTTTATTTAATTTGTAGCTCAGCCCAAAAGAAACCCAGTTACTATATCTTATTAGAGTGCAATTTAAATACCATTTTTTCCCCCCAGTTCATTGTTGATTACAAATAAAAATGGACTGGCATCTCTTTTTCAAAACCAAATGTACAAAAGGTTGGTAGTTTAGCTTTCTGACAGAGATTATTTTTAATTATGTGGAAAATATTGTGGTGTACAGAAAGTTAGACTGGTTGATAGAATAGGTCTTTTCGTATAATCCAAACAACAGACACAGTAAAGATAAACTGGCATTTGTTCAGATTGTTAATGAATGTTTAACTTAAATTGTGAACGTCTCAGCATTTAAGGAAATTATTTAAGACCCCATTTTTTGTTCATTGCAGTAAACACAAGCGGTGTAGCAGATGGACTTTCAGCAAAATGTATCCATATGAAATTTAGGATCTTGGGCTATACAAAGCTTCTGGTGCTAGTTAGGAATTAGGCAACTGGAATCTTAAACTTAGCAGCATCAAGTCAAACACCTGCAGCATTTCCAACTCCTCCTTCAGTGTCTGGTCTCTTCTCACACCTGAATTCATACATCCAATTTGTTTGACCTGTCTTCTTGCTGTGCCAGTTTGTCAATCAGCCAAAGCTAAGTGTCTGGATACGCAGCCAGGTTTTCACGTATTCTGCCCCCTGAGATGGCAAGCCATGCAGGGCTTCTGTTTCTTAGCCAGCTGGCAAGCTAAACAAATGGCTTAGTGAGCCAAACCGTGCACAGCCCAGGATTACGCTGTGCTTGCAACATGGGATTTACCTGATCCCTGTCTGTAGGCGAGTTATATCAGTGTCATGATTCTCAGTATTTTGTGTGCCACGTCCTTTCATTTCCTTAGCAATGTTGTCCTAATACGGTCAGTTGTTTTGAATAATGGCATGCTTTTCGGTGAATGCCGGTCATTGGATATCAGCGCAGGAAATGCTGTTAGCTGTTTGAAATTCCACAGTCTATGTTTTCTATGAAGACCTTTGCTATGTAGCTTAGTTTTAGAGAGGAAGTAACTGGCTGTTGTTGGGGATTGATTGATTATCCTCAGGTGTGTTATCCCCTTGTACGTGTTTTACAAAAAGTAGAGATTTAAGCAAGAAAATGGAGATTATGAATTGGACCGGCTGTATTTGCTCACTGAAGAGATTAAGGAATGCTAATAAAGAGTTTATAGAACAATGTACGTCTCAATAATATGGTGTCACATACTCTGTGAGCATTTTAATATTAAAACAACTGTATTTATTGGAATAAATTAATTTACCTCATTGCCTGCAGAATGTATACAGATTCAAAGAGAAGTATACTAACTTTTATTTTTGTTGGCATAGTCTCCAATAAATGACAGATAGTTTAAAGACTTGCAGGGTTGCCAAGCAGCTCTGAACAAGTACATTTGGTGAGATTTGTAAAACCGACAACCCAAAGGGAAAACAGCTGAAGTATAAAAGAATATTAAGACTAGGTTTTTAGATGAGGTAAACCCCAGTTCTTCTAATTGTGAACTTTTGCCAGCAAATAACAACCTGTACTTCATAACAGGTACAAAATATATATTGTTATTTATGAGTGCAAAAATACGTGCAGAAATTGAGACCCCTAGCTGACATTCATACATTATAATACTTCTTTCACACACTTAAAAAGGCTTCTGAGCAGCTAATTAAAGGTATTAAAAAGAATAAAAGACACTGTAATGAAACAGAACCTAAGGGTAAAAAGGAGGAAACTTCTGCAGGAACACACAACCTTGCCAACTGTAATAAACTTCAAAAGCCAAACTGAAAATCAAACAAATCCCATCTTCAGCCTCACAAAGGATGCTGCCAATACACTTCGGTAAGGAGATAGAACGTTCCAGGAATTGCAAGCCCTCTGGAAAAAATCCTGCCTTCTGCCCCTTTGTGATCATACAGTAGAAATCCAGCTCTGTCTCTGTGTGTGTGTGTGTGTGTGTGCGCGCGCGCGTGTGTTACAGGAATCAGAGTAAAATTCAGCTTTCAGCTTAAACAGATGCACTCCCTTAAAAAATTGTTGCCAAAGGCCCAAGTGATATGGGGGGGTCCTCTCATCTTGAGTAAAGGGGCACTACTATCAACCTGTTTATATAAAATAAACATAATTATTTATAGATAAAACACGTGTGCTGAAAATACTCTCTTTGCTAGTATGTCTTAAAACTCTGTTTTCAGTATTGTTTGTGATTTTTTTTTTTAAAAAAAAAAAAAAAAAGCCAAAGCCAAACCAATGAAAAGGGCTGCTGCTTTATCTAGTGAAAGTCTAATGCTGGCTGCAGTTAGTCTTGAGACACACCTGGACTTCACAGATGTAGTAACTGAAGATCAGGGAGGGAGAGAAATATGAGACTGAATAGGTACACTGTTTCTAGAATTAAAAGTGCAAGTTTCATCAGTTGCGGTCACTTTTCCATTAATCTTTTTCTAAATTTTAACAATTATGAAATAGAAAAAGATATATGGGCTTTAATAGCAGTAAGTCAATATATTTCAAATCACTGTTTAATCTATTGTGTTCACCTAGTGTTATTTTCCTTTGAATCTTACATAATTGGTTATTCCCAACTGCTGTGCTTAAAAATTCAAGGTGTCTCACCTGAATTGAACACAGAAGTCTCATCTTGATTAAACAGTCTGATTAAAAATAGCATTTGAATAGTTTCATGGATTGGAATATAGCATCACCTCCCATTAAAACTCATTGACGTCAGTAGCATAAGCTTTAGTGATTTGCTGGTCTGGCATCTCAGTGGGCCTTCAGTGGAACCGCTACCTATGTGCGATAAATGCAAAGTTTGGCTGATGACTGAAAAAGGTAAAATCTATACCTCAAGATATTGAGTAATTTTTTAATACTAAAAGGATTGCGAAATGGAGTTGGTAGATGTTATTAGGTACTTATAAACTACAGAGTGATATTTTATAGCTACAGTAAGCAATTTGTTTAACTACTTTGGAGAGACAGAGTTCTGATATCTATCCAGGTGAGCAAAAATTTCCTGTGAAGCTAAATAGAGGATAATGTGCTAGAACATTGCAACCACATTTTTCACATAATCTGACAATATCTTGCCATGGCAGTAGTGCTAGATGAATTTATATTTGCTGTAAAATGCATAAGATACTAGTAGTGATGCTGAATATTTATATTCAAACCAGCTTTAAGCAATTCCAGGTTAATCCAAATAAACTATCTTTGGGTTTGTTTTTTTTTTTAAATGGCGCTATCCCCTTTCAGTGTCACTGCAGGACATTACAATGAGGAAAGCTTTCCGGAGTTCTACAATTCAAGATCAACAGCTGTTTGACCGCAAAACTCTGCCTATTCCTTTGCAAGAAACTTACGACATTTGTGAACAGCCTCCTCCACTTAACATTCTCACCCCTTACAGGTTAGTAAAAAAAACTTAATCAAACCTAATTTATAGCTTATTTTATGTAATAGAGATGCTATATTCAGACACCTTGCTCATGTTGAGTAGCACTTGAATATTTAAGGAGCCACACTGGAAAACTAAAGCTCCTTGAGGAATATGGGCAGCAGAAGACATTATAAGCATTAAAACTTTACTGCACTTTACTCAAATTTTACCCCAGTGTAATAATAGTAAGAAAAAGCCATTTTTATTATCTCTATTTATTAAACTGTGTAATGCTGTTGGATGAGAAGTGAAGAAAATAAGCAGTTAAGTATGTAGAAAGAAAGGTCTTTAATGGAATCTGATGTTGTTTGCTGTCCCAAAGTCAATTTGAATCAGTAGTTGACCACTAGGAGCCACACAAATTTGCTCATTATTTTAAGAGCAAGATTTGAATTACTGGAATGGGAGTTCTTTGATTCAGGATACTCTTTTTTTTATCTACAGCTTGCATTAGATTACTTTTCTAAAATCAGGACCTTGAATACAAGGAAGATAGTAAATAATGATGGCACAGGAGGTCAATGTTCATCTTATTAATGTTCTTCACTAAAATATTTCAGTGTGTGAGATACTAGGTATTCCTTAATATGCCTTTCCTTTGTCTTAATGTTTGGATTTGTGTGTTGTCAAATAAATAGTATGCCCTGTTTGTATTGTCGTATTTCAGGGATGATGGAAAAGAGGGTTTGAAGTTTTATACCAATCCTTCATACTTCTTTGATCTGTGGAAGGAAAAAATGTTGCAGGACACCGAGGACAAAAGAAAAGAAAAGAGGAAGCAGAAGGTATATATGTTAGCTTTATATAGCTTCTGGTTGTTTTTTTTTCTGGAAAAGGTTTACTTGCAGATGTGGTACTTTTTTGGTTAGGCAATTAATAATCTAATCTTTACGAAGTCATCTTCATTCAACTAAAACTACTTGTATTCATTCATTTCCATCAACTTTAACATAAATATTTAATAACAATAACAACAACAACAATAATAATAATAATAAAAAATACAGAAGGGCCTAGAGCAATCATGCTGCCTTAATGTAACTAACAGCAGGTTTGCCAAAGCTTGTAAGTCTTCTAGCAATGACTCAAAAAGGACACAAAAGGAGGAATTCAGCAAGAATAAAGAATTCACTGAAACACTTTTTTATAATACAAAATTCTGACAATCTTTTAGGTGAAAAAACTTGAATGACATTCTAATAGATATGTTTACTCTAAATTAGAAAGAAATTGGTAGGAATAGAGCACTTTGTTTATATTTTCTTAACATTAAATAAACGCTTTAGCAAAGGTAATGCTACTTTTTTGTTTCACCATTATTCTGTATATTTCATACATAGAGACAGTAAATATAAGTGTCAGATTCAGAATTTCATTTCAGACTTACAATAAAAAGCTACTTATACAGTTATTTTTCTCTGTATTGCTCAACTAATTATCCACTAGACTGAAGTTTCTGCCTCTTACAAGGCTTTTTGGTTTACATATCATATTTAGACTGAAAGTAAAGTTTTCTTGCACTTGAATTGGGATTGTTTTTCGTTATTTTGTGGCTGATGTTTAAATGCAGCTAATTAAAAAACACTGTCTTAGTTGTCAGTTTTGTTTGCACAACTCTCCTACAGCAGAAAAATCTAGATCGCCCTCATGAACCAGAAAAAGTGCCAAGGGCACCTCACGACAGACGGAGAGAGTGGCAGAAGTTAGCCCAAGGTCCGGAGCTCGCAGAAGATGATGCTAACCTCTTACATAAGCACATCGAAGTTGCTAATGGCCCAGCTTCACATTTTGAATCAAGGTTTCTTTTTATTTTTTCTATCCTTTATTAAGTACACATACTCATACTACATAGTGAACATGCTTGAGAAATGGAAAACGATGAGATGCTACTGCTAGTTTTGAAATGCACTGGAAATCATTGATCTAGCTCAATCAAAACTCAGTTTTAAAATACTTAGTCAGTGTGTCCTTAAAGAGGTAGTTATTATCTTGTTATTTTTAAGAGTAGTGCCTACCCTTGGAATTCACTGTATCCTTGAGGATGTGTTTTGTCTGCAGCTTGAAGAAGGTGTAGTGTCACTGTTGCAAGCTTGCACCCAGGTGTGTCACTACCTTCTGGTCTTGACCTACAAAATCCCTATTATTCCAGTCTCTTGACTTTTCCTAAGCAGACACTGCCAAGACTATATGGTGGGTGTGATGTGAACAAACGTCCCCTTGGAACTCAGATGAGATCACTGAGCTTCTCTTTACTCTTGAGCAAATCCAAGATTTGATTGACATTTCTGGTTATAGTCTATTACACAATCCGACCTGTTGGATTCTCATTTCACAGTATGTATTTGCTGGTGACTAAAATTAGCATTTCATGCGGTAAACACCTGCAGCGTTTACACTTCTGGTATTTGTGCAAAACCAAGTCCATTTTACCAGCTGCGAAACTTCTGATAGGAAAGAGGGCTGATTAGTAATATTAGGAGTTTTGGAGGTGTGGTTTTGGGGGAGTTGTTTGCTTTTAATTAAAAAGTATTTTTTGTCCTCCAAAAAACAGTTACATTTTTTCCCCTGTCATTCACTGGCCAAAAGCACCATAAGAGAGTATTTTGTTCAACTGTGTACAGCTGTCAAACAAACTTAATAGTGACAGTGGATAACTGTAACAACTCTAGGAGATAGTATTTTCTGTCTGAAAAGTGGGAAAACCTGCTTGTAGAAAACTTAGCTCTCTGAATTCATAAAGTACAAATGGTCTCAGTGCATTTCAGTCACTAGGATACAACTCAAGTTATGGTGATTAGCATTTTTCTGGGATCAACTTTATAGTATCTTATCTTTGTAAACTGCTGTGTCAAGTCGTTGGCAGAAACCTCTGCTTTCCTGCTGTCCTTCTGTTGTCTTGTACATCAGATTCCGCATTAGACGCGCTTGTTGCAGGACTCCTTTTGTATCCAGGAACCTGGCCTAAACCTTGATTATCTCAGTAACAGTAATGCAATTACGAATAATGCTGTAGTGCTTGGGAGCTTTACATGTGCGGAGCATGTCATTCACATACAGAACAGCACTGTGCTTTTGAATAACGCAGTAAGAACTTTGCCCCCAAAGAATTTAACAGGCTTAGATACTACAGTGGTGGCAGTATGTGAAAGACATACAGTACTACTTTATTTGGCGGAAAGTGTTCTGCAAACACATTTCTCTGAATTTAGTAGAGAAATTTTTTAAAATCTTTAATTGAGTAGTTAATTAAAATTTCCTAACTGATCAGGTCCTTGAGGTGTGTCTGAAGTTGTTATTAACAAGGAAGTTGAATCACATTAAGCTGTATTTATTTACTGCTACTACTCAATAGTAGATATTTGGATCATTTTCCTTGTATCTGTTTCATAGCTACAGAGTATTAGGTCTAAAGTAGTGGGTTCTCTGAGAGAAGTTCAGCTAAATTATTCAGTTCTAAATTCTACCGTTCTAACACTGATGGATGTTTCATGGATGTTATAAAAAGAATATGGTTGCATATATGTAGGGATTTGGGAGCAGAAATGATTACTGAGCATAATGTCTGTTGCATAATACACTTTGGTATATGTGTATTACTGATTGTATTACTATGTTTACTTAACTCAAAATAATGTGACTAATAAACACTAAGATCACACACATACTGTAGAAATTGTCTGATATACCTGTCAAAAGCATTAAACCCTTGAGCTGCTAGGAGCAATGGCATGGAAAGTGGGATAAATTATTAAAAAGCCATGAAGTACAATATGCAACATTGGTGCAGAGAAGATACTTGAATTCAGAAATCAAACTGAAATATAGAACAGTAGCTGAGGGCACTAATACTTACTTTTAGTAAAGCTTACATTGGATCATTTTTCGTTATTTTCCTACAGATCTCAAGCGTATGTGGACCATATGGATGGATCATACTCGCTTTCTGCATTACCCTATAGCCAGATGTCTGAACTTCTGAACAGAGCCGAGGAGCGAGTGTTGGTCAGACCACATGAACCACCACCGCCACCTCCAATGCATGGAGCAGGAGATGTGAAACCTGTGCCTCCTTGTGTTAGGTACGAGGTGGTTTATTGGAGAGTTTTAGTTTTTCATCACCCCACTAATAGCCCACTAGTATTATTTCCATGCAGCCCAGGCAGTACACACATCCTAGGGGCCGTGTCAGTCCACAGCCCTGACGCGCCTGCAGCCGCAGGGCCACGCAGGAGTTGGAGAGAAAGGTCGGAATCTAAACCCCGCAGGGTGCCGTTGCAGAGACAGGCCCCACCTGGCCATTCATGTTGTGACTATGTCACCTTCTGAGTTCAATGGCAAGGCAAAGAACTGCATGGAAAATTTTTCTCTGAAAGATGTTGGAATCTCAGGATTTAGCTTTGGAATTTTTGAAATTTGGAAATCTGAAATTTGTACAACTGAGCTGTGTTTCAGCCTACACAAAAGGAAGAATATATCGCAGTAAGACAGTCAGCTATCAAAATTATATACTCATTACATGTGCTAAATTTTGACTGCTTCCCCCCTTCTCCCCCAGTGTTTTTATTTTTTATTTCTCTATGCCTTTCCAGAACTGGGTACATTTCTAGTATTTCTGGTATCTACTCGAGTATTTTCTAGAGTGAGGCTCTGGTTGTTGCTCCCCCGTTGTTTTATACCCAAAATCTTACTTTATGATCAGGTACATACAACTTGGAGTAAAGGACAGTTAATTCAGACACGGTTGTTACATCAGCAAGATGTTAATCTCTTGAAAAGATGTCTTTCTACTGTTCAGGAGAATATGTGCAGAAATGCATAACTCTTTAGATTAATTTCCCACAACAGCTGAAAGAAATCCTCTAGTGGTCTTCCAGGAAAATAATTTTACTGTTCCCTTTTGTTTTTTTCATTTCACCTATTCATTGCACTATAATGAGTATCTAGCATATAAATATATCTCTCTGTATGTAGAATTGATGACCTTTGATATTAGCCTCACTCACCCTGGCGTTGAACCTTAAATACATATTTCAACTGTAACTCATCCTCATTGCTTGTACTGTTTTGTTTTGTTTTTAAAGCTCTCTGCATTGAAGCAGTTAACCAACTGCTAGTTCCCTTACTTCAGAAAAATGATTTGGATTTACTTAGGGATGGGAGGGAAGAATCATACTAGTATAGGAAACCTTTGAAAAAGATGCAGGTTTGCATAAGAGTATAAAATCAGTTAATAGCTGAATTTGAGCAAAGGTCTATTGGAAGACTGATACATACTCCATACTGAGAATTAGATTTCCTTGTATATGAGATGTGAATACCTTGAAATTTTCATAGAACATAATGCTGTTTAATGGCCAGCATTCAATATTCTTAAGTTGCAGAAATGAATCTATTACTATTTTTTCTACTCTCCAGCTCTAATAACTTTGTCCTGTTATTGGATGTTTCAGTTCTACTACTGGCTTGGTAGAAAATCGTCCTCAATCACCAGCAACAGGCAGAACACCAGTGTTTGTGAGCCCCACTCCTCCTCCTCCACCGCCACCACCTCTTCCATCTGCTTTGTCAACTTCATCACTAAGAGCTGCAATGACTTCCACCCCTCCACCCCCAGTCCCACCTCCCCCACCCCCTCCCACAGCTGCTCTGCAGGCCCCAGCTGTGCCACCTCCACCAGCTCCTCTCCAGATAGCTCCTGGAGTCCTACATCCAGCTCCACCTCCAATTGCTCCTCCCCTAGCACAACCCTCTCCTCCTGTCACTAGGGCTGCCCAAGTGTGTGAACCTGTACCCGTTCACCCAGTTCCTCCACAAGCTGAAGTGCAGGGACTTCCTCCACCACCCCCACCTCCTCCCTTGCCTCCTCCTGGCATTCGACCCTCTTCTCCTGTCACAGTTGCAGCCCTTTCTCACCCTCCTCCTGTTCTGCACCCTCCTCCCACAACCATTGTCCCTGGCCCTCATGCCCCCCTAATGCCTCCATCTCCACCATCCCAAGTGATTCCTGCTCCTGAACCCAAACGCCATCCTTCAACTCTTCCTGTAATCAGTGATGCTAGAAGCGTTCTGCTGGAAGCAATACGGAAAGGTAATGTTTGGCTGTTAAGGGGCAAAAAAAAAACGGTCTCGGAAACTTGCTAAATGCGCATTAGCTTTGAGAGATGGAATATTCCACGTGTGTAAGAAGTTAGTTTAGAGGAATGCATCTTAAGTCTGTTTCTGCTTTCTATTCTCTATAGCGTATGCCTTGCCAAGTAGACAGATTTTTTCAATTTGTAACTGCACTTATCAGATGTTTAGTTTGGATGGCAAAACTGGCTCTCTGTGGAAGTTAGATTTTAAAAAAAAGTACTTGTGTTTATAGATGATCTGTGGAGATTATCTCTTTGTTTCTTTTTACCTGAAAATGTAGCTACTTCTGATAACCTACAGATTGCGTAGAAGACAAAAACATTGTTTTTCACAGACTATTAGATCAAAGCAGAACAGATCAATTGGCATTGGAATTTTGATCATATATCAGTGTATTCCAACAACACAAAAATGACATTCAGAAATCATTGCTTAAGACTTAAAGCTGTTAAGTATCTAATCTTGACAAGTCTCAACGCAGTAGCGGAGCAGTCTTTAGGCGGCAAGGTGCCCCGCTGGCAGAGTGCAAGTGAACGGCAGAGGAGCAGGGCAGTGTTTTCCCGATGACCTAGCGAGGAGCTGTATGTACAGGCTGTACCTTTCAGCTTACGTGCCTACGGCCAGAAGAATCCCCGCTGCACTGAGTGCTGCCGTTTGACTGTGTGGCGTCTTTGAAGAGTTAATCTTTCTCAAATGTTTTGAGTACTACACTCCTCTGGTTTTCCCCTGCACCTACAACCCAGTACAGAATCTGTATGGTACTGTAGTATCAGCAGATAGGCTATAATACTAATTCAAAATATTTGTAAAGCATCTATATGCATGTGAATTGATAACATCATCGAATCTAAAGAAATATCAACAGCAGTTGAGTACAACAGTGGTGCACCAACATTAGTAGAGAATGTCAGCAAAAAGCCTAGTAAAGGAGGGCCTGCTGGTATAATTTAGGTGATTCCCGAAATTGCTTTTGACCAAGTCTTGCTCAAGTTACCACAGCTTAAATTCCACCTAAGGACCTGTGCTTGTGTTGCCTGTCAGTTGACAACAGAGAGTATTAAGTACTCATACTATCGATACGTGTTATTTCTCCTTTGTGTTTAATCTTTAAGTAATACTTTATCCCAAAACAGATCGTTACATGATCAAAACTGAGTTACAAGAAATCCTATCTTGTTAGGATACTCAAATAGCTATAACTTTTAATTGAGACCATGAAGAGAGAGCATAAAAATTGTTTGGAAATGCAAATAGTAAAATGGCTTAATCACTACAGTGGTACTAAAAATGTGGGTGTGTTTTAATGGGAAATCAGAAGCAGGATATTATAGTAGAAAGACCGTTGATTTAGACTGCCATTGCAATTCTGACGTTCCTCTCTAAAAACTTGACAGAGGACTTCTGTCTGAGGAGGACGATGCCCTCAGCCTTCATTTTTGCTTGCAAAGCATTTTGTGAATCATGAGCTAAATACTTTGCGTAATGATAAAGGAGGAGAGTAACATGTTTGTGGTTTGATGTTCTTTAGGTATTCAGCTACGCAAAGTTGAGGAGCAACGTGAACAAGAAGCTAAACATGAGCGCATTGAGAATGACGTTGCTACTATACTTTCTCGTCGCATCGCTGTGGAATACAGTGATTCAGAAGATGATTCAGAATTTGATGAAGTGGATTGGTTAGAGTAAAATCACTACGTTGCTGTACACTGCAAAATCGAATGCTAATGTCCATTGTGGTGCTTGTTCTTTGAAAGTTTGATGGTCATTTCTAGTGTTTTTTGTATTTTCTTTACATAATTAATCCATGTTTTTCTACTTTTCAGTTTACAAAAAGCTCCTAGTGCATCTTTGAAACTAAATGTTTTACAGTGGCTTTTCTTACACATCTTTTTTGAAAGAACATCCTTTGTTCCAATAGACCACTAAGTATTAAGCATGGGCAGCTGTCGGTAGAGTAGCAGTTTCAATTTTTTGGCATATCTTAACCGTGCACTTTGTGATTTTTAAGTTAATGAAGGCAACTGAGATTGACATTCCAAGGGCAGCTGTATGTACTAATGAGCCTTATTCCACTTCTGATGGTGTTTTAAAACATTAAACCTAGCTATCAAGATATCACTGCCTCGATTACATCTGGACACTAAAAGTACATATAGTTAGCAGCACTGAACACACTGAAAGGAAAATGGATCTTTGGGGGTTTTTATTATTGTTTTATTGTTGTTTTTAAATAATTATGGCCTTATTTGAATGTTTAGAGATTCCCTTTCCCTTCTTCCCTCCCAGGTACATATTGTGTGGTACTATTTTTGCCTGCATAATAAAAGTTTAAATTTTTTTTCCTTGTGAAATCTTTTGACTTAAACATGCTGTGTAACTTATGTAACTGTTAAAATAACAGTTTGATTTAATAAATGGTTCATTTTAAATGTTCCCGGTTGTTGCTTTTTCAGTGAAGCCTGCTTTTCACTGGTATACCTGAGGGATCCTTGGATTTCAAAGATTTAATCTGTCGTCTACGAATTTATAATAAATATTCTGCACTTGATCTAAGGACCCATATTAAACGGGAAAACATGTATCATCAAATGATATCTATATGGATATCTACAAAAAAAGCTGAAATATTACTGTGATCCATTAGTTTAAAAAAAATTTAAAAAAAATGGGAGCTTGTGGCTTGTATGATTTAGGGTTGTTTTTTAAAAAAAAAGCCTTAGCATCAATGTACTTTGAGAAGAGAAGATGCAGCAGTCAAAATCATGGTTAATGAAAGATGACAAAGAACATGGGTGATATTGCAAAGTCATTTTTTAAGTGCTGTCTAGCAGTGTACTGCATGTTGCGCAGGGCTTTTGTGTTTCCCTTCTCTGGAATAACTCCTTCAGGTCTGAGCACATAGTCAAAAGCCCATTGAGAAGGGAAGCATGAGAGTGCAAGAGCGTTCTTACCTTGCGAACTCGTTCCTGGAAGATGGAATTGTGTAACGGAGGAAAAGAAGCGTTGAAAGTCAGAACGAGATTTCTGAAGGTGGAACATGAAATGTTCCACAGGCTACAGAACAACTTAGAGAGGCATGTGGTTATTAACCTACTCTTGGGACTGGGCAGAACTCCAGAGGCAGAGACTGGAGTCGGAATACCGTACAGCAACCCTTCCAACCTTACTGTCACCATCTCAGACGCCTCTATAATTTTGTGCATATTCAAGACATTTTCCACCGCAACAGTAATGCCTTTGCTGTGTTTGTGGGAGAAAAATCATTGTCACAATTTATGAATCTGCATCTTTATAACTATGGATGCAGTTCCTCTCTATACGCTATTCTCTTCGATGGTTGTCTTCACAATAATGCCGTCTGGTTTATTCTGCCATTCTCAGTTAACTTTCACCGTGCGTGTCCTTTAATGCTCCTCATCAGCATTAAAGAAAAGGTGTCGGAAGCACCGCTGCATGAATATTTGATAGTGTTTAATCTAGGTGTTTCCTTGGATCTCAGTAATCCTAAATGTCAAATCTGGCCCAATAACTACATGTGAGAGTTCTCGCATTTGAGAAAAGGGTTGAGATCTTCAAGCAGAAGTGCAGTACGCATACCTGCAGCTACCCTTTACGCAGGGAGCCAGACCTACGGGTCAGGCAGCCACAAGAAGAACTTGTGCCTAAATTCCATGTGTAGGTAGTTCTGCCATTCACAAAATTACTTTTCAACTGATGTTTATACCTGTTCCTTGATGAAGTCTCTGAGCTCCTGATCGTCCTGGTGGATATTACAGACAGCAGCCTACATTGTCACTTAAACGAAGGAGCAGCACGTCTGTGCCCAGGCTGTAACTCTTCAAAGCAGAGGATCTCCCCCTCGTTGCACCATCACGCCTGCACTGTAGGCACGCTCTGAGCGCGTCCAGGCGCTGGGAACTGGGTATATCTTGCCTAAAGCAAGGAGATGAGTTAGCAAAAAAAAAAAAAAAAGAAAAAAAAGAAAGAAAAAGAAATGAAAGCAAAAAGGCCCTTACGTGCCTGCAGCTATCACATATTGGACTTGAAAGTGTAAAAAAAATCCTTATTGACAAATGGTTGTTATTGACCTGCTTCGCTGTCCTGGTGATTAATAATATCCCTTCCAGACTGGTACCCAGGGCAGACAAAGCACTCATTTAATATGACACAGTCACACGAAGTAATGAACCTTGTCTGAGAAAAGTCAAGAGTTAAATTCGGTTAACATTTCAAAGGCGGGATTCTTGGCCTTCTGCCATCGCTACAGCTTTCTGCCATAGCAACTAGTCTCCAGATAGCAATAGCGTGATTCACTGGTAGCGAGAGGTGACTGTTGAATTTGAATATTTGCATTTATAGATCTACTCCGGGCGATGCACTTGCAATCTCGGTGATTTGTGTCCCTCTTCCTGTGGTCTCCAACTGCCCTTCTCATTTGGTGGGACGCTGTTCAGAGGGCTGCTGGGCTATTCATGCCAGCGATTAGATGCGTAATAGATTATTGATTGCTTTGTCTTCTAAGGTACTAAATCAAGTCTTCTGTATTGAACTGTTTATAGATTCTGTTGTTTACTTCTGTACGTTTACAGCAGCTGGTTAAAATCAAGGGCTCAAAATCTGCCACAGAAATAACGTGTCAGTAATGTTCAGTATAAGTGAAGAGAAACCTTTGTTCAAATTCACACCTTTCTTGAACTGTAATCTGGGACGGTTAAAAATGATCTACCTCTCCTGCTGCAAAACAGGGGAAAAAAGAACAAAATAAGTGTAGAAAGAAGAAACAAAAGGTATTCAGTGGCAGAACTGGAGCAGAAGACTAGGGAGGTGCAAAATTGGTCACTCAGGGTTTTTATCAAAAGATAAAGTAGCAACACTGACACAGCCATCATGGACAGACCAAAAATAAATAGCTAAATGGAAGAGAACAAGTACTGAAGAAATAAAAATGACAAAGAGACATAATTCTTGTTCATTTTTTAGTGTTGCATTGCGAACTGCTACCATTAAATACTAGGTATCATTAAGGCATTATGTAATCTGCCATCAAATTGGGATTAAACAATTGCAGGAGGCATTTTAAAAAGACCTTTAGTCGATAAAATCATCCTCCCTTGCGTGTGGCACAGGGGTGCACTCCTCAGCATTCAGGTGGACGCTGACATACCATCGTCGCCTGTCTGATGAATGCACAGGCTAATGCAGAGTCGGCTTCAAAAGGTGCCTTAGGACCTGAGCGTGCAAACAGGTACCGACGGCCCCAGTTCCGTCGCGATGGGCATTCCCCACGATGCTGGGGTCATCTCGGCTTGGAAGCAGCTGCCACCCCTGAAGCGCATCCCCGCTTGCTTTACCCGGTGGCCGTGAGCCCTCGGCCTGCTCCGAGGATGCAGACAGAAACGCGGGCTCCGTAGAGGGATGCCACATCTCAGCCTCCCCAGCCATGGATCACCACAGGGAGCAGGGGGTCAACACCAGCTTCGGAGCACGGTGCAGAAACGCCTGCCTGACAGCCAGGTACAGCTCTCTGCAAAGCTGCTAGCTCAAAGCAGCGTATCCATATGGTACAGTACCACGTCAGCAGTCCAAGCCCCCAAACCTGGCGTTTGCACAAGCTAGAGGAGTTCCAAGAGGAGACACCGAGGCAAAGCCTCGCCACAGCCTCTGCAGCCGAGATCTGCATCAGCAAAAGATCTGACAGAAACTCGACTCGAGCTCCATCAAGTGTCTGCTCTGTCTCCTCAGCTACACAGTAGAGTGGGAGAGTTTTACTCTCTCTCATTCTCTTTTGCAGGTGGTAACATTAAACACCACGAGAGGACTCACAACCAGAGGCCAGGGCAGCAATAGCAGCCTCCGTTTTTGGGGCCACTCAGCTGCTTTTCCCCTCTCCTTTCCACTCCTGACTACTTTTCCCACTTGAACAATTCTCAGGGGTAGTAGCCTGCCTGTAGGAGACTTTTCACACACCCTTCGTGGCTGCATCTGGGACGGACCTTTCTGATTCCCAACCGCTTCTCAGGGACGTCATCAGCCCTTGGCAGACGTTAGTGCCCCCCGCCTGCCCCTGGAGCTCCCCCGATCCAACCGTAATGAGCTGGGGCAGGTTTAAGTGCTTAAACAGCAGGTTCCTGGCAGCCCCGCTCGTTCTGACAGCACGCATCCAGGGAGCGCTCCCGGGAGCGACTTGGCTGTCAGCTCCGAGGGCTTAACGAAGGTCTGGCAGCACACCACCAGGCAGCTGCGGAGGAGCAGGCAGGGGACGGGAACCCCATCCCTATCCCAGCTGCCGCTAGAAGAGAGGACACATGGACAAGCCCTGGGAAATGGGCGCTGGGGTACGGACCAGACCCCGCGAGGCCGAAGCTGCGCACCCCGTCCCATTCCGGTTTGAGCGACAAGGCCTGTGCTTTTTCTTTGATCCCTGCCATACTGTGAGCAGACGTGTTCCCCCCTCGCTAACCCCTTCGCCTGGAGAATGGGTTCTGCCGCCTTAGTCATCGCTTGCGTTCCCCGACTGCCAGCAGCCCCTGACAGCAGCAGCCTCTAAAGAAAACTGCGTCTCTCCCATTCCTTCAAAATTCTTATTTTCAGAGTATTCACAACCTCTGGGCAGTTGCTCCAACTACCTTCCTTTTGGCAGTTGGAAACATCTGGGTATGGATCGGAGCAGCTATCAAGCGTCTCTCGCCAAACAGGGCTGAGCATTCCCCTCCTTACGTTTCTTTGACGGTTCAATAGCTTCACTTTCAGACACGGGATAGCTGAGCGTCCCCCCTACAGACAGGTTGTTTCCATTTTCCACCCCCCCCCCATTTCAATGCCTTTAATGACAGAGTGTTTGTTATTGCAAAACCCGTGTCATTTTAACACAGCTTCATAGCAGTATCACCCCAAGAAAAGCTTCAGAAATTGTCTCCTTTCAGTGCGATTTTATACTGTCTTTTAGCCACTTCCACTCCTCCACGAGGCATTTTCTTCACCACAATTTTAAAATCTCAGAACAGGACTCCTCGGGGCCCCCCACATCTCTCCCAAGGAGCAAGAACCCACGCTCAGCGGCGTATTATCACAGCTTGATTTTGCACTTCACTGCTAGCCAGAAATAACTCCAGCAAACTGCCCAAGACTTCTAACCTCGGGAGAAAGCGGCGTGCAGCCCGGGTGTCGGCATGCCGCTGTAGCTCCAGCGCTGCCCGTTCCTGCCAAGCAAACGGCGTAGCCTGAATTTCCTGGCTGCACTTTGGCAAAGCCCAAACCAGTTTGTCAGCATCGCCAACAGGACATGTGGCCAACACGGCCCCATGCAGGGACACGGAGGGGGCCGTCAAGCTGCCCAGTGTGGGGGCTGCCCTCCCTCACTGCGCCCCAGAGAGGCACGCGTCTTCTGGGTTTTAAAAGCACGAAGAAGTTACTGATGCTCCCAAACGGGACAGGTGTTGCCCACAAGCCAGCATCGTTTGCTGGGCAGCGGGATTCCTGGCAGTAATTCGGCGGTGATTAATTAGAAGAAAACATTAGGATAACTCCTTTGCTTCCATATACTTTGTTCTCTGCACGGCGGCTGTGCCCCAGCGCCTGCCGGGAGGAGTTTCGGTGCCGATGATTCATCATCACATGAATCAGAGGCAGAAAGCAGCGACTCAGCCCTTGTCCCCCCCGCAGGGAGAGCCCATCTTGGGAGAAACCAAATACATCTGGGCTTCCCAGGCGGCTCCGGCAGGTCACGCTCTGTAGATGTCTCTGATAGAGATCTCTCGGGTCACACGGAAAAGTTACCACCCTAAATCCCAGGGATTTTCGGGCCAGGCTTGGATGCCTCTTTGGTTTTTGAAACCCTCCGCTGACTTGCCACCTCTCTGGGGCCTGCAAAATCCCGGGATGTGAGGGTCTCCAGAGGACCTTGCAAGCGCGGGGTACAGCCAGCCCAGCTCCCACAGCCGCAGCAAGGCTGACTTCACGCCCCCTGCAACCAGGAGGCGTTTTGGGGAGCATCGGGGCCGAGCCCCTGCCCCAGCAGCGCCCCACGGTGCCCTCTGCCACGAGGCCTGAGCAGGTCCCACAGGGGCAAACCCAAGGGGTTGGCGTGGCTGCAGCCACACGTGGCCGTCACCCCACGTTCAAGCTAAACAAAAATCCTGCTGGAGCACCCTGCCCTCATCCACATCGACTCCCAGTGGCGGCACGGCCAGGGACACCTGTAAGGCGGTGTTTAGCAGAAGTCCGCTGGCAAAATATCCTCCCCTCCCAACACGCATGGGAGCGATTACTTTTGCAGGTTTTTTTCTCTGTTTTTAATAGTCCTTATATTCCCCATAAATTTCATTAGCTGGATTTATGTGGTCACTAAACTGCTTGATACAGTATTATATTCACAGCGGGAAATTATTTGCCATTCTGGTGAAAATGAGCATTTCCTAGTTTTGTCAGCGCAGAGAATTACATTATCAGGGAAATAATAACCAGCTGAACTGAAGGAGGGTTTGATTCATGGTAATTACTGATTATATGCAGATTACTTTATAGCTTTAATTCTTTGGTCTCCCACTGTTTGCTTGCTAAACCTCTAAAAAAAAAAAAAGGAGCAAGCGTATGAGCGTCTTGTTTGTAAGGTAAATTACAGAACCTAATTTGTTGATTACATGAAAGGAAACAGAGCTCTGCACAACCCGGGATGGCGGCGGGAAAGGGCCAGCAACAAGCCACGCTTGCGTCCATCGCTGGCTGCAGCCACTCCTGCGCTGCTCTCGAGCACCCAGTTCACATCCCCAAGACTGCAGCCCTCACCCGTGCTTGTGGCTGGTTTTACTGGGGCCACGGCAGGGGCTGGCCCTGATAAAACACCCACAAGCACAAGCGAGGGCATGCGAAGGTGTCTCCTTGCTCCTCCAGCCCACAGCCCCTCCGGTCTGTCCCTTTTCTGCTTTCACCCCCCATTCGTCAGATGCAGGCAAAAGGACGTAGTGATTCATTTGTGCTTAAAATGCCCCTAAGAACACTTCTTCCCGCTAAGCGCAACAAAAAGGCTCTTGCAAACCTTCAGTTTTAACTAGCACCATGCTTTAAAACATCAGAAGCTGCTTAGCAAACTACAAACTGCCTTTGACAGAAAGCTATCCAAAAATAGAGCAGCACATCGCCGCAGTTTTTCAGCCACTCAAGCCCTTCCAAAACAGCGCTTCTCCTCTTATTTCCTACAGCAAACCTTCAGCAGACTCACAATCCCTGGAGATGAAACAGGCCTTTTGATCATACATATTATTCTCAGCATTGCTGGAGCAAAATTTCAGCCCCTGCTCTCTCCGTAATGAAGAGATGGAGAGCGGGGCCGTGCTCCCTCTGCCGCCAGCTGCCTCCCTGCCTGGCTGGGGAGCGTGGCCATCCCCGTCGCGCCCAGGCAGCGTGCTGACTGCATGCTGCGTTTATTCTTAAAATAAGTATCTACACCCTCTTAAGCGACAAGCAGGTCGCTGGGGTTTGCATCCAAAAATATCACCCCGTGTTGGAGCAGGCTCAGCAGCACGGCCGGCAGCTCGGCGCTCCGGAGCGGCTGGGTGCGCTCGCCTGCAGCCGCTCCCGCATGTGCCGGCTGGGATCTTCCAGCTGCGAGCACTTTATCTACTAGATGAAAGGGAGAGAGAGGGAAAGCGCTGTAACCACCAGCACAAACGACACCCCTCTGCGCCAGCCCTGCCTGCCCGCGCCCCCCGGGGAAGGCAGCGCAGAGGAGCGGGGGTGAGCAGCACCCACCGAACCCAGCCAGAATGGCCCGGGGCGGCACTCGCAGCCCATGTGAGCACTGTCCTCCTCGGGGCACGCCGCAGGGCTGGATCCAGGCTCTGGGATGGAGGGTTAGCACCATCAGCATCCCCATGGGAGCCTACAGGAAAGCACTCCGTCCCCTTGGTCGCTACCAGCCACGACGGCTCCCCCAGCCCAACCGTGGGGTGATGCTGCTCCTGCGGTCCGTGTTATTGCCCTCACTAGTAGAGATCCCCCTCCTGGATGTGAAATGGGATCCTCGGCTCTTCCCGAGTGCCCCAGCAGGTGGGGTGCCCTGACCCTGCACCCCGCTTGCTGCAATGAGCCGCCCCACCTGTGGGATGGTGTCTTCAGATGTAGTCCCCATTCCTGCCGTAATGTCAACGGGGATGTTTTAGCCTTTTTGTTTCGCAAAGGGAGAGCTGAAGGCAGGCAGGCGGCCCCACCAGCAGACTTTTATCTGCCTATGCAGGATGGCCGCAACCAAACCAGGATCAGGCCGCAGTCCCGCACGTCACCCACCGCCGTAACTCGCCGCAGCGCCCGTGGGCAGCGACCCCGCGACGGCAGCAAGCGTGTGCTAGCTGGGCGCTCAGCTCCAGGGCCTTCGGGCGCCTTGTGCAAAGGGTGGCTTTGCCATTCCATGTTCCAGGTCAAAACCACCCTTTGGATTTCTGAACTTTTCCTTCTGCCTTTGCAGGTCATAAGCCTTTAGAGGAACGATACGTGCCACTGAGTGCTGGCCGGTAAGAGTTGTTAATCCCACATTTACCACCTTGTTTCTCTGCCTTCCTTCAGTGCAAGAATAATAATTAAAATGTAATAATAATGAAATAAATCTAATTAAAAGAGAGCTGCTTTCCTTTCGGCTGCTTGCTGTGGAAAGGCTGCTTCTTCCCCGTCTGCCCCTGTTGTTCCGCTCCCACCCACCGTCAGATAACGTTTGATCGGCCACTGCAAACTACCCGACTGTTTCTTATACACGATTTCTGTGCCGTTGGCGCGGTTTCGCCTGACCCCCGCGGCGGCTGCCCCGGGGCGGGCCAGGCCGCGCCGCGAACGCTCCGGGCGGGGGCGGGGGCGGGGGCGCCGCCCGCAGCGAGCCCGGGCCGGGCGCGCGCCAGGCGGTGGCAGCATCTCCCCGCCCGGCAGAGCCGCTCCCGCAGCCCGCGTCGGGAGGCGAGCAGTCACTCCGAGCGCGTTTGCTTTTCCTGTCAAGGCCCACGTTTGGCATCTCATACCTTCCATTTACCACTTATTCCTATTTTTAGCTCTCCCCCCCCTTTTCCTTCCCTTTTTTCCTTTTATTTTTTTTTTTTTTTAGGAGACGGGAAGGAGATAAAAGAGGTAGCAAAAAGGCAGCAAACTGCCTGCAGCAGCCAGAGCAGCATCCCAGGGTCTCACCCGAGCAGCGCTGGTCACCCCAGCCCCAGCGAGGACGGGCGCTGAAGGAGAGGGCTCCCAGGTCACCCGTGTCACCCATGCGATGCTCGCTGCCGGACCAGGGCCCCGCCTGCTCAAGGGGATGGCGGCTGGATGCCCCCAGCGTAGGGCTGTGGTGGGGCTCCCCCCAGCCTCCTGCTCACCTGGGGACGGGGGAACAAGCCCCGCAGAAGTCCTGCGGGAGCCCCCAAAGTGAGTGAGAAATCCCTCTCCTCCGGTCATGTCAGAAAGGGAAGGTGGCACTGCTACTGCGCTGGAGCAGCTCCCCACCACGGGTGGCACGAAGCCCAGGGGGCCCCCGAGAAGGGACCCACAGGGGGCTCGGCACAGCAGCCAGACCCACACCCGCCCCTCTGTGCCACCCGACCTGCTGCAATGCAGGCTGGGGCGAGTGTCACAGCCCCACCGTGCCCGTCTCCTTCAACTACTGGGAAGGCCATAAATCACGGGAAAAACAGTGAGAACATAAATCCAGGCTGGCTTCTGTAGCAAGAGCTCTGCAACTCCTTTCCTTTACAGGCAGAAGCAGCCTGATGCAGGATCAATGCCCATCTGCTCCTCCCTGATGCAGAGCTATTGCTCCTCTGGGAGGTTTAATCCATCGGCCCATGTGTCCTACAGCTGCACAAGATACTCCTAAAACCCTCCTAAAACCCATTTCCTTGCCCTTGGTGTGCCAGCTTCAGCCTCCTGCAGACCACAGATCAGTTCAGATCCAAGGGAGCTTGAGAGCGTTTAAAAGAAAGCACCTAGACCACTTTGGATAACCTGAGATCTCTTTTCCAAAAGGAGCCACGGCGCTTTGGAGCCCAAGAGGTTGTTCAGAAGTGCCTGTGCCATTTCTGCAAACGGGGCATAGCTGGTTCAAGAATATTTCCCCTTGTTTGCAGAAAGCTCCTGAGTGGAAAAGCACTCAGCTCTGCCGTGGGAAGGGGCACGAGCGGCCACGCTGCTAACCCACAGCTGAGGTCTGGCGTTGGTGGGCGCTGGCCAAAGCCATTCTCCTCAAGCACCACCAAAAAACAGCCTCATCTCTTATTTCCAGAATCTCCTGGGACATTTTCAAAGGCCTTCATGAAAAACCGCGGCTGCGGCCCTCTGTGTAGACATGGCCCACCACCGTTAACCTTTAGGACTCAGGTATAGGAAGGCAGGCGGGACAGTGCTGGCATTTCAATGCAGAAGAGCAGCAGAGCCAGAGGCCACACCTTGACATAAACTGGTCGTAAACTGGTCAGAGCGATGCTGGTCCCAGCAGAGCAGCAGTGCGGCCCTCAGGTGCAGGAAAAGGCATTGGGAACCCACGCAAGTGCTTATCACTAAATAAACTAGACTGGCCAGAAACGGCAAAAGACACGTGCTGTAGGATAAGCAAGTTGTTCCCTAAGGATGAGGAGAGCACTACTCGTACACAGCTACTCCTCTGCACTAAAATGGTGCTCCTGCAGGGGCTCTTACCTGCCGGAAAGCTGTAATCTCACAGCACAGTCGAGGACACACAGGGGCGTTAAGGAAGGTTTAATTCCTAATAGGTTGGTATCATCTTTCACAAATACTTAAAGATGGGGTTTCTGTCTCATTAAGTTTCACTTACACCTTGCAAGTAACAGAACTGCCAGTCACGCGTCTGTGAATTCGTTGTGTCGTGGCCCTGCTGTGTGGGGCTTTCCTTACACATCCTTCCCACAGCCTCAGGTTTGCAGTGAAGCCCCTGTGGGACTTGCCGCTGCAGTGGCATGTTTGTGGGGTGCCGGGGCATGCCGGAGCCCTGCTGCTGGGGTGCCCTGTGCCTCTGCACCCCTCCCAGACCCACGGTGTCCTTCCAAACCCAACCCTCTCCCCAACCCTCTCCCCGGGGCTGACCCGGGAGAAGGGGCTGAGGGGAAAGGTCTGTACTCCCTCCCCCTTTTCTGCTTGCTTTTGCAGCACTGGTTTTAGTGGCGGGCTGGTGATGCCGGCCCAGCTGGGGCTGAGGCTTCCCGAGCAGCCTCCCTGGCACAGCTCTGGCAGCAGGCACCGCCGCTTCGCACGCCCCCAGGCAGATTCACCCTCGAGCAAAAGTGTCGAGGGCTGCTCCTCTTGCTTGAAGCCCCAAGCCAGAGCCCTGGTTGTAAGTCCCTGGTAACTTCGTGCGTGCAACCGGCATGGCTAAACATCTCCTCCCTGATGCGGGACCAAATACCCCAAAGGAACAAGTGCTCAAGGACCAGCGTCCGCACAGCCTTGGTGGTGTCCCGCATCCGAATCCCACACGTGTTTGCTGCAATGACACTGACTGTTAGGTAACGCCAAGGCAAGGTGAACCCTTCCAGCTCTCAGGCAGTACTGGTCCCTGGGGCTCAGAAAGTAATTTTTCTTCCAATGAATTTCCCTCTGCTTTCCCCACCCTATGAGGCCCTGGAGTGCGGTTTGGGGTTGCACCACCACTGCTGTCACCGCCGCTGTGGGCCACGGCCACTGCACTGAAACGCTGTGGTCCTGGTGACAGACGCTGTAACGTTGGCCTTTTCATTTGCACAAAGGCGGCAGAGCGGCTCATACCACTACCGGAGATAAGAGCTGCTGGAGGCTGCCCATGGGTTTCGGTCTCCATACGCACCAAGAAGCTAAAGCAGGTGCTTGGTGCCGTGCTTCCTCGCCCTGGCATCTCCTCGGGGGGCAGGGGTGAGTGGGGCGGCCCAGAGAAGGCAGGTCGCTGTGCTGGGGGGCTCCGGGAGCTCCTCCCCACCACTGCGAGTGCTTGTGGGCGCCGGTGCTGGGCTTGGCTCTCTCACCCACTGTGGCGGTTTGTCTGCTCCTGGCGATTTGTCGGGTCAGGCAGCCCGAGCGATCCCATACCAAACCCTGGGGCTGCCTCCCGCAGTGGCCCCCCGCGCCGGGGCAGAGCCAGCCCTCTCCCCAGGGCAGCTGGTGGCCGTCAGAGCCCACCTCCAAGTGCGCATCTTTGCTAGGTACTGGGCATTGCATATAGCATACATGTGCCGTGCACACTTACGTGCTCCTGCCAACACACGAGTTGTTTTAGGGTGTGCTGGGTCGCTACCATCACGTAAGTGTTTGTACTGGGGGGGCAGGGGGAACTGGATCCCAGCCCCTGCTGCATTAGGCACAACAGAGTCATGGAAAAAAATAGTCCTGCCTGGAGATGTCCAATGCTGAGCTCCTAGGTCGTGGTTTAAGCACATATAAATAGAAGAGTTGATGATGTGATAAGCTGAATGCTGGCATCTCCCAGAGCTTTCGGAGGAGTCATCTGGGAAATGACTTTTATTCTTCTATGGAAATGCTGGAAAGCAGGAAAGCATAGTTTGGCTGAAAACATTTGCAGTACTCGAGAAAACTAAAGTCTACAAATGAGTATCTACAATTTTTGAATATCCTTTTCGTCCGTAGGCATGAGACATTGCGAGAAAACTTATCTGTTTAGTCAGGTCTTTGAGGACAGGTGGGCTGCCACAAGGGCATTTCCCGAGAGCACCACCCAGGTTAAAACAACGAGCACCCTCCAGGCAAGCACACCAAGAAATCCCCGGGCTTGTCCCCATTGCTGCTGTACCCGTCCCCTAACGCGCTCCCGGGGCTGGGGAGGAGCAGCCCACACGGAGTGGCTCTTTCCACCCCTGGGAAGGAGAGAGGGAACAGCAGGGACGACGCTGAGACCTCTCCGTGTCTCGGATTCGCAGGACGAGCCCCGACCTCCATCTGGGCAAAGCTGCTTGTCCGTGGCGACCCGCTCACAGAGGCGCTCACAGCGCCGGCAGAACCGGCTGTTTCACAAAGGGAAACCAGTGAGTATGTGTAAATTCGGAGCCTGCCGCCCCACGAGACCGCCCGCGTGCGCGTGGGGTGGTGTTACTCCCCGGTTTGTGCCTGTCCTGCCCCTTCCAGTGAACGTGGGCAAGCGGCGGCAGGGCTGAGCTGCGGCGCGAGGCAGCGTGGCTTCAGCCTGCCCGGAAACAAACGTGCCTGGCGAGGCAAACAGCCCCCGGAGTCCCTTTAAATGAAATAACTGATCCCTCTCTCGTAAACGTTTTCAGGCGAACAGCGGCGGCCGTGCCTTTATCAGCGACCGGATATTGAGGTATCGGTGCCCGTGATTTCGGCAGCTTGTTTTAGCGCAGGTTTTCTTTTTACGGGCTGCAATAAATCAGGCCAATGATGTTGGCTAAATTACTAGTTTTCTTTTAGCTAGTTGTCTGTGGATGAGAGTTTTACTGTCACTGATAACTGCACGTATTCCTGTGTCGCATACCTTTCTAACACGAACATTTTTAATTGTACGGAAAGAAAATGCTGTAAGAGTCTCCCCTCCCCTTCTCCTCAAGGCAAAGCCAACACAAAGACCCAGCCATAAAACCGCATGAACTCTTATTGCAATCATGCGGTTGTGCTAAACATCTTTATTAACCTGATGTTCACAGAAAAGTAAATGCTCTGGGAAAATATCAACAAGAGCAACGTATTTTATTTGGCGGTTGATCACACATGACTGCTAGGTGCTTTGCTATGACCATTTTAAAGCTGGTTAGCAGGAGTGCTGGCTATTCACAGCGGAGATAGACACTACAGAGAGCGAGCATTACAGATGTGCGCTGCCAGAAATGAAAGACCAATGAGTCAAATCCATAACCCTAACCCAAATCCTGGCCACGGACCAGGACCCTGTACGAGGGACTTTGGTCATAGGCTTGCCAAGCTGGTGAAGAGGGCTTTAAACTAAAGTTGCTGGGGGAGGGAACCTCAGTCCATCCCACTCCTACCAGTTTGATGCCAGTGCCAGCAACAGATGCCCAGAGCCTGGAGAAGGATCCCAGGTCAGCAGGAGAGCACCTGAAGAGCAGCACAAAGGAATCCCAGCCACTCCACAAAAGGGAAGCCTATGGAGGGTGGAAGCAAGGACAGGTAGCCTGGGAGGAATACAGAGAAATTGTCTGAGCAGCCAGGGAGCAGGTTAGGAAAGCTAAAGCCCTGATAGAATTAAATCTGGCCAGGGATGCCAAGGGCAACAAGAAAAGCTTCTATAGGTACGTCGGTGATAAAAGGAAGACTAGGGAAAATGTGGGCCCTCTCCAGAAGGAAACGGGAGACCTGGCTACTTGGGATATGGAGAAGGCTGAGGTACTCAATGACTTTTTCACGTCAGTCTTCACTGGCAAGTGCTCTAGCCACACTGCCCAAGTTGCAGAAGGCAAGGGCAGGGACTGGGAGAATGAAGAACCGCCCACTGTAGGAGAAGATCAGGTTCGAGACTGCCTAAGGAACCTGAAAGTGCACAAGTACATAGGACCTGATGAAATGCATCCGTGGGTTCTGAGGGAGCTGGCAGATGAAGCTGCTACGCCACTATCCATCATATTTGAGAACTCGTGGCAGTCCAGTGAAGTTCCCACTGACTGGAAAAGGGGAAACATAACCCCCATTTTTAAAAAGGGGAAAAAAGGAAGACCCGGAGAACTACAGGACAGTCAGTTGCACCTGTGTGCCCAGCAAGCTCATGGAGCAGATCCTCCTGGAAACTATTCTAAGGCACATGGAAAATAAGGAGGTGATTGGTGACAGCCAACATGGCTTCCCTAAGGGTAAATCGTGCCTGGCAAATTTGGTGGCCTTCTACGATGGGGTTACACCATTGGTGGATAAGGGAAGAGCAACTGACATCATCTGCCTGGACTTGTGCAAAGCATTTGACACTGTCCTGCACAACATCCTTGTCTCTAAATTGGAGAGACATGGATTTAACAGGTGGACCACTCAGTGGATAAGGAATTGGCTGGATGGTCGCACTCAAAAGAGTCGCAGTCAATGGCTCGATGTTCAAGTGGAGACTGGTGACGAGTGGCGTTCCTCAGAGGTCGATATAGGGACCAGTGCTGCTTAACATCTTTGTTGAAGACATGGACAGTGGGATGGAGTGCATCCTCAGCAACTTTGCCGACGACACAAAGCTGTGTGGTGCGGTCAACACACTGGAGGGAAGGGATGCCATCCAGAGGGATCTTGACAGACTTGAGAGGTGGGTCCATGCAAACCTCATAAAGTTCAACAAGGCCAAGTGCAAGGTCCTGCACATGGGTTGGGGCAATCTCAAGCACAAATACAGGCTGGGTGGAGAATGGATTGAGAGCAGCCCTGCGGAGAAGGACTTGGAGGTGTTGGTTGATGAGAAGCTGGACATGACCTGGCAATGTGCGCTTGCAGCCCAGAAAGCCAACTGTATCCTGGGCTGCATCAAAAGAAGCGTGACCAGCAGGTCAAGGGAGGTGATTCTGCCCCTCTACTCCACTCTGGTGAGACCCCACCTGGAGTACTGCGTACAGCTCTGGGGCCCCCAACATGTCCCCCAGGAGACATGCCTGTTGGAGCGAGTCCAGAGGAGGGCCATGCCATGAAGATGATGAGAGGGCTGGAGCACCTCTCCTATGAAGACAGGCTGAGAGAGTTGAGGTTGTTCAGCCTGGAGAAGAGAAGGCTCCGGGGAGACCTTCTAGCAGCCTTCCAGTGCCTAAAGGGGGCCTACAAAAAAGCTGGAGAGGGACTTTTGACAAGGGCATGCAGCTACAGGACGAGGGGTAATAGATATTAGGAAGAAACTCTTCACCATGAGGGTGGTGAGGCACTGGAACAGGTTGACTAGGGAAGTTGTGGATGCCCCATCCCTGGAAGTGTTGAAGGCCAGGCTGGATGGGGCTCTGAGCAACCTGGTCTAGCGGAAGGTGTCCCTGCCCAGGGCAGGGGGGTTGGAACTAGATGATCTTTAAGGTCCCTTCCAACCCAAACCGTTCTATGATTCTATGACTTGTCCAACCTACTCTTTGCTGAGGATGCAACATTTGGAGTCCTGCAGCAAATCCAGTGCTGTGAATCTTGTATCCAGCCGCACCCACAGCACAAATGTCCTTTTTGGGTAACAACCACGTCTGAGCAGGCACTCACTGCCGCACTCTGCCCTGCCTGCCCCAGAAACAAAGTGTCTCCGTGCCCCCCCTCACACCATTTCCATTGCCCAAGGAGCCTCCTGCCTTTTCTTCCTTCATTCAGTTCCTGCATCTCTTTGCACATGTTGTCCATGGGATGGTCCTGGGACTCTCATATTCCTGGAAAGCCATACCCATGGGACACTGGCTGTAGTGAAATTGCTCTGTAACACAGATCTAAAGCCATATAAAGGCTTTCACTCAGCCATTATTTAGGGTAGTGAATGGGTAAGGCTTCTGAGGGTGACCAGTGCACCACGCAGCTCTATGGGTGTGATCCTTATTCAAAATGCATCCTGTCAGCATCCCTCAGAGGTCCCATAAAACTGCGTCCTTGCCTTTTTTATAACTAACAAAGCTTGACTATTTCAAACTCAGCAGCACGAGCATCTGACCAGATTGCCTCCCCCCAGGTTTTCTACAAGGTTCTTTGTTGAAAGTTACTGTAATTTAGAGAAATGTCTACTGTCGTCACCAAGCCTATAGCTTTGACAAAGGCAGCTATTGATTTTGTCTGATGTGATCTATCCCGTATGAACACACGCAGCTTCTCACTCGTCAGCTTGTTATTTGCTACATTATTACGTATTGATTCCCTTATTTGCTTTGTATTTGTCAGCTGCAGATGTTGGTTGAGTTACTTGGCAATTTGGGGGACCAACCTTCGCAAAGACTCTTTGCTTTACTCCAGTTTTCTCATAGGAAAACTTTTCCAAAGTTTGTCAGAGGGCTGGCATTATTTTCTGCTAGTTTCCACGGGTTCCCTGAATGGCCTGAGCAGAAAGGGAACCGGCCGATCCCTTAAGATCCCTCCTACCTTGACCTTTCTGTCAAAGCCGTAAGGTCCGTCCTCTGAGGTTGCAGACACTGACTTGTGCAAATATGCACGTGCACACCTACCTTAATTCTGCTGTCAGACACCATTATGTTACAATTACCATTAATTAAAATTAATGGCTGTGTCCTAATGACATGGACTAGAACTTGACCCCGTTTGTTCATCCACATCACTATGATTTAATTTGCAGTTTCTATAGGGCTATGCCAGTTGCTACAGGGCACGTACAACAGACCTGAGCATCCCAAGGAGATTTTCTTCCACCCCCTGCTATTTTTGGTAGCACCAGCCCCTGCTCACTGGAGGCCCTTCGCTCCGCCTGGCGAATGGTCGCTCACACCACATCGATGGGAAGGGCTCACATTAAGAGGCGCTGGCTGTGAGATAACTTGGAATAAAGAACACCTCCATGGAAATCACTTTACTTGGGACATTTTTTCCTGGACCCTTATTTATTTGTCACCGTTTTTCAAACCCAGCTTTAGGTAAAGAGGAAAGATGGCTTATTCCATAATCCTTTTGCACAGCGTCTCAAAGAAGAAGAACGTTTCAGCCTGTACCTGCAGGTACAGCTGTCCTCAGACGACTTCAGTCGTTTCTCTATAGCAACGTGGAGGTCAGCTGGGTGTAATCGTTATAGGAAATGTACCAAAGCACCTCCTACCGCGAGGGATGATTTGTAGCGCTCCCTCCTAGCAATGGGCTTGCAGGCAAGGAAGCCCACAAAAGAAAACTTGTTTTAAAAAGATGTCAATATATACATACACACAAACTCGGAGTTCAATGCTTGATTAAGAAGATGCTGACACTCTGCAGGAAATATTTTGCGGAAAAAGCCTGCCATATTTCTTCATAAACAGTTCTACTCGTACGGGCTCCATTCTGGTGTCTAGATATTGTATGAACTGGGAGAAGAATTGCTGACCCTAAAAGAGGCCAGCAATACATAACATAGTAATCACAAAGTCTGACCTAAACAGAAGGTAGAGGATTGTAGCATCTGTAGTGTCTGAGTACCTGCTGCTTAAGTATTTGCAAACAGCAAATTAAAGAAGTATATGGGACTATAACGGTGACATAGAAAAATAGCACTGGAAGAGACCTCATGAGTTTACTCAACCTGTTGCTCTGTCTGGAAACAGACTCGTTCTCCCTGTGTCATCCCCGGTGGACACCTGTAACTTGCTGTGAGAGGTTTCCAGTGAAGGACGTCGCCACAACCTCCCTACACAGACTGTTCCAGTGCTCCATTATTTCTGGTAATTTTCCATTGTCAAGCCTGACTCTTCCTGGCTGTAATTTAAGCCCATCATTTTTTGTCCTACAAACCATGGATGTTGGATGCACGTGATTGCCTTCCACTTTTACAGCAGCTTTCACATACTGGAGGAGCTCCCCTGAGACTTCACAAATGGTGAGGCGATGCTATCGACCAAGCTCCGCTCATGATATTCCTCCACGGGTTTGCGATGCGGCTGGTCACTCCCCATCCTGGATTCGCACCGTTGATTTTCCTGCTGAGTTGCTGTGCTTGCCCCTAATAGACTAGCTCTTTTTTTTCCCTCAGACTCTCTTTCAGACTTGCTAGGATCATGTGGAACACCAAATCGGTCCTCCAAGGTGACTGCAGCCCCTCCCAGCTGCTTGACAGCTGCACACGGAGTGAGTATTCTCCCTGCTCCGTCACCCAAGTCATTTATGAAAAAATTGACTCACGCTTTGGGCGAGACAGCCACCTGTGAAACATGACTCAGAACGTCCTCCTGCTCCGGCAGCACACCCCCAGTGATTGCCCTCACAGGGGGTTTTACAGAGACATTTCACCCAAATCAGGTTCTCCTCCCTTGCTTGCTCTCAATGCTCTTGAGAGGTTGCACAGAAGAATGAGGGTTTGTGTCATGCTTTCTTCCTCCACTGTAGTTATGAAGGACATTTGCATAAAACAGCTGTCATATTTGTAGAAAGAAAAAGGAAGAAAATAAACTCAGCAATGGGAGAAGAGGCACAAACAAGCAATAAAACGTCTCTCAGGCTCTGCAGATCCACTGGTCATGCTGCCTACATCAGCTCCAAAAGTACTTTATCTGCAGACCTTAACAATTAAAACCAGAAGGGTAGTAATATAAAACATGTTTCCACTGTATCTCTCTACAAAGGAACATTTTCAAAAGTTAGAAACAGCCACTATTGGGTCACAGCATAAAGGAGCTTGCACAAAGATGGACAATGTCTATATGATGGATGAAGTGTGCAAGTAGCTCTTGAGGAACGCAGCTTGATGGGAAACTGTGCCGAGCAATAGTTCTTCTCTCTCCTTTGCTTGGGGTGAACCGGGGGGATGGATGCGGTTAACCACAGCGCAGCAAGCACATCGCAGCCGATCGATAGCTCAAAGTGCAGGACCAGCCGAGAAATTGTTGCTATGGGTTTATATAGGGTTATAAATTTTAAAGGGAAGTCACCTGAGAGTAATCTTAAGAAGCAGGAACAGTAACTTTTCTTCTATGTGGAAACAAACAGAGGTGATACCGGGACAGACAAAGTTGTAAACGTCATATTAAGGCATTTGGGAATGAAGCAAAGGCAAGATGATGTAAAAGCTGGCTTAGGTTGTTTAGAAGATATTTTTATTGCCTGCCGGTGATATGTTCAAGGAGGTAAAGTCTCTGTTTCTGATTAAGACAACCAGCAAATTATAGACCACGAATGGAGCCTCTCTGAGAGGCAGCAAGACAGAGTGATCCACCCTCCACCCCTGCCCGCGCCAGCCTGTCCGTGGGGAGGGAGGCCCCGAGCGGCTCGGCACCACCTGCCCCGGCCTTGGGGTTTGCGTGACCCGAGTGGGAGAGACAAGACTCCCACCTCCCCGAGGCAGCTGCGGAGGGGCTTGTGGCAGAGCTGGCTGCCGCAGCTCCCCCGAGCTGGGTTGCCCTCCCCGTCCTGCCCGGTTTGCCCCCTCCCCTCTGCCTCCTGCCCGCAGCCGGGCTTGCGTGTCCGTACTAAAAGGGAGCTGTCAGCAGAACCTCTGCCACAGGGGGAGAGCATTTACCTCCACCAAAGCGTCCAACCAACCTCTCTGATATGTGCAAAAGCAGCTCCTGGCATGTTTTTAGACCAACCTGAACACGCCTGTGTGTTGGCTGTGCTCTGTAAGTGGGATTTCACCACTACATCCACATTAATCTGTTCTGCTCCTACCCTGGCACCTGGAAAAAATGATCCACAGGGCATTGTGCTGCCTATTGCACCCAAAGGAAGGTCTTGAAGATGTCCTTCAGGTGGTCCAATGGCACGACATGCCCTTTAGGATCATCCTGGCCACAAATCAGCATGTAATGGTGAGGCGGGCTAAGCCTTCAGTGCTTGCTCCGAAGACCTTAGGGGCATAATATACTGGATATCCTGAAAAATATCTCTGCTGTTGTGTCTTTTCACCTCTGGTGGTAGGTGACTTTCAAAAGGCAGAGAATAAACTCCACCAGTAGCTTAGAGATCCTTCTAAGGAGCACTGGGAGACAAAGCGATCCGATAGAGCCAGTCATTTTTGTTCGCATCTCTGCCAGGCAGGCCCATGGATCTCTCTCAGTTGTAGTTTCCCAGGTGCAGCAAGAGCAGAAGTGGCACAGAAGTAACACTGTCCCCCTCGGAGCGGTCCTCTCCGAGGTGGCGTCCACCCGACTCCTCACATGTGAAACCCCTCTGAGAGAAGCAGTAGCACCATCTGAAAAGAGAGGAAAATGGAGACGTGTTTGAGGAAAGGCAGTACACGCCAAGAGCAGGAAACCTGACAGTGTCACAGTGTCTTCAGGGAAGAGAGAAGGAAAGGCAACCTCTGAGGCAGAAGTGAAGGCGAAAGGGGCGTCAAGGCAAGAAGAGAGAGCAATGGGAATAACAGGCATGTATGGATTGTATGGATGTTCCCAAAATGGGAACAGAGGACACGCATCCTATCCGTGTTTTGTGTGCAAATACCTTGTTCCAGGAGCAAAATGACTTTTCTGATGTTCTTTGGTAGCTCCCAAGCAAATTTCACTGCTACCTCATTTTCTCATATCATCATTTTCTGCCCTGAAGAAGAAGAGGATTACAAAGCCCAGGTTTTCATGCAGGTATCCAGCTCTCACCTGTTACTACGTAGGGATGCTCCACAGAGCGGGATAAGACACCTTGCATGCCTTGAACCGGCCAGTGGTATGCTGTACTCATGAGAAGCGGGGAGCACCCACAGCACTGAGTGCCACAAACACACTCCTTGGTTTGCGGCAGGGATGAAATGGGGAAGGGGTGCCGGGGGGGGTGGGTCTCATGCCCTGCTCAGCACTGGCTGAGGCACCAGGGAATCGCGGGAGAGGCGGAAACACCAGCCACGTAGCTTGGCAGGCAAACGGGACAAGCAACTGGTTGGGCACAGAACCAGTTCTGCTGCCTGCATGATAGAGAAGCTGGATTGACATCGCCAAGGCAAGTATATCAGACACATTCAGTGTGTTTCTGCCTGCTCAGATAAAGTAAAACAAGTGCTCATTTCAGACCAAGCATGGCCAGATGGAAGAGTATTATTAGGAAGCTTTTATGGATCTGACCAATACTACGGACATGCTATGGTTAGGCAAAAGGTCTCGGTTTTAATGACAATGCAGACAAAGCCAGAGCCTTTCCTAACTTCTAAAAATGTCTTATGAAAGAAGAAAATCGGAGGTGTTCTGGTAGGCACAATAAGTGCTGCGTGCTGCTAACATAGCGGCGGGTTTCAGCAGACAAGCTAGCAGCGGGGGTACGTACCTAAATACGTCTGGGAGAGCTGTGGTGCTTCACAGAGTCTTTATTTCCCACAAACGCGTCTCCTGTGGAATTGATGCTGTCTGACAGCACAGCGACTACAACAAAGTATGTTAATCTTTCCAATTTCATTTCAAATTAAAATAATGCAATTAGCTGCTCTCGTTCATGAATAGGCAGTATCTGATTACTCTTAGGGCTCACTATTCCAGTGTTATGAGCGAGGCCTCGTACAATGGATTGCTCTGCAAATGCCTGTCTCCCACGTGACTGTCTTGGGCTGCCACGGAGCAGCTCACATCCCCAGGAGAAGGGAGTCCATCTTCAGCCGCGTCAAGTTGGGGAGCCGCTCAAAGTTTTGGGTTTGTGCTTGGCGCGCAGATCATACTTCATCCCCAAACTCTCCCTGCAAAAGGCTTTCTGATGTGTTTATTTATTTTGACAGCATAATTCAATCGACTTTATTATTTCCTTCGAGCCGTTTATAGAGCAGCAAGTGTACAGAAAGGTGGAGCCCTTCACTTATTTGTCTCCCATTTTCCTTATTTGCCACTGCATGCCATTTAAAACAGAATACACCACTGCTTGGAAAAATGATAAATGCTTTAGGAAAACCTAACTTCCTACTCATTAAGAAAAATTAGCACAGTATCAAAAGTCAGCGACTGATATTGGGAAGCAGCAAAGTCCCCATATTTACTGATACATTCAATTTCCAACAGACGAGACTTCTTTTGACAACATCTTAATATTACCTTCTTTCTATAAAAAGCAGCAACAACTAAAAGTGACAAGTTATATCTGCCCGCAGGTATACAATCACATTATCTCCCCATGATGCAAAGGATAACGTGCCACTGAAGGCGATGATTAAAAAAATTTCAGTCATTCAAAGTGTGTCATAGATCTAATTACATTTTATAGGAGACTCAACCTTTACTTAAACAATCTACATCTTGGAGAATGTTTCCAGAGTCTCTCCTTCTGCCTTGGTTTTAAATGTAATTATTAATCTGCATGCCATCATCTTGTCGGTGAGAAAATGAGCATTGATCCATACAAAATATGCCTTATCTCAAAAAGGACAGAAGGTTCAAGCTAATTTTTAAAACCTTTTTCCAGACCCTCCCCCAAAAATCTCAGTCTTCCAGTTAAGCTACAAACTGAAGCAACCAGACAACAAGGAGGCCACTTGGAGAAACTCCTTCCCAGGAAAAAACAACTTTGTTTTAAACCAGCCAGGAGTTAGACAGTGAGTAGCAGGAAAAGAGCATGAAAATATTCCCCCAGCTCAGAATTTCTTTCCTTCCCCGGGAGCTGATTCGCCTCCTCCTGAGCCATCCAGCCCCCGTGCCTGAAGCACGGCAGCCAGCCTGCCCCTGCCGTCCCTGCCTCATTGAGCCCAAACACCCTGTGCTAGAGAAACACGTGTTTCCAACAGTGCTGATAAACCTCCATTGCATAAAAAACCCTCTCTGCCAATATCCTGGGCTCGGCCCCTTCCCCTGCTGGAGGGAATTTAAGCCCGTGGAAACACTGGCCAGTGCAGAGACAAAACCCCTGGATCCTTCTTATCCCACACGGTTTTCCTACGCTTTCCTACCAAACGGAGCCACGTGGGAAACACGGGTGTAAGGACACAGAGCTCCTGAATCCCTGCTGAGTTTAGAGGGGAAAAGCAGCTTCCAGGCTGCTTGGGCTGTGAAAAAGCAAAGCTCCCTGTGCACGTGCTGCTGCCCGGCTATAAGGGCACAGAGGATAAAAACATAAAGCAGACAATGATTGATTTGGTACTTGTAGGCCCAGTCAGTAAGCAAGATTGCTGAGGGGCCACCTTTAGGAATACAGGCGCTTAAAACCTTTTCCTAATTCTGATCCTAAGCACCTAATTCTGACTTTTAAGTGCTCACACATCTTCAAAAATCTGCCATCGTACGGATTTTACACGCTAACCAAGGAAAATGAGAAATCCTCTTTCCTTTCTGAGTAAAGAAAGTGGTAGATAAACGACTAGAGGTAGATAGAAGAGGTAGATAAACTCAGAACCAGGAGCTCAGTTCACACAGTATTGTTTCTTTTTCTTTATTACAGAACTGTAATTCCTATTTACATAGTTATAAGGAAATGCACACGTTATAAAGACATGCACACGTAGAGAGATGCAGCTTGACTCGGAAAAAAGGTCCCTTAGTTATTCAGCTTTGCTGTTTCCACTCCACACCTCCTGTAAGGCCTGTGGGCACGAGCAACGGGTGAAAGCTGGGAACCAAAGTGCAGCCAAAGGTTGGCAGGTATTTTCCCAGGTATTTTCCTCATCAGCCAGGTTCTGACGCCGTGCCCAGCTGTGAGTGAGAACGAGAACAAGCTTGTGTCGTCTCACACCGCTGTAGGAAACGGCACCTTCAGGAGACGCTCCGGTAACCGAAAGATCCGTAACAAGGCGCAGCTTTCTGGAGACGTGGAGGCACGAACCAGAGCTCACGTCGGGTAACACAGCAGCGCAGTGGTCCAGCGGTGTGGGTGACATAAAGCACATGCAAAGACAAGGAAAAAACCAAAAAACGCGAATAGGACAAAGCAATAGGACATAGAGAAGGCATTGAGGGCACTTCTTGGTTTGTGTACTATTGGGACATTATAATTTTTCATGATTTTGCTCTTTTTCATGCATTTGATGCACCATGATTGGATGCTTAATGTTCCTGCTCTGAACTCAAATAAGCCTGATAAAAGCACAGGCTCCTTTGTCTGAAAACAAGGGAAAATGTCTGTTCTTTAAGGAAAACAGTAAGGAGCACGGACTAACCAAGGCTGGCTGCGCTCAGGTGCAGGGGGAGCTGGCGGGCCCGGCTCCTGCCCTGGTCCTGCCCGGGCGGAGAGGAAGCCCGTGCCATAGGGAGAGCTGCTGGGAAGCCCTCCGCTCGCACGGGGAAGGTGCAAGGGACGGTGCAAAGGCGCTCTGCCCCAGCACCTGGTGTCAGGGGCACAGAGGGCAGCAGGGGACAGAAGAGGCGTGTTGTCTTGTAGGCGATTGTCAAGTCTGGGCTTGCAGCTAGAAGCTTAATTGCGCTCAAAAGCGGGGGGAAATGTGGGTCTTGACTATGTTTTATTCCTCCACAAGGCTGTGCAGTAGGTTGGGCAGCTCAAGGGATCTGCCTGCACTTGCAGTTGTCCACTTGAGGGGTCTAGGATTGATGATAACTGAAGTGAACACTGCAATGAAGAAATGGTTTTGATCTCTTTTTTCGTGTGCAGCACCAACCCATTGCTGGAAGGGCGCAAGATACCCGCCGGAGGAGCTGTTTCCGTGGTGTGTGTGATACCTTGAACCACTGTTGCTCTTCACCGAATGCAGGTATCAGCACCTTCATCTTTTCTCTTTCTCTCCCTCCACACGTAGTATGGTGCCAACAAACTAGAATGAAAAAAAAAAAAAAAAAAAGGATGGGAATCTGCTGGGAAAAAACCCTTTGCTAACAGTCTTTGTGGACCCCGCACAGAGACCACACCATTGCTTCACCTCCCGCTGCCTTGTGTCACTTCTTTGCAGCAGACAGAGCTGACACGAGCAGACCTGCCTCCGCTGAACCGGTTGCCACATCTACTGTCCGTGCTGAGTCAGCACTTACGGCTCTCCAGGCACCCCGGCAGCAATTGGATTATTTCCATGCCACGTTACTGCCCTCAGTAAATGAAATTGCCCCTGGAGGGATGTTTTCCCTGGGAGAGCTTTCTGTATTCCGAGGAGAGAGTTTAAACATCGAGAGGGCAGTGAAATGCATGTCGGCTTTCCACCCAGGGGAGTTTTGCGTGGGACTCCTGAGCAAAACGCAGCAGCTCGGGAGCCGCTCCGTGAGCTTTCAGCCGCAGCAGGTCCCAGGGAGGAGGAGTTCACTCGATGAGGACCAGACACCTCACAACTCAGAGCATCCCCCGAACAAGCAAGCCCAGCAGGGGTTAAGGTGAGCTTCGGATGTGCTCATCCTCCGTGCAGAGCCGAATCGCACCCGCTCCGTCACTCTTTGCCCTCCGCGCCGCATGTCTCCATCATGAAGCAGCAGGAAGGAGAACACATGCTTTTTTTGTCTTCCCCCTTGTCTTTTTTTCTTTTTAAATGCCCCCCACAAAAGCTAGCTGAAGAGCTTAGGAGCAGCTACACTATCAGAAGTTATTTTTACCTCATTAAAAAAATTTATCCTTTTAAAATGAGAGCGGCAGAATGGAGATTAGGGCTTCTAGTGCTTCGCCGGGTGTTACTTAGTGCCCGTGGATCATTACATTGATAAAAATATGTACAGACTCACTTTTCAGGTTTAAAAGTGTTTTGTCCTTTTGTTTGCTTAGCTAAATAAAGAGGTTTTGTTTGACCTGTGATTTTGAATCCAGCTGGCTTTTTAATATACAGTGACTCATACAAAGCAGCCTGCGGAGTCGGTCTCGTTTCCACCGCTACACCGCCGATTTCGGCAGACGCCCCACAGAAAATCGGGCGGTGGGGGGGGCTTTCAGCCCGGCTCCCGAACGGGCCTTCCTCACCAGCGCCGGGCTCTTCTTTCTGTAATCGCTCCCGCGGAAATGAGGGCACTAATCACAGGGAGAGGTGCTTCACGTAAGCCAAATTGCCAGGATCTGGCCTTTAGAGGCACTGCAAATCCCGTAAGATTTTCAAGGTTAGTAATAAACCATTAGTTTCTAATGAAAATTGGAGCTGAGGCCGAGGACTTCCTGCCTCAAAATGGTAATTTTTTATAATGAGATACTGTCATTTAGTTGGCTGATGTGCAATAGAGCATCACTGGCTTTGGTGGGAGCAGGTTGGGAGCTCTTGAGACCAAGGTTGACGTTATTTTATCTACTTGAAAGAAAAGAATTTTTAAGGGTGGTAAAGCTGTAAATCTCATTTCCATTTTCGGTAAAGGCTACATATAACATATCATCACCGAACATTGGGCCTGATCCTTGCACCTAACTCAGTGCCTCTTTTCTCCCCTGACAGACTGCACCGTCGATATGAGACCTGAAAAAATAGTAAGCACGTGGGCCCGCGGGAACAAGGAAAGATCCGTGCTCACCAGCGGTAACGGCAATTTCTGTTGCAGTTCTGCAGTCTTCATGCAGGCAAACTTGGCCGTCGGCTTTGGGAAATACAAGCTCAGGTAGGGTACAGGACTGTGCCCCTAGCTGGCTCGCCATCGGGGCTGCGCGGGAGTCACGGCCACGCGCTGCGCAGCAACTGCCAAGGGGGGCACTCCAGGAATCTTTGCCTTCCACAAATTGTTTCAGGACCAAGTTGAAAGTGCCATCTGTCTGACAGCGTGAGAAGCTTGTGGGTCCAGATACTGCAAATACGACACCATTTTCTCAAATAAGTGTCTGCTGTTCCGATAAAAAACTCAGCAAGGAAAATACAGGCGTCGTGCTATACACAAGTCCTGGGCTTCCTCCATCAGGAACTGGGAATATAACCGGGGTCTGCTGCTTCTCTTTTTCTGAAGTGAGACGTTATGTGGGGAGACAAGGGATTGTGTAGCCTGCTTTATGTTGTTACTCTGCTCAGGTATCCCTGCAGATCAGGACTCACTTTGAAAATGAAAGGCTGTATTTTACTGCAAGCGGGTTGACATCAATTCCACTCTCAGGGATAACCAAAACCCATCAAAATACTCTCTCCCCTTTTGCCTTAGTCTTTCCCAGAAACTATGAGTCAGCAAAAGCTTTCAGAACATGATATATAGAACCCCCCCACACACACACATTTATATTGTCCCGACAAAATGAATGGCTAAGATCACTGTAACCCAAATTTTCTTCCTAGAAGAGGGGAAGAATTCTCGGGAAAATACCTTAGAAGTGTCGCATTTTTAACAGGAGGGATCCAGCTTTATTTTGTAGACACAGTAAATCATTGTGGAAAGTGCTAAACTGAAAATGTGGTCATATAGTAAAAAAATGAAATAAAGCAGAGACATGTTGGGCTAAAAATGGAAACGTAACTCACCTAAGGATTTAAATAACTATAAGCCCTTTTTACTCCTGGATTAAGTGATTTATTACTGAAGTAGGATTCTATCCATCTAAGTTTTCTATATCTAATTTTTATACGGGTTGTCACTGCTTAACGAATTTCTGGTGAAAACCCCTGATGCCCAGTTCCTGACAGAGTTAACGGAGGGAGGTGGGCATCAGTGATGCTCTCTAGCAGATTCTGTCTCCCTAACTTCAGGGTCTAAAAGTCAGCACGAGAAATTGCCCCTAGCAGCTTTTAGAGCTTTTAGAGCCAAAACTGGTCTTCAGAGCCTGCACAGGGCTCCCAGGAGCCTGCTCAGGTCCTACTCAGCGTCTTACACCTGGGTGCAGATTCAGTGCCGGGGTGTGAGGACCGGCATCCCCGTGCGGAGCGCTGCCTCCTGGAAACTCTCAGTAAGGGAACTGATGGCAACCCTGCCCTGCGGTTTTACTGCGGTCCACGTAGGAATGACAAAGATTTATGAGACTAAAGCCCAGCAGATGGCAAGTTTTCCAGTTTTACTAGAAAGTTTTGCCAGATTTCACCGGCCTGAGGCACTCGCTGGTCTTTTCTCTCATCAGTTACTACTGCGGGCGATGCAGCCTCTTTGGCTGGGTCTTTGCAGGTTACTAGAGCAGGGCCAGGATGCTCCAGCCAGCAGTTTGGTCTCTGGCTTTGCAGGGGGAAAGGAGCTTAGGCACGCTCTGTGCAACCCGGCCGTGGGGCTAGAGGGCAGGCCTTGCCCTCTTTTATTTGCTAGCTTAGATGTAGTGTATGGGATGAGGGCTTAAAAGAGGGGAAAAAAATAGTATTCCTCACTAGCAACTTTAGAGTTCTTAATCCAGCCACGATTTTCAGTTATTATAAGATCTGTTTTAAGTCATATTTGTAACATCACTGCAACAGCACCCTGCTGAACTGTATGCCTGAAGGTATTAATCAATTACAATGTCATGTTTGTGATTATTAGAATTGATAAAAATAACAGGGCTAGTAGACTCTGGAACATGGGTTTTTTTAAAAAATGAAATATCTTTGTATTATCAGTGAAATGATACCGGGTTTCGTAATACTTGCACTCACATAAACACAGCATTACTGATTCACAGCCTCGCTGAGGCTTGTCGGATCCTTGTGGCTCCAGCTGCTCCAGCAGGCAAATGCTTGATGCCTTGCCCAGTCATAAAGTGGGAAACACATCAGTCCAAACTTTTTACTTTATGTACTATGCACATAAGAGTAATCTGTTTCAGCCCTTAAAGAGAAATTGAAATGATAGTGATAAACTATAACATAATCAGGATGTAAACGTAGTGTAACTATAAATAAATAAGCAGCAACACTGCTTCTGAAATCTGCCGTGCATGTTATTGCTCTAAATAAATCAGTCGCCGGTGAATTTGAACCTGAGTGAAGAAGTGTTTCCAAACTCTGAACAACATTGACCTCTGATGGGCTCTTTGAAGCCACTAAGCCGTGGGATTATCAGAAAGCTGTATACTGCTCCGAGACACGCAGACAGCAAAGATGCACTTAAATGATTTTTCTACAGCACGCAGTCCAGAAAAGGAGGGGGAGAAACAATTCAGGTTCCCCTCAGAACTGCGGATGATAAGGAAAGTCAATTTATTGTGGCATTGTACAGGCTTTTAGGAAAGAAGACTGTGACTTTTTTTCTTTTTTCCTTTTTTCCCCTCCAGTGTTAGACTAAAAGAGGAAAAAAAAGAGCCCAGCTTGGAGTCCGATTTTTCCCCACAGTTTGATAACTTTTTAATGGAGCATTATCATAAAGGGCTAACTCATAACTTGAAGATGAAGGCTACTGGAAACCTGGAGAATAACTGTAATTAGCAGCCTATTTGACTGGGCTTTTTGTTTCTTTGGTTGCTGGCAAATAAAAATGAGTTTGTGCTCCTCGTTACTCTCTCTTTGCCAGACTAAAGAAGACAACAAACAAACAAGCAAGCAGGAAGGGGCCTTTCCTGGTGCAGTGTTTCATCTCCATAGTGAATGATGATCTCTTTAGGTAGAATTACACGGGGAGCTTTCAAAAGCAAAGGGACTTTGCTCAACTGGCAAATTCACAAGCCGCTTTCTTTCTAAAAGCATCTAAACACACAAAGATATATTACATCTTACATGTTTTTATTTGTATACAAAATGTTATAATTTATCAATATTGTGCAGCAAAGTATAGTTACACACACACTTACATACATACACCCCCCCCCCCCCCCCCATACAAATACAACACAAACACAACTTTCTTTCTCTCTGCCCTTCAGAAAGGCAACACTGTTTTGGCAGGTCAGCAGCTAGAAATAAGGTGCTATGATTAAGCGGTATCGGAATGTCTTCACTTTACAAATGTGATGTGCAAATTTATATACAACCACGTGTTTTGTTTTTTTTTTTTCCACAGAACCCAAAACTCCGTACCCCAAACCACTCTCAGAGATACAAACATGTATAAAGTGCTAATACTTAAGCATGTTTCCAATGACTTCACGACGTAGTTTGAAGTTTAGAACAGGCACTGTAATAGTTCACTGGGTAGATTGTCACTCGGTGCAGTACGACAGAGAGAAAAGTCACTCAGACATCGCTGGGGGACCGGGAGCGAAAGGACACTTTAGCCTGCAAGCAGCCGCAGAAGAGCACCCACATGGACCTCTGGATTTCCTGGTTTCTGTAGGCGTAAATGATGGGGTTGATCATGGAGTTGTAGGTAGCGGGTAAAAGCGTGGCGTATGTGTACACGGAAGGGTAGTCGGGATCCCCCACTACGCAGTAGATGGCAAAAGGCAGCCAGCTGGCTCCGAAAGTCCCGAGGATTATAGCGAGGGTAGAGACTCCTTTTTTGGTGGCAACGTAGTGCGAAGCAGTCAGAAAGTGCTGCTGGAGAGCTATCTGGTGGGCATGCCTGCAAACGATCTTGCAGATCTCGATGTAGAGATGGAGCATGATGAGGAAAATGAGAAAGAAAGAGGCGGACAGCAGCGTCACGTTGCTCTTGGTCAAGGGTCTGACGACGCTGCAGGCGGCGCGGTCGTGGAGGCAGTTCCAGCCCAGGACGGGCAGCAGCCCCAGGCAGAGGGAGACCCCCCAGGCGCCCGCCAGCATGGTGTGGATGCAGAGCACCGTCCTCTCCGAGTAGTAGGTGAGGGCGTTGTAGAGGGAGAGGTAGCGATCGACCGTGATGGCCAGCAAGCTACTCACGGAGGCGGCGAAGGAGGCGACGAGGAAGCCCACCGTCAGCAGGCTGACCGTCTCGGAGCGGATCACGTACTGGAAAACGAAGTTGAGGATGAGGCCGAGGCCGGCCAGGAGGTCGGCCGTGGCCAGGCTGCCCACCAGCACGAACATGGGGGTGCGCAGGGCGGGCGAGTAGCAGATGATGGCCACCACCAGGGCGTTCTCGCAGGCGATGGCGGTGCCGGAGACGCAGAGCATCACGTCCCAGGGGTTGAGGGCGGCGGGCGCGGGGGGCCGCGACGACAGCTCCAGCGAGGCGTTGCCGCCGCCGCCGCCGCCGGCCGGCAGCCGGGGGGCGGCCGCTCCGCTCGCGTTCAGGACCGCCGCTGGCTCCATCGCGGCCCGGGCCGCCGCGGCTGTGCGGGGGCAGAGGCGGTGCGCGGGGGCGGCGGGGCGGCGGGGCGGCGGGGCGCGCATGCCGGGCGGCGGCGCCGCGCCCGCCCTGTCTGTGGTGCTGAACACGGAGAAGTTTCCCGCCGGCCCGGCCGCCTCACGCCCCGCCCCGCCCCGCCCCGCGCCCCGCGCCCCGCCCCGCTCCGCCCCGCGCGGCTTTGGCGGGAGCGGGCGGCCGCCGGGGGCGGGGCGGGCCGCGCGGCGCTGACGTCAGCGGCGGCCCGCCGGCGGGGCAGGGCGCGCGCCGGCGGCGAAGGGGAAAGCGGCCGCCGCCGTCCAGCGCTCGCCGCCCGTCCCCGGCTCGGCGCCGGGGCAAGCCCGGGGCGCAGGGCGGCCCCGGCGCCGGAGGGTTCGCTCGGGGCACGATCGGAGCGGAGGGGGCGAAGGGCCCTGGCCGCTGCTGGGCGCGGGCAGCGCTCGGCCGCCCCGCTCGCCTCTCCCCCTCTCCCCCTCTCCCCCTCTCCCTCTGCCTCTCCCACTGCTGCTTTTCCCCCTCCTTGCAGGAGGTTTTCCCGCCTTGAACGCCGGCCGCGGCGCGTTTGTGGGGAGAATGTGGCCAGTTTTGTGTTCGTACAGCACTTGCTGTAACGGCTCTGAACCCAGCGGGGAGCTTTGCACGCCACGGAGTGTAAATGTTTTAAAATAGTAGTAGAAATTGCTGTGAAAAAGCCTGCTCCACGTTTATCCCCTCCAAAGAATATATACTCTAGGGTTAACAATCTCTTTACCAGCAAAAGCATCCACATTGTTTCCTGAGGTCCCCCAAAATGATAAGGTCAAATCAGAGAAGACCCAGTTGCCCGGGCGTAAAAAATACCAGCTCTCTCCTTGTCTCACCCTTTGCATCTCGCAATGAACCAGCAGCCCATGTGTTTCCTCTCTAAAGCTCATCAACCGGTGAAGCAAAGGATAACGGTGCTGTGCCAGTCCCTACCAAACCCAGCACCAAACGAGCGTGGGCGGCAGGCGGCTTCCATCTGCAGCAGCGTGGCTCTCCTAGCGCCAAGGGGACGAGCCAAAAGGTGCCCCAGCCTGGGAGAGCGTCTTTGTTCTGTAACTGCTGATCAAAAGCATGTGGAAATACAATGAATTTGTATTCAAATTTGACCACGGCGCGGTTGTGGAGGCAGTTCCAGGGTATGGGCACAGCATGCAACCCATTTAGACACAATTTTGAAAAATTCATTAGAAGAAAATGCGTTTACTGTCTTGGACAGTCCAAATGAAGAAGGCACGCCGGCCGTGCCGTGGTAAGAGGTGGGCACATTCAGAGGGAGTTAGTGTCAGCATGCATTACATCCATCCCCATCAGCGTCCTCCTGCAGGCTAAACACTATTGTCAAGACAAGCTGCGGACACTTTGTATCTCTGTAGACAGCCGAAGCCCTTGCTTCCCAGGATTTCTGAAACATGACGCTCAGAATAGTTTAATTTGGAAGGGAACCATGGACGTCAGGTCTGGGACATCTCTCTGGTCCCACCGCCTGCTCGGAGTGGGGACAGCGTCAATGGTACAAGGGTTTTTCTCAGGGTCTCTACTGGGTCCACGTGGCAAGGTTTTGGTAGCAGGGGGGCTACAGGGGTGGCTTCTGTGAGAAGCTGCTAGAAGCTTCCCCTGTGTCCGATAGAGTCAATGCCAGTCGGCTCCAGACGGACCCACCACTGGCCAAGGCTGAACCCATCGGTGATGGTGGTAGCACCTCTGGGATAACATAGTCAAGAAGGGGAAAAAGAACCTGCGCAACTGCAGCCAGAGAGAGGAGTGAGAAGATGTGAGCACAACAACTCTGCAGACACCAAGGTCAGTGAAGAAGGAGGGGGAGGAGGTGCTCCAGGCACCGGAGCAGAGATTCCCCTGCAGCCCGTGATGAAGACCATGGTGAGGCAGGCTGTCCCCCTGCAGCCCATGGAGGTCCACGTATAATAATTATATTATTATTCTATAATAGCATGTATATCATAAGGCAGTGTATGCCTTTCATATTCTGGCTATATGTCATTTTGAACTTCTCTGTCCTCGAATACTTTTTCCTTAACCGAAAGCTATGAAGCCCATGCTAGTGAGGCAGAATTCCTTCCGTGTGTGGCGAAACCTCGTGAGAGCATTAGGATCTCAGAGTAAGACGTAGGAAGAGTTTTTAACCTATGAGCCAGTCCGGTCTCATATCCCGTACCTGTTGTCACATATTTCGCTCAGTCGTTGGAACACGCCGATTGCTGTAGTACTAACGCGAGCATCTGCCTACTAGTTATTTCTTGAGATGCAATTTATAAATTTGAATTGCAAGCAGAAAGAATTGTTCAAGCATTGCAGCGTGTCTCCGAAAGGGAGATGCGTGTGTCCAGATTGACTTTGCTCCTTGTTGTCAGGTGTTCTCTGAGTTCTTCTGGCTCCATCGTGCCTGCATTTCCCTGGACTTTTACCCTTTCAAGAGGAGGATGCTCTTGCAGTGTGTGTCAGGTTCTTACCGTGCTCAGCGAGCAGCGCTCGGCATCTCCCCCATCTCCCTCACGTTGCCGAGTATCGGCTGGCAGGGTTAGTGACTAACTCCACACTTAGTAAAATGGTTACACCTCCTTGGGAACTGTTTATATTTCCAGAGCGATCGTTAAAGGCCTTTTATCTTCTTAGTACAGCTTCTTGCATCAGTCATTCCAACGAAAGGTGAGCCATCTGGATTGCTCTTAATTTTAACTGGTTGTGGGAAAAAGGATTCAAAGAGTAGATAAAGCTGGCACCTGACAGCCACACTCATTTACCACGGCACCGTAAGGAGCAGCAGAGAGAGAAGTCTGGCCAGACCTCCTGCGCTGCCATCAAGATGTTTGCATTTTGGCTTCCTAGCCGAGACTGGATCCACAGATCTCACGGGAGAATATAAAAATAAAAAGCCATGTTTCAGCAGTGCATACCTAAGCACAGCATATGATATAACTCAGTAATTATCTTAGCGAATTTCTGAAAATTAAGCAGCAACAAAATTAAAAAGTTGCTGAAATAAATGATCTAAAAACTCTCTGCTTGACTTCTCCATCTGTTCTGAGAGCTGAGCAGTATTGCAGTGTAATTTTAATATGTGATTACTTAATTTCGGTTAACTATGGATTATTTTGATAGTTGGTATTCTGTAATGATTAATAAGTAGGCTGAGTAAATGTTAAGTATTATTAAATGTACTTTACATAGCATGAGTTGGAACCAAAAAAAAAAGCACTTCAAAATGTATCTTTCCAATAACATGCCGAAAATATTGAAGAGTCATTTTTGTTCTGGCAACATAAAGAAGCCTTAAAATAAAGGCAGGAGGAGGGGAAGAGAGAGGGGGATAACACAGATGGTGAGCTAACCAGCGCTGACATTTCAGAGATTTCTATGCAGCTGGCATGAAAAGATGTTTTAAAGACTTCACAATCCATTTAGGCACCTCTTCAAGTTTACAATTTTCCTGACTTGGTGAACTCGGCCTCATCACTTGGTGTCACCGATGACTAGGTCCTCGGTAACGATACCCCCTGCTTGACCCTTCAGATTCAGACAGGTGACCACCTGCAAACACGCTGTATTGCAAAACCTACTGATGAAATAAACCTCAGAGGGGTTCAGGTGCCGTTAAGAATTTCAGTCGCATCCTACACAGTCCCGTTTCTCCGCCGCACATCGTGTTTCCCACGCGGTCCTTGACTGTGCTTCTTGATGGAGCACTCACGGTGCCGTCAGTCACCTTTGATGAGTCTTCAGCTGTTTGGCTGCCCTGTCCTTCATGCAGATACAGTCCAGAAAACAGCCTGCGTGTCTCTACAATCTATTTTACTTGCACAGTAAGGCTATATGTCAGTGCATAAACACATGAACACAACTATCATGCTTTTTCTAGCAAGCGCTTCAGATGAAAATCCTGGTTGACTCTGTTGCATTCACGAAGCTGCATTTCTCCAAGGGATTGTATGGGTGCTTTGGAAAGCGGTACCATGTCTTATGTGGTCTCTGAATCACTAGCAGAAAGTACAGGGACAAAGTACACATATGTAGGTGAAAATCTGCTTTAAATACTGTAACAAATACTTATTCTCAGGGATGAATTCAGACTGAACCTTAGGTTGAAACCGGCAGAGTTTGAACTATCATACATTTCTTTTTCAGTGAGAAGAAAATGTAGATGTGGATATGTACAGAAAAATAGCCAGAAGCATAAATAACACAATTTTTAGCTTCCACTTATGGCTCTCAAAGGGCTTTGCAACAATTTAAAGCGAGAGTCTTCCTCCACCACTATTCCTTTGTAGGGTAGGATCCCCCCCCAGCCTCCCCTCTCCCTGCCCCATCCCACAGTTTCGGCAGCTGCCGGTTCTGCCCGTGGCCGACAGTGGCACGGCCCCAGGCTACGAGCCCTTCGCCTCCTACCACTCCCACTTCAGAAGGGACGAGTTTTTGATGCAGTTTGACCTCTGAAGCTCAGTCAGGCAGGGACTCTCCCCTGGGAGACGCCTCTTCTGAGTGCTCACCACCCAGAGACCTTTATTTTTTTTCCAGGTGCTTGAGCTTTCACATCACCTTTTGGTAGGGACCCAGTGACTACGAGAGCGATCTACACGTCTGCTTAGCAATCTCCACATCTGTCAGCCCCCTTCCACCACCCAGCCAGGCTAAGGCAGAGGACCTGGCTGAGCTTCCAAAGGAATAACGTTCGCCAGCAACGCTTGGATGCTAAAAGAGCTGCACGTGGGTTTCTATAGAGTTCTTTAGGAAAGGCACGGTCATTGCTTACCTTTATTAAAAGAGATAGCCTCTGGTCCACTCTATTTATTTCTAGGGATTAGTGATGAATATACTGAAGCTAAATACATATATTTTGCAACTTTTCCTTCCTTGCCCTGCTTGTTCTGTTGCTGGAAAGAAATCAGCAGCGGCAAAGGCTGATTTCTTTCCAGCAACTCTTCTTTTAAACTTTTCCAAAGCCTTTTTGCTCAAGTTTTTAAATGGCTTCAAACTAGCCTTTAAATTGTTCAAGGGCTTTTCTGCACGTCTAAGTTTTTAATGTGATCCTGTAAGTTGCTGATTAGTTACTACACAGGAGGGTGTAGATATATTTTTTTCATTAAAGTTAATAGCGAGTTTGAGAACAATTTTTCCAGATACGAGAATGCAAGCTAAAAATAAATTTCATTGTGGAAAAAGCACTGTGCCCATCTTCCTCTCTGAAATTGCTCTCTCAGAAATTGCAAGAAGACAGCCCCATCGTCACCCATGAGCAATTTCCCTGCCTGCAGCAGAGACCTGGCTCTGCGGGCCAGTCCCTGTAAAGGGCTTGGGGAACTACAATAAGGTATGTACGTGCCTCCCACAAAATAGGAAAAAATCTATTTCTAAGCCAGGAATCCCAATGCTGAGTATCCCTTGAGCAGGTAGAGCCCAGAAGAGGATCCAAATGGAAAAGGGAATAAGCTCAGCCTCGACCTCCGTGGAGCTGGCCAAAGGGACGCGCTGAGAAAGCAGAGCTGCACCTCTGACCGAGAAGGGTCTGCGCTAGAACTCTCTCCCCAGAATTGGTAGCCATGTCCTTGCTTTTAGAGACCTGAGCAGGGCTTTTTCATCCATTTTTTTAAACTCTGGGAGAGAGCGTTTGTCCAGACACAGCCCTGTAGGGACTTGCCTAGTGAATGAACAAGTCCCCACGGAAATGGAGGGGGAGGTCTGATTCTCTACTCCACATCTCCCACGGGAATGAATTCACTACACATCCTACCAAAAATTGGGCCAACAACTATATGGCATTAAGCAGTCACTGCATGTAATAGAGCAACATCCCCTTTGAGACAGGACCAGAATCCCCACCTTTGCTCACCCTACGAGGCTGTAGTCAGGCTTTCTTTCCTGTGCTTCCTCTGGTACATCTCCACACAGCCTCAGTACAAAATCACCTATACTTAAGCTACCTCTGATAGATGGGTTTCCAATCTACCCTTAAAAATCCCTTAAAATTGTCCTTAAAACTCCAGTGATGGAGTTTGTCTCATCTCCATAGGCAATCTCTTCTAGGGCTCAACTGACCTCCCTAATTACAGGTGGTAGCCAAGAACCACTGGATGGGCTTGACTCACTAAACTATAAGAAGTCCTAGACATGAGAGAAGACTGCGTACTAAAAAGACACAGAAGAAAAGATAGGATCTGGTTTGTTAATGGCGAGAAATTGGGCGGAGAGGAAGGCTGTACCTTCGGTAGTGGGGTGCAGCATGGGGAGAAAGCAAAGTCCCTGCCCGCCAGTGGGAATGTTGTCCTGGGGTGCTTGGCCTGGGAATTCAGCATCACAGGCACAAATCCATACGTCCCAGCCAAATGTATTATCTGTCAAATTAGACATTACCCAGAGACATTAATGACTCAGGTTTAAAGCAATAGCATCTACATATATATACCCCCTTATTATTATAATGTTTAGTGCTTTACATATTTTATTTAAGTCTTCCAGATACGAATATAGTTTCATGTTTCTTTACATGTCAGCTTGGCAACACTTAGCAAAGACATTTCTTCTAAGAGAACAAATTAAAGCAACTTCAAAACAAGCCTGTTACTGCTCAACAGCCTGGGTCCCTGCCAGCAAGAAACAAATTGATGATTATTTAGCTGCGGCAGTAAAAGAGAATTGTAAATTCTCGGAAAACTTTTTTTTTCCTTTTTTTTCTGGTAGTGTCAGCTGTAATATAAAAGTAAACCGAAGGTAAAGGTGGCAAGGTTGAAGTTATAGCATCGCAGGGTGCTTACAGGGCAGAGCGCAGGGGCCGGGATGGTTACATCTCCCAAGGCAGCAGGAAAGGCTGGGAAGAGCCCACGGGCAAAGCGATGCTCAGGTGCTGGCAGCAAGCAAAGCCCATCGCCCTCCCCCAGCGCCGAATGCCGGGGCAGAGCCCAGCGGTGCGATATCCATAGGTTTGGACCCGCCCAAACAAATGCTCGTGCTGATGTAGATCACAAATGAGTAGTTTTCAGGCCGAAGGGTGATTGCTTAATCTCTGTAATCCCTGCAGAGGGGCCTGTTTCCTGAGGTGACCGCTAGAATGACCTTTTAATACACACTACCAGGTTTTCACTGTTATTTCCAAAAAGCCCTACGAGGTAGCAGAATGGGTTTGAAACGCAGCGCTAGAATATAGAGAGCTTTAAACTCAGAATTATGGGCTGAGTCACTAGCGAGAAGTTCATGAAAAAACGAGGGAGTTTGAAGAGCTGAAGGTAGCAAAGTGCTCTGGGGAGGGAGGGAAGGAGCAAAATGCAAGTCGAGCGTCGATACTTTACTAAGATGTTGATATATGTGCTAATTGGTAGCATCTACTTTTTATCTAATCAAGGAAGTGTGTATATGTGCTATAAAAAATAAAAATCGATCGCTCCCTGCTATGACCACATACACAGTGGCAGGGTGTGCAGCGGCTGAGCTGAGCCTTCGGTTCCTCTTCTTGGGAATCCCGGAGTAGGGGGGCAGCCTCCCTGAGAGACTGCTCCCCTCACGAACATCAGTATTTCAACCAGGAGAAAATGCAGCAAGCATCACTTGCCACCAATAATAATGCCTTTCGCTGTCTAAAAATAGCAAGAAGGCCTTTTTCAATCCAGAAAGTGCTATATTCAGCTAGAGATAATTTGATGGTAAATTACATTCTGACAAAGAAGAGTTAATCACTGACCTCAAAATTAGCTGTTGCCTAGGTACCCCTGGTCAGGCTCTGTTGACATTTACGTTGTGCAAACAGAATGCAATACCAACCACTCAGATGTATATTTAGGGCTTTAAAATGGCTGTTTTTCCAAAGTGCAATGCAATGACTGGGAACGTGAGTTTAATGGTGGAAATGCTGATGCCACCTGGACATCATTCAGATCGTTCTGTGGGTGCTCTTGCAGATGCAGTTCCAGAAACGTTGTAAAAAGCTCCCCAAACCCCCACAATATGGTTTGTTGGGAAGAAGCCATCCTGGTTAAAAGAAGATGCACAGGCGGCTCTATCAGCTAAGTATTATACGCTGCAAACCTAACTAATGCGGTCAGCACAGCTTCTCAGAAGACAGATCACACATAACTTTTTCTTTGCCTCTGTGATGGGATTAGACCCCCCCTTGAATGGGATAAACACCTCTATGCAGAAAAATACGCTTGGGTTTCTGCAAAGCGTGTGACTTGGTACTGCGTGACATTGTGACGTTAGAGAGTCGCGTGAGGCGGTGTTAACAAGGCGTACGGCGTAGGGGCCAAAACCTGACTCGCTGTCAGATCGCAGCAAGTAGTGCAAAGTGGGGGTAGGGGTAATCAAAGGCTCTTGCCTTCACTGATGTCTCCTAGTTATTGGTTTTTTTCTAAATCGTCCAGTGTCAACAAACCAGAAAATGATAAAAAAAACCCCAACATGACTGGTAAAGTTCAGAGCCAGCACAAAGATTAGTGATGGTGTAAGGAGCAAGAAGACAAGCTAATGCTCCGGGAAGAGCAGGATCTTCTGGTTGAAGAGTTGGAACCTGAGCAGATGCATTTCAGTTAGGATTAAAGGCCAGGCGAGCCATTTGGGAACAACTCCCAGAAAGTCTCCCTGGAGAGTGCAGCGTTGTCTAGGAAAGCTGCAACTCAAAGGAAGAGTTGGCAGTTGACATGGATAACCGCTCTTGCATCCAAGTTTTGGATCAGAAACTGCTTTGGTAAAATGGAAATTAGTAATGATTATAAAGGTATGTGATAAGCCAGGCTCTGAGGAGTGTGGAGGGATGGGTAGGATTAAATCGGATGAGTGTGGGTGTCTGCGTTGGGGTGGAGGGTCCTTCCAGGTCTTCAGTTTCTTCACACCTTTCTGCAGGGCTCTGCATTTCTGCATTAGGGCAATGGTTTTCAGACCTCATGCATCAAGGCTCCAGCTGCTTGCCTGCAAAGGATATAGCAGGTTTTTTTCCTTCAAAATAGAGTCTTAAGGAATTGTTTTTCCCCACTGCACATCTGGCTTCATATTTTTATTATTACAATCATTATCAAGGTGCTTTTTCACCTTCGTCTCAAGTATGTAAGATATTGGCCAGCTGGGTCCTCTGAGGTGACATAGCAAAGGTTTTCCTTTTCTTCCTTTTCACCCCAAAGGTGGTTCTGACCAGCAGCTCCAGGCTCGCGTAGCCTCGTCTCTGATTATAAGGGAGGATGTGGTTCACATACTGGCTTCATCTTCCTTCGTCAATCCCCTGCCGTTACAAGGGACCAAGGTATGTGTGGAGCTCCTGGAGGCCACCACCGCTTACCTCTGCTGAGGACTGAGCTCCTCAGGCTGACCACAGGGTGCAGCGCACAGGGAACCTCAGACTGCTGGTCCCTCCTTGTCCAAAGCACTATGGAAATGAAAAAAAGTAAAGGAAAATGAAACAAGACAGGAGCCAGAGCTGAAACGTGTCACACCTCGTTGACCTGAGACTGACCCAGGGGTTAGCTACATTTTGTGAGGTTTATGAGCAGATAACTGGTTGGTTGCCCCATTATCTGATTGCCTGGAAGTAGCAACATGCCCCAGTTCCTCCAGCTCCTGCGTGCCCTCATCGTTTTGAACACTATGACACGATCTCGGCCAGCTCACCCCATGCCTGCAACTCCACCCCGGCATGAGTCAAGCAGAAACCTGGCAGATCTGCTCTTCTGTCCACAGTTCTGTTTCATTCACATATTACTTCTGCATTCAAGCTGTTGGTTACCCTTCGAAGCATGCTCTTGGGGGGCTTGCAAGGCCAGACTCTGTGTCAGAGCCTTTACAATCTTCAAGAAGATTGTAATAAAGAGATTTTAAAGAGAGTAGCAAACCCAATGTGATGAAACATGATTTTGAAAAGCAAGTGATAAAGAATGTTAAAACCTGTAAAAACCCCAAGCCTCTTCCGAGCACACTGACTAATATCTTCTCAGTGTGCCGTAGTGGGGACAGGCAGAGCAGGGAAAATCCTTCAAAACAAAGCTGTCCCTGCGGATACCCGGCAGCTGGCAGCCAGCAGCGTGGCGGTCAGTGTCCCAGCTCCAGCTCAGGCTGCCTGTCTGGGGCAGGGGGCTGCTTGCTGGACATGAGCTGCACCGTGCTCAGATTTGGACTAGAAATCAAAAGAAAGGAAAAAAAGTCCTTCCCCTTAGAGGACTCGTAGTCCTGCTGTGACCATGGAAAGGAAGAAAAAGTCCCTGAAGTGACCTGCCCATCTCAGCAAGAGGGCTGTAACCTGTGTATCACAGGGAGACAGCTGTGGCCCTGCCGGTGAAGTCACGGGCAAATACCGCTCTCGGTGCCGCAAACGGGGCAGGAGGAAGCTGAGGTTGCTGCTGTGAGACCTCCCAGCCCTTCAGCATGGGGAGGGGTGGTGGCGGTCAGGGCAGAGGGCTCCTCAACACCAGACCTTTTGGACCATGATGCCTCCGAAACGGTGCCCATTGGTGTGGGACGGTGGTGTGCACATTTGCCGTCCAGCACGGGGACACTGATTTGAGAACACCGATAGTCCAGGAGCAAACCCCACCTGGCATGGAGGAGCATGACTTTGGGACCCTTAGCCGCCCTGCAAGCCTCTGCTCCTCGGGTGGGTTTTGGGGATGGGGTTTTTTCTCCCCCACCCTGATGAATCACTGAGAGGTGTTGAAAGGGCAGATGCTTTGTGCTGCATCCTCCTGCCGCCCTGCCAGCCCGCCACTCATCTCCTGGGGAACCAGCCCCAGGTGCAGGCTGGCATGCCGGGCGGGGCTTGCTAATATTAGGTGTGAAGACTGGTTTGTTTGCAAGTTGGGAAAAGATCACCAATTCCTGATTTGCACCTCTGTGCTTCAGGCGCTCTGGTCCGATTTTTCCCCGGTCTGCTTTGAAAAAGAAAACGTGTTAGAAGATAAGCCCAAAGATCTGCTCCGATGCCGGCCTTGTCATCTACCTCTGCTGCACACGCTTGATGCAATAGTAAGTGTGTGTTCCCATAGCAACGGGAGGAATTAATTTAATGATATTATTAGGCCTTATTTATATGCATCCACACACACTCACTCACCTGCACACTGTGCACACACGCGCACAGAGAAAAGGAAAACGAGCAAGTCCTACTCTTCAGGAAGATCCCTATGAGAAGTCAATCCTGTACATGAGGTTCACGGTGACTGCAAGATCCCGATTTTTCACTCTACAGCCACAAACCCAAAAGCCGACCGACCAGCCAAAACAGATTCAGCGGCACAGCCCTACGGCAACGGGGTCCAACCCTGCGGCAGCGCTATAGCTGGGAGGGGGAACCCCGTCCGCCAGAGGCTGGAGGACCCCCCCGTCTCACTGCCCACCGCAAGGTGCCACCTCTCACCGTGCCAGGCAGGAGGCAAAGCCCCGCTCTGCCCGTCCTGCCTGCAGAGGGGTTGATTAGCGGCGGCATTTCTGCCCCGTCCAAGCTCCCTTTGCGCTGCGGGAGGATGCTGCGCGCTGAGCTTCACGGTGTTTTGTCTACTTCATCCCAGTGCCGGTGGCTTTTGGACAACCTTTGTATCATCAAACATGAGTCAGAGATTTCCATAAGGCCCGAAGCAGTTCTTGTTTATTGCCTTTCTGCTATTCGCAGTTACACATTAGGCAAATGAACTTCAGGTAGAGCCTAGCCTCTCTTTGCGTGTTAAAACCCTGGTGCTGTACATTAAAATATCTCACAAAGAGCTTTCCATTGACGGTAAGGACAACACCGTTTATTCTCAGATACCATTCCCTGAGCAAATTGTTTAGTAACTTTGGTATTTAAACTAAATTGTTCAGAAAACCTTGTTGTGAATTCCTCGTGGGAGTCAAAAGATATAAAAAAACCCCAGGTACTTTGTAAGAGTTCTCAAAAAATGATCCTCCCCTATCTTTTTGACATTTAAAATGCTAACATGGCTTTGCTTGTGTTTATTATCTAAGGGCGTACAAATGTTTACTTCAAAAAGTCCGAAAGGTCAGAGTTCATCTCTAGTTAAAGACATTTTGTAGATCATCAAGATCAGACAGCTTTCTAAATTAGTTTGCACTCTCAAGGTGAAAAAACTAATCTTCATTAATTTATCTGAAAGTATCCCAGCACAATTTTAGAGATGAGCCGCTCCTGCATTCCCACACATCCCCGTGCTGTGCCCAGCTGCTGCCCTGCTACAGGAGCGGGGAAAGATTTCAGGTCTGGCTTGAAAAAGACGTGAAGTTCATTTTCAGGGGAGCATCCCTTAGTTCGTTTGTAATGACCTCCTTGTTTCTGGCTTTGAGTTCATGTGTGGTGCCAAAATCAAGCCCAAGCTTTTTTTTCTGTGTGGCACTGACAGACTTCTAATGGTGTTTTCTTTATTGGTTATCTCTCAGCTTTCTCCAACAATACTCACAGATAAAACACAATTTTTTTTTACTCTACTCAGTAAGTGATCTAATTGACTTAATCTCTAGTAGTGAGGATACACACCTCTATTAGGTATTTGAACATTATCAGAGTTGCCGGTCCAACGATGCTCTCATGGATTGCACTAGATGCCTCCATTTCTAACCACCCAAATTCACTTTTATTCCTTTCTCGTGCAGCGCCAGGGACCGTTAAAAAATCCTGAAAGTGAACGGCTGAGTGACTGGAGAGGAAAATGCGGCTGCTGAGCAAGGGGAGGAACGTGATGCAAAGGTGACTGGCACAGAAAAACCTTCTGTTTCCTCGGGGACATGGGCTTTTCCCTCCTTGGACCTCTCCAAGTGCAAGAGCTGTTGCTCAGCAGCCTGTTGCGGATGGACAACCGGTGCCAGAAGTGCACCTGTACACGGGGATTTCATCCTTCGCTCACACCACATTGCTTTTGCACGTACCAGAGGAGAGGAAAGAGCGACAGGGGCTGCTGGCTCTGGGTTTTGGGGGTTTTTTTCACTGTGGCAGGGGAAGCCTGCCCTGCATTTTCAAGGAATTTCCTGAAACTCCTGTACGGGGATGAGTTGATGTCCATCGGGGCAGCAGCAAGCCGAGAGACAGCAAATCCCCACGGCTAGCAGCTCTCGGCAGGGCAGAGGCAGGCAGATGGTAAAAATTACAGCTACAGAAAGAAGTGCGGTGAGTGGGACGGCAAGAGAAGATGGGGAGGGTGTCGGAGGGCGCGCGCCCTTTGCAAGCCTCTGGCCCGGTGGCTGAGATTTGGCACAAATAAGTCTGGGATGTTATTTGCAGGGTGCAGTCTCACGGACAGAAGGGAGCCCAGGTCTTTCCCAGGTGGAAGTTGATTTGGCATTGAAATATGGCTAGGTAGGTCCTTTCTCTGGATCACAGCCCCCTGTCAGCGCACTGGCAACAGAGCTGGCATGCCGGTGGCTCGCAGGGAGCCTCAGCGCCCTGCGACAGCAGTGCTTGATACCAACAGAGATCTTACATGAAAGGCGTTTAACTGAGGGACTGGGCGTTTCGGTGAACAAGCCATGGCCTGCGAGGCTATAGCTCCCGGCAAATGGCACTGGCAAGCCAAAAATCCCTCAGCACTGGGCTGAGCGGAGACAGACAGGGCTGGGCGCTGCGCCGGCCACAGCAGGCCGTGGAGCAAGCCTGCGGAGCAAGCAGGCTGCGTCTCTCGTGGCCGCAAGATGAATTATAGCAACAAGGAACAGCTCGCTCCTGCCCACGGAAAGTAAAAGGCTGAGAAGAAAATGTGTGCGAGCGACCCCTCTGCACTTATTTCACTGGGAGGATTGTAAAGGAGGGCTCTACGGATGTCAGGTGCCCTATGATCTCTTTAAAACCACACTTCCCTGCAGCAGTGAGCTGCCCCCAGGCCCCTGTGGCACCAGAGCAGCCGGGTGGCAAAGGCAGCCCCCCTGCTGCAAATGCAGCCCCCCCGCTGCAAAAGCAGCCCTCCCGCAGCCGCTCCCCGACCTCGCGCGGCTCCCGAGTGTCACCGAGCTCCCACGGATCGCACCTCGGCTGTTTGCAAAGCTCTGCAGAAAAGCAAGCTTCGGAAGCTTTGCAGTTCAAGAAATCCAGATTATTTCTGATCATTTGGGGATTGTGGGGAAGGAAGGAGAGATGCGGGATGAATTTGAACACCCAAGGGACTTCATAAAATAACTGTCTGCCATGCCAGTAGGACCCCACACAGGTACCATTGCCATAATCATTCTGTGATGGTGTGGAGTCTCAATCTCTCAACCACTTAGGGTTTTAAAACTTCAGCCCCCAGATTGCAGACCAAGAGGCATTAATAAACAATTTGTCCCTGGTGAGTGGAAATAATGGTCACATATTTTTAAACACAGAAGCAGACGTGGGACCATCAGTCTTGTGGGTCTGCTCCATGGATGCCAGCTATCCAAGCAGCTACACAAAGGCACAGGGAGCAGAGATTTGGGGATGTAGCTATCCCAGTGCAGCTTTTCGGTGGGCTGCCTTGCGTGATGTGGTCCCTGAGCAGGGTGGAACAGGCTGCACCGGGAGGAGAGAGCTGCAAATCCTCACTTAACAGCACATGAGAAAAAGCAGCTTGTCCCAGCCGCGGCTGCTACACCCTTCTCTCGTGAGAGCAGGGAGTCAAGATGCTGAGGCAGAAAAGAAGGAACCATCTTCATCAAAGCAGCCAATATAAATTTGCCTTTATTTTGGTCACTTCTCCAACCTGCTGTTATTGCTTTTGTCCTGTCTAAACTGAGATTTCATATTTGGAATTCATCCATGCTCCGAAAATAATCCGGATACAGAGAAAGGCACTGGATGAGTCACCAAAAATCCAAACTGAAGAATTTAAGAATGCATTTTAATTATGTTTAGCATTAATTTAATGCTACCTACAATGCCTTTCATTACAGAGTCATTTATTTTTAGCACCAAAATGCAACAAAATATACTTTCCTTTATTTAGGAGTACTTGAGTGTTAGCATATGCAAGATTCAAAAGGGAGACCCAACTGTAACCATCATCATATATTTTATGAAATTAATGTTTCCCAAATTCAGTTGGGTCTTGCAAGGTCACAGGTGGGGTACCTGAAAAACCCAAACAATCACTTTGAAGAGTAATGGGAAAGGACAGCAAGGACTGAGGACGTCAGTGCTCAGAAATGAACTTGGCTCCTCATGCTGCTGAATATGAGGCAGCGTACAGTGAAAAGGCAAAGCTGCTGAGTTTTAAAAAGCTGTTTGCAGGTCACTTTTAAAAAACAGCTCTGGTCATACCTATTTCCAAAAATCTACTTTTGAACCTGATGGCTTAGCAAATAATCATCTTGTATCAAATATCCCTTTCAAAGCCTTAATGCTGGAACATGCAGTGCTGATATGGCTGAATATAAGCACTTAAATAAAGGTTATTATTTCCAGGTCCGTGGAAAAAAAAAATGCAGCAATAGGGCAGCTGTGTTCAAAAGATGCTGAATAAACTTATTAAATGCTGATTCTGGTCATCTGTTCCCCTCTATTAGATTGCTACAAGCCCATGAATCACTCCCTGCTCCAACGGTGCTGACAGCACCTTCCTTGACAGCCTTTCGGGGGGACCGTGCCCCGTTTCCAGGGATGCCAGTGTACCCCATTCTCTGCTTACAGTACCACGACGGTGCTATAAGCGCCTCGTGTCAAACCCCATTCACATAGTCAGCTCAGAGAAATCAGACCTTTGTGGTCTAGTCTCTCACTTTAATGCAGGTGGTTGATCCCCTGTTAGGAAATTTAAAAAAAAAAGAGTCCTGATATTGTCCTTTTGTGTGTTCACTGCAGCCAGAAGCAGCTGCGGAAGGTTTTTGATGCTCCTCTCCTTTCAAGCTATTTCTATACACCGTACATTGCATGAAACACCTTTGAGGTCTGCACACGGTAGCTCTCTTGTCGCTTTATCTGGGAAATCACCCCCAGAAATACACGCGTGGTGTTCAGGCAACCCAGCCCATGCCAAACGCAGCTGCTGTGTAGCCTGGACATTTCTTCTGATGGCCAAATAATCAAATTCCCTTCTTCCATCTAAACAAGATTCAAGGCAGGGTATGAAGAAAAAAAGGCATGCCCGCGGGCCTGGTCGTCAGGCCTGTAGTCTGGACCTTCAGGGTTCAGGTGGATTTTGGACTTCTCTGTAGTCATCTTCAAGTTACTTTCAGTCAGTGCGTACCATAGCTCTTTACCTACCCTATGAATAATCTATGAGTGTATACACTGCTTTTAGTCACGGCCACAGTCTGCTAAATATATGCCGCAGAGCAGCCTACGCCATTGAAATCAATATAATTGCCAGGATGTAAAGATGGTGGGAGGAGGATAAAGGTGACAGAAGTCACCCTTCAAGGTGTTCCTGTTGCCCGTCGATTGGTTTGGTTTCATTCTCTCCCCTCCCTTGCATTTTTTTAGACAGTTATGACTGAAGGACGTAGCTGAACTCCTCCTCTCCCAGCGCCGGGCCTGGCAGAGAGGCGAGGGAGCGGGCTCAGCCTCGCAAGCTGCCAAGCGCGCTGGCCCTCCGTCAGCAAAGCACTTAAGCACACGCTTGTTTGCAAGTATTTAAGCAGCGCCATGGACAGAAAGCCCATAGTACAGAGCCCTCAGGATCCTAATCGAGGCTAAACCACACGTGTGAGACCTAAAAGTGCCGTTTTTTTCTTCTTCCGGGCAATGATGCAAGAATTACCCAGATGAACAAACAAAACTGTCCGGTTGAAAGGCTGCCCATCTGGCTCCTCTCCTAGGTGTGCTAGGGCAAACAATACAGCTTATCTAGTTTGCGTTATAGTTGTATAAATATATAAAAACCATTATATCATATTAGTAAATAAGATAGTATATATAATACATATTATATATAAAAGACATATATATATGAAGGGTGGACCTTGTCTTCCTTATAGCAGACAGTAGCATACATTGAAGGGACAGCGTGAAAACGACAGCAGCTCCAAGTTTCTTGCTGCCCCGCTGTGAAAAATTTCAGCCCGAAGAGTGAAGTTCAGCAAAGACGTAGCAACCAAACCCAGGCTTCTGGAAATGGTCAGGGAAGCGTAGGGGATGTCACTGCCACCTACGCTGCCGCGGAGAAGAAAAGCTGGAAACACAACCGCAGTCTGAGATGCACGTGCCTCTAAGTGTTTCATAAATGTGCGTGATTCCTGGGATACATTTCAGAGGAAAATGCATAGGGGCTGTGACGGGTTGCATGCTCTGGTAATTATTATGCCTGTGTGTGCCATGTATGATGTATGATAGATAATGTGTCACAGATTCTGCAGGATAAACACTCTAAACTAGGCACATTTTCAGCTCAAAATAAGTAAGCCAAACCACTCAAAATTCAAACCAAATGCAAGTCAGTGCTTTCCTATTCAGTAATCTTAAAAATAAATGTCACTTTTATCATTAAGTCTTGATGATTCATCCTTAACCTGGACTATTTCAGCCTGGGTTTTACTGACATTTTCCGTAATGGCCTTTGTCTGGTTGTGGCTAGGTCAACAATGCCTGTATTCCTTGAAACTATTTGTTAAACTATTGACCAGACCCTATCTTCTCTGTGATTTTGAAGTCATTAGAAGTCAATTTATCTAAGCAGACCGGCCTTTGGTGGTAACAGAACTAAATCCAGTTCAGAAAAATATACCCTCTCTTTTCCTAAAGTTAATTATTTTCTTCCCAGATCAATGTATGGTTTATTGAACTCTCTGCTTTGAAAGCGAGTTAAGTTCCTTATTGCTTAAGCAGAAAGTTATTTCATGCCTGATAAAACCGAGCCTCGACTCATTCAACTAAAAAAATACAGTGTTCCTGTAGTCTTATAGTTAATGGTTGGGTGGGAAGAAATTAGAAATTTCTCCTGCAAATCCATCCTGGAGTCTCCATCAGTCTAAATAGACGTGCCACCAGCAATGGCCACCTAAAGCTAAACCACCTATGAGCCAGAGACCACGCTACTGGTCTCCTTTCCCTCTGCCCTCTTACAGACCAGACACATCAGCGTGCCCCGACGTCTGCCTACCCTGCCAGCACGCCCTGGGGGGGGATGCGAGGGGCCGGCATCGCCTGACGGAGATGTAGAGAACAGCGGGGAGATGTTAGGACAAAGGAGTGTAAATAGGTGAGTGCAAGCAAGTGGGTTGTTAACACCAGGCAGAGGAGCGGAAGCCGTGGTGAGAAGAGGATGGGGAGAACGATTACACCACATTCCCACCAGAACCTGAAATAAACACAGGATTCCCTGGACCTGGTGCCCCTGTGCCAGAGGATATCAGGGAAACATCTATTTCACGCTCTCCTTGTGGTTAGTTGGCGCAGAAGGTCAAAACTTGCGACGCTGTTGGTCGCTGTGTGGTCTGAAGTGGTAAAGGCTGAGGCCATGAACCCACTGACTCAGTTGTGGCCATGGACCACCCGAACAGCGTGTCAAAATTGCACTGTTTGAGAGTTGACAAAATTGTCGATTGAGGGAGAACGTGAGCAAAAGCACAGAATAAGAGCTGAGGGATTTGCAGGAGAAGCAGCAGGTGGGACTTTGGTCCACGTATAACGCCACGTACACCACACACCTCCTGGCACTTGCAGGTCCCTAAGCGGTAACCCAAGGCATGCAGAAGATGTCAGCCTCCTTACAGACACATGAATTAGTCCCCTACCATACACAGAGTCTTTCGTACGGTGGGCAGCGAGCTGGGGGTTCCAGATGGCCAGGAGCACTGTAAAATGCTGTTTATTTCACAATAAAATGCTGCTTATCTCAACCAGCATTATTGCAGGCTTGGTGCTGTGCTACATCCCAACTGTCATCATGAGAGGCAGCTTCCAGAGAGCTGCTTTGTGCGCGTGCACAGAGCAGGATCCAGGAGATTTTCCTTATTTACTTTTCTAGATCACTTGCAGCCTCTCTGTGCGAGCACTTACGGAGACTCCTTCTTTTCCATATGCCAAAACACTATTTACAGATGTGGAAATTGATACAAAGCAATGTTATCCATCCCTGCGAATCAGCCAGCGTGAGCACCGGGAACCAGAGAGAAGATCCTCAAGTCCTACCCTAGAACCATCGCTGGACCACACTGTGTCCGACAGGAATCCCAGCTCAATAAAACTGACATTAAAGTCTCCGTGTTGCCTACTGGCACTAAAATAAAATATTGGCTGAACGTCTAAGAGATGCTAGAACACTTATATCAATACGTACTCCTATCAAGACACTCATATCAATACGCACGCACCGGTGCAGGCTTCGTTTCACACCCCGTGAAACGCAGTGCCTGCAGACACAGCGCTGGGACTCCGGGCAATCGCTTTTGCTTCCTTCTGGTTCCCACGCTGGCTTTCCTCCCTGCCTGCGTGCCCGCCTAGAAATGGCGGCTTCGTTACCTAGCCGCTGTGCTCTGCCCACGGGTGAATGTAGCAAAGGAATCATTTTCAGATGGCGAGGTAGGAAGGGAGGAAGACCGAGGTGGGAAAGCGAAGCGCACAGAAAGCAATTACCAGAGAGCGGGGAGTCTGGCCAGGGAAGAGGCCACTTCTTTTACCTTTCTGAGGGAAATTGATTTTGTTGGTTCTATTTTCTAGAGTACTAAGTAAATGAAAGACAGGATTCACAATGTATTCTTTCAGTTATTCTTGCCTGACATAGGTTGAAAAATCAATGCTTTTACAGCCGACAAAAGACGTCTATATTCCAGGAAATCTTCAGGATGTCACTGGAATGATGCCCCTGGTTAAACCATAACCTCACTGCTGTTAAATGCGGTGCTGCTGGACAAGTGAGGAAAATACTATGTGTATACAGCATGGCATCATTCTACCCATGTACCACAGGTTTTAGAAGGTTTCTATGCTCACATTTTAGGGCTGATGCTATTCCCACTGAACTCAAAGCAGCGTTCCCACAAAGCTCCATGGGAGAAAGACTTGGCCCTCGATATCAATGTCCTCAAAAATGAGTTTTTATCAATGAAGCAGAGACAGAGCTATGTGTACACTTTCCTTCTACCATCCTCTTTCCAGGGTTGAAACTCCACCGTAGTCTTTGTAGCTGAAGCAACAAGCGTCTCCCTTCATGTTGGTGTCAGTTGAAATGAAGCGTGTTCTGCCCGGACTGAAGTGCGAGCAACAGCTTTTAGGCACATTAAAGTGAGTAGCAAATCTCCAAAACCCCCTTGAGGTTACTGGAAGACTATGTGAGCCGGAGCCCATGGAGCGTGGCACGCCAGCATGAATAAACCACTGCAAAGGAGAGGAGGGAAAAGGGAAGGAGAGAGCGAGGGAGAGAGCGTGAGGAAGCTTTACCAGCTGTGTCGGCAAAAAGCAGACTGTCAGCAAAGAGGACGTTGCAGTCTTGAAGTCAGGATTCAAACAGCAAGTGCCTGGCACGAGTGCACCACGGCCCCTCGAAGCAGGGTAAGGCTGAGAATACAACGCCCTGGGACCAATTCTTGGCATAGACGGGAACTGGAGGCCTCCTACTTGTGCTCCCGGCCATACAGTTGTTGAGTTACAAACAGGTCAACGTGCAAAATGACCCTAAGCCAAGTGGGGATGTATGCTCTAAAATCACAGCACTTACAAGAAAAGCATTGGTAATTTTTTTTTTTTTTTGTCAGTAAAAATAAAGGAACTGAGAAATAGAGAAATATTCATTACATCCAAATATCAAAGCACGTTAATTTCTTTATAGGGGGGCTCATGATTGCTCCATAATTAGAAGCTGAAAAGCATCTTATGCTTATGAAGAATGCATGTGTATCCTTCCCAAAGTCATAGCACTTACTTACACTGAGGGTAAACATTTTTCAGAGGATTTACAGACCGATCTAATAATCAGCTCAAATTAAATGGTTCCTTTGAGAAAATTCATACTGTACCAAACACTTTGTAGTAGTGGTGGCATTTTAATGAAATTTTTTTTTTATACTTCAAAACTTATCCTCGAACAAAACCCAAAACCGTTCAGCCTCAGGGAATTCTGTGGAAAAAGCAGTGCTCTTTCAACATGCCTCCCGCTGTGATCGAAACACAAGCCCGCCCAAACTGCTGTCACGCTGAAAACACCCGTCTCCGTTGCCTGTGCCCGCGCGTTGCCACACGCCCGTGCAGAGCCCCAGCGATGCTCGGTCTGAAACACATTCATGCAGCTGAGAAGACAGGTGGGACCGGGGAACGTTTTCCATCTTCTGCAGGAGCGGACAAGCAGGTCCACCGGCGTGTGCGTGGGGGTGAAGAGCTGTCGGAGATTTCGGGTGGCAGTAGGAGAGAGCTGAGGCAATTGCGAGAGACGAGTCTTTGATGACGTTCAAGTGGGAAAAGAGTTGTTTCGTGTTTATGGCTCCTCAGGCTTTTTCTGAATAGCCTTTTCTCTTACGGGGATGTGATGAAGTGTCCCTAGAAGGGTTTTTCGGGACCGCACGCTCAGCACTCGGACCACGCTGCAGTTTGAGTCAGTGACAACCTGTTGAGAGCATGGAGAGAGTGTTAACTGCCTTTATGAACTGCAGCTTCTATTTCTACTGACACAGCTAAGAGCCAAATCACTGAGCCTCTGCTGAGGAAAAGAAAAAATTAAACAGAAGGAAAATATTAGGGGAAATAAACAGACATCTAGTTCCAAGTCAGTCCGAATCTGCAGTCCAGAAACAACAACGAAGCAGCAAACTGATGCCTAGAGAAAGAATTAGCAAGAAACACATTCTTGACTAAACTTCCCAGCTTCACATCTGCAACTGCAGAGCTGAAAAGGTGAAGGGCAGTTTTGTGAATGCTCAGAGCAGGAATCGTGGCCCTGTGCTCCGACCCGTGATACTGGAGATGTGCAGAAGGATTTATAAAATCAGCAATGGCAAAGATACGTAGAATGAAAGTGGGCAAAAAAGATGTCTGTAAGTTAGAAGTTGTAAGAAAAAAAAAATCTAACGGGCCCATCTAGGAAAGGACTGAACCAACGCAGTATTTGTGCTGCCACAGTATGCTCTGCCGCCAACATTTAATAAACGGGAGCATGGAGATGAGCGGTGATGATTAAAACAGACCAGCAGATTCGGTGATCTGTTGGACACATACAGTATTGAACACCCAAAAGCAGGATACCAGAGGCAGATGAGGGGTCAGGTAGTATTTATATGGCAGGTAAGTGAAGATTCCCAATTGTGACCAATTACTTCTGACCAAAGAAGCAGGTAGCCTTGTCTTCAGGCTGTGGACACTTCCCAGTGCTGAGGGCAGAGCGAAGCTCCCGCAGGTGAGTGTGTGGCTTTTGCTCAGCAGGCTGCAGTGCAAACTAACACGCTATCCAAACCCAGCCTTTGAAGGAAAAGCATTTAATGAGTGGGAAGTGGATGGGTCTGTGGACTCTCTAATGGTATAAATGTTACTGGAGAAGCCATCCCATAGCATAATCGTAGAATCATAGAATAGTTTGGGTTGGAAGGGACCTTTAAAGGCCATCTAGTCCAACCCCCCTGCCATGAGCAGGGACAACCTCACTAGATCAGGTTGCTCAGAGCCCCATCCAGCCTGACCTTGAATGCTTCCAGGGATGGGGCTTCTACTGCCTCTCTGTGCAACCTGTTCCAGTGCTTCACCACCCTCATTGTGAAAAACTTCTTTCTGATTTCCAACCTATATCTCCCCTCCTTTAGTTTAAAACCATTACCCCTTGTCCTGTCACAACAGGCCCTGCTAAAAAGGTTCTCCCCATTTTTCCTATAGGCCCCCTTCAGGTACTGAAAGGCTGCAATAAGGTCTCCCCGGAGCCTTCTCTTCTCCAGGCTGAACAGGCCCAACTCTCTCAGCCTGTCTTCGTAGGAGAGGTGCTCCATTCCTTTGATCATCCTTGTGGCCCTCCTCTGGACCCACTCCAGCAGGTCCACGTCCTTCTTATGTTGAGGGCCCCAGAGCTGGACGCAGGACTCCAGGTGGGGCCTCACCAGAGCGGAGTAGAGGGGCAGAATCACCTCTCTTGACCTGCTGGCCACGCTCCTTTTGATGCAGCCCAGGATACGGTTGGCCTTCTGGGCTGCCAGTGCACATTGTTGGCTCATGTCCAGCCTTTCATCCACCAGCACCCCCAAGTCCTTCTCGGCAGGGCTGCTCTCCATCCCTGCATCCCCCAGCCTGTACTGATACCGGGGGTTGCTCCGACCCAGGTGCAGGACTCTGCATTTTTCCTTGTTGAACCTCATAATGTTCATCAGAGATCCAAGCCAAAGCAGCAGATGGAGAACACGCTGGCAGCAGGCAGAGGAGAAGCAGAGCTAAGCTTTGCGAGTCTCAGGGGAGTCAGGGAGAGCTAGTCCCTGGATGAGGATCCTGATGTGGGTAGAGAAGTGACCACAACCCATCAGCGATGGAGACACAGACAAGTCCTGTTTTTGGTCAAAGGTGACTGATCATTGAGAAGCTCTGCTGACCCAGAGCAGCCTGTTCTCTGCACTGGCTAGTGATCAGAAGTCCCACCTACTCCTGACAACATGAGGTAGCCCTGAAGTGTCATATGCCCTTATTTTAGAGAAGCATTGTACCAGTCGTGTACCTACCTGTGTCTGGAGTGGTTGAGACAGAGGTTAAAGCCATAAAATCATTTTGTAAGGGGCCTATTGTCAACTATAATGTTACAGCTCTGGTCAGGTATCTCACAAGGGACTCATCTAATTTTATTTGTTTAAATGCAGGTGTCTTGGCTAAGCCAGTTGTGTAGGTTCCTCCAAGGCAGCACAATGAGGAGAAATCAGCACCTGCATAGGGGTAACTCATCCTACCTAAGACAGGTGAGATGAGTCGCCCCTGGAAGCCCTCCTCTCTGTTTACAGCCTACCTGGCTTTGGTGCCACTGCCGTCGGGTAAGAGGGACTTCAATCAGGTGGTCCTACAGACCAACCTACGCCTCCAGAAAGCTGCTCTACAGGTTTCATGCAACACCCAGCAAGACATGCCTGCTAGGTCAAAATTTGGTCACCTATGTAGTGTGTCTGGTACACAGCCCCCTCTCCTACGACAGACCTTAAGCGGAGAGCAGAGTAGACGAGCCCGAGGCCTCGGTGGTAGCCCTGTGCCGCGCTGCTTGGTTACAACAGCATGTCCTGAGGCCATTGCACAGGACCAGCTGGAGACACTTGTTAATGAGAACGCCAGTACACCGAGAATGACAAACGTGACCTTTGGAAATTCAAATTAGGCTTGGCACATGTATCTTCCCTTTGACTGCTGTGACTCCTGTCAGAGTTCATGTGGGTATGGGGTATGTCTCAACCGCAGGCTTGCTGCTTGTTTTACACGTGCTGTGGCCCAGCCTCCTCCCCGCCACAGCAGCACAAGCCCTTCGCTCCACGTGTCCCTGCGCGTGTTGGGCCCATGCTCACACGCTCAGCTGGGGGTCTGCGACACGGCGCGCGCCGGCTTTGTAACGTCAACCTGCCTGCTTGCCTGACAACGTGAAAGCAAACAACGCGCGTGTGCCCAGGCTCACGCACCGCTCTTCTGCAGGTCCTAGCAACTAAATTACGGCCTCCCCACCAATCTACTCTTCTCTCTACATCAGCTTGGTTGTTCAAATACACCTCACTGAGGTCCAACACTCTATTTTCACCCAGACGACTCTAGCTCTTCCCTTATGGGCCTTTTTCCTTTTCCCCTTGCCTCACGGCATGCCAGCTCTTGCTCACCCCTGGTAGTAAGTCCGCTGGAAGGGACTGGGATTTATGGGGAGAGAAGGGACAGCAAAAGGAGAAGTACCTAAAAAGCTGACTTAGGCCATGCTGCGGAAAGGTTATGAGAGTTTTGGGAAGAAAGGGTTCTCTACCAGATGACAGGTCTAACTCCAACTTAAAATCCTGCCTCTGTTAGGAGAGGTTTCCCTGAGTTGTCCCTCTCTTGCTGAGCAGGGAGTTCATGATCCTACAAAATGCCCTTGTAAGCGGGAGAGGAGGAAAAGAAAAACTCTCAAAATAGAGTGCAGAGCCTTAAGCCCAGCATCAGGCTTCATAGCCTGGACTTGTGAGCATCTGAGCCTATCATCCAATAGTTTGATCAGGGAAAAACCTGGGAAGAGAGTGGCACAGAACATTTATCCTTATTATGGGAGAGGTTATTATGGGATTTCTGGGCTGTGGAGAATGTCTGCATGCAATGAGATGGGGTTAAGTTTGATTGAGAGTCGAAATCTTACCGTTTTCCTTAGTTTCTCCTTCTCCTTTCCCTTCCTCCTTGCATGATTCACACTGTATTTCCAGGGAAGTATGTGGAAAATTAAACATATTAAGAAAAATTAAACTGACTCATTGATGGCAACTCTGAATACATCAGTAATAAAACAAGCAAGACAAAGTGTTAGAAATACAGACTAGATGAAAAATGTGCATATACTGCTCTCTTAGCACCTTTGTCATACTATTAGAATAACACCGAGTTAGGTTTTTACCACAGTTGAATCATGGTGTTGGGCCACCTGAATCAGAAATCCCAGGAAAAGTGGAAAGGGCCTTTGTGGAACTTCAGATACTGTCTGTTCGCAGGCTGGTGACAAAAAGAAACAGGCCTGCTGTTAGAAACCTGGACCTGTGTGTCCAGCATCCTGACAGTGTCCGTCTAAGCTTTCTCCCATTCTGGGCTGCTCATGCTTGAGATCTTCAGTTGTTGGCGGTCACGTGTGGGTTTTTTTAAGCATGCAGAGAAAAATGCAAGATGGGCAAATCTTCACTAGATGCTTCAACAACTGCTCAGTCAGTAAATGATAACTTGCTGGGATAGGTGGGATTCAACAATATTAGGTGATGATCACAATATCTGCCAGGGTGGGTTGGTGATACATATAGTTCAACCAACCGCTATATACCTGCCAATAGGACAGCACCCTTCAAACTCTGCATAGTCACGCTACTTTCCATAGGCACCATCAAGGGTTTCAGTGCAATTTAGGAACTCTGTTCTCTCACAGTTAACTATTATTGAGGCAGAAAATCCTGAAATTAAATATGCAAACGGTGATTCATATATACTAATTTTGAATGTATTAGTAACAGGCAAACAAAAGCCCCAAAGGCAAATCAGGATTGCAAGTTTAGCAAAAAGCATAAATTTACCTTCATATTGTCAGTTTCCACTAATCATAGGAAAACTACAGCATTACCCACCCCAGGAGTCTCCGTTAGCAGAGTAACACCTCTTGCGCGCGGCAGCGTGGTTGGTCACAAGCCCGCAGAGCCTGAGTTAGGCAGTTTGCAGACAGTAGTTACAGCCACGGGCTGGACTCGGTTTGGCCTCCCTCGCTTGCACGTTTGGGGAGAGGACGCTTAGGGCAGGCGTCTCACAAAGTTTCACGGAAGGCTGTTTGCTCCTGCAGCCGGCGAGGAGGTGCTGCCAGCGGTTCCCTCTTGGCAGGGCAGGGCAGTCTCATCGTTCTGAGCCAGGTAAGTCAACAGTGAGGGATCCTGCAGCAAAAGATGCAAGGGACTGGTATCTGCCCTGAGTTCAACTGCATTTCGTCTTCCTGGCTAGCCTGGGAACAGCAGAGGACCGGTAATGTCCAGCATTTAGCACAACACCTTCCTCAGTGCAGCAATACACCCACCAAAGGCAGAAAGGCTCGTAAGAGGCTCCTAGGCACCGGCTGAAAGGGGCAGAAGTACGAAAATGCCTCACCTGAACATCCTGGCAGGGCAAAACTGCTTCTGAAGAAGGCTACAAAAATCCCCAGGCATTTTACTAACTAGTGCCGGAGATCGACAGCAGTACACCACCAAGGAAATCCCTTGCCAAGCGCAACAAGCAACGTGAAACAAGGACGGCAAATGTGCCCGCAGACGCAGAGGGGCCAGGACGCAGGTATCCACCGCAGCACAGCCCTGCATGTAAGCTGTGCATAATAATTTAGCAATGCTGTTTTGACCAGTAAAGTTTACAGTACGTATCTTCTAGGCTAATTGCCCCATAGGTTAGTCAGCAATCATAAGAAACGGGATAAATACCATGCAAGCCTGCATTACTGGCTTCTCCCATGGTTTGCAGTAAGTTCAGGTTTTCACTTAGAGAGTACGGTAATGCTTACACAATAAAAATGAAAACAGAAAGGTGAACAACAAGGTAAACGTGGCATTAATAAGAGTGGCAAAATTAAGAGATATCTTTCTGTATTTTTTAAATTTATTTTACATTTTTATTTCTCTTCCCAAGTCCAAAGGATCTTCCAGCAAGAGCCCAGATCTGAACTATTTAGAATTTGGGGTATAAAGTATGTTTAGAGAATATTTGAACTTCAGTGGAATTTTGAGCACCAGCACTTCTGCAAAACCAGGTCAACACATGGTGTTGGTAACTATCTCTGGATGCCTGAATTTTGAAGGAAATGTTTATAGTAGAAGTAAGATAGTGCCATGTCTGTGAACTTGACACAGCAGGAGCTCGTAACAGCATCACCTGTCACCTTAACGGTGCGTGTTTGTGCTGGACGGTGTGGGCGAGCGATGACTGAATCCCACTTTGCACAGGAAGGTCTGTGTCACAGAAAAAATGGCTCCTGATGCAATGTTCAAGTCATGTGCTGCCTATCTTAAGAAGAATAAATAACACAGCCTGTAAGATGCTTTTTCTTATATCTTAGAGACATTTTAACCCTATTCAGTTAAGATATCTGGCATATGAGAATGCATGCTTTAAGGAACGGGTGCAGATAACAAATATTTTCTGAAAGCACTCAGATGAAAGTCATCAGAGGCTGATTTTAAGCGTGCAGAGCTGCTTTTCACTCTGAGTTTTGACTCACACAAGTCAACGTGTACCACCCATTCTCCCAAAGCCAACAAAACGCATCCTGATTATATTCCAGGATTAAGAGAGCGGGTATAATTAGGCAATAACATAATCGGCATTCGTTATTTTCCTTCTCTGAGAAACACTGGAATCCTCCCCCGTGTAACGGACAGAGCTAGAAGGGCCGTCGTGTTTTGCGTGTGGGGGTGCGCAGGGACCGCTGTAAATGCTCTCTTACTTTCTTAATCAGAGCAGCACTTGACTTTCTCTAGAGGAAAAGATTTTAAGTGATGCCTACAATTTGTTCAAGCACTAACATCCTGTACCCAAGCAGAGCACTTCTCGAGAATATGTTACCGAGACACAGAGAACCCAAGAGAGACGATACACGCGTCTGTCGCCACCACAGGAGGTAGGGAATGGGACAGGGCAGATGATGGCACAGCCTGCATTTAAGAAGGAGAGATAGGGGTTGCTGAAGAAAGCGTTAAGGTTTTCCAATAAAAGGATAAAATTTACAGAGTTTTCCGTCAAGACGTGAAAGCTCCAAAAGGAGGAGATGGATATAGTGGGAAAACTGCAACTTGTGGCACGGTTCTGGGTAAGAGAAAGGATTCTGACCCACAGGTGGTGAAGAAGAAAGGGGAAAGGAAATCAAACAAAGAAATTACCAAAAAATCAGAAGAAAAAGAAGGGAAATAGGATAAGAAAAGGTAACCCTGACAAAAAAGGAGTACCCGAGCTGACAGGGAATACAAAATAAAAGGGTTGTTGAGGGGATTTGGAGGTTGCAGTGTACACATTATCTTGTACGTGTTGCATGCTAAAAATGGGCAGAAGACCACAAATGCATACTCTGCGCCTATCGTAATGCCCAAAAACCGCACCGGGCTTTAGCGCCAGCAGCGCAGCTACACCTAGGATGCGAAAGCACATACAGACTATCAAAGACGGTTCATTACATGCTGCTTGTCTGTCCTACCTTTATTACGCTATCTCTTTATTCTTCACAGATGAGTATATTCAAAGGAATGGAATTTGTTATATTTAAACCCTGGGTCAGATATGGCAAAAAACGTATTGCTCCTCCAGAAATATATAGTAGTGCTAAACATTGTTTTTCATGCATTTTCTCAGTACTCTTTTACTTGATTCTAGTAGACAGATTAGCAGCTGTAATGGTTTTCTTTGTAGCATATAAATTTAAGAACTCCAGTGGGGAACTGCTGCCTATCAACATTTGCAAGGGTTGCAATTTCAATGTATGATTTTTTTTTTCATAGTATTTTGTAATGTATTGCACTAGTTCCATATTACTTTTAAATCACCACCAAAAGTGACAACTTTAATTAGATTTTTAAAATATATAGAAGACAGAGGGAGGCATTTGGGAGCCAGGCACATTATGTGTTTTCCATATCAGGCTCCAGGTGATCCATCTGATTCAATCTATGTCAGCAAATGGAAAATACTTTATACATAACTCAACACTTGTGCCGCTATTGAAGTATGGCATACGCACCATTTTATCCTCAGTGAACTGTACTTGCATGTGTAATTATTCAGGGAGTACTGACAGGGTGAGACTCCTGTGGAGAATGAAATGATCTCCTGAGTAAAGCTGGTATTTCCTCTTACTGTAAAACATGACTGTTTGACAGCTGACATGCTTTAGAGCTTATACAAGTGAAGGCTGGCCTGAGTCTGTGAAAGCCAACAGAACCTTCCTGGGATCCTGCGCAAAAATCTCAAAAACTCAGCAACAAAAACAAAGAGCTGCCACAAACGTCATGCCAGAACTACGTACAGCTCGCTCTTTCACTTTCTCCCCTCTGGTAGCTGCCGCTGTGTGCACATGAAAAGGATGCTAATTCAGGGCCACAGCTGAATTTCTCTGGAAAGGAATGAGAGCAAGAGAATAAAATGCAAGCGGAAGCAAAACTCACAAGGAGGGGAAACTACCAATGAAAGCATTGGGGAATAACTGCTCCTACGGGCACGAGTATCAATCGGAACAGGGTCACAGAACAGCGTTTAAGCTGTTGGACTGGCATCGAAGAACCATTGGCTCAGAAATGAGAGAGTCCTAATCCGATGTCTGTGCACCCTGATTCCACAAGAAAAGAACTCAAAGTCATTATTCTCCAGGTGTACATTTTGGTATTGTATTTCAATGTAACCTTCAAACACGCTGAAACAAACTAAATATATTTTGGAGGAAAACCAACACATTTCTCATAAATATTTTATTTATCCATATAGTTTAATGTTAAAGATGATCGTTAGCACTTAAGAGTCAAAAAGAGCACCATGTTAGTCTTCAGAGCCAACACAGCCGATTCTTTTTGGTTTTATACTTATTTTAAACACTTTTTCCTCAGCTTCTGAAAGGGAAATATATGCATCTATTCAGAACTTCTAACGTGGTTGAGAAATGAACCTTATTATCACAAGAACAGAATAAAGTAGGTAGATGCAGAGGCAGCATCTCTGGAGTCCTTTGTGCAACTGAACTTGTTATATGGGTGATGAGCGTATTTCTTTTTAAATTAACTCTTCACATACATTAGGCAGCAGATCTATTAAGACTGTTGAAATTGATCATTCAGGCAGTGTTAAGCTGGGAGTCTTGGTTTGTGCGTTGTTTTATTTTTTCAAACAAACCTAGTAAACAGTTGACATTAGCACCCTGAAGTATTCTTAGCAGCTGCTAAGAGTACACTGATGGTAGATCATACAAGCTATCACCTGAATATTAATACCCAAGCATATGAAGTAACGCACATGGCTTAAACCCCTGTAAGTAGCTAGGAGAAACAAGCAGCAGTTATACGTACCAAAAGATTCAAGGGGACGCCACGACAGGACTGTCACGGCACACGTTTAGAGACACACTGAAAAGCCTGGCATTATATTACAGACAATGGACTGAGATGTCATTCATCTCTCAAAACTTCATGAAAACAAAACCCTTTAATCCTCTTCTCCTCAGAAGTGTTTGAATTGCTGAAGCGTGAATATATTTTCTCTTAGAGCTGTAAAATTATTATGGTTCCTGTATTTTGCAACAACATCAGATGCTGAAAAAGAAAGCATCATCTTTTGCCTTATCTGTGCTTAAGTGGTACACTTTCAAGAGCAACTTTTATGAACTACCAGTATCTATGAACAACAAAAGTATAAGGATTGTGATAGGCTAGAAAACATTCTTTGAAATAGTTTAAGTGCAGTAAGAAAAACATGCATTTGCCTCATTAAGATAAGGACTCCAGCTCTACATTTTTCCAAAGCAAGCATTTATTCCTTCAAATTATTTTTCATATTGGACAAAAGAATTCAGTACAGGATTTTTTCCAGAGAAAAAAAAAAACTTGAGAGTTGCAATGAAGTATTATCTAAAGTGACATTTCATTCTTGCATCCTTGCATCATTCATTTCTCTCAAAACAATATTAATCAATTAATTAACAAAAGAGAATGGACACCAAAATTTTTTGGTAGCTTGAGATACCGTGTTCTCTCACTGAGTGCATACAAGTCACTCCCTGAAACACACAGACTTCTATCACAAGAAACTTCTACCTTTTCCCTTTATCCACTGCATCTTTTCTTTCATTGAATTCCTGACGAAAGTGCAACTTACTGCATAAAATATGCAAACATATTCAGAATAAGTTTGCAGCACGCAGCCAAGAATCTGGGGTAGCTGCCTGCAAGCGATTGACTACGAACACAAACATGTTCTCTACATCTAGTACAGGCAGTTGGCCGACATCCTTAAAAGTTATTCAGTTATTCCAGAAAATCCTGAAACATGGTCTGTACAAGCTTGTGGAATAACATGATTTGTCAAGGATGCTGCTGACACTGTCAGTATTCAAGGCAAAGGACTAGAAAGCAGCGTTGGGAATTTTAGCTTGTAATTGCAAATAATAGTGGTTTTGGCTTTGGGTTTTTTTTAATTTGAGAAATGTTTGAACCACAAGTCCAAATTAAACAACCTATTCCAGATACCTGCTGCCTCTCCACTTCTTACCTAGCACTGGGCATGATGTTCAGTCTTGCCTAACCCAACTACTGCTTCCTCTTGCATGAGCACCCTGGCTGATCCAGCCTCTGTACCTCACTTACCAATACTCATTTCTTGGGTGGCTGTTGGCTTGAACATGAAAGCATCTCGCAGGAGCACAAATACAGGGATGGAAAGAGTATTCTGCAAAAATGATAACGTCTGTCATACAGAAAAATGACAGGATGGTTTTGTGCCCTCTAAGAGTCTAAACCCAGTAAAGTGGAGAGCATTCCTTCATTTGCAGACACAGTCAAGTAAGTGGTTCGCCTCAGATTCCTACTAGAAGCCCATGATAATGAGTCACAAGCCATTTTCACCCTGCATGTGGCACAGATTCTGTAGCTACGAGCACCAGTGAGATTAGTTTTGAGACAAATTAGGGTTACAAAGTTTGTTAGTTTTGATGCAAACTTTGATTTTGACATAAGCCACAAATTTTTCACTTTTGCTTAAGAAAGCAGCAAATTACAAGCAGTCATTTTAGCACTCAGTTTGCTAAAAATTTCAAGAAATATCAGAAAACATTCTGCTGTAAAAAAAATTATCTGCTTTCATGGAACAAAGAGGAAGAAAACTATTCTCTTCTGATTCTTATGTACGAATCACGTTGGTTTTACTAACAAACATAACAATGTAAGAAATTAATATAAAAACCTAAAGATGCAATATTTTCTTTGCCATAAATTGTTCTTCAGTGACTGTAGGTGCTCCAATTATTCACTTAGTCTCTTAAGATACACTTTCTCTTTCAGCTGAAGGGCAGATATTAAATCACATTTTCCTGTAAAGCACAATATTGTAAATGCATAATAGTAAGGCACAATAAATAGAAATGTTAGATAATTAATTTATTACTGCAAAATAACAAAACTAGATTTCCTTTCTAAAATTATTTTTATGACCTATCAGTACAGTAGACTTGGCAGGAGAATCCAGTTTGTATTTACATGTATCTGTTTCGAATGTACTCTCTGTACATGAGGAAGTCATCTTTTCCCAGTGGCTGCATATTTCCTCTTCCAGCCTGAATGTGCGCATGAAAAATCTCTATTGATTTCCTGTCAGCTTTTGGAGGCTGGACTTCGTAAATATTGTCTTGAGAAAAGGAGGAGATCGGTATTCTGGAAAAAGAAACAAACATGCAGAATATTTGGAACTTTAGGTAAAAATTTTCCACAGAGAGAGAAGAGTGTTTCTTTTCCTTGAAATATATATGAGAGTCAATGAAAAAGCAACTTCCCACTAGATCATTAATTCACCTAGATTTTTATCACTACTGCAGACCTGATAAGACCCAGCTTTCCAAGTAGGGTAATTAGGTAAGTTGTCACTAATCACATTACAGAATACTTTCTGACTTGCTTCCACTCTGTCCTCATTTCTCCATCCTTCTTCAGATATGCTACGGTCAGTAAGTACCCAAGCTGAAACAGATCTGTGCCATACATTATAGCAGATAATAGGAAAACTTTATTGATCTATCCACTTAGTAGCAATTATAACAAGCAAGTGATTATACTCTGAACCAACATATAGAAAGGATTTATCAGGTAAGAAATTTACATCTAATTATCAGGAAACAGACAACTTATTACCAGCAACAGCACTCTGTACATTGGATTTTATGAAAATATTTTTAAAAATAACTTTGTACAATAAATATTATCTTTGAATCCTAATATTTAAACCTACTCATGAGAAATACATGAAGTTTGACAGTTTACAAGAACCTGAGTTTGTCAGACCTTTTCTAAGCACTATTGTAAATCAGACTCACTCATAAGGTAGAAGCTGGTCTTTTAACTGTAACTCTTGAAAACTGCATAGCCAGCAGGTCAAGGAAAGGGATTGTTTCCCTCTTTTCAGGGCTTGAGAAACCATATCCAGAGCACTGTGCCCACTTTTGGGCTCTCCAGTGCAAGACAGATAATGAAATATTTGCATGAGTCCAGCAAAGGCCACCAAGATGATTAGAGAGTGGGAGCACAAGGCATATGAAGAGAGACTGCTAGCGCTGGGTTTGTCCAGCCCGGAGAAGAGAAGCTAAAGGGCACCTTATTGCTATCTGCAGCTACCTCATGGAAGGGTGTCTGTGTGGAGCCAGACTCTTCTTGGAGTGTGTGATGAAAAGACAAATTTCAAAAAGACAATGCAAATTGCAACATGGGATATTCTGACTAGATACAAGGGAACTTTCTTGCACTGTGAGGGTTATCAATCACTGTTGTTGCTCAGAGAGGCTGTAGAACCTCGCTCCCCCAAGGATATTCAACAGTCAAGTGTATGTAGCCCTGAGCAACCTCATCTAATTTGCTCCTCCTCTGAGCAGGGAACTGGTTCAGATGACCTCCAGGGTCCTTTTCAGTTTTTAACATTCTACGGTTCTAAGCCAAACTCTTCAGTAGCAATGTGTTCTCCACAACCAACAGCAAGGTAGCAACCAAACTATGTATACTCAATACATAATAAATGAATAAACACTAAAAGTATCTGTGTAGTAAGTAATTTTCATTTTAAAGCACTTCAGCTCTTGTGAAAGCTGTATTCATAAATATACTATGTACATTTCCCAGCAATATTTTAGTACTTTATTTATAAAATACTCCCAGAGTTGAACAGTACAGATGTTTTACCGGTGTGATAGCAGATCAGTTTGGATTCCACAACAGAACATTCAATGACTAATACATTGCTGTCTGGAGGTAACCTATGCATTAACTTTTCCTTCTGTCAATACTACTTGATTTAGAGGAAATCAAACTTTGAAATTAACTCCAAGAAAAAAAAAAAACCTATCTGACAGAACCATGATTATCTAGAACAGTGGATGCAATGCACCTATAAATGCTAAACAGGAGAAATAAATTATTCCTCAGTTATGAAAAAAGTGACATACATGTTTTAGAGAGTTCTCTAAATGATCAGTTTCATACATTTTCAGCTCGTATTTCAGCTGGAAAAGCTAATTTATTTTCCAGATAGCTCTTAAAATACTGCTCCTTTATAAATACTCTCTATAAACAAAGCTGCTCAGGTATTCAGCACAACACAAAGATTTCAATTCTGGAAGACTCACTTTCCTACCACCACATACACTGAACACTTTTCTACATCCAATCATTACTTATAGCCAGACCCAAAATTTCATGGGGTCCAGTAGCCTGTCTTATGGAGTAACTAGCAGCAATGTTTGAGGACAGATTATTAAAACAGAACTGGTACTGAACAATCCCTTCTCCAATATATCCTCCTGGATTTCAGCAACCAGGACTTAGGATCTACCCAAAGCAAAATTTGAAACTGGACTACTGTTTCATGAAAAGTGATTTCCATAGGTCTTCACTAGTCTTCCTAATATCTCTCAGACTTACAGAATCCTGTGGGAATAAGTTCCATTACTTAATTGTGTCTGATGTGACACTCCTTTCATTTGTTATCATGGGCCTTGGTTCTTCATAATTCTTACACTGGGAGAAATGTTAAACAGCCTTTCTCTGTTTGCCTCCTATCAGACAAATAAGTGTATTTCATCTCTCCTCATACACTAGGTATTTTTTGATCAACCTTGTCACCTTTCCATTTATGCAGAGTTTCAAAGTCTGCTCCATCCTCTTTGATAATGCAGTGAGGACCAAAACTGCCTTTAATACCTGGGATTTTTTTTTAACTAGCTTTTAATTTGTCATCTACTATTTTAGCTACTGAAGACAAATTTTCTAAATACTTTACATAATAGCTTACTGGAATAGTAGCCAGTGCCAGCAGCTGAAAAACAGCCAGAATGCTATTGTTAAATATTGTTTTAGCATATGCACATATTTTTGGGCTCAAAACATCTCAGGTAAGAAATTACAGCAGCAACTTCCTGTCAAAGCTCACTATTTCCAACAGCGAATATCGACCAGCCCAAATGCAATGGAGATTCATAGATATTAGCATCACTGCCATATTCCACAGAAACCACAGTCATGACTCACTATCTGGGTGCTCTTCAAGAGACAAGAAGTTATTTTTGTGTGTATGATCTCCTCTTTTAAAGGTAAAAAAAACCAAGGAACAATGCCTTTGAAGAACTGGAACACTCAAACAATGGCAGAGCCCTTCTATAAATGAAATGCAACAATAGACTTCTAGTTACCTTATGATCAAAAACTCATGTTTGACGCTTTTTAAACCAGGATCTCTAGTAAGACTGCCAAAAAACCTGCTCCCTTACTAAATACTAAAAATGTGAGCAAGTTAGCTGCCTGTATGATTAGGATAAAATTTCCAAAATGCTTACCATTTTTATGCTTTTCTTAAACAACACAAAACTCTTATTTCAAAAGAGTTGAAACTCTTCTGAAGAGTCCAACATTTGCTATTATGCTCTCACCAAAATCAGCATTTTATTTTAGTTTTTGTTGGTAAACTGTATTAATAATACTATGTAAATTCTATCATACTTAACGTTTTCTCCCCCTCCCCCCAAGTAGAGTGATAGTTTCTTCTGATTATCACTATCATATTCTTCTAGTTTGTTGTAAAACATTAAGGTGGGTGTTTTCAGAACTGGTACCAAACTTGAGTCTATCTAAACTTATATCTAGATGCTTTAAAAGTAGATTGCTTTCCAAGGCAGCCACAGCTTCTGCAGATACTTATTTATCTAGTTTAAAGCATTTGAGCTGAGACTCTAGCAATGGTATTTGACACCAGCACACTGTGCTAACTTACCAATGTCACCATCTAACACCAAAAGACATCATTTACTCAAATGTAGCTGGTCTGTCTAGTCCATTAGCAAGTGAACAATTAAGTAAAAAACCCCAAAAAACAAAAACTAAACCCCAAACCAAAGCCATAACACTAATTTGATGCCTTCTCTATTTATTGATTTGTTTCTAAAGACATGACATTTCTGAAGCACTAATGAGCCAAAATTCATTTCCTTAGGCACAATGGAAGCTGGACAGCAAAGTGTATTTCATTTTGAGCATTTAGTAACTAAATCTCAATTTTCCACCTACTTGCTTCAACATGATAAAAATATATTGAAAGAACCGCATGTTCATGCATGCCAATTTTGATTAATAACCCTGTATTAAGCTGTAACTATTTGTAGAGTGCTTGTATTATCCAGTCATTTAATTAAAGTCATTTCTCTAACACTATTCATGTAAAAATCTAATCTACTTAATAAGTTTAATATCTTACAATAGAGTCATGAAGGAGAGCACATTATTTATGACTTGGCTATCAGATCTCCCTAGAGACCTGTAGCTCTATGGCCTCCCAATGAAAATTACATAGATAGGAACATAAACACCATGTCATGATGGACAGCACCCTTCACATGCAGAGTACAGTTATTTTTATCCTACTTGTGAACAGGCTTCATGGTGTTATGGTTTCACCAAGAGTAGCATTCTGTCTACAGTAAAAGAAGATACAGCTAAAATCTTCAGTTACAACAAAGATGTTCCCTACTTTGAAGGAAAAGTGCACGGTGATGTGCGGAGCTCTCAGAAATATAGCAGTCACCAGAAAGCCACCACATTTGTTTCAACATTGATTAGTTCTCCTCAAGTCTCTAAAGTATATCTAAATAAGACGACACAATGTACTCTGTTGCCTTGTTTGAACCCTAAGCAAATATAACTGACCTACAAAACTCCGGCAAATCCAGTGGTTTTGTTGCCCTCCTTTCTTCCCCCGGATGGTATCCCTTGAAATTGTTTGCTGTGCTCTTGAAAGAGCCTTCAACAGAATTTTCCTTCCTTAGACACCAATACCTACATACTTTGGTTTCACCTGAAACTCCAACAGCATGTACAATTTCAAAGGTTAGAGAAAGAAGAGACTCTCTTTACACAGGTATACATCTAAATGAGCATTTTACAATCCAAATTAGAAGCAGCTTCTCTACACTGCAGACAGAAGGAATATGAGAGAAGGTCAGAACATCTGATAGAGAAAGTGATCTCTGAGGAAAGATAAATCTTTTAAGTAGGGATGACTTACGCTGACCACAAACTAATTCAAAATTTAAAGACTGAAAACAAAAGAAACCTAGGGGTAGCACAGGACAAAAAACAACTATCAAAAGAACTCACAGAAAAGAAAAAAAGAAAGAGGAATTGTGTTTCTTTCTGGAAAGGAAAAACTTAGATTTACTTCTTCAAATAGTATTACTTGAGGAAAACAGTTCTCTTAAACTGATGAACAGAAATTTATCACTTCACAGAGAAGAGAGAGGGACAGGCTGAAGAAGAGTCCTGAGGATTTTCATTAAAAAGTCTAAAAGTAGATGGGCTAAGGTGGCATACAGTTTAGTACTTTCTGGGTTTTGCTACAGACTGTTAATACTACAAAATACCAAATTCAACAAAACCATAATACACAATGTACAAATAACTAGATTTACTGTCATATTTAACAGGAATTTGTTACAATCACCTTTTTAGAGGATATGATTTCAATGCTACTGACACTAGGAGACTTCATGGGCAAAAGTGAGAAACACCAGCCCACTAGCCCCAAAATAACAATAAAAGCTTCAAGCCACAGAACAACTGAAGCATTTTAACAGTAATCACTGTACTAAAAGATCTAATAGTTCTTTATTTAAAATTTGGAAAAAGGCAAATTTAATAACAGAATGTATTTTGACACATTAAAAAAACTCAGAATCTAAGACTCGTTATAAAACTCAAAATGTTTTTTTCTAGTCTTGTGAGACTACTGCATTATCCTTTTAATACATGACATACAGAAATACTAAACCACATGGACAGCAGATACAGACAAACCAAATTTTTATGTGTTTTGCAGTAACAAGGTCCCTGTTAAGACAGAATTGTACTGAACTATTGTTTTACAGCTCAAGGTATTTTTCAGGTTAAAAAAAAAGCCCTTGGGCTTTGCAAAATGATGGCTAAATTTCATCACAATTCAAGTATCATTCTGAAGATATGCATGCCACTGTTGCAGGCTTTCTTACGTCAATGGATGGTACGAGACCTCGCATGTAGATTTTTATTCAGGACTGAGTGTAGATAAGGAGGAAATATGGAGGACTCAGCAATCAAGTGTAAACATTCAAGTATTATTTTTTTAAAAAAATTTGAAACAGACATCAATAAATGAAAATTATTACCTAAATCAGTATGAAGCAGATAAATGCTAACTGTTTTATTGTTGAAATAATTATTCAGTACCTCAGCTGACAACTCTACCAAAAATACTAGGCACATGAGCTCTCTCATCTGAAAAGCTCAACGCTCAATATTGACAGAACAGATGAATGGGGAAAAGATAATTCTTCCTACATACATGGGGATCTGAATCACAAGGAGGTTCAAACCTTTTCCCAGGATCCCTAGAAAAATCTCATGCTCTGCTCCCCCATCTGTCATAAGGGTGTTATACAATACGACCGAGTCAATCTAACAAATTGCCACCAGTCACAGAAGAAAGTTCTGCTGTGTTTGACCCTGTGGCTCTTCTCTTATGTGCTGGCCCTGGTGATTAACTGGGACCTTCAATGGTCTAAATAATCTCCTTAATCTACCAGGAAACTATTTGCTTTTTTTGCTGAATTAGTTTGCTGCAGACTGATGAGCTGAACTGATTTATGGAGTACTGCAACGAGCAGGAAAGCACAAGTAACTGAAAAAGTACGTGAGAAGGAAGGAGGGAAAGAGCAGGACCTCCCCCTTTTGGTGGCAATGAGCTGTTAGAATTGGCTCAGCTATTTTGTTAACTTCTCCCATCAAATCCAGTCACGCTGTGACTTAAATCGTAATACCAAACCATTTCACCTGTCAAACTTCAGTAGAGCATTTTATAAACCATCACAACATGGACTTACTTATTTCCTTCAGTCCCCAGCAAGCTGTTTTCTAGAGAGTCCTACAACTCTGATCATACTATTGCTTTTCCTCAGACCCTTCCCAGTAGTATTCTTTTTGAGATGTGTGACTAAAAATGAACAGAGTATTCAAGCCCAAAGTGACAAAATGATTCCTTTTACGTGGTGTTGATTCCTGATACTCTTTTGTCTTTTCTAGACAACATGAAGTACCAAGTACTTTCAGGGAAAGTGCCCACAGTGACTTTAAAACCATTTCCCCGGAACATAAAATGAAGATAGTCTCAGTAGCAGTCAGCTTAGTCAAGCCATTTTGCAAGGGACGAGCACATAGACAGTGCTAAAGCCATTCAGAATCCCAATGAAGGGCAATCTTTCATCTTCAGACAGAAGACAAAATCCAGGTAATTTATAAATAGCCTGACCAGTAAATTTCAAGAGAATTCTCACAGGCAACAAATGCTGGAGAATCACAGAATGCTTAAAATACTGAGAGTCAAAAAGAGGAAAGATTCAAATTAAGGGAGGAAGACTAAACCTTCAAGCTATTTTTACAATACCAGAACAGTGGATATATGTGAGTCAAAAGAACAGCAGAAATTAAAGTTGTTGTAACACATCTATGTTGGATCAGTTAACTCAAAGCAGTTAATTATCCTCATCTCTGCTCTGAATCAAGAGCTAATAGTGAGCTACATGCTATCATTTTACTTAGAGGTATACAGAGGTTTAGATCATATACGCTTCTTAATATACAGCTGTTAAAGAATATGATGTCCAGTACAGGACATCTCAAAGTAAAATGAATCCAAATAATTACCAAACTGGAAAGAAGAGGCAAAGACTTTTTAGTTAAGGAGGGAAGTAAGGTAGATGACTCTCAATTTAACAGAGATATTTACATCTCCAAGGAGTTGAAGCAATGCTTGTTTTAATTAAGAGGCATAGCTATCCTATTTCCAAGAAAAGGAAGAAATAAAATGAGTTGTAGGTAAAAACACAGCATCTATTCAGACCCTTCTGGGAGATTTCAAAGGGGAGACTAAGGATAAAAAACTTCACTGAAGACTAGATGCTGCTCTGACAAAGGGCTGTCTAGCAAGAAGGTGCTCTATTGAAGTGCAGAATACGTTGTGTTTTTTCTTTAAAAAAAAAGTAAACCCTGACTGCCACCTTATCAGGAGAAGACAGCTACTAGATAAGAGACCTTCGTGATTTAAGCTTAGTGTAAACAGATGACAGAATATAAACAATTTCTTTACCTATATTTTCCATGAATATTCATAACAATTCCCTGTTTTGTCAATAAACGCTTTCATTGAAGTTTATCTAACTTTCTCTGACATGAAGCAACATATTGGGGTGCATATTTGAAGCAGAGAGCATGCAAAAAAGCACTGTACTGTGAAACTATCAACACGCTTGAGAATCCAAGATAACTTGTAATTTCCAAAGTCAGTTGTTGGCTAATTATGAACGCCTTTTGATTCACTGTTTCCACAGCACTGTCAAGAAACTATTTAGATATTTTGCATGGGTTTAATGTAAAAAATAAATAAACTCAACATTCTACACATCCTTTATTCATTTACTAGTTCTGCCTTTCAACATAAGGAATCCCCCAAGAACTCCTAGGATGTGAATACACAGAAAGATGACAAGTTCAATACCGACCTTTTCTTTAGTGCAGTTATAAAGGAGTGATAATGCCATGTTTACAAATATAACATGAATTTTATCTAATCCTCCAAGAAATAGACCTTCTAACAAAGTCATATGGAAGTAGTGAATGAACAAGAGAATTGCTTTAAACTGAGGGAACAGCTTTCAAAAGTAACTAGTTGTAAAACACTTCATTAAAATTAGAAAATGTACTGCTCTATTTTTACTTTCATATTTTAAAGTGGTATTACAGATTAAAAATACTCCAGTAAACCATTTAATTAACAAAAATGGAAAATAGAGAGTGCTCCATTGTTCACTGAAGTTTTCTTCATTACTTTTATCTCAATGAGAAAATAATATATATCATGTGCATATACACAGAAACAAACAGTAAAAAAGCCCATATACGACTTGTACATAGTTAGCTGCTAACTTTTATATAGTTAGTTGCTATTCAATTTCAGTCACATTTGATCAATACTTGGATGACAAGCAGAACCTAGGTAGTCTTGATTTTAAAAAAATTACACATTTAACACCAAGGGAAATTTGAAAACAGACTATATGATATATTTCATAGAATCATAGAATCATTTTGGTTGGAAGAGGTCTCCCAGATCATCGAGTCCAGATAGAGTATGTTTTTCAAATATTTAAGGAGAACATAGCCCTGGACCATACTGTGATATCACTCAGTAAAGTGTTCTCCTGCTTAAGCATCATCAGTGCCCCGCAAAACCGAACAGGAGAGTAGATACCTATGGATGAATTAAAGTTGGTGCACAAGCATTGTTGCTGTATTGCATCGGGCACAATGTGCACAGGCACTGATGACAGCTTGTACCCTGATGTATGCAACCAGCTACTCTTTATTACTAGACCACTAAAGCACTTCCACACTCTACTCCAGAAGTGCTGCAGTGAATCAAAACACTCAATTCCCTGTTCGGGAGGGAATCAAATTTCTCGCACTCCTAGATAAAATGCAAGAACTACATTTGGAAAGTGATCGAGAGTATATTTTTCAACAGTATTATTTATACCACACCGCAATGAGTACTAAGAGACTAGGAACAGATGCATTGTGTCAGCCAACAGTAATTGTACTACAGTACTCAAAGTCTCTCTTCACATACATGATAACAGATTGTGCTAAAAGTAGTCTAGCCCTACTTAAACTAAAATTCTACCTTTTCTCCTTCATGAAATGTCTATGAACAAAAAGAGGAACTTCAATATCCTTCCACATTCTCTACTCCTCTTCAATATTATTTCACTGCATCACTGTAGTGCCTGTTCAAGTATCCATTTTTTGCTTCTAATCTATACTTACAGTTTCTAAATTTAAGCCAGAAGCTTCTCTTCAGTATTTCTACAATACATATTTGAGTTCATAAATATCACTTAAGTGACACTGTAAAAATAAGAAATATTTATTTTTTGATTGGCTTTATGTATTTGATACAAATGGCCACAAGGTTTAAGGTTGTGAGGGGTTTTTTTAACATCTAAAAAGGATATAAAAAAAGATTTTCTTGAAAACTGTGGAAATGACAGCACCAACTAACCTAAACCTAAATTATATCTCACTGTTGATGAGAAACCAAAGTTTTAGATTGAGTTCTTCATTTTACTATTAAAAGGTCTGGGGTTTAACTGCATTTGTATCTAGAAGGAACTACTGGAGAATCAACTTTGCCAGATTTTTCTCAATTTAAAATGCACCTAACATCAAATTAATATAAGTCACCATAATTTTTCAATTTCTTCAAGTGCTCCTTGAGAAACAAGGAAATACACAGTCTAAGTACAAGACGTGCCTCAGCTGTTGTTACTGAAACCCCTCTCTCTCGACCTAATCTTGAGTATAGTATATTCATGCTATTTGATCTCTAAAAAGTTAGTATTCTCCAAGGAAATTCCTGATTCAGAGCAGCAATTCAAACTCAGCATGAGAAGGCTTCCTTGTTTCAGAATTGAATAACATGCCTTTACAGAATGGCTACATTTATGGCTTTTCTTGAAAGAACAATCTGTGATCATCCAAACAGTACTTAAATGTTTTTAAAAGTTGCAGAACAAAATCTTAAGAAAATTTTTAAGCTATATAAAGATATAGTTTCAGAAAAAAAATTACCAACTGTAAAATACTCTGTTTCCTCTCAGATCTGAACAGAAGAGCATGTTTGGTAGAGCTCGCAGAGAAAGATGATCTACATGACTTCAAGATGAAGAGTGACAGGAGGCACAGATTTGTGTGCTCGATGACTTACAATTCCACTATTCAGAAACACACGGAAATTACACTTAGGAAAGGAGACAAATGAATGTCTGACTACCCAAACCCCACCAGAATTATGTGTACAGCCTCTCTTTAATGTGTTCATTTTATAGCAGCAGAGCATGGGGAATAATTTACTTTAAGAGGGCAAGAAAGGAATTATTATCTCCTACACTGTCAAACATGCTGGGAGATTTTGCAACTACACAAAAGGAATCGCCTTTGTTCATAGCAAAATTATGCCTATTATTATAAAATAATTTCTTAATAACCTTTTCCCTTCAAAACATTCAGGGTTGTTCCTTCACATTTAAAAATAGTTTTACAGTTCACCAACCTTAGTATTTTAATATCCATCAGATATATTTTATTATAAAACTACAGGCACATTCATCTACAAAGTGTAAGCTTATTAATGATGAGCCACGCAAGCTGGTATCATCACTTTAAATGTATGTAATACCAAACGACTAAGCACTGATATTAGGCAGTATTGTTTCATATACGATATTGATCTGTTTCATGTTATCCTGCTCCCTCAGCCTCGCTGAGACACTCCCAGCCTTTATCCCTGGCTTGGGTAAGTGCTCCGTTCAAGGTTCCCTCACTTCATCAGCACAGAGGGAATGGACTACAGGCAGTGCAGGAAACAAAGCTGAGGCTTCTGTAAATAAATGGATTGTAGTAAAGGCCTTGCAGTCCTATGGAGCAGCCGTGTTGTTGGGTAAGAGATCACGTACCCCAGAGACAAAAGTAAATAAAAACTTGCCTTGGTGAAGCTGCCTACAGTACAGCAAGATGTCAACTGGGAAGTTAGGACTTGATCATCTAAATTCTAAGACCAAGATATTTGGATAATACCATGACCCTTTTTTACACTGGTACTAAGAAAAAATTCAAATGATCTGGCCTATCACTACAGGCCATTCTTGTACAGCAATAATCAATCCATAACACAAACAGATTCCTTATTTCAGTATAAATTAAATATGTGCATCTATTGTAATTTTACTGTTAGAATTATTTTTCATATTAATGGAAAGTTACTCTATTCACAACAGAATACATAGAAGTTATTCTACATGGCAGATATCCCTGGAGAGCAATCCTCCAACCATCCCACCACAGCTGGATTTGTTGAATATGGCTCCCACACTAATCTTTGGGGATTAAAGTATTCAAGAAGTGTTTCATTGACAAGAAGCATTTGGAGCTTGATCTTCCCCTTACAACCTACCATCATCTACTAACCTGTTTGGAACAAGATGCAAAATTTATCTATTGTAACAAATGAACTGCTTAAAAAATTGCCTCATCAGCTCGAAGTATCCCTGATAAATGCATAGAACCAGTACGTAACAAAGAGCAGGCAAACAAAAAAACCCAAGGAGATACTTCTGAGGAAAATGTAGCAGAATTTAATTGTTAAAATAACACCTATAAAAGGTTCAAGATACTCTTCTTCAGTTAAAACACTGCATACCGATTAAAGCTAGCATAGATCCTCTGACTTCAGTGACACAGATGGGCATCGAGTGCACAAACCAAAGCAGGAATCAATTCCCACTTTACCCTACTCTCTCCAGCACCTGGCCACTCACCAGAAAAAAAAAAAAAAAAAAAAAAAAATCCCATTTGACTTCTCAAGACTCCACAAATGTCCACTAAAACAAATATAGGGCACCCATAGCTGCCTCAGAACAAAACAAACTCAGATAACCACACACTAAAGACTGAATTGCAATTTTGAAAGTTTTTTTAATGAAGAATACACAAGTCAACCAATCTCTTTCAAACTACCTCTTTCAAAAGCAGTCACAGCAAGAAGAAATGGCCTTTTAAAATCGGTACCTTCAGCACTTTCTGTTGTGATAACTCACAATTGCTAAGAATTTTGAATACAAAAATCACTAAAAAAAAAATCACCACAAAAACCAACACACTTTTTAAGTTAGAAGGGAGAAGGTAGGAACCCAGATCTTCATGCTACGCATTGAATCCCCTTATGCAGTAAAAGCAACAGAGATATGACTCTCAAACAATTTAACATCAAATTTACTTGATGATTTTCCAGATCTAATGACAGAAGTAAAAAGAAATAGGCTAAAGGGAAAAGTCAAAAGAATACTTACAAATTTATAACCCTATCCAAGTGGTGTTTTGAGCAAAATTGCTGGCTGCTCTTGTCTTGTTTATGCTGACTCTGTCCCAGCTGAACAAACCTGTGAAAAGCAGTAGACAGGAGAATAAATCAGGGAAAGTAAAAGAACTATCCCCCCAAAATTCAGCAAATGAAAGAAAATGACACCAAAAAATGAGTCTAAGTCATGATATGCAAATCACTGATCATAATCTACCTCTCTGGTAAACAAGACGGATTTTTAAAACTTTACAGTGGGTGCATGTGAGAACTCAGCAGCTCCTTTTAGCTTCAAAAAGAGTTGCCTATTAATTGGTGTTACTTAGTATGTCATGGGATAGAAACAAGCCTCTGCTCCTATGACATAGCCCGCTACAGTCAACTTCCTGTGTCTTTTTCAAGGCAACCAGTCAGATGAATAGCCCATGGGAAAAATCAACAGAGGAGGTAGAAAGTCTCTCGAGTTTCAGCTTTAAGTCAGTCCTCAGCCAAATTCAATCTGGTTTATTCAGCTCAAACGCTGTCAGTCCAGCTCACTTATTTCCAAGTACAACCTTTTGGGGAGAATTACCCCATCTCCAAATATTTGCTGGAAGACACTGAAGATGCAAAATACTGTTATGGCTTTTTTCTTGGCAATGAATTAGAACAAAATTTAAAAAAATAGTTAATCGCTAATCTTATTCACTCAGTCTAGGAGGAAAAGGCAGAGGGCTTCAAGTATATGTAGTCATCTCACACTTGAACTCAATTTGTTCAATCTCCAACACATTTGTGCTACTGAAAACAGAAGTACATGTTAGTTGTGATGTTAATACTTTAATTTTCTGAGGCAGCGGGGTTTTTTTAATAGTTAGCTTCCATTTAGCTTAAAAATAGTCTTACTGGTCTATTTCAGAAATATTTACTACATTTTAACAGAGGACAATTAACAGCGCAAAAGCAATTGCATGGAAGAGTGTACAGAAGACAAAGGAACAATACATTCCTGAACAGCTTATTGTGCCTTTTCTTTCTGCTCCATTCAGATTCTACACTGTAGAAACAAAAGCCTCAGAAACATGTGACATCACTTTGGATGTTCAAGGAATAAATACTTAAATTTCTAAATAAGAGAATTGTAAGTGGAAATAAACATAGTTAAGATCTTCTAGTGCAGGAGCTTGTTATTGAAACAAGCTTAAAAAACAAATACAGCCAAACTAAAGGTGTACGTATTTTTATTAATTGCTTCAAATTATCCAATATTCTGAAACAAACAAGACCTAAATTAACACAAACAAGTTACCAGACATCAATAAAATACCATGCACAGTTGATGCGCAGCATACATCCTCAAATTATTTGAGGGACCTCCTGTCCCTTCCAACCTCAACCATTCTGTGATTCTGTGATTTCTGTTTTGATGAGAATTAACACAAATTATCTCAGCCATCAGTGAAAATGGGCTGAACAGATACAAATTACTTTCCATTTGCATATGTACTTAATATGGATCAGTTGACGTAAAGTAACTTAACTTGTGGTACTTCATATCTGTGAGTCCCTGATGCTAATAAAGAAAAAAATACGTAACATGTCCAATGATGTCAAGTAGAGTCAAGATCTTAACATCTCCATTTCCCTTATTACAATAATAGAAAGAGTTGAAGTGAGAACTATAATCATACTGTGAAATAAATTGCTGCTATTCTCAAATGATGTACATTGTAATAAAGGATGTCAGTAAAATCTATACTTTCCACATAAATCAGCACATCAGACTATAAATAGCACTATGTCTTGTTAGCTAAAAGAGGTAAGGAATTTGTAACTGTTATATTTTTAAAACTTGCATTGCTTGAGGGAAATGAAACAAATGCAAGCTTTTTTTGTCTTGAAAAGGGTATAAATAGGGAGCTTCAAAGCCCCCACAGAGTTTACAGTGCTACTGTAACAATAGTCTGAATGTTAGTCCAGCCTGAAAAAATGGTAAAATGGGATGTAGCTCCAATTCTGGATATTAACGCAGAGCTGTTCATCTGCCCAAAGTGACTTGTAGTAGACACCAGCTCGCACTGGGCCATTTCCAGAACAATAACAACTACCTGGTATACCAAAGGGTAATTGTCAAATTGGCATCCATTTTCTAATGGTTAAAATAAAGAACCAAAGTTAGAGGTGAAGTTAAAAATTTCAGAGACAATGAGAAACATCCTCATCAACCCTTTTCAAGCGTACTATCTTCAAATTACTCAGCACATAGGAAATAGGTACAAATGGGAATTTCAAAGAACTAAAGAGTGTAAGAGAAGTAGCTATCCCTAAAGAAAAATTAACAGAAAAAGATTATTATATAAAAAGGAAAAAAAATGCTTTGAGAGGATTAATGAACTAAGCCAGGATTAATCATCTCATATCACCAAATGAGAAGGCATCATAGTGAATTAAAACTTCCCTAACAAATTGAAGAGGTTTCAAATAAAACAAGGTAATCACTGCTATTACACATTAGAAAATAAAAACAAATGCACACAAGCCCATTTCAATGTGTGCCTCACAAGTATTCACTTCAATATACACACAGTGTTTTTTCTGAGATGACATGTAGTTTTCTTACACCCCTTTTCTCAAACTCCATTAATTCTACATTCTAAGCAGGTGTTTGAAACATTGGTTTATTAAGCTAATGTAATTCATTTGCACTCCTGGTGTCTTCATAAGCAATCGCTCTCTTGGCAACAGCACTATAAGCCTTTAGGAACTAAGAGGGCCTTCAATTTGGATCTAAATTTCTCCAACTGATCTCCAGTACTGAATTCCCATTATTCTGACTAGTTTTCAAAGAAAAAGCTTGCAGTTCAGGAAATAATCTCCTCCACCAGGGAACTGAATAAATAACTTTTCGGTTCGATTTTAGTTCATCTATAACTGAAATTATTCTCGTTCAGTTTTGGTATGAGTTAAAAAAAATTCAAAAGGTTCAAATTAATTTCTGATGTAAGAAAAAAAGAAGATTTGAACCAGTTTCTTTTTAGCTTCAGTGTTATTCTGTGATATTGAGGAGAGAATTTGAGAACAATAGCTTAAGTACACATTTTTTAAACAATGGCAACAGACAGCCAGTGCTCTATGTGGGATTATGGCAATTCAGAAACAGCATTCCTGATAGAATGGTAGTCACTGCCTTTCACTGGAAAAGCATAGTATTAATTTGCTGATTGCTCTTCGGGAGCTGGCAGTTCATGGCTCCTGCAGGAGTGGCGACCACTGTCTTGTACAGGATAAAAGTCCAAGTTACCCTTAAATAAAAGCAGAAGTTTTTGTGTAGTCAGAGCTGGGAGGTGATACCTTGACGCTTGCCCACCAGCTCTTACCGGCTGTAGCTCCAACTGCTCACAGTAAGCCAGCAGCTCCCAGCTCCTGAGGAGAGCCTGCAGGTGCTGTGCAGCGTGCTCCCTCACATTTTAATAGCTTACGACAAAGTGCAGGAACTGAGTGGGAACTTGCTGGACCACCTAAGGAGCTGTATTTTGTCTTGCACCATGCTGTATCTTACTCATTTCCTGTATGTATAGCTTGAATTCACAAAACCGTTTATTAAGAACAAGTGGCAGTATGATGCTGTTCAAAATGCAGTGTGTAAGAGCACATTATTACACACACTACACTTAGTGCTGTGCATATATATACACACACACGTAAACCCACACATTGCATTTATTTGCATGTCATTATTTCATGAAACTCCAATAAAGGCAAGGGCCAAACTGACTTCTCCCTCTCCTGAAACTTACAGTACAAATATCCATCACTTAAATATCCATGCTCCTACAGTGTGGAGTTATTCTGACCGCTTTTCTCAGTTCTTCTGCTCAGTCTATACCAGATTTAGTAACAGTCTCAAGGTCTCCCTATAAAATCCACAATTTTTTATTTCAAGCTCAAAAGGCCAAGATGTTTCAAGAACAAGGCTGAGTATTATTCAGAAAAATAATCTTCCTTGAACGTCAAAAGTCACACAACTATTTAAATTTGAGTAAAAGGTAACAACACATATCTCTACAAATAAGACATTATGTTAAAAAAAGACAACTTCTGTTGTTTTGTATGCATTTTTATAGAAGAGGCTATTTCACTTATGACTGATTAGGATTAGCGTAATTCAACATTTGAAAAATGCAAAAATCACAGACTACATAGCTTAGAACCATGGGACCACTCCTAATATGGAATTTGCTTATTAATTTCTAGGAATATATTAAGTGACAGGTATTTCTATTGAAGTATCTTTTATTCGATTTAAGTACCAAATTTTGCATTCAGAGACATCTGCATAACTTCCACTGAAATCAGAGTTGACACAGACATCTGAAAACAGCTTGATTTTAAATACAGAAGAGTATATATATCCAAATATCTCTAAAATTTATGATTTAAATAAGTTTAATCAAAGGCAGCTCTTTGACAAGCTGTATTTATCTTTTACTGATTACCACTGGAAATTTATCTCACCTAGTGTATATTGTGAGATCATCTTCTGAAGGAACATCTGAAAGATTGACTCCATACACATCTTTTGTTGATTGCACTACATTCTGGAACATAAGAAGAACGATTCAGATTGAAGGTAGAGTAACAACATCCAAAGAAAAGTTTGCTTTCAAGCGAGGAATTCCTTCTAAATCTGAAAATAACTTCAAAAGTGCAGGCAAAACCAAATAAGTTTCTTATATACATAGTAATCTTAGCTTGTGCATGTTTTTTTTTTAAAGAAAAATCATTTATTAAAAATATTCTTCAAGACATTTGTTCAACAATTAAAGGAATGGATTCTTGAAAGATAACATCAGATAAAACAACATATTAGGAGAATAAATTATATTTATAGGACATATAATGATGTAGGTATTAAAATTCTGTTCTGTGTTGAAATTTAATATAGAATAAATCATATTCGTTCAGAACATGCTCCCACATTGACTTTCACATTTTCTGCTGTCATTTCTGAAATAATTACAAACTTCAGGCTGAACAAAACTATTTTTATTTTATATGTTACACAATCATGTCAGTCAACTATAACAAGGAGCCAATGCACATGCAATATTTCACTGTGTCAAATGATTCAGTGTTAAACTGAGGAGGTTCACTGACAAGACACGTGTGACTGCAAGTAAGTCAACTATAAAACCAGCTTCCTTTTAGTTCAAAAAGATCTGAAGTCAAAAAACAACTTTGGAAAGATATGTCCTGACCAGAAGTATAAAAGCATTTTATTATTAACTTTTGTGATGTGAATAGAAAGGAACTAGCTGTTTGGGTCGCCCCCCACCCTGTAACAATACAATTTTTCTCTACTCTACAGTTGCTGATATAAAAAATACCAAAAATGCAACTCCCTGACCAAACACCCAATAATTCTGGAATAACCATATATACTCAAGAATGCACCTAAAAACATAAGCTTACAAATATCAACTCTTTCACACGCAAAAATAACCCACACTACTGTTTTTCACCCAAACTTCTAGTATTTTTGAACAATACTACACACAATCCATTTTCACAAATGAGAAGACAGTAAAGTGCAGACTGACACTGGTTAGAGTGCTAGTAAGTTGTCAGTTTAGCTAACAGAGACCTAAGATGGAATATTTGTAAGCTTAGGCTTTTAAGTGCATTCTTCATTAAAGTTTCTTTTTTATGTTAAGCTTAACTTCGGGGGGGGGGAATGTATCTGAAATATTTCCATCGTTTACCGGTTCTAGAAAATAGATGCTTATTTAATCAACTAGATAAGATTATCACCTTTACCAGTCATAGTTGTTTTGTTTCTTGTTACATTATTCAGTTTAGCCATCAAGTTTTGAAACCCTCCGTTACAGGTCATCTTTTTAAACTTTTTAACTACATGTGTAGACACAACAAATAATTGCCATTGCCAGAAAAATAATTTCAAAACATTTCTTGAAAAGCCTCTATTTGATGCTCTACTTAGCCTGGTAATGGAAAAACAACACTTCACAAGCTAAATGAAGATCAGCTGGTGAACATGTTAAAATCTAATGTCTAACACAGTCTTTAAGATTACTAATTTTTATGTTTGGTTTCTGAACAGAAACCTTCCATAAACATCATGCCCTCAAAAATAATGTATCTAAGAGAAGCTTTGTACTTTTGAAGAGAATAAACAAATTTACAATGGTAGGCAGACATTAACAATAACCCAAGTTAATTGCTAACGTAGCAATTCAGCATAACTGAATAGGTAATCCTTTTCAGCACTGCAATTTTAATAAGCAATGACACAAATTAACAATGCAAATTATGACTAAAATTCAATGCATGAAAAGGTGCTAATAAAATGGAAAATATTTCTTCATGTGCATTACTAAAAGTATCAGAACAGCTCACCCAATTGTAAGCCATTAAAATTCAATACTATCTTAAGCCACATTTTGTGTTTACATGTATCTTTCATTCAAGCATCTTAAAAATCTAAAAAAGATATCTTAGGTCTGAGTGTTGAAGTATGTTCAATACACAGATGGAAAAACTGAAGTGAGGAAAAACTGAAGTGAGGTAACTTGTGCAATGGTAAGAATCAAGAATAAAATTTCAGGTTGGATTTCTGTTGTTAACCCTCTAAAAGCAATCTGACTTGCTGGAAAACAGGTACTCTACTATTCAGAGATAACGGAAAATTTTCAGATAAAATATCTTCCATAAACAGAAATAAATGCACCTGTATTGGCATAGCAATTAATCCAAATTGTCCAAAATTAATACCACATGACTTTATAGTTATTTTATTGAATATGCTTCATTAAGATTAGAAAGACGACAGTGGTGTACAGAAGGCTGAAAACCCATTATCTGAGAACAACCAACCCTAGGCTAAAGACGGAATGGAATGAAAATTTGAATTGTAGCAGGAAAAAAAGGCAGTTTTATTCTCTGTTGCCTATCAGGCACTATATTTATACTGACTAAGGTCATAAATACTGAAGTTTCTTCAAAAGTGATGTACAAGCACAACACTATAACCACTTAAATTAGCTGTGACAAAAAAAAAAAATAAAATCCCCCCCAAACCTCGCAAAACAACATAAGTATTTTGCAAATTTGTATAATCTCCATTAGCATATCCTTTTGCTAAGACATTTTCAGTGGTACTCAAAATGGATATCTACAAGAAAGAATTTGAAGAAATGTTACACAAATTAATAAAATAGATATTTCCATAATACTTCATACAAATTAATATTTTCATTAAATTAGCACCCAAAGGATTCCAACAGAAGTGGAGTTATGCTAGTAAAGAAAGATCAATAGCCCACAACTGAGAATACACATTCTTTTCATATGATTGCACATACACGATTATCCTGCCATTATCTTCAACCTTAGTAGTACTAATAGCATAGGACCAATGTGACAAAATTATCATGCACATTTTTGGAGTTAGTTTAATTTCATTTTTTTTTTTTGAAATGTCAGACCATATAATTATGAAAAAGCAGTTTAAAAATCTTCACATAAATCAGGCTGAAATTTAGCCAGGTTGAACATTAATTTACAGATTGACACCTGACCAAGTGGCATCATGCAAAAGGAACAGATTTGTAATTGAAAGAGGTGGTGCTCAGGACCTCAGATCCATACTACATGTCTTTTAGGGGGTTTGCTCCAGATTTGCTCCTGTGGACTAAATGATTAGGTAGGTAGATCAGGTACATTCCTGGAGAAGCATCTCACAGTTTAGTTTTATCTAAAAGGAATCCCATTTGCATGCTGCAAGACCACACCATGATGCGAGTCAGAGCATGGTAAGGGATGATGATCAGAAGTGCCCTACTGGTCTGAATTAACACACTGCCATAGATATATTTTATGCTTAATATTACGGACTACACCTGACCTGAGTACCTTTCAAATGCTATAGCTTTCCAACAGTATTTTTCATTTTTTGAAAATGTTATTTTCCATTGTGTTTCACTATTACACAACAAGAATAATAGCAAAGTTTTATAACCAGTTTTGCTAATATCTACACAAAGAAAATAAATTGGAGACCCTTTTCACTTAATTTCTTAGTGCTTTACTTCTTCTGACTGTTTTATGACATTTACTGGTTGTTTTTTTTAAAGGAAATGTTAATTTTAAGTCCATGATTAGCCTTCTTGCCTGCCACAGTAATTTCTTACCTCTGTGATTTTTGTATTATCTCCTGTATCAGTCACTTTTACTGGAGTTGAACGTTGAGAAACAGCACCTTCATCTTCTTTGTCTGTCCCAGAATCATCTTCAGAACTACTTGACACTGCTTCCTCACTTGGGGGTGGTGGAGCACTAGCAGCTGTTTTGCGCTGCAGCACTGTTTCTTCTCTATTACTTTTGTTCCTATTATGAAAGGCAGTGTGTATTTATGAAATCAGCAAGATATTAACAACAAATATTTAAAATTCATAACTTTTATTACAGTCTTACTGGGGGAAATTATTTCTATCCTCTGGAACAACTTACTGCTCATCTTTTTAATCCCCCAATTGATTTCCTTTTCATCAATCTCTTCTTATTCCAGAGCATTTAAAGCGAGCTCACAGGATTATGCCAGCTTTTCTCCACCAGTTCTCTGACTCTTTACTTAAATCCCTCCCCCAGACTGAATGAATAAAAAGGAATAAAAATTCATTGAGACATCATCTTTGGTTTTGATCCGGGAAAAAGTTTCACTTTCTGATTAACAACATTATCCACTTCACTTTCTTATTCTTGGGCCCAAAAATCTTAATCATAATGTGACTTCTTTTCCCTTCCTTTTCCATACCTCTCCCCTCAACTTAGTTCTTTAATCAGCAACAGTTCTTTATGCGGCATGTATTTCTCACTTTAGAAATTCTAGTCAATATAAAGAGGTGCTTTATTTGTAAGAATTCTTCAAGATACAGCATGTATATATTTGTAGGCTAACAGTGGGTTTAACGGTGCAAGCTCTGAAAGGTACACGTTACTTTACCCATCAGAAATTGTACCACCCTTACATCCTCTACATCCTTTCCTACTGGCCATAGAAGGGTATGTGGTCTCAGACACTGTCACAATCTTTCAGTGACTCTGGAGGAACAGGGACTGGAAGGCAGGTAATGAATATGTTTATAGACCAATCAGTTCTGGAAACAGGGAAGCAACATCTCCTCCTAGCTGAGGTGACTGTCCATACATACACTGACATTGTGTGTCACTTACCCTAAAGGAAGGCCCTAAAGGAAGACAGCAGCATGCTAAGAGGCTTTGACAACAGCATGCAGTTTGGTGCAAATGCTATTTTGAGTTGCAGCTCTAGTGTTCTCATCAGCAAAGGCATGGAGGTCACCAGTATCACTTGAGCTGTAGTGGAGCACACCGTGACTGTCACAGAGTTCTGCCTTCTGCGGTCAAACCCATACAGCAATTTATCCCTGTAGTGAATTAGCTAAACTTTATATGCTTTAGGTACACATATAAACAAGTAGGAGAGCCCTCCCAAAGGTTCTTGATCTGAGGGCATACCCCAGCCCCAAGGACATTAACATATCATTAGAATTCTTACAGCTGGAGCAAATGCCTTACAGGAAAAAACAACACAGGTAAGTTTAATTTCTGAGTCAGCAGAAACTGACATCTCCTTAGATTGAAATTTACAGAAAGTTATGAGGACATACTGCCTTCTTTTTAGTGAAAATTAAGGTTATCTTCCCTACTTTTCTAAATGAGATGAAGGTCACAAGAAAAGCAGTCCTTTCTGAAAGCTGAAGAATGGAGCAAGTAGCCAAACACTCATAAGAGTGATACGCCCACCCTCAACATATACTCAGAAGGCGGCCAAGATCTAATTGTCCTAGGGGACCAGAACACTTACAGATGAAAACAGATCACCAAATCCTCCAGAAATGTCATAGTAGACCAAAAGATGATGACGACAAACGTGCAAGGCAAAGATACCACCTCCGCCAAGGGCTAAATATGGGTAAGGTGGAAGACTGAAGCCACCTTTTACCCCAGTACACAGCCAATGCATGGGAAGCCTTATGAGCAATACCCAGGGAGTCCTGGAACATGGCTTTGATCCAGCTGATTCTCTATCTCCTAACAATCCCTAAAAATCACAGTGGAGAGCTTGAAACAAAGTGCCTGAGAAAAATGTATAATGGTCAAGTATTTAATGGAATATCTGGACAGAAATTATTTAGTCCAAAAATCTGACATTATACTAAAGCAGAAGAATAAAGCTTATCCTCAAAAGTACCCATAAACTCACAATTCTTAGCAGAGGTAAATTGTATAACTGTTGAACAGTCTTTCTGCTTATTCCCAGGGAACATCAGTAGCATGAAATCATGTTCTACTAGGGATAAGCATAGTCTGCTGTCAACATTTATTGACAGTGAGTCCCTCAGGGTCAAGGCACAACGGATGTTATTTATGAGACAGTCAAATTTTGTAGCTTTTAACAGAACAGCAAGTTTTCCGAAATATATAATGTTGTGACAAGCACAGGTTTAGCCATTATTGACAAAAGTTTTCCTTAATATGAGGTATCGAAGAGAGAATGAAGTGGTTCAGGTAGAGTCCCCATAGCCCTTGTGTGATGCAGCAGGTCAAACACAACAATGGAATAAATAAAGTAACAAAGCAAGTCCAGGATGCAAAAGCAGCTAAATGAAACATTCATTTGTCCCAATAACTGTTGCTGAATTGTTTTAAATAATTTTATCTATAAATATTTTAAATAACATTTTTTATCAAAAACTGTGCTGAAATTGGCATTTATTGCTGTTTCAGGATATGTTCTGTTTATTCAAAATTTATTCAATTTTTTTAAAAAAGACAACAATAGTATATGCATGCCTGTCATCTCCAATACAGAATACAGTTGCCACTAGTACGAAGAGATGACCAAATTTTAACAATCTCTGCATCTTTGCTCTAGATAACATTTTCTCATGAGTTTCAATCAGAGGAGTAGAAGAAAAGATTAAACAAATCTGAATAAATAATTCTCAATGTCAAATGAAAATCTCAAATTAGAGATGATTTTCAAAGTGTACAATTCTACAGTATAAAACCAATGATTATTTTTATTTCCCATGTAACAAAGAATATGCTACACAGACACACACACAGAGTTTATATATTCACATTACAATTTCACTATTATTAAACCAGAACAAAATGTTCTATTTCAGACTTACCCCAGCACTGATTTTCCAGTTTCATCAGGTTTTCGAACAGTAAATGGACTTGGATCAATCCCCACATTCTTAGGCATAAAATCTCTGGCAAAATAGAAAGGAAAAACTGTTCATGAGCAAAGTTCAACACATACAATTTTTAAATTTTCTAGAAGAACCACCTCTAACATTTATCTTTGAATTAAAAAAAAAAAATCATTATAAAAAGAAATATCAAGTTCTAACTTAATCATTACAAGTTAAGGTCATGTAAATATAAACCCCCTAGGTATTTAAAAAGCTTTCAGTTGCATTATTTAGTCCCATAAGAACAGCTGCAAACATTACCACTTGCCAAAGAGGCTAGAGCTATGTGCTCCATCCCTGTGCTGAAGAAGCCCTGTAACTCAGCGACATTGTTTTCAAAATGCTGCCAACACTCAAATTGGGTCAAAAAGCTACATGAAACATAGTCTGCCTGGAAGTCTTTAGCTAAAGCGTGATTAAGATTATGCTTAGAATATCCAGCTGATTGCTGCTAACAAAAAAATTATCTGGCCAGCTGTGAGACCCTGACGAACTGAAGAAAATAATTGTAAAATGAAAGCAGAACAATTAGAAAACAATTGCTTTGAAGGTAGCCTCTGCGATCTAAGGAGTCCACAGAGAAAAGCCCATTTCTCAGCCTTCAAGTGCCCAAACATTTGGCATCTCGTAATAGAAAATAACTGGAAAGTTAAGTACTATCTTAACAGAATTTTTTTTAGAGTAGCATTTCCCTTTCAGTATTGTGATTTAGTTTCTAGAAGTTTGCTAAATTTAAAGCTTAAAAAAACCCAAATCAAACATCCCACAAAACCTATCATGTTACACAGATTCAACCAAATAAATCAAATGTACATTTAATTCACACCAAATCAACTTCTAGTTAAGGATTTATAGTCCCAAAACATCCCAATATACCGGGTAGAATTGGTCATTGCCAAGCAGAAGGTCTCATCAAAACTGCTCAACTCATATGGCCGAAAAAACTCATTGTGGATATCAATTTCGTCTTCATACTTGTTGAATTTCTTCACTGTCAACTTGCGTCTGTTTTCAGCACATGTCACTGGGGAAAAGAAAAAAAATAATCTTTTTACTAACAATTACCGACTCTGCAAAAATGTAAACAAACAGTAGCCTGCTTACCTAGCCACCCTACCAGGCATTTTTCTACAGCCATATCCCCACTAAGACAAAAAAATATGATATGAAGATGATGATGCACAGCACGTCTTTAATAAATTTGTTTTATCATCCACCATAATTTGATTTCCCTTCATGACAACAATTCCTAATAAAGCATGCTCCACAGTATCCCAGAGAAATAAGACACACTAGCTATACCCTGTCATCTGCAACAGGAACATAATCATCAGCATAGACTATAAATGTATGTTAATGGGGGGGGGGGGGGGGGAAGAATGAAGTGTGCCCTGGCACATAAACATATGGAGATCAAGTTTTAGCAAATTACATACCTCTTGCATCCTGCAGTTGAAAAATCATAGCTCGGGGGGGGGTGGGGGTGGGGGGGGGTATTTAGCAATCATTATGGAAACATTTTTTTTCCCCCAGATTTGGGATCTAAAACAGTTAAAAGGGCATTTGTGACTAAAACTTCTTTTTCAAGATACTCTGTAAGGCAAGGAGCAAATATAATTCTTACCTTCATCAAAAGGAAGAGGTAAATGCTTGAGCACACCTGTGGTCCACCAGTAAGTATAGCTGTATAGGAAAAACAGATACACAATTGACACAGAAGATTTGATCTTGTATCCAGTCTAAACATTTGTACATAACAGTTACCCAACCATACAGTGTCACTTTAGTAAACATTTCTTTGTAATTCCAGTGTGGAAGAAAGTAAAGAATTATCCTTGGATGGAGGACCTTAACAGGGCCCTACCCTACTACTTCGCTCTCAAGCCATGAAATTTAAACACATGAAGCTCAATACAGGTATGGAGTTCCATTAAACAAACATTATATTTTGTTCCATTAAACAAAATATATTTCAGGTGCCAACCTCTACAGTACTGAAAATTAAGGTCTTAGTCCATATAGAAGGTATTTATGTATTTCTCTTGTTCTGGTCTTTAAAAAAAGAAAAAAGCAAGCATCAACCCCCACCCCACCCACCACTTGTTATTCAGATCCTAAAATTTAGGAAAAGGGTACGAAGTAGTGAAGGTCAATGACAATAAAATCGTAAGATTGTCAAAGCAGCTGACTTTTACACATAGAAATACATTTTGATGTGACAGCTGTCCTAAGTCTGAGAACTGTGTGTTGGCATAGCTAACAGCAAAAAACAGGGCCTGCTGGAAGCTTATTCAGGATTTCCGAAAAATAACAAAGGAAGTCAAGCAACAGTCATAAAATAAAGCATGTTTTATCCTTCATTCATGTTTACATGGTTTTATTTTCTCTTCTCAAATATACTTGAATTTCTTCTCTAAATTATTCTGATAGTTCCTTCTATTTCAAACTTGGGATGAAAAGACATTTATCTTCATCGATTTTTATTTCAAATATGTGTGTATTCACAATACTGTAAGGGCTGTAATCAGAGTAGTAACACGGTTATCTCCTACTCATGTCAATGTAGCCATTTGGAGCAGAAACAATGGGTGTATTCCCATGCCCAGAGACGGACTTGTTAGTGGGATTTAGCAAACGGTGCAGAACAGGCAGGGCAACACACTTCCATTCCAAGAACCGTACGTCCTAGAGAGAAAGGAATGAGTTATGCCTGACAGTCCCGTCTCTTCTTGAAGTACTGTATCAGGCCATGCTAGCAAGACGTTTTCTCCAGTGCCTTCAGAAACGAAGCAGACATACCTAGTTTTGCTGCTTGCATAAATAATAAGTAATGTGGCAACACAGTCTCCTTTTCCATATTCACTGTCCTTTCATGTGGATGACAAATTACATAAAAGTAATACAAGAAATTTATTATAAAATCTCTTCTTTCTGATGGAGAGGCAAATACAATATAGGAAAAGCAGAGACAGTCAAAGGAACATCTTCCTTCTCTTCCTATAGCTTTGATTTTTTAATGAGTTTTCATTATTTCCTTTGCTGCTGTGCCCAAGGAATCCAACAGAGGCACTGCACAGAGAGGCAGGAAGAAGTTATACATAGAACTTGTCCAATAGTTTGGTAGAAACAAAAAATTACTTGGAAAAGTTTTTTTCACCTAACTACTTACTACACGAAGGTGTCATTTTGTTCACCTGAGAAAACATCTTGGTTGTATATTGTAAGTGCTCAGAAGGAATTCTGGCCAGAATGAAAGCTAAAACTAATTAACAAGTAAATGAAGAACGCCAACAATTTTTCTCAAATGTTCCACCTCATTTGAGAACAGTATCTGTGACAAATAAGAGACAGTTGTTTAACAGGGTAACAGCTGAAAGGGAGACTAGGACATTTGTATATTTGCGATATATCAGCTGAATTCATTTTTGACATACAATAATGTTCAGAACCAGTAGGCAATAAAATTAATGTGGCATGTTCCATGTGTGCCTGAAATAGCACTTGGTTGTATGGCTGGTATGAGCTAGCATCAAGAGAAGCCTCAGGAGACAATACAAAAGGATTGAAATTCAGAAACAGTCATATCACATGCCAGCTGCCATGACGGGTTAATGGAATAAGCAGCCAACAGGGACTGAACACACTGTTTAAACACTTGCAGTTTTTGCCAGACAAAAACCTAAATGCAGATATTCAGATCTACCATTTGTGATACAGAGCTTTCAGACTCACAGAATGAACAGAGATACAAACAGCGAAATTCCTAAAAGAGATCATTTATTTAAGAAGTCTAGTACTGTCCTTATTATTAAAATGGGGTTTTTTAACACACATTATTTATAATCCTTAACAAAATCATTCCACATTGTGAAGCACTCTAAAATTACTTTAAAATTTTTATGCTTTACCTCTATTATTTCTGTATATTACCGTGCAACTACAATGGAATGCAAATGAAGAAAAATAGTCTTTAAAATAAGCTAGACATGGCTGAAAGGAAGGTAGAAAATCATGGGCTTCTTGATATGCACAGCTGCAGACTAAGTGCATTACACAAGAAAAATAAACAAATGTTATCCTCATCACCTAATCTCAAATACAACACTGACTTAATAAATCTGACCATCAAAAATACACCTGTATATTGCTTAATGAGACAGTGGTAACTGTTACTTCAGTAAAATAGTGAAGCATTTCACGCTGCAGGCTAGAGTTTCTTATGAAATGAAACTTCTTTTTTCAATACAACAGGAAAATAACATACCAAAGCAAATCCTTCAAAACACCGACATCCAACATTTTTGGTAATCTCTTGAAGGTTTGGGGTTTTTTTTAAGTTTTTGTAAAATCTTAAAAAACAGTAAGCTACTTTTTGACAGGCTGATCAAATTATTTGGTTAACAGCATGCATTTTTTAAATTAATTAGAGCAATACCAAACAAAAAAACAGAACAGCAAAATACCTTCGCCTGGTCTGTGACAGACTGAGGGTGTTCTTGTGATGCAAATAAAAATCAGTGGGAAGTTCCCAGAGATGAGGTTTTCCTTCTGTAGGCTTGAATACTCCCAGAAAGAGATTGATAGAATCTTGCCTGTCTGCATCTGTTAGACAAGAGGTACACTTAGCACCAGGTACATTGCAGAGCGCAAGCCCGTTCAGACATTTGCTTGCTTGTTATGTTTGCTCCTCACAGACAGAGTGCGTGTGTCCTACGACTTCCACAGGGACCTCTGGGCTTCAACCACCATAACGAAACTCATTTAGACCTGACCTTCTGCTACATTGCAGTGCACACGGGGCTGGTACCAGTGCTGCCTCCTTCCTTGGCTTCTCTCACAGGAGCCGAGGCAGAAGCTCTGCTTAGAGGCTTTGCAGAATTAAGATCTCATCCTGCAGCTCTGTCTCCCACCTCTGCATATATGTGTATGCATGAAGCATGTGCACGTATTTATGCAGGTGTCAGGGTATCTGACATATGATGAATTTACTGCAGTCTAAATAACAGAAGAATGATTTAATGAAATGAAACAGTATCTATACAATACAGACGTTTCCCACATCACGTACACTTTATGAATTCTTTGGGTTTTTCCAGCCAAAACATAGTCAGTAAAATGATTAAACTTCACAAACACCTTTTAATAATTTGGACTCCTTTTCCTGTTGGCTTAAATCATCAATTTCTCTTGCCATACTCTAAGCTTCACCCAACTAAATAAGACAAGTGCTAAAATCTGTAGATGAAGCATGACAAGAAACATTGTTGTTCACTTTACATCTTTAAAATCTCTCTTGCTACCCAGCTGCAGATAGGATGAGTTACAACAGATATGAAGAAAAGCCGGAGTCAGATGAGGGCTTGGGGATGGTGAATGGCTTTGCAAGCAGAGTCACAGGGGCAGAGGAAGGCTTACACACAAAGGGTCTTCAGATATGGGGGAATATGTGGAGAATTGAGCTCTATTTGTGCCCTGAGGAATTAGCATGTGGAAAGCTCTCATCTCCACACTCATTTGCACTTCAGTAATCATCAGACAAGGAATAGTTCAGACTGGTTCAATAGGTAGTATTATTTCTTCAGTTCTCTCCAGATTTCAAAAAGAGTATGATGAGAGTTGAGTGTCCCTTTAACGACACACTGCATCAAAAAGACAAACTGAAGTCTCAGTATACCAGAAAGCAGGTAAAAAAATAGGCAGAATCCACAAAGCGGTGGTATGACAGCAAGGACAAAGTTGGTTCCTGGCCACCACCAAAGTTTCAGTCAATACCTATTTCTCCCCAGAATTCGAACATCTCTTCCCTCTGTGCAACGTATAGTATTTTTCACAGGGAATTAAGACATAAAAGCAGCTGACAAATGAAGTGCTATATAGAAATTTGGGGACAACATGAGCATAGAAAAGTACAGTACTTTACAGAAGTGTGTGTATGTGGAGGTCAGTATGTGGAAGTGGGTTCTTCAGTATACACAATCATATGGTGTAACAGGGCAAAGCATCAGAAAAATGGAAAGAAAGGGGAAACCTCTTGATGTTGCTTGGCTGCCCTTCCCTACTTAGAGGGACTTTCATCTGCAATCTGGCTTTTTTCTTCCCTTTCTCTCCACTCCTACTCCCTCCAGATACTTCTACTGTCCCTTCAGAGCACTATTCCACAAAGGTACTTATTTTACCTTCTTTCTTGCTGCTCACCTTCCCAATTTTCTTAAGAGGATCAACTTATAAACACTAACTCTTCTACACAGTAATACTGAAAGCATATGGTTTGCAGGCCACAGGGTCACAGTTTAACCAAGACATAAGGAGAGAATGAGGAAGGCCAGGAACAGTGCAAGAAAGCTATGCAAAACTCAGTAAAAAGGTCTGAAAAAAAACAAACAAGAAAAACCTTGTTGAGGACACTGAGAATTAAAAAGAAAGGAAAAGTCACAGGCAAAAACATGTATTCTTTCTTCCCGATAAGTTATTTACTTAGTGGTTTAAAGAAAGTGCTGCACAAAACCCAAGACAGCTCTCTACTTTAAGCATAGGAACCGGAGGATACCTAAAGACAAAATTAATTCATTAACAATAGGTTAAAATTGGTGGTAATTTCTGAAAGCTAAAGGCAGAGATAAGCGTCCTTTGTTCATTTACCATTGTTTCACCTGCCAGGAACAGAAGGTATAGTGAAATTGTTAACTACATAATTGTAAGACAATTGGAGTAAAACAAGACAATTCAGTTAACAAACTATGTCACTACTTATATGACAGATGCTAAAATGAAATAAAATTAAATGAAATTTGTTCTGTGAAAAACAGCTTGAATTTAAACCCATACCAACTGAATTAACCAATTCATTGTCTGAAATGGTCTATAGCAGTGGTTCATTAAAGCATCCTTCACCTTGCACAGCAAAAAAAACAACTGTGCTGTTAAATGTTACATTGCAAAAGGACTCAAACTCTCTTTTTCATTTATTCTTTCAGTTGTGCAGTTGTGTTTTAAACTTAACAGGACATTTATCAGACAATGTCTTTCTACTGTCTTACTTCTCAACTTGTAATTTAAAAGTAGGTAAAAACACATGTAACAAAGGTTTTCTGTGCATAAGTCTTCAAGCAGGCACAAACATATATATACACACACACACACACATACGTGACTGGGGAAGCAGATAGTTAATTTGAAAGGTGACAATCCTCCCCCTGCCTTACTTTGAGGGTTGAACAATTTTATGACTTAATTTTGAACAAAAATAATGAAAGCTTTTGTCTTTCTTTGAAACACTGGCCAGAGAAAACAGGATATTGAGCTTTTCAGATCAATTTTCTAGATAAGAAAATCTCTCTTTTCAAAAATAAATAAATAAGAATGTGTCAATGCACTGTGGAGCACAGACAAAAGAGCAAACAGGTTTTCTCCCGTCATTGTTAGCACTGAATGTTATAATTATGTACAAGCAAGTAGAAAGACTGCATTGATTTTTCAAAAGATACTGCAATGTACGTGTATACTAGCACATTTTTAAGACCATTTGAGAAAACAGGAACTGAAGGGGCCATTTAATTGAATTAGCCTAAAATAATCTACTGCTCTCAATCTGAGTTTGCAACTGCACTACATGACAAATTAGTAAATCATGAGAGATTCAACACAATTGGGACTATAACGTCCCATGACTAAAAGGTTATAGTAATTAAGTTTACTTTCATACAACACTAAAAGGTAGTTTACTATGTCCAGTCCTGTTTGTGGATAGATTATTCCAGATTCCAGAAGCTTATTATGCATGTTGCAACTCTAGCACTGAAGTCTGCAATGTCACATTACTTTCTAAAAGGCATAAAAGCTAGAAGAATATTATTTGGAATACTATTTCCAAATTTCTCCGACAATCACAAATGAAAGAAAAATGTTAGAATTCAACTAATCAGAATGCCAGCCAGAGAGGGTGTTGACGGAACACCTAATTTTTAGCTAGATGATGTTCTTTTTTCTGGTACAACTCATTTGCTTATAACCAGGGTACTTCTTCAAATAGTTGACTTCCCAAACTACACTGCACCCTCTACTTTTTTCGAATGCTAGAATTAAAAACATGCATGAAAAAAACCCCAGAATTTTTGCCTAAACCTGTAAGATTTCTTCAAGCTACCACAAAATTAATTGTCCCATATTTTTAGTAGGAAGCTTTGGTTTTCTTCTAAGCTTCAGTCACTAGCTTGATCCTGAGAACATTTTTTTAATTCTTCACTCTTCTATTATATAGGCAATACATTACAAATTTATAGGTACAGAAAATCTATAGAAAAGCTAAGCCACATATCATGAACTAGGGTGAAACTGCATTCAAAGTTCTTTTTCTTACAAGTCCAAGTCTTATCTACTGGATCAGTATCTCCAGGCAAGTCACTTAACCGATACATGTCTTTTTCTCATCTGTACAACTTAATTAGTAGTGATTATCCTGAGAGCTTTGAGGTCAACAGATGAAACCATTTTCTTAAAAGTGTAAATTATTTTTAGAATCATGTATTTTTTATGATAGACAAACAGAACAAGTGTGGCTAACTGATTTATTTAGGCACTGTTAGCAGGTCCCTTGTAATCTTGTTCTGAATCTGATATACTGTATGACTTCAAGCAAATCACAAACATTTTGTGTGTACTACTGGTACATAAAATTCATAAGCATTAAAAAAAAGTTTCTCAGATCAGAAATACAAGGAAATGCTGGCTCATGAACTGGCTAGCCCTCAGATTTTTATGTGTATGTTAAAGGATATGTGATGGACAGTAACAATAACGAGTGCAGTATAGCAAATCAGAATCTTGTTCTAAAAACTCTTCCTTTATCTCTGCTTTCTGAGAAAACTTCAAGAATAAAATGATCTCTCTCAATGTGTCACATTAACAGGCTTGCAGATGCCACCTGAACGGGCAGTGTTGGACAGTGAACTTTTAAATTTCACTGAAATGAATCTTTTAAATTTCATACTAAAAATACAGGAAATAGAACGTTGAATGCTATGTTTCAACAATGCCATCTTCAAACACAAGCAATGCATAAAGCACCAAAAATATTTGGCTCAAATGAGATCAAATACGAAACCCATACATTGGGGAAAGTGTGCAGCACCTTTATGAAAGTTGCATTTTTCATACCGACTTCAGTAAAGACTAACACCTGTTTGTGCGCTCAGCTACAAGTGCGCCCAGGTGACAAGATGGACTTTTTTCATTCTGTATTCTTTCTTTTTTTTGTAACATCTTTTTCAGAACAAGTTCTTTTATTACTAAAACACACGCATATCTTGACTATCCTTGCAAACAGACCACAACCCCACATGTGGATCTAGAACTTTGCTCAAGCTTCCATCTAACCATTTAAGTGGCTGGCATAAAAGTGAACAGCTTCAGAGATTTGTTCCGTCTTGTACTTATCAGTACAGGTGATACTGCAAGTGTGCTTCCTTTTGCTCATAAGAATTGATGAAGCCATACCTTATTGCTACTGCAGACAATAAGAGACCATATCACTGAAATAAACAAGCTCTCCATTTCTCATTTAATTTGGGCAAATATGATACATAAGTACATTAATTACATTCAGAAACTACTTTAAATGCTGTGCTCTCACAGTTGGTTACATACACAGAATTGTCACTAACAGAAGCAATAACTTCAGCCAAAGAAACCAGAGATTACTGAAGTACTTCTAGCCAGTGATCAACTCACTGTTTTAAAGTTCACACAGTTTCTAAATAATTGCAGTTTACTAGGAAAAAAAAAAAAAAGTAACTTCTTTCCTTGGCTATGCAGCTTTTGTGAAAAAGAGTAATAGAGGACTGACACAATATTTAGAACACAGTAGCACTCAATGTTTCTCATCCTGACATGTCTTAGACTGTCCTTTGATCATTCTTTTAGATCTTTCTCACAACTTCTAAAAACACTAAGCGTTTCTTTTTCAGTTATTTTGCATAAGGTATGGCTCAGCATTTTTCAGAGGTTTTCTCTTAGCAATGTTGTCCAGAACAAAGTAGAACAGTATCAGTCACTGATACGAGCTAGTAAACAAGTAAGCTAATATTTTACAACTTATTTAACTCAAAAAAAAATAGCTTATTTACTTGGTGGACCTTACTTTTTTAATTTAATTTTGTCTTTTCTGCCACAGATTCAACAGTTAGTAGCTTCTATTCATACAAAACAATTAAATGCATCAGAGCTTGCTTTTGGTTTGAAGTCCCCAGGAACTTCACAAGAAATACTCCACTTGAAGCTGCCTACTTGTGTAGATTTAGATTTAGCAGTTACTTGATATTGTGGAAGCCATTCTGTCCATCGTTTTAACAGCTCTGTAACAGTTACCTGCTTGTCCATTGACCTACAAATGTCACTGGCAGTTTCAGTGCTACATGTGTACATTTTCTAAATTCTTCTTACATCAGTTCACTAAGTTTTATCAAATAAGGCTGCATGCTACAACATGCATTTGCATAGGATAGAAGTACTTCATCAACTCAGAATACCCATTTGATATCCATCAGATTTTACTGTATTACTCAGAAATTATAGTACAGAGGATCTCTGTCATAAGATCACAGTATGGATTATTGAAGTAAGATGCTTTTAAATAATGGCTTAAAAGAAAGCACTTAAAATTAAATTTACCTGAGAAAGCGTTACTATAATATCTTGAGAGTGTTTGCATAATATCTTTGGAATGTTGAGTCCATGGAGCTATCTTTCTATAGGTTTTTACTCTGTGGACAAGCTGAGAACCTCCGTACTGCAGAGAAAGTGTGTCTCCATGATCTTCATATAATTCTTCAAATAATCTGAAGGAAAAGTAAAATGTGTCATCTATCTAACTGCTGAAAAGAGGTTTTTAAGAGAAAAAATAATAAAGTATTGCAATAATAAAGTCTTTCTGTTTAACAAGTAATACATTTTCTTCTCCTAAGTACTTCTGCCAGTTTACAAAACCAAGTATTTCATTAAAACATGCTATTAACTTACAAACACTGAAATGTAAAGCTATGTCTCTATTCTTTATTCCGATAAATATGTGGAAATTTTATTCAGATATAATAATTACTAAGAAGGATTAGACTGTAAGGTTTTCACTAATTTATAATATATCAGAATGCATTCACACTACAGAATATGCACTCCTGTAGATTCAGGGAGAAGATTAACATGTCCCACTAGTCCATGGGGAGAAAACAAACCATATACCTTCACAAACTGAGGTATTTGGGACTAATAAATGGGACAGAACATGTCAATATCTCAAGGCTATGTTTTCTGTCAAGTCCATTGGAAATGAAGTTAGCATAACTTTCAAAAAAATCTCCCTAGTTACAATAATGATGACTCAAAGGTATAAACCAAATAAACATAACTTGTAAGAAACGTGAATGGCAGTCAGATACCATTTGCTGGAGCTGGAAAAATATGATGTAAGAAGGTGGTAGAAAGAGTTGGTTGCTCAGATGAACAAGGAGAGCTGGCTAAAAGCAACACAGTCCTCTAGCATCAAGAAGTTGACAGTAGACTCCAAACTGAGAGCAGTCCAAATAAAAAAAATTATCAAGAAGCTCCCCATCAATGACAAAAACAAGACAACAGTCTCAGAAAACAAGGCTATCCTAAGGAGATGACACCCAGTCTAAAAGATAACACTGAAAAGTGCTTCTCAGAAATGGAAACTATGGCCTTGCTTGAGCAAGACAATGACAACGATGACATCTTGCTAAAAGAGGCTGAAAGTGTAGTTAAGAGGCAAAAAACCCAAAACAGAACAAAACCAAAAAAAACTCAACCACCAAACCTGTGGAAATGTATTTCACATCAGTATAGCAAGACACAGTAACTCAGGCATCTGCATGTGATAGACTATAACACCTGAGAAGAAAGAAGTCCTTAAGAAGTAGAAAGCAGGGTAGAAACAAACAAATCAAAACAAGAACAAAAGAAGAACAGAACAAAACAACAAAAGCATTCCCTTAAAAAGGTTTCCAATAAAAGGATACTACTGCATAAGTAACCCAGCAACCATCTGACTGGAGTCCTCCTCAAAAGGTTCTGGATGAAGAACACTTATCTGGGCAGCAAATCAACTTCTGTAAAAACAAAATAGCTGTCCAGCAAATCTTCTGTCCACAGTCAAGTACACAAAGATCAATTAGGATGAAACATCTGCTCATTAAATTAAAAAAAAAATCTCAAAAACAAAACCCAAAAAACAACAAAAGAAACAAATCAAAGCCCACTTGCCTCCACACAAATTGTTCAGAGCTCATCATACCATGAATGAGAATCTCCTGTTTGTTTCTTTGGGTTTGGTGTGTTGGTTTGTATGTTTTGGGGTTATTTTTGGTTTTTTATGCAAGGGGAAAGACAGCAATGCTGGTCAACTAAAAGCTAAAAAACTAGCTGAAGGCAAAAACTGGCAGGTAAAAGAATGACACCTCTCAAAAATTTCCCAGTCAGCCATTGGGGACTGCTGAACAGAGTCGCAATGACCTTGCAATAAAGGTTCACAGAAAGCAGACAACTTTAAATTCATTAACGACATTGATCCACTTGATATGGAAAAGACTTGTAGAATTAAATTACCCTTCCACAGCCTCAAAATATTAAGCCTGCAGTCAAACAAAGACTAGTCTTCTATAAAGAGAAAAGTTAACCACATATGATAAAATAAGCTGCTAGTGAACACTTTGTCTAGGAAACTTCCTAAACAGGACAACAATTACACTGAAGGAATCACTAAGAACTATAACTTGCAGAAATGGTCCTGTGCAACAAAGACATTAATATTAATCTTGCTAGACACAAAATTGGACTGTTCAAGATGCATGGTTTCTTTATCCTTCAGGATGGTCAACCAAAATAAAATGCTGACTTCAGGAATCTAGTTCAATAGAAATTCTGGATTGCAGCCAGCCAGTGAGACCATATGATAAAATCAGAATTATAAGAATGACGGTCAAAGAATGTGATGAAAAAAAGTTAGTTTTTCAGACACATTAGCTAAATTAAGGAGGACAGACTGCTATGGATTACCCTCTTCGGCCAGTTAGAAAAGTGTAAATGAAGAGGCAGAGTACACAGGAAGCTGATACTCGATGGGAGACAATGCAGGCAACAAGGATGCAGGAGGTCAAAGTGAAAGACTGCACAACAGAGACAGTTTAGCACATGCCTGTCTTCAGAATTTGTTGCATTATGGAGCACGATTTTTTAATTATTCTGAATACAGTAATTCAGAAACAAGTCTTAACAGATGACAAAATCTATTTCAGACAGGCATACATCTAGTGCAATGGAGAAGAAAAAAAATAACCCAAATGTGGCCAGATAAAAGTAACCTTTTATGCCAGGCTAATAGCTACATTTGAGAGGGATAATGAGAAATAAGTTATCAGGAAAATCAGAGACCAAACAACTACTATAATCTTAAGAAAAGATAGTAAGAGATGGAAATTCGGGTGGTTGGGGCATAGACAGAAAACAGGAAGGAGAGAAGACAGATAGGAAACATGGGACTATTGCAGCAGGAAGCAACAGAGGAAATTTAGGCTCCCAAAATATGGGTGGGAAGTGGGGAGGTAGTGAAGCCTAAGGAAAGACAGTAAAACACAGCCTGAGGTGCTGAAGTAAGTGGTAGCTGTAGAGGATACCACAAGCGAGCGGATATAAGAGACCTGTCTACCTCCTGATCCCCTCTAGTTAGAACCCAAGACTCCCGATTGCTGAGTCCCCAGGAGGCTGCACAGCAACCGGTATTTGCAGAAGCAGTTGCCTGTGCCCAGAGGTAAGCACGCCGCACCTCGCAGCTGGGACATGGTGGATGAAAGGCATTGCTAGCACACGGAGGAAGCCAGCCAGCGGGTGCTCTCCCTGGCAGAGAGGCCAGGAGCCACCGCTTGCACAGTTATCCAACGTGCTGCAAGTGAGGCTGTTTCTGTTGCACATACCAGCTCCCGGCACCGGGCTAGTGCTCAAGGCTAATGGGAAAAAGGAGAGGAGTTGAAGGTACATCTCGAGTAAAGGGGAGGGGAGATTGAGTACTTTGTCTGTTCTGAAATACGAGTTACATCTCCATGTTCTAAAACTAACAAACCACTAGTCAAACCCAGCAATGAAGCCGTAAGTTTCACAGTCACGACAACAGCTATAAGGAATAAAACCACATCACCTCAAGGACTCTGACATTAATTTCTGAAGCATATTCACAAGTTAAGTAGCTTAGTACCCTCTAATCCCCAGAGCATTTCAATTTAAATGCTGAGTTTTCTTAAATGGTTTGAGGATGCTTGAATAAGTATTGCTGATACTTGATCTGAGAGAACAACTTTGCTGAAAACCTTTCTTTAATAAATCAAAAAGCACAGATTTTTTTCCAAAGGAAAAGTAGGAAACAGCAAGGTAAGATGTACTTCTATACAAATATCAGTTTGGCATTCTCCATAAAAACATATACTTATTTCAGTTTTCATTTTTTGTTTGCATTTTGCCTCAAGCAAGTGAAGTAAGTGTAAAAGACTGGGGTGGGTTTTTTGTTACATTTATTTAAAAGGGAAACTATTTGCTTTAAGTTTAGGCATATAAAGACAATGAAGTGAAGCAGTTATCTTGTAAGAAGTCTGATTAACACACTCTTCCAGAAGAGCAAATTTTCAGTGTGACTGGATTTTCTCAAGAAAATTTCAAGTATGGATTATTTTTTTAAACTTGCATGAATAAACATTGTTAAATCATTCCAAAAGAAAGAATTGCAGTCTTCTATATAGACATATTTTTCCTAAATCTCTTGATGCTTTATTAAAAAAATAAAATCATGACACACTTTATTCATATATCTTACCTAACAGCATCTGTATCAAATTGTAAATTTGGTTTATCAATCAATCCCAATGAATAGAGCTGGTATGCCAAAGCACATTTTCCCACCATAAATTGGGCCGTGTTAGTGCGATCCAAACAGTCCACACAATTGGTTCGGAGAACTCCAGTCTGGTAAAGCAATCCAAATAAGAGACTTTTCTTAATTAACAAATTACAACACTCATGATTATTACTTCCCCCCCCCGCCCCCCCCATTATCCCAAGACCTGTCAAACTCAAATACTGAATTTTATGTCCGTTCACAAAAATTTGAGCAAAGACATTTTTAAATAATATTAAAAAGTAATTTATCTCTAGCAAGCTACATCAGACTGCTGTAAGGCCTACTTTCAAAATATTCTTGCTTCTATCATCACACAGACTGCATCTCTCCTTCAACTTACAAATGGCCCTAAAGATTTAGCTTAGAAAGAAAGGCTGTGTTATTTCAGTGAAGGTCGTCACTGAAAGTGAAAGGAAGTATGTTGTAACTACTGCAAAAAACTAAAGCACACTTTCAGCCCGCTGTGGTTCTACTGTGATGGTGCTTTTATTTTAAGCTTTCTGTATCTGGAGCAAGACACGTGAACATTTTATTGAAGGTCGCAGTCATGCACATATTCTTTTCTGCTGCTTGCACCACCATTTTTCAACTCCATAATGCACACAGAAAGTTATTTTATAATACAAACAGCTGCAAGAAACATCTTAATATAACAGCATGGGGGATTCTTCTGCTCAAATATGTACAGCTACATACAAGTTAGCCAGCTGAACTTTTATTATCTTAATAAAGCAGCACTTTTTGGGTGTGACAGACTAAGTAGTAATGGAAACTAGTTTAAAATATGAGCATTTCTCAAGACTACCTCCAGCAAAAACATAATTCCAACAGCATAAGCCTTTGTGTTACCACCCAAGAACTTTAAGCTCTATTTCCCAACTGGGTTTCTAGGATGGGCTGCTATAATGCTTTTTACTACAAATATTAATTTAAGAGCAATCTGTGAATCACCAATTGGGTATTTCAGTGAAATAGTTCACTGGTGCTTTGGTAGTGCTGATCTACATCAGTATAACGATGAATTAATAAAGTTTGATTTTATATTAATATTAATTATTATATATTATATAAAATTATAAATTTATATTAATATTAATTAATATTAGTAAAACATTATTTTAGTACCTGCAAGCGTCCAGTGGAAACAACACAACCACCCAGTTCATTCCACCTGAAAAAGACACAAAACAGAATGACTTACAAAACATTTAAAAAAATCAACAGATCATACCATGTATTGGTCTTCTCAGTGAAAAAGGGTGACAATTACAAACATGCCACAAAGCAAAACTGATATCCCTGAACAGCAGAAAGTATCAAAAGCTCTACACAGTAGTAAGGATTTGTATTTGAAATGCATTGCAAAAACATCTAGCCTTAAAGTAGAAATATTCCAAAGCCATAGAAATTTTTTCCTTTGCTCCCTATAGAACAGAGTACGAGTGACACAAGCCTTGCTAGATCTTGAGTGAACAAAAACTGCAGTAGGTACAATGGCAATGATTGGAAAGCAGAGGCACAACATACCCTGTAGCACGAGCTGGTTGATTTAAATCTCCCCCTCATACTGATTCTAGGCATACATGCTATTATTGATTGTCTAGGTCTTGCAATTCTATACAGGCCTTACCTGTACCCCAGAGGCAGAGAACATGAGTCAGAAATTAATGACACTGAGGTAGAGGAGCAGTTGTGCTCAGTGCAAGTAAACCCTGAACTACTGAATGTTTACAAGTTAGTAGGGTTACCTAGCCTGACCAGAGCACTGCTATGGCAAGCCTATATACTGCTTTTGAGACTCACCAAACTATCTCTACAGAACACAGCATTACGTGGATGTATTGATCTTGTTCATGCTAGTTTACAGTCGCCACGTTTCCTGCACTGCATGGCAAAGAAAAGCTCTAAGAAAGCCTATCAGAATTTTAGTTCAGACTGTTTCTAAATAAATTCAGGCTAAAAAGGCAAGGATGCTCTTGAGGTAAAAGATGAATGCCCATTTGCATAGTGATGAATTAGATCCCTAACATGAAAACTTGAATCAGAAATTTAATGAACTTTTAACTTGGAAGTTATTTTACTTCTGGATTTTCCGGGACCTGAGAGAATTCAGCTGATTAAAGCATTGTACTTCTGCAGCAGTCTAAGCAAATACAGCTTCTATGTAAAAAAAAAAACCAAAACCAACAAACCAAACGGTTTTAAATTTTGTACATATGAATACCATAAAATCCATTGGAAAACACTCGACTCAGTAACATTTAGATGACAGGTATCTTATTAGTATGCCTCAAAACAAGCCACTTATTAAATTCCAAATGTTTTTTACTTTGTAAATCTAACAAAGGGGTAAATTTAACCCACAAATTTAGGATTCCTTTGGTTAAGGTGAAAAACAAGCTTTATATAAGCACACATGGCACAGATGACAAGTTACAACTAATGGTTCGAAATAAGAATTCATTATAAGTAGAACAACTGCTGCATAATTACACACTCTATAGATTTTTCAATGTATTAGTATTTCTTAGCATGTGCCTCTGCAATCCTTTTAGCTATAACTTAATAACAAATTATATTTTTTCCTAGTAACTGCGCCTTAAGATAAGAAATAATGTAATAGGCATAGACATTCCAGACAACTCTCGAAGCAATAGGTGTTATTCATTATGCATCAATTAAATTATACGTACTTTTCATCTGGCCGCAAGATACTGCAGTAGGAATCAGGTCGATTTACAAAAAATCCAGTTTTCTTTACTACACTTTCTGCAATCACATTCAGTCTGTCAAGGACATTGCAAAGTTTGCTAAGGAGAGAAAAAAAATACACAGTCAAGATACATTAATACTAAAAAAAATACTGCTTGGAAAGTCTTTTAACAACAAAAATGATTTAAAGGAAGACTCATATCACAGCTTTATTTATCTAACAGTAATTATGTCTATAGTTTTCTTAGATTTTACAGAAATCTTTCGATTTTTAGAAAACAGACACTGATGGTATCTGAGCAATTTTGTTTACTTGTTAATAAAACATATTACATAAACTAGAAGACTTCAAAAATCTAAAACTCCTTGACTTTCATATCACACTAATTTTCCTCTAACAAGCTTTCTGTGATTCAAAAAATAAGAATGAGGCAGAAAATGATATGTGATTATGCTAAACCATATTCCCTCATTTTGTTTGCAAGGTGCTCTTTTGTTTAGTAACATTTTTTTCTGTGTGTGGCCTTCATGATGTCCTGCACCTCCTGCTCACATCAGGGCATCCATCCGTTCATTGTTGGGGACTTTAGCTTCTGTTCACTCATAATTTTATTTTCAAAGTTTTTATTACAGTGTTTACATTTCAAGTAACAAAAACAATGATTTTTTTTTTTTTAAGATTGCTTACACTGAGATGGAAGCAATATTTTGGAACATTTCCACCGGTACCAGTTTCCAGCAAACTTACTTCAAAGTTACAAGTTGAAGCAAAAATGTTCTCAGCATTCCTGAAACTGTCAATTCTTTAAGCAGACATATATATATATTATCTTCCATTCTTAAATACCTCTTGCTTGCATAAAGAATTAATCTTGTTCAAGCCCTCAGGTATTTTTTTTTATATCTGTACTAGGGTGGATATATATATAAATATACATCCACCTTAAAGCTGGAAGGGGAATCCTTTGATCACCTAGTATCATTTCTCATATGGGATAGGCCATTAAGCTTTATCAGCATCACTTCATATAAAACCCAAGAACTTGCATCTAGCGTATCTTCTGAAAGGAAATCTAGCCTTATTTTGAGATTTGCTACTTAATCATAACACAGACAATTGAATATACACCTAACTGTACACAATGCCATTTTAGAATAAAAATGTAGTGTTGAAACCACATCAAACTTTACAGTTTCACACCTACACGACCAACCATATCAACCAACTTGTAATCTCAAATGATGAATAAGGATTGTTTTCCAAAGCTTTTTTTCATATAATTATCAATAAACATTAATTATATTCCCACCCTTTGAACTGTACCAGTTTTTCCATTGTTTTGCTCAGACTGATGTAGTAACAGATACCTGAAAGCTGATCCAACAACTCTTGTCATTCTTCTAGAATTTTTGGCATTATAAGACACATTAGACATATGCAGGCCAGAGAACTTTACAACTGAGTTGTGTGTTACTTAAGAATAGCAATCCACCCATATAGATTTAAAATGTTTGTGTGTAAATATTTATATATTTAGGTAAATGTTTATCCTTTTCACATGATACTAGTACAGCATTCTATTATCCAAAATTATAGAATAAGAAGTTACAGAATATATTTGCCTTTCTAAGATACATGCTTCTAATAATCTAAATGTTTTATAACATTGAAATTAATATCCTCATTTCCCTTTGGAAGAGGAAATGGAAAAGACTGATTGATATGAAACCCCTTGTTTTCCAAAATTTTGTAACTCAATAAATTCAATGGCTGAAATGGAACACCTGACAAAATGCAGTGTTTTGACTAATTCAAAATAAAAATTGAATGTTGATGGCTTTTTTGTGGCTTTTCTCTAAAATTTTCCTTTGCAGAGAATTTCAAAGTTTCCAGGCTTTGCTCCACTTCAGTAAAAAAACATAGAAAACATTAACAATCCTTCAAAAAGCTGAGGTTTTATTCGGTCCACAGATCTTAACAAAATTCTCCCATCATTCCTAAGCTACATTCAACTGAAAAGAGACACACGCAGGAGCATACAGTTATTTGTATTGTGGCTAAGAGCACTAGAACACAGAATGATCTTTTCTACCTTTTTGTGTATTTGGCCATATCCCAGGGTATATATATAATTGCATGCTCTGGGGGTAAAAACTGGTTGAGATATGTTACAGCAGCAACAAGTTCTTCACTAAGAATCCTTTCATGCTTTCTTTTTTCACGTTCCTTTAGCAAGAAGAAAAGGAAGTTAAGATTACAATTTTCATTAACAAATGTGTGTAACCTGTATACATGTATGTATATATAACAGAAATTAAAAGTGGAAGCTGTAGCAACAGTGGGCAGTTCTTCATAACTAGTACAATTAAATTAAGAACAGAAGACAGAGAAAAATCTAAACGTTCTGGGTTTTTAACAAGTGATTTGTATGAGTAGTAAGAGTCACCCATCTCAACCGTGCATAATCATTGGCTGAAAAATGGAACCCTGTAAGAGCAAAGGGCACAAGGAAACAAAAGTGGTAATATGGAGGAAAAGGACAAAGACAAAAGAGAAGGAAAAAGACAGGCAGAAAGGAAAGTATCCCATTCAATTCTGGGGTACAAGAGGACCCAGGCAAATTCTTCTCCATTACTGACAGGAGATGGGGAACAACAGCTCTCATCTTCCAGTCTTGCAATAATTTAAAAAAACACAGAATTATCTTGCCATTCTCTGAATATACCATATGTTTTGGCACTCTATATATTAGTATGGCTTTCCTCTCAACTTCATCCAAACTAAAACCTATGCTGAACTTATGTTACAGAAACTGCTTTAAATATATAATAGCAGTCAGAAATAAACAAACCCAAAGGAAGCCTAATACGTTCATTACTAGTTAACAAGTTTCTAGGACAGACAGGTAAAGGAGGATGTATATTTATGTTTCATCAACATTTAAGAACTCAAATAATAAAAGTACTGGAGATAGAAACGCTTAGCATTTGTGTAAAAGCAACAGCAACATCCAAAAAAAGGTGTTCAGGTTTGGGGGCTTCCCTCCCCCCTGCTTTTTTTTTTTTTTTTTCTTTAACAGTACATAAAGTAATAAGGGAACATGAATTTTAGCATCTTAATATTGAGCATCTACAGAGAGGGAAAGAAAGAGATGCATTTTCAGCCACCGTATCAAAAGCCCTAGGAATAAAAGCATATAATGATTCACGTGTCAAGGTCATGTGAGCCTAGACTCACACTATAACAATGGCTTTTGAAAGCTATGGCTGCAAGAGATAAAATCATTTTCTTGTCAACAAATGCTATCCTAAGTTGATTCCACAGACTATTGGAGAGTCTTAAAAGCACTCCTACACAGGAAAGCTTCTAGAAATAGAAAATAGGTTATCTAGTTGCCATTTATTACAACTGAGAGTTTTAAAAGCCTTCCTTTTGTATTTTCCCTATTTTTTTATACTAGGAATGGATCCTACATGCACATAAAAGATCCTTTTTTCTACTGAATACAGTTCTACAACATGATAAACTAAATATTTTTTTTAAAGACAAAGAAGAAATAAGATATGATTCAAGCAAAACAAATCAATGTATTAAACTCAAATGTGGAAACAGACATCACCACAGAAAATGGCTGGATCAGAACAGAAAAAAACCCAAACCAAAACAAACCCCAACACAAATACAAGATGTAATAACCAAAATTATAGTGCCACCCAGAATCCAGGCTTTGTACCACAGCCTCTCACACAGCAGTGAACTGAATTACTGCAGCAATCATGAAGCCCCCCCGTTAGCCCAGCCCTGCTGCCACTGGCACTGCCTGCTAGTCAGCATCAGATGCTTCAGTTTTCTCTCCCACTCGTACTCCCATGACTATACCAGACAGAAGATAAGTCTTTATCATAACATTTCAAATAACTCAGTCATCTGTGTCAAGAAGCCTACAAACCTCACTTTGCATGGAACCATACTACTTTAGCATTTTTTAGTGCTAAATTAAATTTGGTGGTAAATTTAATTGGACTTACTCACATCTAAGGGGTAATATAGCAAAAACCTGAAAACAACAGTGAAAGGATACTAGAAGTAGTCTATCAACACAGGAAACTTCTTTTTTGAAGGGCTTTAGTGGAAGCAGTTAGAGAGTTATGTACTATCCCGTGTAGGATGAGATTTATGAAGAAAATATGCCATTGATAAGCTAGTATTAGTTTAGAGCACAACCAAAATTACACAGAGACTGTGCAGAAATAAGCATCATATTAAAAATTAGAAAACATATAGAACATATTCAAAATATTGTACCTTCACAAGATTCAAAATAATGATGGGAGAGCCAAATCTCTGAAGCATTTGGTCAAAGTGAAGAGCAGCAACATGTGCAAAAGGATCTGCTTGGTCCACTGCAACAAATACATATATTCAGGACTATATTAAGTGAGCTGTAGTCACTGAAATCATTTTCCCTTCAAAGTACTCTTCACAAGATACATACTAATTCTTTAAGAGTAATGATACAATTACATACTCTCCCCTGCTTTCATGGAAAAGCTGTTAAAAAAATCTTCCCTTTTCCAAATTGGAAGCGACTCCTTAACCAAAACTTTCATGAGATGCTTACAAAGTACCATTATTCTGGCCCCATTAAATTTAGCCCAGATGTTTTCCACCATTTTCAACAGGTTCAAAATTATATCCACAGTACTAAGATAAATGTAGATAACTTTGTATACAAAATAATAAGCAAAAAGTGGACATGTTCAAATAGAATTTTTTTGTATTCCATTTCTGAATGTGAAGTCTAAGATGCAGATTTTTTTTCTGTTCAATTTCATCAAACGCAGCTTTTTATATGGTTAAATGTTTGTATGTAATGATGTTTATTATAAAGAACATTGGTTTACCTTAAATGATGGCTTCCCAAAGAACAAATGCATAGACAATTTGTTCATTTTTGCAAGTTTAGTTTTCACTTACTCTCTCAGGTGTTCCTTTAGGGCACAGTGCTAACCATAAACTACCACAAAGAATAATTTGTACATACACGTTATGGGTGGCTTAGGCATCATAGTTGAAATATCTTGAGACCAGTACAGAGGGACAGATCCTCGAACCTGAACATAGGAAGAATAACTCCCCGCAGAAAATGACATAACTGAAGCATCATAAAGTATTTGTTCAGTTTCCACTTCATTAGCAACATCTCCCTAAAATAAACCAAAATACACATGATATAGACATGACACTTCAGAGCTGCATGCATTATAGAGAACTGATCATTACAAAGAGAGTACAATTAAACTGTAAAACACCAAATCATAGTAGTGAGAACACCATTGAAGGTTAAATTCTCATTTGTCCCTATTATTAGATTTTTTTTTTTCTCTATTTGGGAAATAACATTATCTCTAAGTGTAAAAAAACCCCACCCCTGCTGTTTGAGACTTATTATTTTAAGAACAGCTTTATTATCTGAATTAGAAATGTAATGATAGCTGTGATAACATTATTTAATATCATAATTTACAACCAAAGCCCTAACAATTCTCTAAAACATTTCAGTTCTCCAGTCAGTCAAGTTCAAGCTTTCATATTGTTGGGGGGGCAGAGAGGAACACCTAAAATCACATTGAATTTACCTCACAGTTTGCTCCTCGTTTCAGAAACCGTGTTCCAGCAAATTTGCTTGATCTTCTGGCTATCAGAGTGACATATATAGGGCGACCGTATATTAACAGTTCTTGAAAGAGAAGTTAAGGTTTACATGTCACGTGCAATTTTTCGTTCACTTACTTCATGCAAGCAAAAATAAATTCTAAAAACGGTGTATGAAAGTGAAACATCTGATTTACTAAAATCTCCTTAACAGAGATGAGTATCACTTCCAAATTTCTTTTGCAGCTGGGAGTTCTTTGTTTTGAAGAACTCTGAAAAGGCAATCTACATTACAGTACATCAACCACTTTTTACAACATATGGAAGAGAAGTATTTCTGTTTTATTAAGTGACAATGGAGGCGAAGTAGGTACAAGATTCACCTTGGGCTGCAAATCCTGCTTTTGTGAATACTGGGATTAAAGACTGGGAGCTTCTGTTTTCACATCAGGTATATTAGTAACCCTCTAATTATTTGTCTGGAAAAGTAGATAAATTTGCAACTACTTAAGTAACAACAACTGCAAGCCAGAGGCAAACAGCTATGGATGCAGTGGTGGCTTTCTTTTAGGCTTTTTATTTTTATTAAAAACAAAAAATATATATGTCTAGTATGACTATCACTGCTTCCTTAGTGTAAAGGAGGCACAAGAAAGATGGAAGACGACATTTGCTCATCAAGTACCTAGAGCAAAGACTACTGTCACTCACAAAGCAGCTGCAGGGATAATGCTGGTGGTCACATCCACAGCTACCACTTTGATTAAGTAAGACCCCAGATGAAACAGTGGTATATAAAAAAAGATCTAGCTTTCCGTCTAGGGACCAAGCCAATGACCTGTAGCCTTACAATCATGAAAAAGCAAATTTAAATTTTGCAAAGACACCACTAACCTTAACTTCATAATTGTATTTGCTTCCCCAGATATTTTGTTGACAGGCTTTTGGACTAACATGATACTGTTGATGATTAAAATATAGTGTCTCTGTAATACACTAAATTCTTATCAACTAAGATGTTGAGATGGCATTTCTTTGGAGTGTGATATGCATTTGGGCTTTTTCTCCTCCTCCTACAATGTACATAGACCCATTCACCCATTTTCAATAATATATAGTCAGGAAAAAAAGATTTTCAGATGCTTTAGTGTAACTCTCTTCACACAGCAGGCACGAAGTTCTACCATCACCTTCAACAGAAACAGAATTTCTGCAAATCTCAGTTACTAAAAAAATGTTTTAAAGGAGATTAGTAAGAGAAGATTTCTGTATCAGTAATTCAGTTCTGTTTAGCTTTTCTCCCCTTCCTCAAATATCAGTGAAAAATACAGCTAAGCCTTAAAATCCTCTCAAGTTCTTTATTACTAAACCCCATGCTTACAAACAGCACCTCACTGAGAACACAGTCTATCTGTGCCAGGACCCTGTAATAAGAACATAACTGTATTTCCTGTTTAGCCATAAAACCTAGAAAAGTAATGAGAATAAAAGCCAACAACTTGAAAAGTATTTACCTGACAAAGAAATAATTCAATGTATTTCACACCTTCAAACTTTTTAAAAATCAACAAACCAACATTTGTTACAACAGTAAAAGGATACTTGATTGCCCACAGAATCCATGAATAATATACAGCAGCCAGTCACGATGAACAGTATTTTTTACTGCCTCCAGAAGCTTGCCATTCCACACATACTTTTCGTAAGGCTTACTGCAAATCCCAAATACACCTAGGAAGTTGTTACAATGAAAATGCATTAGAATTTAAGAAACTAGCTTACCTGCATTGGAGTGTGTTAAAATCCAGGTCATTGGACCTTTATTTTGATTTTCCCTTGACTGCAACCCAGCATATCCTTTACTCGCACCCTTGAAGTCTGCCAAACACAGACAACTTCAGGCACGTGCTAAAGTTCAGCATTTATGAAGATTTCCAACTTCTATATGGTTGCCAGTCACTGCAGTATTTGAGTGCCTTCATGCAGAAGTTTCTGATACTTCCAGTACTGAAAAGAGATCTCTGCGTGGCAGCAGCAGAGGATTTGATAATAAGGGAAATAAATCCAGTTGTAAAGTCCAGTTAAGGCAAAAATACTCTCATAGGAGGACTTTATAAGCTTTTCAATTCTGGGTCACCTCTGGCACTACCTGTTAGGCTCTGGAAGATCATGCATAGCCCTGGCCCCCTTTACAAAACGCATGTCAATCCCCTTCTCGCATAATTTAGCCTGGTTTTCCTAATTTGCACTGTCACCAAGAAATGCAGCTGTTGTAGACCTGCAAATTAATATTCAATTTCTGATATATCTGGAACCTGAGTCTTTTTCTGTTTCAAAAATCAGGACCAAGATGACAACTGGCACTAAAAGGTGGTAAAGGGAACTGAATGAGTCTGAATCTTAAAGAGAAGGAATAGGACAAGAACTCTATTAGCTACATTTTTCGCATAGTTTTTTCAAATGAAGCATCGGGCAGGATGAGTTATATCATAGCAGTATGTATGTCAATTATAGCAGCCAAATGTTCTGCTGGGAGAAAAAGATGAGTTCTCCCAACAGACTGAAGGTGAAAACGCAGCTGTTGAACATACTATTGCCACCCAGTCACCAAACTTACCACAAGCCCAGGGAAAATCGATGTAACCATTTTGGTGAAGGAGGGCATACATTCAGTGGTATCTGGCCACAAACACTTGGTCAGTTCTTTCTCATTTCTAGCAGCATTACCTTGGTAAGAATTTGTTCTTGAATGACAGGTGGCTATTTCTTACACATATTCTGTCATACGAACAGGTATGTTGCTGATATCTACGGGCAATGGACTTGTATGCGCTATCAGCATGTTGCCGAAGGGGTTGAGGTTAAGGCATCTTTATATCCCAATGTTTTCCCATGTTTTCATGGAAGAGACGATGCTATTGTATGGATTCCTGAGGGATCTTTCAGGTAAGAGCCTTTGCAGAGAAGGAATTATTGCTCCCTCTGCTCTTTATGGTAATTTCTGCCATCGTGGTATTTGACAACCAATTTCTGATATCCTGATATGTATGACCATGTTACTAATGTCTTTTTCGGGGTGGGGTGGAGGTGCGGGTGTCTCTTTTCTTTAAAAGAAAATACATTATTTGATTATCTTTCATTTTTTTCCATAGGATTTAGGGTATACTGTATACCATATTACTTTTTACTTTTAAACTTTTAAATGACAGTATGATAGATGTTTACAACTATCTAACATAGTAAGTTCCAGTATCAAAGACAATTAGTTAGTTACCTAACGTTCATTATCATTCTTTGAGTTGTAGTCAGTGCAGATCTGTTGTAGGTGTTGTGATGAAAGGGTGTCAAAAATGAAAGGGTCGACAGTGTACAAGTCTGTCTTGCATAAATTTGGGTCGGGGGTTGTTTCGGGCATTTCTGTATTTTAGCTATGTGCTCGTCAGACCTTCGGAGTCCCCTTTGGAGGCACAGAAAGCAGGACTAATAAATTCCTTCTTCAGTGCCTCAGAAGATTCATTTTGGGTTAGAAGAGATAGAAGACGAGTCATGCAATTCACACTATCTCAAAGAACCAAAGTTACTTAAGGACAAGCATTATATTTTCTGTGCAACAGAGGTTACACAGCAGGTGACTACGAATAAGGGTGGTAATGCAGAGAGGCTGTTGAGTGTCTTTATAACCAATACAAGCACAGATTCAGATTCTATGTTGCATCTAAACTGGCTTCCATATCAAGTTGATAGGATTAAGCAAAATAGTAGCAGACTTCCTCTATCCTATTGTTTTGCTTACCAGTGATGTATTTAAAAGGCATGGTGTTCTATTACTACCCAAGAAGCTTAGTTGTATCTCCACAGCTGTTTGAGACCACTTTTACAGCAATGTATTCGTTATGAATCAAAGGTAGCACTGTTATTTCTGATATTTCATGATTAAACAAGGAAAAAAGTGGTGTCACATGTACAATAGTAAAAAGAAAAAAAAAAAAAATTTTATTTTTTGACAAGCACTTAGATAATTAGTACAAGTCACAGTGCAATAAAACATAAAAAAAATCAATGTCAGACTAAAATCCAATATTAAGAATTTCAGGGGAATTTTTTTTTTTTTTTTTAAGTGCAAAGTGAAAGGGAGAGAAAATAGTTTTCCTGTCTGGCTGGTCATCTTTACACTCCTATGAACATATCAGATTCAAAGTGAAGGCTGTAGTTTTCAATTGAAATCAATAATTTTTCTTAGACTTCCTGATAGGGCTTACTACACCAAGTTGATACTAACTTCACACAATTCCTGTCGTCAATATTTTCCAACATGAAACAAAAAAGATTTATTAGTACTTAATCAGTTATTGCTTCCCATTGTCAGTTGAAGAATCAACTGCTGAAAAATGTCAGCATGCTCAATTATCTCCCCAAGTTGCAATACAAATTAACAAAACAATGATTAATTACCTCTAGAAATTGCACTGTTCAAATTCAAATGTCTGTAATTGGCACTTTATGTAATCTTTTATTAACTCACGACTGTTATGAGACTGTTATGATCAATACAGAAGACCCAAGTGTTTCTCAAAACTAAACTTAAGTAGAACATATTCTAAATGTACTAATGACCAACAACATTAGTTTAATTAGGCATACTGGCTTACCACTTCCACCCTGTGTTGAAAGTCCTTCATCTTCAAATATATCAAAACTCTCTTGTCGGGTCTGAGTTGTTTCAGTTTTCAATGTCTCCAGTGGCATTCTTAGGACAGTAAGGTTATACTGAAGGGAGTGAGATAGATCATAGCTGTAACTGATAGACAGTTATTGTTTATTAATAATTGTAAATGCACAGGACTTTTCTGAAAGCCCTTACTCTTCATCTGTACTCATATTTAACACTACTATTTTATTCATTTTAAAAAAAAGACTTTTAAACAAGATACACAGATTCTGATTCTATAATGGCATACGATATGAATGATTTCCAAAAGAAGCTTTACAAACATAGAAATTATTTACAGTACAATAGCCAAAATATCCATATACATAGACAACCTGATTTTTCTGAGATTTAAGTACTACTCTCTAACTACTACCTGAGCTCAGAACAGCCAGAAATTAGGTCCACAAAAACTGTATCTATCTTCAAATTTGTGATTGCAGCATAGATGCATCCTAAGACACTGGCTGCTGAATAAGCAAAAGGTGGGGTTTTTTATTGGTTCCCTAACAGCAACAAATTCTGCATCCCATGTCTTTTATACTGACAACACTTCACACTAATTGATAAATTTTAAAAGCCACTAGGATTCATTTCCCCAAGGAGAAAGCAAGTTTACACAACACTTGAATCAGAAATACAAACAGATTTCCAAAGATTTTCCTAAGATGGCATCAATGATTACTGGCCCCCCAGTAAGTTCTAGATATTCATTAATGATCTAAAAAAATTTCTTTAAACATTGGACATTTAGATCTATCGCTGATGATAACAAAGTCTAACCCATGTATTCACCACATTTCCATAATAACGACCTGACATGCTTATCTGTTCAAAAAAGCACAAAGTCTGTTACATGCTCAGTTTGCACATAACAGAACCTTTAAACAGTATCCCAGTAAAAGACTTGTTCAGGCTATTCCTCCATTTTCCCCTTAGATCAAATGTTTTCTCATAACTAACTTCTAATTCTGTTCAGGATTTATATGAAAACCATGCAGCAAAATATGCTACGATTTCAGCCAAGAACAATTTAAATTAAGCTGATAAATGTGTTTATCAGAGAGTCTTATAAGAACCTTCTCCTTTCCCCTCTACGCACGACCACAGAAATAGTATACATTCATTATCTCCAAGCAGAAAAAAACCCCGAAAGTTGTATAATGTTAGGGCTGGGAGACAAAGCATGGAAGGAAAACGCAGATTTTATACTGTGAAAAAGCCTTTCCATGCAAAACCGTAAAACAGACATGAAACTTTGGTAGGTTTCGTCTTCACAGATACAGTTGTGACAAAAAGCCTTTATTTTTCAAGAGGGAGTACGTTCTAGACTGATACACCTTTTGGTACTTGCAAGAGGGTTTTTATTTTGGTTTTTAAGTCTTAAAGTCTTCTAACTACTACTGCCAGGTTTATCACCACATTTCCCCCATTTTTCTGCTGCCCCAAAAATCTCACGCGTACTAATAGCTGAGACACAGAAACTTGTCTCAGGTATGGCATTTATGAAGGGGTAAGGAAGAGAACTGGTAATGCCTAGAAGGCCCTATGAAAGATGTAGCCTACACAGGGTATAACTTAGATGAGGACCTACTTCTGTATCTTTGTTTCTGAATCAAAGTAAAGCGTTATTTCTGGAAAATGAGATCAATTAAAAAAAAAAAAACACCACAGACAAGACAAGCAAACCCCCTGAAATACACTACTTTTCCAAAGAAAGAACTTCTGCATAACCTGACAAGGGTGAACAGTCCGTGGAAACCGTAATTTCAGTGTCTACCTTTTACTATGTCACTAATACTTCTACAGTTTTTCAGCTTCATGGAGACTACACTCCTAATCAATTTGTTGAAGGAGAAAGCAGCTTCAAAAGACACAGATGAAAAAGGACAAGCAGTGTGATCACGTCTTATTTCCCCAGAACACCAACCAAAAGCAGAATCTTATAGCAAGTGTAAGTACACAATTTTTTTAAAGGAATCAGTAATGAATACTTACCTAAAATAGAAGTTGCTAGAAAGGTCCACATTTTGAAAGATTCTCAGATACCTAGCAAAATAATTCAAGGGAAAGTTACCACTTCAACCAGACAGACCCCAAGAAGTCATTCAGAGGGCCTCAGAAATTAAACTACATATAAATATTGACTCTTGCCGTAAATTCTCTAGCTATCTTACTATGATTGTTTTGACAGGTGATTTCACTAGAATGTCAGCATCTGGATTAAATAAATCAAATAGCCTTTTTTAATCCAGTGTCTACTTGTGTACATACTCTGTTTCTTTAGGCAGCTGTAGATACAGTTGTAGTTCTGTTTTCCACATATGTGAGTCAAATTCTCTAGGACTTACACAAGTAAACTCCCAACAGTACTATACAAGAATTAAATATTTTCACAGTTATTCTCAAATAAATGAACAAGAAAAGAAATATCTACTTCAATGTGTCATACACTTGCAAATTCTCAGACCATAACCTGTCTATGAAAGATAAAATGGCTAACACCATAAATATATAGGTTAGATAACAGAGTCTGCTGCATTCTAAGAGGGGAGACTGAGGTTTACAATCAGTCACACCTTAAAGTGAAAACTTTTTTAATAGTTACCATTGGCTTGATTTATTACCTGACATCAGTTTATCATAATCCATCACAACTTTTAGACTATTCACACTTGGTACAGACTGAAAAGCAGTTTGTTGATATCATTTGCCTGGTATTTCATAGAAGTTGTTACCCCACCCTGATAAACACACCACCAGGATGTACTTGTACATTTCATACAAGATTCCCTGCTAATCAAAGGGCCCAAATTTCTTTCCTTAGAAAGAAGTCACAGAAAGGAAAAAAGAAGCTAAACTTACCAGTGGGGCAGTTTATCACCCTTTACAACATCAACATTCACAAGAGTCTGACAGCACAGAATCACTAAATTAAATAATCTACTCAGCACTTCTCGAAGGGCACAAAAGCTATCTTCAGGTGAGATTAACAAGATGCTAGAGCTACTAACAAAAGAACAGTACCCCAAACAATGTAAACCAGTATTAGCATTACTTTGCCCTTGTAAGAACAATGTTTACATTGGATGCTTCCTGGTGCACATTTGCTAGGATGTAGCTTTGACATGTTAGGTGATACGGAGATGTGGACAAAAAGCTCTGAAAGACTGTAACAGTTGTATTAGACAGTTTCCCAGGTTAGAGGCCACAGAACTCGTGGCCCACTCACCATTCTTCCATGCTAATTTATCAACTAAGATAAAATGGCTTGAATGACATACTAACAGAAGGAATTCTATGGCTGAAATTTCTAGTTGCAGTTCACTGTTGCTTAGAAAATATTCAAAAAGTACACACTGTTTACCACCATTATTTACCTGGCTTCATCAGGATGACTGACTCTTACAGAGTCATTTGGAATGTAAATCATATTTGTATCTTCTATTTTATATATTGCATGACCTCCAATATCTGCCATTTTTCTTCTTTTTGTTATTAACACAATGTAGTAGCCTTCTAAAAACCTGACAAAACCTGTTAAAACAGCATTAAAATGCTATTAGTTGGATGTTTGTGTTGATTTGATCAAACTTATTTAGAAAAACAGTATCAGAATTGTTTCAAGACTTCATAGAATTAGTTAGTTCTTAATGTTATACATATAATGTGCATATATATACACATACAAAAATATACATAGACACAGTCTTAAAATTCACCCCCAGTAAGTGTTAATCAATGAAGTACATAGCTTTTACTTTTTTCCCCTTCCACTGTGCATATTTTTAACATTAGACAGCAGAGTTAAGACACTGAAAAGTCAGAAGAAGTCGCTGCCTAAAGATCCTTGTATTTGCTTTGTATGGGATTGTCACTGTTCAGAGAGAGGCATACCCTAATTACTTCAGACACCAAAAGGTTAATTTTCCTGGGCAAGGAGGATTCTCAATCTCCAATCCCCTTTTCAGGTTTATGTATTCTCTACTGGAGAGGGGCACAGAACAGCAAAAGAAGTTGAGAGTACTACACCACCTTTGTGCTCTCCCTCCTTAACAGCAGGGAATGAAATTCCCTGTCTACAGCAGCATCTCCCCCAGATTAGCCATTCAGAGCATCAGGGGTAATTCTTTCTTTCTATTTGCTCTCTCAAATACCAGAACTTGACCCTGCTGAATTCCACAGGGCTAAGGAGGTAGAACAGGCAGCGTCTGGCTTTATGGCCTACATAAAGAAGGCTTCTGAAGCCTCCATCCTCATTCCTTAACCCTACAGGGCATAGCCATGCTTCTTCACCGAGTTGCTTCTTGGGACGTCTCTATTACATATCATTAGGAAAAAGCGTAACAAACCTTTAAATACAATACAAAAGAGAAATACGTAACCACCCCTGAACCCAAATTTGTTTCTAATATGGTATAGGCAGTGATACGGCAGTACTAAGTTCTAATAACTAATAAATTACATTAATTATCTCTTGGAGGTAGCTGCTTTGATGGGTTGCTACTAGTAAAGAGACTGAAACTCAGTCACTGCTGCACTGTCAACAAATATATCAATCGGGGGGAAAAAAACCCCTCACAATTCACATTTTTACTTGTCTTTATATTCAGTTCTTTTTGCTTTGCATTATAAATCAAAGAAGAATGAGCAAAGCACACATGTTCCTCCCTGTCACTGCTGGAGGCTGCAATGTGATCGAATGAACTGTAATTCTTTTCTTCTGCCTTATTAGCCCCCCTTGGAAAAATGCTCTCACCTGCACAAGGAGAGGAGACCCTGCTGACAATAAGAAACAAAGTCTTCCATTTGAAGCAGCCAGACTATTGAATTTCAGTTGTTAAATAGCAGTCAAAGTTCTTCCTGTACCCTCCAGGTACTGAAATCACTTACGTGAACAGCCTCTATCCTTTGAATTTCACCAAATGTTATACCAAAGTCTGATAAGGAACCCAGCCTTTCCCCTTGGCCTGGTTCTCTCCATTTAAAAGCAATTTCTACTTTTAAACACTATATAGTGAACCAGAACTTACCCTATCAGTACTCCCATTCTGAATGCACTGTCTCTGGTTAATGAAATAACCAGAGAACAGAACAAAGCTGTCCTTTCCAATTCCACAGAAAATAGCCCTGTCCTCCTGACCTGAGCCAGGAGGCAGAAATAAACAACCAGTTGCATTCCCTCAAATTACATGTTTATACAGGTATGATTCGATAGGATCAAGATGGAAGACTCTAAAGCATGTACTTTAAAAGTGCAAGACAATCTGAAGATCACTAAAAGAGCATGTTACTTCTAAAAAAATAATCTGGAAATAGTACACCATGTCTGACAACCAATACATTTGTCCAGCTACAGAATAGAAACTCTCCTGTTACGAAGAGTACATATAAACAAACATACAATTGGGATGCAAAAGCTTCACTGAACACAACACTTTCCAACTGAAAATGCTGTATAATGTACAAAAAAAGTAATAATGGTGTATAATGATGCAAAAAAAGTATTCTTGGGGGCTGTCAGAGCACACATTAACATTTACTTTGGAGATATCATCCATCAATATATTGACCTCAGTATCTGACAACAGGGAGGAAAGTGACTTTCGGATGAAGTTAGAAGCTATTAAACCCTTGAAGCAATTCTCTAGGATTATGGACAGCTGATCAGCATTTAAAAATTCAGTTGACATACTAGTCAGTTATACTTGTTCAAACATGAAAAAGAAATATTGATATATGTCACTGCAAAAAGTTAACCAAAAAGAAAATAACTCATCTTTCTAAATAGTGTATGATGAATAAATACAACCTAATAAAGAACATCAACTCTTCTTTTCTTTTAAAAAAGCATTCTGTGAGCTCTGGAATTCAGGAGGCTATATTCCATGTGATTTGTATCCTGCAATCAGTTGAGTTTGGTGAGATCTTCAACCAAGCTTCTAGAGTTTAGCCATTTCCTAGATCTCTCCCTTAGTGACAAAGAAGAGACTAGTTACAGTGCAACTCATCCCCATACTGGCCATCTGTTTTCACAAAATACATAGAAACTTATTTATCTTCGAGAATGAAATTTCTCAATCCTTTTCTGTTTAAAAAAAATAAAATCAAGGGGAGACAGAAAGACATACAGTGTGACACAGTAAGCCTCACCTCTCTAAGAAATAAAGATTTTATAAAACACTTACCTACTACACCAAAAGCAGAGACAGCTCGAGATAACCCAGAAGAGCCCTTCTGCCCAATCTTTGTTCTGTTTCCCAGGTCTAAGCGGCCAAGAAGTTCCCTCACCTCTTGCTGCGTATAGACATGCTTTAAAATAAAAAGTCACTTAAGTTACTGCTTTGGTAGTTAAATGTTATTTCATGTCAGAGAGTAGAATAATTTACTTTACAATAAATCAAATGTCTGCTCTGCATCCTCTGTCTCCTGTTTCAGTCCTACCAACAAGTACCACAAGTTTTTTATGCACAAAACTCATTGTTCACTGCAATAGAAATATTCACAATCACATGTGAATTCAAACATTTCTAAGTCTTAAGTGTTAATATTTTAAAGCATAAACTTCTTGGAAAGCAATCGAGTCTTATTCTATTGTGTACTTTAAGACTCTTGTTGCTGCTGTTTATTTTGCTTCAGATATGATACATGAGAAACACTAAAAATTTGGCTAGATAGTCATTAAATGTATTTTGCACTTAGAACAGCATAAATGAATATAAGAAAACCATTGAAAGCATCTATGTAATAAACTGAAAAACTTGGGAAAACTTCATTAAAGTGAATGTGCTGTTTGGAGATCTTGTGGCCGCTCCCATACTGTAATTATCATCATCATGCTAATCAAAGCATCATCGAATGGTTTGAGTTGGAAGGGACCTTAAGTGTCATCTAGTTCCAATCCCCCCGCCATGGGCAGGGACACCTTCCACTAGACCAGGTTGCTCAAAGCCCCATCCAACCTGGCCTTGAACGCTTCCAGGGAGGGGGCATCCACATGTTCGCTGGGCAACCTGATCCAGTGCCTCACCACCCTCATGGTGAAGAATTTCTTCCTAATATCTAATCTAAATCTGCCCTCTTTCAGTTTGAACCCATTACCCCTTGTCCTATCACTGCATGCCCTTGTAAAAAGTCCCTCTCCAGCTTTCTGTATGCATTTGACACACAAGGAGAGGCTGTGAGAGCTGGGATTGATCAGCCTGCACAAGAGAAAGCTCAGAGGGGATCTTATCAATGTGTATAAATACCTGGTAGAAGGGAGTAAAGAAGTCTGAGGCAAACTCTTCTCAGTGGTATCCAGTCAAAGGACAAGAGGCAATGGGCACATATTGAAATACAGGAAATTCCATTTGAACATAAGAAAAAGCTTTTTTACTGTGAGGATGGTTGAACACTGGAACGGGTTACCCAGAGGTGTGGCATCTCCGTCCATATCCAAAATGCAACTGAGCATGGCCCTGAGCAACCTGATCTAGTTGACATTGCTCTGAGCATGGGCGTAGGACTAGACAATCTACAGAGATCCCCTCCAACCTCAATTGTTATATGACTCTATGATTCTGTAACACACCATACATTGAAACAGATTAAATGTGTAATATTTAAAATCAGCTCAATATAGGCAGTATTATTTGGAATAACTGAAAAAACCCTAAATAGAAAGGCACTCACCTTATCATCAATTATAACCAAATCCTTTGGTTCAGTGCGATCTATTTTCAAAACACGGTATTTGGTTTCTGCAGGATTACTTCCAACGAGAAAATACCGCTACATTAAAAAAAAAAACCCTCAGATTATTATACAAGATAAAGCAACCAAAGTCCATTGTAACATAGGTCATCAATAATGCCATTTATATAGTTTCTAGACTAGATGAATTTCAATTAATATGAAATATGTAATATTCCATATGGAGTGTGAATAAACTGGTTTAGGCATCAGTACCTTAGGTAGGTACATTTGTATACACTCAACTTTTACAACTTAAAAGACTTCATTCTCTCCACTGTACAAGGAGGAAAAAATTTTAAAATTGAAGAAAGGTGAAAATCTGTTTAGAGAGGAAAAAATGTAACTTACACCAGGCACCGTTCAACTACGCCCTGGCCCAGCCATTACTGTCTTCCCATTTGCTTTGTAAAATTTAGCAGAAGCTTATACACACGAGTTTGTAACTTTTTATGATCTAAAACTACATTGCTATTTCTGCCAACTAGTCTTTCCTAGTCCATACTAAACACAGAAAAATTTGAAGTATTTCAGTACCACAAGTTTTCTTCACTTTTTATTTATATTTGCTATGATAAACTTCTCACCAATGTTCTTCCACAACACTCTAGTTTAATTTGACAAGCCATGCTGGTTAAAAATATTAATTTTTAAAAAGACTAGCTTTATTTCTCATTTAAAATATCAAAGAAAGACCAGAGATAAACATATAATGTGTCCATTTGTCATTTAAGGGAATCAAACTATAAACTAATTTTTACATTTAGAGGAATTAAGAGTAAGCACAGGTTGCAGGACTGACTTACTGTAAGCAGATCTCATTTTACTAATTCATTTAATCAGTGTGGTGCTACCACACAGCAAGGCATAACTCATTAATAATGCTCAGCCTAGTAGGAAAGCATGGCAAATTCATGTGGATCTATGCAGTCAGCTCTTAACTTTAAAAGTCACATGGATTTAAGATGTGGGAGGCGAAATCAATAATAATATTCACAAAAAACTCAATTTCATAAGTTATACCAATTAGATGTTAAAAACCATCTTTAATGTCAAAATATGTAAGGTGAAAGAAGAACTTAAAGCCCTGTTCAGCTTCCTTGAAATCACAAACACATCTAGATAGTCAGTAAGCTCTAAAAAGAAAATAAAATACTTAACTTTAAGAGCTATAAAAGCAAACACCACCAACTCCTGGCTCCACCTTTTACACTGACATTACAGTGCTTACTGAGTGGCAAGTTTTGCTGTTTACTCTTAAATGATAGTAAAGAAGGCCCTTCAAAGTCATATGCCATTGCAGCACCCCCTCACTGAAGCCTTTGAGGCAGCACTTTGGCGCAGCAAACTGTTTCCTCCTGGTTTTTTAGCAGTGATGTGCTGCCGTGCACAGCCCAGGCTCCCCCCAACCACCCCCCTCAGAACACCCTCTGCAGGAGATCCCTCAGTGCCAAGATCTGTGCTTCCCAGGAGGGAAATCATAACGACAGGGAGTGGGTCGGAGTCCCCGCTGTGTGGCACTGAATGGCACAAAGGTGGAGGATGGAGCTGTTCTGCTGGTATCACCCACCAGCAAGAAACACCAAACCACCAAGACAGACACTTGCTTAGACCATGCCATCATACCACCTTTTTCTTCATGCAGTAGAAGGTGAATGGGCAGAGAGGAATATCATATTCATTCATAATACACAGATGATAAGTTAGTTTGCATTTTAAGAGTGCTGCTTCCCTATTTGTAGAAAATTGTTAATTTACATTAAAGCTAAACAATTTTAAGTAGCCCATGATACTGCAATACAGCTCAGTGATCTCCCTCCATGTCCAGCTCATTAAATGAGCGTCATTTCTTCCCAAAGTGACACCTATGGTTACCGACAAATCATCCTGAATAAAAAAAGAACAGTACAACTTTAAGATGCTTGTTCAAACAGCAGTTTGGACTGAAGACCACATTTAAAATTGGAACATGGCACATGACACACAGGAAGAGAGAGAGAGATGGATATAGAGTTGCACATGCTATTACTAAGGAAGTTCAGCTGGATACTTCTCCATTTCCATTTTAATAGACCGATAAAACATAAGGAAGCACTATGAGGAATGCATCACTCACATCAGCTTGGCAGCTGCTATAGTGAGCTACGCACAGCTACAGGGCCAGCTTTAAGTGCTGCTGCTGCTGCTGCTTAGAACAGCAGCAGACTTAGATTAGATGAGAAGTAATTGTATCTGCAGACTATGGTAGCAACCACCATAATGAACGGCACTTAACAAGCTGTCTTTGAAGTCCTTTAAGGACTAATTTAGGCTTTTTTTTTTTAAGTTAGAAAGCTAGGCTGTGTAATGTATTAAGGAAGGTCAGCTGAGAACAGCATCAAAACCCAGCATCAACGGACTTACAGAAGCCACCTTCTTAGAAAGCCAGGCAATTGGAAATCTTGATTTAGCAAATGGGAATCTTACCCACCGCATGTTTGAGGATATTCGTGTGGAAGCACTAAAGAAGGAAACATCTGCAAAAACTTCTGGACTAGTCCTCAAAACTAGAAACCCAAAATTAGACTTCTGCTGGGGAAGTTTTCAGGACTGGCTAACAATCAACCACCCCAGAATTACTCAAAAAATGGCATGAAATGCCAGCTCATATTCAGCCTTCAAGGTCTGAAATGAAAACAAAGATGATATGAAAACTAACAATGCAAAAATTAAACAAAAAAGACATTTCAGCATTAGCTGCTTCTGCTACCTAATTTATGCATCTAATGAATAAATAAGTCTGTCTTACTGGATGATATGGAGCAGAAATAAAACCATATCAGTGACATGTACCACAATTAAATTTGCCGTCACACGAATACTAGGAAAGAATAAAGAAAAATATCAAACCAACACAACACTGAGCATGTATCATCAAACAAATTAATTTCTGAGGTTGTAATATAATTGTAAAATTAATCAAAGCTAAATGCACTGTACTGTTTACAACTATTTTGACTAACAGAAATCATTACAGTAAAAGAAATGAGAATCCACAGTCAGGCTACAGAAACCTTTCTGGGAGTTTCTATCCTTATTTTCTTATTCCATTTATTACTAAGTTGAACTGAATAAATCAAAGTATTTTCCAAATGTCTCAAGTAATTCCACTCCACAGCAAAGCCACTGCATTTAGATAAGTAAGTTCTCAACAGAACAGTACAGAAGGAGAAACTGCGGAGACTTTGTCATATTACTCTGCCGAAGTCCTTCAAGCATAACCTGAGATGAAACACGCTGTTTCCAGGTTTAGTCTGCCCTTGGCCTTTGCTGAAACTTGTTAACAAGTGCACTTTACCAACCACTGCAGTGCACCATGCAGGTACTTGCCTATGAGATGTGGACTGAAGCTTAATTTATTGCACAATTATCACTAAGCAACCACAAGATAGGAACAATCATTAGTCACTTCCACCTGGGACTGAGTTTTAACGAAAGCAATCTAATTGAAAGGCTTTACACTCTCTTTTATCAATCTTTTGATTCAGCCAAACCAATAAAAATAGCTTCTTCTAAAAGGAGTCTAAACAAAATAAAAAACTTCCTACTGCAAATTTTTGTTTACAATGGCAGGATAATAGTTCTGAAATTAAACATTCTGCCCACAATTTTTTTTTTTTCCTTTAAGAAGATTACTTCTTAGAACTCCTGGTCTAAAACTACGACTTGCTGCTTTGTATAGACTAATTATCGTTAAGAAATGTTAGCGCTGTAAAGAACTTATTTCACTCATCAGTTAAAAAGCAACACACAGCTTAATCAGCAGGAAAAAAAAAGTGAAAATACATTAGAAGTTACTTGAAAAATATGGCACTGCACTAATACAGACAATTTTTAAATCTGCAAATAGCATAAAGAAAACACTTAAGAACTTACACAAAATGCTTGCAAAAAAAAAAGACCTGTTGGTCCAAAGACATGGATGTGTCTAAAAACACAAGCCCTCAGCAAGTGTGGTGGGTCAACCTTTCCCCCCACCCTTCCTTCTTCCCAGGCGCAGCTTCACGCCTTCACTCCCTCTACCTTACCCCTGCCCTGAGCGGCGCAGGGGGGTGGGAAAAGGGGGGTTGCAGTCAGTTCCTACAGTTCCTCTCTGCTGCTCCTTCCACCTCACACTTTCTGTTGCTCCCGCGTGGGTCCTCTCCGCAGGCTGCAGCTCCTTCAGGAAATATCCCCCTGCTCCAGCATGGTTCTCCCCAGGGGCTGCAGGGGGTCTCTGCTCTGGCGCCTGGAGCACCTCTTCCCTCACTGAACGTGGTGTCTGCAGGGCTGCTTCTCTCACATTTTTCCTCACTCCTCTCTCTCACAGCTGCCACATGATGGTTTTTACTTTCTTAAATACGTTACCACAGAGGCACTGCCATCTTGGCTGCGGGGCTCAGCCGTGCCCTGCAGTGGGTCGGATGGAGCCGGCTGGAACCGGCCATGTCCAGGACAGGGCAGCCCCGGCCGCTCCTCACAGAGGCCGCCCTGCAGCCCCCCAGCACCTGGGCACCCGCACCCCATACAGGAAGGTATTTACGTCCTGGTCACACTTTCTGTCAGACTAAAGAAATACACTGGGTCGCCAGATGAGAAACCTTCACATGAACACTGACTTTGGATCAGCACACTATTATCTCTCTGCTTCAATTTATGCTTAACTGGGCAGTGCAATGGTAACTGTCACCTGCCATCAAACCTCCACTCTCCATCACAACAGGCATAAAGTCATGCAAGAAAAAGCCTCTTCCTCAAATTTTTGTGGTAGTTTTAATATGTACCGAACTTGATTGTAGATCAGAAGTCTTCAAGGCATAAACAAGATATCAAATAGGGTTAAAAAAGCATAGGTTCAGCCTTTTTTCCCCTACTACACCAAAGAAGGGGAGAAAAATAATTACACCTAGATGTAAGGTATAGCAAAAACTCTACTATGTTCTTTCTTTCTATAGATCCTACAGCAATTCAGAGAGTATCTCTCATATAAACTGGCAGAATGACGTGAACAAAGGAAGAGATGATAAGGGGCAAGAAGAGGTAACCTGAAAACAGCAAAAATTCAGTTGGCCTGCTGTCTGCCTCCCATAATCTTCTGAAACTCTTCAAAAGAAGCTCTTTCAAGTTGACAAATTTTAAGAACGCACCCTGCCAAGAACCACTCTCAGGACCCGCAGGAATGGCTGCCCACTCTGCATCCTACAGCCACAGCATTCGGTAACTCCCTTTTGTCCCAGGGCAACCAAAGCTTTTTTTGTCCCAAACAAGACTTTGCTCTTGCTGCTCCACTGAGGGGTTCCTCAAGACTCTCCCTTCTAATTTTCAGCTAAATCTATTAATTATCAACCTATACATTCTCCTTTAGGCAAATACTTCTCTGCTCTTTAGCACCTATTCTGCTAGAATGCTTTCAGAAATATATGCACTCACTTCAATAGACTAAAGAAGTCTTGCTGTCCCTTTGCTCCTCCCAAGACATCTCTAGTATCTTTATGTTACCCCACTGGACCTGTTCCTGGTTGAATTGTTATTTCTTAAATGAATATGGACAGAAAGCGTACACAGTATACCATACAAGGTCTCTTTATAGAGATACATTAGTATTTCTCATTAGTGACCATACCACAAAAGACTACATCTGCCTTTTTCAGAGTTGTACTTCAGCAGCAGGTCAACCTCCCACCCCTTCTTCATAAACACCCAGATCCTCCTCCTCCTCCTCCTCCTCTACTGCTTCTGAATTGATAAACTCTCAACAAACTTTTATTGGTGTGTAATCTATCCTAAGGTGCATGAAGTCTCATAGTATACCATTCTATTTCAAATTGTTTCTTTTATCTACTCCTGAGGGTCGTCATCATTTCTTGCTATCTTGTGCTCTGATTATCCTAATTATTGGCAATATTTCAAAACTCTAATCAGAGCTGACCCACGTTTTGGGCTAATAACATTACCGAAAATGCTGAAGTATATCAGTCCTAGAACCATTGCTTGAAAAAAGTCAACCCTATGAGACGATTCCTTATTCACTTCACAGGAACTTCTCTACTAACCACCCTTCTTCCATTAGCAAAGCCAGGGATTTTCCTTATGGCACTGCACCTCCATAGAACATTTGGTTTAAATACATAAGGCCATCTAATTTTTAGATGAATGTGTGCAAAACAACCAGGTTAATCTAATAGTGTCTTTGTAAGTCAACACTGCATTTTATGTCATTTACCTCAATTTTCAATTCCTTTCCTACAGAAAGCTAGGTACAGGACTTCAGAATGGATTAAATATTCTATTTGTCATGTTCCAGTCAGAGCACTGCCCTTGACTTGAACAACTTGAAAATACTTAGAGTTATTCCACTGTTTAGTACACCTACATCTTCAAATTTCCCGGATGGAGATAATATTACCCTTCAACTACAGCATGTTGAATATATTGAATTTTATTTCTCCCTGAACACTGATCATTCCCTTTTTCATAACCTCATTCTTGTTACTCGTTTTATCTTCACCTCTTGTTCAGTACATTCATACTCATAGAGTACATTCTTACTTTAAACAAGGAAGAATACTCATTTAGTTTTAGGGCCATAACAAACTTCATTTTGAAAATAAAAAATAGTGATAGAAAAAACTATTTTTCTTCATCCTTCCGTTACATTTAAATATATCAATTTGTGATCATTTATCCACAAACTCCTCATCACCATTCCATCCAGAAAAGTGGATTCACAACAATATACTATGAGAGTATCTCTCTCCTGTTGATCTAGTGACTACCTGACAACACCCAGGACAACACAGGACAAAAGAAATAAAACATATGTCACCAAAACAACTTAGGCAGACCTTTGAAGGCACATCTTTCACATGCAGTGTGGTGCTACCGCTTTTGAACTTTATTCTTGTTCTGCCTGAATAGCATATACCCTTCAAAACTTGTGGTGTTCTCATCACTGCTATTCCACCAAGTATCTGCTGTACTCATAAATGGTCTCAGATCCCACATACACCAGTTGATTAAGTTTCTCTATTTTATTGCCAATTTATCTGGCACTATATCAAGACATTTAAGACAGAAACAGTGCTTTCCTGAGTTCCACAAAACTCCTTCTCTTGTCCCAACTCCGTCCTCTGCTCCATTATGTCATTGCCATTCCTGGAACGCCATTACAGAGAGAATGGGACAATCAGCTAAGAGGGGTTGTCTTCTGCTAATGAAACCACTCGAGAGAGACCAAATTTCACAGACACTTCTTGCTAGAAAATTATGATAGCTAATGGTTGCCCAGTAGATTGTTCACTACTTTCAACATTTTTTAAATGCATCAGATAACCATCTATATAAATCAGTGCTCTTCATAATTCAGTACAAATTCTGTAGCTTTTTCTGTGAAATCATCTTCTACACTAGTTTCTCCAATTTGACCAGACTAACTTCATCATTAAATAAGTGAACCTTGTTTTTGTTAATATAAAAACACTTTCAGATTATTTTTAGGACAAAGGAAATATTAAAAAAAAAAAAAAAAAAAAAAGAGAGAGACCCCAAAAAACCCACATAATTTCCCCTGGGGAAAAGGGCAGAAGAATATACTGGTAATTATGCCAGTCACATTGGTTAATAAGCTTGTGCAAGTCATTTGGATACTGTGGAGATGGAGACTGTAGAAGAACCTGATTAGAATAAAATAATATTAATTAAGCCTCATAATATCCTGAAAGATAGGCAAGTGATACGCCTTTACAGAGATGGCACAAATTGACTTGTTCCATGTCACGCCACCTCAGGGGAATGATAATTTCCAATGAACTAACCTACAACTTTCAGGTGGGCTTCCTTTGGGGGATACACGAAAGTTTCATCTTCTCCTGAAGAAGAGAGGAAAATATCTTTTGTTTCTTACTAGACATACCACTGAAATATCTTTAGTGCCCTCTGGTGTGCACTTCAGCAGTAAATACATGCATAAAATGAAAGATAATTGGCATTGATCTGAATACAACTGTTTCAGTTCATTTTTCCGACTACTTCTAAACAAACCCTCAACCACCTAGGACAAACAGGAGATACAATTCACATCTCCATGGTATTTATTGACCCAAAGCAATGGTTTAAAAGGTAGGTCTGAGCAACTACCCTAAATATAAACGTTAATAGGAAATAAAGAATTTTGCTCTCCGTTGCTTCAATTGACACTATGAATTCAGTTCTCCTCACCTCTAGGAGTCTTTCTTGTTTGACTCTAATAATGCTACCAGAGCCTTTCCTGTTTGACTTAAATAATGCTACTGTATTCTTAACTCAAAAAAATCAACCAAAAACCCCTCCTTAACCATTTCCACTTTCTCATCCATTTCATCTCTTCCTCCTTTAGCACAGAGAGGTTTCACAGGAATAAGCAGTACTATCAGTGTAAACGCCACCGTGTTTCTCCCACTGCTGACAACTTAAGTCATCCCTTCCTTCCCCACTCAAGGTCTCCACAAGGAATCTTAGGATACAGTTTCATGTCACCCGGTATCTGATATAACTCCTGGTCCCACATGCTTACACTGTATCTAGCAAGCGTATGGCCTTCAGGAAATCAGAAGAGTACCCTGAACCAGGAGAAAGCGATTCAATTTTACATCTGGGTGATGCTTCCGTCATACCAGTGACTCGCTGTCACAGCTGGCAACTGCATGATTGTCAGATTTTATGCAAAGGAGGCTGCATGAGGGGTACCTCGGGGAGAAGCAGCAGGAACTTTTGTCAGCAGCCTAACGTGACGCTGAATCAGCTGTAACAGCAAATTTCCCTCTAAAATTCTCTGTGACCTGATCAAGCCTGAAGTCCAGTTTTGGGCTCCCCAGTACAAGACAGACATTGACATACCAGAGTGAGCCCAGCAGAGAGCTATGAAGATGATCTGGAGGACAGAGCACATGATGCACTGGGAGAAACTGAAAGAACTGGGTTTGTTCAGCCTTCAGAAAGCTTTGGCAGATCTTACTGCTGTCTAAAACTATCTAATCAGAAAGTGTAGATAAGACAGAGCCAAACACTTCTGAGGGGTGAACAGCGGATGGACAAGATGCAACAGATACAAGTTGAAACATGCAAAATTGCAACTTAAAATAAGGAATTTCTCCCCCCTCCTTTTTTTTTTTCAAAAAAAACATGAGGGTGGTCAAGCACTAGAACATGTTGCCTGCAGAGGTTGTAGAATCTCCATACTTGGAGATATTCAAAACTCAGCTGGACACAGCCCTGAGCATCATGCCCTTGTTGAAGCTGTTTTGAGCAGGGGGCTGGACTAGATGATCTCCAGAAGTCCCTTCTAACCTACATTAGGCTGTGAGTTTATTAAGTGCATCAACCCTTTTCAAATAGTTATTCCAAAATGAGTCCTATAGCATTTCTGCTTTGGGCGAAAAAGGACTAGAATTTGAATTTCAAAACTCAAAGCACTGCAATTCGCGGTAGTATAACATACTTTTTTATTTTTTAAGTTAAGAACATATAACCACATTCAGGGGAAATACTCGCATCCCCCACAAGAAGTGACTGAATAAACAGCTTTGAGGCACTATTACTCAGCTGAGACATTTCAAATGGCACGTGTTGATCCACCAACCACTGCCTCTCATAGCTGATCAAAGCCCTCTTGCCTCCTGGAGTGATCAGGACTGCTGGATCTGCCCCTTACTGAATTCCGAACACAGCAAAGCACGGGCAAACCCGTCCATTTGTGCAGATACTGCCAGCTACCACCAGCCAGATGTGACAGACTGTGGTTCCTGAACTAACAGGATCAACTTAAGAGGCCTAGAGAATTGTAGCTGGCTGACAGAACCCTAAAGCGTAATATTGTCTCTGTAAATAGCAGGTTGTCTCTCAGCAACTGAGCCTTAAAGCTCAGAGAGAATACGCCAGATATCCATGCATGCCAGTCACAAAAAGCCAAATCTCAACTACCTGAAAAGCAGCATGGGTTGTCAGCTAAGAATAACTAAATTCAGTAATTCAGGAATCATATTTCCCCATTGTCCTTCTCCCGTGTAGCAATACTTTAGCTGAAAATAAAACAACAAACTGTTTCCCAGCAATGCTGAGAAAGATGCTTTAAGGCAGCCATCAAAATTTCTTTAGGCATAGGTGAAAACAAGTAATATTCTGGAAAGCAAGAGTAATCTCAATTTTTCCATTTACTGGTACCAAAAATTCTGCATGCTTTAATCTGCCATTTTGGTACGTTTTCAAGAGGCTACACTGACTGCAGTGTAAAAACTATCTTTCTGTTATCACTACAGGTAACACCTGCACTTAGAGCTAAAGCCAATTGTTGCACTTAAAGCCGTGGTACCTAGCTCTATCCAAAACTACCTCAAGTGAAAAACCAACATACTATGAAACAAGAGACACTACACAAAGAGATTTGATTGGGAGCTAAAGGATGATAAACACAGTGGTATTATCCCAGGCTATTTACCCCAAGAATCGGATTCTGACTCACACGGTAGCACGCTCATCATGTGGCTGAAGAAGCAATTACCACTCAAACCCCCAATCCACTTTGCCCGTGGCAAAAAGTATTGTGAATAGCACATCCCTACACTTTTTGCAACAGAACATTAAGGAATGCTAAAACTTCAACATCTTACTTCCAGAGGTCAGACTGAAAACTCTGGAAGTTGCTCCACGAGCCATTCAGCCGACGAGAACTGAAATCTCTCAGAAAAAGTACACAGGCGGGCATGGGCGGTAACCACTTCAGCCACCCAGTTCAAATTAATTCAAATCTTAATCCTTTAATTCTGGACAACTTCAGCTGCCCAGTTTTAATTCACCGCAGTACAGGCGTCAGAACCGTTCGCCCGGCGGACCGAGCCCGCAGGAGGAAGGTGTCCGCGCTGACAGCAGCGGCGGCAGGACTGCGGGGCCGAGGCTTCCCAACCCGGCGGGCCGGGGCACCCGCGCTGCCGCAGCCGCCGCTCCCGCCGCCCGGCAGCGCAGAGGCCTCCGCTGACAGCACTGTGCTGCTCACGTCCCAGGCTCGCGTAGGCCAACAGCGCTTGGGGCAGAAAACAGCTCTTCGTTTAAAGTCCCGCGGCAGAGACCCGGTGAAGATAAGAATTTTTTAAAATTATGTTAGTTATTCGTATGTTTGGGATGTGTGACCAAAAAGAAAAAGCGAAGAGAAAGGTGAGGAAGAGGTGTTTTACAAGCTGCAGGCCAGCCTCGGCAGCACGACAGGGCGCAGGGACAGCCTCCCGCTCCGCCCCACGCCCGGAGCGGCAGCCCCCAGCCCGCGCCCCCAGCGTGGGGGCCGTCCGGCGGGGCTCCTCCCGCCCCCCCGGGCGCGGCGGCGGCGGCGGGGAGGGCAGACGCTACTTACAGCCCTGGTCTCGTACAGCACCAGCTTCTGCACTGAGCTGATCATGGGGGCGGCGGCGGCTGCCGCCGGCATGGCGGCCGCGCAGGGCTCGGGCCTTGCCCCGGCCCCAAGGCACGGCGGGGCAGGGGCGGGGGCAGGGGGGCTGCCCGCCAGCAGTCGAGGGAGAAGCCGAGCTCCTGCCGGGAGGAGGGGGACGCGAGCGGGCTGGGGACCGGGAAGCAACCCCAGCCGCCCACTGCCGGCACGGGTGGAAGCCGGAAGTGCCCGCACGCCACCGCGCAGGCGCGCCCACAGGCCGGCGACGGAGAGAAAGCGCCTGCGCCAAGGCCTGAGGGGGCGGTGGAGCCGCGTCACGCGTGGCCCCTCGGCAGCGCGGCTCCCGGCGCAGGGGGGCGGGTCGCCGGGGCAGGTGAGGCGGTGGCGCCGTCAGCCGCCGTTCCCGCCGGGCCCCGCTCGTTGGGGCGTGCGGCGCGCACCGCCGCCGCGGGCGAGTCCGCCCGCAGGGTCAGCACCAGGAACAGCTCCGAAGTCCCCGCCCGCGGGAGCACCAGCGGCGCCTCCCTGCGCGGGGCGCCGAGCGCGGGCTCCGCCTTCAGCCTCCTTCCGAGGGGGCGGGGCGAAGGGACGGAGGGCGGTGCTCTCCGGTTGCCCGGGTTACGGGGGTACACAGGCCGGTGGCGGCGGGGTGCGCGCGGCGGGCGTTGCGCCCCCGCTCTACCCCTTCCCCGCGCTTCGCTCAACGTAAGTGACGCCCCACCCCCCCGCCCCGTCCCTGAGGGGCGCCGACCGGGGCGATCGTCTTTGCGCCGCCGGTCAGGGGCGTGCGGGCGGGGCCGGGGGGAAACAAGGCCCCGCTGCCTTGTAGTCGGGGCGGGGGGTCCGGTTTCTTTCTTTGGTTTGGTTGGGGTGCTTTTCGTAATTAGGAAATTGCCCCTTAATTGTAAAGGTCTGGGAGGGAGTGAAACCGCTGGAAACGCCAGGTGAAGTTCAGCCAGTGAGTTTCCGTGAGAGAAATGGAGGGTTCGTTTGTATGCGGTGGGTTTTTTAATACTAAAATACTGTCCCTATCGTTCAGAAGGGCTTATTCTGAAAGTGTCAGAACATTTCAGTTTGATGTTTCAAAGCAAACTTTTTCAGATTTTCATCCTGAAGTAGAATTTTTTAATTTAAAAATGACTGGGGTGGGCTTAAGTGGCCCTCTAAAGAAAGCGAGGTTTTGTTTTGCCTTCTTCAAACATGGTTCATCAAGGTCCTCATGGTTTTTTGTTTGAAAGGCCCACCCAAATTTTACTCCAGTTTACCTTAATTAGAAAATTGTTTCTTTTACTTTGTTGCATAGCGCTGGATGCGTGATCTCTTGCAGTCCTGGAAGAGCTGGGATTTATGAGAGGATTACAGAACAGATCATGAGCCATGATTTAATTCTGCAAAGCCTTATTCATGTGCCTAGCTGTGGACACAGCAAGTAGTTCCATTGACCATGATGGGGCTCTTCTGTGTCTGAAGCTCACAAGTGAAGGTCTTAGCAGGGCCATGATCCATTTCAGGGACCGGAGAGAAGATACAACTGTGTGGTAATTGGAACAGGAAGGAAAAGGCAATGAAAGAACTACATGCTGTTTAAAAAAGAGCAACAGGCAGTTTGAGAGTCAAGAAGAAGTCATTATCAACAACCATATAGTTGCAGCAGGGGATTGGGGGTGCTTCCAACAATCCCTTATTTTTTGGAAGCACCTCTTCTTTTAGTAATGGATGCATTATGTATGTTCTCTAAATGCTTTTTCTTCTTATAACAGCTTTTGTGACAATGCAATTTGCCTTGTATCACATTATTCTTCAGTTCCATTTTTAAGTATGTGTCATTTTACATATATGTAAGCTACTGTATTTTATAACAAGCTTTTATTTTCTCTCAGTCTTAGAAAATATATGGCTTCACAGGAGGAAAACCAAGCTCAGCCCTTTACAGACATCTTTGATGAAGATGAAGCTGAAAAATCATTTCTGTTGTCCAAGCCCACTTGCTTAATTATCCTTGGAAAGCCAGTAAGATGTCTGATAGAAGGTTTTTCTTCAGTTATTCTGCTAACTTTTACTTTTCCTTTCAAAACATTAGTTTAGTGACACTGCCAAAAAGATCGAAGAACTACTTTTTCATCTTTTCCACTTTGCAAATCCTGCAGTGTGGTAAAGATTCTGATCTCATTTAATGAGGCCAATTTTTGGCCTGAATGATCAGTCAATTACAATTAAAAGTGTTATTACTGTACTTAAAAGTCACATGTTGCTCAAAAAGTGTCTTCTCTTTTCACATTGGCAACTGGATTGTTTTTATGTTATTTCAGTATTCTAACTTTTAAAAAACTTGACAGATTAAAGACATAAATAGGCATAAAAGAACCTTCAGGTTAATGTACTGACTTACAGACATGCAATGAGATATTAAATATTTTAACTTTAATATTAAAACTTTGATGTAATTATATGTCATATATTTGGGAATAACTGAAATCCACCAAGGTGTCCTGATAAGGAGATTTGTACTATATTTTAACTACAATTCAAGGTCTCCCTTTTTCTCAAATAATTTGTGGCCTCCTTTACTTAGGAAAATTTGATGTTTTGTAATCCTAGACTTCTCAGATTTCTTTTTCCCAAATGTAGGAGCCTCTACAGGTGGTTTTACATTAGTGCCTTAGTTTGCTGAAGGGGGTTCTTTTTTGGTGCAAGTTTGCTTTATGTCTATACCGAGTCTGGTATGCACTTAAAACACACCACTGGTGCCCTGAAAGCTGCTTTCCTCTTGAACATTGCAGTTGCCTGTGGAAGGGGCCTTCAGAGCACCCCACTTCCAGTGTGAACACAAGGTCCTCTAGCAGCTTGCCCTCTGCATTTGTGTCTGATTCCGTTAGGTACCACACGGAGCCTGAAATGACCATAAGGAAATCTGCTTTGCGCTGCCTAGCAGGTAGAGAGAGAAATGGTGTGCACCTAGAACTGGCAATCAACCCAAACTTCCATGCCAGTTGACCCACCAAATCAAGCCCCAGTCCCTCTCTGCACCACATCGCATACTAATGTAGAGCCATCCTATGTGGTGCAGTATGCCAGCACATAGTCACGTGACAGTCATAAGAATGTCCTTACATTATGGGAAATGGCCGTAGTGGTAAGACACGGCTCCGTTTCCTTTCTTCAAAGACTTTCAGCTGGCTGGAAGGCTCCCAGTCCCTAGTGTTTGCACAGGTCTGCATCCTTTCCTACTCCTTGGCTCCAGTTGCTGGGTAATGCTTGACTGCAAATCTTTACATCTGACCAAACTGAGAAAGGAGGCAGGGTGGTGTTCTGCAAGTGGATGAGATGCAAACATCACCATGAGAGTGTATAAGGTGATAGCCAACAAGTGTGCCTTATGGTCAGCATGAGACTTGAAAGAGTGCATTCAGCACAGTGGAAAACTACAGTGGACTGGCTCACCTAGTTTTAAACCAAGGTCAAATTTCTAACTCTACATGAAAAGGGTAACTTTACATTTTTATAGACCGAACCAGCATAAAATACTCATTGAAAGACAATGCAAAAAACCTATACGAAATTGATAATCTTGTCTGAAATCACTGCCTTCAGTAGATGCTTGATATTAATACAAATTTTAACAAAGGGTTGAAATTGCACAGGCCTGGCCAAGAGGACAGGGAATTGAATATTCTATTTTTATGATAATATCTTTTATTTATATGGCTGATGTGTAGAGCATCTATCTTATTTAAGGTACTTCTTTTAAGCTAAAAGCATAGTGCCATTAAAGCAAAGCCAAATACATATATTCTCATCACACCTATAAGATGTAAGGTATGACTAGGCTGGAGTGTTTGCTGATACACTATTAATCGGGAGTGTGATTTATTTGTGGTTTTTTACTATTTTGTAATCACAAAATTTATCTAGGGCAAACAAACTGTTGAAAAAGGTCTTCTTATGTGGCCTTAGAAAAAGGGCATAATCGTAAGGGTGGAAGATGGTGAGTTTTGCAAAATCCCATCCAGGTAGCTGTACTCTTAGAGGCCTCATTACTCTTGGTTACGTTGGTTCCTCAGGATTCACGTAAGTGATAAAATAAACATTTTGTCAGTATCTAAATGCAATTTGGGGACTAAAAAGGGCATTTTTTATGTATTCGTTGTTTTAGTCAAAGAATACTATCCTGATGTATCTTACTCAGAAACGGCTGAGCAGGTTTGTGTCATAATTTCCTTTGAGACTGAAGATAATAAATTTCAGTCCTAAAGAGCTTCTCATAGGAATTCATGTGCAAATCATAGCTGAGTTCTAGATAGAGTTACTCAGAAACAAAGTCAGCATAATTACTTTGGAAATAATTATCTGCGAAGGACAGTAACAGTATATTAGCAATGCTAGGCAGTATAAAATAGAGGATGGTATTAAAAAGAGTGTTTGTGTTTGCCCGGTCCATAGCTCAGAGGCCCTAATCCTGATGGTAGCTTTTGATTGTTTTTATCATATGAAAATATATTCTTTATTGTGTAATATGTTTGGGGTTTTTTTCCTTCTGCCTGTTTTTCTTTTAAATGTGTGTTTTTCATTTTAAGGGTTCTGGAAAGAAAACATTAGCTAGAAAACTAGCGCAAATATGGAAGTGCATTTTCATAGAAGGTAAACATACACTACATTTGGAACATTGCATTGGCTTCATAATATCTTTTAGTTTAGAATATCCTCACTGTTCCCTGTAATTCAAAATGACCTGTTTCCAATTGCAGTAAAGACTACTGATAAGGACCAAGTAACCATTTTGCCAGAAATGCAATTGCTGAAAAATGGCCTTTTAGTTACAGAGAGACTTAGAAAATCACGTTGGGGTTTGTTGGGTTTTTTTTCAGAAGGGGATATACGTAACACATAATAATCAAGTTCTATTCCCAATCCTGTAAGGTGATTCATGTGACCCTTTTTGTTCACATGGAGGCAACTCATTCAACTCCAGAGAGCACAGAGATTTTCCAATACAGACCATGAAAAAATAGGAGGATCTTTCCTTTCTGTTTGTGCAGTGCCTAATGCAAGGGGGATGTATTCTAGGAAATAGAAGCGTAGCTTTTGTATCAGTATAAGTAATAATGGAAGGAATGGGAGCTGGCACTTTCAAATTTCTAAAACAAAGGTATCTGATGGCTTATTTCAGAAGATGTAGTTCATTTCTCCCACCATGCGTTTACCAGAATACAAGATATCATTTCATTTTCTAAGATATCCAGCTCCCTCTCATCAAAGATTTTTGAAGATCTGTAGAGTAAAACCTGTTGCTTACAACATTATCTTATTCCCTATCAACACATCGCTAGAGATTTTTTTTTCATTTTGAGGCAACTCAGCAATAAAGTATGTTCCTACAAAAAATAATTAAGTCTCTGGCAGTTTTCTTTTGTACTAATTTTGCCAGCAATAACTAAAAAAATTTTAAAATCTGTAATTTCTTTAAAGCCCTGGTAATATTTTTGTATCCATGACATTATAATTCACAAATCTTGATTCATTCACTTAATGAAAAAGAAAACTTTTCCATCAGATTTGTCCTACTAGTTTGAAGGTTAATAGAATCTTTTTAAGTAGAAAAAAAGAAAGCCCATAATAACCTTAACTATGAAGCAATTTCTTGAATGCCTCTTTAGGGACACAAAATTATAAATCTGATTTTATGGTATATATGTGTACATTGCTCTGATTATGATCTAACTCTTTATATATCAATTTTCATTATGTTTTTTCTTTTAAATGTGCCCCCTAGTATTTTTTATCGTTCTAACTAAAGCCCTCTAGTGGACGGTGTAACACTTCATATTCCTGTGAATACACAGGCTGCTTTATCAAATGAAGCATCTTTATCTTAATTTGAAGATTTGGAATTATAATATGGTAAAATTCAGTTTCAATAAAGTGCTTTTTTGACTTATGTAAATATAGAATTTTTAATTCATAGGATTGTCTGACAAAAAATTAATGCCTGGTCCAAAACATAGATCAGACCAAAATCGGAAGGGGACCTTAGGAATGTACTCAAGGCAATCCACACTGTTTGAATGTATTTAAACCATGACTGAGAAATGTCGATCAAATTTGTTTTTAAAGATCTCTAGGCAGTCTATCTCTGTAACACAGCCTTTGCCATTAGAAAGTTTTTCTTAATGACTGATGTAAATCTCACTTACTGCATTTTTAGGCCTTATTTCTAGTAGATTCAGAGAATTATCTTTTTCTTCTTTTGCTCATCATACTTCTTATAATATTCTTTGGTCTAGTGTACCCACACATGTGTACACACACATTCCTTCAACTTTTGCTAATAGATTTTTTTTCATTTTCCACATTGAAAAAGAAAGAAATAAAGAAATTCAATATACAGAAACATGAATAACATAGCTTAGAAAAGACCTCCAGAGGTCATTGAGTCCAACCTTTGACTCAGAGCAGGGTCAACTAGAGAAGGTTGCTCAGGGCTGTGTCCAGTTGAGTGTGGAATATCTCCAAGGACGGAGACTCCACCACCTCTCTGGGCAACACTTTCCAATGGTTGACCACCTTCATGATGAAAAATTGCTTCCTAATTACCCCATTGGAATTTCTCATGTTCCTACTTGTATCTGTTGCTTCCTGTCCTATCTGCACTTCTATGAAGACAGTGGTTCTGTCTTTGTGCTTTCCCATTAAAAGTAGTTTTAGACAGCAATAAGAGCTGTCCTGTTTTCTCCAGCCTGCACAGGGCCAGTTCTTTTGGCTTCTCCTAGTATGTTCAACACTTTTTAATCATCTTGGTGCCCTCCACTGGACTCGCTCCAGTGTATCAATACCTGTCCTGTGCTGTGTTATTTATTTAAAAAATAATCAAATTTAGGGAATTATTAAATAGGAAAGGTGTTCGCAATCTTTGTAATTTGACAAAATACTTTCCATTTATCCAATGAATAAGTTGATACTCATAAATAAAACAGGTACACGTACAATGCTGATTTTCAGTTATCATCTGTGTTGTTTGTTAATACATTCCCTGTCTCAGTTTGGGCCCATGGCAAATAATGCTCTTCCAAACACATCCATTCATAATATGAAGGACAGTATGCGTGACAGTCTCATTACTAGTAGGAGCAGTTTTAAAACAGCCACTGTGTTCTGGGGAGAAAGATTTTAGCTGTATAGGCATGAGCCACCTGACTTCAGGACCTTGCCCTGGCCTGGTGTATTAATAATATAGATGTAACCTTCAGGGTCATTCTTGAAAACTTTTGTGAGTGTCTGCTTATTTCAACAGTATAGAAGCGTGAAAGATTTCCAGGATCATTCTGCTATGATGTCACTCTCCACAGAGACAGAGGGTAGGCCTTTGAATTTGATGGGTGTCAAATTTAGTACGTATTTAATTTTAGATAAATAGACTATATAAGGAATAGGTTTTTAAGGGCTTCTTTAAAAGCCCTTAAAGCCCTTTTTAAAAAGCCTTTTAGACACACAACTGTTTTTGTGTGTCTAAACAGTTCTTTTTCTAAAACTTGCTTTTAAAATTTGGAACGTGTTTCAGCTCAAATACTCATCTCTGGATTACACAGCAGTAATGCTAATCTGATATAAATCAGTAGTTAAAATAATCCTGCAAGGCTTCTGTTGTGCATTTGTCTGTAGTATATATAGGGCTACATTGTACGGAAAAACATCTACCCAAGACATTGCCAGAAGGCACCAAGTTCTGGATGGACAAAATATAATAATGACCCTAAATATAATGGCTGTTCATACAAAAATAGTCTGGTTGCTTGAAGCACACATACATATTTATATGTGTATGTGTGAATGTATGTATCTCTGCAAGCACATGTCTGGATATAAAATATTTTTCATTACTTAATTTTATTCTGTCTGATGTGCTTTCTCAGCTTTGGAAGTAATTCAAACGAATATTCATGAAGAAACAGAATATGGGCTTAAGGTAAAGGTCTAATATTCTGGTAAGTTTTGTCACATTCTTGACAAATACCTATTATATAAAACTATGTTTTGCATTTTACCTTAGTGTCAAGAATTGCTTTTTAAAGGTGAAAGTATTTCTGAAGAACTGGTTACAGAAATGATTCTGAAAAAGATTGAGTCACCAGAAGTTGCTCATTTTGGTAAGTACATTTATAGCCTAAACTTCTTAGAATGAGCTAGCTATAATTTTTACACACTTCGCATCCATTACTGCTCAAATAAATATAATTTATTTTGTTTTAGACAGTAGCATCTTTTCTTGTGCTCCTCAGGTTGTGGAATATCCATAAACTGAGAATGTATTTAGGGATTAATTTACCAATATGGGAGATGAGAAAGTGTCATACCAATCCTATGTTGTGTTAATTTTGAGACAATGAATTTGCCCCAAATTTTAAGTGTTGCTATGACTCTCATTTGACAATATTATCTGGTTAGAAAAGTTTTAGGATTTAAAATACAGAAATTTTTTTGCTTGAATACTTCTGTAACAACAACAACAACAAAAACTCACCAGCAAAAATATTTTAAACATTTAAAATAATGAAAAAGAAGGAAAACAGATTCTTTAAAATGCAAAGTATTACAGTCCTTTTTTTGTCTTACAACATTGTTTATTCCCTTTGCATTTTGTCACTGAGAGTAAGTTAGATGAGAATAGTATTGGTAGTGGTAATAATTCTTCTTTTTGAGGAAAGATTTTGTTAATTGAGGCTTTTAAGACTAGTGCTGCAGATCTTGCTAGAGTCTGAACCTACCTTCCTGAAGAGAAAACAAATATACTGCTAAGTGGAGAGAAAGTAAAAGAAAATGTAGTTTCTTTTTCTGGTACTGATTTTTATTTGAAATTTCCATTATAGGAGAGAGACAGATATAGTGTGAAGAAAATGTTAAGTTTCTACTGTTCTGAAAATGCTTCTGTAAGCTTTCAGTTGCAATGGGGTTTGTTACTTCTTTAGTCCAAGATTCAACAGTTTTGCAAAAGATGCAGCCTTACCTGGTGAAACTAGACTTTTAAAACAGTAAGCAAAAGACAGAGAAATAGGGAAGAATAAAGAAAAGGAGATGATGAGGGAACAAAAATTTGAGGGAAGAAGTAGCAGCGGAAATGCCGGTCTCTTAATCCATATGTCAGGACTGTAATAAAAGCCTGAAGAGATATTCGTGTTATCTGACTTCCCCTCTTTGAGTCAGTCTGATGATGAATGACTAAGATGTGTGTTTCACAAAGGACCACAGAGATCCTAGAGACTGTAAACATGACTATAAAGTTGATAAAAGTTTGGTTCTTGTAGCCAAACCATTTCTGTATTACAGATGCCCCAAAGTAGCAAGGAATAGAATAACCTACATCCTCACTGTTTTTCATACCAACGAGAACTCATCTCCAAAACCAATTTTTGTTAAGTATTTTCTGGTTCTAATCACTTTTTGTTTAGCAACTATCTTAATATAATCCTTGGAAAGCTTAAGTAGGCTTTCAGCAGGAACTAATCTGTCAATTGGCTATTAATTATTCATTAAAGACTGTAGAAAGTGTTGTATGAGAGGCTGAGTTTTTTACTTTTAACTTTTGTTTTTAACATTGTAAAATACAAGTTTCTAAACAGTACACACAATAAGGGATTCTTTTCGATTATATTCTTCTGACAAATAATAAACATATTATGTTGGAGACTGATGTGTCAGAGCTATTCAGAAGTGCTAAAACAAATTATAATATTTAAAAATTGTAAGTTACTAAACCCAGATTTTTTAGGTTTTTTTATTTACTTCTGAAAGAAGTCAGATATGAAGCTTCTAAGCTATTTCTTGAAATAAACAGTGTCTTTTTTTAAAATAACATAGGCACTGAAGGATTGGAAAATAACAAGCATACCTGTATTTTAGGGTATTGTAGGTAAGAAAATACAAAATTATAACCTCTATGTAGCTGATATGCTTGCTTTTTTTTTTTTTTTTTTTGACTAGAACAAGAAAACAACCAGAAGTCTATACCATGTTAACCTAAATAATATTTGCAAAGGAAATACCTGTGTCTTTATCACAGGGGAAAACTGCTCAATTAACACAATTTAAATCAAATCAAGACCAAAGTTGTTTATTGATTTATTAATGGAAAGTAATTAACTGGCAATCAGTGAACTGGCAGTCAGTGAAGAGGTTCAGTATGAGCCACACAACAGACAAACCACAGCACTAGGCACTTGCCAAATATTAATAAACACCCACAGATTTCTAAACACCCTCCTAAACTAATTCCAAAGAGTATACTCAAACTTGCATGGTTATGCATGCAAACCCTCTGTCTCAAAGATGGGTGGAAGTCCCTTTTCTGAGAATGCATGTTCACCTCTTTAAGCACACTTTCTGTTGGAAATGTGGGTGCTCTAACTTTGTCTGTGTGCACCATTTCCCACAGTCTACTAATCCACACACCAGTGAGAAAGCTCCCCATGAGCTCACATACACACACTCGAGATGTGGGTCACTATATGTTTAACCCTGTTCTCTCAATCCAGTAGTTGAAATGCAGGTTACGCGCAGCATCCAACAGGGAGGCTGCTCTGTCAGGCCTAGGCAGAAGGTTGTAGTGCTGGCGCAACAAACCTGGTCTGGCTGCTCTTCTTTTACCTTGTTCTCGCTGTAAGGTTTCCCTTTATTGTCCATAGAAGTGAAGACCTTTGAAGGTTGTATAAAAAGCCTAGACTCCTAGTTTAAATACTTTGTATCATAGAGTGGCTACTTTTTGCAATGCCTTTTACAAAGTCTTTTAGTGGCAAAAATGGTCACCAAAAGCCTGTTACTTTTTAGGCACTACAATGTCTGAGCTAGGCACGTGAAGCAGGTGGTCTCAGTATGATCTTTAATGTCTACATTAATTTCTTCTATTTCTTAACTAAGTTAACAAACTTTGAGAGTCCTATATCGAGTTGAAAGCAACGCACTTTTTTGTCTGTATTTCATCTGAAGTAGACATAGCTTCACAATTTTTTTAAGTGTTACGTCATGTACATGGTTTAAAATTATGCCACTAAATAAATATATTGTTTAAAGGAGATGAGTATAACTAGTCCTATATTTGATATAACCTTCTAAAAGATATATTTAATAAAATGTATTTGGCAGGTTATGTTCTCAGTGGATTTCCTTCTCTCTCAGAGGAATACATGGCTATTTCACAGCAAATAGAGAAAATAAAGAACCTAAAATTAAAACCAGATTTCCTGATTAACATAAAGGTAATGTCATCTTCAGTAATTTGCTAGTCATTTTCCTAATTATTAGTAGACTCATATGCTGCAAAGTCAAAAGATAATATTTTCCCTTGTGCATTTGAGTATAGTATTTACTGAGGAATAATAAATTGTTCTCTTTTATATTGGAATGGAATTACACTAGTTTGTTCCATTATAAGCATTGCTCATGTAAAATAATGAACATTTCCTAAAACTTCAATAGCAGTTGCAGTCTTTGCACCTCTACCAATTAGAATATACAGGTTTTCAAGAAAAGAAGACTTTGAATAACATGATTATTACGGGATTTTTGATACATGTACATCTGCCATTCATGTACTTCAGGAAGAAACTTTTCACATATGGAAGTTATAGAGCAAATTGTTTTATTTTTTACTCACTAATTGTGAAACTGCTTCTCAGTCATTATTAATTCATCTCATTTACGAATCTCAATTTCTTCATGAGTAGCAATGTGGCATACCAGATACTTTACAAAAGTGGCTGTGATATAGCCAGAGAAACATAAATCATTGTTAGTGTAGGATTAAGAGGACTTTCTCACCGTAACTTAAAAGAATGGACTTGCTGACTATGTCCGTATTAGTAAATAAAACAAGGCAAGAGCGACTCTTCAGACATCAGGGCAACTGGTTTGGCAGAACTCAGGTAACCTGTCTTGTTAGTCAGAATGGGGTGGCCGTGTCCAAACTGCCCGCTGGGAAAGGCCCTAGGCCTGTGCCATTCTCCAGACTGTGCCCAGCTATTCACCAGGGAGAATACCACCTGGCCCACACCAAACTTTGCCGGACTCCACAGTAGGCAAAGTAACAGTATGTGTAATCATGAACAAGGGTTCAGGCCCTTCCTCTTGCAATATTTTATTTATCATCAACTAGATTATTTCCATCTTTTAGTCTGAATGTGCAGAATGAGCTGCCAAGGCAACTCTGAATAATCAGCCCCTGGTCTTGTGCTCCATTCTCATTGGGATTTTGATTCTAGTTGTCCTATCTATGTGGTTTGTCAGATGTTAAGCTTCAGTGCATGGACCTAGTCTATCACTTTGCCAAGTCCATGTTTGTTTTAGTGACAAGGTTCTTTACATTCCATACTTTTGAGACTTAATTTGTTTGACCATGCATAATGAAAATTTGTGAATGCCTACTTGAAACCTTTTTTTCTATGCTCATGGAAAGATCTTAAAACATCAGAGAAACATATTTTTGTGCTGCTTTTCAGGCAATTTTGTTTTTTTCAGCTACAGAAAGTCAATCTTTGTTTTAATACCAGATAGATAGTGAGAAATCCCAGTTCTTGAGAATGTATGTTGTATAGTTTCATCTGCAACAATACAAATAGAAGAGTAATACTAATTACACTAAAAAGAAAACTGAATTCTTGACTTCAAGTAGTTACATCATCTTCTCCTCTGGGAAGAAGACTGAGACTGAATGCTCATTAAAAATCCTTGCCCCAAAGTCAAATGAATAATTTTGCCTTTGATTTCAGTGGGTTCAAGCTGTTTTCACAGATATGTCAGAATTGTAACCATTTTCATTATATCAAAAAGAAAGGAAGAAGGGAGATTCTGGATAACTCTGGAATAATGAAATAATGGTATTAGCAGACCAATTTAGAGAAATTTTGTCTCTCCAAGAAAAAGGACAGAAGATGCTCCTTTGAAAAAAAGAACCATATCTGATCAAATTTCTCCTTCCCTATTTCAAAATGTGCTATGTCATGTCAGCTGTATGACTCACTGTAGAAATACAGAAATATCCTGAAGTATTGTAATACTTCAAGGGATACCTCAGGAAATGAGTGTAGTGTGCCTGTTGCTAGCAATGCGATCTCAAAAGCTCTATATTTTCTGTAGAAATCAATTCTCCGTTTCTGTAACAACTTGATCTTAACAACTACAATATTTTCTTGTTATAAGTTTCTTGGTTTTTTCATATATGTTTGAAGGGTAGGTGTTAGTGATTTAGAAAGGAAAAGTGATTATTTATTGTTTGTTGTGCCCCACCCCCAATTCCACAGTAGAATTTTAAGACACCTATCTTAAGACCTGTTGGAGATCTGGGGACTCCAGGTGTGTATTAATGCAAGTACAATTTAGAACAGGTCAGATAGAAGCTTTATTAACGAAGATGATAGTGAGCAAACATTCAGACAGCATCTCCCCCTCTGCTCCCCTGTTCTCTGCCAAGTGATTGTAGAGACCCAACCAGCTTTTTGTTTCAGAAAAAAAAAATAAAAAGATGAGGGAAAACAATCCTTTCAATGTTAACAAAGTCAGGTATCCATCCCTCGATGGACTCCTTTGGTAGCTTGCTAACAGCCACAACTCTAAGAAGGTATCAAACAGTACATAAGGTGATGATGTAGAAAGAAGGCTCTCTGTGGAGCCTGTAGGAGTGGCACACCCAGTATTATTTTAGCTCCAAAGTGGGGAGGTGGAAACAGTCACAGACTGTTAGCTTTCAGTTGAAAGGAATGCTTTACTTTTAGGGTAAATGTTTTAGTTAGGATGTTTAGTTAGGAATGTTTTAGTTAGGATAAACTTCTTGGGCAGATCTCTCAAATCTTAAATAATAATTTTACCACCACAGACCACATCCAGATTTGTCTGTGTTTAATGTTAAACTAAATTTGTGTCTGCAGGGATTTTTATGGAAAGACCATTGCTTACTCTTCCAGAGCTCCAAACTGATGAACTCCTTTTTAGCCTCTGACACAATGGCACTATGCTTTTGGGTAATAGTAGAGATCAGAGGCACCTAGTAAAATTGCCTTAATCTTGCTCCAAACCACTTTGGCATTAATTGCAAGAGCAATCACAAGCCTGTCTGCAAAATACTTTTATCCATAATCTACACCTACACTTATTATACTACAAGGTGTAACTTGCATGGTAAAATGTGCTCAAGTAGCGGCTACACTCCTGATGTGGAATGTAAAATACCGATGGGGAAAAACTACGCAAGTGTTTAAACCTTTCTTTAATATTTGCTGCTTTTGAAAATTTTGTGTTTACTCAGAATGTTATTGGAGAAGTTGTTTATGAATCCAGATATTTGCCAGATATATTTCCTGCAGTTTCAGGAAAAATAATATTATTATAGCAGTACAATAAACACATGTTTTCCTTTTAATTATTCCTTGCTAGTGTCCAGATTATGACTTATGCCAAAGAATATCAGGACAAAGGCAACACCCTGATTCAGGGCAGGTATATCAGAGGAACCAGTGGGATCCTAACATTATTGAAAAGCATAAGAAAGAGAAAGATCAGCATGAAGAAGAGAATGAAGAAGAAGAGCAGGAAGAAGAAGAGGTAAATATTGCTAATTTCTAAACAGCGCAAAGTATTATAACGTACTCTAGACAAAACAGAACAAATTGATATTCTAAAATATCACCATACTACATTATGAATTAATTTTGCTCAACCTTAATCTTAATTCAATTTTTGTTCTTCTTTAAGAGATGTGGGATGATACTTAAATGGTAGGTTTAAATGACAGCAAATGGTGATTATTGTGTAGCTTAACCTGGATTCAGTCTCTAACTCAGAAGTCACTGAACTGTTTCTTGCCATAAGTTAAAAGGGAATCTCAGGAGAATGGTGACTCTATATCGTCTGTTTCTTGGTCTAAGCAAATAAAAGAGTTATTAATTTTTGTTTATTGTAGCAAGTTTTACGAGTATTTGCAGGATACTAGCTTGTTTTCTGGTTTTGGTGTCAGACTACTACAAATGGATTTTCTTTTTTTTCATGAAGGTATTAATTTTGAATTCAGGTTGAATTGTTCTGGTTTATAATGCTGGCCAGAGACTTATCAATGCAAGTTCTAGGCACATTCCTCTCAGTTTGCAGAAACTATACTTCATCAGAATAGGATCACGGTTAGCAATCACTGGACTAATACTCATTGCAATACTCTGGAAAGCTCCTTTATTTACCTTTGAGTAAAGACAAAAATTAGTTTAGTACATTATTTTATTACTGTATCTTGAAATATTTAACTTTTCATTCTGCAGGCTGCAGAAGATCCAGTTATGATGTCAGAATTTTTGCATCAATTAGTGCAGAGGCCTGAAGATATTCTTGAAAATGCAGAGGAAAGAGTTGGAATGTATAAGGATATAATGCTTCATCCTTTAGAAGTAAGAAAAAGCAAAATAATATGATTATGCATAACAAAAGATTTTTTAAAATATTTTGCACTGTTTTCATGGGGGTTTTTAGTTTGAGATTTATTGTATGGAGGTGGGCACAAGGCCTGCTACAACATATCCCCACGTTCTGAAATTCATACTGAAATCGATGACACAAAGTTGTCATCTGTAGGTATTGTTTCTGCTCTGGAGTCAAGATAAAGTAATCCATTTTGAGTTTTAAAAGTGAAACGACACCACAAACGCTTCCTAAATCTAGGAAGTGAAGTATTTGAAGAGCCCAGTGTATCATCACCATTACCAGAGTCCATTCCAGCATGCAATCCCATAAGAAACCTGCTCTTTGCATCCATTGCCTTCCACTCCAATAAATTCCCTTCCTCACCTGCTTCATTGCCTGCAGATTTATATACACGATAATTAGCCCATCAGTTTGCTTCATCACCTGTTTCATTTCTGCAGCTGTGTCGTTGTTTTTTGCTTTCCTTGTTGTGTTCAGGAAAGTTGGATTTGCTGTGTATCTCCCCCCCGCCCCAAAGAACAGAACGAGTCCAAAGCAGTAATTCGTTCTTTTCTTTTTTTTTTTTTTTTTTAGTCTCCTGGTACAAGCAACTGCAAAAGTCTCATATTTGCTGCACACTTGACAATTGCTGTTTATTTATGCCCTTCAATTTCCCTATGGATTAGATAAACCTGTAAATAAAATTGTGTAAAACTGGTATAATGTTCTTTGCTAGAGTAACAAACTTGTTATTGCTGTGAAGGGGAAAGCAAAAAATGTGATATCTTTAATGATTATACAATCTCACATGGATTTCTCGTAAGCAAACTAATGGGAAGTTGTTTAAATTAAATTACTTTAGGATGTACACCAAAATTCAACACTTTCAGCACAGTCCACTAGTTGGTAGGCCTTACTTAGGCTTCACTAATAATGAATATATTAGTGATGAATGTATTAGTGAACATACTTAGTGGTCCACTAATACATTAAAAGAACATGGGGGTCTACAATTGGGCCAGGTAGAGGTTGAGATGATGAAATTGAAAAAAAAAGCTTATAAGACGTGCAGTTTGCACTGAACTGTGATAGGTAGAAAGAACTTCAGAGAGCAGACTTTGATTTCTTGTTAAGTTGTTAGGATGAAATTGAGTAGAAATAAATGTGAAATACTACAGTTAGAGAGGAAACCTAATGAACAACTACAACATGCGAAATAATTGGCTAGACCTCAGTACAGCAGACAATATGCAATCTGTGGGGTTTTAGTTAGTCATAAACTGCATCAATAAATGTGATACTATTGTACAAAAGCAAATATTACAGATGTACTAATAAGACCCTTGTATATAAGAGAAACACAAACTATTACCTTCTCTGTGGAAGAGTATTAGAAAGAAGTAATTAGTTATTATCTATTTCTACCAAAGATAGGACAAATAATTTAGTTTATAGTATAGAAGACTTAGACTAGATGCAAGGAAATGAACTCTGACCATAAGTGTAGTGAGGAACTGGAATAGATTACCTACAAAGTTGTAATGTCACCTTCACTAGGCTTTTCAAGGGCTGGGGATAGACCAACATCTGTCAGGAATGGAGTGAGTGTTCTCAATGCTCAGAGAGAGACATTAACAATGGACATGGGATGTCTATTTTAGTCTAATATCTTATTTACTAATGGGAAAATTGAAAAAAAAGAAAAATCAAATATATTGTTCAAATTTTACAGAAATTGAGAGTCAGGACCAAAATGAAAACGTTGGTTTCATGGCAGGTATTTCCAAGAAATCTGTTAATTGACATTGCCACCATTTTCCAGCAGAGAATTAAGGTAGTTAGTTAGAAGTTGAATTCATACACAAAACGTTACTGTATCTTGATTCTTTGTAGCTCTCTTGCATTTGAGCTAAGATATCTAATCTGTTTTCTGAACCCATTGTAACTCCAGTTTTGGAATTCTCTCTGTATTTATCCATCACCAAATAAAAGGTTCTCTCCAGAAGATTTTATAAGTCATCAGTACAATGAATCTCGGTTTTGCTGAAGTCCACAGGACTCCAGCCTTTGATATGTATAGGAACAGAATGAGCTTCAATGTCATTCCCTGGTTAATTATACTCATTAATTGAGTATGTCTTTGTTCTTAAACAGGACTTGATGGCTGAACAAGATTGTCGATATCTTATTGAACTGGATGGAAATCAGCAACCAGATGATCTCTTGGTAGTAAGTAAGCTATGCACAACTTAGTTAATCTCCACTAGAAAATAATTTTTCAATTCTGTGGATTGTTTTCTTTATTACGGTGTTGGCAAAATTTTAAGTTGTGTATAAAAAAACATGTCCTTTGAAATGCTTGCTTTTGTTGCTCTATTAAAACAATTATAAGATTCACTGCACCGCTCCCAGGCTTACATGTATGTCGCATGAGAATATTTTCAGGCAAGTTACAAACTCTTTTGTACTGTATCAATCTGTTTTTAGCACTTTATTTTGTGTATTAGTGTAAAATATCATTATTAACATGAGAAATTAAAACATTTTCAGTATGATATATTTACAGAATTGGCTTATTTTTTACTGGTGTCTAAAATAATGACAGCATTTTTATGAACTTTGATATTGCTTTACAGTGTAATAGAAGACACTTCATTCTTTTAACAATTCTGCCAAGTGCTTGTGTCTAGATTTTTAGCTCATAACATAGCAACTCATTCTCCCTATTTAAAAACTACAATGATAAAATTTGAAGATAAATAATCTTATCCTTTGCCTCAGAAATAAGAGCTGCTTCAAATCAGAACCTAAAGTATGGGGTTGAAAATGAAGTGAGAGATTGTCTTTAACAATGTAGGAAGTGAGCTGCTCCTGCACTTTCCCCTCTGTTGTTTGAAACAAATTGAATCAATTATAATTCTGTAAGTATTATTTCACTTTATGCTTAACTTTACTACCAAGAGTAGTCGTATGGGAAAAAAACCCACTAATTTTGCAGAGTTGGAACATAAAATTTCCTCATGTATGATCTGTTTGTGAACATTAGAACAGAAGATTTATAGTAAAGGCAATCAAGTTGTGTAATGATTTTACCTACAAGTTTTTACCTACCATTTTACCTACAAGTAAGGCAAACACCTATTATGAAACTAGTCCAAACATGACAAAATTTGCTTTTTCATTTCAAGAACACTTCATTCAAGCAAGATTACATTCAGGAAATACTTCAATTAAATTTAATATCATCTGATTCTCATTGGCAGACATCTGGTTTAAGTATCATTTTAAATAAATTACCCAAAGTTGTATTACTTCCAAGTGTGCATAATCTGATCTCCTAAAGAGACTTTCCTCCTTTTCAGATTGGAGTTCATCTGAATACTTCCACTGCTTTGTGGAAAAGAATCCTTCACAGCCTATTCCTTTAGAAGGCTTGGGATTCACAGCATAATGAGGAGATATAAAGGCTGTGATTCAGCATTTTGCACTGCTTGTATCTTCCAAATAGCTTGTTAAAACTCAGCTCAATAACTAGCATGACTCCAAGCTAGAAACTGGGCCTTAGTGTATATGTAGCCATTATATAAATAGTAAGTCACAATTTTAAAAATACTTCAGGAGTCCTTTCGGATCACAGAAGCAGTTTCAATTGGTATTAAGTCAAAAGTTATTCTCTCTTCAGTCAGTGGTAGTTCGACTTCAGTCTCTGGGTGTTCGAACTGGAGCTCCTATAACTAGACTTCAAAGTGAGCAAGAAGAAACGCTGGAGGGACTGGAAAATGTAAGTGTGCTTTCCTAAATTGTGATTGACTGTAATAATTATAAAAATATTTTTGATTTTCTGCTGTAAGCTTATATTATAACATCTTTGTTTCACAGCAACCAATTTGTTTTACCATGCAATAAGGGCATTTTTTGAGCCTTGGTTTTCCAGAAATGTGAATTTAAGATAATTCTGGGACTGAAATCCACTTAAAAGAGTATGAAAAGAAAAAAGTCTGTCATTGAAAAAGTTAGATGATTATAATAAAATTTTGAACAAAATGTTTGTTTTAGCAACAGAGAAAGAATTAATTCCTTCCAAGAAAATAAATAAACTTTAGCCAAAGGATAACAATCTCAGCATCTGACATTTTCCTGAATGAGAAACAGCATGCTAATACAAATTTAGCAACATCCTGCATAGCTGAAATCACATACATTGTATTTCCTGTAATTAATTAGAAACGTGACAAGTTAGTGCTGAATTTTGCTGAATCATGACAATTATAATTTGTGTCCCTTCCACATAAAACTGAAAACAAGAAGTCTTTGCGTAAATGTCTTCACCTATATTCACTTGCAGTCATCTTTCCTACTTCTTAAACAAAACTTTGAATATATGAATGGTACTGTAACTGGAAGGCCCCGTTATACATTTTCAGAGAAACACTCCCCTCCTCACTTTTCTGCTTTCTGTTTCCGACAAATTGACAAGCGAAGACTTTCTGTTTCAGAGGTCAACTGTATTTATTATTTAGTTAGTCTGTGCATTTGTGTTAGTCTGTGTGTAAGCTTTTAGCATCCACAGTATTTGGGGCAAGGAGTTCTGCAGCTTAACCAGACATTATACACAGAATTGCTTCCCTTTGTGTTGAACCTGCCACCTTTTAGCTCAGTCTCCTCTAGTTGTTGATATGCAAAAGTCAGGAAATAGTTTTGTTCTCTGTAGGTGCCCTCTAATCATGATTTCAGACTTCTGTCCCGTTCTTATGTAGCTGTCTTGTTCCTGGACTGAAGAGTTCCAGTCTACTTAATCTTATTGCTTCTTACATGAAAATGTTTTTGTGTGATTGATCAGTCATATTACCTTTTTCTGAAACTTTTCAATTCTACTGCATACTTTTTGACATTAGGGTAGCAGAATGCACATAGCAGTAAACATGAGGGTAGGATTTATACAATAAAAAAATAAACCTTTATCTTCTGTTGTCTCTTTGCTAAACATTCCTAACATTCAGGTTGGTTTTCTGACTGCTCTTGGGCATTGACCAGATGTTTTCATGGAAGTATGTGTTATAATTCCAAGATCTATTCCTGAGTAGTGACAGTCAATGACAACTTATCATTTTCTGTGTAAAACTGCTATTTTAGTGCCTGGCTTCCTAGATTCTGAAGGTCCTTCTGCAGTTCTTCACAGCCAGCACTTGTCTGTACTATTCTGAATAATTTAGTCACCATAAACTTTAGGATTCACTCACTATTCACCTTCTGTAAAAGGTCTGTTAAACTTACTGATATCACATGACATTTCTGCATGCCTGAAAGAGGTATTTTGGCCTTGCTATTCCCCCACACAGGTCGTGGTCCTTTCTTCATCCCCTTTAGAAGAAATGTTGGCCATTTTCTGTCATCTTCAATAAATGGCTGATTTGTACCTCTTTATTGTTTTAAACTTCTGAAAATAATAAATGAAGCCTACATGAACTATTTTTATTAAATAAAATTGAAAACCTAAATAGTTTCTCCTTAAACTTGTCTTACAATTCTGAAATATGTAATTTTTTTTAAAGATTCTAAAAAGCATGATGCAGTTTTCTTTTTAAATTTGCTTCTTTTCCAACAAAATATTTCAAAAACAGCTAAGAACAAGGCATATGTAGCTTCAGACAAAATTTATGTATGCTGTTATTGCTGTTTTAATAAACAGGATGAACTTTTCCGGGTTCTGTCATCTTGCAAACTAATAGCACACAGATATCGATGGCGTAGAAGCAGGTGGGGACAAGCATGTCCTGTGGCTCTAAAGGAAGGTGATATTGTAATGGGAAACCCAGACTTTGCTGTCAGGTTAGCAGAATTTGACGCTTCTTATTTTTATTTCTATTTTATAAGATAAATGACAGTATCTGTTAGCTTCTCTTCTGTTTTAAGTTTTCTAGGTAAAATGTACATGCTGTCATCCCCAGAGGCATTGAAAACATTTATGTTGAATCCACGGCCTTACCTGTTACCACCAATGCCACTTCCTCCATGTAAAGTACTAGTATTTGGTCCTCCATTCTCTGGAAGAACAACTATTTGTAACCTAATTGCAGATAAATATAAAGGAAAGGTAGGTTTATAAATGTCTTATGTAACAAGGGTATCAGCTGAGGCTTGGGAATAGTTAAGCACATTCTTATTCCTGTTGTGTTACAAACATACACATTGCAAACATATAGATTACAGAAGAAACATATTAATATTTATGTGTCAGTTATTTCTCTTGAATAAGAATATTATTAATAACTTTTGTATCTAAGATAATTAAATGTAAATACAAATTAGAAATTATATTTTCCACGAAAAAATCCTGCACTTGAATTGTATGTAATTTTTTTCTGAAATTTGCAGAGCTTTTTCAAATTCATTTCATTGTATAGAAATTGGATCAGATGCTATATTTCTCTTCTGTGATATTTTTATTTTTTCAAATCATTTCACTAGGTTCTTGATATGGCCAAACTCATTCAACGCCATATGGAACAATCAAGAGAAGAAAAAATTGAGCAAGTGCAAAGGGATACAATCGAAAAGGCTATAACAGCAGTGAAAAATAGGTTGGAATTAGAAAAACAGTCAAGAGAACCAGGTGAATAAGGTGTTTCATGGTCTTTGAAGCCATCTTATTTGCTTTAGGTTATTTGACTGAAACAATTGCTGTCACTTTGACTTATAAAATATTACAGAAGTTGTTACGGTTGTTGTGCATTAAATATGAACTAAAAGAACATGCAGTGAAGGGAATAGCTGAGTAGAATTCAGTATTTTTTATATTGCATATAAATCCTCTGAAGTTGAGGGCCATAAGTATGTAAGAAAGAGTTTTCTGAGCTCTTTTTGAAAGAAGAAATTGGTTCTGACTGATACTAGTTGGAACTTTGCATTTGAATGATTTTCTGACAAGTTAAATCTCTGCAAAATCGCAATTTTCTTCAAGAAAGCAGCTTGTCAGCTAGGCTGACGTGAACCCACAATCTACAGATTTTCCACTTTGGAGCAGCCTTCCAAGTATGCTGTCTCAAATGGCACATTCACAAGACTCTCCAGCTCTGGTCACATTTAGACTTCTTAAACTGTCCAGGTTTTTGCAGCTTGATGAATTCAGAAAATATTTTGAAAAGGTGAAAGTAACATGTTCTTTTAATATCTTTTAAAAAAAATTTGGATTTTCTTTTTGCAGGTAATTTTGTGAGGTTTTTTCAAAATTATTTCTTTTGAAATGAAAATTTTCCATTGAATTGGAACTGCCTTTTCCAGTTAGCTGTAGTTGTGGTTCAAAAGGACAATCTGGCCATTTTGCCTTATTCAGCTAAGCAAGGAATTGACTTACTCATGGGTAGGTACATATCTAACAAGAAGTCAGTATATTCCTCTGATGCTGCAAAACATAGAAGCTGACAGTGACACAAAAACCCTTGGTGTTGCAGTAAGAATAATGGTGAACTCTGACACCAAAATTAAAACCATTAAACATAAAGTGTTATGTTCCAGATTCCTGGCTCTGTAATTACTTTTGAGGACAGGTATGTAAAATCTTATTAGGATTAATGAGAACTTAATCCTAATTAATAACCTTGGAGAGCTCTAGCAATTTTATTGCAAAACAGAACTACAAACAGATGAAAGATGTAAATTGTCATGGAAAGTAAGAAAGCTTCAGAAGGGGAAATTAAATATTTTTGGAAGCTTGAATCTAGATCTAGAGGTAACTACCCCAGAAAGTATTTCCTATTCCTAACAAAATTATTTAGTTAATTATGTAGTAAATTCTGCCTTTTGAGAGAATCACTAAAAGTTATGCAAAAGACATATATCAGTTTAATTAGGTAAATGGCCCCCTGACTGTCCTGAGTGCTCCCAGGTCATCATAGGCTCATAGAATGGTTTGGGTTGGAAGGGACGTTAAAGATCATCTAGTTCCAACCCCCTTGCCATGGACAGGGACACCTTCTGCAAGACCAGGTTGCTCAACCTGGTCTTCAACACTTCCAGGGATGGGGCAGCCACAACTTCTCTGGGCAACCTGCTCCAGTGCCTCACCACCCTCATGGTGAAGAATTTCTTCCTTCTATCTGATCTAAATCTACCCTCTTTCAGATTGAACCCATTACCCCTTGTCCTATCACTGCATGCTCTTGTAAAAATTCCCTCTCCGCCTTTCCTGTAGGCCCCCTTTAGGCACTGGAAGGCTGCTAGAATGTCTCCCTGGAGCCTTCTCTTCCCCAGGCTGAACAAGCCCAACTCTCTCAGCCTGTCTTCATAGGAGGGGTACTATGTTCAGTTCAGGGATAGACAGTGAGGCTATGAAACTCTGAAGTCTGCAGAGTTTCTGTCTACTGTCAGAGTGGGTCAGGAGATGGAAGCAGTTGGTGTTAAGGACTCAATATCCATGTCATGCATGGAGGACTTTCAGACTAACTGTATTGTGATCTCATGGGCTGAACACTTAATGGTTTCAGCATAGTAAATGTGCATCTGCAAGGAATCAGTTAGTTTGCGTGTTCCAAGACTGCTTTGCCATGTGTACCAAAGCATGGGAAGGATCAGGAGATTCACTTAAAACATACTCTTCTGATTCAAACTAAAAAAGTAACAACATATATACGCTCAGAGGGTCCCAGTCTGTTAATGTGCTCAGATGACATCCAGCTCAAACAGAAACACATTGTTCCGTATGGGGGGAAAATAGGGGAGGGTATTAAATCTGTTGAATTAAAGAAGTGTTCAGGACTCGTGTATTTTTTAACTCTTTTCTGGCTTTTGTCATATTTCTGATCCCTTTTCTTTTAAGGGGAGAAACAGGCATATAAAAACTGGTACTGCTAGAGAGCCATTTGTGTCCCACAGGCAGATGGGTACTAGTCTTGCCTTCACTAGGGCTGGAAAAGTGCGTGTGATTCCTAGGAGGTGTGTTGAGGGATTCCACAGACTGGGAGGCTGCAGATGAAGAGAAGGCTGACATGTAGCTGGTTTAGTCAGGTGGACTTTGTGGTGAAGTATTTGTATGAAAGGGTTTTCTACTGATCTAGTTTTCTGTGAATTTAATACAATTTCATAACTGTAAGAGACTTGCAAGAACATAGTAGTGTCAAAGAAGCAGATGATTCTGAAGAAATCACTAAAACCACAGAGGGAATAAACTTGGAAGAGGAGGCTGCTATAAAATCTACCATCATCCAAAAAAGTAAAAAGTAAATCTTAGCTATTTTAAGCATGTCATTCCATGCCTTCAGTGTGTCTTGCAAATTAAACAGTGAAAGGTAGTATTGTTTTTCCTCATTTACACTTGTAGGACTCTTAAATTTTTTCCTTGTTGCTGATACTGTTGTTTTGAGAAACCTAAAATGAAATGGTTAATTTTGTCATTGAAAGATATTAACCCATTAATACCATGTTAGTGTACAGGGGAAAAAACTCCCACTGACTTTTGTAGGAGCTAAGCATGTATTTTGATGAAAAGTTTGGTATTTTCACTTACATATCTTTTTATAGCATAAGATTGTTTCAGAATCTTTTAATAGATAAGGAGAATAGGTGTTAATTCACACACAAACAGAAAAAACAAGTGAAGAGAGGATCTGAATTCAGGAGTGGGGGTTTTTGCCACATGAATATGAGAAACTTAAAAGTATGCTAAGTTTTAATTAACCTGTTGAAATAAACAAATGAAACATGTTTGTAAGCCTGGCATGGTTTACAAATAGTGGTATTTTTTCGTACAGAGCAGACTGACATTCCATCTCAATGATGGAAGATATATTACTAGGTACATCCAATTAATGGACCTTAATGAAATATATTTATAAGGATCTAAAATGGAAATGAAATAAATGTGAATTGTGAGGTAGTTTTTACAAACTTCGTCTTTTTAAAGAAAAACATTTGTTCCTTCAATTATATTCTTGCTTTAATTTATGACATTCTATACCAGCAAAAGATATTGAAGAGAGCACTAAGGAAAGATTAGCAGTTATTAGCAGTTATTCCTGACCAGAGGAAATGAATATTTCAGAATTTTATGAAGCGCTTTAAAAAAATCTGTATTGTTAGGAATGTCAGAGATAACTGCTGACCACCCAGAAGTTCAAGCAATGGTAGAAGAAGCCATAAAAAGTGCATCAGTCTCCGACGTTACACTTTCACCTGAATTATATACTGAAGTACTGGAGAGAGCTATTGCAGAGGTAAAACACAAGTACTATATAGCCAAGCACTTTTTTTCTAAGAGCAACCTGTAACAGTTTATACATTATCAATATATGTTCCTAGTTTTTCCGTTTAAAAGATCAGTTTAGTTTATACCACATAGTCTGAAAGCTTACATAGCATTGAGGAGAGACTGAGCAAGATCATGAAAGATAAATCTATTGAGTATTACTATATATATGCGCAAATTATTTCTGTCTTGCAAAGTACCCGGGCTACAAATTGTTAAAAGCTGGGAAAATTGTCTGAGGGAAGTATCACTGTATGTTTGCCCTATTCTTATACTCTTAGTCACTGTTAAAGAGCTCAATACCAGATACAAGTATTTGAAAAGAATTGTATATGAAGGTTCATGCAAAAATCTTGAATTGTTTTAAATTTGTTCACTGGTTTGTAACTATTGAAACTGGAATCTAAATTCTTTATAGGCAAACTTAAAAAAATCTCTTTTTGTTTACAATGTTTTTATTTCATTCAGACATATAAAGTTATAAATGTCTTACTTTTTATTGACATGAAATGACAATAGGGAAAAATCATAACATTCAGAAAATCATTTTGTATTGTGCAGTCTTTTTGAACAGCTCACAGACTATCTTAGTCTTCTCATGTTACTGAACCTGACATTTTATAACAGCTTATGAAGAAGAACAAAGACAGGTTTCCTGGTGCTCCAGAAAAAGGAGGATGGGTAGTGGATAACTACCCTCTGTCAGTAGATTACTGGTCAGCTTTATCAGAAAAAGGACTTTTACCTGACACTGTTGTCTGTCTGAAGAACACAGAAAAAGATGGTTAGTAAATGCACCCTAATGACACTTAATCTTTTCTTTTTTCTCTGTTGATATCTGTATATAAAGCACACTTACAAGAAAAAACAGTAGTTGTATTCCATTTAGAAAGTTTCAGGGGTCTAGAGAAGGAAGAATCCAGTGAATCAACTAGGGTACCCCAAATTTCTTACAATTTGGATTAAGGGAATTACACAGAATTGAAAACAGGAATTACAATGATTTACAAAAGCAGTAAAGACAATTCCTCCTATTTATAATCCTATTTACAATTTCCTCCTATTTACAATCAGCAGTAAATACCACTGTACTCTTGCAGTTTCAGACTTCTGTATTTTGTGTCTGGCTGGCCACCTGCTCGCGATGTGGCTCTTAGTCAAATTTCCCTGCCTGCACATCGGTTTCCCCACTTGCAAAATCTGGTTATAGATAGGAACTTTCTCTGCTTGAGATAAAAGGGGGGAGAGAAATACCTGTATGCAGGTGTATCCTGTTCCCCATTCTGGGGTCAAAAAAAGTTGAGCAACTTCTTATCCACATTGATACAATAGCTTAGTACTCATGAATTCAGAGGAAGGGATTTTTACTTTATTGTTTCAAGCAGGAAGGAAGGTTGGTAACAGTTTTGCCTGCCAAATCATGTCTTAATGGATTATACCTGCTTGAGTCATACCACACCACAAGTTTCATTGCCCTGTGGCAATGTTTGATCATTACCTGTTCAACCCAGTCTATTATCAAAAGGTCTTTCAGTAGTAGAAACTTCCCTTCAAGAAAGGAATGATAGGTCTATTCATACTTAGTTCAAGAAAGCTCAGTAACTGCCCAATATCAGAATCAGTCCAGAGAGCTTTTCAAACCCTTGTCCCTGAGTATAAAAATCAACCTGAGCAAATCAAGACTACACAGTTTACTCAAAACAGCTTTCTTCTTAAAAAAAAAAAAAAAAAAAAAAAGCAGCTTTTCAGAAGCATGTCATCTGATCAGCTAATCATTCTCACAACTCAGCAACAGTAGCTAAACTACTTGGTCACATAGCATTGTGAAATTTTGTAATGCCTTAAACAACTAAAAGTCTTCCAGTGTGGCTGAAGCTCATATACAGACTAAATACAGACTGAACATTTCTATAAGGAAGTTCTAGATCCAGTGTTTGTCAGAAAATCATATTTGCTGTTCCTATCATTCAAGAAGACCTCATCTCAGATACTTCCAGAAAGAACTTAAGGACAAATTGCATTTCCATGCCTCATCTTTGCTTCTCAGACATTTCAAGCATATTGAAATGTTTATGAACCTAGTTTCTGGGACACAGCGTGTTGTCCTTTCTTACAACCACAAAAAGCACCTTATTCATGTAGTTGGCATGCAGCAATGTAATGTTAATACAGTGTACTAAATAACAAACAGCAGGAATCAAGCTCTAGCCTTTTCTGCAGGGGGAGGACTGAGGTGGGAGAGATGTTTTCAGAATTATGTTAATTTTCTCTTCACTTCTCAGAATTTAACAAATTAGTGAAATAATTGGATAAAAGACAAGGTTGTCTCATCATCCATGAAAGGCTTTATTCTAGATCAGACACTTTGGGAATAGATAATTCTTCATAGGAACCATGTTGAAAACAGTAGTAACTGCCCCATTTTTTTTGTTTCGGGAAGGGAAGAACTTGGGAGTCCACAGCAGAGGATTTCAAATGAAGACCTCTCTAGGGCTTTGTCATGGTTTAACCCCAGATGGTAACCAAATACCACGCAGCCACTCACTCACTCCCCCCGCTCCCTGGTGGGGTGGGGAGGAGAATCGGAGAGAAAGGAAAACTTGTGGGTTGAGATAAAAGCAGTTCACCAGGACAGCAAATGAAAAATATAAAAATATATTAATAATGATAATAATAATATATATAAGGATAATAGAATATATAAAACAAACGATGCACAATTTCTCACCACCCGACAACTGATACAGCCTGTCCCGAGCAGCAGGCAGGGAGCAGGGGTATCCCCCCCCAGCCATCCCAGAACAGCAAGTTCCAGAGAGAGCAGGCGAGGGAATGAACAGCTGAACGAATGAACAAAAAGGCCTGAATGAACAAAAAAAAGGAAAAGCAGGGAAAAAAACCAGAAGGGAAGCTTAAGGGAAGTGGCCTACCAGCCGACCCTCACCTATACCGGGCATGACGGTATGGAAGACTCTCCTCGGCCAGTTTGGATCAACTATTCTGGATCTACCCCTCCCAAGTCTTTGCACTGGCACATTAGCAAAACCTGGGAAACTGCAAAATGTCCTTTGTCGTTTAGCAGCAACCAACAACATCAGTGTGCTATTACCATTCTTCACACACTAAATCCAAAACATGGTAGCTGCTGGAGACAAAACTAGCTCCGTCCCAGCCTAAACCAGGACAGGCTTTCAAATTATGTGCTTCCTTCCTGCAATGTACGCCCTTCTGCCATTCCCACTAGTTCTCAAAACCTAGTTCTCAATTGCTTCTTCTAATCTGAACAATCTGTTTTATACTCTTGGTATCCATCTCTTCCACGCAATCATCTTCTGGTTCTCTAGTCTGATAGATGGCAGATTCTTTAAAGCATTAAGTGTAAGCCTTTCCTAGAAGTTAGAGAGGTCCTTCATGAAACTTGAATTTTGTGCTCGCAACCCTGATCGTACCTCTGTTTGAACTAACACTGTTATAGTCTTTATATCACATAGCAAAAAAGACTGCTTTCTTAATTATAAATCGTTTGGCCCTATGTATAAGTAGATTTCAGGCTTGGGAGGAAATCCACCATTCCCATTTTTGATGTATTTGAGATGATAATGAGTCTATACCCTAATTTTATCCCTGGAGCTGTATCAGGCTTTCATATGAATCAATGACAATTTATTTTTCCTTGAAGTTTCATTCACTGGTGGGAGGAAATGGATTAACATACTTTAAATGATAAAGTATATATTTTTACTGTCTCACCTTGAAACAAGTCATGCACAAATTGAATACAAGTCATACTATTTGTAGCTTATGATAACAAATTGAAGTGAAATACAATACTGGCATAGAGATTTTCTTAACAGACTTCCAGTTGCATTAAAACAGGACATTGCAAGAACATTGTTCTTTCAACCAGAATCAGCTGAGCTACCTACAAACCTGCTCCATTAGCAAGCTAGCTTATTTCTGGTTAACAGCAGTAGCAGATATTCTCAGGTCAGCTACTTAGACTTTGCTAATTCATTATCCATTATTCTAAAGGCTTATAGGTCACTTGCTCAATTTGATCAAGTAATACTAAAATTCTTCATCAGATGACACAATATGGAATCCTTTGAGTGAGAAATACATATGCTGGTACCCAAGGAAGAAAGAATGGTTAGTTATAGTATAGTAATTGTAATTCTTCTGGATCTTCTGCATATGATAATTCTGTAATTAAAGCTGCTTCACTTCAGTTCAATGTCATTTGGACTCTAAATAGTGAAATAAATTAATGCTCTTTGGCATTGCCGCTTTTCATAATACTGGGAGAAAACACGAAGATGGGAAAGTGCATGCCTAGGCCACCAGGCAAAGTCACTGAAAACTCTCACAACTTTATTGCAGAAGAATACCAGACAGAATTATCTAAAGATGAGTTTACAAACTACCTTTTAAAAAAATTCCCTTCACTCACCCTCCCTTTTTCAAAAATACATTTAATTGAAAGTACTGGTTTAAAATATAAACTATTTACACAAAATTATCATCTGCTTCAAATGAACACTAATTTTCCTAACAGTTAAGCAACATGTTTCTCACAGTTCAAATTTAGATAAAAATACATTTTATGAGTTGATGACAGTGATCACATGAGATATGGGAGGAACAAGTATGAGTGAAGTGAGGTGAAAGAAACAAGATCATAATGTCTGCTATGTGCTTTGGCTAAAAGTGTAGCTTTTTGCTTATGGATATGTTTCCTGGAATTTAGCTGTTTTGTTTCATTTTGTTCTTTTTATTTTTTTTTCATTTGGGCAATTGCATTAACTCTTTATTTGATTCCCACTAATTTCTGTCACTTAAATAATAATGTAGTTGTGCAATTTACATTTTCATAGCATTTTGAGTCATTACTTTGTAAGCTATTCCCCGAACTAGTCTAAACTGGCATAACTCCACTGACGGAAATGGATTTCAGCCACACAGCCATACATCATAAATCTATTTGCCAAAGTAAATAAATCAGTAGAGTTCCTCGTATGAACAGCATATTCTTTATTTCTGTCAACCAGCTGTAGTATATAGGTATATACATTCTTTATATTTTTATTTGAATGTTTTTCATTTGTTTCTTCATAGTTTTCTTCATACACATACAAACAAAATAAATGCTAGAGCAGTGCATGATATACAGAAATATAAGCTAAAACCTTTCAGTGCTGTCTCCCCTTACAGCCTTCATCATAACCTTCCCATATCCCAGACACAGTTTATTAGGTGCTTAAAATTGAAAACAAAGCTCAAAAACCTTAGAAAGTAACTGTATAATAACATTTCAGTGGTATATATGCCTTTTCTTGGCTTTAAAAAGAAGTAGGAAGGTTGTCTATCATTTATGAAATAATTTTTCTAACTCAAATAACTTTAGTTTTATATAGATGCATAAAACTCATTACTGTTGTTTAATTGTACTGCAGGAGTCTGTATACTACGCAGAACATACTTAGCAAATAGGGATGAAATTAATTCTAAGATTTTGAAAAGACTAACAGAGGAAGCATTAGAAAAGAAAGAAGAAGTAAGGTAAAATATTCCGAATATCTGAATGTATAAAATGAGCACAAGAAAATTCTAACTTTGCTTCGTGTTAAAGGTATCAGTGCATTTATCAACACAAATGTACCAAAAGCAGTACACTAAGACTAGTTGTGATGTATAGGAAATTATCCAATATGTGCTAACTTTGAGGAATATCTCATTTAGATCAGTAAATATGATGGCAGAAGATTCTCTTGCTAAATGCATTTTCATTAGCCTTTCATTAGTCCAGCCTTTTGATGCAATCAGGCAATAACATTTTAGATGATAAAATATATTTGATTTTTTTTGTACAACCCAAATTATATTTCGGTTCCCAACAGTATATTTCCACATCTTTACTTTACATGTAATATGTCTGCAACTTGCTTCAGTAGTATTTATATACGTCTTAAGATGAATAATCTTTTACTTACAGAAGAGAAATGCAAGAAATACTGACATCAGAGGAAGACCAGTCTCTAGAGGCTGCTGAGGAGCAAGGTGAAAGTGTGTATTATTTGACTTCTATTTTATCTCATTATGTGTTTCAAATCATTTAGCAATTTGATTTTTATGCAGATTTTACAGTTTTGATTTCCTCTTTACATTCAGCATTTAGAAAAATGACTTTATATTACTATCTTTGCTTCCTTCACTGATTCAGGGACTCATTTCTATGTGTCATTCTTAATGGATGTTGCAGAATAGAGACGTGTATTAAATCAGCCAGCACAGTTAACGGTTTTCAATAAATCTGGACGACAAGACTGTCTATCATCTCCTCTAGTAACTTTTCTAAGTGGGTTATTAACTGTATTGAAACTTCCTACTCATCAAAAAATCTGTATCCCCTCACAAGTTAGAAAACATTGTTAGAACTTTTAGCCAATAGCTAATTAGAAAATTGCAAAACTGTCTGATTTTCTATTTTTCCTCCAAGAAGCTCAACCTGACACAGTTAAAGGGAAATGGAAATTATTTCAGGAGTGGCTCTCTTAACATGCATTAAGAATTGCTGAATCTGGTAGCAACATACATTATGAATCACGGAATCCAGTAGCCCAGTAGAGGTGAGGCTGCTGCAGCTCCACGTCCCCAGGACCATGCAGTAATGAGTCTGAGCATTTATTCCCATTTCCCCTTTCATCCTCTTCTTACTCTATTATCCATGCTTGTTCCTCCCCAATCCACTTTGATCCCTCCTTCTCCTTGCCTTTGGTCCTTCTCAGAAATGCCTCATAATATTATAAGAAGTCTCTCACAATCCCAAGCTGCTTTTCCTGGCATCCCCTAATGAGTCTCATACCCTGTAGGCAGTAATCCCCCTCAGCCAGGGACAGCCTCTCTGCTTGACTCACCTCAACACATCTCATGCCCAGACAATGGCTTCAGCGTCCTCTTTTAATGACCCTGAGGGAAGCCAAGTCAAGGTTATGTTTGTTCTGATTAGGTTATTGGGGTTCCCCCACCTGTCATTGTTCTTTCCGTTGTTTGTGCTTATGGAGATTAGCCTTTAACATAACCTAATGACATAAAAAATAATGGAATCACATGTATTACATGAGGTTTCCCCTCTAATAACAATATTAATAAAACATTTTGGGTAAAGACTTTCTTACTTTGCTTTTTTCTGTATTGACAGAACTGCGTATTATTTTTGTTTAGCCACTCTCTATTTCCTGTAAAGATCCTACTTTTATATCAGAATTGTGCTATACTTTGTTTCCAGCAAAGAAAATATAATTGTCCTGGGCAGGAGTGAATAATCTGTGACAAGTGAGATTTTGGGGGCAGGCCAACTGTCACAAATAGGCTGGATTTTTGCACCTCAGACAATTCTGTCAGTTGGGTCAAGATATAGAATTAATTCCAGTTAGTTTCAACGTTTGTAAACCTCAACAGTCAAAAAAGTTACAGTGTGGTACTTTCATTTTTGCCTTCTTTAATCATTGCCTACTTTCTTAGAAGAATGTTGCTGTCTGATTTGGATCTGCTGTCAAGATTAAGTACCATGCACAAGTATCTGTCTCTACATTAAGAACTAAGTTGAGAACTTTAGAGTATTTTCTTCCTCTGCTATGGGATCTCAAGGTTTCTCCATCATAACCTAAATTATCACCTAAGGCCTGGAGTTGAAATTAAAAATTGAAGCACATGAATTCCCACTTTTTTTTTTTTTCTCTCAGCAGTGGGGGCCTAGACTGCCGTTACTGTCTTCCTTTCAAATATAACATACTGGTTTCTATGGAAAAATATTATGGCCAAGCTTCAGTTCTGTATTGTCAATATGTCTCATATACACTTTCTTTCATTATCCAGCCTGGCATTTATTTTACCTATATATAACAAGGCCTAAGTCGTAAAGGTAGTATAAGATAGACTGAATATGATAACATGCTTTTAATTAGGTAACATTTCACCCACTCTCTGGAAAAAAAAATACTCTAGCTTTGTAGGGTTCTTTACACATAAACTTCAAAAAAATTCTACATTATAACTTCTGATAGTTTCTAATAAAACACATAGCTCTTCTCCAAAGTGAATGAGTTCTAAAGTACTAAATATGAAGGGTTCTACACAGATACTCTATTATCTCTGTCTCAAACAACAAAGTTCATCTAACTCATTTTGATCTGAGTGCATCAAAACAACAATTATTAATGAGAGGTAATAATGTCATATACACACTTGCGCTCTTAACACGTGATGAGTCCTTGTTCAGAGAAAATCATGTTTTCCTACACCTACATTTGATTTCAATAATCAAATACTGACTCACCAAAACACTTCAGTCATTCTGCTCTTAGCCTGACATCCGCCATCAGCACATTGACTGCAGCTTTTCTCCCATGTGACATGTCTTTACAAAAATCTAAATGAATGATATGTTCACAGTTTTGGGTTTTTTTAATATAGCAGTTATGGTGTAAAAATGGAAACTCAAAAAAACCACTCCAGAGCCCCAAATCATACTCTCTTGATGTCTCATATAAATAAATGTACATTTCAATAATTGCAATTTTTGTAACCTCAGTGGGACACTGAAGTAACTGGGATTGCTTCAGGACTGAACATATTCAAATTTATAGTATCATTTGTGTTTAAAAGGAAAAAATGGTTCCAGTAATGAGCAAGGTACTTACACATGTCTTAATGAGAGTGAAAGTAAATGGAGAAGGAGACTTTAGGTAAATTTAACAAATGTATTTAAGTGAGTTAGGGAGCTAAGTTCAATGCTGAAAATGTCTGTTGAAGGTACACAAAACAATTTATGTGGTAACTCTTGCTTGTAGTGTCTAGCTGAAAATTATAGACCCACATCTTTTTTCATGTCCCTTGACACAATTATTCTGAGCTTAAATTATTTTCAGGAATTTCTTACTGTATTTAAGCATTTTTGCAGCAGTTTTGCATGAGTATGGATTTATTTATACTAGGAGACAGCTATATGACTCCATGCATTGTAGAACAGTTCTACAGCTTCAGGTAAATCTGTGGATTCATTCCAATCTTCCTGAAGTAAAACTTGGCATATTTCTTTCCTGCCACATTTCAGCAATAAAATATCCCATACAATTGATCTTATCCACTGAAGCAAACAGTTGTCATGGCTTAAGACTTTATTTTCTGTACTTTATTTGTCAGCCCTGCTTTTCTGCCAGAGGTTACCCCCTTCCTATAGAAAACTCAACTGGAGCACACGTATGCCCATGCCTCAGTCACCATAGCTCAGGGTGGTCTGTTAGTACAACCCCATCTTCACTGATGTCTCTTCTGCTACTCTTGCTATTTGGGCAGAAGCTCTTGTGAGAAATAAATGGGTAGCTGGAGCTGATAATTCCAGTCGTCACCTCCCGTGCTTGTCCTTCATAGCTGTTAATATCAATATTTGTCATAAACTCTTTAATATTGATCCTACCCACTCACCCACCCCTTTCTCATATTACAGATGGTGGAGGGTTGAATCAATACCCATCTCTTTAGCTTTTATTTTATGTTCTCGCTTTTTAATTTTTATCATTGTGTTAAATTCAGTAAGATATTTTAAACAACAACAAAAAATAAATATAATAATAATTAAACCTGTACACGTTAGGACATTTCCTCTTTAGCCTTTGAAGAGAAATGCTTTTTGGAATCAATTGTAATTATAACATTTACCAGGCAGTTGATGGGTGCTCAGTCCTACAGCCTCTAAATATATTTTCTCTGTTTTTCTTGGCTGGCTTGCATCCTGATTTGTTTGGTTTTTTTTTTTCTGCCTCTAACTGGAGGCTTTTCAGTGAGAGACTTTGAACAAGGACAGTTTATTAATCTGCAGCCAAGGCAGAGCAAATTACTTGCACCACAAACTTCAAAGCAAGCTGTAGTGATATTAACTTCACAGTTTGTTCAGTCTTTGAGCAAAGTTGTATGATCTTCAAAGCCACTTTCTGCTCTCCTTCATAAGCCAGATATGATAATTACATTCTAATACCTGTAATCACAGCATTTTAGGCAGAAAAATTTCAAAATTTGAAACAGAAAGGTTATGAATGACTTTCTCAATTAGATCCCAAATACCTTCAGTTCTTAAATTCTTTTAGTATCTCATTCAGAGAAATAAAAGCTAAGGGATATTGGTTTAGTACAGCTATGCATTCCTTTGCAGAAAAAAAGAACAAAAGCCTAGGATTAGAGTTTTCAGTCTCTCTGAAAGCTCTTGTGACTTTCTGAACATCTATAAGAAAAAGGACATCTTCTTAATTTACTTTGTTTAATGTCTGTCTATCTGTCTTCCTTGACCCTACCCAGCACCAGTCTTGTAAATGAAATCTCTTAAGTGTTCAGGCACACTGTAAAAATTTAGACATGCTTAGCTTCTGTGCCACAGCTATTTCCACTGAAGTCTCTGGGACTGTCTGTGATTAAGTTATGTACGCATGTGAGAATTTGCATGTTGATAGCCTTAACAAAGTGTCTTCCATTTGGCGCATATTTTTCTGCATGCTGTTTTCCAATTTGTGTATATTATGGACTCTTGATTTATTTATTACAGAGCATCAAAACTCATTTTGCTTGACTGCATTCCTGTATATATCAAAAGGAAATAAAGAACTAGAATGAGTGAAGAATTCTGTCACTTTGACACATGCTAAAGGTTGTGGGTTTTTGTCTGCTAACCATATAAGAAGATGCTTGTTTCCAAGATAAAGCTTCCTGATTCTGCATAAATCAGAAATTCAATGTTTCCAACTGTTTTTCATTATGTTTGTGGTTTCTTTGCCAAAAAAGAGATGTACATGAAAACAAATGCTGCAATTTCAGATTTTAAAATACCTTCTTGTTTAATATGATTTGAGTTTTGGGTAATCATAACATGTTGAGATGTACTAGTGGTGTTTTATTACTCTAACAATGGTCTAAGGACATAAGCAAAACAAGGCTTGTAGGAAGAAGTAATATTTTTTATTGACCAACTGATACAGTCGGAAAAATTACCCCAGCCTTCAGGTGCACAAGCCCTTCTTCAAGTCAGAAGCACTTCCACCCAATAGAAGCTGTTCCGTAGAACACCAAGTGTGCTCTTTTGCTAGGTCTTGTTTTTGAGCATAGTTTGAGTGCAGAACACATAGATTATAATGAATGAAAAATATTCCTACGTAAAAGCACTGAATTAAATAAAGTACTTCTCCACTTTATTCACAGTCATGTGGCATCTGAGAGATGGTCTTCCTTTCCCCACAGATCACGTAGCTGATCTCAAAATGTTTTGGTCAGTGTGCAACACCTGAGCATTAAAGTCACTAACTACGTTTTTGCAGATGATCAAATACAAGTTTTGCAGTGTGATCCAAAAATACCTTTATTTCTATAGTGCCTCCATCAACCCTCAATGGATTTGTTAAAGTTACAAATGATTTTATTTGTGCCAACAGAATTTGAGGACAATGATGAGCAGCTTCCTCCTGAAACTGAACAAACGCCCCAGAAACAGTCCAGTGACTCTGCAGGTTATAAAGAAGAATCTGGACCTACAGGTTGGCCTTGTAGCACATATAATCTCTCTTACTTGCTAATATCAAGAATTGTTTGCCTTCCTTTTCTGCAAGCTTTTACTATATTTGAAAATTGGCTGTAAATATTATTCCTTACCTTAACTTTTTTCTTTTAAAGTTTATAATGGAATAGTCAGGTTCAAGGTATTTAAACACTTATAAATGCAATTAAAAGCATGTTGTTATTTCCTCTTTAAAGTAATGCACCAGGCATTTGCACTTTGGAAAACACCAAAACCCCACTATTGTCTCTACTGCTTAAATACCAAATTAATAAATGTGTACAGGGATCTATGGAAATAACAAATAAAGTGAGCATTGCTGAAATTCCAGGTTGACATAACCTCTTGTATTCAGAAATCCATGAGCCCTCTCTACAGGATGAAGTGGTAAGGGAGGGAAATCAGAAAAAAAAAAAACTTTAGAAAGTCACTCTCATGGATTATGACCCCCCCAAAAAACAAAAAGTAGAAAGAAGAAAATACCAGGAAAAAATGGGGACACCCCCTCCCCCCCCCCGAAAATAATCAAATTGCAGTATTCACAAACACCTACATGTGATTTTAATAAACCCTGATTCTACAGACCATTTTTAAATTAACATTATATCCACATTAATCAGAAATTACTAGTCCATTCCCTGTGGCAAGGGATCTTGGGAAAGATGGGAATGGATGAATTTTAACTTTGGATGTGAATGATCAAAATATGAACTGTATTTTGCTTAGTCATCCATTGTCCTGCTAACCACTTGCTAGATTTCACATGGAGTCATGTTTTCTTCTTTTGGGTATAAGGTAAAATTCTGCACCACATGGAACTCCATAGAACCGTATGCTAATGAGAAATATATGAAATCCTATAGTAGCCTTCTCTCAAAAAACACTTTGAAGGCAACTCATCTTTAATGGAGATGGTCTGCTTTACTTTTTAAAATACACATTTTAGCTTTTATCTACTAGAATTTTTAGAATATGTTGAAGTCCACAAGAGAAATAAATCCAACATAAAATACTTTATTTTAAATACCAAGTTGTTAAATATACACATTTTTATGCATTAGAAAGAATCAACTTAATCTGTAAATCAAACTGCTTTTTTTTCCAAACACCATAAATCAGTTCACACGATATAAGTTTGTCTGCTAAATACAATTCACTGTAATATGCTGAAAATTATTTGGCAGCATATATTATAAGTAGTGAAAAGTCTGAAATAAACAAACTACATGGTCTGTTTCAAAAAGACAAATGAAAATATATTCATAATGAAATACACATCAGTTCCAAGGAATGGAAGTGCCACTGTTATCCTACATTTTGCCTTTCTGTTTATTTTGATAGTTAAACTCTAATGAAGAAGACACGCTGGCTTCTGGTGTCTCTGTCTCAGCTTTGGCAGGGTTTGAGAGGGGAGGAAAGAAGGATTTTTTCATCTTTTTTGTTGCTGAATATGGACTGAGGGCAGAACAAGTCATATCTAATACTAGCAGAACACTGGGAAAAAAAGATATTAAAGCCTTTCCTTCCCCAGCAACTCACTTGGAGAACGTGGGGGCAGAAAGCCTTTGAGGATTGTTTGTCTCTATGGTAACTATGCTCAGTAAAAGCAGAGAAGACACAGAGCAAAAGAATATGAGAGATTGCCATATAGGCATTCCCTGTGAAAGCTCCAGATTTAGGGCTGGGGAGGATTGTTTCCTATCACCTTTGTGATAAGGAGAAGAAATTAAGAACAGCACTGTTAGACAGACTGCCACCTCCTCTAAAGGAAACTTGTTTGCATTTTTAGATCCATTTATTTTTAAACCATTACTGTCTTTTCAAGTATTTTTCTTGACTATGTTTCTTATTTCTTTAAAAATGTCACAGAATCACAGAATGCCAGGGGTTGGAAGGGATCTCTGGAGGTCATCTAGTCCAACCCCCCTGCCAGAGCAGGGTCACCTAGAGCAGGTTGCACAGGGCTGCATCCAGGCGGGTTTTGAATATCTCCAGGGAAGGAGACTCCACAACCTCCCTGGGCAGCCTGTGCCAGGGCTCTGGCACCCTCACAGTGAAGAAGTTTTTCCTCATGTTCAGGCAGAACTTCCTGTGTTCCAGTTTGTGCCCGTTGCCCCTTGTCCTGTCGTTGGGCACCACTGAAGAGAGTCTGGCCCCATCCTCTTGACACCCACCCTTGAGATACTGATAAGCATTGATGAGGTCCCCTCTCAGTCTTCTCTTCCTCAGGCAGAACAGCCCCAGCTCCCTCAGCCTTTCCCCAGAGGAGAGATGCTCCAGTCCCCTCATCATCTTTGTAGCCCTCTGATGGACTCTTTCCAGTAGCTCCTCAACTGGGGAGCCCAGAACTGGACGCAGGACTCCAGATGGGGCCTCACTAGGGCAGAGTAGAGGGGGAGGAGAACCTCCCTCGACCTGCTGGCCACACTCTTCTTAATGCACCCCAGGATGCCATTGGCCTTCCTGGCCGTAAGGGCACATTGCTGGCTCATGGTGAATTTGTCGTCTACCAGGACTCCCAGGTCCTTCTCCGCAGAGGTGCTTTCCAGGAGGTCAACCCCTAACCTGTACCGGTGCATGGGGTTGTTCCTCCCCAGGTGCAGGACCCTGCACTTGCCCGTGTTGAACCTCATGAGGTTCCTCTCCACCCAACACTCTAGCCTGTCCAGATCTTGCTGAATGGCAGCACAGCCTTCTGGTGTATCAGCCAGTCCTCCCAGTTTCGTATCATCAGCAAACTTGCTGAGGGTACACTCTGTCCCTTCATCCAGGTCATTGATGAATAAGTTGAACAAGACTGGACCCAGTACTGACCCCTGGAGAACACCACGAGCTACAGGCCTCCAACTAGACTCTGCGCCGCTGATCACAACCCTCTGAGCTCTGCCGTTCAGCCAGTTCTTAATCCACCTCACTGTCCACTCATCTGACCCACACTTCCTGAGCTTACCTATAAGGATGTTATGGGAGACAGTGTCAAAAGCCTTGCTGAAGTCAAGGTAGACAACATCCACCACTCTACCCTCATCCACCCAGCCAGTCATGCCATCATAGAAGGCTGTCAGATTGGTCAAGCATGATTTCCCCTTGGTGAATCCATGTTGACTATTCTTTTCTTCTACATGCTTGGAGATGACTTCCAGAATGAGCTGCTCCATCACCTTTCCAGGGATGGAGGTGAGGCTGACTGGCCTGTAGTTTCCCGGGTCCTCCTTCTTGCCATTCTTGAAGACTGGAGTGACACTGGCTTTCCTCCAGTCCTCTGGCACCTCTCCTGTTCTCCATGACCTTTCAAAGATGATGGAGAGTGGCTTGGCAATGACCTCTGCCAGCTCCCTCAGCACTCGTGGGTGCGTCCCATCGGGGCCCATGGATTTGTGGGTGTCCAGTTTGCCTAACCCAATCCTCCTCGACCAAAGGAAGGCCATCCTTTCTCCAGGCTTCTTCTCTTACCTCCAGGGTCTGGCATTCCTGAGGGCAGTAAAGACTGAAGCAAAGAATAGAGTAATGATAGAGTAATATGTGATGGAATTACGTGCCTAGAGTAGAAAATCAAAGCTGGAACACATGCTGGTCCATCATTTGCCAAATACGGCCTGTCAGGAGTGGTGTAACATGAATTGTAAGTGATTCTGACATGAAGGTTCACATGGGAAGCACTCTATTCAGTGGATTTGTTACCACGTTCAATATTCTGTCTCAGATTATGTCAAATATTCATTTAAATCCATTATTCTGCCTGTATATTTCCAAAGTTTCACGACCTACTCAGAACTGAGAGGTTTTTAAAGGGCAGGACTATAAAAAATGATCTGTTGAAGGCTAGATCCAGACAGCACACATTACCATCTTCCATATGTTATTACTTTGAAGAGGGCTGTGGTTCACAAGGCAGCACATGTGCTTTCTACAGTGTGAATGTGCCAGGGACAACAGGTGCAAAAAGCAGTTAGCGTAACCTAGTTATTAATATACCCTTTGCTTATTTTCTTAAAATCTGTGTTCCTAATGGAATCATCATTACGTAATGCATTAGAGCTGCCCAAATTTAAGCAGGTTTTACCTGGCTACATCTCTGTCTCATTTGGAATACATCACTGCAGAATGCAACACAATTAATTGTAGCATTTACACAACATCTTTTAATGTACATAAAAAGGAAGGTATTTTTGTGTTCCTATTTAGAATCACGGCTAGAGATAGGAATGTCATTGCAGGGGATAACTAATGTAATGATGTATATAGAATGAATGTGGAGTTTAGTAAAATGCAAATGTTGATAAACATTTTCAAGAAAAAATTAATTTCTAATTCAAGGTCAGACTATTTGAAATCTGCAAGGTGCTTCTGCTTAATGATATGCCCTTTTGCATTTTTGGTTTATGTTTAGACTAATAATCATTCAAATAGAGGGAAGGTTAGCCACTGACGTGTCAGTCTAATAGTTGTGGTGTTCAAAGCTGTAAAAAAAAGAAGGGCAATGCATTAAGTATTTTTGTTATAAAGATCACAAAAATACTTGCCAAAATGCTTATTTGTTAATTTATTACTTAAAAGTGTCTCAATTAAAATAAAGTTTTGCAGTTCATCTTGGGGACAGCATGTCAGGACACTGTGAGGGCCAACTGCTCCCAAAGAAATAGGGAGCTGGGAGCAGAGTGTGGTAATATGGCCATCAGGACAGGACCCAGCAGCCAGAGCCAGTCCCACCACCCCAGCCAGGAGCAGGGCAGCTCCGGCCCCGGGCACTGGGCACCTCCCAGGGGACAGGGACGAGCTGAGGCTGGGCTGGGATGTCAGCCCAGCTCAGCAGAGCCCATGGCCAGGCAGGGCTGTGGGGAGGTGGAGACTGGCCCTGCTGTGGCATCGCTGGGGCAGGGGCTGACAGCCCTGGGGGCTGACATGGGTTCCTGGGCCCTGGGCAGGTGGGGGAAGCCCCACGGGCCTGGGCAGGGACAGCCAGAACCAGGGGTGCCCTCAGGGCCCTGAGCCAGCAAATGAATTGCCACAGAGAGCCTGATTTATTTCAAATCTCAGTTTATCATGTATATTATAGAGGTAAATGCAGGTCTTGAAAGAATAAAAGTTTCGGCCTCATAAGTGGAAGAATAAAATTCTTAAAAGCACCTAAGTATCTAGAAATTTACTATATTTCTAGAGGACTACACATGAAGACCCAGACCCATAAGGAGATGTAGACATGGCAGTGCCCAAAATTACCATACTAACTTTTAAGTGCCTGGCTTCATATGTGGAATTAAGGGTTGTAGAAATAGGTACAACAAGTAGCAAACTAGCAAGGGGCCAACCTTAGTGAGCCATGAAGGGATGTCAAAAGGAGACATGTATTTGAAACCCTTCAGCTTGGAGAAGAGAAGGCTCCGAGGAGACCTTATTGCAGCCTTTCAGTACTTAAAGGGGGCTTATAGGAAAGATGGGGAAAAACTTTTTAGCAGGGCCAGTTGTGATGACAGGACAAGGGGTAATGGTTTTAAACTAAAAGAGGGGAGATTTAGACTAGATATAAGGAAGAAGTTTTTCACAATGAGGGTGATGAGGTACTGGAACAGGTTGCCCAGAGAGGTGGTAGATGCCCCATCCCTGGAAACATTCAAGGTCAGGCTGGATGGGGCTCTGGGCAACCTGATCTAGTTGAGGATGTCCCTGCTTATTGCAGGGGGGTTGGACTAGATGGCCTTTAAAGGTCCCTTCCAACCCCAACTATTCTATGATTCTATGATCTTTTTTTAAATTTGGCCGACGACAAAAGGAGTCCCTGGCTCTAGCTCTTTGGCAATTAACTCACTGGAGCCGGGGCACTGGCTTGCTTTCTTCTAGAAGACAGTAGTGCCACTGACCTTTGATATAATAGCTTCATAGGTAGCTTAGCCATCCAGGTCAGAAAAATTTGTTAGATGTGTTCCTTGTCCTGCAGGCACTCACATATCGCAGCTGCTATTGACACTTCCAGGCAATGCTTTAGTTGGTAGCATGTTAGACAAAAGTTAGACAGCATCTCTACTAGGACCATTATGTTTAGTCCTGTTTCCTGCTCAATCTTACTGGTACCTAATCACTGAAATCCAGCTGCATTGTACTTAGTAATAGCATTTTTTGATCTGACTCTGTTTTGGAAATTTAAATGTGGCATTTGTGGATTTCTTCACCAATCCACAAGAGAAGATTAAGAGACATTCAGTTCTGGGAGGAAATACTAGTTTTCTTAAAGAAGAAAATTGTAACAGGGCAATCTAACTCTTCATGAGCCAGAAAAATTGTTTGGATTTTTCAGGTTGGGGCAAACTCAAAATGAATGTTACAGTGCTGCAATTTCACATAGTGAGCATTGGCCTGCTTAATGCCAGGGAGTAACCATAAAACACTGGGGTTTTAATGTTTTGGGGTTTTGTATTTTTAAGAAAATAGTCAAAGCTTTTAACATACAAGGCATTACATAAGGCTTTCATTTTTAGTAATACCTCTCCTCTTTATGTGTAGGAAATTATATAAGGAAGAATAGTAGTAATGGTCCTTTTCTGTAAAAATCAGTACAAGTTCATGGAAATAGACTGAACCTGTTGTTGCTTGTGTCAAAATCTGTTCCTGCTCTTTCAAACTCAAAACAACACAGAAACAAAAAGAGGAGGGGAAAATTATAGCAAAGTAGAAAATCTCTCCATCCACTATTCAAGCTCTTTCTTGCAGCTTCATTTCTGGCAAGAGACAAACACAGCATACACTGTAAGTCCTAGCAAACTTATAGTAATATCACAGAATCACAGAATCACAGAATGGTAGGGGCTGGAAGGGACCTCTGGAGATCATCTAGTCCAATCCCCCTGCTAGAGCAGGTTCACCTAGAGCAGGTTGCACAGGACTGCGTCCAGGCAGGTTTTGACTATCTCCAGAGAAGGAGACTCCGGAGTCTCCTTCTGACTCCCTCTGGCTTTTTCAGCAAAGTGGCTGGCAGCGGAAGCAGCTATCCCTTTGTTATTTTGCTCGCCACATATGACAATACATTTGGTATGGTTTTGTCATGTTTACCATGAGTAGCACCTGTGAATTTCTTAT